>CM050165.1:135633114-136948477 GCA_027410445.1 Discoglossus pictus | reverse complement strand
TCTTGTGCTTATTATTATTCTTATTATTATTACTATATAATGTGTAGATGTACCGGCTGGGCATGCTCTTCTACATTATAATATTATTATTACTATTATTAATATTATTACTAATAATGTGTAGATGTACCGGCTGGGCTGCTCTTGTGTATTATTATTATTATTATTACTATATAATGTGTAGATGTACTGGCTGGGCATGCTCTTGTGCATATATTTTATTATTATAGTATTTTACATAATAAAATAATAATGCACAAGAGCATGCCAGCCGGTACATCTACACATTATATAATAAATAATAATAATTAATAATAATAATAATATAATAATAATAGTAATGCACAAGAGCATGCCCAGCTGGTACATCTACACATTTATACAGTAGTAATTTTAATAATAATAATAAGGCACAAGAGTCCTTCAGCACTGCACTGGACACTGAATAAACTTGCCTAGCTATGGTTTTCCCTATTGATGCATATCACCTACACTCAGCCTCCTCTCATAAGACTGCAAGTTAGTTTTGATTCCAAAATGGCTGCTGTCCATGAGGTTAAAGGGTCTGGAAGAGAGTGTATGCTGCTGATTGGCTGGAATGTGTCAGTGACTGTGACATGCAGGGTCAAAGTTTGCTCAATGATAAAGTATTGGGGGTGGGTTCGAATATCGCATATGTTCGCAGTTCGCCGCGAACACAACATGCTATGTTCGCCAGGAACAGTCCGCCGCGAACTATTCGCGACATCTCTATTTGTAATGTGATTTATCATTGCCTAATAAAAATTACTTATTAAAAAAAGATTAAGCATCCAATGGCCTAGTCTAATACTTGGCAGACAATATGGGACAGAGGACAAACATATTAATATTAATCCAGTTTAATATTTTTACCAGAGGGCTCTCAAGCGGATGAAAACAGATATACACAACATACTTATCAATACATTCTAATTTATACATATACATACAAACGGGGAGTAACTATTTGTGATTGGTGGAAACCAACCTTGTGACAATGAGGAAGAAATGGTTATCTAATGCAGAGAGAAGGTGCTGGGTCATTTCCTGCTTTTCCTGGGGTCTTTCCTTTTTCTGTACTATTTTCTGTCTGGTCTTTTCTGGCTCAGTCTGGTCTTTTCTGGTTCTAGGCAGTAGCAAAAGTAAAGTAATCCTCATACAGATAACTCTTAATCTCAGGATTACCACAAGTATAGCAAAACACACATTATTAAAACAAGTAGAGATAAAAACAATAGCTATGTGTTGCCACTCTCAAGTTTAAAATAGGTATTGCAATAGTAACACAGTAATTTTAAGAGACAACAGGCTGTCACAGACTCATATCAAGATGTAAACATACACAAACAGCTGGGAAACTCGCAGCTCAAAGGGGTTAAACTGTTCATTGTACTTATCACTGTACTGGAAACTGAAGAGATCCCTGCCTGATGGACCGTTTTGCTGAGCCAAATGCCAGCTTGCTCAAAGGCTTATCTCATGGCCCAGGGGGAAATTTAGGTCTATTAATGGACACCCATATTTTATAGCAGCATTGTTCATTGCTTCAAATAAAGCTTCCTATTTTTTTTATTTAATATTCTGAACTTGGTGTTACGCACCTGTAAAATCCTTGGATGTTTCTACTATTTGTAAGAACCTTAAAGTTATATTGCTATGAGCTATTGAGAGGCTAATTGCATTTGAAAGTCTGTGTCATAATAGACACACAAGTTTGTTGTGTTTATTTTCTATATGGCTTTATACATGTGTGTCTGCTATGAAACTGAAACTTATTTAATGCAATATGATCTGTCCATTTAAGAGACATAGAGGGATCCCAATATGGTTCTATTTATGTATGGAATATTTTACATTTTTTACATTATATTTTACATTCACCCATGCTGTTCTCCCCAGAGGCGACTTGTGCATTAGGGCAAAGTGGCAATGTCTGAAAAACATAGCTGCATCAAGGTATATACAATCGAATATATATTGTTATGCTTTCTCTCTCCATATTAATGCTGATCCATCTACATTCACTACCAATACACACTGAATATATACATTGTTTTTCAATTCTGTGCTTATACTGTCTGTCACTTTGAATTTAATAAGATAATTTGCTTCCTCCATATACCTCCCTTCTGAACCTTTAGAGCAGTGCATATTGTAACATGGCCCCTCTCCAATGATCTAGAAAGCATATGCTATTGACGAGTTAGAAATGGCAATGGGTTACTACACTTTGCCCCCTCATCAGACCTCCATCCCATGGCTCCCATAAAAAATTCTCAGAAGGCTGACATGCAGCTATGGGATCCCCATACTAAAGTATACCTAACTTTAACCCCTACTGCATGGGGCTTTGTATGGATCCCCATGACACCTAATATTAGCCCCTATATCACAAGGGTCTTAGTGGACCCCCATTGTATACTTAGTATTTAGATATATTTTTTTTTTAATAGAGTGGTGAGTTTAGGCATAGGCCCATTCCATGGGCTGAAGATGAGGACCAAATGCTTCAATCAAGACAGAAGGGACCAATTCTTCAATCAACATGAAAGTAATATTTTGTTGTTTTCTGTAATTAGTGTCAGAGTCTATGGGGGTCCCTAAGGACTTCTATGGGTAGGTTAGAAACCATGGGATTTTGATATTGACAGCTGTGATTGTAGTGAGTGTGTAGGGAGGTTAAGATTAGTTAGAATTAGAGGTCCATGAGGACACCCGTGGTTATAGCTTTGTATACCATGGGGATTCATTGAGACTCCCATGGCAGAGGCGGAGCTACCTTCGGTGCAGCCGGTGTCTATAAGAGCTAATGTACATCCTTTGCCTGTAAGAGCCAATGTGCATCTTGTGCCTGTAAGGTCTAATGTGCATACTGTGCCTGTAAGAGCCAATGTGCATCCTGTGCCTGTAGGAGCCAATATACAGCCTGAGCCTGTAAGTGCTAATATGCAGCCTGTGCCTGTAAGGGCCAATGTACAGCATGAGACTGTAAGAGCCAATGTGCAGCTTGTGTCTGTAAGAGCCCAAGTGCAGCCTGTGTCTGTAAGAGCCAATTTGCAGCCTGTGTATGTAATAGCTACGGTAATGAGCAAGTAGCAGATTTGAGCTACCCTCTATCCAACATAATTAAGCTTGCTCATAACAACAGATTTGAAGCATCCAGGTTTTTCTGAGGCATTTGTGTGCTTTTACAGGTTGGTTGAAAGTATCCGCAGGTTTTGTTTTTTAATTTGGGGCACTCTGAAAGAGCTCATAGTACACCTAAGCAAAATTGGATATTGTTACAGGGAGCATATCAATTTTAAAATTAGTTGATTCTTAAAGGAGCCATGGAATGGACACTTAAGTGTGAATGGGGAAACCTGCTGGGTATATGGAGGGTCCCATACATTAGAGATGCTGAAATAGTAAATTGCTATTCAATTGCTACAATTCCTCAAGGCTGCAATTGTTCTCACAGCCATAAATGGCAAATGAAGAAGAAAATCCTACAAGTACCAGATAGGACCCACAAGGGGGTTAAACACCTGTTTGTAGCACTGTAAATGCAAGTAAAAATATTGATACTGCACTTTAAAATACAGGGAAAGCAATGTAAGACATTAGAATTAATTGCACAACAGTCTCAAGCTCGCAAATCTGCAATTAAAAATATATTTTTTAACGTTTTATTTCTGTGTTTTATCAATCTTGGGAATCAAGGAGTTAATACATATCAGGCCACGCACATGGACTAGAACAGTATCTGCATTCATTTTTTATATTTTATACATTGCCTGATTGCGAGTCCGAGCGCATATCGGACTTCTAAACGCTACTTGATTGACGTTTACACTCCATGTTTTACTGACGTCATGATGACGGTTTCATTTACTATTGGCTGTTTCTACATCGGGAGTTAAGGCCTTGCATAACTGATCATGATCATGCTCTGAAATGCTACTTACAAGTGCATGGTTTATGGTTTAGGCTTTCGGGCTTGTTCAATTGTATTGCTCTGTAACTGTTGCAAATTTCAAGCCCTATGCAATTGAATAGGGGCCTAAGTGTCTACACTCCTGATCTGATCAGATACCCCATGTGAGGCCAGGATCAAAGGGCCGATTTGCCTAGATTGTAAGTTCCCAAACCAGGGGGTGAGTAGGAGGGGATGACATAACTGATGAACAGGCCTCCTCACATGAAAGAACTGGGTTTTGTATAAATGTGCTATGCATCAATATAGAGTGGTCAGTTTAAACATACATAATTTGAAGTGTGTGTTCCATTCTGAGGGATATAATAATCCTTATATCTGGGATTATTGCTGCTGGATCTGCATTGGACCCTGTTACAGCCGGTAACATCTGTTGGGTGGCTATTTGTTCCTGTGGATTGCTGGACACTTTGGTGGCAGTAAGCTGGGTTGGTTCTGTTCCTGCAATCAGTAGGTTTGAACTAGGTTCTTGTCGTCACACCCTTGTTACTAGCACATCCAAGGAGGCACACAATACAGGAGGCTGTAATACTTTTACAAGTTTACTAAAACTTTAGCCAGTGTTAGCACTGTTAAATCACTATTTTTACTGATATAAATTTTCTACATGGCTCTTATCCAGTTAACCCAGAATGGAGTAGAAACAAAACAGTCCAATTGTTTTATTACGTTTACTGGCTTGTATTGTTCAGATCTCTAGGTCTCCACTCTTCTTCAAGGTGCTGTCTCTCTGTGTTTGTATCTTTTACTAGCTTCAGTCAAATGGCACACTTTGGGCCTCATTCAATTGCTACTTTTTTGAGATCCAGGCTTTCAAGTGGAGATAGCAAGTTATTTAGCTATTCAATTGCCTCCTACTTGTGGTCTACGATTGGGTTACTTGCTGCGCACTACTATCCATTGCAATTCTTCAAATTGCAAGTTACTTCCCTCAAAGCCTTTGTTCTTTCACGGCTGCAAGAGTTGCAGCTGAAAAAAATCACACACGCTATTCAATTGCTCCGATTTCCCCTCCCGTCAAGCCCGTAAATGGCCCAAAGCATACCAGAGCTTACTGGTAGCAAAGAGGTCGCGCAAGGGCTAGTTAAGTCCTTACTTATCCTCCCAACTGGTTCCAACCGTCCCCCCACACTCCCAAATGAAACCCCCATGATGCAGGGGTCCCAATCGTGACCCCCGCAGGGTCCCACATTAACCCTGATTGGGACCCCTGCAGCATTTAGCATTTAAAACTCCCAGCCGCTGGTCCTTAAAGGGACTGTGGCACATAAATTGTTAACCCCATTCCATGGTACTGTAATCTAAAATGTTTAAAATGCAGCGGGGTTCCTGATCGGGTCCCCCACAGCAAGGGTTAATGTGAGGACCCCCATTGTGCCGCAGGCCCTTTAAGGACCTGCTGTGGGGAATTTAAAATGTTTAGATGCTGCAGGGGTCCCGCTCGTGACCCCTGCAGCAAGGGGTTCATGTGGGGACCTTGCAGCAGGGTTGCCACCTGCATTTTCACAAGTCCTTTGGGCTTCAAATCCCATAGGGCTTGGAAGTTGGAAACATTGATGTCATGATGGCAATCTCGGTTTCCATTGGCTGGTTTGATAGCGGGAGTTACAGGCTTCATGTTCAGGCCCGTAGACGCTGCTTCCGACGGCATGGTTTCCGATTCTCGGGAAGGCGGACTAACTTGCGGGCCCGGCCAATTGAATAGCAAAGTACAAGTAGAGCTACTCGAGCACGCATCTCAAAAGTAGCAAATCGGGTATTTACTCTCGAGTAACGGCCCTCCAAATTGAATGAGGCCCTTTGTGTGTCTCTTTTTCCAGGTCAAATAAAGATTTACTTCAGATCAACTGAAAACTCAGTCCATTCAGCAGCCTCACACAGTCACTGCAGTCAATAAACAATCAAGTAATCTGTACACACAGTTCATTAGCAGCAGAGATTAAAAAAATAGAAAGGTCAGGGGTAAAGGCATTGGTCTGTGTGGGTCCCCTTAAGTGGGGTCTTCTGCCCTGCCAGATTTAATATATCACCAGCCACCACTGGTTATCAGAGTAATGGTTGGTAAGAGTTGCTATTTATTCCCTGGCATCAACACAGGCTCAGATTCTTAAGGTCAGATGGCTGTCAACTCAGTATAATGCATGAAGACCCCATTTATTAATTGAAATGCTTATTTATTAATAATGTGCAACTTATAAAGTACTTGCTATTACCTATGATTTTAAATTATACCTCCACTGTGTACGTTCAATGATGTATTGTATTGTTATAAAGCATAAGTCTTGTCGTCAGACTTTTCTCTCTTTTTTTTATATATATTTTTTTTTTTACAAAAATTATATCTGTGATGTAACATAAATTTAGGAGATAAGGGAAGTAGTTTAATTTTGAGTTGTGTGGGCATAATGTATTCTAAGGCATTTTATATGGCTTTTTGCATAATTGGCCATGGTTTAATTTTTTAGAAACTCATATATTTTTCTCGATAAACCACAACAGAAAAGCACATTAAGGAAAATTACAATCAGTCAATCAAACATTTTATATGCAAAAAAAAGTTTCTTTAGAATATTATTAGATGTTTAAATACACAGGAATTATTATCAGAAAACCTTACTTTGTCTCCTTCCACATGACAGCTCTGCCTACATAGTGCACAAAATACCAGGTGCATTAGTAATGTGTATGCCTTGGATAAAGATTTTGAAAAAGTTAAGGAAAATTCCACAAAAAATACTTAAACAAAAAAAAATTTCTTGCAGCTCCAAAAAGTCACCTTTGCTGAGACTTTTTATATGGAAATTTCTGGATTTGTTATTGGCACTACTTTTGCAGCTGGGAGAATTTGACCCTGGTTGAACTTATTTAAAAAAAAAAAGCTGACATGGCCAAGTATAAGTTAAAATAACTTACTGATCAAGTAATTTTAATATCTACACTACAGCCTGGAGTTTTAACATACATTGAATGCTAGAAATAGATGAAAGTGCATTGCTCTGTGAATAAATTCAAAACAAAATAAAGGCATCAATCTTATATACCTATGTAATAAATGTGTAATCCTGCATCAATAAGTATTTTTTTAGACCTGCAGCTTTTCTGTTATCTGTTACTTGAAGTTGCAGCAGAAACAATACACATTTGCTGTGCTTTATGTTCACCCACGATAACCATACTCCTCCAGAAACAGTGATGGCTAATAGATCTCTTAAAGATCACTGTAGTCCAACTAACTCTAACATAACATTTTTTATGAGAGAAATAATTAATAGTGTAGAAATTATTGTTTTCTCCTCCTCTGTATTGAGATTTTACAGGAAACAGCAGGGCTGTGAGTCTTATGGGTGTCTGAAGTGCAATATATTTGCTTTTGTTCTCATTGGTTTTAATGTCAATCTGATAATAAATTACAATTAATAGGTCCTCCATGAGTCCTTGTTTACATTTCCCTCAACTCACTAATACGATGGTGGTTGGAACACAAGTATATGTAATGTATGTGAAAGGGGGTGCTACATTGGGGAAACTAGCCAGAAACTACAAATGCGAATGAACCTCCACCGAAGCTCCATCAAAAAGCACCATGAAGACAGCTATTGTACTCCAGTTGGACACCATTTCACCCAGGTTAATCACTCCATCCAGAACCTCGAAATAAAAGTACTCTGAGGGAATGTCAGAACTATCCAACAGTGGAAAACTTTTGAATTAAAAATGATTCAATTTTTTAATACAAAGGATTTGGGCATTAACATTGACTTAGGCTTTCTGGCCCACTATCTTAATGTCTTATAGCTAACACATTCCACTTACCTCCCCCCCCCTTCTAGTATTGTTTGTGTAAGCTACATGCTTTGCTGAAATGTATTGCTCTTTATTTTACGCTGCTGTGTTCTTATCTACAACCTGATCTATAGACTTACTTACTGACCAATCAGGACATTATTCACAATGCTGTTCTGTCTCTCACTTAACTCTGCCCAATGAATTTTGTCTTTCTTGTTTTACCAATTATTTTTTTCCCCATCTCTTTGTGTTTGCTGTTTTTAGTTCATACTTGTATCAGTATCGCTTTTTGACTTGATAAAGAGAGGCATTATCTCTCGAAAGCTTGTCGCTTTATTAGTATTAATTAGTTTAATGAGTTTGTCCAATAAAAAAGGTATCACTATTCACTGCAATACTCTGATATATATAGTTGAATAATCAGAGTATTGTGGGGAATAGTGATACCTTTTTTATTGGACAAACGTATTCAAAATAAAGCGATGAGCTTTTGAGAGATAATGTTTCTCTTTATCAAGTCAAAAAGCGATACTGATACAAATATGAACTAAAAACAGTAAACAGAAAGAGATTTAAAAAAAAATTGGAAAAACAAGAAAAACAAAATTCATTGGCCAGAGTTAAGTGAGAAATAGACCAGCATTGTAATTAATGTCCCGATAGGTCAGTATGTAAGTCTATAGATCAGGTTGTAGATAAGAACAAAGCAGAGTAAAATAAAGAGCAATACATTTCAGTATAGCATGTAGCTTACAAAAACAGCAATAGAAGGGGGGGGGGGGGGTGTGTGGAATGTGTGTGAGCTTTAAGACATTAAGATAGTGGGCCGGAAAGCATAAGTCAATATGTATGCCCATATCCTTTGTATAAAAAATTGAATAATTTTTCATTCAAAAGTTTTCCGCTGTTGGATAGTTTGGAAATTCCATCTGAGTACTTTTATTTTGAGGTTCTGGATGGAATGATTCTTCTGGGTGAAATGGTGTCCAACTAGAGTACAGTAACTTCATGGAGCTTTGGTGGAGGTTCATTCGCATGTGTTGTTTCTGGCTGGTTTCCCCAATGTAGCACCCTGTCTGACTCCATCAGACAGAAGGGCTACAAACATCATGTCATTACACAGAAAGTAACGTCTGCCATCAGAACATCCCGGGAACACCTGTTGCAATACAAAACTAAAGAAACAACTTTACGTACACCTCTGGTAACCACATAACATCCGGTTCTAGAAGGAATACGCCACATATTTAAGGATTAAGAACCACAACTCACAGAGGGCACAGTATTGAAACATATATTCCCCAACCCACCATTCTTGCATTAAGGTAGTCACCAAATGTAAGACAAACATTGGTAAACAGACAATTGCCAAATGAACAGCATAACAGAGAAAATGGCACCAAACCCTGCAATAAAAGTTGCTGCAAACTATGCCAACACATCTGCAAAGAGGACACAGCCGCGCACAACAACAAGACCTACAACATTAGAGGCTCATATTCATGTACATCATCCAATGTAGTGTACATGATACAATGTACTGTATGTGAAAGGGTGTGCTACATAGGGGAATCCAGCCAGGAACTACACATACGACTGAACCTCCACTGAAGCTCTATCAAAAAGCACCATGAAGACAGTTACTATACCACAGTTGGACACTTTTGAATTAAAAATGATTAAATGTTTTAATACACAGGATATGGGCATTAATATTGACTTAGGCTTTCTGGCCCACTATCTTAATGTCTTATATCTCACACTCATTCCACATACCTCCCCCCCCCCCCCCCCTTCTATTGCTGTTTTTTTAAGCTACCTGCTGTACTGCAATGAATTGCTCTTTATTTTACTGACCTATCAGGACATTATTTACAATGCTGGTCTGTTTCTCACTTAACTCTGACCAATGAATTTTGTTTTTCTTGTTTTTCCAAAAAAATGTTGTCTCTGTTTACTGTTTTTAGTTCATATTTGTATCAGTATCGCTTTTTGACTTGATAAAGAGAAGCACTTTCTCTCGAGAGCTTGTCACTATATTATGAATAAGTTTGTCCAATAAAAAAGGTATCACTATTCACTGCAATACTCTGATTATTCAACTGGATTACTGGACATTCACGGCTATCTCACTCTGCAGATATATAGCTAGATATACAGTATCTCACAAACGTGAGTACATCCCTCACATTTTTGTAAACATTTTATTATATATTTTCATGTGACAACATTGGAGAAATGACACTCTGCTACAATGTAAAGTAGTAAATGTACAGCCTGGTTAACAGTGTGAATTTGATGTCCCCTCAAAATAACTCAACACGCCATTAATGTCTTAACCGTTGGCAACAAAAGTAAGTACAGCCCTAGGTGGCCAGATTGGGCCCTAGGTGTCCAGATTGGGCCCAAAGTGGCACTGCCTTAACCCTCATGGGCATGGAGTTCCCCAGAGCTTCATGGGTTGCAACTGGAGAGCATGATCCCCTCCCTTTGGAGACTGGGCCACAGGGCAGTATCCCAACATGATAACAATCCCAAACACACCTCCAAGACGACCACTGCCTTGCTAAATAAGCTGAAGGTAAAGGTGATGGATTGGCCAAGCATGTCACCAGATCTAAACCCTATTAAGCATCTGTGAGGCATTTCCAAACGGAAGGTGGGGGAGTGCAAGGTCTCTAACATCCACCAGCTCTGTGATGTTATTATGGAGGAGTGGAAGAGGACTTCAGTGGCAATCTGTGAAGCTCTGGTGAACTCCATGCCCATGAGGGTTAAGGCAGTGCTGGAAAATAATGGTAGCCACACAAAATATTGACACTTTGGGCCCAATTTGGATACTTCAACTTAGGAGTGATGGGCCAAATTTAGACATTAATGGCTGTGTGTCGAGTTATTTTGAGGGGACAGCAAATTATTATACAGGCTGTACACTTACTACTTTACATTGTAGCAGAGTGTCATTTCTGTGTTGTCACATCAAACAATATATTAAATATTTACAAAAATGTGAGGGGTGTACTCACTTTTGTGAGATACTATATATATATATATATATATATATATATATATGCAAGCTCTTGTCACTGTGTTGATTTTTTTCAATTAATATAATTTATTTTCCATAGGAAAACATTCTTTTGTATTGTATAAAACATGCTCTTTTTGATGAATGGCAGAAAGTGTTGGGCTACAGTGACCTTTAACACTAGGAAATAAAAATATACTCAAAATAGAACAAAATAGAGGTGTTCAAGGCCAGTCAGACAGATTAATATTGGCACTCCAATGGTTGTCATGTTTAAGTGGTGACTTCATATTATATCTTTTTTTTTTTTTTTTTTTGACAATTTATTTGATTTTTTAAATTTGAAACAAGAGAAAGGACGAACAAAAGACAAACAGAAGAACTTACGTAGTACAATAAATACATTAGTATCTGGATTAGTACATAAAGTACATACATACCTAAACCCGACATCACTGTGGAAACAAATCTAGATACATTTCATAATCAAAATGAAGGAATTTATTTACCATGTCATAAATGAGGAGAGCCATACAGAATATAAGAGTGAATTTGCTATGGTTATAGGGATTCCATATAGCTGTCCCATTTCAGCCAGCTAAAATGGCAGACCTTATGCTCCAACGGAGAAGAGTTACTATTATTCATTAGCTCTCTATTTGTAGAGATAAGATTGCGCAATTCGCTAAAAGCTGGGATTATAGGTAGCTTCCAGTATTTAACAATAAGATATTTGGCTACTAATAAAATATGGCAAATCAGATACCTCTCAGTGGACGGGAATTTCTCTAAGTTCATATGGAGAATGGCAACTTGAGGAGACCATAAAATTTGTTTGTCAAGCAATTTACATATTAGTTGGAAGATGTCTAACCACCACTTCTGCATTTTATTGCATTCCCACCAGATGTGGTAATCAGTCCCTCGTGAGCCACATAATTTCCAACAGCAATCTGACTCCTCTGGTTGATTTTCCTCAATTTAACTGGAGTTAAGTGCGATCTATGAATAATTTTGAAATATAGCTCTGTATATATTATATTAACCGAGGACTTTTTTGTGGTTTTTAGACTATACTTCCAACTTGTCTCATCTAGGCAGATTCCAAGATCCTTTTCCCACCCCTTTAACCCCAAGGCTTTTAATAAAGGGACAGAGTCATCGATAGGTCTACTGCACTTGGAGATTAGATGTGAAAATCTCCTTTTAGAATGATTTCCTCTATTTTAGTAGGGCTATTCATCCTGAGAGTTTATATCCTCTCCCCATTAGATTTAACTTGAGACTTTCGTAGTTTTACACCAGTTGAATTTATTATTTAACTCCAATTCTGCTGAAGCTCCTGAATGGTAAGAAGATTACCTTTATTATATAGGTAGGAGATACATCTTAAGCCCTTATCAGATAGCATCTTTATTGAGGGACATTGCGCCCTCAAACTCAGATAATCCAGTGGAGCTACGATTGAGGGTTTATTTGTTAACTGCATCTTTCTTCTGTATTTATACCAAATTTTAATGATATTGATTACGTTTTTTGGGAGATCGCTGTATAAAGCTTTATCATATGCGGGTAACCAGATCAACATTTGAATGGAATGGTCTTTCACTAGCGATTCTTCCAGCGATAGCCATCTTGGCTTATCTTTAATAATATGCCAACCAATGAGTTGGGCAATAATTATCTTAAGATGGATTTCTTTTAAACTTGGTGCATTTAAGCCACCATTAGATAATTTACTGTAAGTTATGCTTTTCCAAATTCTAGTTTTTTTCCCTGCGTACATAAATTTATCTAATTGATCCTGTATACACTTGAGATAATTATTAGCCAAGATATCCGGTATGGATCTCAAGCAGTATGTAATTTTGGGAAGTATGTTCATATTAATTGATGCTATTCGGGCTGACCAGGATAGGTTTAGGAGGCTCCAATCAGTTAATATAGGTCTAATTAGCTTCATAACCTCATTAATGTTGTCATTAAGAATATTATCTACCCGAAAAGAGAATCTTATTCCCAGATGGGTTATATATTTGGAATCCCAATTAAACCTAAAGTCTTCCCTTAATTTATTCTTAGTTTCCAGTGGTATTCCTTTTGTTAAGGTATCTGACTTTGTCTGATTGACTTTAAAAAATGAGAGCCTGCCAAAATCCTCAATTATTTCTTGAAGTTTGTAGCATGCGTATTCGGGATTTGTTATGGTAACTATAATGTCATCGGCAAAAGCCATGTATTTAAATTCTTCTTTACCTATACAAACCCCTTTGATTTCATTACACTGACGAATGTATATAGCTAGAGGTTCCAAGAAGAGTGTAAATAGAAGAGGGGATAAAGGGCAGCCCTGACGGGTGCCGTTCCCAATTTTAAATTGTTTAGATTCAAAGTCAGGATTCACAATACGTGAGAAAGAGTTTCTATAAAGAGCTTTAACTGACTTTGAAGCGAAGTCGCCCAGGCCAAATCTCACCAGTACACACTGTAGAAATTCCCAATTAACCCTGTCGAACGCTTTTTCAGCATCTAATGAGAGTATCATTAACGGTATATCTTTATTTTTGACATAGGATAGTATATTCAAAAGACGTCTTGTATTATCTGACGTCTGGCGACCAGGGATAAATCCAGTTTGATCCGGATGGATCAGATTGACAATGATCTTCTTTAATCTATTTGCTAGGATTTTTGAATAAATTTTAACATCTATGTTTATTAGTGAGATTGGCCTGTAGCTACTGCACTTCTCAGGGTTCTTCCCTACCTTCAAAATATTTATAATTTTTGTCTCTGTCATTTCTAATGGAATATGGCCTGATTGTTTAATTTCGTTGAATAAACTAAGCATAGATGGTTTGAGCTCAGAATGAAGCATTTTATAGAACATATGATCGAACCCATCTAGACCTGGTGCTTTATTTGTTTTGCCTGAATTTATTGCTATAGTAATTTCTTCGCTAGATATTTCCCTATTTAGATCTAGGGATTCTTGATCCGAGATCCGAGGGATCTGGATCTTATCTAAGAAGGAATCAACAGCAGCCCTGTCTGGTATCACCAGGTTTATATCTTTATCTAAGTTGTATAGATTCTCATAAAATCCCTGGAAGAGCTCACCGATTTTGACTGGGTTCATGTGGACTCTTTTCTCATTATCTACTATTTTTAGGATCCTATTGTAGTTTCGCTGTTTCTTTAATCTATTCCCGAGAATTTTACCTGTTTTGTTACCAAAAAGAAAGTTAGATTGTTGCAGTCTCCAAAGGAGGATGTCTGCCTGGGATTGTAGGATACAATTTATTTGGTTATTTAGTGTATTTATTTGGAGTCCAATATTTTTATTTGGGCTCCTTTTGTTAAGCTGATGGAGTTTCTCTAGTTCAATATATAAGGTTTTAAGAGGTAGACCCCTTTGCTTATTTAGTACTGCCATCCTTGAGATTATAGTACCCCTAATATATGCTTTATAGGAGCATCATAATGTCTTACTGGAGGACACTGTGTCTTTATTAAGCTCAAAGAATTCCAGAGTATCCTTTTTTACTGCGTTAAGATTGTCTATATTTTTAAATAGTATAGGATTGAATTTCCATCTTTTTGATACTTTCGATTCCAAAGAATCCATGAGAATGATAGAATTCATACTGTGGTCTGACCAGGGTGTTAAGATGATATCTGATTTCGCTACCAATTTTAGTGTGTTCGAATCAGAGAATATATAATCTATGCGGGATAAAGATTCAAACCGATTCGAAAAGAATGTATAATCTTTACTATTAGGATGGAAGACCCTCCATATGTCGAATAGTTCATAACTATTCAAGATATTGGAGAAGTCGATGGCATTTTTGCATTCTTTGATTTCAGTTTTGATCTTGTGGGCCCTCTGTTTATCCATAAGGGGGTCCCTAATCTGATTAAAATCTCCACATAGAATAAGCAGCCCTCTCTTTAATTTATATAGATCTTTCAGAAAGGTTTTTAGATAGCTGATCTGATTTTTATTGGGCAGATAGACATTCGCAATAGTAAACAGACTATTATTGATATACCCTGACCATATTATATATCTCCCTAGATGATCTATTTTTGAGAATAATTCGGAGACCTGCAGTCTTTTATTAAACATTATAGATACTCCCTTAGATTTACTTGTGAAAGTCGAGTGTATATTAAAGGGGTATTGTTTATCGGCCAAATACTTAGATGAATCTTTCTTCATGTGAGTTTCCTGCAGGCACAATATGTCTGCTTTGATTTTCGTATAGTTTAAGAAGGCTATTTTCCTTTTGGTCGGGGAGTTCAGTCCATTAACATTATAAGAAACTATTTTTAAACCTTTAAGCATAGGTCAAAATTTGAGAAATCATGTATCTACTTGGTACATCCCATAATCCATATAGTGCCCACACGGGTATCGGGTTTACAACATACATCCCCCACCTGTATTGAATATGTGGGAGTCTAAAGAACAGAAACCTGCTCTTACAGACCCTCCTAAATACTCTTGACGGGTGAATACAAACATAACAAATAACATTACATTTAGCAAAGCAACTACCTGATAGTAGAAAATGGCTGGATAGGTTCCCCATAACTCCATAGAGAACATGGCGGGGATAGGGAGACTCACTATTTTGCTCTCGGGAGTTGTCATTAATCAAGATATTAATATTGAGGATAAATTTTGACTTGCCTGGCTAACTGATTCACTAGATGCGCCTCTCGACTCACGGGAAGGGAGACTAATTGGGCTATCTATGTAGCTCCGTGCCATGAGTGCTATAATTCCTATAAACAGGAAGGAAAAGAAAAAAAAGAAAAAAACAAGAAGATTACTATGTGCCGAGACTGGGTTGATAACAAAATTTCCTTAATTATGATCAACTGTGAAAAAAAAAAAAAGGAACATACAGGAATGAACACAAAAACAGAGGATAAATATTCTCACATACATTGCTAAAGTGATTTGAGAGGGGTAAGTCCCTAAATATGAAGAGAGAGGAAGATTATATTCAGTGTAATAATATACCTAGGATTGGTACTCCCTTGAGCTTGTGATATACTTAATAACCCTGATAACGCCCTCCTATAGGTGTGGCCTACTCTATCCCGCTTCTTTCCCCTCTCTCTCTCTTCTCCCCCTCCCCTTCTGTATGATATTTCATATTAAGCTACATATTTCCTCATTTTTTTTTTCCCTTTTCTTCCTTTCTCCCTTCCTACATCCTTTGTAATTTTACTCAAGAATTGCTAATCCACGGCCACAAAATTGCTTTATTAATTCTTGCACCCACCTCCACCTCTATTCCCTAAGTAGGCAATGGGGGGGACCATGAGGGGAGAGAGCCTGGAGATAGATACGGGTTCCCAGCTATCCACACCTCAGGGTTCCTCCCCACCCCCACGACTCCTAATTCTTTTGCCATACCCGCTCACTGGATAATAGGTTCGGCATACCGGCCCCCCTGTTCTACAACTGTTAATTCATAATTCCATGTTTGTAACATTTTAGCCCCTTCCTGTACCGTTTTTATCCTGTGCCACTGCGAGTCTTTATAAACAGAAAGACCTACTGGAGATAACCATTTGTATCTAACTTCTTTTTCTCTTAACACCTGAGTGATTGGACTAAATTCTCTTCTCCTAGATAGAGTGTATACCGACAGATCTGAGAAGATTTTGAGATTCTCATATGGCGGTGGAAATTTTTGCATAATAAATTACCTCTTCATTATCTCATCTTTATAAGAGCGATAGTGGACTCTTACAATGACCTCCCTGGGAACAGATTTATCTAGGTGTTTCGCAAGTGGTAATCTATGGATAACGTCAATAGTATTTTCATTAGGTGTTGCATTTGGAGCCAAGGTTAATAGGAAGTTCTCTACATAAGATTTCAGGTTACAGTCAAGTATTGATGCCTCTGATGCGAAGGTTGTTTATTCTACTACGGTCTTCAATTGAGGAGATCTTATTTGTTAGATCCTCAATTCTGTTCTCCAGCGACTTGGTATATTTGAGAAGATTATTATTGTCCGTAATTAGGTTGTCACAGATGTCTTCTACAGATTCCACCCGCAGATTTACCTCTTTAATTAGTATCGAGTTATCCGCTATTTTTTTTGTCAAGTCCAGAATTAGGTTAGACTGGAACGATTGTAGCATTTCCTGCATTTTAGAGCAGGTGAGAATTTCTTCCTCCTCCACCCCCGAGTTTTCCAAACGTAGTGTCTGCGATGCTTTGTCTGGCGAGGGGGTTACTGATGATGTAGATGTGTTAGCTACTGCCTGAATGGTAGAGCCTGAGCCCTTATATCGAGGTGAAAACATTTGGGGGAGTTTTGTTGGCTCATTTTTGGCTCTATCCCTTGATTTCATTTTGGTTGGCATAGTTGTATAAAAATAGAACCCACGGGTTCACACCTAGGCCTCCTTGCTTAAATACCTCAGGATACCTAGGGGAGATTAGCGTGTCCCCCTCACTTGAGAGTGAGGTTTTGATCAGATTGGGAGTTTTTATCCACACTCTATATTTTATGAGTATATCTAATATAGGCTGTGGCATAGAGAGGGAGAGATGTATATAAAAGTTTTTAAACCCTTCTTCTGCAGATTCTTCACACACAGCAGAGCTTTGTTTCACCATATGCCAGCGGAGCCCCCACCTTCTCCAACTCACAACCCCTCTATACAGTCTGGCCCCCCTACCTCATTTATATTGGCCACAGCTAGTCTTCTGGGATTACCTGTGACTACTGGTCTTGTGTCTCCTGGGGAGTAAGGCTGTAGGACTCCATTAGTGCCACGTAGAGGTTATCCACCTCTAGACTGGTCGCCTCATCGGTCGGCTTTGGCTCACTGGATTCAATACTGGACCCGGTACTCCAATCTGTAGGTTGCTTCCAGATGCAGGGGGCCACGTCCACAGTCAGAGGGGAGACACTTTACCTCCAGGGCAAACGTAGCAGCAGGGAGCACTGTCGAGATCCGTCTAATGGCAGTGCTTCTTGAACGTCACATAATTATGTGAGTGCCGTGGCTGCCAGGGTGTTGTGCAGCTTCCTCCATGTAATGCACCTCCTCAGACGCCTCTACGCCTCTACGCTGCCGAAGGCGGAACTCCAGCTGGGGGTTGTGTCCGGAGACAGAGAATCACATCCGGAGGCAATGCTTCCACCTCCACCTCCTACGCGCAGGACTTCAGTGTCGGCGTGAAACTCCGCCGGACTCAGCAGTGCCCTAGCAGCGTGGGCGAGGATACAGCAGCGGGCTAGTGCAAATGGTGAGCATGGGACATGCGATGGTCAATGGGGGTATAGAGGGTGTTTGGGAGCCAGGCTGTCAGTCTTTTAGCATTAGAGAGCCATTAGAGAGCATTAGAGAGCCCTCACCCCCGCCATCCAGACGTCAGTTACACTGACGCACCGTCCATTTCCGGTTGCCTCCCGATGTTTGATTTATACACTGGCCCTTGATCCCCACCCACTTCATATTATATCTTAACTTCATTTAAAAACAGGCACAGGTAGATGAATAAAAACAAACATTATTCAGCAACAGTGGATATAAATAATGCAAATTATTGATTTTAATTTAGTATGTGACTTATTTTAGGAAAACAGAAATATTTGTATTTAGTTTATAGTTAACAGTATCCTGATTAGTGTCATAGTCAGCATTTGAAAACAATCAATTGAGTGTATCTTTTCAAACTTATATTTGAAATAAGTATTCTAGCTTCCAGCAAATCTGCTTATATCCACCCTTGTTAGCTTTCAGGGGGTAAAAGGATCTGCCCAGAATGTGGTCCAAATAGTTATTCTGACCAGTGTAGGTTTCCCTGCAAATGGAATAACCGCTGCAATGAAGAAAGCAGGTAAAGCTTTTTATCAGGATAACAGGTAAAGACCACACTAATTCCCTGGCCACCTTTATAGAGTATGGAGAAAACCAGATCTACCGATGTCCATGTTCCCAACAGAGTAAAAGGAATATTTTATGTCTTGCTCTTCTGGATAATTATACATTGATCATTAATAACATTCCTATTTAATAATTTATAATAACAATATTCAGTATTAAATTAATTTAAAAAAATAAGGTATGAGCCTCCAGCCGAGGGTTTGTCTCCATCTTGATAAGTTTATTAAGTGGAGGGTGACTGAGAAACAGGCTTAAAGGGTTGTAAGACAAATCAGGTGTTATCAAATAATAAACAATCATTTATAGGTTGCCCCTACAACAAAAACTCATTGCTTAAGGAAACCTCAGGTCTCCGGCCAATATAGGGCAATGTGTTTGTGGGACACTTTGTTTCTTGAAAATTAGCAGCTACCTCCTAGACAAAGCCCCTTCTTTCCATTGACTTCATAGTAGATACCAGCGGCAGGTACATATGAACTTTGACAGTAGGTTTAATATTCTTATACTGCTTTTTAAATTGATGAATATGAATTCTATTAATGATCAATGACTAATTAAAACATCTAGCTCATCTTATTTTAATACGTTGGCCCTCTAACAAGGATTCTGCAAAATGTTGATACAGAGTTTTAAAAGCTGAGGTGGGCAGAATGATACTGCCCTGAGGTTCAAATTTTCTTTAGGTTTGAATTTCCTTGTAGTGAGGAGGTTTTTATGCATTATAACTTTCCGCTGTGAGGCAAACAGTAATAGTACTGTTAGTATACAAGAGATACATCAGCTTCAATTAAATTCTGACTACTGTAATCGTATAAATTTGTCAAATCCTTAGCATAAAATAAACCAGACTTTCAACCTCATTAAATTTCTTCTCGTTGTTCCCTCGGCCCTCGCTAAAGGCCTGGTAGAGCCGTTAGCAAGGGCCGATTCCTTTCAAAATGTTCATCGCAGCCGACAGCGAAATTATGGCCAAAAATAGCTCCAAGGAAAGCTACATAGAAAATGCAACATGGCCTCATAAGCACTTAATCAACCCTATTAGTCTCATGCGGGTCTATACAGACCCCTATAGGACACTAATTAACTCCTATAATAACACTATAAGAATCAGGAGGGTCCTCCAGGACCATCATGACACAGAGTCTAAACACTACACTATACTATTAACCTTAACTATACCCCATTAACACTATCTGGACCCAATAACCCTAACTGGGCCTATCTAACCCTATCTCGGTCTATTTAACCCCATCTGGACCTATTTAACCATGATCGTACCCAGTAAACCCTATCCTACCCTACACTATTAACCCTAATAAAATCCCTATTACCCCACTAATTACAGAAAAACAAAAAACCCACCTAATTAGAGAAAATAATAAAACCTAGAATTACAGAAAAAAAGGACATTACACAAAATAAAAAAAAGGACATTACCAAAATAAAGAAAACCTACCTTACCAAAATAAAATAAACCTAAGTTACCAAAATTAAAAAAAAACTAAGTTACCAAAATTAAAATAAAGCTAAGTTACACAAAAAAAAAAAAAATAGGAACCAGAAAAGAAAATACATGTACAAAAAACACATAACATTAAATTACATCAGTACAATAGATACAGTTACAATACATCAATAAATACAATACAGTTCAAATATACCCCTATCTACAATCCATTAACTCTATCTACAATCCATTAACCCTATCTACAATACATTACCCCTATCTAGAATCTATTTACCCAATCTACAATCAATTAACCATATCTAGAATACATTAACCCTATCTACAATCAATTAACCCCTAAATACAATACATTAACTCCCTAACTAAAACATTAACCCCTAACTACAATCAATCTAACCCCTAAATAAATACATTACAAAAACACTAAATCTAACCTAAAATAGAATAATAAAACCCACTTACCTTGCCTAGATGTCCCTTCAGCAGACCAGCCACCCCTAGGATACAAGAAACATAAAGTTAGTACGAAATTCATAAACACAACACAAGCATCAAAACATTCTAAATATTAAACTCCCTTTTCCAGCATGTCCCCGCCCATCTTCTTGTCTTCTCCGGCTTGGCCCCTGGAAAAAAATAACATCCCGTTAGTACATACAAAAACACAAATACACAAAACATAATAAACAAAACTTTCTATATATAAAACTTACCTGTCCGCGATGACCCCGTCCTTTTCATCTGCTGCCCAGCTAAGCCCTTACCAAAAACCACCGTTCTAAAAAAAGTTTTTAAAAAAACGGAGCTCCTCACTCACGGAGCTCCCCGAAGTTGAGGCCTCTAGCGCCTCTTCGGGTAGAACATTGGCAATGGTGCCTTCTGATTGGCTGGAAAGGCTGTCAATCAAATTTCAGCTAATCAGAAGGTGCCAAGGTGTGAGCCAATCAGAATGGGATACACCCCTATATCCCATTCTGATTGGCTGATGGACCAGTCAATCTTGTTTAAACTAATCAGAAGGCACTATTGCCTTTAGCCAATCAGAATGGGATACACCACCATGGGGTGATTGGCTGAAGGCATCTGTGCCCTCTGACTGTTGTCACTGTCAATCAGACTGCAGCCAATCACCCCATGGCGGTGTTTCCCATTCTGATTGGCTGAAGGCAATAGTGTAATGTATTTGTTGATTGTAATTAGGGGTTAATTGATTGTAGATAGGGGTATATTTGAACTGTATTGTATTTATTGATGTATTGTAACTGTATTTATTGTATTGATGTGATGTAATGTAATGTTACGTGTTTTTGTTCATGTATTTATTTTTCAGATGCCTAGTTCTTTCTTTTTATTTTGGTAACTTAGTTTTTTTTTAATTTTGGTAACTTAGGTTTATTTAATTTTGGTAATGTAGGTTTTCTTTATTTTTACATAGGTCCATAGTTACATAGTAATTAAGGTCGAAAAAAGACTTTCAGTCCATCAAGTTCAACCTGTTAAGATCTCCTCTGACCTGCAATATGCGGAATAGTTATTAATTAAATTATTGATTAAATAATTATTAATAGTATAGTATTGGAGGATGAATAAAAAGTTAGTCCATCAAGTTCAACCTTTTTAGATCTCTATTGATCTTTTTAATGTGGACTATTTATTATTATTTGTTAATTGTTATTTGATCCAGAGGAAGGCAAACAGAAAAAAAAAAAAAAAACATTGAAACTTTGCCAATTGTCTCATAAGGGGGAAAAAAAGCAAAATTCCTTCCTGACCCCAGAAACTTGCGATCAAATTTCTCCCTGGTTTAATATTCCTTTGCTAGTTATCTAGGATAGCCTTGAATGCCCTCTTTATTCAAAAATATATCTAACCCCTTTTTGAAGTTGTCTATCGAATTCGCTGTCACCACCTCCTTTGGTAGAGAATTCCACAGTTTAACCACCCTAACTGTGTAGAACCCTTTTCTTTGTTTAAGGTGAAATCTTTTTTCCTCTAACCTCAAAGGATGTCCTCTTGTCAGTTGAAAATCTCTTGCTACAAAAAGTTCACTTGACAAAGCCTTATATTGACCCTGGATGTATTTATATAATGAAATCATATCTCCTCTTAGATGCCTTTTTTCTAGCGAAAATAAGTTTAATTTAGTTAGTCTTTCTTCATAACTTAGCCCCTCCATTCCCCTTATTAGTTTTGTAGCCCTTCTCTGTACTTTTTCCAGCTCTAAAATGTCTTTTTTATGAGGTGGTGCCCAAAATTGTACTCCATATTCCAAATGAGGACAGACTAGAGATTTGTATAGTGGCAGAATTATATCTTCTTCCCTGGCTTCTATACCCTTCCTAATACATGCTAATATTTTATTTGCCTTTGCAGCCGCTGCTTGGCTTTGAGCGCTGTTACCTACGTGGTTGTCCACCAGTACTCCCAGATCCCTTTCAATATCTGATACCCCTTGATTTGCTCCATTAAGATTATAGATTGCTTGGCTATTGTTCCTTCCCAAATGCATAACCTTACATTTATTTGTATTAAATCTCATCTGCCATTTAGCCGCCCATTTCTCTAATTTATGCAAATCCTTTTGTAGGGAAAGTACATCATTATCTGATTTTATTACCTTGCACAACTTAGTGTCATCAGCAAAAATGGAGACACTACATTCGAGTCCTACTTCAATGTCATTAATAAATATGTTAAAAAGGAGAGGACCTAATACTGAACCTTGAGGAACCCCACTTATCACATTAGACCAATCGGAGTTTGTTCCATTCACAACAACCCTTTGCTTCCTGTCTTTTAGCCAGCTCTCAATCCATGAGCAGATATTTACTGCAATTCCTGTATCCCTTAGTTTGCTCACTAGTCTTCCATGTGGCACTGTATCAAATGCCTTTGAAAAATCTAAAAAGACTACATCCACTGAGTTGCCCTGATCCAAGTTCCTACTAACCTCCTCATAAAAACTAATTAGATTGGTCTGACATGACCTATCCTTCATAAATCCGTGTTGACTGCTACCTATGAGCCTGTTCAAATAGACATATTCTTGTATTCTGTCCCTTATTAACCCTTCTAAAAGCTTCCCAACTACAGAAGTGAGGCTCACTGGTCTATAATTCCGCGGATTTGCTCTAGATCCCTTCTTAAATATAGGTATCACCTCTGCTTTTCTTTAGTCATCTGGTAGACACCCTGTAGTGAGTGAGTCTTGAAAGATTAGATATAATGGTTTGGCTATTACAGAACCCAGCTCCCTCAGTACCCTTGGATGTATTCCATCAGGACCTGGGGCTTTATTAACATTTATTTTCGCCAACCTCTTTTGTATTACTTCCTGCGTTAACCAATTATTTAGTAAAGGTAGTGTAGCCAACAACAAAGTCAGAGGTGCTCATCAGAGAACGAACCAACCTTAATAGGTTGGTTCTATAGCCATGATAAGCTACTCTGAGAGCAACCTCTTGTGAGGAATTGACTCTGCTGGGTTTTGAACCCTGGTCCCCAGGCTGCTATACCTCTTCCCTACCACTGCGCCAGCTTACCTTTGTGAATTCCTTTTAGACCTTGTAAGCTTGACTCTGCTAGCAATAGTATCAGTACCTAAGTCTCTTCAGCTGTGTCTGGTCAGGTGTCTGGTCCTTGGCCTATATAAGGCACTTCCTGTCTATTGATCCTTGCCAGATTATTGTGTGGTTTCTGATCACTTCAATAAAGCTTGTTCCTGTTTCACCTACAAATTGCTGAACTGGATTATTGCTGACCTTGGCTGCTGGTCTCCACAACCTTGTGATTCCATATCATTACACCGCTTTTAGCTTACTTGTGCCCTTCACAGTGAGAAATCTCCTGTAGTATATCAGTCTGGTCCCACTCAAAAGAGTGACCCAGCCCCGAAATACCACGCAATTCTACCCTGAACAGGAGAAACAGCAAACCCCAGACGCGTTTCGGCCTTTATGGGCCTCGTCAGTGAGGTGCAGCTGAACTCCCTAAGGCACAGTGAGCAAGGGGTCCACGTCTGGAGTTCCCTATTACCCTTAGGGAGACTAAACCCTAAAGGTAATTTGCATATCGAAAACAACAAAGTCAGAGGTGCTCATCAGAGAACGAACCAACCTTAATAGTTTGGTTCTATAGCCATGATAAGCTACTCTGAGAGCAACCTCTGGTTGGCAACCAAGGTAGTGTAGCCCCATTATGTTGCGGTGTCCCAACCACTGGTACCTCCCTTTGTGTATACCGAAGAAAATAACCTATTTAGCTCATCTGCTTTTTCCTGGTCACTAATTATCAGATGGCCTGTGTCACATTGTAATGGTCCTATCGATTCCTTCCTGGCCTTCTTCCCATTAATTTATTTAAAAAATATTTTAGGGTTAGTCTTACTTTCCATTGCAACTGACTTCTCATTTTCTATTTGAGCCAGTCTAATAGCCCTTTTGCAAGACTTGTTGATTTCCTTATAGTCACATAAAGCTGCCTCTGTTCCCTCCTTCTTGTATAATTTAAATGCATGTTTCTTTTTCCTCATCATGATCTTTAAGTCATTGTTAAGCCACATGGGATGTGATTTACTCCTATTCATTTTATTTCCACATGGTACATGCTGATGAGTATGTTTATTTAGTAAGGATTTGAATGTTGTCCATTTATTTTCAGTATTCTTCCCTGTAAGTTCTTTGTCCCAGTCTATATGTTGTATTGCTGCCCGTAGCCCATTAAAGTTAGCCCTTTTAAAATTTAGAGTTTTTGTTGGCCCCTTACAACTCTGTTTTTTGTATTCAATCTCAAATGAGACTGTGTTGTGATCGCTGTTCCCCAAGGGTTCCCCTATTTTTACATTTGATATTATATCAATATTACTTGTGATGACTAAATCCAAGATGACCCCATTTCTAGTAGGTTCTTGTATTACCTGGGCCAGATAATGATCCCTGAGTGTACTCAAGAACCTGCTCCCCTTAGCTGAGCTGCTGGTCTCATTTATCCAGTTTATTTCAGGGTAATTAAAGTCTCCCATTATTACTTGCCCATGCTTAGCTGCATTTCCAATCTGTAACAATAATTGTATTTCCTCACTTTCAGCTATATTTGGGGGTTTATAGCATACTCCCACCAATATGCGTTTAGAATTAGCTCCTCCACTATTTAGCTCAACCCACAAAGATTCAATGATGCCGTAAGTGCCAGCATAAATATTTTCTCTGACTATAGGCTTAAATTCATGCTTAACATAAAGACAGATCCCTCCTCCTCTTTTACCATTTCCCCTATCTTTCCTAAATAGGTTATAACCATCCAGATTAACAGTCCAGTCATGAGATTCATCCCACCATGTTTCCGTAATGCCTATTAAGCCCCATTTTTCTTGTACTGCTAATATTTCTAGCTCATTTATTTTCCTAGGCAAACGTCTTGCGTTAGCAATCATACACTTTATGTTGGTATGGCTCTGCTGTTGTGAAGTGCCTGCCACTGTATTTGAGGCCCCTATTAATACCTCCCTACTTTCTATTGTAACCCTCTCCCCTTCTCCTCCCCCATGGGTAACTAATTCATCCCTTTCCCTCTCTACCCTATTTACCCCAATACTTCTATATAGTCCCTCCCCCCCACCTACAAGTTTAAAAACTCCCGAGCCGTTCTACCATCCTATCGCCTAGCACAAAAGCGCCCACATCAAAAAGGTGCAATCCATCCCTGCTATAGAGATTGTACTGAAGTGAGAAGTCAGCCCAGTGCTCTACAACCCAAAACCCTCTGCACCGCACCACTTTTTTAGCCATGCATTAACCTCCCTAAGCTCCTTCTGCCTCCCTGGGCTAGCACGTGGCACTGGTAGTATCTCAGAAAATACTACCTTGGAGGTCCTTGCTTTAAGCTTATTCCCTAATTCTCTAAAATCATTCTTTAGAACGCTCCATCTTCCACTAACTTTGTCATTGGTACCAATATGTACCAAGACCCCCGGTTCATTACCAGCCCCTCCTAATAATTTATCCACCCGATCCACAACATGCCGAACACGAGCACCCGGGAGACAGCAAACTGTTCGATTTCTGGGATCTGGGTGACAAATTACCCTGTCTACCTTCCTAATAATAGAGTCCCCTACCACCAAAACATGTTTGTTGCTCTGCCTATTCTGCCCTCCCTCTCCTCCAGTAGAACTGTTCTCCCGGCTGTTAGAGGGAACAGCTCTATATGGCATTGCCATTCCTGAATGGACATCCCCAACAGTTTCACTCAATCTGGCAAATCTGTTGGTGTTTGCCAACTCAGAACTGGCCTGCCTCCTCCTGTTCCCCCTGATTCCCCTTCTAACTGTAACCCAGCTACCTCCCTGGCCATCCTCACTAGCCCCAGCTCCTCCCTCCATACTAGGCCCAGCTAAACTGTGCTCCGTGAGCACCACCTCCCTTTCCAGTGGAGCAGTATCACTAAGTGCTGCAATTCTCCTCTCCAGATCTTCAATTTGAGCTTCCAGAGAGGCAACATGCTCACACCCGTCACAGAGGTATGGACCCTGGATCATCTGTTCCAGTAGTGCATACATTTGGCAGGATGGACACTGAGTGAGGTTTCCACTGGACTGACTCATGATTATCAGTTACAAAAATACAGTGAGAAAACAAATCAATGTATTTGTATAAAGATTTCTTTTCCACACCTTAAACCAAACAAAACAGAAACAATATATACGTTTGTTTTCTGTTTTTTCTTATAATACCCCTTTTCTTTGGATTTCCTCCTTTTATTTAATCTCCTACACACTAACTACACTTACATTAGAAATGATTGCAAGCTCCCAAGCTCGCTCTTCCCTTGTTAAAATAGACCCCGTCTACTCGCCTATACAATGATAAATGAGCACAGGATAGAAAACACTGTCCTGCCCCACAGAACCGATTCAACAGAAAACAACAAAATGCACACAGATATAACTTACACAGGCCAAGCCACACCCACTCTCACCTGTACACTGATTACTGCAACAGACAGAAAACTCTGCACTGACTTACAGAGCGGATTCAAACCAGACCTCACACAAATGCACCCAGATATAACTTACACAGGCCAAGCCACACCCACTCTCACCTGTACACTGATTACTGCAACAGACTGTGCACTGACTTACAGAGTGGATTGGAAATGTCCCTTTTTTATTTTCTGTAATTAGGTGGGTTTTTTGTTTTTCTGTAATTAGGTGGGTAATAGGGATTTTATTAGGGTGGTAGGTAGGTAGTGTAGGGTTTAACGGGGTAGAGAGGGGGTAACAGTGTAGGGTAGCATAGGGTTTACTGGGTACATTAATGGTTAAATAGGCCCATTTAAGGTTAAATAGGGCTAGATAGTCTTACATAGGGCTAGATGGGGTTAAATAGGTCCAGTTAGGGTTATTGGTTGCAGATAGGGTTAACGGGGTATAGTTAGTGCTAAGGGGTTAATGGGGTATAGTTAGGGTTATTAGTGTAGTGTTTAGACTTTGTGTCATGAGGGTCCTGATGTTATAGGGGTTAATTAGTGTCCTATATGGGTCTATATAGACCCCTATTGGCCTAATTGGGTTAATTAGTGACCCATAAGGGTCTGTATATACCCTTATGAGACTGATAGGGTTAATTATGGGCTCATGGGGCTCTGTATAGGTCTAATTTAATAGCGTTGGTAAACTGTCATATTTCCAGCTCGCAGACCTAACGTTCAAACCTTGTTAGAACGTTTTTCTAATTTAATGAGGCTGTTTGGCTTTGCTTCAGTCTGAATATGTAACTATCAAATATAGATCTAGCCAAAGCAAAAAGAGTACTACAAATAGCTCTCATGATTGAAGATAACTATAAAACATGTGTTCCTGTGGATCAAGAGAACATAGTAACTTTTCTGGATGGGATAGTATGACTTGAAATGGAAAACACAGTTGTACTAAGCGACTCGATATTCCTTGGAAATTCTTAAGCAGACATGAGACAGTAATATAACCATGTGGCAAGAACAGCTTGGAACATAGTGAAGGACAATATTGTGTCACAATATGAAATGCAATTTTAGCACATCACAGAATGAATATAGTGTAGCTTCCCATATTCTTTTCTTTTATCGAATTATCTTTATTGGTTCAGTGTTCTGGAATCTGTACACATTATTCATAGAAACTTTTGAAGTTACTTTCCTTTCACATCTGGAGAGAGGATTATTCTGCAATTCAACTTCTCTATTTACTGAGCTGTGAATTACAGCTTTAAATTATAAATTATAGCATAAGGCATATTCAAATAATTGTATAGCTAGTTAGTTTAAAGAACTATTATGGCCTTTTTATATGTTATGGTATCTTTACAATAACTTTATTTTTTTAACATTAACTTTTATATACAATTATGTTTTACCATAAGTTTCTACAGTGTCTTGCAAAATAATTCACCCCCTTGACTTTATACCTATTTTGTTACATTAAAGCCTTAAGTTCAATGTTTTGTAAATCTGAATGTTATGTGATGGATCAGAACACAATAGTCTAAGTTGGTGAAGTGAAATGAGAAAAATATATACATAAAACTATTTTTTAGAAATAGAAATAGAAAACAGAAAATTGGCATGTGCGTATGTATTCACCCTTTTTGTTATGAAGCCCATAAAAAACTCTGGTGCAACCAATTACCTTCAGAAGTTCCATAATTAGTGAAATGATGTCCACCTGTGTGCAATCCAAGTGTCACATGATCTGTCATTACATATACACACCTTTTTTAAAAAGGCCCTAGAGGCTGCAACACCTAAGCAAGAGGCACCACTAACCAAACACTGCCATGAAGACCAAGGGTCTCTCCAAACAAGTAAGGGTCAATATTGTTGAGAAGTACAAGTCAGGATTAGGTTATAAAAAAATACCCAAATATTTGATGATTCCCAGGAGCACCATCAAATCTATCATAACCACATGGAAAGAACATGGCACAAAAGCAAACCTGCCAAGAGACTGCCGCCCACCAATACTCATGGACCAGGCATGGAGGGCATTAATCAGAGAGGCAGCACAGAGATCTAAGGAAACCCTGGAGTAGCTGTTGAGTTCCACAGCAGAGACTGGAGTATCTGTACCTAGGACGACAATAAGTCGTACGATCCATAGAGTTGGGCTTTATGGCAGAGTGGCCAGAAGAAAGCCATCACGTTCAGCAAAAAACAAAATGCCCCTTTTTGAGTTTGGGAGACTCCCAAAATGTATGGAGGAAAGTGCTCTGGACTGATTAGACTAAAATTTTATTTTTTTGCCATCAAAGAAAACGTTATGTCTGGGGCAAACCAAACACATCACCCAAAGAACATAATCCCCACAGTGAAACATGGTGGTGGCAGCATCATTGTGTGGGAATGTTTTTCAGCAGCCAGGACTGGGAAACTGGTCATAGTTGAAGGAAAGATGGATGGTGCTAAATCTTCAGCAAAACATGTAACACTCTATGTGTGATTTGAGGCTAGGACGGAGGTTCACCTTCCAGCAGAACAATGACCCCAAACACATTGCTAAAGCAACACTTGAGTGTTTTAAGGGGAAACATGTAAATATGTTGGAATGGCCTAGTCAAAGCCCAGACCTCAATCCAATAGAAAATATGTGGTCAGATTTAAAGATTGCTGTTCACAAGCACAAACCATCCAACTGGACAACTGGAAGGAGCTGGAGCAGTTTTGCAAGGAGGAATGGGCAAAAATCCCAGTGGTAAGATGTAACAAGCTCATAGAGACTTATCCAAAGCGACTTGGTGCTGTGATTGCCGCCAAAGGTGGCTCTACAAAGTATTGACATTAGGGGGGTGAATAGTTATGCACATTGACTTTTTCTGTTATTTTGTCCTATTTGTTGTTTGCTTCATAATAAAAAAAATCATCTTCAAAGTTGTCGGCATCTTCTGTAAATTAAATAATGCAAATCCTCAAACAATCCATGTTAACTCAATGTTGTGAGGCAAAGAAACATGAAAAATGCCAAGGGGGGGTGAATACTTTTGCAAGGCACTGTATTTTCTTTTCTGATCTGCTACTTTTTATTAACGGTTTTAAGAGCACTATTAATAGTGAGCAACTAATCATAAACAATTTATCACATTTACAGGTGATTAGAATAAAGCCACTTATGTGGTGAAACATATGTCGGCCACGTCAGGCAGGGGCCATGCCCATAATACACGCCTACCACAAGTTAATGCTGCTTAGGCAGCAGAGCAAGTTATGTAAAATGTTAGTACTTTTGTAAACCATGCTAACCAGCTTAGGGATTCAAAATGTTTGGAGGCTTCAACAGATGCTTAGCCTCCAGTGACGAGGTACACCTTAGGGGTCATATGTAATTATCTTCCTGGGTTCCATTGTTTTGAGGCTACAACTGGAAAGTGGGTCCGTTAGGCTGCCTCTGACCAATGTTTTTTCCAAATTGTTTTTCTTTTTTTTGTTTCTATTAGTTATTTTATTTATTTAGTGTCTTTTTATTGACCCATTCAATAAATATTCAATATTTTGGGGGATTATTTCCAGTCCCCTTTTCTTTATTTACAGGTGATTAGGAACAACACTTCATAAGAAGAATCTTTTTTATAAATACTTATAAATAAGTGATTAACAGTGAACAATTTTAACATTAGCATTTTTGCACAAGACACCAGCACTTTATCAAAAGTTCCATATTAAAACCTTTGTAGATAAAAAAATTCTGTATCTCATATATGAAGAATTATTTTCCGTTATTTAAACTGTATTTACTACAACTTTTTACATCTAATGTAGGGCTCTTTTGCAATATGTTAAGCTGAGTAGGATACATGAAGTCTGAACAAGGACTAGCTTTCTCTCACTGGAAAATAACCATAATTCAATCTGTCTATACAGTAAGTGTGAATTTAAATCAGTATGCGTTTGCTTCACTTTTCTGTGTTCTCTGCATTTCCAGTTACCATGCTTATTCTAAAACACAGATTTTGTTCTGCCTAATAAAAGACAAATAGTCAAGTGTCATAAGTTTTATGTATATTTTAACTTCTCTTCTCACTCTTGCGTGAATATAAAGTATAATTTGACTATTATTTTTCTTAATTATCCCTATTGTAAAGTTTATAGTATTAGGTGGGTGCACAAATCTCAGTGCTCTATGGGAAAGAAATGAAATACGCTCATGATACAGATTTGCTTTTATATAGTTTCTTAGCTACTTGCCCGTCAAAAAATGAGGCAATGAGATGTGTATGTTTGGAAAGTTGTTTAATTATTAATATATGTATTTGACATTTGAGGAACAGGTTCTAAATCCTTTGTTTGCTTAGTAGCTTTTTTTGGTGTATCTTTAATTTTTGCAGCTGATAGTCTTTTGCTTTCAATTCGTTTGCATTCTTTTTCTCATCGAATTTCCTTCTCCTCTGGTGTCTGCTGGTTGGCCCATCTCTCTTGTCTTTCTCTAGTTTGACGTCTTTTCTTTTCTTGTTTGCTCTCGTTAGTAGCCATGTTAATCTGTAAAAGAAAATAATGTATAATTGGTTTAGTTTGAGATGTTAAGTTTGTTTTTTACATTTTTTATTATCAACAGTTTGTTTATATGTGCTTGTAGTTCATTGTAGCGGTACTTTCTTTGTATTGTTAAATAAGTGTTTTTTATTTTTTTGGTCTTACTTTCTGTCGTAGGTTGTAATTTTTGCCTTACATGAATAGCACACTCAAGGAACTGACACTATACCTTCTTCTACATGCAGTAGGTGTCTAGTGTTAATTGAAATGTATATTTTTGTTGCTTTGGCAATTTATTTTTTTGTTGTACTTTAAACTTACAGGCATAGTAGAGGGCAAAAAATAGTCTTTGTAATTTTTACTACAAGGGATTGTCATAATAGTATTTTCATATTTTATTTAAAGGCTTATATGTTCGGGCAATAAAATGTTTTCTTGGGGTGTTAGCACTATTTGTTGTAGTATTCTATTTTATGTGTGCGTTTAGGTTTTATGCTTAATATTGTACATTACGACTGGTAATTGAGAATGATAAATGTTATGCAGTGTGTGTTTTGACACTTTTTGTGGACTACTGTTTTCTTTTTTTGTGTAGATTGAAGTTTGGGTTTAATGTTAAACATTGTTGTCCGTAAAAGACAAATAATAGGTAAATGACAAATATGTCACTAATATTTTGGTAAAGGTTATAATTATTCGGTGTTATTGGTTTTTTTGTTTTTTTTCTGTTGACATGGATGCAGAGCAAACATGTTTATTTAGTTTTCTCTTTTTTTACTTGTTATACTGTACCTTGGTTGAAGTGTTATTTCAAGCAGAATCTTTGTTGGTCCGCTGTTGAAAGTCTTCGTCCGATGCTCTTCACGCAGTGTCTGTTGTAAAAGAAAAATTAAAATGTTATTTGATTTGAATGTATTTGTAATGAATAGCATATTTAATTGTTTTGATCTATTGTATCTGTTATGGTGAATTTTTCTGCTATGCTGTTTTTTGTGCAACCATTTAAAAATACTTTAATTGTATTTGTATATTTCAGTTATCCTTTTTTTTTTACTGTAATTATTAATGTTTTTCTTATTTTGGATATAATCACAATGTTTTTAGCATTATCCTGTTTTGTGTCCACGACTTTTGATATGCTAATTTAGGCTTCTTTGTAAGGCTTATAGCTTCTTAAACAGTAAAGAAGAATATTAATTGTGTTTGTGTGATTTTTGGTACAATCCTATTTTGTGTCTACCATATGTTGCACACTTTATTTGCTTAATTAGTCTTTTTTATGAAGATTAAATGTTTTTGTACAGTGCAATGAATGTTTTTGCTATTTTGGATATGATGGCAATGTTTTTAGCATTATCCTGTTTTGTGTCCACCACTTTTGATATGCTTATATAGGCTTCTTTGTTGGGCTTATAGGTTCTTAAACAGTAAAGAAGAATATTATTTAACTTTTCTATGTGTTTGTATGATTTTTGGTACAATCCTGTTTTGTGTCCACCATATGTTGCATACTTTATTTGCTTAATTAGTCTTTTTTATGAGGATTAAATATTTTTGTACATTGAAAATGAATGTTTTTCCTATTTTGGATATGATCGCAATGTTTTTAGCAGTATCCTGTTTTGTGTCCACCACTTTTGATATGCTTATTTTGGCTTTTTTGTAGGGCTTATAGGTTCTTAAACAATAAAGAAGAATATTATTTAACTTTTCTATCTGTTTCTGTGATTTTTGGTACAATCCTGTTTTGTGTCCACCATATTTTGCCTACTTTATTTGTTCAATTAGTATTCTTTATAAGTATTCAATCAGGTTGTACAGTACAAATCAATGTTAATTGCCTTTTCTATATCATGTTGTGCTTTTTTTTTTATCCTGTTTTGTGTTCACCACTTTTTGGTTGCTGGATAAGTCTCTATGAGCTTGCCACATCTTACCCCTGGGATTTTTGCCCATTCCTCCTTGCAAAACTGCTCCAGCTCCTTCCAGTTTAATGGTTTGCGCTTGTGGACAGCAATCTTTAAGTCTGACAACAGGTTTTCTATTGGATTGAGGTCTGGGCTTTGACTAGGCCGTTCCAACACATTTACATGTTTCTTCTTAAACCACGCAAGTGTTGCTTTAGCAGTGTGTTTGGGGTCATTGTCCTGCTGGAAGGTGAACCTCCGTCCTAGCCTCACATCACGCACAGAGTGGTACAGGTTTTGCTAAAGAATATCTCTATATCTAGCACCATCCATCTTTCCCTCAACTCTTACCAGTTTCCCAGTCCCAGCTGCTGGATGGTGTTCTTTGGGTGATGTGATGTGTTGGGTTTGCGCTTGACATAGCATTTTCTTTGATGACCGAAAAGTTCAGTTTTAGTCTTATCAGACCAGAACACCTTCCTCCATACATTTTGGGAGTCTCCCACATGCCTTTTTTGCAAACTCAAAACGTGCCATTTTGTTTTTTTGCTGAAAGTAATGGCTTTCTTCTGGCCACTCTGCCATAAAGCCCAACTCTATGGAGTGTATGGCTTATTGTCGTCCTATGTACAGATACTCCAGTCTCTGCTGTGGAACTCTGCAGCTCCTCCAGGGTTACCTTAGGTCTCTGTGCTGCCTCTCTGATTAATGCCCTCCATGCCTGGTCCGTGAGTTTTGGTGGGCGGCAGTCTCTTGACAGGTTTGCTGTTGTGCCATGTTCTTTTCATTTGGTTATGATAGATTTGATGGTGATCCTGGGGATCATCAAAGATCTGGATATTTTTTTTTAATCTAACCCTGACTTGTACTTCTCAACAACATTGTCCCTTACTTGCTTGGATAGTTCCTTGGTCTTCATGGCAGTGTTTGGTTAGTGGTGCCTCTTGCTTAGGTGTTGCAGCCTCTAGGGCCTTTCAAAAAAGGTGTGTATATGTAATGACAGATCATGTGACACTTGGATTGCACACAGGTGTACATCATTTCACTAATTATGTGACTTCTGAAGGTAATTGGTTGCACCAGAGCTTTTTATGGGCTTCTTGACAAAGGGGGGGAATACATACTCACATGCCAATTTTCTATTTTCTATTTCTAAAAAGTTGTTTTATGTACCGTATATACTCGAGTATAAGCACGTGTTTTTCAGCCCTTTTTTAAGGCTAAAAAGGGCCCCCTTGGCTTATACTCGAGTCCTTCTCCCCCCCATGTCTCTCTAACCCCTCCCCGTGTCTCTCTACCCCCCCCTGTGTCTCTCTAACCCCCACCCTTGTGTCTCTCTACCCCCCGTGTCTCTCTACTCCCCGTGTCTGTCTAATCCCCCGTGTCTCATTCCCTCCCCCCTCCTCATCCTCAACCCCACCTCATTCTAACCCCCCCTCCCTCATACTACCCCTCCCCTTACTTACCTGCTCCGGCCTCCGCTCCTTCCGGGTCTTGATGTGGCGTGCATGTGACGTCATATGCGAGCCACATCAAGACCCGGAAGGAGCAGAGGCCGGGGCAGGTAAGTGAGGGGAGAAGGGGGGGGGGTTATTTAGAAGGGTAGTATGAGGGGGGGGGTTAGAATGAGGAGGGGGGTTGAGGATGAGGAGGGAGGTTGAGGAGGGAGGTTTAGGAGGGAGTTGAGGATGGGGGGGTTGAGGTTGAGGAGGGAGGTTGAGGTTGAGGAGGAAGGTTGAGGAGGGAGGTTGAGTATGGGGGGGTTGAGGATGGGGTGGTTGAGGTTGAGGAGGGAGGTTGAGAAGGAGGGGTTGAGGTTGAGGATGAGGAGGGAGGCTGAGAAAGGGAGGGGGCTGAGGATGAGGAGGGAGGTTGAAGATGAGGAGGGAGGTTGAGGATGAGGAGGGGGGCTGAGGATGAGGAGGGAGGTTGAGGATGAGGAGGGAGGATGAGGAGGGGGGTTGAGGAGAGGGATTGAGGAGGGGGGTGGAGGATGGGGGGTTGAGGTTGAGGAGGGGGTTGAGGATGGGGGGTTGAGGTTAAGGAGGGAGGTTGAGGATGCGGGGGTTGAGGATGGGGGGTTGAGGATGGGGGGCTGAGGTTGAGGAGGGAAGTTGAGGAGGGGGTTGAGGATGAGGAGGGAGGTTGAGGATGAGGAGGGAGGTTGAGTAGGGGGTTGAGGATGAGGAGGGGGGTTGAGGTTGAGGGGGGGTTGAGGATGATGATGGGGGGTTGATGAGGAGGGGGTTGAGGATGAGGGGGTTTAGGAGGGAGGTTGAGGATGAGGAGTGATGATGAGGAGGGAGGCTGAGGATGAGAAGTGGGGTTGAGGAGGTAGGTTGAGAATGTGGAGGGGGGAAGAGATATAGGGCAGGGAGAGGGGGGAAGAGACACAGGGAAGGGAGAGGGGGGAAGAGACACAGGGAAGGGAGAGGGGAGAAGAGTCACAGGGAAGGGAGAGGGGAGAAGAGACACGGGAGAGAGAGGGGGACACAGAAGGCACAAAAGGGACACAGGGGGCAGGACATTTCCCCTTCCTCGGCTTATACTTGAGTCACTCATTTTACCCAGTATTTTGTGGTAAAATAGGTGCCTCGGCTTATACTCGGGTCGGCTTATACTCGAGTATATACGGTATATATTTTTCTTATTTCACTTCACCAACTCAGACTATTGTGTTCTGATCCATCACATAAAATTCAGATTTACAAAACATTGAACTTAAGGCTGTAATGTAACAAAATAGGTAAAAAGTCAAGGGGGTGAATACTTTTGCAAGGCACTGTAAAGATAATTTGTCCCCCCCCAAATAAAGTTGTTTTTAATAACATAAAAATCTAGCTATATGCTGTACTAGCCATTTCTTTCTAAAGTTAATTATTCATTCATTAGCAGTGTTTCTGCTGTACCAGGAATTGTTTGAAGAGTCTAAACTAAAAGCATAATTTATCAGGAAAAAAGTTATACAGATAGTTTTTAGTTTAAAAAAATAAATTGTGTGTGTGTGAGGGGAGTTAACATTTCTGTAGAGATATGGTTGTATTTTCTGAAGCAAAAAGTCTGCTTCTGGGCTAGTAAGGGGGAGGGGTACAATGTAAATTCCAATCATCTGCAATTAATAAATGCTTTCAGTTCCCTCTTTCCTCAACTCTCCTTCCACTGAAAACACATGATCCAGCTCTCATGAAGTGATATAACAAATACAACATGAATTCCCATACTCATAGACAGATTACAACAATTCAGATTTTCCCAAAAAATGTTTATGTCTATGACTTAGTCTACACACACACAGACAAAACACAAACATAGATACACACACAAACACAACACTATAACATGATGACAAGATGAGTGGCGGACAAGCTTGCTTTAATTTGCAGTATACCTGCCAGTTTGAGCATTGAGACAGAGAAGCTCCGTGCTGCGACGGACATGGTGTGGAGGTGCAGACCAGGTAGGTGGTGATAAACAGATACTTCATGCTTGATGTCAGTGAGCATGTTGTACTGAATTGACACTGCACCATGCAGTTCCCTCAGATAATATAACCTGATTGAAGCTATCTTGAATATCACAACCTCCCCCTCAATACAGGCTCCAATAATCCATTATGTATAATAAAACAGTGTTGTGTAAAACAAATAGTTGCCAACACTTGACATTAACTTACAGGGACACTGCACTGGGTAGTGCCAGAAAACATGAGGAATAATACTATATAAAGATAAATATTACTCCTCCACACAAGGTAGAGACTGACAGATATATACACAGCAGAGATATACAGAGCTTGCAGACAGATAAATACTAACTCCCTCACATTATATATGTGAAAACACCAAATATCACCAACCCTTACAGCTCTGCACTATAGACAACATTATAGAAAGTCCCTCATGCACAATATACTAGAATACTATAGAGATAGTCAGACCTTCTAACACTAATATATACATAAACAATAACACCATTGAATTACATTGCATAGCATGTAAATGATAAAACTCCAGTAATATCTATCTATCTTTCTAAAACAGGGGTAACCAAACTCGGTCCTGGAGGGCCACACCCAGGCCTGGATTTGAGGATTTCCTTTCTGTGCACAGGTGAGTCAATCAGGATGACTGAAGAAGCAATAGTCTCACCTGTTTGCAGCAAGGATATCCACAAATCCAGGCCTGGGTGTGGCCCTCCAGGGCCAAGTTTGGTGACCCCTGATCTAAAATATCTCCTTAAACTCATTAGATCCAAGCTGCCATAGCTCTCTCTTTCATTTCCTTTTCCTGTTGTAATTCTAGTTCCAGACGGACCCTAGTGGTCAGTCTGTGAACTTCAGTATTTATTTATTTTTAAGCCAGAACATCATTTTAGTGGTAAATTTAGCCCTAAAACGGGCGCCCCTCACAGAGAGGCGCCCCTAGGCAGCTGCCTAGTTGGCCTAATGGGTAATCCGGCAACGCTTGCCAGAAACCCTGTATCTCCTTCCCAAGCAATTTAACTTCCTAACCAGGTCCAGATCATGCACCATGAAGGTGCATGCTCTCCTCAGATTCAAAACCTCTCCACTCTACAAGGTGCTGGAGATTCAGTCTAAAGAATGTGTAATCTGAGATCCTATCCACCTCAGATTCCTCAATACCATCCACTATACAAAGAGGAGGAGTAGACATTTGAAGATAAAACCACGATTTGAGAAGAGACAAATGAATAAAGGATTGTTGAGAAGTGCAGGAGGAAACTCCAATCTGCCTGCCATAGGTCCTGCTCTGGATTCCACCTGGAAAGGACCTATGCACCTGTAACCAAACTTATTTGAGGGTTGCAGTAGCAAGCCACACCCTATTGCATTTTTGATCTTTGGAGGCAGTGTTATTTTCCTGTCTGCTCACTTCCTTTGTTGTGTAAATGCTTTCAGGAGCAATACATGGACATCATCCCACAGATCTAGGATATCCTCCATGTGGTCATTGGCTGCTGAATTAACTGCAAGTGGGTCAATGTCATATTAGCTGGATAGTAACCTAGAGCTGTAAAGCAAGGGTCTTTTGGGAAGAGTCATTGAAGGTGTTATTGTAACAGAACTCCGCCAGTGGAAGTAGATCAGCCCAGTCATTCTGTTCAGTTGTCTTAAACATCATAGATATTGCTCCAGTTCCTGGTTTACTTTGTCAGTGGCCCCATTGGTATTTGGAAGAGAAAGAGAGGGAGATCCCCAAGTGTGTTGCAAAGTAACTCCAGAATCAGGACACAAATTTGATCTCACGTTCAGAGAGGATCTCTTTAGGGATACCATGGTAGTGATAGATCTGTCTTATAGAAAAAGATCCATCAAGTAGGTAGTTTAGGCAGGTGAATGAAGTGAACCTAGCAACTAAAGAGGTCAACAGTAACCCATACCACAATTTTGCTTTGAAGCGAGGTGGCTCAGTAATGTAAACCATGGACTTGAAGTGTCTTTGTGATGGCACAGACCACACATGTGGTTAAAAAGCTCTTAATCTCTCTGACATAATGGGGGCACCAGTAAACATGTTACAGTAACTCAATAGTCTTCCATATACCATGATGCACTGATGTCAAAGACCCATAAGCCCACTGGAGAACGTCTCATGGAGATCATGGAAAGGGCATTAGACTTCATGTTTACCTACCACACTGGTTTGAAGAATCAGAATCTGAAATGAAAAAGAGACCATCTAGCCTGTCTGGCATTTAATGTCATTGCTGATTCTAAATACATAGGGTTGTTGTGGGCCATGAAGATTTTAATCTTTAGCTCCCTCCAGTAGATGTCCATTCTTCAAATACTATCTTAATGGCTAGCAATTCCCTGTTGCCAATGTCATTATTCCTTTCTGCACTGATGAACTTTCAGGAAAAGAATGCACAGGGGGCAGGGACCACTTGGAGACTGATGCTGGGAGAGTACAGCACCTGCTACGTATTTGGATGCATCCACCCGCATGAAGAATGCTAGAGCTGGGTAAGGATGGAGGAGTTTTGGATAGGAGGTGAAAGTACCTTGAATGCTTTGAGGGCCTGGGGATTCCATCTCTTGTGTTTAGATCCTTTCTTGGTGAGCATGTTTATGGGTGCAATGATACTGTTAAACCCTTTATGAATCTGCACTAGAAATTTGTGAATCCAATGAATCTTTGGGTAACTTGACATTGTGGGTTTGGTTGGCAAGCTCCAATAAAAAGATGAGGATGTTGTCTAAGTATATAACCACATTCTGATACAGTATATCCCTGAAGATGACGTTCACAGAGCCATAGTATTACAAATCCAAATGGCATCACTAAGTACTATTAAAGGTAGGCTGGAGTGTTGAATGCTGTATTCCTTTCTTCACCCTTTCAGATTCTGATGAGATTGTAAGCTTGGTGATTATCCATGATCCTCTCAAGCGATCCATCCGTTCTGAAATGGGAGGCAACATTTACAGGTGACCTTGTTCCAACCTCTGTAATCTTTACACAGCCTCAGTTTTCCATACTTTTTGCTGTCAAAGAAAAAAAGCAGCTCCTACAGGAGAGATAGATTCCCAGATGAGCTCTCAGCTGAGATAATCCTTAATCTAGTCAGACATAGCTTTTCATGTCTGGTTGTGACAGAGCGTATATCCTACCACGAGGAGGTATTATTCCAGGGAGGAGCTCAATGGAGCAATCATATGGCCGATGATGATGATAATGTGTCTGTATTAATTTTAGAAAAGACATATAGACAGTCCGAGTAAGCAGCAGGGGCATTAGAGTGACTTGGATTCAAGATAACTGAGGTACTATCAGACCTAGTCATGAAGATGGCAACCTCGTAACATCTAAACTTCTTCTTACCATTTTTTCTATGATTCAGAAACAGGTTTATTGTGGCTGAATGATTTTGAGTTTTTTGGTACTGGTTGTCTAGTGCTTACCTGGGAGTAGAGGAAAACATGTGATAGGAATCACCCCAGGACGTGATCTGGGCTGTGGACCTTGAAATCTTGGGATCACGATGTCAGTCCAAGAATCAGGTCTGTGGTGGACAGATCAAGTAAGTCCAGCTTTAGGGTCCCAGAGTGTAAGAGGCCAATCGTCATGATGAGGTCACAGGTTTTATGAGAAATTCATCCAGTACCTAAGGGGATACCATCATAGACATTAATGAGTAGTAGTCTTTCCTTGACTTGGGTGGGTAGTTTGAACTGTCTCATAATTCTTAGTAGAACCTGAATCAATGAATCCCAGTATCTCTATGACTTGGTTGTCCCACATCTGTCTGACTGGGGCTAATAGTTGCCTGACATGAAGAGAAGCAGTAGTAGGTCTATTAAAAGGATTCTCCTCTTGGACCTTGAGACCCTGATGTTTCCCACAAGCATAGGACATGTTGTACAGAGTTGCCCTTTCTCACCACAGTAGTAACAGGTAGGATATAAAGGTAGGATATACCCTCTGTCTTCACTATCTTTCAGTCTCAGACAGTCTGCCATTTCCCACTTCCATAGGTTTTTCACCTGTAAAAGCAGTACTGGATCTGACTGTCTTCCAGAAGCTTTCAACCATGAATTTATCTTTCCAGCTGACTTGTCCTTGCTGCCAAGGTCTGGAAACCTATTGTGCAGATGGCCACAATAAGGAATTTTTCCACTGGATGAAGATGATGAAGTGGAATGGGTCTCTGAGAGATAGAGGCATGGTAATCAATTGGTATTGTGGAAGAGGTGTCAATGCAGGTGCAGAGCATGGTAAATGCATCAATCATCTCTGACAGCTTTTTCTCAAGAGGCAAATGTCATGCTTAGCTGTTTGCAGTGATACCTGGTTCAGTGACTGAGATACCTGGGTCATGCTTTTGGTGTTCCAGCTTAAGGGCCATGTTGAGTAATTGTGTTTCTTGTACTCCTTGTATTTGTGTCACTGTCGATAGGTAGTATGTGAAATCCCCCAGCTGGGAGCCTTGTTGCATCAGTGACATACAGTAGTATTCACCCAGAACCATGGGCCTGTTGTAATGTCAGGGATAGCCAGAGGTCGCCTAGTGGAATTTTAGGGTGAAACACTAGGGTCTGAACTCAGAGGCCTACTGGTACCACACTTGACTTTAGGAACCTGACTTGGCAATGGCACTGGATTAGCAAAGGCACATAACTTGACAAGGGCACCTTTGTATCCCTTAGCAAGGTTTGGGCACAGACAGACACTTTCTGTGTCCCTTGTTGAGTCTCAGTTGCAGACAGATCCTTACTTAGTCCCTTGATGAGGATTGGCCCACAGGATCTGCAAGGATGTGGAAGCAGTCTATATCTATGGTAGCATTCCAATAACATGCAGGATGCAATGGACCAAGAAAATAATGGCCCTGGCACTCACTCACTGGCTGAACCTATGCCCTGTGGCTGATAAAAGGAGGAATAACAAATGAAAGAACGTAAGGAGTGCAAATTCCAGGATATGAGGTCTGCACAGCACTAAACAAGCAGGAGAAGTAGGCCTAATGCATTGGTGAAAATTTTTAGATGTTTGCAACAAGTTAACCGTATTAGCAAGTGTGTAAGCAGTGGGCATAAAATCATTTTTAGTTGCATTTTTGTTAGTAGACATTGCCTGAAAGATGCAATGTTTGTGCCTTCAATGTTTTCTTTTGCCTTGAATTATGTATAGATGTGTGGATATTAGTGATGTCCCGAACAGTTCGCCGGAGAACTATTCACGGCAATTTTTGCATGTTCGCATTCGCCGCGAACGGCGAACACATGCGCTTTTCGGTTCGCCTCCTATACTTTATCATTGAGGAAACTTTGAACATCATTTATTTTATTTTATACATTTTTTTGTGTAATCTATGCCTGCCTACCAGAGTGTGTGTGTGACAGGCTAACACCTAACAGCTTATATTGTGCTTATTTTCACTACTCATACCTGGTGGTGAAACATACATTGAAAACAACCATTTTTTTTCCGGTAATCTAATTTCAGTTGCCTGCCTGTGTCAGGCTCACAGCTTATATTGTGCTCAGTGACATAAAACAACACTTTTTTGACTGTAATAGATTGAATAGCAATTGCCTGCCTACAGGCGTGTGTATGAAGCCTATTGCATCTACTCTGCCAACTTTTGCCAGTGCACAGTGATACGTCATATCTGGTGCAACCGTAGTGTACAGTGACATAAAACAACACTTTTTTGACTGTAATCGATTGAATATCAGTTGCCTGCCTACAGGCGTGTGTGTGAGGCCTACAGCGCCTACTCTGCCAACTTTTGCCAGTGCACAGTGACACTCATATCTGGTGGCACCTTAGATTGCACGCGCAGTGCTCCAAATTTGAAGTGGGAAGATCGACCAAGCATCTTTTTCCATCTCCCTGTTCCAAAAATCAATGCCATATAAAAGTCCCCTAATAGTGGACGTAACAGGGATTAAACCGATAGGAATAGTACTACTTAACAGTACACACCTTATAATAACGCAGACAGAGGCAACGCGTATAATCTTCCATGCTGTGCAGTGGAAGCCCCCAGACTCTGACCTGGGTATAATCTTCCATGCTGGACAGTGGAAGCCCCCAGACTCTGACCTGTGTATAATCTTCCAGGCTGTGCAGTGGAGGCCCCCAGACTCTGACTTGTGTATAATCTTCCATGCTGTGCAGTGGAAGCCCCCAGACTCTGATCTGTGTATAATCTTCCATGCTGGGCAGTGGAAGCCCCCAGACTCTGACCTGTGTATAATCTTCCATGCTGTGCAGTGGAAGCCCCCAGACTCTGACCTGTGTATAATCTTCCATGCTGGGCAGTGGAAGCCCCCAGACTCTGACCTGTGTATAATCTTCCATGCTGGGCAGTGGAAGCCCCCAGACTCTGGGAGTCTGAAGAAGAGGAGTCAGAGGAGGAAAGTGGCTTTGAGGAGGTGGAAGACCAAACACAGCAGGCGTCCCAGGGGGCTTGTTGTCACCTTTCGGGGACCCTTGGTGGCTGGGTGGAGGAAGAGACCTTCAATGACATCAGTGAGGACAAGGAACGGGACATGGCTAGCTTGGTATCCAACCTTGTGCAAATGGGGAGTTTGCGGTTGTGCAAAGGGACTGTTTGCGGTTGTGCATTAAACGGGGAGATTGGTCTGTTACTGTGAAGCGGGTGTAACCCTTACACTACCTGATCAATACAACATCATACCTGATGTTTTAAATCATGTTATTCCAAACAATTTAGGAATGTTAGGTGATTTATGCCCTTTATGGCTTAAAACCAGACTCTGCATCAACTATGTAATTTTCCGTGGGAGTTTTGCCATGGATCCCCCTCCGGCATGCCACAGTCCAGGTGTTAATCCCCTTGAAACAACTTTCCCATCACTATTGTGCCCAGAAATTCGCCTGCCCATTGAAGTCTATGGGGTTCGCTGATGTTCGCCCATTCGCGAACATTTGCTGGAAGTTCGCATTCGCTGTTCGCGAACCCAAAATTTGATGTTCGCGACATCACTAGTGGATATGTATTCAAAGATGGGGAGGGAGGTATATGTATTTATTCATTGGTACATTCAGATAAGATTTTAGTACAGATTACCTTCCCCCACCCTCCCTAGCTTGCCATGATGACGTGCCCACCACTTGTGCCTTGCAACAGAAGTATGTCTATCATTGCAGCTTCCATTCACTAACCGAGTCTACTCAACTGAAGATTGTTACTGAAATACTTTCATGCGCATGACTTGTGTTCAATTGTTCTGTAGTATCCAAGTCTCCGCAACCCTGTGGACCATAGCATGTCAGGCACATCTTGTAACTGGTTGTGCTTATTCATAAGGTTTTCTTGGCAAAGATATTGGTGTGGGCTGCCAATTCCTTCTACAGTGGACCACAATTTAACTGACCTCTCTGCTATGGCCTGTCTATCGTGGGTGACCCTATATAGTATACCTCACAGCTTCATTGTACACAAGTACTTCAAGTACACAAGCCCCTTCACCACAACAAAGTAGTGATCCATAAGGCAGCTCATGACTTACATAGTTGCTAATGTTGTTAGTTTGTTGCATACTTCATAATGTCCTGTGGCCCTTTAAGATGACTGTGTTAGTTTCAGAATGTTCTTCTCCATATTTTATCTACAGGCCTGAAGGATTCTTGCCCATGTCACTTGACACAGATGGGAATATTTACTGTTGGCACATAATATAAATAAAACTACAAGTGTGTAGATTTCCTGAAAGGCCACAGCCAGAATCATCACCTCTGCTAGGAAGGGAAAAATAAGGCTGCTTCTGCGGAAAAGAAACAAGAATTTGAGAGAGGCATTTTTCACCTAGAGAAGTGACATTTCCTTTTGTCACCTTGTGGGTGGTAATGGATTATATCAACTGAAAGCAATTAAATGAATATGAATGAATTTATATTATGTTATTTCTTGCAAATATCATATACCATAACTGCCATATGATTTAATCCAAATTCTCTCTCTCTCTCTCTCTCTCATTATATATATACTAGCTACTTGCCCGTCAAAAATGACGGCAAGATAAGCACCATCGCCCTGCTGTCTCTCTCTCCCCCCTCTCCCCCTGCCGTCTCTCTCTTGCTTCCCTCTGCTGTCTCTCTCTTTATTCCCCTGCTGTCACTCTCTCCCCCTCTTCCCCTGCTGTGTCTCTCTCCCCCCTCTTCCCCTGCTGACACTCTCTCTCCCCTCTTCCCCTGCTGTGTCTCTCTCGCCCCTTTTCCCCGGCTCTCACTCTCTCCCCCCTCGTTCCCTGCTGTCACTCTCTCCCCCCTTTTCCCCGGCTCTCACTCTCTCCCCCCTCGTTCCCTGCTGTCTCTCACTTGCTTCCCTCTGCTGTCTCTCTCTTTCTCCCTCCCCCCTTCCCCTGCTGTCACTCTCTCCCCTCTTCCCTTGCTGTCACTCTCTGCCCCTCTTCCCCTACTGTCACTCTCTCCCCACTGTTTCCCTGCTCTCACAATCCCCCCCCCTTCCCGTGCTCTCACTATCTCCCCACTCTTCCCCTGCTCTCACTCTCCCCCCCCTCTTTCCCTGCTGTCACTCTCTCCCCCCTCTTTCCCTACTGTCACCCTCTCCCCCCTCTTCCCCTGTTCTCACTCTCCCCCCTCTTTCCCTGCTCTCTCTCTCTCCCCCCTGTCTCTCTGTTGCTTCCCTCTGCTGTCTCTCTTTCTCCCCCCTTCCCCTGCTGTCACTCTCTCCCCCTTCTTTCCCTGCTGTCTCTCTCTCCCCCCTCTTCCCCTGCTTTCACTCTCTCCTCCCTCTTCTCCTGCTGGCTCTCTCTTTCTTCCCTCTGCTGTCTCTCTTTCTCCCCCCCTTCCCCTGCTGTTACTCTCTCCCCCTTCTTTCCCTGCTGTCTCTCTCTCCCCCCTCTTCCCCTGCTTTCACTCTCTCCTCCCTGTTCTCCTGCTGGCTCTCTCTCTCTTCCCCCCTTCCCCTGCTGCCACTCTCTCCCCCCTCTTCCCTGCTGTCTCTCTCTTTCTTCCCCCTCTTTCCCTGCTGTCTCTCTCTCCCCCCCCCCTCTTCCCCTGCTGTCACTCTCCCCTCTTTCCCTGCTGTCACTCTCTCCCCCTCTTTCCCTGCTGTCTCTCTCTCCCCCCCCCCCTCTTCCCCTGCGGTCACTCTCCCCTCTTTCCCTGCTGTCACTCTCTCCCCCTCTTTCCCCGCTGTCTCTCTCTTCTCCCCCCCCTCTTCCCCTGCGGTCACTCTCCCCTCTTTCCCTGCTGTCACTCTCTCCCCCTCTTTCCCTGCTGTCTCTCTCTCCCCCCTCTTCCCCTGCTTTCACTCTCTCCTCCCTCTTCTCCTGCTGGCTCTCTCTTTCTTCCCTCTGCTGTCTCTCTCTTTCTCCCCCCTTTTCCCTGCTGTTACTCTCTCCCCCTTCTTTTTCTGCTGTCTCTCTCTTTCTCCCCCCTTTTCCCTGCTGTTACTCTCTCCCCCCTTCTTTCCCTGCTGTCTCTCTCTCCTCCCTCTTCTCCTGCTGGCTCTCTCTTTCTTCCCTCTGCTGTCTCTCTCTTTCTCCCCCCTTTTCCCTGCTGTTACTCTCTCCCCCTTCTTTCCCTGCTGTCTCTCTCTCCCCCCTCTTCCCCTGCTTTCACTCTCTCCTCCCTGTTCTCCTGCTGGCTCTCTCTTTCTTCCCCCCTTCCCCTGCTGCCACTCTCTCACAACTCTTCCCTGCTGTGTCCCTCTTTATTTCCCCCTCTTCCCCTGCTGTCACTCTCCCCTCTTTCCCTGCTGTCACTCTCGTGTGTGTGCACTCTTGTATATGTCGCCATTGTGCTGCTCAGTCCCTGGTATGTTCCTGCTCTGTGACAGCGCCCCTAGTGGTGGGAGGAGGTAGCGTACTGAGGGAGAGAATATGCCAGACACAGCAAGAAGAGGCCTGCTGGGGAGGGAACAGCAGGCGGTCATCCGACACTGGAGGTTGGTGGAGAGGGGGAACGGGAGGAGGGAAGATGAGGGGGGAGGAGGGAGGATGAGAAGAAGGAAGGAGAATGAGGGGCAGGAGGGAGGATGAGGGGAAGGAGGAAGGTAATTGTCAAACTGACAGTTGTCCTCACGCAACTGCGGGCCTAAGTGCGAGCTCGGAAGGCTTCCATGCCTCAACGGCTCGCCTTGCTTCGCAAGGCTCGCAAGCGTGACGACAACTCGCAGTTAGACAATTATAATAGGTGATATATATATATATATATATATATATATATATATATATATATAATGTTTGTTACAATTGGACTACTCACTAACTGGAGCACCTGGAACAGGGAACACGCCAATCTAACCTTTACCTAATAATAAAAGAGCTATTTTTGCTTTCTCCACCTAGCTCTTTTATTTATTACTTTAAATTATGTTTAATTAGCCTTTCCTGCTAATGTTTTCACTAAATAGTTTATGTCTAGTTAATTTCTTTGGTGTCATAACACCCTGCAAAGTTGCTAAATATTTTAAATGTATTATTTAAGTTAGTCATTTTTATTCTTTTATGCTAAATTAATCTAAAATTTTAATTTTTGGTGAATTAAATCGACTTTTGTTTTTGATTTCAAATATATTTATATGTCTTTAACTTATTATACTGTCTGCTGTTGCTGTTTGCTGTTTATAAAGTAAAAGATTTCTTACTAACAGCCTCATTAAATTGGGGCTAGGTTGTAACTAGTAGCCCATAACTCGAGAATTACATGTTGCGGCTATAAAATTAGCCCTGTAACGTCGCTCACAGAGGGCTTTGCATGTTAACAAGCAAGACGGCAGAGAATAGGCTACGTGCTGAGCATCGTTGGACCTCCTGCAGGTAAATCCTTTGATCTGTCCTGCCCTTAATTCTACTTTTTCAATTCAGCTATTAAATTGTAACATGGTCACTCGTGAGCAAGCATGTAAAATGCAAATTGAGTCCAAAGGCCTATGTGTGCTCAAGAGTACCCGCTAGGGGGGTTAAGTCCAATACATACTGTAGCACTTCGTAAGCAAATAAAAACACACTACTGTACATTTTATTATAAGGGAAAGAGATGTTAGGTATTATAATTAATAGCACAACATTCTCAAGCCAGCAAATCGGCCCCCAAAAATACTTTATTTCATGTTCATATTTTGTTTTATATCGATCCCTGCAATCAATGTGTTAAGACATATACTGTAACTCGTATGTAATAGAATATCATATTTATGGCTTTATTCATATTGCATTATATCTGGACTGTGGGTCCAATCGCAAACTGTACTTGAAGTGCATAGGACTTCGACATTTTTGAATAATAAGGGCATTTAGGGTTATCCTGGATAACTATAGAAGGATTGATCCAGAGATTAATCCATTTGATCAATTCTGCTTTCACAACCTACTTTGGTAGAGACAGTCTAACTGTCCTTACTGTGCCAGTTCTTTCTTTAAGGTGGTATCTTTTTTTTCATTTAACCTCAAGGGTTGACCTCTTGCCCTATGAAAAACTATTTGCACTAAAAACTCCCCTGACAAATACCTTATATAGACCCTGGATATACAGTGCCTTGCAAAAGTATTCACGCCCCTTGGCATTTTTCGTGTTTTGTTGCCTCACAACCTGGAACTAACATGGATTGTTTGAGGATTTGCACATTTAATTTACAGAAGATGCCCACAGCTTTTAATTTTTTTTTATTTATTTTTTTATTGTGAAGCATACAACAAATAGGACAAAATAACAGAAAAAGTCAGTACATAACTATTCACCCCCCTGAAGGCAATACTTCGTAGAGCCACCTTTTGACGCAATCACAGCTCCAAGTCGCTTTGTGTAAGTCTCTATGAGCTTGCCACATCTTACCACTAAGATTTGTGCCCATTCCTCCTTGCAAAACTGCTCCAGCTACTTCAAGTTGGATGGTTTGTGCTTGTGAACAGCAATCTTTAAGTCTGACCACATATTTTCTATTGGATTAAGGTCTGGGCTTTGACTAGGCCATGCCAACACATTTGCATGTGTCCCCTTAAACCACTCAAGTGTTGCTTTAAAATGTGTTTGGGGTCATTGTCCTGCTGGAAGGTGAACCTTCGTCCTAGCCTCAAATCACGCACAGAGTAGTACAGGTTTTGCCTTAAGAATATCCCTGTATTTAGCACCATCCATCTTTCCCTCAACTCTGACCAGTTTCCCAGTCCCAAGCTACTAAAGGTATTCTTTGGGTGATGTGATGTGTTGGGTTTTTCTTTGATGGCCAAAAAGTAAAATTTTAGTCTCATCAAACCAGAGCACCTTCCTCCATACATTTTGGGAGTCTCCCACATGCCTTTTCGCAAACTCAAAACGTGACATTTTGTTTTTTGATGAAAGTAATGTCTCTCTTCTGGCCACCTTGCCATAAAGCCCAACTCTATGGAGCGTATGGCTTATTGTCGTCCTATGTACAGATACTCCAGTCTCTATTGTGGAACTCTGCAGCTCCTCCAGGGTTACCTTGGGTCTCTGTGCTGCCTCTCTGATTAATGCCCTCCTTGCCCGGTCAGGGAGTTTTGGTGGGCGGCCATCTCTTGGCAGGTTTTCTGTTGTGCCATGTTCTTTCCATTTGGTTATAATAGATTTTATAATGCTCCTGGGGATCATCAAAGATTTGGATATTTTTTTATAATCTAACCCTGGCTTGTACTTCTCAACAACATTGTCCAATACTTGTTTGGAGAGTTCCTTGATCTTCATGGTAGTGTTTGGTTAGTGGTGCCTCTTGCTTAGGTGTTGCAGCCTCTGGGGCCTTTCAACAATGGTGTGTATATGCAATGACAGATCATGTGACACTTGGATTGCACACAGGTGGACATCATTTCACTGATTATGTGACTCCTGAAGGTAATTGGTTGCACCAGAGCTTTTTATGGGCTTCATAACAAAGGGGGTGAATAGATGCGCAAATGCCAAATTTCTGTTTTCTATTTCTAAAAAATAGTTTTATGTATATATTTTTCTCATTTCACTTCACCATCTTAGACTATTGTGTTCTGATCCATCACATAAAATTCAGATTAACAAAACATTGAACTTAAGGCTGTAATGTAACAAAATAGGTAAAAAGTCAAGGGGGGTGAATAATTTTGCAAGGCACTGTATATATATATATATATATATATATATATATATATATATATATATATAAGGTAATCATATCGATTAATTTGTGCCTTTTTTCTGAAGAATATAAGTTTAACTTGGTTAGTCTTCATAGCTTAGTACCTCAATTTCTCTTATCAATTTTGTTGCCCTCCTCTGTACCATTTCCAGCTCTAAAATGTCCTTTTTATGAAGTTGTGCCCAAAATTGTATTCCATATTGCAAATGCGATGTACTAAGGCTTTTTTATAGTGGCAAAATTATATATGCTTCTTTTGCATATTTTCTGGATAATTTAAATGCCTGCTGTTTACTCCTTATCTTGATCTTTAAATCATTATTAAGCCACAATGGTTGTGATTTACCCCTTCTACTTTTATTTCCATATGTTATATGCTCATATGTATGTATATTTAGATGTTTAAATGTTGTCCATTTACCTTTCAGTTCTTTGTCCCAGTCTATACATTGTATTGCTGCCCTTACACCATTAAACTTTGCCCTTTTAATATTAAGAATTTTTGTTGGCAACTTATAATTTTTTTTTTACTTTATCTCATATGAAATTGTGTTGTGATCACTGTTCTTCAAGGTTTCCCCTGTTTCAACATTTGATTTTATATCAATACTAGCAAATTGCCAGTGAAAAAATGACGGCAATACAATTTGAAGCCATGGCAATGCTGTTTGCCACACAGTGTAAGACTTTTGCTCCTCTGAGGACTTTCGGCGATCATTGTGAGCCCTGCGCTGAGGGCCTTTGGGGCTCATTGCGAGCCTCTCCCCTCGAGTACTTCAAGTTTCCTGCTTTGCAACGATCACCTTCAGCGCTCATTGCAAAGACAGATATATAATAAGTACAGTGTCAATATCCTGAACAGCTAACAATTTACCTGCATCAGAAAATGGGCTGTGTGCGTGAGGCCAAAACATTTGTTTAGGCAGGTAAAGCGCCATTTTAGAATTGTAATGTTATTATTTGCAAGTTAGTGTTGTAAAATGGCGGCTTTATTCTACGTTCCTGGCTAACTCATACGTGCCTGGCGGTGATTTGCGCACCTCGGTCATTGCGCTAGCTCACTCCATATATGGAGGAGGAGGATCAGGAGGAGGATGAGGAGGAGGAGGGAGTGGAAGAGGAGAGTGGAGAGGAGGAGGTGGGTGGTGGCAGGGTTGCCGTAGCACCAGGCACACGTAGAAGAAAGACAGAGGGGGAGGGGCCTGATCCTGCAGGAGGTGGTAGTTCGGGGGAGAGACAGGCCTGTGGGACAGGTCAGGGAGGTAAGGATCCCCGTCCACAGTCGGGAGGACAAGAGGCTAAGGGAAAGCACAGAGCCCACAATTACACACACTGGGAAAATGTGGTCCTCCTTGGTACTATCTGTGGCCGCTCCGTGATCCTTGCAGGGGAGAGGGAAGTTAGGCCAGGGCCTAGGGCTCAGGGATGGAAGGAGGTAGTGGCTGAGGTTACAGCAGTGGGCACAGTGCCAAGGGATGTGAGGTCCGTCAAGCACCGTTTTGATGGCATCAGGGCCAGGGTGAGGAAGATGATGGCCAATGAGGAGAAGAACTTGAATGTGTGCTATAATGAGTGTGAGAGGGTCGCCAGGTGCCCGCCACTTGAGCTTCAGGCCTGGTGGCCCAGCAGGACCCAGCCTCCATGTCAGGTGAGTTTCACATACACCAATATGTACATGATGACCAACAAGGACACTGACATGTGAGCTCCATGGAATAAACAACGGATAGATGGATGTGTCATTAAATCCATGAGGCTGAAAAATCACTGTCATTGCTGGGCACAACAACAGTAATCAAGCAATAGAGAGTCCATGTATTGGTGTGCCCACTGCAGCCTATGCAGTTACAGACCACAGCCGGAATCAAGATAGCGTTAGGAGCCAAGAACGATCAAGACCATGAACCAAAGAATAGATCATATCTAGAAAATGATAGCTAAATCTGAGTTGCAATTAGGAGAATCATGCATTTAGATGTCGGATAGTTAGGAATGCACACAAAACAATTTATTATTCATCATACTGATAACATATACCTTTCTTTTCTCTCTTTCAATATCAAGGAGGTCTGGCTAGAGTTGTTAGCCAGAGGCCTCATCGGAGAAGGAAGTGGAGAAGCAAGTCCCCGCCCAGCAGGAACAAGCGCAGGGGGAGGAGGGGAGAAGCAGAGCCGAGGGCCCTGGTTCGGAGGAGGAGGATGTAATATGGCTAGTGGGGTCACCATCAGGACCACCGGCCATACCACGAGCATTCAACCCCACTATCCCTCTCCTCCAGAGACTGAGCCAATCGCCAGGCCCTCTCACTGGAGGGACCATACCAGTCTGCCTCCACTCCACTCCCCCCCCCCCCACAGCACCACCACCACCACCGGGCCCACCAACATCACCACCCTTACTCCACCAGGCTCCAGCTGGGCTCAAGACCCTCCCCACTCAGACACCACCACTGCCAGCTCCTCACCAGAGGCCTCCATCCACAACATCAGGCCAGACTGCACAGGCAGAGATGTTGGACCTCATGCAACAGCAGGTGGAGTGTCTTCAGGGGATCCAGGCCAGCATCTCCGCCAATCATGCGGAAGTCATGCACAGCCTGGCTAGGCGCAATAGGGAGGAGAGGATTACTGATTCCTACCTGGCTGGGCTGTAAAGGATTGGGGCAGACCAGAGCGCATTCCAGGGGGTAACCGCAGAAGCTATGCGACACTTTCTGGTCACTAGCCCTGTCTCCTCCACCCCGGAGGCATCCCTGGCTACCTGCAGCCTGGCCGCTCCTCTCCTCCCACCAGTAACAATCTATTGGTCACAATGTTAACCTAATCTAGCCTGGGTACAGAGTCTTGGATCTTGGCCTATGGCTACCTCCCATTACATAGTCCATGATCCTCTTCTCTGTGGACACGTAGGGTTCTGGTTAATATTTCACTAATTAATGGTCACTGAGGAATGCTGTTAAGAAGAGATGCTGCAGTCCCTATATTTTTTAAGGACATATTTTGTAGGTGTTATGTTTGTCTTTTGTTTTAGGTACAAGTCAGGTCCATGAAGGCATCTTCCGCATCTGCAAGCATTGTGAAGGAAATGTATGAGGTGTAAGTTTTTCACAGTGCCTCAGGTAGACATTCCTTCAATGACAGCCCTCCCCCCCTTAACATATAGCTCCCACAATCTCAAAGATATCATATAGCCAGATATCTAAGACATGATTGCTGTTAGCTCAAATGTAGACTGACCACTATGGCGGTGGACTTGCAAAGTCTCACAATGGCATGTTAATGACAGCCAGCATTTAGATATGCACTAGTGAAGCATGTGATCCTAACCTCAATATCAATCTGAGAACCAATCCTTGGGTCTGATGTAAGTAACATTGAATCTGGCTGCTGACCTTTGTGTCCTTTCCCTATTGATGGATATTCTCCCCTACTGCTGATATCAGGAGTATCCTTTAACATGTGCTAACAGCTGTATACCTGATGGATGTGATATCAATGTTGATGAACAATATCATATGGAGATGATGATAGTAAACCTTGACCACTGACGATGGCCACAGCTAAGCATTTATTGTGAGATGACACATCATTATTAATGGTCATGGCCAGTGAGTTATCCAGAGACCTATCTAATAGTAATACTTGCAGATGGGAATCAGGTAAGTTGGTATATTGTTACAGTATTTAGCACTGTACTGTACATGCATGCTGATTTTATCATTTTTATCCTCCTCCGCCTAGTGATCCTTTTTTTCATCAGATTCTGGTTGCAGTGGTGTAGTGACCCCATGTAACCCTGGTAGGTGCTATGCATCATGCTTAGTCTAGACTATGACATTACCCCCTTAAGGTATCACCTTTTTCCCACAAGCTGCTTGCTATTTCAGGATCTGCCCACACCACACCCATTATATTAATGCACAGTCTTGTCCATTTCTGATTGTGCTCTGTGTATGAAATAAAGCTTTGTTATACTGTTCTAACAGTGTCAGTGTGTTTTTCAATGGTTGGGGTTATGGGACATCCACATATATAACATTTGTGTCAAGTTAGTATATATGTAAACTAATGAGCCCTAGTTACTATGCAATGGGTCAATACATATAATAATAACAATAACATTAAATATCAACTATAATAATAGTGTGTAACGCTCCATGGGACCACTACTGTACTGTACCGACAATGCATGCGTGCGTATGCGCATCTGGCGGCAGTGGTTGCAACAGCTCGCATGCGCAGCTCGCGGCAACAGCTGTGAACTGCAGTGGGAGACATAGGGGAGGGGGAAGGAAGACACAGGGGAGAGGGGGGAGGAAGACACGGGGAGAGGGGGGGGAAGACACGAGGAGAGGGGAAGGAAGGCACGGGGAGAGGGGGAGGAAGACATAGGAGAGTGGGGAAGATACAAGGGACCATTTCAACATATGATATAATTATTTTGAATGCATATTTTTTTATTTGGGGACTGTTGTGCAAGTAATTGTAATGCCTTCCCATGCTTTCCCCATATTTTAAAGTCTACTGGTGTGTTTATTTTGTCTTTTATAGTGTTCAGAACTTGTCTGTAAACCCTTTGCGGGTCCTATTTGGAGGCCGTAATATTTTTGCCTCCATTTGCAGGTTATGGGTTTGAACGCCAGTGGATTCATAGCAATTTAATAGCGATTTGTGAACATAATATTTTGCACCAGCAAAGTTCCAATTTCGACAGCTTGTACAGTCTTTCCCCTATAACCCATAAATCGTTTGCGGGTAGCTGTAAGAGGCCAATTAATTATCCATAAGTATAGCGGGCTTCGTTACGGCTACTGGTTTTCCCTTTGGGAGAATTTAATAGGGCTGTTGGTCAATCAAAGAGTGGCCAAAGCAGTGCTCGGTTACAACCTAATAAATGACAGAATGATTTAAATTTGAATTCAAGGCAAGCCATTTAATGTCACAGTGATCCAAGTCTATGCTCCAACCATGGATGCTGAAGAGGCTGAAGTTGTCCAGTTCTATGCAGACATTCAACACGTCATAGACATAACACCACGAAAAGATGTTACTATCATCATAGGAGATTGGAATGCTAAAGTAGGGAACCAAAAGACACCTGGAGTAACTGGCAAATATGTGGCCTTGGAGTACAATATGAAGCAGGTCAGAGATTAGTAGAATTTTGTCAAGATAATTCTCTGGTCATAGCAAACACCCTCTTCCAACAGCCTCCAAAACGACTCTATACATGGACATTACCAGATGGACAACATAGAAATCAGATTGACTATATTATTATTATCATTTATTTATAACGCAATGACAAATTCCGTAGCGCTGTACATAAGTTAAGTTCCAGTCAAAGATAAATACAAATTAACACATAGCGAAGAAAGGAGGGAAGCTTGCAATCCAGTGTCTAAGTGCTTTCCCCAAAGCACATTGCAGGATTGAAACTCACAGACTTACAACCTAAAGGTATTGTGTGTGGTAAAGGAGGGAGAGAGAGGTGATAAGCGTGTTAGGGTGGAAGTTGATTTTCTTCCTTTAAGAGCTGCGTTGTTAGTCAGGTTTTGAATGTTTTGTGGCAGGAGGATAATCTGTTGGAGCGAGGCAAGAAGTTCTAGAGAATCTGGGCAGCACGAGAAAAGTCCTGAAGGGGAGAGTGAGAGGAGGTGACAAGAGTTGTAGAAAGAAGAAGGTCATTAGCAGAACGAAGAGGACGGGTGGGGGAGTATTTAGAGATGAAAGCAGAGATGTACGGGGTGCGCTATTGTTGAGGGCTTTGTAAGTTAGGGTCATGATTTTAAATGTTATTCTAGAGGCCAAGGGAAGCCAGTGGAGTGATTGACAGAGAGGTGATGCTGACACTGAACGTTGTGTACGGAAGATGAGTCTAGCAGAGGCATTCATAATGGATTGAAGTGGGGATAGTTGGGTGGTGGGTAGGCCAGCAAGAAGCAAGTTGCAGTAGTCGAGTCAAGAGATGACGAGAGGCTGTATTAGGATTTTAGTTGTGTCTTGTGTAAGTTAGTGGTGAATTCTGGAGATGTTTTTTAGATGGAGAAGATAAGATTTAGTTAGTGACTCCAGGACAGGTAGAACACCAAGACAATGGGCTTGGAAGGTGGGGGTGATGATGTCGTTGTTGACAGTGAGAGAGATATGAGGAATTGACGCTGTGGTAGTGTTTTGGAGAAAACCAAAGAAGTTCTCGGAGATATCTTTCCCTGGCCAAATTACCAATATATATATATATATATATAGTGTGCACACCTTAGAGAAATAATTCACCAACACAGAGTTATGGTATAAAGCTTTCTCTTGCCCCTCTTTTTATTAAAATCAGCTGTCATATTTATAACATTTTTAACAATCAGATAAATGTTGCATCTTGGTGAACACCAGTCTAAGTAAGGCCTCTGATTGGTTCCGGAAGGCGGCGGGGCACATATCCTTATTAGGTTTCGGATCTGATGTCATTATGGCCAGTTTAAGTGAAACCTCTGATTGGCCCCGGAAGGTGGCGGGGCTCACATCCTTATTTGGTCATGGATATGAATGCCATCTTACTGCTCTCAGGATATGATGTTACCGACATCTTGCATGTGGAAGTGATGAATCCTCCATCTTAGAGTTCCCAATGTTTCAGCAATATAAATAAAACTTTGGTTACGTGATAATACTGCAAAGATAAGATATATAAGTAGGACACAAACATAAATGCATTTTATACGGATTTCAGTCTATAACAGTCCCCCCTAAAATGTCATGCAATGTTTATGTTACTCCTACGTTCTTAAGTCTTAATTAATAGTTATTATATCCTTACTCATTATTGGATATCAAAATCTATTAGTATCTACGTTCTTGACTATGGTTCCTCCGGAACACTATTCTTTGTGGTTTCTATTTCCGGATGTTGTGAGCATTGCGTGTAAGTAAGAAATAGGTACATATATTCGTTCGATTGGGCTTGCCATGACCTGACGTCACACCTACCCTATGTCCTATGCGGCATGGGAAAACCTAATAAGCCTCTATTAACTAATAGCGTATCTGGTCTAGAACAAGGACCATAATGCTTAGGTATAATACCTTTACAAAACCGTAGAGCCAGTTACTGTCTGCATTAGACTGTGAGGCGTCTTGCATATATCATTCTGTCCATGAAGATCTGTGTCTAGGTTCTGGGGGCACCACCAGGGAGAAGCTTTTTCCATTGCATTCTGCAAATAAGTACGCATACATGGAATAATACAGCATAGGAGGAAGGCAAGTAGAATTATGACAACAAGGATAGCCATCCCAGCTTGTAACAAAACCTTTTACCAACCATTCATCCAACTAAACCATGAATCCCAGTTATCTATAGTACCAGAATTTTCTTTTAGTTCTTGGCCAAGTTCAGCTAGTTTCTTTATGGCCAAGGTGATCTTACCGTTTGGTCCTGTATTATCAGGAATATATGTGCAACATGCACTAGTGGCAGGAAGCATTTTACATACTCCTCCTTTCTCTGCAAGAATCATATCTAATGCCATACAATTCTGGAAGGTCATGTGTGATGTAGCTTCTAACTGTTCTGCAATACCTTTTAAGGCATCCTTGGTATAATTAACAAACCGTTGCAGATTATAGTAAATGTAATTAATCCAAGCAACATTCTTATTTACTCCACTTGATTGCAAGCTTTAAATTCATTCGGCACCCCCCTTGGGACTCCTATGGTATCAATATATACATGTGGGTCAAAACTTTCTCCAGGTTCAGATGATAATGATGTATGTCTCATCTTTCTAGATTGTGTTTGAAGAATGCTAGATGGATCACCATAATAAGTTGGGACAATATGGAGTGGCATAATAACCTTAGCTAAGGTACACTCTCCCCACCATACTCCTGACATTCTGACTCTCAGCTTCATGTCCCCACATATCCAATATATATCTACCAAGGATTGTGTGTGATTAATCAATAATGTGGATGATCCATCTCTGTATGTCTGACAAAAACCACTTGGGAACCTCTGTAAGTTAGTTCCATAAGAAACATTCCTACAATAACATGTATAATTTCCTGGATATATAGTTATACCCTCACCTGGATGCGGGTTATTAGTTATCATAGGATATGTCTTTTTTCATTTTTTACATCTACTTACATCACTGAGTGTGTTTTTGAACAGGCTCAGGAAACATTTTTCTTCTAATAAAGGTATAGTGAGTGGAACAGTACCCAAATGGGGCCTAGCATGACCACAAACATAAAAATTAGTTTTGTTATTTTCTTGGGCATTATATTTCATCCATTCTAACCATACATTGAGATCTGAATACCCTGTTTCAGTAGCTAGAGTATCTTCATATGTTGGATCACCATTAGCAGTCATTGTTCCAATGATCTTGGGACCTGGTTGTAATATCTGTAATACAAGTGGTAAGCTAGGATAATTGTATAAATCTGCTAACTTAAATTTACCTGAGAACTTTGTAGTCTCCCCCTTACTCCATGCTCCCATCAAATATGTGTCAGCATCTATGGGATTAGGATTTTGTATAGTCAGAGTTAGCTGCATGCTAGAACTAGTCTTGCCACTATTTAAACATCTACCAGTCTTTAGTAGAGTCATACGATCTAGTAGAGATCTACCTAGGTCATCTTTCTTGACTACAGCGTTCTGAGGTCTATACTCCAAGGGTGTTTCAGTAGTCCATCCTAGCATATCCCATGTAGCACAATCTTTCCCATAAGCATTCCCATAAATCTTTCCATCAACAGATATGTATATAGCCTTATTAGGGGGAGATTTATACAAGTCACACTGTTCATGGACAGTAGGACATCTGACAATATCACAGAAGTCAAAGGTGTATGTAGCAACATGTGTAGAAAGTGAATTATACCAAAATGTGACTCCATCTTCACATTTTGTAATAGTTACATGTTGTGCACTGTTCAAGAATACTGTAAGAAACAAGATAAAACACTGAGTTATACTCATTGTGTTGGTTCCTGTTCATCAGGGGGAGCAACCTTTTTGCAATGTGACGCGTGGACCCAAGTAGGTTTCCCTTCCAACTTAACCGAAGTGGTTGTGATCAGTAGGACTTGGAAAGGACCTTTGTATCTGGGTTCCAGTGGGGTTTTCCTCACAAAAATCTTGACCAGAACCCAATCTCCAGGAAGTAGTTGGTGTGTGCCAGTATCTACCTCTGGATCTGGAATAGAAGAGAACACTTGTGCATGGATTTTAGTCAGTGCTGTGGACAAGGCTATCACATAGTCAACCAGTACATCAGATTTCAACTGCAATTGCTGAGGGAAATAACATCCTAATCTAGGAGCAGACCCAAATAAGATCTCATGAGGAGATAAAGCAGGTTTTCCCCTAGGGGTATACCTGACACTGAACAAAGCTATAGGAAGGCTCTCAGGCCACTGCATACAAGTTTCTTGTGACATTTTTAGCATTCTAGACTTCAACGTCCCATTCATACGTTCCACCCTCCCACTACTCTGGGGATGGTAGGGTGTATGAAAAGATAGTGTCACTCCTAGAGCTGTCCATATTTATTTAGCTAAGATTGCAGTGAAAGCTGGTCCCTGGTCACTTTCAATTACTTCAGGGACCATATATCTGCAGATGACCTCTGTTAGTAACCGCTTCACTGTGGTCTTTGCAGTCATATTTGTGACTGGGCACGCTTCTGGCCATCCTGAGAACATATCTACAATGACCAATGCATATTCAAACCGGCCACTTTTAGGCATTTGAATGTGGTCAATTTGTACAATGATTTTGCTAGATTTTTCAGTGGAGTTTTCTCAGTTCGACCTACATTACATTTGGCACAGATGCTACATGACTTACAATAATTATTTGTAAGAGTGGTGATGCCTGGAGCCACATAGTACTTGTCTATTAAATCATTCATGAGAGTCTTTGACAAATGTGCTGGTCCATGGGCCCATTGTACTGTTGCTGGATATAGGCTTTTTGGTAAACACAATCTCAGATTATCAACGTACAATCCATCTTTAAGGATTGCTCCCTTTGCTTTCCACTTGCTTACTTCTTCTGGGTCTGCAGTCTTCTGCAATTCTTTGAGTAGTTTCAGATCTGTAGGTAAAGTCTGCATTGTGTAGATATTTATGTCTTTCTTCTCCTCTTTCTTGTCCATTTCCTGTGATATCATTGCTGCCTTCTAAGCCATCTGGTCTGCTAGATGGTTTCCTCGTGCTTCATTTGAGTTTAGCTTCCCATGTGCCTTCACCTTCAGTATGGCCACTTCTTCTGGGAGTGCTAACGCATCCATCAGTTCACGTATGGCTTTATCATGCTTCACTGGAGTACCTGCAGCTGTCATAAATCCTCTGGCTTTCCAAATTATTCCAAAGTCTTGAGTCACTCCTAGAGCATATCTTGAGTCTGTATAGATGTTAGCTCGGACTCCTGTCGCAATTTCACAGGCCTTAGTCAATGCAATCAACTCTGCTTCTTGTGCTGACATGGAGGGAGGTAGTGAGAAGGCTCGTATCACATCTTTTTCCGTAGTCACAGCATATCCTGTGTGATATTTTCCATTCTCATCAGCATACCTTGATCCATCCACATACAGAGTGATGTCTGGGTCTGTCAGGGCAAGTTATTTTACATTTGCAAGGTGTGAGGTCTCCATTTCCATTTGCTGAAGACAGTCATGAGGTGTGATTACTGATCCTGGAACCGCATATGGGTCTTCAGCCTGTACTTTGGGAAAGCTATTCACATGCCAGTTGAGGGCTCCATGTACTCTGTGCAGACTGTGTTAGTGCTATGTGTGGGACAGCTGTATCCCAATGTTTATAGAGCAATTCTGCTTCAAAGGGAAGCTCTACCGTGAGTGCGCTATCCCCTATTGCATCATTATACAATGTCATCAGTTTTAATGTGACTTGCTTCAATTTCATAAGCTTCGCTTCATATTGAAGATCCCGTCCTGGTGTTTGTTTGTTCCACAGCGTACAATGTAGAAAGTCTTGTGTTTCATCTGTTTCTGTCTTCTTGACTAGGCGTCCCAGTAAATGACTTTTTACATCCGAGCTTATGTTTGACTCCTGATCCAAGTTCAAACTATACCAGAAATGTCCTTCTTCCTCATCTCCCCCCTCAGGAAATGGCAAGACAGTGGCTGGATTAAGTACATAACACCTCTGTAAGGTGACATTATCTGGCAGGAGCAGTGAACATTGGAGATGGAGGTGTCTGGCTGCTGTCAGGTGTTTTGGTTGCGTCTGATTTATGATAGCAGCAATGTCATGTGGAGCAAGAACTGTCAAGGGATATCCAAGGACTATGTCACTTGTCTTATCCAGTAAGGCATGAGCTGCAAATAGTGCCCTAAGGCAAGAAGGGCCTCCTCTTGCTACAGCATCCAGATGACATGAGAAATAGCCAATGGGGCGTTGTCTGTTTCCATGGGACTGTGTCAAGACTCCCATTGCATGTCCTTCCTTTTCTGATATAAACAGTTTGAACGGTAGGTCATAGTTGGGTAGCCCTAATGCAGGGGCTGAGGAGATAGCCTGTTTCAGAGCGTAAAAGTTATTTAGGGCTATCTGAGTCATCTGAAAGGGTTCAATCTTCAGGACATCATACAAGGGCTGCATCAGGAGAGAGGCTTCTGGGATCCACGCTCTGCAATAGGATATGAGACCTAGGAAAGCGTGGAGGGGTCTGTGTCTTTCTGGTACAGACATTTCTTCTATTGCCCTAAGACGGCTACGTGTGAGATGAAGCACTCCTTTGGAAAGGCAATGTCCCAGGAATATGACAGTCTCCTGACACCATTGTAATTTTTCTGTGGACGCCTTGCACCCTTGTTCTGCCAGATGTCTCAGTAAACTCTCTAATGTCCGTCTAGCTGTAGGAAGGTCTTCAGCACAGAGATCATCAACATATTGCAGAAGTACAACATCAAGGTTCTCCTGTTGCCAAGAATCAAGGATTTGACCCATGGCCTTAGCAAACTGACTAGGAGAATTCTGTGCTCCTTGGGGCATGACAGTCCATGTAAATTGATTATGATCATGTGTAAATGCGAAGAGGTATTGACATGAAGGATCTAGAGGGATGCTAAAGAAGGCATTTGCCAGATCCACTACAGTAAAGTATGCTGTTGTTGAAGGTATTCCAGAGAGGAGAGTGTGTGGGTTAGGTATTATGGGAGTGTCCAATATGGTTGCTTCATTGACTGCTCGTAAATCTTGTACCATACAGTATTTTACTGGCTCTCCTTTCTTGGATTTCTTTTTCACTGGGAAGAGGGGCGTGTTACATGGTGACGTACAGCGCACTAACGCCCCCTGTTTCAACAGGATCTCTATCTGCTGTGTAATTGCATCAATCTGCGCTGGCTTCAGAGGGTATTGTGATCTTCGTGGTAATTCAGCTCCAGGCTTCAACTTTACTATGAATGGAGGCACCTTTAAATGCCCAATATCTTCCGGACCATGTGACCAGAGGGTTGCCGGAATCTTATCCAAGATGTCGGCCGGGCCTTGTCTATTGTCATTTTTCGCATCTAAATGAAGTAATATTGGTAATGAGCAGAGTGCTGACGTGTCAGTAATTGTTAAAGGCGAGGACACTTGTATAGTCCCATCCGGGGTAAACAAGATGGATGCTTGCAAGCGGGAAAGCACGTCTGCACCTAACAAGTTCATTGGGCATGTGGAGGACACTACAAATCTAGCAAGCAGGTCTAGGAATGGGCCTATTTGCAGCGGCTGAGTCAACTTGTTGGATGAGGGGATACCGTCAACTCCTACACAAGCAACATCAATGTCAGACAGGTAAGATGAGTCGGGCAGATCTTGTTGTCTTAGGACACTTCTGGCTGCACCTGTGTCTACTAGGAAGGTGGTAGGGATCCCTTCTATTGGTAATGTTACAATAGCTTGAGGTCCTATTCCGCTATCCCCTGAAGATACTGCCATAGCAGGAGATAGTGACACAGGCTCACCACTGTCCTATGCTGTGCTTTGGCCCTCTTGCTTATTAGTGCCATCCCCCTGTTGCTTTGTCCTCGGTTTTCTAGGCATCTTACAATTCTTGCTGATGTGTCCAAACTTGTTACAATTGAAACACTGCCGTGTTTCCTTCTTCTCCCCTTTATATGCCGGCTCCTCAGAGGTTACCATGAGAGAGGCAGTCTTTTTGGACGTTGATAATGTAGGGCGTGCATTTTCTACAGCCCTTTTGCAACAAGTAGTAGCGTATCTATCTATAGAGTGGTAACACTCTATATTCTGGTCTGGAAGTCAATAGACCTTTCTTAATAGATTCCTTTAGCCCTATCACAAAAGCTGTGCTTAACATCTGTGTATGTGTCTTATTGTGTGGGCTGAAGCCGAGGTCTGTGAACACCTGCGTGAGCCGTGAGTGAAACTTTTCTATTGACTCGTCTCTGTCCTGTTTAATATCCTGCAGATTAACAGCTCGGTCTGCAAATTTATCCTTCGCCCAGTCTGTTAGTGGTTCACAGAATATTTCACCTGATTCATTGTCAGTTGTCTCACGTGGCAGATCATATGGGTCTATTGTCTTTTGCATTATGGGCCAGTATGAATCTCCTGCTCTGATTTCACACAAACTAACCAATTCTCTCCAGGCTGCAGCATAGGTCTTCTGGATCTGTGCCATCTTCCTATAGAAAGGCATAGGTTGTTTTTCAGGGTCGGGCAACATGTTTAAAAGGGAGGTGACTTGTGTCGGGGTGAATGCAACATACATCAGGCTTCCCCTGCTTTTGTCCCTCCTCTTAGATGTCGTTCTCGGATCTGTTTTCCTATCTCTCCACTCCTTTGCCCCCTCTCCTCCCCTTATGTCATCATCCTCCTCTTCTGAATTATCCTGTTGATGACGGGATAGGGGCGTATCTTGCACATCCAACGGTGCCCTAATGTCGGGGAGGGGAATTAACGGTGGGCTTACAGCAGAACTGTGCACACTGTGTACACTATGGGGCCCAGCACCCCCTGTCGAACCTCCTACAACACTTGGTGCTGTCCGGGATGGAAACATCGGGTATGGGGAATACATGGTTCCATTTGCAGTCAGTATGGGATACAGAGGAGTGGTATGTGCCATAAGGGCGGTAGGTGTGATGGGCGGACCCCCTTGCATGGGTGATGTAATGGATGACACTGTTTTATAAGTTGCAGTGTTCGGGGTTGAGCGTGGCTCCTCCTCCGTGTGTGTGTGGGTGCCATCTTAGGGCTGTGGCTGGATGGAATGTCTTTGTTCAGCGAAGGGCAGTGGTTGTGGTGTGCTAAGGTTACAGGGTGTTTGCAGTGCGGAGGGGACAATAGTCGTAGGCAAGGAGCTGGCTGCTTCACATGGAGCATAATACACATACATTTTCTGTCCATTCATTTCAACCTCTTTCTCTGTCCAACCCTCCTGTGCAATCTCTTTAGCCACCCTGTACCATGCTTCTGCACTTGGTAATAAAGCACAATCTTGTAACTGTCCTCAATTATTTCTCAATACTTTCCGCCACTCTTCTGCCCTCAGATGTCCTCCCACAATATTTGTGAATCCACACACCTTAAACATCTTCTTAGATTTATTTACCACGGCCTCTCCCCCTCTTTTCTTCACTACATCTCGGGCCACCATGCCGTCACATAGTTTAGTCTGATTCTGCCCCATCTTCCTGTCCTAAGTATAGCACAAGCTAGTTTTAGAAGGCAGACAAAAGGAGAGAGAGAGAAAGAGGAACAAACAGACCAGTTGTCTGAAATAGAATTTTTGTCTGAAATGCTCGACTGCTATGAAGTGAGGATAACTTCACACGTCTTCCCTAAACTCAGACAATAGTTACCGCCCTCCGACGGACCACTAGGTTGTAGTGTGTAACCACGCACTACTGGCAAAGGGATAGCAGAGAGTGCAGTGTATAGCGACAAGTCATTTAGATAGACACAAGATTACAGAAGAGAATAACATCACATTTCATTATTAAACATACATCTTGGCCGGCAATATCACAACATAGCAGTATATGATACAGAAATTGTCTCAGAGTAACTTTCTAAAAAAACATCCTAAAAATAACGTTGCGTTTACTTTTTCTTTTATAGTAAAGCTTAATGAAACCTTGAATGTCTCTTATATCTTCCTGTTAATAAGGATTAGTATTGCCAGGAAGTAGTGGATATAGGGCACTGACTCCAGCAGAGGTAGTATAGTAGGTGCTGTTTGTCTTTAAGATGGGTGTCAATCTCCTCCCGGGACACTCCTACTTTTACACAAACATTACTTCACGTACTGTAAGCAAAATCTAACAACATCATGAAAACATGAACAGAAACATGACAGTTATTTCACTTACTGTACAAACTCATACGACCTTAAGCATTGGCATAGAAAGAATTCTGTTAACTAAGATACGTCCTTAAAAGAATTCAACCGGGATGGGAGGGGGAGTAAATTCTTTTGCTGTGTGTTCTGACCTTGAGTCACACACAGCTGCAGAGAAATTCACAAGTACAGGGAGAGAAATTCTAAGCTACATTTCTCATTAAAATATGCATCACAACCAGCAATAACAGACTATAGTAACATTTAAACAATTTATGACTCTTAAGATATTTTAGTCCAGGGTCTCACACCGTTGTGTGCTAAAATTGACGCCTTCAGGGCTATTGAATCCGTCCCTGAAGTCTGCATCCCACATACATGCTTCTTTTACACCTTAGTGCGTGATAGATATCTCCCGGGGTTATCATGCAACCAAGGCACGAACATCATGAACCCCAAGAGATACTCGGCTATCCAACATGCATAGACCCACCTTAGGAAAGGTATGTATATGCACGTCTGTACGTACGGCTCCTTCAGGGCTATAGTGCTATCCGGACACTACCCAATCCGTCCCTGGAGCCTGCCGCATGCACACATGTATGTCCTGGACCAAAATATCTAAGAAATCACAATCACTCGACCCACACTTTCAACAGTCATACACAGGTGACAGATATCACTGGTACAGGGTTCGTAATGGACTTGAGGCAAGTAATTTTACCTGTACTTTTGACACCTCCCCAACAGGTTTTACACGGTCAAGGTGCTAACTGTGTCCTTACAGTGTACCGGAGGTGATCAGGCTCCGCCCATTCCTGTAGGCTCCGTCCCGATCCCTTGCGTCCTGCTGTCGGTCCAGTTAAACCTCAAGCCCCACAGTTGGGCGTCTATTGTTTTGGAGAAAACCAAAGTAGTTCTCGGAGATATCTGTCCCTGGCCAAATTACCAATATATATATATATATATATATATATATATATATATATATATATATAGTGTGCACACCTTAGAGAAATAATACACCAACACAGAGTTCTGGCATAAAGCTTTCTCTTGCCCCTCTTTTCATTAAAATCAGCTGTCATATTTATAAAAATTTGAACAATCAGATAAATGTTGCATCTTGGTGAACACCAGTCTAAGTAAGGCCTCTGATTGGTTCCGCAAGGCAGCGGGGCACATATCCTTATTAGGTTTCGGATCTGATGTCATTATGGCCAGTTTAAGTGAAACCTCTGATTGGCCCCGGAAGGTGGCGGGGCTCACATCCTTATTTGGTCACGGATATGAATGCCATCTTACTGCTCTCAGGATATGATGTTACCGACATCTTGCATGTGGAAGTGATGAATCCTCCATCTTAGAGTTCCCAATGTTTCAGCAATATTAATAAAACATTGGTTACGTGATAATACTGCAAAGATAAGATATAAAAGTAGGACACAAACATAAATGCATTTTATACGGATTTCAGTCCATAACAGTAGAGGGAGGGAAGATTAGGAGTTCAGTCACTTAGACATGTTGAGTTTGACATGGTGGGTGGACATCCAAGAGGATATACTAGAGAGGCAGTTGGAAACATGTGTTAGAAGAGGGGGATAGATCTGGTGCTGAGAGGTAGATTTGGTTGTCATCTGCATAGAGATGATACTGAAGCCCAAAAGAGTTTATTAGGGTACCAAGTGACCATGTGTAGATCGAGAAAAGGAGGGGGGCTAGGACTGATTGTTAGAAGAAGAATTGAAAAGTGACCTTTTGACTTGGCGGTAAGCAGTGACTTTAGTGAGAGCTGTCTTAGTGGAGTTTTGGGGCCGGAAGCCGGATTGGAAGGTGTCAAGAAGGGAGTTTGAGGAAATAAAGCTGTAAGGCGGTTATAGACGAGCCTCTCCAGCAGTTTGGAAGCCAGGGGAAGTAGAGATATTTTGAGGGTTTTTTGAGGGTGGGTGTAATTATGGCATGTTTTAGACTATCCCCACTTCAATCCATTATAAATACCTCTGCTAGACTCAGTACACAACATTCAGTGTCGGTATCACCTCTCTGTCAATCACTCCACTGGCTTCCCTTCTCCTCTAGAATAACATTTAAAATCATGACCCTAACTTACAAAGCCCTCAACAATAGAGCTCCCCCGTACATCTCTGCTCTCATCTCTAAATACTCCCCTACCAGCCCTCTTCGTTCTGCTAATGACCTTCTTCTTTCTACAACTCTTGTCACCTCCTCTGCCTCTCGCCTTCAGGGCTTTTCTCATGCTGCCCCGAATCTCTGGAACTCCTTGCCTGTCTCAAAACATTCAAAACCTGACTAAGAACGCATCTCTTTAAAAAAACAAATCAACTTCCACCCTAACACACTTATCACCTCTCTCTCCCTCCTTTACGGCACACAATACCTCTTCCAAACACAGCGAGTGGAGTTGATGCCTAAGAGCTCAGTTTTGGTCTCATCTGACCACAAATGCCAGTATTTAGAAAAAGGTTGAAAATATGTGTGAGAGCCGGGATTCGTGTGGTAGAGAGGGAAGGGATGAGTTGAGATGGAATAGGATCCTGAGGCAGGTAGTGAGGCGAGTGGATGATAGCAGGATACCTCGTCCTCTGTAGCCGTGTCAAAGCAGTTCAAAGTGGCTGTGGGATTGGGGAAGGGAGAAGAATGGGTGTTGTTAGTTAGTAGAGAGGGTGGAGTGTGTGAACCACTATGAGATGAGAGTTCATTGCCGATGTTTTGAATTTTATGAATAAAATGGTTGGCGAAGTCGACTATATACTTTGCAGCCAAAGATGGAGGAACTCTATACAGTTGGCAAAAACAAGACCTGGGGCTGACTGCAGCTCAGACCATGAGCCTCTTATTGCAAAGTTGAAAATTAAACTGAAGAAAAGAGGGAAACCATCAGACCAAGTAGATACAAAATAAATAATATCCCTTGTGAATATGTAGTGGAAGTAAAGAAAAGATTGAAGGAACTAGACATGGAAGATAGAATGCCTAAAGAACTATGGACCGAAGTTTGCAACATTATCCAGGAAACAGCAACAAAGAATATCCCTAAAAGAAAGAAAAGTAAGAAGTCAAACTGGCTGTCTGATGAGGCTTTGAAAGTAGCCCAGGAAAGAAGGAAAGCGAAAGGTAGTGGAGATAAAAAAATATTTGTCCAACTGAATGCAGAATTCCAGAGAATAGCAAGAAGAGACAAGGAGACATTCTACAATGAGCGATGTAAAGAGATTGAAGAAGATAAACGAATGGGTAAAGCAAGAGATCTCTTCAAGAAAATTGGGTACCTAAAAGGCACCTTTCATGACAAAGTGGGTGTGATAAAAGACAAAAATGGTAGAGACTTAACAGAAGAAGATCAGATAAATAAGAGGTGGCAGGAATACAGTGAATATCCATACAAGAAGGATCTTAACAGCAGTGATGACCTCAATAATTTGTCCAGTGAGCTGGAGCCAGACATCTTGGAGAGCGAAGTGAGATGGGCGCTAGGATGTCTTGCTGATAATAAGGCTGCAGGAGGTGATGGAATTCAAATTGAACTATTAAAAAATCTACATGATGATGCTGTGAAAGTGTTATTTGCCGTATGCCAACACATTAGGAAAACGATGACCAGTAGACTGGAAAAGGTCAGTCTATATCCCAATCCCCAAAAAAGGTAGTGTCAAAGAGTGCTCCAATTGTCGAACATTTGCACTCATTTCACATTCAAGCAAGGTGATGCTTAAGATTCTACAAGCTCAACTCCAACTATATATGGACCAGAACTACCAGATGTGCAAGCCAGGTTCCACAGAGCAAGAGGTACAAGAGATCAAATTGCCAGTGTTCCCTGGATAATAGAGAAAGCAAGAGAGTTCCAAAAAAACATTTACTTCTGCTTCATAGACTATTCCAAAGCCTTTGACTGTGTGGATCACAACAAAATGTGGCATGTCCTTAAAGAGATGGGAGTATCAGATCATCTCATCCTCCTCCTAAAGAATCTGTTTGTCGACCAAGAAGCCACGGTCAGGACCGAACATGGGACAAAAGAATGGTTCAAGATCGGAAAAGGAGTGTGACAAGGTTGTATATTGTCATCTTATTTATTCAACTTATATAAAGAGTACATCATGCGTAAGGCTGGATTGGATGAATCCAAAGATGGAATCAATATTGCTGGAAGAAATATCAACATCCTCAGATACACCGATGATACTAATCTGATGGCTGAAAGTGAGGAGGAACTAAAGAACTTATTGATGAGGGTAAAAGAAGAGAATACAAAAGTTGGCCTGCTAATGAACGTTAAAAAGACAACGATCATGGCAAACAGCAATCTCATTCCCTGGAAAATAGACGAGGAAGAAGTGGAGGCAGTGACCAATTTTATTTTCCTTGGATCCAAGATCTCTGCAGATGGTGACTGTAGACATGAATCTTCTGGTGAGGAAAGCTATGGCAAGCTTGGACAAGTTAGTAAAAAGTAAACATATTAAACTATCAACAAAGGTCTGCATTGTTCAAACTATGGTATTCCCATTAGTAACATACGGCTGTAAAAGCTGGACCATAAAGAAGTCTGAGAGCCATAGAACTGACGCCTTTGAATTGTGGTGTTGGAGAACATTAATTAGAGCCCCTTGGACTGCAAGAAGATCCAATAAATCAATACTTCAGGAAATCAAGACCAACTGTTCATTAGAAGGTATGATCATGAGGCTGAAGCTCAAATATTTTGGCTATATCATGAGATGGCAGGATTCCCTAGAAAAGACTTGGTTGCTCAGAAAGATTGAAGGCACAAGAAGGGGACAACAGAGGTGTGGAGATGGATAGATGAGGTTACTGAAGCAATGAACCGGAACTTGATGGAGCTCAGAGGGGCAGTGACTTAGAGATGCACCTGGCGTCCTGTGGTCCATAGAGTCATGGAGAGTCTGACGTGACTGAACGACTAAACAACAACAACAACAAAATACAAACTAATCCCTCCTATTACTATTATTATTATATTTTATTTGTAATGCACCAACATATTCCGTAGCACTGTACTGGAGTTTAGTACAATGCAAAAACAAAATTAACACATAGCAAAAAATGTATTGAGCTTAAAATCAATACATAGTATTTGTTTTCAAAGCACCGACACAATATTAAAAACTCGCAAACGTACAATCTAAAGGGTTTGGGTGTGATGTAAAAGTGGGATAGATGCAATATGGCAGTGGAGAAGCAATTGGTTCAATCAAGTCGAGGTGTCTGTGTGTTGTACTGTAGATTGTGGGTGTGAGTGATATTAAGCTGTGGAGTGTGCAGCTGGGGATATTAAGGTTGAAGGTGATAAGCTTTTTTTTAAACAGATGCATTTTTAGTGATTTCTTAAAGGTTTTAAGGCAGGAAGGTAGTCTAGTAGAGAAAGGTAATGAGTTTCAGAGAATTGCGTCAGCACAGGAGAAGTCTTGAAGGCAGGAGGGAGAGGAGGTGATAAGAGAGGAGGAAAGAAGTATGTCATTAGCAGAGCGAAGAGGGTGGTTTGGAGAGTATTTTGAAACAAGAGCAGATATATAAAGGGGTGCACTGTTGTTGAGGGCTTTATATGTTAGGGTCATGATTTTAAATTTGATTTCGGACGCTATAGGAAGCCAGTGGAGTTATTGACAGAGAGGAGCTGCAGACACTTACAGCCTTATTAAATTGCGATTCGGCCAATTCTAAAGGGCTCTATATAAGCACAGGGCATACAGTTTTTACAGAAGTTTTTAGTTAGTAAAGACCTTGTTTTGGATAGAAGCTCGCTAACTATATGTTCTGTGCTTATATAGAGCCCTTTAGAATTGGCAATTTAATAGGGCCGTTAGGGTTTAGTATGGTAGATTAGTCTAGCGGAGGCGTTCATTATGGATTGGAGTGGAGACAGATGAGAGGTTTGGAGGCTAGCAAGGAGCATATTGCAGTAGTCAAGTCGAGATATGATGAGAGAATGTATTCAAGTTTTAGCTGTGTCTTCTTTAAGATAGTGACATATTTTGAAGATGTTTTTTTAAATGAAAATGACAAGATTTTGTTATTGATTGTATGAGAGGAATAAAAGAGAGGGCACAGTCCAGTTGAATCCCAAGACAACAGGCCTGGTAGGTGGGAGTGATGATGGCATTGTCAACAGTGAGATATTTGAGGAGTGACAGTTGTAGTAGAGGGTGAAAAGAGAGTTCAGTCTTTGACATGTTGAGTTTGAGTTGAAGGGCAGACATCCAGGAGGATATGCTAGAGAGGCATTTGGCTAAAATAGAGGGGTATAGATCTGGTGCCGACAGGTAGATTTGAGTGTCATGCTTCCAGTAGAACCGTTCGAGGGAACTGTTTCATCTAAAATTGCCATTGCTTTATGGACATACCCAACAGTTTCAATGAATCTGGCAAATCTGTTGATGCTCACCAAGTCATAACGGACCAGCCTCCTCCTGTTCCTTCTGTTTCCCCATGTAGCTGTAACCCAGCTACCTCCCTGGAAAGCCTCACTAGTCCCAGCTACTCTCTTCGTGCTAGGTCCACCAAAACTGTGCTTAGTGAGCACCAACTCCTTTTCCCTCCTCCCCCATTGTAGAAATATAATGACGTGTTGCACACCTGCCTCATAGGTATGAACCCAGAATCAGCTGCTCCAGCATGCATACATATGGCAGGACGTACACTAAGTGAGGTTGCCACTGGACTCACTGAAGTTTACAATGAAAAAAAATATTATGGACCATACTCTCTTGCCCAGATCATAAAGTTACACACACTGAAAAATACTCTTAAAATTGGCACATATTCAATTAACTACTCGCATGCATTCCGATTACGACTTACCCGCCCACAACTTTACGTGTAGCTCGCAAATTAAGTCTGACGGGCAACTAGAAAAAGTATCACGTTTCTGGCAAAAGTATGAGGAGTACTAAATAGAACTAGCAAAAGCTTGTTCAAACCCTTATAGCTGTAGCAGCAATTAAACACATACCACTGTACTTTAAAGGCATACAAATACAATAGAATTAATTGATCAACAGTGTCCAAGGAACTTATATGCAATATATATATATATATACTAGCGAATTGCCCATCAAAAAATGACTGAATGAAATTGTAAGTGAGCAAATGCTATTTGGTGTATAATAATAAAATAACTAATAGATTAATATAGTAATATACTTTACCTATTTTGAAGTAATCATTGTGTTGAAGAGCTGGCAATCTGTTTTGATGTTGCTGCAGCATTAGTGGTGTGGAGCTGCTGGGTAAGCGTGGTGAATGTGTGCAGTGTAATAGTGTGCGTGCGCGAGACGAAACCGTTAGCGTAGTTGTGTACTTCCGCATTGTTCTAAAATGGCGGCTAATGTGTGGTATACGTCTGTAGCGGAATATCCGTAGGTGTTTTGTGGTGTTTTGAGTGTTTCTTGTGGTGTTTTGCGTGTTTAGACTGCTGTAGCCTCGTTTTCGTTTGGTTCAGCTGCCATTTTTTCTCTCTTTTAGAGAATTTTTTAGTGTCTAAACTCTTTTATTATGAGTTAAATGAAGGTGTAACTTCATTTTTTGAGGTCCTGGAAGCTCCCTCTTGCTGTAGGTAAGCTTTTTATGTATGTGTTGTGTGTATTTATTGTTTTTTTCATGTCCGCGAGGTCGTAATGTGTGTTAACGTGTCTCGTATGTTGTTTGCGTTGCAAAGTAAAGTTTGCAAGGGTTGCAGTTGCTTTGCGAGGGCTGCAGTTGCTGGCAAGGAGCCTGCAAGCGTGAGCAACGGCTCGAGCGGACTCGCATGCTCCCAACTATATATGTGATACACACACACACATTATATATATATATATATATACACACACACACAATATACACACACATTATATATACACACACAATACACACACACACTATATATATATATATATATATATATATATATATACACACAATATACACACACACACAATATACACACACATTATACACACACACACATTATACATACACACAATATATACACACACACAAACACAATACACACACACACACACAATATACACACACACAATATACACACACATTATATATACACATACAATACACACACACACGCTACAATACACACACACATACAATACACACACACACGCTACAATACACACACAATACAATACACACACACACAATACAATACACACACACACGCTACAATACACACACACACGCTACAATACACACACAATACAATACACACACACACAATATACACACACACAATATACACACACATTATATATACACACACATTATATATACACACAATACACACACACACACACACAATACATACACACACACAATACAATACACACACACACAATACAATACACACACACACAATACAATACACACACACAATATACACACACACACACAATATACACACACACACACACAATATACACACACATTATATACACACACACAATATACACACACATTATATATACACACAATACAATACACACACACACACACACAATACAATACACACAATATACACCCACATTATATACATACACATGGTGTTAATGATCAGTGTATAAGTAAGACAATTAGTTTATATGGCGCCTTCCCAGCAACTGAGGCTCGTGCCTGCAGCCCTCGATATGCGAGGGCCGCAGCTCTCAGTGATTCCACATCTTCCTCAGACCACATTATCTCCCTGTCACTCACAGTCAGCTACCCAGGCCCGGCTCCTCCAGCTCTGAGGCCTGCTCCAGTCCGCGGATCCCCGGTGTTTCCTGTTCCCAAGGCCGGCCTAGCCCCGCCTCCCCAAGGTAGCCGCACTGATCAGAGCTTGGAGCTCCGTGCGCGGCCTGAACCTCCCCCACTACCCGCGCTCTCACCACATTCCCGCGGGATTGCCGAGCTCCGTGATGGTTCGGCTAGTGGCAGTGGCGGCGTCTGACTCCCCCTCCGGAACCAGAACCGGGGACTGGGCGGCCCTGCGCGGGGCATTGTGGGGAGGAGGTGGCTGCTCCATCCCAGCAACTGAGGCCCTTGCACGCAGCCCTCGCTATGCGAGGGCGGCGGGCAAGGGCAGCGAGGGCTGGGGGCAAAGGCCCCAGTTGAGCGCTCCATCCCAGCAACTGAGGCCCTGAAGCGAGGGCCGCGGGCTCGCTATGCGAGCCCGCAAGCATGAGCAACGGCCCGTAAGCTGCAGGCAAGGGCCACAGTTGCTGGGATATAATTTTTTGGAAAGGTATTTCAATAGATAGCACAGGCCAGGCACTGCATTGTCTCATGGATCATGTAAGGAACACAGTGTTAGAGGCATAGGGACATGGCGATTCAGGGACAAATCATGACAAGGGGGGTTGCACTCAAGGGCAATCTTCTGTACACTCATCCTGTAAATTCACCACGATTGCTGTTGTGCATGTGGCAAGATGTCTACCAATAATAAGTATGTAACATTATAGCTATTGTTATTGTAATATTTTTTTAAAATACTGTAATTTGAGGAGAATGGAAATGCATGAAGGGATGACTATACAGGAGGATGATCTACATACAAATGTATGATTGTTAAATAAATGTTATGTATGTTACTGTCCCAAAACATTAACCATTAGAAACACATGGAAACAGTGATAAGGGTAAAATATTAAATGCAGTCCATATTTCCTCCTCTAAGCACGGGGGCCCTCTACCAAGCTGAGGGTTGTTGGAGGGAGTGGTATGTCCTCATTCATGGCTGCGTATCAGCTGGAGTTAGAGAGAGTGGAATGTCCTCCAGTTGTGGCTGTGAATCAGCTAGAGTTGGAGGTATATGGTGAGATGAGGATGGAGTAAGCTGAGGTTAAGATGGTGGTGGCTGTGGTACCAAAGATTGAAGAGCTACAAGAGTGTTATGGCACATTTTAATCTGCACTTCCATAAGCTCTCTTTGGGCCTCCCTGACACAATTTTTTGGCCTCGTACCTCTCCATCTTTAATTGTGCCTCCTCATCTTACCACATATCATCATGTTGCTGTTATACAATGCTGTGAGATTATCTGAATGCCTGTCCATCAATTCAGAAAGTGAAGCGTTTTCGTCTGACAGGTCACCAGTATATTTCAGACTTTTATTTTTTCTTGACGCATAAATTGTAGCACATCATCCAAATTCACTTACGTGGGGGTTGGATGTCTATCCTGGGATATACCAGGCATTTCAAGAGGAGGAGGTGGCAGCAGTGGAGGTGGTGGTGGAGGAGTGATAAGTTCCTGAGGAGCCAGCATTGTGAGTGGCACAGGTGGCAGTGGGCCTGGTTGTTCTGGGCTCCATGAGATGGTAGGAGGTGGAGGTGTAAGTGGTTGTAGTTCCTGACTCCGGTAGATGGTCGGAGGTGAAGGTGGCAGTGGAGGCAGAGAGCTGTACCCAGATCTCTGGGAGGACCCAGGTGGAGATTCATAATGGCCAGACAGTGGCTGACTGCTCTCATATTGATCCTCAATCACATATTATAATTGTCCAACTATGATTCGTCGGCACGCTGTTTGCGTAGTGCGTACGACTTAGAGATGAGCGTCACAGGCGCTCATCGCCCGGCGAGCCTCGCATAGCGAGGCAAACAGTTAAACCGTAGCACTTAGGCAATGAGCTCTGCAGTCGCTCATTGCCGGCGAGCCTCGCATAGCGAGGCGAGCCGTTAAATCGTAGCACTTAGGCAATGAGAGACAATGAGCGCCGAAGGCGCTTATTGCTGGTGAGCCTCGCATAGCGAGGCGAGCCGTTAAACACGTCACACGCACAACTTAGAAAAAAAAAACACCTCGGAACCAAAATTTACGTAACAAACCCCCACAAGCACTAAAAATATGACTATAACGGCCGACCCGCGCGCAACTAAAAACAGTGAATACACACCAAATACTCACACAAACTACATAAAAAGCTTACCCACAGCAAGGGGTGGCACCCAGGACCTCTGAAAGTGAAGTTACACCTCCATTTAAGTCCAAATTCCCGAGTTCAGACACACGAAAATCCCCTAAGCAAGAGAAAAAATGGCCGCTGAAAAAAAATGAAAACAAGGATCACAGAGCAGCCACGTACAAATTACCCAAGAAGGGATCCGAGATAAGCTCGGAAACCCGCATTAACCCCAGGGGATCCGAGATAAGCTCAGAGCCCTGCATTAACCCCACATTAACCATCGCAGTGGGGGTCCCGATTGCATGCGATCGGGGACCCCCGCTGCAATCAAAATTCAAAATTCCCGTGTTACAGGTCCTTAAAGGACCCGTTGTAAAAGAAAAAAAATATACACTGTCACCCTGTCAATCATGAGGGTCAAAACAGACCCGCATAAACCCCTCAGTAACCCTGTCACTCATGGGGGTCAATATAGACCCCCATAAGCCCTTCATTAACCCTGTCACTCATGGGGGTCAATAGAGACTCCCATAAACCCCTCATTAACCCTGTCACTCATGGGGGTCAATATAGACCCCCATAAGCCCTTCATTAACCCTGTCACTTGTGGGGGTCAATAGAGACTCCCATAAACCCCTCATTAACCCTGTCACTCATGGGGGTCAATATAGACCCCCATAAGCCCTTCATTAACCCTGTCACTCATGGGGTCAATATAGACCCCCATAAGCCCTTCATTAACCCTGTCACTCATGGGGTCAATATAGACCCCCATAAGCCCTTCATTAACCCTGTCACTCATGGGGGTCAATAGAGACCCCCATAAGCCCTTCATTAAGCCTGTCACTCATGGGGGTCAATATAGGCCCCCATAAGCCTCTATTTAACCCATCAGTCCCATAAGGGTATATTAACACCATTATGGGCCTGTTACAACACTACATTAACCACATAAGTGCCATGATGGTCCTCAAGGACCATCATGACACTAAGTATAAACACTACACTGCACTATACCCCCCAATAAAACATTAAATATCAATTAAACACCCTCTACACTAACCTATTAACACCTACACTACCTACCCCCTATTAACCCCCACCACTCTAATTACAGAAAATAAAAAAGCCTAGTCGCAAAAAAAAAAAATCTACATTACATGAAATAAAAAACTACATTACAGAAAATAAAAAAAAACATTACAACCCCCCCCCCCCCCTCACTACAGAAAAAAAAAATTACACACCTGAAAAGGAAATACATATAATACAATACAATAACATACAATACACCCCTATCTAATATGCATCACACAATCTATCTAACTAAATACCATAATCTAATATACATCCTATCTATATAATAATACATCCCCAACCTATCTAAATAAATACCACAATCTATCTACAATACATCCTATGCTATCTATATAAAACGCATACCCCTAGCTAACATACAATAAATGCTATCTATATATAAACTAATCTAATTCTAAGCTAAAATAAAATAATTAAGACCACTTACCTTTGCAGATGTCCATTGAGATCAGCCACCTACGGAAAAAAAATTAGTGCAATACGTTTACTGTACATAAATAAACATTCTATACATTCTAAATATTCTACTCACCTTTCAGGCATGTTCCATCCTTATTCTTTTAATCCTTCTCCGGCGCGGCACCTGTTAAAAAAACTACAACATTAATACACATACATCAAAATAAAATAAACATAATCTACATTCTACTTACCTCCCCGCGATGTCTCCGGCCTCCTCCGGATCCTCTTCTGCCACGCCCTCTATAAAAAAAAAAAAAATATATATATATATATATATATATATATATATATATATATACTTACATCCGCACTCCCGGACAGACATCCCCGATGCTAATGAGGCTCCCGGAGACTTTTCCGGAAGAAAATAAGCATTGGCGCCTCCTGATTGGGTGAATTTGATAGACAGCGTTTTCAACCAATCAGAAGGCGCCAATGTGTGAACCAATCACAAAGGGATACACCCTAAAATCCCACTCTGATTGGATAATGCACCTGTCAATCTTTATTTAAACCAATCACAAGGCGCAGATGCCTTCAGCCAATCACAATGGAATACACCCCCACAGGGTGATTGGTTGGAGCCTCTGCGCATTCTGATTGGCTGCACCGACAATAGCCAATCACAATGGAATACACCCTCACGTACTGATTGGTGAAGGATTTGCGCATTCTCATTGGCTACTGTTAATATCAATCAATATTACAGCCAATGGGAAGGCGCAGATGTCTTCACCAATCAGTACGTGGGGGTATATTCCATTGTGATTGGGTGATGTCAATAAAGCCTTAGGATTGGTTCAAATAAAGATTGACAGGTGTGTTATCCAATCAGCGTTGTATTTTGGGGTGTATACTTTTTTCATTGGTTCACAATTGGGGTCTTCTCATTGGCTGAATTTGATAGACAGCCTTTTCAGCCAATCAGAAGCCGCCATTGCCAATTTTATTCTGGAATACTCCATAGGAAGGAAGGAACATTTTTTGTTAAACGCGCGGATGCTTCCGAAGAAGGACAACAGGAGGCCGGAGACATTGCGGAAAGGTAAGTATAATGTACATTGTGTTTATTTCACTTTGTTTTATGTTTACTAATGTAATGGGTTTTTTTTACAGGAGCAGCGCCGAACAAGACGCAAACATGGAAGACGGAACATGGAGGACGTGACATGCTGGGACGGGACATGCTGGAAAGGTGAGTATAATATTTAGAATATTTAGAATGTTTAGAATGTTTAGTTATTTCATGTAAACGTGTTGTATTAATTTTTTAAATCTTTTTTACCCTAGGTTGCTGATCTGAAGAAACATCTCAAAGGTAAGTGGTCTTAATTATTTTATTGTAGCTTAGAATTAGATGGGCTATATATAGATAGCATGTATTGTATATTAGATAGATAGGGAGATGTATTATTAGATAGTATTGTATATTAGATAGTGGGATGTATATTACATTATATAGTGGGATGTATATTACATAGTGGGATGTATATTAGATAGTGGCATGTATATTAGATAGGGGTGTATTGTATTTAATTGTATTGGATTGGATTGGATTTTATTTAATTGTATTGGATTGTATGTATTATATGTATGTATTGTATTGTATGTATTATATGTATTTCATTTTCAGGTGTGTAATTCTTTTTAAAATTTTGTAGTGGGGGGTAATGTATTTTTTTATTTTCTGTAATGTTCCTTTTTTATTTTTCGTGACTTAGGTTTCTTTTTTTCTTCTGTAATGTACATTTTTTATTTTTGGTGATTTCAGTTTTTCTTATTTTATGTAATGTAGATTTCTGCTTTTTGATGAATTGAGTTACTTGAGGCACACAGTACACTCACATTGTGTGACAAACAGCATTTCAACACTTTCTTTTATTGACCGTCATTTTTTGACGGGCAAGTCGCTTGTCTATATATAATCCCTATAATCTACTTCCTGGTGATGTCCTGGACCCTCTGATCCAGTCGGTGGTTCCTCTTCCAAACTTTGCTAAGGATCATCTGGGACATCCGCATAATCAGGGCCCACCTCAGGTATATGTATGTATATGTGCTGTGGCCTAACTCTATGTATAGCTATGTGTAGGTATTAATCTATGTGTGTGAGTTATGTGATATCAGTAATTATGTGTGTTGTAAATTAAGTGATAATAATTATTACAAGTTAAATCAGCAAAAAATTACTTACAATACATCTCCTTCCCTCTGATCATCTCTAACCCACCAACTCCTAAACCTGCATGTTACGAGTTTCACAGGTTTTTAAAGAGCTTTCCCATCGAGTTGATCAGCGGCTTAGGTTTCATATTGGTCCCTATAGCTGTCATGCAATCTGAAATTATGGCTTGTTAAACGTTTGCGAGCATCATATTATCGGGCACCAGGAAGTCTTATGAACAAATGCATGGTTTACGTGTGGAGCCTGTGAGACATAAATTGCAGCCTTGAGACAATAGAATACAATTACTTATTTAGAGAAGAAACAGCTGCAGACTAAATTGCGAGTCATTTGTGGCCTTCTAATAGAATATGGCCCTATATTCGTATAAATATTTTTTTTATTTCTTAAACTACTTAAAATGTACCCTTAATTACTGTATATGTCCTAACCCCTCTTTGAACTCTGTCCTTTTTTAAACATCCTCAATTACACTCTAACTGCACTTACATTAAGACTGTTTGGGAACTTCAAAGTTTGATTTCCCCTGTTTAAATTGGATTCTGACTACTCACCTTCAGACTAATTTATGTATCCTTATAACTAGGCAAAAACCAAACACCTTTTGCCTTCCAGAAAGTAATTAACATAGACCAAAAGCTATGTTAGTTTAGTAACGTAATACATACATAATATAAAACATATATTATAACAATTGAGAAATAATTTAAAAGGATGCTATCTAAATTGAACTTATTAATAGTAAAATATGGATCATACATATGCACACATCTGACAAAATGTATTCAAAACATTCTATGAGTGAAAAATATGCACAGTGTTTCTTCCCCACACCATATATAAGAGAATGGATAATATACATCTAAATGAATCTGATATACTTTTGGGCTCCATGCATATATTACTGGTCCACAAGTTTGAATAATGCAAACTCAGACTTGGTACTCTGCCAAGTGAGCCAAATTCTATTTCCCTATTGGGAAACAGTGACACTTGAATCATAACCTATGTAACGCCCATTCGCTCATATACCACACAAACTACGTATATGTCAGTGCAGTCTGAAGAACCTAATCGCAAATAAGCACCTTTCTAAAATATATTTATCTGCTGGATCATAGATAGATGCAGAGGTGTGAGGGAGATAATATCCACACCATGGCAACCATCTAATGCTGAAAAATCCTTGGCAATCTAGAACAACATAAGCCTCAATGTTTAGAACATGGAAAAAGTGGCATCTGGTTCTGTTACGTAAATTGAAAAAAGCCACCATTTAAAATAATTTTTAAGCCAGCATATATGAATCTGCTAAAACATGATAAGTGGATTCACACTTCAAATGTGACCTGAAAAAAATTCTGGCATACAAAAGCCAATTCCCCTTATAATCCACACACACCTATAGGACAAACCCTGCTTACGGGACCTAAACAATTGATAAGACTAAAATAAAATCACAATAGTCAGCATGGTTTGCGTTATCGCACCCAGCACCTCTGAAAGCGAGTATACAGGGAGTGCAGAATTATTAGGCAAGTTGAATTTTTGAGGATTAATTTTATTATTGAACAACAACCATGTTCTCAATGAACTCAAAAAACTCATTAATATCAAAGCTGAATATTTTTGGAAGTAGTTTTTAGTTTGTTTTTAGTTTTAGCTATTTTAGGGGGATATCTGTGTGTGCAGGTGACTATTACTGTGCATAATTATTAGGCAACTTAACAAAAAACAAATATATACCCATTTCAATTATTTATTTTTACCAGTGAAACCAATATAACATCTCAACATTCACAAATATACATTTCTGACATTCAAAAACAAAACAAAAACAAATCAGTGACCAATATAGCCATCTTTCTTTGCAAGGACACTCAAAAGCCTGCCATCCATGGATTCTGTCAGTGTTTTGATCTGTTCACCATCAACATTGCGTGCAGCAGCAACCACAGCCTCCCAGACACTGTTCAGAGAGGTGTACTGTTTTCCCTCCTTGTAAATCTCACATTTGATGATGGACCACAGGTTCTCAATGGGGTTCAGATCAGGTGAACAAGGAGGCCATGTCATTAGATTTTCTTCTTTTATACCCTTTCTTGCCAGCCACGCTGTGGAGTACATGGATGCGTGTGATGGTGCATTGTCCTGCATGAAAATCATGTTTTTCTTGAAGGATGCAGACTTCTTCCTGTACCACTGCTTGAAGAAGGTGTCTTCCAGGAACTGGCAGTAGGACTGGGAGTTGAGCTTGACTCCATCCTCAACCCGAAAAGGCCCCACAAGCTCATCTTTGATGATACCAGCCCAAACCAGTACTCCACCTCCACCTTGCTGGCGTCTGAGTCGGACTGGAGCTCTCTGCCCTTTACCAATCCAGCCACGGGCCCATCCATCTGGCCCATCAAGACTCACTCTCATTTCATCAGTCCATAAAACCTTAGAAAAATCAGTCTTGAGATATTTCTTGGCCCAGTCTTGACGTTTCAGCTTGTGTGTCTTGTTCAGTGGTGGTCGTCTTTCAGCCTTTCTTACCTTGGCCATGTCTCTGAGTATTGCACACCTTGTGCTTTTGGGCACTCCAGTGATGTTGCAGCTCTGAAATATGGCCAAACTGGTGGCAAGTGGCATTGTGGCAGCTGCACGCTTAACTTTTCTCAGTTCATGGGCAGTTATTTTGCGCCTTGGTTTTTCCACACGCTTCTTGCGACCCTGTTGACTATTTTGAATGAAACGCTTGATTGTTCGATGATCACGCTTCAGAAGCTTTGCAATTTTAAGAGTGCTGCATCCCTCTGCAAGATATCTCACTATTTTTGACTTTTCTGAGCCTGTCAAGTCCTTCTTTTGACCCATTTTGCCAAAGGAAAGGAAGTTGCCTAATAATTATGTACACCTGATATAGGGTGTTGATGTCATTAGACCACACCCCTTCTCATTACAGAGATGCACATCACCTAATATGCTTAATTGGTAGTAGGCTTTCGAGCCTATACAGCTTGGAGTAAGACAACATGCATAAAGAGGATGATGTGGTCAAAATACTCATTTGCCTAATAATTCTGCACTCCCTGTAAGTCTCATAAGCATTTGCAAGGAGAGTCTAGACTTAATGATCGTTCACACACCAAACTCTGTAGCTGTGCTCCCTGGAACACTTTACAAGTTCAAGTAGGCTACTGCTTAAATGGACACAGCAAAAACAATTATGGTAGAAATAAAAATATTATCTATAAATAGGGATATTTGCAATTGAATAATTGAAGTTTTTTTGTGTGGCTATTCTTAAAGAGCATGAAAGACTGACTATATGTTGTGTTATCTATTTTGTTTGTAAAGTGAATCAATCATGGGAAATTTCATAATGCAATAATATGATTATTATTATTATTATTATTATTATTATTGTTACTACTATTATTTCCTTTATTTGTAAAGTACCAACATATTCTGTAACATTATACAGAGGTAAGTTCAAGTCAAAACAATATGAACACAATGCAAAAGAAATGGAGGGCCCTGTTCTTAAAATCAAACATACACAGTGCTTTCCCTAAAGCACTAAGCAGGATTAAAAGCTTGCAAACATACAATCTAAAGGGTATACGTTAGGTATAAAAGGATGATAGATGTGTTGTGTATATTGAGACTGAAGGTGATAAGCTTTAATGTTTTGAGGCAGGAGGATAGTCTAGTGGAGAGGGGCAAAGTGTTCCAAAGAACAATTGCAGGACAAGAAAAGTCCTGAAGGAGATGATAAGAGAGGAGGAAAGAAGAAAGTCATTAGCAGAGCAAAGAGGGCGGTTGGAGGAATATTTAGAGATGAGACCAGAGATATAAAAGGGTGCACTATTGTTGAGGGCATTATACGTTAGGATCATGATTTAAAATTATACATCAATTATTTCACTTTTTCATACCTTTTTTATAAACACTTATATTTTGTAATGGACAATATAAAAAACAGACACATACACACATACATTATTTTTGCTACAAGTGAACTTCACGGCAAAGCCGAAAAGCAAGGTATAAATCTCAGTTGAGGTTTGCACTGACAATAAATTACCAACTACTCACTGACACTGACACCCAAACCCTATGCTAATAACATTTTATAGATCACTCGCAAATTAGAGCACTACCGTAACTGTGAAAAGCAGAAAAAAGATTTACGAGTATCAGACACCACTCGCAAGTGGTTTTAAAAGCTTTGTTCGTCCCCTAGAAGCATTTAAAGTGACAGTATAGCACAAAAAAGCACTACAAAATGATGAAATGTTAACCTTATTTGACACTTAACAGTCTGATATTACCATATATGCAGCCTTATTAAATTGTAATTTGGCCAATTGAATAGGGCTTTATATAAGCACATAGCATATTTTTTTACAGAAGTTTTTAGTTAGTGAACTTCTATCCAAAAGCAAGGTATTCACTAACTAAAAACTTCTGTAAAAAAAAATATGCTCTGTGCTTATATAGAGCCCTTTTCAATTGGCCGAATTATTAGGCTGATGATATTGTTAGTATTAACCCTGTTTTATGATATAAAATCCAGGGTAACACACAACCCAGTATGCAAGGGGTCACAAAACCACTTTGCCTAGGAACAATTGCTCTGATACATTGTCTATACCTAAATCATATTTTAACACAAAAAAACACATTTTTACTGATTGAAGTTTTTAATATAAAAATATATATTTTAATAAAAAAACAATTACTTTCTATATATATCACTGTTTCCTTGAAACTGAAGTTACAGCAGTTGTTCCTGCACTTCCCGCTAATTATGAGTTTTATGACGTTCACATTTCCTATTGGCGCTTAGAGCCGTGTCTCATCAGTAAAGTTGTTTTGGCTAGAAATCTGTTGCGTCCACAAAGCAGGATTTAGAGTGCTCTATTCTGGGGCAGTGAAAGATTTACATTAGTGTAGAAGTGTACGGCAGTGCCCTAACTTAGAGCACCTAATTTACATGGGCTCTTATTCATTAAACTTAGAGTCTCTTTTTGTAATAATCTTGCGATCGCAGCCCTTTAAACCAAAGGCAAGAGGTCTCCATGAAAATAGGGACTCTGAAACACACTCCTGCTTTTAATAACCATATCCCCTCTTCCCACTAGCTCTATGGGACAGACCTTGTGATACTTCCCTGCTATATATAATATCACCCCTTATCTCATTACTATCTTGTCATGGTGAAGGGTGTGTTTACTTCAATGAAGCTGTGAGCTATACCATGTAGGGTCACCTAAGATGGGCTGGTCATAGCAGAGAGGTCAGGCAATTTGTGGTCCACTGGAGAAGGAAGTGGCAAATCACTCCAGTATCTTTGCCAAGAAAACCATATGGATAAGCACAACCACAAACACAACTGAAGGACTGAACAACAACAATCTCATTAGCTCCATGTGGTAACTATATATATATTCCACATTCTGCACTCTCTCTCTTATATATCACAGTGTGTCTATATAATATGTAGTCACATGGCTGTTTTAAATGTTGGATAAATAACCGCTACAGTTACCATGAATACACCGAAGCTACTGTGTCATCCCACCCATAAACTCTGATTGGTGAATTACGGAAAGAGAGTTGCACCAACTCCCTCTAACTACTTCTACTTTCTTGCTAACACATATGTGTAAGGAAGTAGTATAATTATGATACAATCCTAATCTTCCCATCAGTGGATTCCTTGAGACAAAATGTTTTATTCATTGACCTTTCAAATTTTTAACTGCAGGTCACGAATTAGATAATGTATAACCAAATTGTAATCATAGCAACCATAAACGAGTATGACATCACATGTACACAACCCCTTTGGTTCAGGAACTCATATCTGGCACAACATTTTCTTAATAAGGACCTATCACACATACCATTTCAAGTCTATCACACTAATCAAGTCTAACACACTGCGAAAGCCGATACAGAAAAGACGAAACGCGTTTGCTGTGTGTACATTCATATCTTTTGTAATTTCTTTAGCTTTTAACTTTATACTTAACTTGGTATTTTTTGATTCTTTGTATGGATAGTGTATAAACTGTCAGATAACTAGGTGCATTATTTGATTCTGAACATTTTTTTAAATTATTTTATACTATGTAGGTTTTCTATTATAATTGATTATTATGTATTTTTATTTGCCAAGAACCTATGTGATGTCATTTTTAAGCCCTAACTTACTACTTCTAAACACCATTTTGTTTGATTGAAGTACTATTGAGAGTACATGTAGGTTCCTATAAGGAACTAGGGGCTGTATGATAGCTACATATATATATATATATATATATATATATATATATATATGTATCACATTGACCATACCGTCGGAGGCCCACAGCAGAAAGAACCGGAACTCTACTTGGATTACTGTTCAAGGGGGACTCCACATGAGTCATACACTTACCTCACATGTTTGGGTTTATCAAATGTGAGTACCCACTCCTGATGATGTACAATTGATGATTTGTGTACCTTTGTGTGTTATATTGATCTACACTAGGACAAGGTTTTGTGCTCTCTCCCTCACTATTATAGTGTTGTGGTTTTTAGAGCACATTCGACTGTGGACTGTGCACATTGGAGAAGCGGCACACCATAAGAAAAATCCTGAGACACACTTTTAGAACTGAGATCACTGCTACATGCCTGGACGCTTTGACAAGATTTAGGAACTTTTGATTGCTTGAACTATACAGAGCTTTTGGGACGATCGATTTAAGATCTATTCATAATATCAGAATTTAGATTTTACTTGATTTTTTTTCTCTTGTGAGATCCTTTCTCTAATACTATACTTCTAATACTGCATATATATATATATATATATATATATATATATATATATAGTGTATACAGTTTTTTTTTTAAATATTAGAGGTTCATATATATTCAAATACACATACTATATATATATATATATATATATATATATATATATATATATATTTACATTTGTGGACAGATCCTTTTCTCTTTTGGGTGGCCGCTGATGAGTTGGCAAAACTACCTATGTCATCCTAGCTATAGAAGGCTATGAAGAGTATAATAATCTAAACTTGGGTTATGGTTCATGGGTAAGTGAGGTAAGGTGAAGTGAGGTAAGTGATTTCTGGTGTTTAAATAGTGTGCAGAGACAAGACTCCTCCCACAACTCCCAGTGTCTCCCCTGACCATGACCTATGGTTCCTTTTCAGCTGACTGTAGATTGGCGCTGGTAATGTTGTGACCCCGGTGTGAAAACCCTTTTGTAAAGCCAGTAATGATATAATCTGTCAAGCTGGTGAAGGATGGTTTGTGAGATAGTCTGCTAGTAAAGATACATTAGTGAATACTAGTAATTAAGGGTGCATTACCTGGGGATACACTGATACACTGATCATGCATGGGCTCTGTGATATAAGGCACAAATGTTGAGTAACCAGCAACCACTGAATGTACAGTCCATCATATTAAAGGTATTACATATTAGTAAAGCACCTCAAGTAATCATCTCAAGTAATGCACCTGGTGACTTAAGCGATCCTTCTGAGGATGAGAAAGAGGCATGGTAGAGATGGCATATAAGGCAGGTATGTGTGAAGGTACAGTTTGAGCTGTAGTGGGATTCTGGCAGAAGTTGGAAACATGTAGCAGTAATTGGCAAAATGCCCACAGAATAACTCTTGGTCTATAGCTATTCCACAGTGTAGCTGAATTGTGAGATGACAGCTGCAGGTTTAATGATGAAGGATTGGTGGCAATCATAGAAAAACTCCCTGCCCTATTTGTGGGAAAGATTGATGATGAGGTAGAGGTAGTCGTCCAGTAAACATCTCCTTGAGTAAGGTTTTAACTTGCAGTTGAATCATATGAGGGTATTAGAAGGGACATGAGGTTGACATATTTTCCATCCACAATGTCTTATGTGAGCTGGGGCAAAATGGGCTAGCATTCCATAATGGCAGTATGTTGGATTGCTTACCATGGGATGGTTGAACCGCACCGGAACCTGAATTGGCTGGATTTTTTAGACTTGACATTCCGTTCAATCAAGTCACAGTGTCAGTTATATGGGCTTTTGCATTTGCAAAAGTTGCTCGTTCAAGTGATAAAACTCTGCTTCCCTGTCAATAGCTGGGTAGGATATGCCTTGTTCATTTCGTTCTTGTATGAGTCAATGAACGGTACACATTCCAAGGGAAGATTGGCTAGCTACTATGGTGGGAGTTCTGGCAGAAGAAGATGCTGCTTTTGAGACTACACTCTCAGCATCAGACAATATTGATAAATAGTGATAGGGGAAGTGACTGAAAACTCCATGTGAACCTGTTTTGTATAGCTGGGTAACATCGTTTTAGCTGCTAACAAAGCCATTGACTTTCAGGAGTAGCATCTATTAGACATGAGTATATAGTGCCATGTGTATGGCTTGGCAAGTATTTGCTAGCGGCATAAATTACTAGCAGCTGAAGTATGTGAATTGGATAACAGAAGTAAACGGCTTTGTGGCAAGCTGCATTCTTCAGTCAGGCTTGATAAGGCTGTTATGGCCAGAACTACCCAGCAAATCCACCAGGTTCTTTTAATTCCCTTCACCAAGGCAGCTGATGTCTCTAAAATCCCCTTGCATTAATACAGCATTTACAAATATGAACACAGGATCAGCATATAAAAAAGAACCAGGAACTGCTTTTATTGCTGTTGAAATTCATAGCAGGTTCAATAGATGTATATTTGAATTTGAACTGATAACATTCTGTAACAGACTGTGAGACATCTGGGTTTTGTATAAATTGCTAATACAGTCATTGACAATGTTTCATATGCATGGCATCATAACATCCACTCCACTAGTTGTGCAGGACAAGGGCATCTGTTATCTTCACTATGGGTTCTGACACATGTATATATATATATATATATATATATATATATATATATATATATATATATCCTTCACATATCGTATTCCATTTATGTATTAATACAGTTAGGCAGTGACAGCTGTTATTATCTTCTATAGAGATTCTGACACATATACATCTTCTAGCTATCTTATTCAATATATACAGTATATTAATCAAGTCAGACAGTGATAGCCGTTAAGAGGAGCACGATAGCTATTATCTGTCACACACACACACATATATATATATTCCAGATATCTTATTCCATATATACATATATATATATATATATATTATTTTTTTTTGTCATAGCTGTTACCTCACTTTTTTTTCTGCCAGGAGCATACATAATTCAGTCAGAGCAGATTTTACCACAGAACAGGATTACATAACTGACAGATTACTAACTGAATCTCAACATGACAGTTACAAATTACCTCATCACATTCTAAATCAGTTAACTCTTCATGAACCGAACATGCAACATACAGAATCTAACATCATAAGTCAAACACACATAGAGAAGCAACATAACATACAGTAATTAACACACATCCGGTAATCAACATAACATATTAAATAACTATAAAACATACTGTAAAACTACTGAGCCCAGTCCCACAACCACATATTCCCAGGAGGCAGTCCTGATAGGAGTCATTATGCAACCAGTGTTATGGCCAGCCTCAAAATCCTAATCATCCTGGGCGGATCATATGAGTCCAAAGGACTGGTGGTCAGGGGTTCATGACAGGCTTTCAATAAATAGCTATGGAGGAGGACAATAGCAGGGCAGTAGATAGTATGATCATACCATAGGAGGAGTGATAGGGAATGAGGCATAATAGGGGAATACTGCAGCAAATAACAGAGTATGATTAGGAGAGGGCTGAATGGCTGAGATGAATAAATGGTCAATGATATGGGTAGAAGAACGCTTAGGATCATAAGGCTCTAATGTACTTGTAGCCCATAACGTTACTACTATGTAATAATAGTAGTAGGAAAATTAGAAATAAAAATCATAGGGGTCACAGAAGAGCATTAAAATATGATACAAACAAGAATGGCAAAAAGCAGCAAAGAACTAGGCCACATCATAACAAAATATAAGGCCCCAGCAGCAGGGCAAGCCAGCAAGGTCCAAAAGAGGGAGAAAAGAGGGCATGCAGCCCAATCACAATGGACAGCAGCAGGAGCAGACAACAGGGTGATGAACAGCAGAGGCAGCAACAGCAGAGAGAGGAAGCAAGATGCAGTGGGTTTACAAAGTGTGCAGAGAGAAGGCTCCTCACACAACTCGGGTGTCTCAACTGATCATATATATGTATATATGCTATATATATATATAGTATACATGTATAGCATTATATCCTAAAATTACTTCCATAGTGGTGTATATTAAAATGGAAACAGGAGACACATTACGGTATAGACACATAAAAAGTATGGAAAAATATTGAATTCCCAGTACAGACTTGTCCCACACAAGTTTTCGTAGGTAATGACCCATATTTATTAATTTAACTTATGCTATAAAGTTTTCTTCTGGATTTGCATGTTTCAATCATTACAGTTTGGGTGTAGAAAACCAACTTTATTCAAATATTTTCCTTATTCTGCTAATTGTGGATCCCCTGAGAAATAGAGTAACACATGTATAAGTAGTTCACTATAACACTTTATTATGTGCTCTGTGAAAGGTTTATCCATTCACTCACTCCCTTTCATTTTATGGCTTGAATATATAGCCAAGAGATTTGGCAAACCAAGCCTAGGTTATGAAAGCAATCCATGCCAAACGTCTCTGGACTAAGTTCAATGCAATTATCATGTTCTAACTTAGTGTCTATGGACAGGATAGAACCAGCATATGGAGGAAGTTGTACTGGCTGGTGATTTTTGTGCTGGGTTTCTTTAAAATATAAATATAGTGTCAAAAAAATGTATGGACGGGAACCTCAATAGTGCTATTCCACAAAATCAAAAAATGTAAATACCAAAGTATATGCTAATAATAATTTGGAAAAAATAAACAAATGTAGTAGACATTAATTTCATTTATATATTACATGGGGTGAGAATCAGTACTAGTGTAAGCACTGGAAATATTTAATCTGCCTACTGACTTGAGGTATATTTACAGATACTGAATTTATAAAGTGTTTAAAAGTGGGGATAACCAGGGAAACATTGATTTAGGAAGTCTTAAAACATAAAATATTACCAATTCCTATATTTTTGCAAGGAGCCTATTAATAAAACAGAGATACAATGTAACTGTGGTTGATAAATGCCTCATATAGAAAACATAGGAATAATGAGATTTAACTCTATGTTTTTACTTCACATGTCCTCTTACACAAAAACTGAAACTTGTTTACTAAGGTGAATTTATAATTAACTATTTAAGATGCAATCAACAACTAGCCCCATTATGATAATCCCTATAGGATAGGTCATACTTAAGTATTGTAGTGTTGCTTAGTCCCCTAAAACTAGGTGTAAGGGGATTTTTAAAACAACTGTCTCTAGGAGTTCTGTCGTTTTAGAAATTTCAAGGTAGAAGGTACTTCAGATCTCCTAAGTTATTATGTATAGGTCATTAATGTAAAAGAGGATCTTGTTTTCTGAGTATATGAAATTAGATTAACATTGGATAGTAGAGATACACTGCTAGAACGAAAATGACACTGATGGGAGCGTTTTGCACTAACACAAAATTACAAAAATAGTATTATCACATATATAGGGCCTCATTAAATTCCAGCCTCGTAAATAAGAGGCTTCTACTTAAGCCCTACGTACTGCAAAGTTTCTCTAACTTACAATGCTATTAAATTAGCCCTGCTGCGAGCAACGTATGAGCTACGCAGCAGGCCCGTACGTATCTACACTGCGTAAATGTACATGAGGAGTGACAGCCTGCGAGATGATATCGCAGGCTCCCACTCCTCATCAAGTGCTGCGGGGGTCCTAAAAGGGACCTCCGCGGCAGTCCCCCACATAAGCCCTGCCGTGGGGGGTACTCCAAACCCCCCCCTAGGCACCTAAAATGAACCCCCCCTCAATGCGGGGGTCCCTGTCGGGACCCCCGAAGTGTCCTCACATGAACACCTTGCTGCAGGGGTCCATAGGAACCCCCACAGCCCCCACACATTAACCCCTTGCAGCGGGGGTCCCCGATCGGCACCGATCAGGCCCCCGCTGCATTTAAAACTTTTAAATTCCCCGCCGCGGCTCCTTAAAGGGACCGCGGCACACTATTACCCAATCCCGGCCGCGGCACTTAAAATTAACCCCCCTCTATGCTGGGGGTCCCCATCGGGACCCCCGAAGTGTCCCCACATAAACCCATTGCAGGGGGGGTCCCCGATCTGCATAGATCAGGCCCTCCGCTGCATTTAAAACTTTTAAATTCCCCGCCGCGGCTCCTTAAAGGGACCGCGGCACACTATTACCCAATCCCGGCCGCGGCACTTAAAATTAACCCCCCTCTATGCTGGGGGTCCCCATCGGGACCCCCGAAGTGTCCCCATATAAAACCCCTGCTGCGGGGGGCCCCGATCGGCACCGATCGTGACCCTGCTGCAATTCAATTTTAAATTTCCCGCCTCGCGGGTCCTCAAAGGACCGTAAAGGTCCTGAAAGGACTCGCACTAAAAATATTAACCCCAGGCAACTATAATTACCCCATTAACTCATGATGGTCAATCCAGACCACCATAAGGCCTAAATTAACCCATTAACTCATGGTGGTCAATACAGACCACCATAAGGCTCTAATTAACCCATTAACTCATGGTGGTCAATACAGACCACCATAAGGCCTAAATTAACCCATTAACTCATGGTGGTCAATACAGACCACCATAAGGCTCTAATTAACCCATTAACTCATGGTGGTCAATACAGACCACCATAAGGCCTAAATTAACCCATTAACTCATGGTGGTCAATACAGACCACCATAAGGCTCTAATTAACCCATTAACTCATGGTGGTCAATACAGACCACCATAAGGCTCTATTTAACCCATTAACTCATGGTGGTCAATACAGACCACCATAAGGCTCTAATTAACCCATTAACTCATGGTGGTCAATACAGACCACCATAAGGCCTAAATTAACCCATTAACTCATGGTGGTCAATACAGACCACCATAAGGCTCTAATTAACCCATTAACTCATGGTGGTCAATACAGACCACCATAAGGCTCTAATTAACCCATTAACTCATGGTGGTCAATACAGACCACCATAAGGCTCTAATTAACCCATTAACTCATGGTGGTCAATACAGACCACCATAAGGCTCTAATTAACCCATTAACTCATGGTGGTCAATACAGACCACCATAAGGCTCTATTTAACCCCATCAGTCCCATAAGGCTATATTATTACCATTATGGGCCTGTTACAACCCAACATTAACCACATAAGTGCCATGATGGTCCTCAAGGACCATCATGACACTAACTACAAACACTACACTATAACCCCCAATAAACCATTTAATCTAAACTAACCCCCCTCTACACTAATCTATTAACACTTACACTACCTACCTACACTACCTACCCCCTAATAAACCTCCCCAACACTCTAATTACAAAAAACAATAAACCTACAGCACAGAAAACAAAAAACCTACAGTACAAAAAACAAAAAAAACTACAGTACAGAAAAAATAAAAATTACAACCCCACCCCCCACTACAGAAAACAAAAAAATACATTACAACCCCACCCCCCACTACAGAAAATAAAAAAATTACACACCTGAAAAGGAAAGACAGATAAACACAATACATTACATACATATAATACAATACATGACATTACATACATTAAATATAATATATTAAATATAATATATTACATATAATATATTACATATAATACATTACATACATTACATACAATACATGACATTACATACATTACATATAATATATTAAATATAATATATTACATATAATATATTACATATAATACATTACATACATTACATACAATACATGACATTACATACATTAAATATAATATATTAAATATAATATATTACATATAATATATTACATATAATACATTACATACATTACATACAATACATGACATTACATACATTACATATAATATATTAAATATAATATATTACATATAATATATTACATATAATATATTACATATAGTCCTAATCAAATACCCCCTATCTATCTAACATACAATCTATTTAATTTAAAATAAATCCTAACTATATCAAATACATCCCCCTATCTATCTAATATACAAAAAATCCTAACTACATACACAGACCCTAATTCTAAGCTAAAATCAATAAATTAAGACCACTTACCTTTAAGATGTTGCTTCAGATCACTAACCTATGGGTCAAACAAAAAATAAAAATTAGTACAAAACATTAACATCAAATAAATAAACATTCTATACATTCTAAATATTCAACTCACCTTTACAGCATGTCCAGTCACTGTTTAGCTCTTCCGGCGCGGCCCTGTTAAAAAAAAAAACACAATACATGAATACAATATATAAACAATAAATAAAATACACAAATAAACATCTAAATATACATTTAACTTACCTCCCCGCGATGTCCCCGGCCTTCTCTCCTTCAGCCCCGGCTGGGCCGCGGAACCATCCGCGCTCTAAAAAAAAAAAAGAAAAAAAAACTAACGGAGGTCTGCACTGGCAGACCTCCCCGACGCTACTGAACCTCCCGGAGTCGTTTCCGGGAGGAAATTGGCATTGTCGGCTTGTGATTGGCTGAAAAAGCTGTCAGCCAATCAAAAGTCGTCAATGTAGGAGCCAATCAGGATGCGCAGATGTCTTCTACCAATCACTCCGTGGGGGTGTATCCCATAGTGATTGGCTGAAGGCATCTGAGCGTTGTGATTGGTTCCCAGAAAGATAGACAAGTGTTTAAGCCAATCAGGGTGGGATATTGGGGTGTATCCAATCCTGATTGGCTCACACATTGACGACTTTTGATTGGCTGAAATTGATAGACAGCTTTTTCAGCAAATCACAAGCCGCCAATGCCAATTTCCTCCCGGAAACGACTCCGGGAGGTTCAGTAGCGTCGGGGAGGTCTGCCAGTGCAGACCTCCGTTAGTTTTTTTTCTTTTTTTTTTTTAGAGCGCGAATGGTTCCGCGGCCCAGCCGGGGCTGAAGGAGAGAAGGCCGGGGACATCGCGGGTAGGTAAGTTAAATGTATATTTAGATGTTTATTTGTGTATTTTATTTATTGTTTATATATTGTATTCATGTATTCATGTATTGTGTTTTTTTTTTAACAGGGCCGCGCCGGAAGAGCTAAACAGTGACTGGACATGCTGTAAAGGTGAGTTGAATATTTAGAATGTATAGAATGTTTATTTATTTGATGTTAATGTTTTGTACTAATTTTTATTTTTTGTTTGACCCATAGGTTAGTGATCTGAAGCAACATCTTAAAGGTAAGTGGTCTTAATTTATTGATTTTAGCTTAGAATTAGGGTCTGTGTATGTAGTTAGGATTTTTTGTATATTAGATAGATAGGGGGATGTATTTGATATAGTTAGGATTTATTTTAAATTAAATAGATTGTATGTTAGATAGATAGGGGGTATTTGATTAGGACTATATGTAATATATTATATGTAATATATTATATGTAATATATTATATTTAATATATTATATGTAATGTATGTAATGTCATGTATTGTATGTAATGTATGTAATGTATTATATGTAATATATTATATGTAATATATTATATTTAATATATTATATGTAATGTATGTAATGTCATGTATTGTATGTAATGTATGTAATGTATTATATGTAATATATTATATGTAATATATTATATTTAATATATTATATGTAATGTATGTAATGTCATGTATTGTATGTAATGTATGTAATGTATTATATGTAATATATTATATGTAATATATTATATTTAATATATTATATGTAATGTCATGTATTGTATGTAATGTATGTAATGTATTATATGTATGTATTGTATTGTGTTTATCTGTCTTTCCTTTTCAGGTGTGTAATTTTTTTATTTTCTGTAGTGGGGGGTGGGGTTGTAATGTATTTTTTTGTTTTCTGTAGTGGGGGGTGGGGTTGTAATTGTTTTTTGTTTTCTGTACTGTAGGTTTTTTTGTTTTTTGTACTGTAGGTTTTTTGTTTTCTGTGCTGTAGGTTTTTTATTTTTTGTAATTAGAGTGGTGGGAAGGTTTATTAGGGGGTAGGTAGTGTAGGTAGGTAGTGTAAGTGTTAATAGATTAGTGTAGAGGGGGGTTAGTTTAGATTAAATGGTTTATTGGGGGTTATAGTGTAGTGTTTGTAGTTAGTGTCATGATGGTCCTTGAGGACCATCATGGCACTTATGTGGTTAATGTTGGGTTGTAACAGGCCCATAATGGTAATAATATACCCTTATGGGACTCATGGGGTTAAATAGAGCCTTATGGTGGTCTGGATTGACCATCATGAGTTAATGGGTTAAATAGAGCCTTATGGTGGTCTGGATTGACCATCATGAGTTAATGGGTTAAATAGAGCCTTATGGTGGTCTGGATTGACCATCATGAGTTAATGGGTTAATTTAGGCCTTATGGTGGTCTGTATTGACCACCATGAGTTAATGGGTTAATTAGAGCCTTATGGTGGTCTGGATTGACCACCATGAGTTAATGGGTTAAATAGAGCCTTATGGTGGTCTGGATTGACCACCATGAGTTAATGGGTTAAATAGAGCCTTATGGTGGTCTGGATTGACCATCATGAGTTAATGGGTTAAATAGAGCCTTATGGTGGTCTGGATTGACCATCATGAGTTAATGGGTTAATTTAGGCCTTATGGTGGTCTGTATTGACCACCATGAGTTAATGGGTTAATTAGAGCCTTATGGTGGTCTGGATTGACCACCATGAGTTAATGGGTTAAATAGAGCCTTATGGTGGTCTGTATTGACCATCATGAGTTAATGGGTTAATTTAGGCCTTATGGTGGTCTGGATTGACCATCATGAGTTAATGGGTTAAATAGAGCCTTATGGTGGTCTGGATTGACCATCATGAGTTAATGGGTTAATTTAGGCCTTATGGTGGTCTGGATTGACCACCATGAGTTAATGGGTTAATTAGAGCCTTATGGTGGTCTGGATTGACCATCATGAGTTAATGGGTTAATTTAGGCCTTATGGTGGTCTGGATTGACCATCATGAGTTAATGGGTTAAATAGAGCCTTATGGTGGTCTGGATTGACCATCATGAGTTAATGGGTTAATTTAGGCCTTATGGTGGTCTGGATTGACCATCATGAGTTAATGGGGTAATTATAGTTGCCTGGGGTTAATATTTTTAGTGCGAGTCCTTTCAGGACCTTTACGGTCCTTTGAGGACCCGCGAGGCGGGAAATTTAAAATTGAATTGCAGCAGGGTCACGATCGGTGCCGATCGGGGCCCCCCGCTGCAGGGGGTTTATGTGGGGACACTTCGGGGGTCCCGATGGGGACCCCCAGCATAGAGGGGGGTTAATTTTAAGTGCCGCGGCCGGGATTGGGTAATAGTGTGCCGCGGCCCCTTTAAGGAGCCGCGGCGGGGAATTTAAAAGTTTTAAATGCAGCGGGGGGCCTGATCTATGCAGATCGGGGACCCCCCCTGCAATGGGTTTATGTGGGGACACTTCGGGGGTCCCGATGGGGACCCCCAGCATAGAGGGGGGTTAATTTTAAGTGCCGCGGCCGGGATTGGGTAATAGTGTGCCGCAGCCCCTTTAAGGAGCCGCGGCGGGGAATTTAAAAGTTTTAAATGCAGCGGGGGGCCTGATCTATGCAGATCGGGGACCCCCCCTGCAATGGGTTTATGTGGGGACACTTCGGGGGTCCCGATGGGGACCCCCAGCATAGAGGGGGGTTAATTTTAAGTGCCGCGGCCGGGATTGGGTAATAGTGTGCCGCGGCCCCTTTAAGGAGCCGCGGCGGGGAATTTAAAAGTTTTAAATGCAGCGGGGGGCCTGATCTATGCAGATCGGGGACCCCCCCTGCAATGGGTTTATGTGGGGACACTTCGGGGGTCCCGATGGGGACCCCCAGCATAGAGGGGGGTTAATTTTAAGTGCCGCGGCCGGGATTGGGTAATAGTGTGCCGCGGCCCCTTTAAGGAGCCGCGGCGGGGAATTTAAAAGTTTTAAATGCAGCGGGGGGCCTGATCTATGCAGATCGGGGACCCCCGCTGCAAGGGGTTAATGTGGGGGTGCTGCAGGGGTCCCGATAGAGACCCCTGCAGCATGGGGATGTGTATAGGGTGCAGGGGGGAGCCTCACACTGCTGTCTCGGGCTGTTCCGAGGCAGCACGTAGAGGCTTTCGGATCCCTTGCGTAGACTTTTTGTCCACGTAGGGATTCTTACGATATGCGAGACTCGTGCATAGATTTAAGGCTACGTAGCTCTCTCAGAGCCTATTCTCGGCCATTTTCTCGCAGTCATATCGTAAAGCAGGCTGCGAGAGATTCGGTTCTCGCAAACAGCAGGAAAACTGCCTTTTGCGAGCACCGAGAGAACTACGAGGGAGAATTTAATAGGGCCCATAGTTTTTAGCAGCGCGGGCTTGCCAAAAAACGTTGTTAACGCAATGTTAAAATTGCGGGCTCGCAAAGCGAGGTCGCTTCTTGCGCTGGTGGAGATGAGCACCGTAGTCGATCATCCCTACGACCGCAAACGACTTAGGTAGGGAGCGCCATAGGTGCTCATCCCTACGACCCAGAAAACCCAAAAACACAATTCAAGTGCTTCTGATTTATGGCTATATTTATGATTAGATTAGATGATTATTATTGTTTTGAAAGTCCTTCTGATGTTGAGACTTTTATGATTGTGGTATAATTATGAGTATCTTTGAACTGAAGTATTTTCGAGTTTCTCTAAATTGAGCTGTAATTTCATATACCTTCAAGTATCTCTGAACTGAAGTAATTTTGAGTACTCCAAACTAAGGTGATTTTTAGTACCTCAGAAGTGATTTGAGGTCCAAACGGGGGTCACTTTGTGTAACTTCCGAATTGAGGTTATTTTGAGAACCTCCAAACTTGCTTGTGTTAGTTACCACTGAAATTGTTTATCCTGGTTACCATGGAAATTGATTATCCTGTTTCAGAGATGGATGTCCTGACTGATCACAGTGTGTTGTGTCTGATACAAGATCAGTAAATAATAAGAGTAGTGATACCTTTATTGGACAATAACAGATAAGAAATAGCTATGTACTGTTTTTTTATTTAATTTTATGCCATAGACACTGATTATTTTGACTCATGGATGGTGATGGTTAGATGCCATGGATACTGATTATTCTGGCTTCTGGGTCCGATGTTATTATTACAAAACAAGAAAATAGTAAACCTTTTTTATTATTATTTATTAGTTGCATCTGAGTTTATCCCTCTATTTCTTCAGTTGGGCTCTCTGGTGATTTAACATTCTTTGATGAGGAGTGCCTTATACTCTTAGGAGTATTGTATACTTTGAGTACTCCATTCTATTATTGGCACTACGATCAGTTTACATACATTATATATTATTATATTCTATTCTATTTTTTTCACTGCAGGGAGGTTTCTCTTTGTTTCTCCCCTTCTGTGAGAGCTATACATTTGGTTGGTAGACATTATTTTTGCCAGTATACATAAGCATTATTTATCACTTACTTCACCAGTGCAATCAATTATATCATGACTTCTTGTTTCAACCCATGTTCTCCTTTACTATAATTGCACTATATGAGTCACTTTATTGTATATATTGTACATTGCTCTAAATATTTGTTATCACATAGTGGGAGTACAGACCTCGGTCTACAGTATTGCAACATCACTTTTTATTGATGCTGATGCAGCCATTCATTTAGATACAGGTTTTTTCCATTCTATTATTGGCACTACGATCAGTTTACATACATTATATATTATTATATTCTATTCTATTTTTTTCACTGCAGGGAGGTTTCTCTTTGTTTCTCCCCTTCTGTGAGAGCTATACATTTGGTTGGTAGACATTATTTTTGCCAGTATACATAAGCATTATTTATCACTTACTTCACCAGTGCAATCAATTATATCATGACTTCTTGTTTCAACCCATGTTCTCCTTTACTATAATTGCACTATATGAGTCACTTTATTGTATATATTGTACATTGCTCTAAATATTTGTTATCACATAGTGGGAGTACAGACCTCGGTCTACAGTATTGCAACATCACTTTTTATTGATGCTGATGCAGCCATTCATTTAGATACGGGTTGTTTCCCAGTATAACTTTATTTGGGTACAACAATTATATTCTGGCTTATTGTGAGTAGCATTTTTGTAAATTTGTCTCATGACTAAGAGAAAACAAAGTTGAGAATAATTTTTTATTTTATTTACTTATTAGTTGCTATTGAGACACTGCTCTCTCGTGGTTCTCATCATACCTACAAAATCGTTCATTCAGTATCTCCTCTGACACCTCTTCTTCTCCTCACCCCCTGTCTGTTGGTGTACCCAAAGGATCTGTCCTTGGCCCCTCTTCTCCATCTACACTTCCTCACTTGGTACCCTCATAAACTCTTCTGGGCTTCATTATCATCTCTATGCAGATGACACCCAAATCTACCTCTCCGCACCATATCTATCCCCCTCTCTTCTACCACACGTCTCCAACTGCCTCTCTAGTATATCTTCTTGGATGTCCACCCACCATCTCAAACTTAACATGTCTAAAACTGAACTCCTAATCTTCCCTCCCTCTCCCACAGCGTCAATTCCTCGCATCTCTCTCACTGTAAAAAAAGACAGCATCACACCCCTCTTCCCAAGCCCTTTGTCTTGGAGTTCTACTGGACCCCGCTCGGTCTTTCATCCCTCACATACAATCACTAACTAAATCTTGTCTTCTCCATCTAAAAAACATCTCCAGAATTCGTCACTTTCTTACACAAGACACAACTAAAATCCTTATACACTCTCTCATCATCTCTCGACTAGACTATTGCAACTCGCTTCTTGTTGGCCTACCTACCACCCGACTGTCTCCACTTCAATCCATTATCAATGCCTCTGCTAGACTCATCTTCTGTACACAACGTTCAGTCTCAGCATCACTTCTCTCTCAATCACTCCACTGGCTTCCCTTAGCCTCAAGAATAAAATTTAAAATCATGACCCTAAATTACAAAACCCTCAACAATAATGCTCTCCCTTACATCTCTGCTCTCATCTCCAAATACTCCCCCACCCGCTCTCTTCGTTCTGCTAATTACTTTCTTCTTTCTACAACTCTTGTCACCTACTCTAACTCCCGCCTCCAGGACTTTTCTCATGCTGCCCCTAGTCTCTGGAACTCCTTGCCTCACTTCACCAGATTATCCTCTTGCCTCAAAACATTTAAAACCTCACTTAAAGCCCATATCACCTTCCACCATAACACACTTATCACCTCTCTCTCCCTCTTTTACTACTCATTATACCTTAGATTGTAAGTGTGCGAGTTTCTATCCTAAGTACTTTGGGAATTCACCATGGACATTGGATTCCTAGCTCAAAGACAGGGCCCTCCTTCCTTTGCTAAATGTTAATCTGTATTTATCATTGTCTGAACCTAATTTATGTACAGCACTACGAAATATGTCGGAGCGTTATAAATAAACTATAATAATAATAATATGGATACTAAATATTCTGGTTAATGAATGAAACGTAAGTGGTGTGGCTAACAGAAAACAAAGCAGAATTTTTATTTTTATTTTATTGTGATGTATTAGTTGCCATGTATACTGATTATTCTGGCTTGTTGATGTGATGTCATCATTGTGTGTGGCATGTTTGTTAGTAGTGATGTCGTGAACATAACATTTTCGGTTTGCGAACCGCGGACGCAAATTTCATCAAATGTTCGCGAACGGACGAACATCGGTGAACCGCCAAAGACTTCAATGGGCAGGCAAAACCCACAGGGACTCTTTCTGGTCACAATAGTGATGGGAAAGTTCTTTCAAGGGGACTAACACCTGGACTGTGGCATGCCGGAGGGGGATCCATGGCAAAACTCCCACGGAAAATTACATAGTTGATGCAGAGTCTGGTTTTAAGCCATAAAGGGCATAAATCACCTAACATTCCTAAATTGTTTGGAATAACATGCTTTAAAACATCAGGTATGATGTTGTATCGATCAGGTAGTGTAAGGGTTACACCCGCTTCACAGTAACAGACCAATCTCCCCGTTTAATGCACCGCAAACAACCGCAAACAGTCCCTTTGCACAACCGCAAACTCCCCATTTGCACAAGGTTGGATACCAAGCTAGCCATGTCCCATTCCTTGTCCTCACTGATGTCATTGAAGGTCTCTTCCTCCACCCAGCCACCAAGGGTCCCCAAAAGGTGACAACAAGCCCCCTGGGACGCATGCTGTGTTTGGTCTTCCATCTCCTCAAAGCCACCTTCCTCCTCTGACTCCTCTTCTTCAGACTCCTCTCTCTGCGTTGCCTCTGTCTGCGGTATTATAAGGTGTGTACTGTTAAGTAGTACTATTCCTATCGGTTTAATCCCTGTTACGTCCACTATTAGGGGACGTGTATATGGCATGGATTTTTGGAACAGGGAGATGGAAAATGATGCTTGGTCGCACCTCCTACTTCGAATTTGGGGCACTGCGCGTGCAATCTAAGGTGCCACCAGATAGGAGTGGTGTATTAAGTTGTACTATTCATTCCTATCAGTTTAATACCTATTACGTCACCTATCAGGGGACGTGTATATGGCATGGATTTTTGGAACAGGGAGATGGAAAAAGATGCTTGGTCGGTCCTCCCACTTCAAATTTGGGGCACTGCGCGTGCAATCTAAGGTGCCACCAGATAGGAGTGGTGTATTAAGTTGTACTATTCATTCCTATCAATTTAATACCTGTTACGTCACCTATCTTTCCTCCCAATAGCACATTCTATATGTCATCAACCGGCCTGTGTGTATTTAGAGAACCACACTTTAAGGCCCTTAACCTGGGACAAGGTGGCTTGGCTATCAGAATTGCCTCAGAGCCTTAAAAACTCGCCAAACCCCTAATCAGACACTCACTATCATACTGGAAATGGGCCAAGAAACACACGGGTTTGTTCCCTGGATCCACCCAAATGACCCCAATTCTTGACCACCCTCAGGCCCCGAAACACATGAGCACAACATCACAACACTGGTGGAGGTCAAGGAAACTAGATAGACTGGGAGACTGATTAGTAAAGGGCCAGATGCTCACCTATGAGGAACTGAGGGACAAGCATGAGCTACCGCTGTCAGAACATTACAATTACTGTAGGCTGAGACATTTCACACACTCCCTGACCCAGAAACAGGGGACACCGGTCTTAAATTGGTTCTCCAAAATTTGTAAAGATAAATCTCTATCAAGGGGGATCATTGGGTCGCTTTACAAATATAAAACATTTGTTACTGGTTGAAGCGACACTGGGGGAAGGACCGGAGTGGGGGAGCCCTGGAGACCCTTCAGAAGCAACCGGTGGCAAAATCATCCCAGGAAAGGAGAGGTCGCTTACTGAAGCCTGCCCTAGGGTAACCCAAGGGTGATTGCCCAGGTTAGATATTGTAAATAATAAGCTAATACTGCTGGAGGGATGATAGCTAATAGGACTTTGGTGTTTCCTGCAGATATACTCTTTACTATTGTCTGTTTTACCATGTTTTAGGTATCTCTTAAATTGCAATCACAGTAAAAAATAAGAAAAATTATTAACCTAAAAGGTAAAAATAAGAAGGAATAGCCAGCTAACTTTCACAAAATGTCTTTATCGTAAATATGTATTTTTGCACAACTGTTATGCAAGACTGTTCAAAAATGCTTTATTTTTCATTACATGCTGTACGCCTTCTAAAATAAAATAATTTAAATGCAAAAATTAGGTATTGTTGCAGCGACCAGAAAAATTTATGTTAGTTTGCAAGGCAGAAAGTGCACTAAAATATTGCGTCTTGAACCCTAGTTGGTGGCGCAAGTCATCCGGCATTCAGGGATAAAATACAGCAGCGTGTGGACTATTATTAGCTCAAGGCAGCTCATCTATCAGGCCTTTTTTAATCGAATGTATCGCCAACTGTAAGTCACTTCGGGATCCATCCCTCATTCATCTTAATAAAGGTGAGGTAATCTAGACTTTTTTGAACTAGGCGACTTCTCTTATCAGTGACAAAACCTCCTGCTGCACTGAAGGTCCTTTCTGACAGGACACTTGAAGCGGGGCAGGACAGAAGATCTATGGTAGATTGGGATAGCTCAGGCCACAGGGCAAGCGTGCACACCCAGTAGTCAAGGGGTTCATCGCTCCTCTTAGTGTCGATATCTGTAGTTATGGCGAGGTAGTCTGTTACCTGACGGTCGAGTCGTTCTCTGAGGCTGGACCCCAAAGGGCTGTGGCGATGCATAGGACTTAAAAAGCTCTGCATGTCCTCCATCAACAACACGTCTGTAAAGCGTCCTCTCCTTGCCGGCATGGTCGTGGGAGGAGGAGGATTATGTTCACCTCTTCCGCTGTTAGATTGCCGTTGTGCTGTGACATCACCCTTAAACGCTGTGTAAAGCATACTTTTTAATTTATTTTGGAAGTGCTCCATCCTTTCCGACTTGTGGCAATTCGGTAACATTTCAGGCACTTTCTGCTTATACCGGGGGTCTAGTAGCGTGGACACCCAGTACAGGTCATTCTCCTTCATCCTTTTTATACGAGGGTCCCTCAACAGGCACGACAGCATGAAAGACCCCATTTGCACAAGGTTGGATGCCGAGCTAGTCATGTCCCGTTCCTCGTCCTCAGTGATCTCACTGAAGGTATGTTCTTCCCCCCAGCCACGTACAACACCACGGGTACCAGATAGGTGACAACGAGCACCCTGGGATGCCTGTTGTGTTTGGTCTTCCTCCTCCTCCTCAAAGCCACATTCCTCCTCTGACTCCTCTTCCTCACAATCCTCTTCCAGCAAGCGATGTTGATAAGGCTGTTTCTGGTGGTGATGGTGACCACAACTCTTCCTCTTCATGCTCATCTACGGCCTGATCCAGCACTATTCGCAGCGCACGCTCCAGGAAGAAAACAAATGGTATGATGTCGCTGATGGTGCCCTGGGTGCGACTGACCAGGTTTGTCACCTCCTCAAAAGGACGCATAAGCCTACAGGCATTGCGCATGAGCATCCAGTAACGTGGCAAAAAAATCCCCAGCTCCGTGGAGGCTGTCCTAGCATCCCGGTCATACAAATACTCGTATACGGCCTTTTCTTGTTGGAGCAGGCGGTCGAACAATAGGAGTGTTGAATTCCAACGTGTCGGGCTGACTAAAATCAAGCGCCTCGCTGGCATGTTGTTTTGCCGCTGGATATCTGTAATGTGCACCATGGCCGGGTAGGAACGCCTGAAATGGGCACACACCTTCCTGGCCTGCTTCAGGACGTCCTGAAAGCCTGGGTGCTTATGCACAAAGCGTTGTACAATCAGATTACACACATGTGCCATGCACGTCACATGTGTCAACTTGCCCTTTTGTGCAAAGAAATTTCGGCCGGGTACCTTCCACTGCGGTTTCCCAATAGCTACAAATTTTTTGAATGCCTCAGACTCCACCAGCTTGTATGGTAAAAGCTGGCGGGCTAAGAGTTCAGACAAGCCAGCTGTCAGTTGCTGGGCAAGGGGGTGACTTTGTGATATTGGCTTCTTACGCTCAAACATGTCCTTGACAGACACCTAACTGTGGGCAGATGAGCAGGGACTGCTCAGGGTGAGACACAGAGTGGTGGATGGTTGAGAGGGGGCAAGCAGGGCAGCAGTGGTTGACGTGGCTGAAGATGCTGGACCAGGAGGAGGATGGCGGCTTTGACTTTCTGAGCTGCTTGTACTCATGTGTTGATCCCATAGGCGTTTGTGATGTGACATCATGTGCCTTCGCAAAGAAGTTGTACCTAGGTGGGTGTTGGACTTCCCACGATTTAGTTTCTTTTCACACAGGTTGCAAATGGCATCGCTGTTGTCACAGGCAGACACACGAAAAAAATTCCACACGGCTGAGTTCTGCAATGACGGCATTCTGGTGGTGGCAACAGCATGCGTTGACTGGCATGCTGTCTGGCTGACCCTGGGTGCCGATGCATGCTGTCTGATTGTGCCACTAGCTACTTTCGACGACCTCCGGCTGCTTCCAACTCGTCTCCTCCTCCTCTCTGTCTCCCCATCGGAACTTTCCTCCTGTTCTTCTTCTCTTATAGCGGGCACCCACGTGACATCCACGGACGCATTGTCATCATCAACCACTTCACTTGTATCTGACAACTCAACAAAGGAAGCAGCACCAGGTACAACATCATCATCATCAGACCGTACGTCCATGTGTGTAATGCTGCCTGACTGGGACATATCCCTGTTATCTACATCCTCTGGCACTAATGTTTGTGCATCACTTATTTCTTCCAACGGATCTGTAAATAACTCTGCTGATGGATCAAGTGAAGCGGCTGTGGTGCTAGTGTTGGTGGTGGCGGCAGGCGGGCGAGTGGTAACTGGAGAGGTGCCCGAAGCTAAGCTGGAGGATGGTGCGTCTAGGTTCCGAGCGGAAGCTGTAGACAATTGGGTGTCCTGTGTTAGCCAGTCAACCATGTCCTCAGAACTTTTCAAGTTCAGGGTACATTGCCTCTTAAAACTGGGCATTATTCTAGGACCAAAGGGAATCACAGCACCACGACCACGACGGCCCCTGCGGGGTTGCCTGCCTCTGCCTGTCATTTTTTTTCCGATTAGTGGTACTATGCGTGCAAGCTACTGTGACACCAGATATGAGTGTCACTGTGCACTGGCAAAAGTTGGCAGAGTAGGCGCTGTAGGCCTCACACACACGCCTGTAGGCAGGCAACTGATATTCAATCGATTACAGAAAAAAAAGGGTTCTTTTATTTCACTGTACACTACGGTTGCACCAGATATGAGTGTCACTGTGCACTGGCAAAAGTTGTCAGAGTAGATGCAATAGGCTTCACACACACGCCTGTAGGCAGGCAACTGATATTCAATTGATTACAGTCAAAAAAGGGTTGTTTTATGTCACTGTACACTACGGTTGCACCAGATATGAGTGTCACTGTGCACTGGCAAAAGTTGGCAGAGTAGGCGCTGTAGGCCTCACACACAGGCCTGTAGGCAGGCAACTGATATTCAATCGATTACAGAAAAAAGGGTTGTTTTATGTCACTGTACACTACGGTTGCACCAGATATGAGTGTCACTGTGCACTGGCAAAAGTTGGCAGAGTAGATGCAATAGGCCTCACACACGCCTGTAGGCAGGCAACTGATATTCAATCGATTACAGAAAAAAGGGTTGTTTTATGTCACTGTACACTACGGTTGCACCAGATATGCGTGTCACTGTGCACTGGCAAAAGTTGGCAGAGTAGATGCAATAGGCCTCACACACACGCCTGTAGGCAGGCAACTGATATTCAATCGATTACAGAAAAAAATGGTTGTTTTATGTCACTGTACACTATGGTTGCACCAGATATGAGTGTCACTGTGCACTGGCAAAAGTTGGCAGAGTAGATGCAATAGGCCTCACACACACGCCTGTAGGCAGGCAACTGATATTCAATCGATTACAGAAAAAAAAGGGTTGTTTTATGTCACTGTACACTACGGTTGCACCAGATATGAGTGTCACTGTGCACTGGCAAAAGTTGGCAGAGTAGATGCAATAGGCCTCACACACACGCCTGTAGGCAGGCAACTGATATTCAATCGATTACAGAAAAAAAAGGGTTGTTTTATGTCACTGTACACTACGGTTGCACAAGATATGAGTGTCACTGTGCACTGGCAAAAGTTGGCAGAGTAGATGCAATAGGCCTCACACACACGCCTGTAGGCAGGCAACTGATATTCAATCGATTACAGAAAAAAAGGGTTGTTTTATGTCACTGTACACAACGGTTGAACCAGATATGAGTGTCACTGTGCACTGGCAAAAGTTGTCAGAGTAGATGCAATAGGCCTCACACACACGCCTGTAGGCAGGCAACTGATATTCAATCAATTACAGAAAAAAAAGGGTTGTTTTATGTCACTGTACACTTTGGTTGCACCAGATATGAGTGTCACTGTGCACTGGCAAAAGTTGGCAGAGTAGATGCAATAGGCCTCACACACACGCTAGCAGTCAGGCATATGCAATTAGATTACACAGAAAAAAATAATAAAATAAAATAAATGATGTTCTAGCCCTAAAAAGGGCTTTTTGGGTTGCTGTCCTTGCATCAGATATCAAATGAGTGCTTCAGGTGTGTAGTGAAAGCTAAATACACAGCCTGGCTATCTATTTCCCTATTAAATCAGCATCAGGTAGAATATATGTCCTCTCTCAACGAATGTAGCTTCAGAATGATTCTGAAATGGAGGCTGTTCTTCAGATGGAAGGCCCTGGAAGGGAGTGTATGCTGCTGATTGGCTGGAATGTGTCTGCTGACTGTAAGGTGCAGGGTCAAAGTTTATTCACTGATAAAGAATAGGGGGCGGACCGAAAAGCGCATGTGTTCGTCGTTCGAACGCGAACATGCGAAAATCGCCACGAATAGTTCTCCGGCGAACTGTTTGGGACATCACTATTTGTTAGTTTTTCACATGGCACAAAATAGAAATTTTTTATTAGTATTAGCTAATTTTAGTAGAATTGCATATTGACATCTTTAAAATATAAAATGAAAACTACAATCTAATGGGTTCAAATTAGTAAAAAACGATAGTTAAAAAATGGCTGTAATATGTATCTGACAACTTAGCTTTAAAGTAGTTGTCATGGAAACTGATTATTCTGTCACAGAGAATGCAGGAAGACACTAACAATAGAAATGTGCATAAAATGTTAAATTGTTTGCGATTAAAAATGGCTAAAGTAATGTTAAACATGAAAGATATAACAAATGATAAAACTAAAATAACATTTATAACCAATGTAAATGACAAAAAATACATAATAAATTAAATGATTATTGTGGTAAAATGATAAAATACAACTAGAAGAAATTTGGAACTGTTGCCATAACATAAAAACATATAAAATAATGCTTCAATTCTATGACATAGTAGACATTAAAACATGAGAGGCATGACATGGTGATTAAAACAAATTAAAATATGAAAAGCATGATTATAAATATAAATTAAAACAAAAACAAATTAACTGAAATAAATTTACTGATATGAATAAAAATAGGTATACAGGAAAGTCTGGATGATAAATTGTATGTCACGGAGAATGGTAGTATTAGAGATGAAACATTATGAAAGAACAGCATTCAAAACCTGAAACTGTCTGCTTAAGTGCCTATAATGATTGATACTCGCATAATGGGAATATTTTTATTTCCTGACCTTATGATGTCAGATGAAATAATAAATGTATTGACAAATCGGCCTTAACAAAGTAGTCATGATGAAACGCCAATATTTTCCCAAATGGGGTGGTGAAAAGGATGACTTTCTTATTAAGGAATTTAATGTCCAATGGCAGGCACATGGCTTCTGCTATTTTGGCTGGGATGGGAGTCTAGACATGATACCTTTCAACGCCAGCTTCTTTCATGTTTTATAGACATCTTCAGGTATCTGATTATGAGAAGGTAATAGTCTGGGCATTCACCAGCATGCCCTGATGTATATAATTTGGAGCAAGACCTCAAGTTCCCCCCACCAATCATTATGATGAGCATGTATTACAGGACCACCATGACAATCATACAATATGGTTTAATGTGCTTATTTAATAACTCATTACTCATAAAATCAGTGCTTAAAGAAAACTAATTCAGTGTAGCTATTAAAACTTACATTTAAAGTGTAGTGTTTTTGGCTTCAGTAGATCTCCATCTCTCCACCCCCAATCAGGTGGGTATCCAAGAGGGTCAGGGAGACTGTTAGTAGTCTGAGGGCTTCATTCAATTGCTATTTGGCTAATTGAATAGGGCTCTATATAAGCACATAGATTATTTTTTAACAGAAGTTTTTAGTTAGTGAAGACCTTGCTTTTGGATAGAAGTTCACTAACTAAAATCTTCTGTAAAAAAATTGGCAGAAGTAGAAAAGGAACAACAACTTCATGCAGAAAGACATCAATTACCAATCCCAAAGGTCAATATGGTGCTTAAAAGAGATAGACATACTGATAAACGCCAACATCAAATGAGGTTGCAATGGTGTTTCAAAATGATGAAGGAGAACCATATTTTCAAAGAGACAATAGAATATATCCCAGAAATGAAGAGCAACCATTCATTAATATCAGTATCTTAAGTACTAATTTAGATTCAATGACATATACCATTTTTTCCCCACACGGAGAAGCAGGCTGGCAACCAAAATTAACCCTTCCCAGTTACCCAAATGCTAAAGTCTGAATGCGAAATAATATTTCCATGCTTGAATTTAAAGTAGCTCAAATTGCCATTCGAAATACATTTAATCCAATTTTATGTGGTGGAAAACTAACACAACAATGGATTATTGATTCCTATTTGCGTTGAGGCCAATAATTTAAACTTCATAAAATATCAACAAGATAAACTACGTGTAAAACAGTATTGTGGATTAATGGATTATGTCGCTGAGGTTGCTACAAACAGAGACATGACAGCTGGCAAAGCCATCATTTTACCATCTTCTTTCCAGGGATCTCCTCGACTATGCGAGAAAGATACAATGATGCCATGGCTATTGTCACCAAATTTGGGAAACCAGATTTATTTATTACATTTACATGTAATCCCCAACGGCCAGAGATTACACAAAATTTACTTCTTGGCCAAACTGCTTCCGATAGACCAGATTTAGTAGCCAGAGTTTTCAAAATTAAATTAAATGAATTAATACGTGACATCACTATAACTCACTTATTTGGCAAATGTCTTGCTTATGTTTATACAATTGAATTTCAAAAAAGAGGCCTTCCACATGCACATCTTCTTATAATCCTTCAAGAAAGGGATAAATTAGATACTGGTGACAAAGTGGATTCAGTCATTGTTGCTGAACTACCAGATCCAGAACTGTATGGTAGACTATATGAGATTGTAACTCATCGGATGATTCATGGACCCTGTGGAGATCTTAATCCACAATCACCATGTATGGAAAATAATAGATACAAAACGTATGCCAATTGTGATGGCTATCCATTATATAGAAGAAGAGAGGGAGATAGTGCCATTATTCGTGGCAAAAACGTCAACAATAGATATGTGGTACCATACAATCCACATTTACTTATGAAGTATAATGCACACATTAATGTAGAAGCCTGCACTTCCATCAAATCCATTAAATATGTCTACAAATATATTTACCAAGGCTATGATGCAGCTACTGTAGTCGTCAAAAGTGCAGACAATATCGAAAGCAGTGAGTTAGTACATGATGAACTTGCATCTCATGTAGATGCTCGATATGTCAGTGCGCCAGAAGCTATTGCGCGGCTTTTAAAATTTGAAGTGCTTGATAGATCACATGCAGTATATATATTAGCAGTACATTTGCCACAAAGACATTTAGTGTATTTCCGTGCTGGAAATGAAACTAATGCATTGGCCCAAAGTGAGCATCGACACACTACACTAACTGCATGGTTTCAATTAAATTCTACAGATTTACAGGCAACACAATTCTTATATATTGAAATTCCATATCATTATGTTTTCGTTAATGGATTATGGAGACCAAGAAAAACCAGAGGAAATAAAATAATACCAAGAATTTACATGGTCAGTCCAAGAGACCTTGGACGTTTCTGCTTATGGCTACTACTTTTAAATGTTCCTGGTGCACAAAGTTTTGAACACTTAAGAACTGTTAATGACATAGTGTATGAATCCTTTCATAGCTGCCAGACATAGAAATTTACTAGCTGATTATACAGAATGGGAAAGATGTCTAGAAGAAGCAGCACTATGTCAAATGCCACGGCAGATGAGGGAACAATTTGCATTCATTTGTATCTTCTCAAATGCTCCAAATGCACTAGCTAGTAATATGGCTGAAGACTTTATACAAGATGATAAAATGCACACTTAAAAGCATTAATGGAAATCCATGAAGTATTTTTAACTAATATATTAAGTTGTGCAAGTTTTAATCTGCCTGATCAAAGTTTATGTCGTCTATAAGACCTAGAAGACTATGACATTCAACTACAAGCAGAAAGGACACAAGAAATACTTGCACCTTTAAATACATTACAATTGCAAGCATTTAATGCCATAAAAAATGCACTAGATGATGACATGGATTTCTAACTTGATGGACCTGGCGGATCAGGAAAAACCTATCTATATAATTTATTAATGAGTTTTGTACGAGCACAAGGTCAAATAGTACTTGCATTTGCCACCACTGGAATTGCTGCACTTTTGTTAGAAGGTGGAAGAACTGTGCATAGTGGATTTAAACTGACAGTGCCTATTTTAGAAACATCAGTCTCAGATATTCACATGACATCATTACGACCAAAAAAACTGAAAAAAAGTAAATTAATTATAATAGATGAGGCTACAATGATGTCATGCTATGCCCTCCAATGTATTGACCGTTTGCTTCGAAGTCATGGATAATACTTTTCCATTTGGTGGAAAGATAATGTTGTTAGGTGGCGATTTTAGACAAACATAACTTGTCGCTGTACATGGAAATTGAACCGACATTATCGAAACCTGTATAAAGTCAAGTACACTATGGAAACATTTTACCCATCTTCAATTACAACAAAATATGAGATCAGAAGGCCAAAATGATTTCAATGATTGGCTTATTAAAATTGGAGAAGGAAAAAGTGACAAAATACCAAATTTACCTGACAACACTGTGCACATCTCACCTCTTATGATTTGTCAACAAGATCTTATATCGGCTATATTCTAAAGTACAATAAATAACTAGAACTATTCTGAACTTGCCAACCAAGTCATACTAACATGCAAAAATAAGGATGCATTAATCCTCAATAATAAAATATTTAAAAAAAAATGAATGCACCCCAAATAAATGCTGATTCTGTACTTGCTGATGACAAAGAAAGTCAGGCAAACTTTTCCACTGAATTCATAAACTCATTAACTCCTTCTGGAATGCCACCACATATTTTGCAGCTAAAGAAAGGTGCAATTGTCATGTTACTGAGAAATATGAACCCAAAAATAAGGCCTATGCAACAGGACAATATTAATTGTTCAACATTAGATAGATGATGATGAAATTTTAACTGGTACCCCTAAAGGAGAGAGAGTTTTAATACCAAGGATAGATTTAGCACCAAGTGAAAGTAGTCTCCCTTTTATACTTCAAAGAAGACAATTTCCCATCCTTATAGCATTTGCCATGACCATTAATAAATCACAAGGACAAACTTTCAAATCTGCGGGTATTTTCTTAGAACAACCAGTATTTGCACATGGCCAATTGTACGTTGCTTTATCATGGTGCAAAAATCCACAGGCTATTAAAGTTTACATTGAAAACAATGAAAGTCAAGGTGATTTATTAGAGGATGGACGCATTTTTACTAAAAACATTGTCTACTATGAAGTACTGTAACTTTCAATTAAACAAACAAAAGACATGCCAAACCAATTTAAAACAAAAATCAACTAAACCACAATATAACCACAAAAAATACAGAAAAATTACAGACAACCGTCCGTTTCTTTCAAAAAATCATTTTTCGTTTTTTCACCACCAATATTTCCATATTAAACTCCATACAATCTCAAAACACATAGAGAACAGTGGTTACACATTGCGGACCAACTTTAATGTCTCGCGTTCTCTTTTTAGAGAACCACTTTTCCACAGAGGAAACTCTATGTGCCATTTTAAACAATTACTACACCAACAAACAAAGGTCAAGCATTGAAAACTACCAATAAATACATTATACAGTCATAATTCATGGAAGTACTGTTTATGCATGATTAATCCCACAAAACACTTGGCTTGCATTATTTGAAAAAATTCTGTTCAAATGTTAATTAACTATGTTACTGTTTATAACGTTACAAGTTTGACCAAAAATTTTTTAAGTTCCTTACTTAGACATATTACAAAGTTCATGTTCAGAGCACAAGCACGTTTTCAGACACAATGTAAATGTTGTATTTCATGTTAAACATTAATCTAGGGAGTAACCCGATCGCCAGTTAATCGGGTCAGGAAGGAATTATTTTTTTTCCTGCTTTGATACAATTGGCTACGTTTCAAAGAGGGTTTTTACTGTTTGCCTTCCTCTGAATTCAATGTATATTTACGTTAACAGTTCTTGAGCTACAAGTTGCATGTTAAAAAACTATTACCTCAAGTTTACAATACTGATTAATCTAAAGTTCAACTGTTCTAACATTCAAATGTTAATACTTTTACTACAAAACTCTTTAACAGTTACTCAACAAGAAAAGAAAATGTTCCAAAAATAAACATGTTTAATATAAGAATTTTACTTCTTTCTACAAAACTAAAAGCTTACAAGTTTCAAATATGTATATTACTAACTAAACAAATTTACAAGCATACACATCTCATTGCCGTCATTTTTTGACGGGCAAGTCGCTAGTGTATTATAAAGGTGAATTTGTGTTTGTATATTGGTAAGTATTGCTGTATACAAATAATTACATTTCATGAGCTATCCTTGCATGGGAGGTAAATACGTTTTTTGGAAAAAAACAATTCTTATTTCACAGTGTGAAAATGTGATGATGCTGGGACTTTGGGAGCTTTGCAAGCTTTGGAAAAAGAGGACCACTCTCCATGAACTAATACTGTATTTAGATTTTAGTTTTGGGAAAAAGACAGAGAAACCATCAAAATAAAATCACTGCCTCAACTCTGTACTATATGTATCTGGACTAGAGATGAATTTTGCAAAACATTTATAATGATATACTACTTAAAGTGCACATTCTCCAACCTCACTGTCTCCCCTGATCATCCAACCTTGTATTTATTACTTTTCTCCCCAAGCCCCTATCTTCTTCTATTCCCTTTTCATATGAAATTAAATGCACTGAAATTTGTTCTAATATAATAATTAACGTTTTTACACTAAGCAGAACTAAATGAAAATGTTTTTGCTTCACTGCTTTTTTTTCTTTTAATGTATACACTTTTTGTAATTTAAACATTTGGTTAAAATGTTGCCCCTTGGGTGAAAATGTTAAACGTCCTAAATTAAACAGGGACTAGAAAAATCACAACCATAGCCAACTCAAATGCTATGTCAAGATTCCATTACACACTACCGCCTTCTCAGTATTCTCTCTTTTAAATAAATAATCTTATAAAATAAAAGCCCTAGATTTAGGACAACAGAAAGAATAAAGACCATACAAAACTCTAAATATTAGCACATCTATTGCTGCCTATCTTATTGAGGGAACTTTAAATGTGGGAACTAGGACGAGAAATATATTTCTTCAAACATTCTTGGTATAAATAGAAAAACAAACAATAAATAGTAGAATTCTGAAATTAAACAAAAGGATACTGTAATTGCTAATGAAAATGTTTTTAATAGTGCTTAAGAGTTAAAGTTGTACTCCTGTTTTAAGAAGTATGGAAGTCCCCTCATTATACTGGCTCATATACAGTTTTAGCTTTGCTATTTTTGGACTGCAGTACATTGGTATATACTGTTTGATTAATACAATCATGCAAAAATAAACATGTCATTTTGATTGCTAAATTTGGACATTTCCACTTAGTGGTGTACGCACTTTTGTTGCCAGCGGTTTAGACATTAATGGCTGTGTGTTGAGTAATTTTGAGGTGACAGCAAATTTACAGGCTGTACACTTACTACTTTACATTGTAGCAGAGTGTAATTTCTTCATTGTTGTCACATGAAAAGATATAATAAAATATTTACAAAAAATGTGAGGGGTGTACTCACTTTTGTGAGATACTGTATATATAGTAGTTCCCAACTTTTTGCTGGCTACCTAATTAAGTCCTTTTGTTTGGTACATTAGAAGATAGTTGTTGTACTTATAAACAACATATAGATTTTTTACTATTTATGACTATTTATTAATTTTATATATATATTTTCATAATTAGATCCCAGTTATTTAAGGGACCACCTGATGGACCACAATTTGGTTTCCATTAAACTAAACTGACAATGAATATATTACAGACATTCACAATAAATGAGATATGTCAGCTATATTCAGACTGGGTACCAAAGTACAAAAATGAAAGATTTGAGTTACATTTACACATGCTTCTAGGAAGAAGTTTTTTCCAGCTCAGCTGAATGGAATCAAAATATTTTACTCCCTCTATTTTTTTTGGCTTTGATGATAATAAAAAAAAAGAAGATGGAAAATGGAATATAATGAAAATGGAGAAGGATGGTGCCAGACACAGAACTGGATCTGTCAGACTGACATGCTCTGGAGAAGCATGAGCAGTGTCGGTCCAGTTGGCAGCTACTGCTCTACGTTTCTCGCTGGAGAATCAGACCAAGTTTCCGGTGTGAAAAAAAGAACTGCCAGACAGATTACTATTCACATTAAATTTACTGACTTCTAAATCTGGGATTTCACCTGGTATGTTGTTTTATATATAATATTGAGGCTTGCAGACTAAATAAGTTTTGTGTTAGGAAATGAAGAATGCATTGTAACATTTATTTTTGGATACAATATTTTAAAAAATGTATGTCATTTGATGCACTTGAAAACGTAAGCTCATTTTGAATAAATGTTAAATGAATTTGCTTTCCATTTTCATTCTTGGTATTTTTCTGTCTATTCTGAACTCAGACTGTTCAATATTCTTCTTTGCAAATTTTCCAGTAAATAGAAAAACAAAGTGTAACCTGTATGGCAAAGTCAAAACAAATAAATCAGTAGTAGTAAAGATTTTATATGAATTGCATATATGTTTATAAAATATTAGTGCTGATATTATATTATTCAGATTTTTTTTTTTTCCTTTGACAGATGTCATGCTAAAAATACCACTATACTCTAACACTGAAAACTTGCTTAATAATAAAACAACTATAAAATTCAAGTAATTTTGTAAAAAAAATTGTTCCAAATGCCATGGTGATACATTTTGAGACGCTTTCAACAAATGTTCCTTAGATTTTACAAGGTTAAAGACACCTGCTATTGTATTAAATAAGAATGATAAGACAAACATGGAAATAATAATACTGAGTGATAGAAAATGTATGTAACATTGTCCTATAACTTTTTCGTAGTGCCTGCTTCATTTAATATTTTAATATTTTTCATTTCTATTTTCATCCAGTGTTTCTTCATCTTAAGCAAATCAGCCTACATAATAATTACTTTATCACCTAGGGCTATGGTGTCTCTCTCCAGGAGCTAGAACAATCACAACCCTAGCCAACTCAAATGCTTTGTCAAGATTCCATTACACACTACCTCCTTCTCAGTATTCTCTCTTTTAAATAATCTTATACAGTAAAAACCCGAGATTTAGGACAGCAGAAAGAATAAAGGCCATACAAAAAATCTAAATATTAGCACAGCCCTTGCCTCCTATTTTATTGACGGAACTTTAAATGTGGGAACTAGGAAGAGAAATAAATCTCTTCAAACATTCCGGGTATAAATGGAAAAACAAACAAAAATAGTAGAAACCTGGAATTAAGCAAAAATATACTATAATTGATAATGGTGATGTATTTAATAGTGCTTAAGAAAACATTACACAAACTCTAAAAAACGTTTTCTACTAAGCAGACATATTATAGTAACATTATAAAAACAGAATAGGTCATTAGCATGCACAGGCAAATGCAATGTCTGTTCTTCCAGGCCATTTAAACTTATACTCCTGTTTTAAGAAGTATGGGAGACCCTTCATTATATTGGCTCATATACAGTTTGGCCTAGGGCATGTGGTATTTGAACACAATTATTACAATCATGTGAAACTAAAGATTCCATTTTGTTTGCTCAATGTGGATATTTTTCTAAACTAACTAATATACCCTATAGCCTGGGGCATAGGAACTGGGGGGGAGACACAATTCCCTACCAGATTATGTGTCTAGAGGAGGATTGGGAGAGGAGATAATCTTGCATGATTTTATGAGACCTGACTTTCAGAGTAATCCCAGGCAGCCAAAGGGATGTGAGGGGAGCTATAGATGACTGCAGGGGAGGGAGATGGAAACTACTAGACATCAGGATAGGGTACTGTAACTACCTCCCATACAATGGGTAGGTAGGTGAAATTGTAAATATATATATATATATATATATATATATTTATATATATATTTACAATACCACCTATCTAACTATATACTGTATATGTGTTTTATATATATATATATATATATATATATATATATATGTATAGATAGATAGATTTACACATATATATATATATATATATATATGCATCTCTGAGCTCCATCAAGTTCATGTTCATTGCTTCAGTGACTTCCTCTGTCCATCTCCGCCTCTGTCCTTCCCTTCTTCTTGTGCCTTCAATCTATTCTAGGGAATCTTGCTATCTCATGATATGGCCAAAATATTTGAGCTTCAGCCTCATGATCAAACCTTTCAGTAAACAGTTCATCTTGATTTCCTGAAGTACTCATTTATTGGATCTTCTTGCAGTGCAAGGGATTCTAAGTAGTTTTGCCAATGCCACACATCAAATGCGCCAATTCTATGGCGCCTAGACTTCTCTCACATCAGTATGTTAGTACTGGAAATAATGCAGACCTTTGTTGGTAGTTTAATATACAGTATTTGCTTTTTACCAGCTTTTCCATGCTTACTATAGCTTCCCTTCCCAGAAGCAAACTTCTTTTAATTTCATGTCTACAACCATCTGCAAAGTCTTGGATCCCATGAAAATAATATCTGTCACTGCCTCCACTTCTTCGCCATCTATTTTCCAGGAACCGAGATTGCAGTTTTCGGAGATTCCTCCAGCCTGGCCTTGCACATAATGTACTCTGTGCATAAGATGAAAATATACAAGCTTGTAACGCTCCTTTTCCGAACTTGAACCATTCTGTGGTCCCATGTTCGATTCTGACAGTGGCTTCTTGGTCCACATACAGATTCTTCAGGAGGAGAATGAGATGATCTGATACTCCCATCTCTTTAAGAACATGCCACATTTTGTTATGATCCACACAGTCAAAGGCAGAAATAAATGTTTATTTAACTCTCTTGGATTCTCTGTTATTCAGCAGACATTGGCAATTTGATCTGGAAAACTCAACAATAGACTGGAAATGGCAGTGCCGAAGAGTGATCTAATTATTGAACAATTGCACTATTTTCACATGCCAGCAAGGTATTGCTTAAGCGGGACTCCAACAATATATGGCCCGGGAACTACCAGATGTGTAAGCCGGATTCCTCAAAGGAAATCCGGATTCCTCAAAGGAAATGTGCCTCCTCCTTTGAGGAATCCGGCTTACACATCTGGTAGTTCCCGGGCCATATATTGTTGGAGTCCAGCTTAAGCAATACCTTGCTGGCATGTGAAAATAGTGCAATTGTTCAATAATTAGATCACTCTTCGGCACTGCCATTTCCAGTCTATTGTTGAGTTTTCGAAATGTGTTGGCATAAGGCAAGCAACACTTCCACAGCATCGTCTTGCAGAATTTTGAATAGTTCAATTTAGATTCAATTACCTCCTGCAGCTTTATTGTCAACAAGGCATCCTAGGGCCCATCTCACTTTGCTCTCGAAGATGTCGGGCTCTAGCTCATTGGAGAAACTATTGAGGTCATCACTGCTGTTAAGAGCCTTTACTTTATCTGCTCTTCTTCTAACAAGTTCCTAAAATGTTTGTCTTTTATCATGTCCACTTTAACATGAAAGGTGCCTTTGAGGTCCCCAACTTTCTTGAAGAGATCTCTTGATTTACCCTTTCTGTTATCGTTTTCTATCTCTTTATATCGCTCATTGTAGAATGTCTCATTGTCTCTTCTTGCAATCCTCTGGAATTCTGCAGTCATTTGGACAAATATTTTTCTATCTCCACTACCTTTCACTTTCATTCTTTCCTGGGTTACTAGTTTGCCTTCTTACTTCTTTCTTTGAGGGATATTCTTTGTTGCTGTTTCCTGGATAATATTGTAAACTTTGGTCCAAAGTTCTTCAGGCGTTCTATCTTCCATGTCTAGTCCCTTAAATATATTCTTTATCTCCACTGCATATTCACAATTATTTATTTGGTATCTACTTTTCTTCAGTTTACTTTTAAACTTTGAAGAAGCTCATGGTCTGAGACGCAGGCAGCTTCAGGTCTTGTTTTTGCTGATGATATAAGGCTCCTCCATCTTTAGCTGCAAAGTATTTAGTCAATTTGATTCTATGTTGTCCATCTGGTGATGTCCATGTGTAGAGTCGTCTCTGAGGCTGTTGGAAGAGTGTTTGCTACAACCAAATAATTATCTTGACAGAATTCTACTAATCACTTACCTGCTTTATTTTGTACTCCAAGGCCAGACTTGCCAGTTATTCCAGGAGTATTTTGGTTCCCTACTTTAGCATTCCAATCTCCTATGATGATAGTAACATCTTTTTTTATATCTGACGTGTTGAATATCTTCATAGAACTGGACAACTTCAACCTCTTCAGAATCCATGGTTGGAGCATAGACTTGGCTCACTGTGATGTTAAATGGCTTGCCTTGAATTTAAATCATTCTGTTATTTATTGGGCTGTACCCAAGCACTGATTGTTGACAACCACATATAGGAATGCTTGTTGACAACCACATATGCAACAGTGCTCAATATCAATCAGCATCTGCAAAACAAAGTTAAATATTAGCATGTATTAAGAGGGGTATGGAAGCAAGGGAAGTAAATATAATTCTGCCACAAGAACTCTCATATACTCTGGGTGATCCCCAAGCAAGACTAAAGGTGACTATTTGTTTCAGATTTTAAAATGCTGATTATATTGTCCCCTCTTTCATTCCTTGAAATCACTTTCTTATCACTGTCTTGCAGTCCTGCAGAACAGCCGCAAATCACAAAAGGGACCAGAAAAGGATTGACCCTCGGCAGGTTATGCGCATCATGAATGATGATAAATAAGTAACAAATAGAAAAACCTCAGTAATAGAATGAATGGTGTGATAGATGGTAAATATTGTTTGTTTGTTTTTTATTAAATGATATAATTAATTATATGCAGGAAAAATGAACATTTTGTACTATTTTGTAAATTATGTAAAACTTGTATGTTTATGAAAAGAATTAAAAAAATAAATAAAAAAGTGACCAGGAATGTGTAACCATTAACTAGCCATCTATAGAAATGTTTTAACCTATTCACACATTGCTCATAAAAACCTGTGCATATTTTTAACTTCCAAAGTACCATTCCTTTCTCCCTCTTTTTGTAATAAAGTAGTCTGAGTAGCTCTGTGAAGATCATACTCCATACTTTACATATTTTGTTGTACTTCTTACTATTTTCTGTGGGTCCGATAAGGAAAGGAAAAAAGCACAATGAATAAACTAGTAAATTCGTCTGTGAATGGTGGTATCGCATAGCTATTGAAAAATTATATAATAACCTTTTTTTGTGTTTATTATAAGCGTTTTAACTAGGTGACAATTCATTTATCCTCTTCAATATAATTGTTATATAACATTTACACTTCACTTATCGAAAAGTCTGAAGGGTGTCTCATGCTGCTGCAAGACCATGGCTCCCCATATACAAAATAACAGACACAATAGAGGTGGGGGGTCCAGAGTGTGAGAATCTGTAACTCTGGAGGTGCCTTAGAAGCAAACAAATAGCACATTTTGTATGACTAATACAGTGGGGAGGATACAATTAAAAAATATACTTTGTTAAAACCATTATAAAAGATTAAAAATAAAGGAATCTCTTGTGTATTTGGAAAATAGAAAATATAGAGAAAACATTTTAAGGAAAGACTAAACTTGGAAGGAAGGAATAAGAAGTAAATATGATATAAACCTTTTTAATTTGTATCAATACCTACACATCACAGATAAAAATAGGTAATGCAGCAACATCTAAAAAAATAGGCAGCCACAGAAAGTACTGGAGAGAAAGGAAGATACACAACCTCCACTTACATATAGGTAAATATAAAGAACACAAAATATGTTGTAAAGGTAATTTTAGGAAAATACTAGCAGATTGTATAAAGCATATTTTATATATTTTGTTGTACTTGTTACTATTTTCTGTGGGTCTGATAGGGAAAGAGAAAAGGCGCTCATTGTCGCGCATCGCGAGGACTGCAATGTGCAGCTTTTCCACACAATAGCCGCAAATAGCGCATGAGCAGTGCATTTTGCGTCCTTTATTTGATTTTCACGCCGTACAAAATAATTAACTGTTTTTTGTGCACAACTGCAGTATTGCGCATGCGCTATTTAGATTTTATATATAGTGGAGAATTTGCAGCTGTCTGTCTATTTCTACATATTTGCTGAAGACAGTGTCACTGGAAATTTTTGAAGAGAGATTGTTAGCTCTGTAGGATTTTTGATTCTGCCAAGTAAATATAATAGGTAACGTAAAATTAGTTCTTAATTAAATTATTTACTAATTTAATATTGATTATTTTAAAGTATTACAATTAATTTCCACGTTTTACAAAATATTTTTTTTTTTATAAATATTTTTTTATTAAAGACAAGGTTGCAACAGTACAATATAGGATAGCAGGTCATCAAGGACACATACAATATGTATTTTGCCGGTCTAAAACAAAGGTTATTAATTCCCATAGTGTATCAATAAACTGTCAAATAACGCTAAACTATACATAAATAAAAGTTTGTGACCTTTTTTTTCTTGTCTTCTTTTTTTTTTTTTTTTTTCTGTTCCAAACAACTTTTATTGCGAATAACCGGTTAATATATTAACACAGATCGTTCATCAATAATATATCCATAAGATAGGTACTGTTTTTTAACAAAAGTAAGATGTATACAAGTAAATAACATTTTAACTGTAATTATTGCAGTTTTTTTTATCTATCTAATTATTTTTCCCTCTATTCAAACTACTTACGTATTAGAGCACGATCTAATATACCTATAATCTTATAGAGATCCTTTTGAAGAGGGGAAGAAGAGAATAGAGAAAAGAAAAAACAAAAAGGGAGGTATGGAAGAGAAGGTGCTAAGGAGAGGTAGAATTTGTTTAAGAGTTGTTCCTCATAAGATCAGCCCAAATTGTATGATTATGTCCCTGCATATTTACCACCCAATCTTGAGGATCCATGGGTCCCAACATGAGGCCCATTTCTTGTATGACCGATCCAATTCAGCCGAGATAACGCTCATGTCATATATGAATTTAAGTCTGTTTAGAACTACGCTATATGTAGGTACCTCTGATTTCCAGGCCTTAGCTATCGTAATTCGAGTTGCTAAAAATATTTGATGTGATAGGAGTTGAGCCTGTTTACTAAGGCCTTCTATGGGCAGGCCTAATAGGGCCTCCATCGGTTTTTGGGGAATCTGGCATCCCCATAGTTTCTCTAAGATTTCATAAGATTTCAGCCAAATATGGGCAATTTTGGGACATTCCCATAGAACATGCTTAAGGGTGCCCATGTCCGGACATCCCCTAAAACACTTTCCATCTAGCGAGGGATTGGAGATTTTTAGCCTTATTGGTGTTAAATACCATCTCATAGTAGTCGTATAACTATTTTCCCTTAGAATTATGTTCAATGAGGAACTTGTGGCTTGTTTGTGTATCCTACTCCATTGTATATCAGTTAGTTCCATGTCAAGTTCTGACTCCCACGAATGTTGGTGATGCAATCTGAGTGGCGTTGACTGCTCAATTAGGTAATTGTAGATTATAGAAATGTTCCGTTTACCATTCGCATTGTCTAGACAGCATTTCTCAAACGGAGTGATCTTAGCATTGGCATTCAATTTAGCTACTTTGGATACATTGGCGTGCACCTGAGCCAGATTAAACCATTCTCTTATTGGTAGATTATGCACTTCTCTGAAAGTATCTACTGACCATTGCTGGGTCTTTCTCAACATATCGGCAACCAATGTAAATTTATTTTTTATCCACCACTCAAACTGCAATAGCCTATCCGTTAATACTGTATTTTGGTGTATCCACAATGGGGTAAGCCATGATCCTTTTTCTGTCAGCTGTGTTCTCTTATTCGTCTGAGTCAGAACTGCAATGGATTGGATCATACAATTGGTCAAATAGATATTACCCAATTTAGAGTGCATACTAAGCCAACCTACCTGATGGATGTGTAAGCCTCTGTCCTCAAAAATATTTTTTTCTATCTCTACCCATATTGGCAGCTGTTCTTTGCCATACCACTTGGTAATTTGGGCCAGTCTGGCAGCTCTGCAGTAATGTAGTAGATCTGGTAGGGCCAACCCCCCCCTAGATCTGGGTGCCCTCATGGTTGTCTTGTTTATTCTAGGTTTTTTACGATTCCAGATGAAGCGAGAGATTGCCCCCTGTACAGCCAGGATGTCTTTAGAGCACACGGCCGTTGGGATGGTACGGAATAAATATAGCAGTTTGGGCAATATACTCATTTTAATGGCATGGATCCTCCCTAACCACGAAATTTTGTATGTGGACCATGTTGTAATATCATTGAGAAGTTTCTTTATAAGTGCCGGATAGTTAGCTAAGTAGGTCAATTTAGATTGCCGGGGAACGAGAACCCCCAAGTATCTAATATGGCCTTGTGCCCATCTAAAGGAAAAATTCCCTGCAATTTGGGTTTCCAATTGTTTCGGTAGAGAGACGTTTAATGCTTCACTTTTACTTGAATTTATTTTGAAGCCAGAAATGCTGCCAAAGAGTTCAAGAACATGGAAGAGGTTAGGGAGACTAATTAAAGGCTCAGTGATCGTAAGCAGGACATCATCCGCAAATAGACTCAATTTGTGTTCTGTCTTTTTCACTCTTACCCCCTTAATATTTGTATCTTCCCTTATTGAAGTGGCTAGGGGTTCAATACACATCGCAAAAAGGAGAGGGGATAAGGGACAACCTTGCCTTGTTCCTCTTGTGATTTTAAATGTTCGGGATTTAAACCCCTGGTAAGCCACATATGCTATCGGGTCTGAGTACAGTGTCAGTATGCCCCTCACTAACTTATCGCTTAATCCAAACTTATGTAAAACCCTAGTCATATATGCCCAATCTATCCTATCAAAGGCCTTTTCTGCATCCAAAGAGAGCAGCATCAAAGGCTTATTTTGGAGAGATGCTACATCAAGCAAATTTAATATGCGTCTGGTGTTATCCGGCGCTTCCCGACCTTGAATGAACCCAACCTGGTCGGGGTGTATCAAGCTTGGTAGAATCTTGGACAACCTATTCGCTAAGATTTTGGAATAAAGTTTAATGTCACAATTGATCAGTGATATAGGCCTGTAACTTTTACATTGGGACGGGTCTTTCCCTTCCTTGGGTATTACTATTACTTTAGCTTCCAGAAATTCTGCCCTCATGGGTTCACCTGACAATAAGTCGTTAAACAGTAGTTGGAGATGTGGAGCCAACACATCTATGAATTGCTTATAGTAAAAATTTGTAAAGCCATCTGGGCCTGGTGCTTTATGTGATTTTGTTTCTTTTATAGCTCTCTTGACTTCACTCAAATCTATGGGGTTGTCTAATAAACCCGATTGTTCATCATCAAGTTGTGGGAGACTAATGGAGGAAAGGAATTTATCAATTTGGGATATATGGCCAGTCGAACCTGAGCGAGCAGGAGCTGAGTATAGGTCAGCGTAAAACTTTTCGAATGCTTCTGTAATGTCATTTGGCTTATAAACCGTCTTTTCATTATCTACCCTTAGTTTGGGGATAAAGGAGTCTGCCCTTTGTTGGTTGAGCTTTCTGGCTAGCATTTTATCTGGTTTGTTCGAGAACGTAAAGTATTGAGATTGGGTCTTTTGTAATATGGTCACAACCTTTTTACGCAGAATACCCTGTAGTTGTTGTTTAAGTTTATGTATTTCAACTTGTGTCCCTGGGGGTCTCCTGGAGAGCGGAATAGCTTGCAGGGCTGAAATTTTGTTGTTTATAGAGTTGATTTGGGTTAACTCTGCTTTCTTCGCCAGGGAACCAAGTTGGATACATTTCCCTCTTATTACTGCTTTATGTGCGGCCCACACCCCCCCATTGGGTACCTCACCTCCTCCATTTAGTTCAAAGTATTCTACTATGGTGGCATATATTTTATCTTTTGTGTTCCCATCATTTAACAGGGCTGGGTTAAGCGCCCACGAAGGGGAGCGTCCTTTGGGCAGCAAATCATCTAGGGAGATGCATATCGCGTCGTGGTCAGACCACGCAATGGGTCGAATTTTTGCCTCCTGTAGGTTTGGGGTTAGGTGTTGCTGGATTAGGATGTAATCTATGCGAGAGTATGTGTTATGTCTAGCCGAATAATGAGTGTATTCTCTATCAGAAGGGTGGAGCGCTCTCCAGGCATCAAGCATGCCATGGTTGTTGAGCAACAATTTGAGGGATTTTGTAGCGGTAGGGATTACCAACGGGTTGGCGAAGCTCGACCTGTCTTTTGTTTGATCTAAAACTGAATTCATGTCCCCCCCTAGGATCCATGTTGATTGTTGCCATTCAGACATCATGTCTGATATCTTATGAAAAAATGCGGACTGTCCCGTGTTCGGAGCGTATACGTTTAATAGTGATATTTTGCGTTCATTGACCGTGCCTTGTATTAAAATGAATCTCCCTTCCGGATCTCTACGTGTTAGCGTGTGTTGAAAATTTAACCTCTTATGTATTAAGATGGAAACTCCCTTTTTCTTTTCGGGGGCTGTAGAGTGAAATGTTTGCGTGAAATTTTTTCCCCAATATTTTGGAATAGAGTTTTTTTTAAAATGGGTTTCCTGTACCATAACAATATCCAGTCCCATACGACCGTATTCCCCTAGGGCAATCCCCCGCTTCACTGGCTCATTCAACCCCTGAACATTGTGGGATGCAATATGTAAGGCCATGATTCACTACCTGCACCAAGCGTCAGATGTGAGGCCCAAGTACTGATGTGTTGATTTTCCCCTTATGGTTTCTGACCTGTAGATTCTTCTTTTTGGAGCGTGTGGTACTCAAGGTACCTCACCCGGCTAAAAAGGATTAGATCAGGTAGATAAAGAGGGTAGGAAGAGGAAGAGAAAAAGTCAGAAAAAGGCACAAAGCGGTTGTAAAAAAACAAAAACAAAAAAGGAAACAGATATTAACAAACTGTATAAAAATAAGTTTGTCTTGCTTTCTTTCTCCCCTTCCCCTCTCCCCTCTCTTTCCTCTTACCCTCTGCAATTCAATACTTCAACAGTACTATCTACACGTAAGTAGTTATAAAAAATATACCTGTAAACAAATATATATACACAAAGCTTTTGTTGAAATTTACTAAATATGTATATAAATCTATACACAATTTAAACTTGGTTGAGGAGAGCTCCTAGCTGTCCTCCTAAAAACCAATGGTGAGGCCCCCGGTATCTTTTCAATAAGATATCCAGGCGACTCGCCAGATCAAAAAAAAAAAAAAAAAAGGACAAATAAATAAAAAAACAAAAAAAACAAATAGACAACAAAAACAAGCAAAAAAGGAACAAATAGTAATAGAACAAATTTACTCAATTGACCCCCTCTGGGGCACATCTTTAAAGAACCATTAATTATTAAGTGACTATAACCATGTAATTGAAAACTGAATAGTGAATTATTTCTTTAACGGACCCTTAACTAGTCCTGATTCTGGTATCTTGGGAGAGTTAGTATAGTTGCATGGGTATGTATGCTGATGCAGGGTTAAAGCTATAGTGTCTTAACTGCATATCTAATATTAACCTTGAGACTGTAGCCTTAGCATTTGTGATTAAATAACCCCTACATTACTTTACTTCAAAGTTATAGGGCATTGTCCTCATTTAAGAATGTCTTTCCTGCTATTTTGTCTCCCACGTCCAGGAAAAGGAAAAAAGTATTAGGTTAAAGCAACCTCAATGCCTCTGCTGTCGCGCTCTAGAGCGCCTGTAGGGTCTGGCATCCGGGCGTTGAGTTGTTCCTCCAGGTTCGTGCACCTGAATATTCCAGGACGTTAGCAGCGTCATTCCCTCCTCCACATCAAGAACAGCATGGGTCTTTCCATCCTTTACAATGTTCAATTTGAAGGGAAAGCCCCAGGAATATCTCCACCCTTGTGCAAGTATGGCCTCTAGAAGGGGTTTGAAGGTTCTTCTTTTATACAGGGTGGTCGGGGAAAGGTCAGCATACACACTCGGTTGACCCCCTGCGCATTCTGGTATACCTGGTCTCGCTGCCTTCATAAAAAGATCTTTCGTGGTATAGAAGTGGAATTTAGCGATAACGTCTCTTGGCCTCTCTCCCACCATCGGGCGTCCTGTCAATGCCCTATGGACGCGGTCTAATTTAAAGGCATCCTCCATTAAGTTTGGCAGCAGGTATTTGCAGAGATCTAACATGTAGTTTGGCAGATCTGTGATCGATTCTGGGAGATTTTTGATTCTGATGTTTTGACGGCGGGAACGGTTCTCCAAATCTTCCTGTGCGTATTGGAGTTGGTTCTGTTCGTCTCTTAGGGCCGACATTTCACCTTCTAATTGGATGTGTGCGTCCAATAGCTCATTGTATTTCGTTTCCAGGTCAGTCACCTTTGAGTCTACTGCTTTTATCTCACCTTTGAGTTCTGCCGCTACTTTTTTGATTTCTCCAGTGACCTCTGTTCTAAAAGAGGAGATTAAGTCTTTTAGATCCTGGATATCTGCTTTCGTACTGTGTGCAGTCGGTTCCATATTAGACGCCTGTATGCGTTCGGGAGATGAGGGTGGCTGTTGAGCAAATTGAGTTGGGGTCCTTGCTGTACAAAAGTCCTGTATTGATTTAGTCGCCCTTCTCGTTGAGGTCCCAGCCATTCCTTTATTGTGGCTTATAGACATAAATATTCACGGTTTTTGTCTGTTTTTGTTACGTCACTTTACTGTAGGTTGTGCCACCATACTTGGGGGATGGGGTTAGTTTACATAATGAGCATAGTATTAGTCTCTTGCATCATAAAATACGGTCGTTTGTGTGCTGCCAATATGTTGTTAAAGGTTGAGAGTCTTTGAAGTAGGGGACACCAGACCCCTTGGATAGCAATATATTGTAATTGTATTGCAATGATATAGGTATTTATAGCACAGCTTTATTTCTCAACTGATGCTGCATATAGCAATGTTTCAAGGTATATCCTCTTGTCCCCCAGGTGGCAGTGTTGTATGATGTTAGATGCAGTTCCAACCCAGGCCCAGTCAGATAATGGAAGAGGCTTTTGTGAATATGGAAATCATTGATCTCCAGAAATGAAAGACAGTTTGGATATAAATATGAATCCTATATCTGCAGGTTGAGGTCTTTCAATCTGTTACTGTTCATCAAATATTTTGGCCACAAGATGGCAGCATTGTACTAGTTTTCTTGCAGAGTGAAAATGTCACTTCTCTTTATAGCAGCAATGCTCTTGCTTATGTAATAGGGTATGGAGAAATTGTGTTGCTTATTAGGATATCTCTAGTAAAGCACATCCCATGGGGGTCACCTTCTATTCAGGGCCTTGACTTAGGGGCTTCCACTCCCTTCTCAATGCCAGTTATATGTCTGGTTGTGTAAACCCCAGGCTGCTCCCCTGTTCTCTCTGGGGCCCCCTCCTTGCTGGACTGAGGTTGTGATGTGGTGTCTCACCTCTACTGCTTCCCGATTAGACAGGATGGGCTCTGGCTTCGGATAGCTGTAACGGGGTCTCCGCTCCAATATGAAGTCCAATGTGAAGTCCACGTTTTACAAAATATTAACAACATAATTCATGTATACCATGATTTATAAAGGCAGAAACTATTTTTTTTAATAATAATAATACAACTGTACATACATTTAGTTTACAATAGGAATTGCAAGAGATTTATTAATTGATTAACTGGATAATAATGAATTACATTAGAAAAGAAGAATTATAGAAAAGAGGACACATTAATTAAGTGCAGTGTTATTTATATGGAATAGACTTAAAGCCAAAAAAACACAATACTGATTTTTTATTAAAAAAAACTAACATATATATTGATTACAAATTAATAAAAAAAAATCAATTGACTTTATCTAAATGTGTTAGATAGTATATTATTTGAAAAATAATAAAAAAATAATTTTCTATGAATTTAAAATTTGCAGCTCTCTGTCACTTTCTACAGACACTTGCTGAAGACAGTTAGCCCCATTAAATTCCAAGCCTGCAGCCGCAAAACTTGAGGGCTTGAAATTCAGAGAAGTTACAGAGTGATAAAATTAGACAAACCCGCAACAGACGTGGCCAACAAACAAATCCTTAAACCATGCTTCCACATGCCGTATTTGCAGCCATGAACATGATCAATTAGTCAAACCTGTGATCAATAAAATAATGGAGGTTAGTTTTCAATCACTTACGTTTTGAAGTCCAAGTTGCAATTGGACCCACATTCCAGAAATAATGCAATATTAAATAATCAATAAATGTGATATTCTAGTTCATGAGAGTTCTATTATATGTATTACCACATTGATTGCCGGGATCGAGATAACCCAGAAATTAAACATAATTATTTTTTTTTATTGCAGATTTGTGAGCTTGAGAATGTTGTGCTGTTAATATTATTACCTTACATCACTTTCCATTTAATTTAAAATACAGTGTTGTGTTTATATTTGCATTTACAGTGCTACAGACAGGACTTTAACCCCCTTGCGAGTCCTCTCTAGTACCCGTATGATTTTTGGCACCAATTGCCGTTGATATCCTTGGGGATAGTAATTTAATAGCGATTTGCGTCAGTAACTTTTACAGGCTTGACAGAACCAAGGCTTAGCTTCGACGGTGTTCAGATTTTGTTGGCACATAGGGAATTTCCACCTGCAACCCGCAGATCTTTTGCAGGTAGCTGAAAGAGGCCAATTTAATAGCCCTAACTCTTGCTGGCTCCTTTACGGGCTACTATTTCTAAAGTTGGAGCAATTTAATGGGGCTCAGAATTTTTTTCTCCTGTGGTACTTTATGAAAAGAGATTGTCAGCTCTGCAGGATTTGTGTTTGTGCCACTTACATATAATAGGTAAAGTAAAATTAGGTCTTAAATACTTCATTAATTGGATTTACTAATTCATTATTGTTTTGTTGAGAGAATTAAAATTGATTTCAAATTACAATAATTAATAGTGTTAATTATTAAAAAGATTAATTATTTATACTAATATTTATAAGGCAGAAACATTAATATGTTTGAAGAAATAATAATTAGATTTAAATAAAAATGTAATTGAAATAGTAAGTTAATTATTTATTTATTTATTTATTAACTTATATATTCAATTATATTGGACCACATGTTCGATCTTATGACTTTATTTTTTTCTTACCGACTGCAAATAAGTGTTTTAAAGACTTGATATACCATCACGTTGCAACGAATAGGGGAGTAAAAATAACTGCAATATTATTTTGTGATCTATTACATTTTCAGGTAAGCTATTGCAATATATTAATAACATTTTACATTTTTCAAATCAATAATACATATGTTGAAAAAAAATGTCATATCCAATATCTTATACAGATTATAATGTCTGATAACAAAAAAAACAATGAAGTACTCAAAAAACATGTTACTAGGGAACGTGTTCAAAGATGGAGAAAATGAAAGTCACCGGAGACTTTAAAAAGGTTAAGAGAAGAAAATCATGAGAGAATTTAGAAAAAAAGAAAAATGGCTGTTAAAGATAAGTCTCAGACTCTGGGAGATACAAATAAAAAAAGAGATGATAAAGAGTATGGTTGTGAAGAATATTGCAAATATAGTAATGTTGAGATATGTACTCCTGAAAGTTCATTATTTACACCAGTAACAGTAGAGCTCACAATTGTGGTTTATTGAATGTTGTTTGTCAGTTTTGTGGGGCTTATCATTTTAAACATGAAAAACCCAGAGATGTTCAGTTCATTAGTTATTGCCAGAAAGGAAAGGTAAAACTTCCAGAACGCAATGAATTTCCAGCATATTTAAAATGTAATAGGTAAAGCAAAATAGCTGCTAATGTTCCAGGACATGGTCCTTACTGTTTTAAAGTTCAAGGCCATATTTACCACCGTACTTCTCATTTACACCCAGAAGGAGAGAAAATAAAATGTGCACAACTATATGTCCTGAATACTATTGAAGCTGTTGAAGAACGTATGAAACTTTCTGTAAATAAAAAATGCTTAGCCACTGTTTTTCAAGAGTTTGATAATATAATGAGCAAAATTGCATATACTCAAGCTTAAAAAAAATCATCTGAGGTAGAACAGGAACAACAGATTCATGCTGAACAAAAGAATTTGCCTATCCCAAGAGTCAATATGTTTTTTTTAAGAGATCATCATTGTAGTAAACGCTGTTATAATTTACCAGCATCTAATGAGGTTGTGGTGTTTAAAAATGATGATGGTGAACCACCATTTCAGCGTGATATTAGAAAATATCCTAGAAATCAAGAGCAACCTTTTATTAAAATAAGTATTTTAAGTTCAAATTTGGATCCTATGACATAGCCTATTTTTATCCAAATGGTGAGGCAGGATGGCAACCTAAATTAGTACTTCCAAGTTATCCAAATAGTAAAGTTTGTGTAAGAAATAATATTTCAATGCTTGAATATAAAGTTGCTCAAACTTCTATTCGAGATAAATTTAGTCCCATTTTATATGGTGGAAAACAGTGCATAATTGATTCATATCTTCAAGTAGAAGCAAACAATCTTAATTTTATTAAATAGCAACAAAGTATGCTCTGTGTTGAACAATATTGTAGACTTATGGATTATGTAGCTGAAGTTGCTACAAACAGAGGACTTGCAGCTGGCTGAGCTATCATTTTGCCATCTTCTTTTCAAGGATCTGAAGGCAATAGGAGAGAAAGATGAAATGATGCTATGGCTATAGTTACAACATTTGGGAAACCAGATTTATTTATTACATTTACATGCAATCCCCAATGGCCAGAGATTGTGGACAATTTGCAAGCTGGGCAAAGTGCTTCTGATAAACCAGATTTAGAAGCCAGAGTTTTCAAAATTAAGCTATCGGTATTAATATATGACATAACCTTTAGTAATATATTTGGCAAGTGTGTGGCTTCAAAAAAGAGGCCTTCCACATGCACATGTTTATAAATTGCATTCTGCTGATCCAGTGGATTCAGTTATTATTGATGAACTACCAGATCCACAAAACAAAAATGCTACACTTTATGAAATTGTTACACATGGCATGATTCATGGCCCATGTGGACATATAAATCCTCAGTCACTATGTATGGAAAATGAAAAATGCAGTAAAGATTTCCCTAAAGAATTTAGAGTAAATTGCGATGGATATCTTTTGTATCGAAGAACTGAAGGCCAAACTGCAATTATTCGTGGAAAAAATGTATATAATCAATGTGTTGTTCCATATAATCCACGTTTGTTGATGAAGTACAATGCATACATAAATGTTGAAGCTTGCACTTCAATCAAATAAAGTAAATCTGTGTATAAATATATTTACAAAGGATATGATGCTGCAAGTATGGACAAAGGAGGCCAAAAAAATCTTGGGGGGACAATATGTAAGGAGACAAAAAAAAACTATGACACTGAGTGGGGCAATTCATCTCCAAGGACAGGTAGCAAGGGTGCTCCGGGGCTGGGGGTAAGAAAGTGCTGCAGTGCCCCTCAAAAACTTTTCTTACATTTTATTTGTTTAAATATTCATTGCCCCTGGGCCCCACCCACCTGCCCCTCAATAGAATTGAAAATTATATATATATATATATATATATATATATATATATATATATATATATATATATATAGATCAAAGCTTTCATGAGAAAGACATACTGCTCCATATGCATATAATTATATATATATATATTGTGACAGACTGGCTGCCACTTTCGGGGTCAATGCCCTGTTGACCGTCTCTGTAATGAAGTAGCTCAGGAGGCGTTATAGCTTTAAGGAGTTACTGAAAGTTACTGAAAACTTGGTCAGGAGGTACAAACAAAAAGAATACAAAACAAAGCCTAGCTTCCTTGAAGCACTAACTAAACAGAAATAGCAGTTTCCTCACTACCATAAACTAATGCAAAATAAAGCATTCATGTATACAGGCCTGTAAGTTTTCTGCTCCAAATGTCTGTGGGTTTGCTTCAGCGTGCAGAGCTGTCTCTCTTGGCTCTCAGTCCAGACTGAACACAACCTGCTGAGTGCTCAGTAGTCCTTTTAAGGCAGAATGCAGCTGGGCTTGATTAGTCTGTTGTAGGGGGCTTAACTCTTTCACTTCCCAGGGGGAAAAGGGCTCTGGTAAGTCTGCTACTTACATACACCCCTTGTATGATTCTGTTACAATTATATATATATATATATATATATATATATTTTTTTTTTAAGCTTTCATGGGAAAGACACACCGCTCTACTACCTCTAGTGGCCTAATCTGGTAATGCATGATTATGTTTAATTTTGCTATTTTTTGTGTCCCCTGTTCATAAATTCCCCCCAGGTCCTACGCCCCTGGCTGCAAGTGTAGTTGTGCAAAGTGACCCGAATGAAGAAGGAAATCTAATTTTACATGATTAACTCTCATGCCATGTAGTTGCCCAGTATTTAAGTGCTCCAGAAGCAATTTGGCAGCTTTTCAAATTGTTTAATTCTCTAACACTGTCTGGAATGCCTCCACATATTTTGAAACAAAAAAAAGGTCCAATCGTTATGTTACTGCAGAATATGAACCCTAATAAAGGACTTTGTAATCGTACAAGATTAATTGCTCAAGATTTAAATTGCTGAAATTATTAATGGGGGTGAAAGGGTTTTTATTCCAAGGATAGATTTGTCTCCAAGCGAAAGTAGTTTGCTGTTTGTACTTCAAAGAAGAGAATTCCCAATTATTATGGCATTTGCCATGACTAAAAAAATCACAAGGTCAAACTTTTAGGTCAGTTGGTCTATTTTTGGAGGAACCATTCTTTTCACATGGTCAATTATATGTGGCGTTTTCTAGATCTAAAAATCTTTTACAAATGAAATTACAAATTTACCAAAAGTATTGTATATAATGAAGTTTTTGTAAAATTAAAAAAACAAGTTTGCATACAAAGTTGGTTACATTTAAAAAATATGTGGAATGAAAAAAAAATGAGGATATGTATATAAAAAATGTTATGGCATGTAAAAATAATAAAAACAAAAAAACTAATTCATTGCTTGGATATAACAATGTAGAAAATCAACAAAAAAAATAAGAAGGGTTATTATTATATTTGTGATTTCATGACATTTATTTATCTAATTTTAAAGTTAATAAATATTTATTGGTTTAGCATATACAAATTGTTTATTGTTATTATATAAAAAAATGTAAAAAAGAAAAAAACTAAGATTGTCAGATAGCATATGTAATAAAATTGGTTGTACATTGTGAAGATTTTAATGTATGTAATAAATAATTAAATGTTTTAAGTATAAAATGAAGATATTGTTCATTATTTGTTTGGAGATGCAAATAAAAGAAATTTCTAGTCAGAATATAAATACCATCACAGATAGCTAATATATATATTATTAGCAATAGGATATCACAGTTAATGGTTAACTTGTAGTGTGGTTATATTATTGATTCCTTAAATTAAGTAATACTCCATAAATTAGTAGCAAACATAGTGATAACACTATTATAAAATCAAAATCCTCAGTAACAGTGGTATAATTTACAAATAGTCCTATCCCATACATTCCAAGTCTTATAATTTTATCAAGGTGGAGTTACATGGAGTAATATTTAGTTTGCCCAGCCCCTTGGAGTCTAAACTTGCTTCTTTTCTGCACTGTGGCAAGTAATTGAAGCGAGTGTTATTTTGCTCAGCCCTAACCTCAGTGTGTGGCGTCACCAACAGGTGATGCACATGCTATTATTATGGCCTGACACACATTTCACTGGCCAGCTTCTACAGTGAGCTCTGTGAGATTCTGAAAGCTTCCTGAAGTGCCACTTGAAACCAGAACATAGGCCTCCTCTGCTCTGGGATAGCAATGGGAGATTCTACAAGCCTCCTACACAACTGAAGGTATGGAGAAGCCTATAGAAGTTGTCCCATCCCATGAGCCAATATCATTATTAATAATACTTTTAATGGATGCTTTTTATTATATTTGGGAAAATAGAATTATTTCTAGCAATATTTCAATCCCTTACAAAGGTTTCTCCCTTTTATGGCTTGCATAATTGGCGAAGATCTCCTCCTCTTAACATGAACTAAGAATTTACTGTCTCTTTAGTGCTCTCTCATGCATTCCTCTCTCTCCCTGTTCTATTTCTCCTTCCATCTATCTCTGTCCCTTACACTGTCTCACTCTTTCTTAGTGCCAATTAAAACCAATACACAGGCCTCCTTTGCTCTGGGATAGCTCTGTTAAATTCTGAGAGCACTTCCCTCCCTTCCTGCCCCTCACCCACCCGCCCAACACTATTTAGATTTCATTTATAGAGGCATGGAAATCACCTGACTTTCCTATTTGAAGATTACATGATCTCACCTCCGAAGGTAGACAACATATTACCTATTAGAGCCTTTCACCTCAATAAACATCTATCCGATCTCTTCCCTCTCCCACTAAACGAAAAACCTTTCTAACTTGCACTCCTTTCTACCTAAGCAAACTTTCACTTGCTATTCCCGATCTGTTACTCTTCTCCAGGTCTCTGCCTCTTCAACTCCCTTTAGATTGTAGCAAGATTCCAGTTTTTTAAGGCGCTTTGGAAAAATGCACTTTTCGCAAATATTCTAGGCTTCTTCTGCAAATTGTTAATATTGTATATTTCCTTGTTCTTGTCCCTTGCACAGTACTACAGAATATGTTGGTGCGTTACAAATAAAAGTAAAAAATAATAAATAAAATCTATATAATTTATAATGAGTTTGTCTCTAGAGAGGGCCCAGGGGTGTGCAGGGGCACCGGGGCCCCCCTATTCATTAACTCCCCTACTGCTCATGACCCATATTTTATCTTTTCATTAATTCTTATAGGTTGTATTAAAGCAATATGAGCTAATGTGACACAGTGCAGGAAGAAATATAATTGGGTAACCTACCAAGATCCTTAGCCATATTAACATTGTCCACCAAGGTACATAGCAATTTTTCAATGGCCCTTCAAAAAACTATTTGGGAGCCACTGACCTAAGCTTATTCCCTCAAGGTATAAATACTATCTTGGCATTCTTGACCTTCCCTCCTAAAATCATATGCACAGTGGACATTTTTGTAGTGTCATGTAAATCCTACTACGTAACTCTCCATTCATTGTACTTGCTAATGTATTTTTAAAATTATCTAGCTGCCATTTTGTCTCCCTTCTGCCACTCTTTACAAAAATAAGTATGAAAGCTTTTCTTTGGTTCCCAATCCCAGGACAAATAATTAGAAAACTCTCCAGGCACAATCCTTAGTAAAACACATGGGTGATAAATACAATAATTAAAGGGTCTTTTTTAATTCGTTTGGGTCAAAGTAGAGTTTGTGGCACTTCAGTTTTCAGATAATATAGGATCTCCCATTATTTTGAATATTCTGTTTAAAACATTTTAACATTACATTGTTTTATACTAAACAACCAAAACTTTATTGCACTCAGCACTTCTTCCTTTTATCTTATACCATATGTGAAATTCCCAAATGGCAGGATAATAGGATAAAGGGAAAGACTATAATTACATCAACTGCATTAATGTGAAATCCATCAAATATATAGTTTCATATAAACTTAAATGAGTTAACATGGTGTACTTGAAGCTATGGCTTGTAGAAAGCACGTAGATATATATATTATGAACATATATCTGTATATACATTATCTTACTTCAAATAAAAAATATTGATTTTCACATGTGCCTTCTAATAATTCAATTTTGCATTTTAGCCATTTATGTATCAGAGAGACTGATAAACACAGACTTCTAGAGCTCCTCATAACCAGTCATCTTACATTGAGATAATGCCCTGGTGGAGACCTGCTCATAATGGATCTGAAAAGATAAGTATTACACTTCTAGACAGAGTTATAACTGTGCCATAACCTTAACAGAGTGACATTTAATACAAAAAAAAAGTCAATTAAACACATGTCCTTTATAAAGTGATATGCAAATAATTGTTTTAATTGTTGTATCAGAAAGAGGGTATTTGGTAAATTATCTTGGTGTCTTTATATCAAAAAAAAAGTGTCAGAGCTCAAAAGCATCTTTAGATTTTTAACTACTCTTGGGAATCTTTAAAATGTATTTAAATAAAAAACACTATTTATAAATATTTACACATTTTTACAATACAATACAATCTGATCCATTTTTATTTACAAAAAGAAACCTTTCCAAAACTATTTAAATTTCTTTCCCGTCATTCGTTCAGATTCTCTCTTATGAATACTCTTTAAGTCTTGAATGACATTTTCAGCTATTACATTTACTGGAATGGCATGTCTTCTAATTGAGACAGCACATCTGTCGTTCCATAGGTGGTAGAGACATAGGGCCTCATTCTAATGCTGTCCGTAGGAGTTGCGTGGCCTCAAGGGATGGCTGCAAGCTACTTAGATATTCTAATCCTTTGCGGCCGACAGCCCCGACCGGCTTGCGGACGGCGCCCTACGTTCCCCTGAGGCCATTCAAATTCTACGATCACCCTCCCGTCAACCCAGTAAAACACCCAAAAATGGCCCCAGCTTATTTGCACCCTGGAGCCATCGCAAGGGCTGTGAAGCCCATGCGCACCCTCCAATTAAGCCGCCTGCTGACCGCAGGGGACCTGATCGTGACCCCTGCAGTGTCCTAACATTGACCCTTTAATGCAGGGGTCCGAATGGGACCCCTGCAGGGTCCTAACATTAACCCTATAATGCAGGTTTCCGTACAGGACCCCTGCAGGGTTCACACATTAACCCTATAATGCAGGGGTCACCATTGGGACCCCTGCAATGTACACACATTAACCATTGCTGCAGGGGTCTGATCGGGACCCCTGCAGGTGCCCCACCTTAACCCCCTGCTGTAGCAGTTCCAATTAACCCCCTGCCTTGCTGCTTGAGGGTCACGATCAGTGCATCTACAGGATTGAAATTTCCCGCCGCAGGTCCACGTCCGCAGGCTTGAATTCCAACTTCAAGCCCTGGGAATTCCGGGGTTTGAATTTCCCACTGCGGGTCCGTGGCACAATAATGGTTTCCCCCAAGCAGCGGGGGTACTATAAGTACCCCCCTGGCACCTATAACTAAGCCCATCACCATGGGGGTCAATATAGACCCTCAGGAAACTAAAATTAACCCCATCAGTTCAATAGGGGTCTATATAGACTCCTATAGGACACTATTAACCCCTAGGTTAACAGAATGTGTTAAATAGGCCAAGTTAGGGTTAAATAGGGTTTAGTATGGGTTAATGGGGTACAGTTAGGGTTAAGGGATTAATGGGTTATAGTTAGGGTTAATAGTGTAGTGTAGCTTAGACTTTGTCATGAGGGCCCCGGTGTTAGGGTTAGATAGGCCCTGTAAGGGGTTATTAAGTCCAGATAGGATTAAATAGGCCCAGTTAGGGTTAGATAGGCCAGTTAGGATTATTATGTCCAGTTAGGGTTAAATAGGGCCAGTAAGGGTTAGATAGGGCCAGTTAGGGTTAGATAGGGTTAGTTAGGTTTATTAGGTCCAGATAGGGTTAGATAGGCCCAGTTAGGGTTAAATAGGGTTTGGTATGGGTTAATGGGGTATAGAAAGGGTTAAGGGTTTAATTTGGGTATAGTTAGGGTTAATAGAGTAGTGTAGTGCTTAGACTTATAGGGTTAACCTATGGGTTCTAGGGTTAACCTATGGGTTAATAGTGTTCTATAGTGGTCTATATAGACCCTTTTGGACTGAGTGGGTTAATTTTAGTCTCATGGAGGTCTATATTGACCCCCATGAGTGATGGGGATAATTTTAGGTGCTGGGGGCTACCTCTAGTACCCCCGCGGCAGGGGTTAACAGTGTTATTGATCACGGCTCCTTTAATGTCTTTTCCGGACCTTTGTGGGGCAAGAAATGTAATTTTTTTATGCAGCAAGGCCCCAATCGGGGCACCGATCAGGACCCCGCTGCAAGGGTTAATGTGGGGACCCTCCGGGTGTCCCGATGGGGACCCCGCAGCATGGGTTAATGTTAGTTGCCACGAGGGGTACTTACAGCACCCCCGTCGCTTGGGTTAACCAGTAGTGTGCCACAGTCCCTTTAAGGAGCCGTGGCGGGACTCGTAAGGGTTTGGGTATCTTTAGGGTTAAATATATATATTCAATGCAGCACTGTAAAGCGCTGTAATTGATAGGGGACATTAGGGGGCACATGAGGATGACATGTAGTACATTGGCTAGCTGCCACATTTCTGCTAGCCAATACTGTCATTTGTGGCCACAAAGTCCGCCGGGCTTGGTTAATGCCTTGGGCATCATTCAAGCCCATAGTAACGGCTTGGATGACCTCCAAAGCAGCAACTTGATCTTCAAGCCCAACAGACTGCGACCTCAAATTACAGTATTGGCTAGCGGCGATGTGCCAGCTAGCCAATGTACTACATGTCATCCTCATGTTCCCCAATGTGTCCCCTATCATTTATAGTGCTGTACAGTGCTTCCTTGAATTTATTTTTGACTTTTTAGTTTGGCTGGCTTTGAAGCCTGATCTGTGGATTAACGCCTGCGATCAGGTACAAGCCCGCCAATTGCCTGTCTTGCGATCGGCTGCAGGAAGGGGTGTGCTGCGGCCCCTTTGCTTTCAATATCAAATAGCCATAAGCTACGAGGGTCCGCAACACCCTCGCAAGGAATCGCAGCATTGCGGACGTTTGGCGGCCATTATTAGAATGAGGCCCATAGTATGTTTACTAGCCATAGTGTTCTGTGATGAAAGGCAGTTATATTTTCTTAAAAAAGCCCATAAGCTATTTGAGAATAACATTGATTTTAAAACATTGGAATTTAAAAAAAATCAGCAATCTTATTCCAAACGGCTATAGAACTTGGGAAATCTAAAAGTAAATGCTCCATTGTCTCTATGCCATTACAGGTGTCTCTTGGACAACTCCTTTCATCAATGTTTCTATATTTTAAGTTCTGTCTTACATACATTTTCCCATGGAACAATAACCGCAAAATATCCTTTGTTTTGGGGGGTAATCTGGGGTTGTTTAGCTGCTGTAAGACTTGACTATAATTAGACTCAGGACAGTACTTCAGATCTAGTTTGAGTGATGTTCTGTCCAATACTAATGTATAAGCTTGTTTTTTTGATAATTGTTCTATTTCCCTTTTTGTTATTTAAAATTTCCTGACAATTTTAACTGTCCATATCACATACTGTATAATGGTAAATATCCTATATTTTGAGTGATCCTTTTAATACCTCCACTACGAAACCATGGCTCAAATATTGATAACCAGCCTTTAAATGAACCACTCCACTTTGCCTGTGCTAGAAACATACCTTAAAAATTAAAACACAGAAATATTTAAATAAAAAAATATCTCTGGATTTATCATATTTAGGCCTCCTTTATTTTTTGGCCAACATGTAATATTCCTGCTCACTAGATTTAACCTGTTTCCCAAAAGCATCTGAAGAAAATGTTACTTAGGCTTATTTAGGAGGTTACACAGCTTTTTGAGGAGGTGGAAACACAAAGCTTAGGTAGACAAAGATGGGTAGCAGAAATGATTTAACAATCCTAACTCTATTGTCAAATGAGAGTTTCCATTGCCTTCATCTCATGACCTTTGTTTTACATATATTTAGTTTTTCTTCCCAATTTAATTCCCCTGAATCTGAATTACTAAATTTAATTCCCAGGTTACTTACATTTTCACTGTCAGTTTTAGTGCCTGGAGGAAGAACAAACTTTTTTCCTGGTTCTCCAATCCAAAAAGCCACAGTTTTACTGCAATTCATTTGGGAATTTGAGATCTCGAAAAATTTACCATACTCCAAAAGTAAATTATCATATGAATTTCTAGAATTGACAAAAGCTAATATATCATCAGCATAAGCAATACACTTTATATGAATTATTGGAGCTTGCTGGATATTTTCATTGATCTCAATCATCCTTAGAAATGGATCTATAGAAAAAAACATACAATGGGTGACTAAGGACACACCCCTGACGCCCCCCTGATCTTACGGGAAAACGTTCTCCAATCCATCCATTTATAATTAATCTCCCCGCAGTATTTATATAGAGAACTTTATGCCAGGACACAAATTTCTCTGATATTCCATATTTTTCTAACACTGAGAAGAGATAGAAATTATGAACTCAATCAAAAGCTTTTTCCTGATTTAGACTCACCATATATCCACATAAAGCTCCAGTTTTTGCTTGCTCAAAAGTCTCTCCCACTGTAATGAGGGAGTTTGCAATCTCTCTCCCCTGTATACCACAGGACTGATCAGGACTTAACAACCCACAGCCACAGACACCAACCTAACACACAGAATCTTAGAAAGGATTTTATAATCTGTGTTAAGTAAAGCAATTGGGTGCCAGTTTTTAATGTCTCTTCTATCACCCTTTCTGTACATTAATACTAGTAATGACTGATATTGTGAAGATGATAACCCGGTTTCATTCATTAAAACATCATATACTTTCCCATTATAACAATTATATACAAAGGAGTTTGCAAAATCAAAGATTTTCTTAGGGTGTGTAATAGTTTGTTGACTTTCATTCCATAGTTCTGTCATTACTCTCTTCTGCTTCCTTTCCTTACATTGCTCAAAAAGGTGAAAACAGTTAAAAGACCCCACATTCACCTCATGCGTTAGTGAAGAGAGACGGTCATATTGGAGTTCTTTCATTCTCCTTTTAATTTGGTTTATATCCTCTGAGTTTACCTCCTGACCTCTCTGAAGTGCAGAGAATGCGTGAAATAACTGGACCCTACATGACAGATATTTTTTGATAGTTATCACTGTGAGATATACCTGCCTCTCTCTAAAATACATTCTTAATTTCTTGTTTTGTCTCTTCCCACCACATACCAACATTATCATACATTCCCATAATGGATAGTCTTGCCTCTATCAAACTTTTAAACATAGAGACCATTCTGTCACATTTGAGAATATTTTAATTAAATTTCCAGTATCCTGGCCCAGATAAGATCGACTCCTTAATATTGAGGGTGACAGCAACAAGAGTATAGTCTGAAAATTCTACAGGTCTCACAAAAGCATCACTAAATATAGTTTGTTTTTTCGCATAGATTTTGTCAATTTGGCTTTTAGCATCACCTTTTATATAGGTGTAGCCAGGAATATCAGGGTTTTGGGATTTAAACACATCCACTAAATCAGCTTCAGTGCATATAGTATTTAAAAGATGTGAATTATTATTATTATTATTATCGTTAATTTATAATGCGCCAACATATTCCATAGTGCTGTACACAGGATAGTTCCAGGCAAAGGTAAATACAAATAAAAACATAACAAAGCAAGGAGGGCCCTGTCTTTGAGCCTCAAATCCAGTGTCCATGGTGCTTTTTCCAAAGCACCCTGCAGGATTGAAACTCGCAGACTTACAACCTAAAGGCATTGTGTGTGGTAAAGGAGGGAGAGAGAGGTGCTGAGCATTTTAGGATGGAAGGTGATACGCTTATTTAAATAGATGCGTTTTTAGTTAGGTTTTGAAAGTTTTGAGGCAAGAGGACAATCTGGTGGAGCAAGGCAAGGAGTTCCAGAGAATTGGGGCAGCACGAGAAAATTCCTGAAGGCGAGAATGAGAGGAGGTGACAAGAGTTGTAGAAAAAAAAAGTCATTAGCAGAATGAAGAGGGCAGTTGGGGGAATATTTGGAGACGAGAGCAGAGATGTAAGGGGTGCACAATTGTTAAGGGCTTTGTAAGTTAGGGTCATGATTTTAAATTTTATTCTGGAGGCTAAGGGAAGCCAGTGGAGTGATTGACAGAGAGGTGATACTGACAATGAACGTTGTGTACGGAAGATGAGTCTAGCAGAGGCGTTCATTATGGATTAAAGTGGGGATAGTCGGGTGGTCGGTAGGCCAGCAAGAAGCGAGTTACAGTAGTCAATACAAACCCTTTGTCTACCTCTGTCTTGAACATAAGATACAAAGTTGAAATCACCTCCAAATACTACTATTCTTGGAATGTGAAGATATGGCCTTATTAAAGAAAACAAGTATTTTCTTTCGGCTCTAGATTAAGGGCCATAAATGTTAATAAATCTGTAATTAATGTCTCCAATACTAGTATCTAACACGAGACACCTTCCTGCAATTATGTCAACAATTATACTAGACATGATACATATATTTTTAAATATAATTCCAACCACACCACATTCATTAGGTCCAAATAGACCAGATGGAGGCACCCCATGTCCAGTCTTTCCTACAGATATATACATCATTTGTAGTGGACAATCTCGTCTCCTGCAAAAACAAAACATCAAAATGATATGAGTTCAAAATTAAAAACGCTTCAGTCCTTGTTCTTCTGGTCTTTATGCTGTTCTCATTTACTGTAGCAACACTAAGCGGTAGAGGACACTCTGGAATAGTGTTTGTTCTGCACATAGGGATAATAGTGTTGAGAGTTTATTTTTATTTTTCCTTTTCCCTTTTGGGGAGGTCTCTGCTGGTAAAAAACTTTTATTAGAGAGTTCAATCATATCAATATACACTGCTCAAAAAAATAAAGGGATCACTAAAATAACACATCCTAGATCGGAATGAATTAAATATTCTTATGAAATACTTTTTCTTTACATAGTTGAATGTGCTGACAACAAAATCACACAAAAATAAAAAAATGGAAATCACATTTTTCAACCCATGGAGGTCTGGATTTGGAGTCACCCCCATTATGAAAGTGGAAAAACACACTACAGGCTGATCCAACTTTGGTGTAATGTCCTTAAAACAAGTCAACATGAGGCTCGGTAGTGTGTGTGGCCTCCACGTGCCTGTATGACCTCCCTACAATGCCTGGGCATGCTCCTGATGGGGTGGCGGATGGTCTCCTGAGGGATCTCCTCCAAGACCTGGACTAAAGCATCTGCCAACTCCTGGACAGTCTGTGGTGCAACGTGACGTTGGTGGATGGAGCGAGACATGATGTCCCAGATGTGCTCAATTGGATTCAAGTCTGGGGAATGGGCTGGCCAGTCCATAGCATCAATGCCTTTGTCTTGCAGGAACTGCTGATACACTCCAGCCACATGAGATCTAGCATTGTCTTGCATTAGGAGGAACCCAGGGCCAACCACACTAGCATATGGTCTCACAAGGGGTCTGAGGATCTCATCTCGGTACCTATTGGCAGTCAGGCTACCTCTGGCGAGCACATGGAGGGCTGTGTGGCCCCCCAAAGAAATGCCACCCCACACCATTACTGATCCCCTGCCAAACCGGTCATGCTGGATGATGTTGCAGGCAGCAGAACGTTCTCCACAGCGTCTCCAGACCCTGTCACGTCCGTCACATGTGCTCAGTGTGAACCTGCTTTCATCTGTGAAGAGCACAAGGCGCCAGTGGCAAATTTGCCAATCTTGGTGTTCTCTGGCAAATGCCAAACATACTGCACGGTGTCGGGCCCTCATACCACCCTCATGGAGTCTGTTTCTGACCGTTTGAGCAGACACATGCACATTTGTGACCTGCTGGAGGTCATTTTGCAGGGCTCTGGCAGTGCTCTTCCTGTTCCTCCTTGCACAAAGGCGAGGTATCGGTCCTGATGCTGGGTTGTTGCCCTCATACGGCCTCCTCCACATCTCCTGATGTACTGGCCTGTCTCCTGGTAGCGCCTCCATGCTCTGGACACTATGCTGACAGACACAGCAAACCTTCTTGCCACAGCTCGCATTGATGTGCTATCCTGGATGAGCTGCACTACCTGAGCCACTTGTGTGGGTTGTAGACTCTGTCTCATGCTACCACTTGAGTGAAAGCTCCACCAGCATTAAAAAGTGACCAAAACATCAGCCAGAAAGCATAGGAACTGAGAAGTGGTCTGTGGTCACCACCTGCAGAATCACTCCTTTATTGGGGGTGTCTTGCTAATTGCCCATCATTTCCACCTGTTGTCTATCCCATTTGCACAACAGCATGTGAAACTGATTGTCACTCAGTGTTGCTTCCTAAGTGGACAGTTTGATTTTACAGAAGTGTGATTGACTTGGAGTTACATTGTGTTGTTTAAGTGTTCCCTTTATTTTTTTGAGCAGTGTACAAAGTTTTTCCAGGAGTAGTCCCTTCCTGCTGAGAGAGCTGATAATCAGATGCATCTTGACCAGAGTCCTCCATTATATCTCCCCAGTTTGTTTTCACCTAATGCATCATATTTATTTTCTAAAGTAATTCCATCAGGTTTAGGAATTGTGTTTTCAATAGTTGAAACACATTTGCTTGTCACATGGTCCTTAGTGGCCTTGTTAGTTTTTGAAATAGTTTTCCATTACTCCTCTTCACCGTTGGATTTGCCTCCATTAGCACATACTGTAGGTGCACGCTTCCATTATCAGCAGATGTATCAGTTTCGTCTCTTTCCTTGAGCTTGTCATATTCTCATCTCTTATAGGAGGTGTACGTCTCTGACTTAGGTTCTCCTGAAGGTTCAGAACAGGTTTCACATCTTGCTCTTTTGACATTTCTCTCCTATTGTGCTCTGCTTCAGGGCAATCCCTAAAAGATTGTCTGCCTTCATAGCAGAGATTACATATAATTTCTTTGTCACATTCAGAGCTGTGATGTCCTGTTTTACTGCACTGAGAACATTGGTGGAATCACATTTGAAGCACTTATTTTTGGCTGTCCCCAGTAGAAACATCTATCACGATCGCTCCCAAAATACACACAGTTTGGGAGTTGACAGGCCACAATTTTTCTGTACCACAGATTTACTTTAAATTTGTAGCCTCCATTCCAAAACCCTTCTATACATATATCTGGGCCGCTTTTCACCGCACACTGTTTCTGTTGCCAGTAATATATGTCTTCTTGTGCCACAGTTTAAATATCACAAGTTATACAAACTTCAACAGTTCTGTGGCAAGACACCTGAAAGGCTCTGAAACATTCTCATTCTGGGTTATGTTTGGCTTCCTGATATCGGTACCAGAATTTCTCCAGTCCTTCTGGGGTTTTAAAACTTATCTCATAATTCCTAATAATTAGGAGCATGTAACAGAGCATACACCTCATTAGGCTGGGGTGTCTCTCCCTACAACAGCTCTGTCTGGTATGTCCTCCTGCCCACAATAATGGAGTCTCACTACATTTGTGCTCTGCCTACTATCAGCAAGCAAAGTATTAAAAGCTGTACCTTTGCGCTTGGAACTCCATGCTGACTGCTGGGGCTGGGGTGGTTCATCTGATCCACCTGAAGGCTCAAGGTTGGGGGGGGGGGAGTCTCTCCATTGTTAGGATCACTTTTTGCTTCAATGGCCTCCAAAGCTTCAGCATTTTCTGCAACTTCAGCCATTTCCACCACAGGTAGGCCTTGTGTTTGCTCCACACTCTCAGGTACACCAGCTGCATTCAGACTGCTCCCTTCTGCTTCCTGTGTGGCTTGCAAGGCCTGACTCCCAGCTGCAGTTGAGCTCACACTGATTGCTTGCAGGGCTTCAGGTAAACACTGACCTGCAGGGAAGTTCTGGTTAGCTCTCCCCTCCACCTGTGCACCATAACTGGCTGCTGCTTCAGGATTTTTGCTGCTTTCTGGGTTTTCTTTCAGCACAGGCCTAGGTTGTGGGATGCTCTGCAGGTTTGTTTGTTCCTGTAGTACATGAAGTTTTCCCAGTGACAATAACACCTGAGACCGCCATTCTCTTCTCATGCTCTGTGTATCTCTTGCTCTTGGTTTCCTTTTTCTTGTCCATTACTTTACTTTCTGTAGTAGTTTCAGACTTCTTTTCTTACCTGGTGAATAATTTTGGGCCTGGCTTACTGAGGCCTCATTTTATTATCACTCACATCACTTTGATTTTCTTTCTGTTGCTGTAGATTTTGCATTTCATTTGCAAACAAGTTTCTCTTTAGTCAGAGTGTGGGACCTGGTGGTTACTCGTCTCCCACCTCCTCCACATTCAGCCGCCATCTTAGATCTCGGACCGCCCCCTTCCAGTGTATGGGGGAGGCTGGGACCTGCTCTTGGGGGCTTGCCCTCTGTCAGCGAATTAGATCTAAAGACTAAAGTATGCTCTCTGCATTTCCTGTTACTTTGAATGAAGTTTAAACAGGTTTTGCTTAATATTTTTCATTCAGAATATATGTGTACATATTTTTTATAAAAATAAAACTTATCCTGAACACTGCATTCTCTTGTGATTAGTTATGTCTTCCTTTACTGTTTGTATGTTGTTGCGGCAACCATATTTATATCTAAAAGTTTGTAGCATGACTACATTGACCACATTTGATATTGGCAATGTGACTGTAACATGCGTGGCTGATGAAGTCTGACTTGAACTAGATAGTCGCACAGTGCCAGAAACAGCCTTTTTTCCTGGAGGCTTTACTAACTGCTTGCCATGGAACCGGGAACCAAAAGAGAGATAGAATACTTCTGTTTGATTGGCCATTTCTTACTCCCATTGGTGGAGTATTTTAAATTGGTGCTACAAAGACCCTGGAGTGGGTCGGCCTCATGCTATGGGGGCTAGAGTCTCAAGACAATGTCAGGGCAGGTAGGGGTGGTGACAGATAATGGGTTGTAGCACATTCGAAAACTGTTGTGATTGGAGGTTTCTGTAGGTTCTGGTGGACCACCACCCATAATTACATACTTCTCATCGGAGGGAACACTGAAGGAGTGGATTGAGCCAGCGGCAGTAGTGGGCCTTCCAGGGCAGCTGGACTCGGGTTTTGCAGAAAACCTGCAATGTGAGTATCATATACACCATCACACCCTCATATGAACACACATGAACCCAACACACATAGATTACTGACTGCTGGTTATGGACCTCCCCAGTATAGAGTTTATTTTAGTGATACCAAGGGGACCCGTATAAATCCTGATGTTATAGGGTTCAATTAGTGATACCATGGGAGTCTATATGGCTTAAATATAGAGGGACCCCCATGGCTAGCATTAATTACCCCATGGGGATCCACAGGAACCCCCATGGTTAATGGGACCCACATTTTTTACCATGTGCTTTATTAGAGAAGAATTTGCTGACAATGGCCTATTCACTCTTTTCTGAAGTCAAACGTTTATAGGCCATATTTACATCTTGCGGATGATAAATTAAGGGTACATGGAAGTTTTTCCACTTTTAATAATAATAATAATAATAATACATTTCGAAGGCGCTTTGCTTCTAGAAGGGACTCAAAGCGCTTAGGAGAGGAAGGGGAAAAAAGAGTTAATATTATTAGAAGGCTGTAGTGAAGAGCATGGTCTTGAGTCTCTATCTAAATTAGGAGTCTTTATTACTGAATGTGGTAAACCATTCCAGTACCTTGATACTGCATACATAAAAGCTCGGGACCCATGAGGATATTATGGGTATGGTTAATAGATGTTCAGCTGCAGATCTCAGAGAAGGTTGGAACATAAGGAGATTGGAGCTTGTTTGGGAACCTGGAGACTTCATTGTGTAGAGATATGATCAGGCCAAGCTTAATATTTATGTAGTCGTACACAGGGAGCCAGTGGAGGGCACAGAGGACAGGAGGAAGGTAGTAGGGCGTTGTCTTGGGGTGTCACATGCTTTATCTTGGTTATGTTCTTTAGATGGAAAACATGGGGATTTGATCATAGCTGAAACAGGAGTACATCTGTCCTTTTTGGGCTTACCTGTCTTTTTTGGGGGTTTAGCCTGAGCCAGATGCTACTCATCCAACCTTGGAGCGTTCTAGACATCTATAAGGCGCACAGATTGGATGTTCTACATCTGGGTGAAAGGACAGATACACAGCTAGTGAATAAAGGGCCATGGTGCTTTTTGGTAGGTCAGAAGATGTGTAATAGTAGATGGAATGACGCAGATCTGAATTTTATGCCACCTAGACCGGTTTACCAGATCTTCCGATTTTGTCGCCAGTATAGCAATGCAAGATGAATTTTGAATTATTTTAGAATGATCTTTAGCTTAAGTTTCAATAATTTGGTCCGTGATTGACTCAAGAGCATGGGCTCGCTGACCACGATGCTTAATATCTTGCACTGCTTTAGATAGATGTGTTTGCAGTACTTTGTTCATATTTTGCAAAGGATATATCTAATATTTCTACATTTCTGTTAGTTTGCTCAACACATGAGCCTTCAGTAGAGGATGCACGGGAGTCAGTTGTGGGAGTGCAGCATGTTGAATGTTATCTGAAATGTTCTAAAATACGTTTTGCTTGCAGGCTCTTCTTGGACTTATCCATTGTAAAAGTCCATATTGTTTAACACTTTTTAACTATATTGGGCACCCTTGATTGAAGGAATGTAGGTGGTCCTGGCTTTAACTGTGTGACCTCTAACAAATAATATGGCTCATGGTTATATCCGGTGTCCTCTCAGATGAATAAGGGTCACATTTATTCAGTTCAGACGCTTACTTGGTTTAGAATTGCCACTGGGGAATTTATACCCAGGATGGGTCATCCTTTTACAGAAAATCATATTAAGATTGCTATTTATTACTTAAATATCATTATCTGTATGCTGGAAGCTAGAGATGATCCTACTGGTTTTATTGACTCACAGAGATAGTAGTGCAGAGTAGTTTTCCTTTCTGTAAGTCACTCTTGCTCTTCTCTATAGTTCAGACAACGCTGCACTGTTTTTTCAGAAATATTGTAGATATGGTAGGCTCGCTTACTTTAGGGGATGTATGTAGCTCCGGTTACTGGTGAATGACTCTTAGTACAAAGTGAGACACATGTTTATAACCGAGATAATTTTTGGTCTCAGTTCTGACTCATGTTTGTGATGAGAGAACCGCGGAAAAAGTCATACATATGAGAGATCACCCTTATAGTGCAGGAAGAGTATGGTTCTCTGTAATTATTTAATTTCCCCTGGTGCTCTCTGTGCTATGAGACTCTAATACGCGCTCTTGAAGTTTGGATGATTCTACCCTGAGGTAGCCAAACATGATGCTGCACTTTTTGAGTAAAAAAATAATCCAGTCTGCAGGCTGCCATGTGGCTCGGCCTCAGGCCTATTTGCAGTCTATTTTTTTCCAACAATTGCTGGCTGTTAACTCCCTTTATTTACTGTTCCCATAGGTGTCCCCCTTGGGGGTGTGACTGTATAGTGGTCTCTTACCTCCTGTGTTATTTATTCAGCAGAAACAAAATCCAGCCTGCAGGCTGATATGCGGCTAGGCCCCAGGTTTTGTTTTCAGTCTGGTGTGACAAAATGCCACAATATAGGGCTTAAAATGTTCCTGGGGTTCTCACCAACGCTGGGGGACACTTCTCCTTTCTGGTCTGTTTCTCCCCTTGGCCTAGGTTTTTAAAACAGGGAAACTACCATGTCCTTTTAACATGAATTCTGACATTACAGAAAGTATTGCTTCTGTCTCAAGCAAAAGTGTATGTAAAAATTGCTGCAAAAACTGGATGCAAAATGAATATGGCAGTATCACATGGCAATTGGCCCAGTGCATGCAGTTCTGTGTTATAGTATTGTGAGTAGTGCCCAAAAATCTGTGTCCGTGGTAATAGGTTACAGTGTATTTATTTGCACCAATGAGGACAACATGTACAGACCCTGAGTTTTCAACGACTACATATTATTTTAAATCATTAGAATAGTCACATAGATAAAAGTCTAAAATAGGGGAATATAGGGAAATAGAAGAACAGAAAATAAGAGTAAGATACAATATCATTACATACTGTAAAAGAGAGGGTATATATGCTGTGGTAGTACAAATTTTGGTGGTAGATGTTAAATAGGAATAAATGTTATTAAAATAGTAGGATTAAAGGTAAATGGAAGTTTCCCTGTTTTAGGCATCTGGTACTAGCCAATAGAAACACTGCAAGTACAGTTTTTAATCATATACTAACCTTCAAGTCAACAGCAGCATAATGCAGAAATCCACATAGCAAAGTCTGAACTCCTTCTTGCTTCCTTGTGGTGGGGGCTACACATCCCATGATGCTTTGCAGAGACTTCCCAGAGATTGCAACAATGTTAGAGCTGCCTGTGATTGGATCAAACTAATTATGAATTTAATGCAATTTTAGCTAGGATTCTTCAGTGGCATTACTTGTCAAAATTAACTGCCATAAAAGCTGAAACAGTTTGCAAACTCCAGGGTATGTCTGCGAGTTTCAATCCTGCGCAGTGCTTTAAGGAAAGCGCTATGGACACCGGATTCCAAGCTCAAAGACAGGGCCACCCACTCTTTGCAATGTATGAATCTTTAACTTGTCATTGCCTGTAACTTAACTTATGTATAGTGCTACGGAATATGTTGGCGCGTTACAAATAAACGATAATAATAATATATATATATATTATTTTTTTTAATTGGTGCAAAATACTGTTTTCATACACTACTGATTCTCCTCTATCAGATGCATTCATAATCCATAAAACTTACATTTGCCTTTAATATTTCCACTAGATATGTTTTCAAGAGACTAATAATCAAATGTTTAAAGTTTAAAGCATCCCTGTGGTCAAATGTCTTTCTATATGATATATTACATAACTAAATATAATAATAGGCAAAATGTTTTAAAAAAGAGAAATAAATAAGCACATCCTTTATATTTGGTAATTTTTGTATGCAGTTATTCTTTACTGCAAGCTTTATATTTTTTCTTGCCTGCTCCTATATATTTTTGCTCAGAAGTCTATGTCCTTGAAAACTAATGACCCTCCCTATAGTTCAGCAAATTTCCCACTGTACAGCTATGCACTTCTTGTGCATTCAAAGCCTCCTCCCAATTCAGGAAGATAACCCCCTGAAACCCAAATGGTAGCATAATTGCAGATAAAAAGTAATACATTAGAGGCTGTGGTATGTATTTTAAGAGTAAATCTTAAACATTTGACCACAGTGGTCCAATGGACATTTTATTGTTGTAATAATATAGCATTTTGTAATAGCTCATTATATATGAATCAATTTTCTTCAGTTGACACAGGAATGCAAGAAGAAAAAATTAGTTTCATTTCTGACACTGACGCTTAGAATTCTGAGTTTTATGATTTGATTGCTCTTTTGTTTAGGTGAAACTTTTCCTTTAAAGTCTGAGAAGACAAAAAAAAAGTTCCTCCTTTCTGAAGCCATGGTTTAGATTAGTGGTGAGTAAAAGGCAATTGTTGGCTAGTACAATATATAATCCTAAAATGTTTCCAAGTGGACAAACATTCTGTACCCTGTATCTGCTGGTAAAAGTCAATATAAACAGTTTTTACATTTTTTAAACATTAGATTTTTTTTTTTTTTTGAATATAGCAGGTTTACTTCTCTTTAAGCTTGGGTTCTATCTTATATGAACTGCTTAGCATTAGTGGTATAGTATACTATCACTTACCTTCAGCTGCTTCATCGCTACACAGTGCAGAACAATTTAAAGAAGTGAATTACTGTGCCACTAAAGTATGCAGTTTTAAATTAAATTCCACTAATAAGTGAAACCTAATAAAATGCAAAGTTTTCTATCCAGATTTTTCTAACTTCTTGAAAGTTATGATAGATAAACGAGCATCAGTGTTTTTACATGTTCACACCAACAACACACATGTTTGCGTTTGTATTCTTTTGTGGGAGGGAGGTTTCAGTTCATGTTCAGAAAGTGGGCGTCATTCACAATCATGAATGAAAACTTTTAGTGCACATTCAACATGCCAAACTATGGCAAAAAGTTGTACTGGTAAATAAATAATACATTTAATGATTATGAATGAGAATTATTTAATTTAAAGATTGGTAATTTATGGATCTTTTCTGTTTCATCCCTGCCAATAGTGGCCAGTAGGTGGAGCGACGATGGTTCGAGAACATTTTGTTAATTTGTTCTTAGCGTGAGTGTTAGACTTAGGGGTTAGGGTTAGAGTAGTGGCAGATGATAAGCTTTACATAGTAAAATAGTGGAGCTCTGTACTTTACTAAACCTTAAGCCTAACCCCTAAATCTAGCACTAAACCTAACACTAAGAACAAATTGGAGAAAGACTTGACGAGCCACTGTCGTCCCACCTACTGGCTGCTGCAGGCCACTACTGATGGAGACAAACCAGGAAAGGTCCTAATTTTTTAATTGTTTGTAAATGCTATAAATATTGTAATTTTTTTGTAAACATAATAAAATAACTCATTACACATCATAAATTAATCATAATTAACAATAATAATTGTGAATACTGTAAGTATTGTAAATACTATTTCTATTCAGTAAAAATGTATTTTCACTTGGTTCATAATCAGTTCAGAAAAAAATGCAACTATCGGTAAAGAATAATTTAATATAAAAGTTACAACGTGTAAAAGCTGTGTTTATTTGTATGTTTTTTTAAAGAACATTTTGCCTGTTATTAAGTTTAGTAATTTAACAGACCATATTGAAAAAAATTGGCCAGAGTTAACTTTTAATTGATGTCTGAGAAACAGCTGGAAAATTGTAATTGTTTAAAGGGCCAGTTTAAGCACGTTTGTTAAATATATTTTTACATGCACCATTAACTAACATTAAAAATACATGTGAAGGTAGGTTTAAATATCTTCATATGGCTCAGTTAATTGTTTGTTGTGTGGTCTCTCCCTCTCTTCTTTGTTAATTTTCATGTGATAGGAATATATCCACATAAAACTAACAGATAAAACGTTAAGTGCTATGGGTTGGAGCTGGAGGCACTAGTCTCAGGTAAAATCCATTATATGGGCCTCATTCAAATGAGATCTGGCCAATTGAATAGGGCTCTACATAAGCACAGAGCATATTTTTGTTTTACAGAAGTTTTTAGTTAGTAAATTTTTATCCAAAAGCAATGTTTTATCTAACTAAAAACTTATGTAAAAAAATATGCTCTGTGCTTATGTAGAGCCCTATTCAATTGGCCAAATCACATTTGAATGAGGTTCTATATATGGGGTTCATTTTCATACTAGCGACTTGCCCGTCAAAAAATGACGGCAAGATCAAGTTTTTTCCAAAACATTTCTCCCTCCCATGTCTCTTTCCCTCCCCCCTCCTGTTTCTCTTTGCCCTCTCTCTCCCTCCCTTGTCTCTCTTTGCCCCCTCTCTCCCTCCCTTGTCTCTCTTTGCGCCCTCTCTCCCTCCCTTGTCTCTCTTTGCCCCCTCTCTCCCTCCCCTGTCTCTCTTTGCCCCCTCTCTCCCTCCCTTGTCTCTCTTTGCCCCCTCTCTCCCTCCCTTGTCTCTCTTTGCCCCCTCTCTCCCTCCCTTGTCTCTCTTTGCCCCCTCTCTCCCTCCCCTGTCTCTCTTTGCCCCCTCTCTCCCTCCCCTGTCTCTCTTTGCCCCCTCTCTCCCTCCCTTGTCTCTCTTTGCCCCCTCTTTCCCTCCCCTGTCTCTCTTTGCCCCCTCTATCCCTCACCTGTCTCTCTTTGCCCCCTCTATCCATCCCCTGTCTCTCTTTGTCCCCTCTCTCCCTCCCCTGTCTCTCTTTGCCCCCTCTCTCCCTCCCCTGTCTCTCTTTGCCCCCTCTCTCCCTCTCCTGTCTCTCTTTGCCCCCTATATCCATCCCCTGTCTCTCTTTGCCCAATCTATCCCTCCCCTGTCTCTCTTTGCCCAATCTATCCCTCCCCTGTCTCTATTTGCCCCTACTATCCCTCCCCTGTCTCTCTTTGCCTCTACTCTCCCTCCCCTGTCTCTCTTTGCCTCTACTCTCCCTCCCCTGTCTCCCATTCTCCCCATCGCCCTCCCCTGTGTCTCTTCCCCCTCTACCTCCCCTGTGTCTCTTTCCCCACTCCCTCCCCTGTACCCCCCTCCCTCCTCTGTGTCTCTTTGCCCCTTCTCCCTTCCCTGTGTCTCACCTACCTCTCCTGGCTCCCTTCCCCCATCCTGTCTCCCTTCTCCCTGCTTGTGACCCCCACTTCATTACCTCCTGGTTTCTTCTCCCACTGGATCTCTGCAGATGGCTGTCTGTGTGGGGAGCAGCGGTGGGCTCAATCCTCATCTCTGTCCTGTCTGCTTGTTGAGGCAGAGATGTGAAGCAGCTGCGTGGAGCTGCCGAGGAGGGAGCCCTGGGGAAGAAGCCAGCTGCAGGCCCAACCAGCACAGGCCCAGATCTGAGCACCGCGGCTCCATCTCCAGTAAAGGCTCCTCCTTGTACACCCAACGGGGGTAATTTTATTCCTCTCCCCCCTCTGCAGCCTTAGGCCTGTGGCTCATTTATCAGATCCCCGCCCCCTGCGGCCTGTCCTCGGAGCCCAGCGCAAGGAAGTAGCTGGGGAAGAACCCAGCTGCAGGCCAGACAGCACAGGCCGGGATCGGAGGCTCCTCCTTATACCCCCAACTGTCCTGCCTCCCTGGAGCTGCATCCTGCAGCACTGATACCTGGAAGTGCTGGCTGGGTGTCTGAGCTTCCCGTGCAGGTGCCTGGGGTGATGTGGGCTGCTGGGGAGCATCAGTGGCAGGGTCCTGTCAGTGCTGGCTGGGTGTCTGAGCTTCCGTGCAGCCTGGGGTGATGTGGGCCGCTGGGGAGCATCAGTGGGGCAGGGGGTGCCGTGCAGGCGCCTCGGGTAATGTGGGCCACTGGGGAGCGTTGCCAGCAACTGCGGCCCTCGCTTCGCGAGGGCCGCAGCGTTAGCAACAACCCGCATGCTCACAACTATATATGTGGTGGGCTTTAGGTCCTCTCCCTCTTCAGATTCAACAAAAAATCACCAGCAGTGGCCGCCCACCAACCGCTATTTCTCAGACTTCAATTATAAGTTAATTGTGAACATTTTTTTTTTCAGTATAGTCTTATACTGGACCTATAGGATCGCAAACAGAAATCTGTTGTATTTTTGAAGCAAAGGGCATTATAACTCACAAGTTCCTCATCAGTTACATACTTAAAATTTGTGAAATGGCTACCATATTTTAAGAGAAAGCAACAGAAACTAGAGAAATTTGGAAATTTCCTTTAAAAGAGGGACTCTTGGGAGGATAAGAAAGACTGGGGATTTTCCCCTGTAAATATGACTGTCCCTCCAAAATTCAGTATGTAGGTATGTAAAAGGTAATATATTACAAGTCTAGAAACATGTTTCAAATTTTTAAGTGTAGTTCTTGGCCACAGTGATCATTTATTTTGTGTGAAAGAAAAATCCTTTCAGACCTGAACACTGCTATGTCCGAATTGACGTTGTTTTGTTGCTCAGTCGTGTATGACTCTCCACAACCTCATAGACCATTACACACCAGGCACATCTTTATGTCCATGATCATGCTGATCCACTTGGTTTTCATGGCAGAGATACTGGAGTGGGTTGCCAGTTCCTTCTCAAGTAGATCGTAGCATACATCTCCTGGTATTCTTATGTGGTCTCCTATCCACATACTGACCAGGCCCAACCTTGCTTGGCTTCAGGGTGGTGTGAGCTCTTGATTTCCTGACTGGTGAAAGCACTGAATCCTAACCACTGGACCACGATGGAACCCATATCTGAATTACACACTATTAAAGCTGCCATCTGTAAGAAGTTCTATCCCTTGGAGTGCAACTGGAATACAAAAAGAAATGGGCTTATATCCTCATTTTTATTGCTCTATGAAACCAGTAGAAAAGACAGCATTAGGTTAACAATTCCTGACATTTGTGGATATATATTTGTAGCTTACTTTAAATAGAAATATATTGCACTGTTTTACAGATTCCAAATAAATTACATTTTGTTGCGTATAACCAGAAAAATACTTTTCAATCATCTATAAATATTTTATACATCAGTTTGGAGTGACCTCTGCTGGTAAAAGAGAATATACAATATTCCCATTCCCTTATAAGAAATGCATTTTTTCAACTATGGTACCCTAACAGTAAAAGGTTTATCAGCATGCCCAGGTTATTTGAAAAGTAAAAATAAGGTAATTGTAACATTATTTTTTGTTGTTGTTTAGTAGTTCAGTTGTGTCTGACTCTCAGTGACTCTATGGACCACGGCATGCCAGGTGCATCTTTCAGTCACTGCCCCTCTGAGCTCCATCAACTTCATGTTTATTGCTTCAGTGACCTCATCTATCCATCTCCACCTCTGTCGTCCTCTTCTTCTTGTAACTTCAATCTTTCCCAGCATCAGTCTTTTCTAGGGAATCCTGCGGGTTCATAATATGGCCCAAATATTTGAGATTCAGACTCATGATCATACCTTCTAGTGAACAGTTTGTCTTGATTTCCTGAAGTATTGCTTTATTGGATCTTGTTGCAGTCCAGGGGACTCTAAGCAGTCTTCTCCAACACCACAATTCAATGGCGTCAATTCTATGGCGCTCAGCCTTCTTTATGGTCCAGCTCTCACATCCATATGTTACTACTGGGAAGACCATAGTTTGAACTATGTGGACCTTTGTTGATAGTTTAATATCTTTACTTTTTACAAGCTTGTCCAAGCTTGCCATAGCTTTCCACCCAAGAAGCAAACGTCTTTTAATTTTACGACTACAGTCACCATCTGCAGAGACCTTGGAACCAAGGAAAATAAAATCTGTCACTGCCTCCACTTCTTTTCTTCCCTGTCTTTTTGCCAGGAAATTAGATTGCCGTTTGCCATGATCTTCGTCTTTTTAACGTTGAGCAGTAGGACAACTTTTGCACTCTCTTCTTTTACCCTCATCAATAAGTCCTTTAGTTCCTCCTCACTTTCAGCCATCAGAGTAGTATCATCGGTCTATCTGAGGTTGTTGATATTCCTTCCAGCAATATTGATTCCGGCTTTGGATTCATCCAGTCCAGCCTTACGCAGGATGTATTCTGCATATATGCTGAATAAATAAGGTGACAATATACAAACTTGTCGCACTCCTTTTCCGATCTTGAACCATTCTGTTGTTCCATGTTCAGTTCTGACCGTGGCTTCTTGGTCGACATACAAATTTTTTAGGAGGAGGATGAAATTATCTGGTACTCCCATCTCTTTAAGGACATGCCACGTTTTGTTGTGATCCACACAGTCAAAGTTTTTAAAATACTCTATGAAACAGGAGTAAATGTTTTTTTGGAACTCTCTTGCTTTTTGTACTGTCCAGCAGAGATTGGCAATTTGATCTCTTGTGCCTTTTCCTCTGCGGGGGTACCTCTGCGGAACCCAGCTTGCACATCTGGTAGTTCCTGGTACATATATTGTTGGAGTCGAGCTTGTAGAATCTCAAGCATTACCTTGCTGGCATGTGAAAATGAGTGCAATTGTTTGCTAATTGGAGCACTCTATGGCACTGCCTTTTTTGGGGATGTAGACTGACCTTTTCTATTCTATTGTCCATTGTTGACTTTTACAAATGTGTTGGCATAAAGCAAGTAACACTTTCACAGCTTCATGCTGTAGAGTTTTGAATAGTTCAATTGGCATTCCATCAAATCCTGCAGCCTTATAATCAGCAAGACATCGTTAGGTTAACAATTCACTCTACAAGATGTCTGGCTCCAACTCATTGGACAAATTATTGAGGTCATCGCTGCTGTTAAGATCCTTCCTGTATAGATCTTCAGTGTATTCCTGCCACCTCTTCTTTATCTGATCTTCTTCTGTTAAGTCCCTACTATTTTTGTATTTTATCACTACCACTTTTGCAAGCAAGGTGCCTTTTTAGGCTCCAAATTTTCTTGAAGAGATCTCTTGATTTACTCATTCGGTTATATTCTTCGATCTCTTTACATCACTCATAGTAGAAAGTCTTCTTGTCTCTTCTTGCTATCCTCTGGAATTCTGCATTCAGTTAGACAAATCTTTCTTATCTCCACTACCTTTCATTTTTCTTCTTTTTTTCTGGGCCACTTTTAAAGCCTCCTCAGACAGCCAGTTTGACCGCTTACTTTTCTTTCTTTTAGGGATATTCTTTGTTGCTGTTTCCTGGATTATGTTGCAAACTTTGGTACAAAGTTATTCAGGCATTCTATCTTCCATGTCTAGGTCCTTAAATCTATTCTTTACTTCCACTACATATTCACAAGTGATATTATTTATTTTGTATCTACTTGGTCTGATGGATTTCCTTCTTCTTCAGATTAATTTTCAATTTTCCAATAAGAAGCTCATAGTCTGAGCCACAGTCGGCTCCAGGTCTTGTTTTTGCTGACTGTATAGATCTCCTCCATCTTTGGCTGCAAAGTATATCGTCAATCTGATTTCTATGTTGTCCATCTGGTGATGACCATGTGTAGAGTCGTCTCGGAGGCTGTCGGAAGAGGGTGTTTGCTACGAGCAGAGAATTGTCTTGACAAAATTCTACTAATCTCTGACCTGCCTTATTTTGTACTCCAACACCAAATTTGCCAGTTATTCCAGGTGTCCTTTGGTTCCCAACTTTAGCATTCCAATCTCCTATGATGAGAGTAACATCTTTTCTCTGGGTTGTATCTATGATGTGTTGAATGTCTTCGTAGAACTGGACAACTTCAGAACTCTTCAGCATCCGTGGATGGAGCATAGACTTGGATCACTGTGATATTAAATGGCTTGCCTTGAATTTAAATTGAAAACATTCTGGCATTATTGGGTTGTAACTGTGCCCTGCATAGGCCACTCATTGATTGACTAGGATGGCTATTCCATTTTTTCTGCAAGATTCTTGACCACAGTAGAAGATCTGGTGGTTGTCTGATGTGAAATGGCCCATTCTAGTCCATTTAAGTTCACCAATTCCCAGGATATAAATGTTTAACATTGTCATTTCATTCTTGACCACATCTAGTTTGCCTTGTTCATACTTCTAACATTCCAGGTTCCTATTCTGAATTGATCTTTGCAGCATCAGACTTTACTTTCCCCTCCAGACACATCCGTAGCATGGTGTCCTTTCAGCTTTGGTCCAACCACTTCATTAGATTTGACTTGCCCTCTGCTCTTCCTCAGTAATGTGGTAGGCACCTTCTGACCTCAGGGGCTCATCTTCCGATGCCATATAGTTATGTCTGGTTGTGCCTGTCCATAAAGTTTTCTTAGCAAAGATATTGGAGTGGGTTGCTAGCTCTTTCTCCAGTGGACTGTGATTTGTCTGACCTCTCTGCCATGTCCTTCCCATCTTGGCTGACCCTACATGGTATAGCTCATAGCTTCATAGAAGTGCACAAGCCCCTTCACCATGACAAGGTAGCGATCCAGAAGCTTTTATATGCAGTTTTTCTTTACTGCTGGTAGTCATTTCCTTGGTAAAGTTGTTTGTTTAAATGGCAACTGTAATGATCCAAGAACAGGTGCTAGATGCATTAAACGACCACTGTATTCTAAAAATAAATGTTAAACTTAAATTACATGCAAAGGTATTCTTGATTTATAACGATTACACTTTGTATGCTAGCTATTATACTTTAAAGCTCTAATCTTTATAGGTTTCTGCCCGTTGTTCTGTGCTACTTGGCTCTGGACCTTTAGAATAAGTAGTAGGACTTTCTGCTATGTGCTCTGGAGTAAATATGAGGCTTGATCTACACCGTAGCAAATGGCAGTCTGCTACAGTGGTCCTGCCTCTAATTGTGCAAAAGGGGTGGAGCCAGACAACACAGAGAAAAATCTATAGAAAAAAAATATATATATATACAAAGAAATGTCACCACAGAGGTCCTTTAATGGATTCTGTCATGTCCACAAGTTAGTTGTCATTTATTTATATTGGTGTTTTCAATAATATTTTTAGAAAGCAAAAAAAAACTAAACAATTAAATTTTTAAGTTAGTTTTGTTGAAAACACTGGCAGTTTTAGATGCCCCATTTTCGGTATACAGAGCCTTCATCCTTTATTTAGTCTTGTCTTCTCCTACCTCACGAAGAAGATAGGAACAGCAGACATCAAAATGGTAGATTACATATATCTGTATATTTACATATATTATTCTTATCATTTATTTAAAAAGTGACAGTACAGGGGACAGAGTGAATACATAAGACATACATGACAAATGAATAGATACTGGTACAGAAGGGCTTGATGGCATTTTCTTATTTTTTTAGTCATTGAAGCGTGTCCAACGCTCTGTGACCCTATGGACTGCAGCATGCCAGGCACATCTGTCAGCCACTGCCCCTCTGAGCTTCATCAACGAACTCATCTACCAATCTCAGATGTCCCCTTCTTTGTTTGCCTTCAATCTTTCCCAGTAACCTGGTGTTCTCTAGGGAACCCTGCCTCATGATATGGCCAAAAGATTTGAGCATTAGCATCATGATCATACATTTCAGTAAACAGTTTCGCTTTATTTCGTGTAGTATTGACTGATTGGTTCTTCTTGCAGTCCAAGGAACTCCAAACCGTTTTCTCCAACACCATAATACGACGACATCAATTCTATGGCTTTCTTTTGGTCCAGCTCTTACATCTGTATGTTACTACTATGCAGACCTTTGTTGATTCCTTACAAGAATCAAACATCTTTTAATTTCACGGCTGCAGTCACCATCTGAAGAGAAGCTAATTAGTGGTGCTATTACATTGCACATGTCTTGCAAAATGTAATGCTCGACAAAAAAGATAACCTATTCAGCCAACCAGAACTCTCTAAACAACTTTTATACTCTAAACCAGGGGTGGGCATGTTCGGTCTTTGAGAGCCCCACACAGGCCAAAATTTGAGGATATCCATGCTGTGCTCAGGTGAGTCAATCAGGATGACTGAAGAAGTGATTGACTTACCTGTACACAGCAGGCATATCCTCAAATCCTGGCCTGTATGGGGCTCTCCAGGAATTGGCCAACCCCTGCACGAAACTAACATAAAAAAAACCCTCTAGAGAAGGATTCCCTTATCTGATTGACTGTATCAATGGCCAATCAGAGATCGGTAGCTAATATGTTTTTTCTATCAATTCACCAATCAGATTAAGTGGTAGTCTTCTCTGATCACATTGCTAGAATTTTAATTCCTTTGCACTGATTGGTTGATATTTGACAGTTATTTCAGCCAATCAAAGCCCTAGAAAGTTTGTATAAAAACTTTGGGGACAAGGCCTACAATTAGTTTAGGTACATTTTTTTTTTTCATTTTTACAGAGTTACATATTTTGGCCTTTTCCATGGGCTTGAGGAGATAATCAAGATGAATATGTCCTTTCAATGGCTAAGAGAGTTGGTCAAGACTTTAATCAGGATGAATGTGCCCATTTACCAGGACTGAAGAGAGGATCCAGGGCTTATTTTGACAACACTGGAGGAAGGATGGTAAAATATTAATTAATCATTTATTTATTTTCTAGGTTTAATATTTTTTATTTGAGTATCATTTTTTTATTTGAAAGTGCCACTGACGTCTCATCAGAAACAGATAAAACAGTGAAAATAAAGTAAAAACCACCTACAGATTTTTTTTTAATGATGCCTATTCCAACCTTATATATTTGTGTTTATATGGGCTTCTGATGCTCCTTATAGCCATCCTCACGTGTCCTGCATTAGAAATGAGTAGGAGTGTGTAGCAATTAGAACCAATGGGCTATAGTCTTGACTTGCACCTGCTCAGTCAGCGTCACCTGCTATAAAGATAAATAGATAAAAAAATACCACCTACTCGCCAACTACAGCCAATCCGACAAACCTTCCCTCACTTATTTCCCCCTGCACTTGAAATTATATTATTATAACTATTATATCTTAGGTAAATAATATTACCCCAATCTTCACTTAATCTACTGCTTGTGTTTGCACACTGTGTCACAATTATAAGAAATTGGTCATACATATTGGCCTACAATAAATTATGATAATGTTATTATTTTCTCTCTCTTCCTCTATATATATATATATAGATAGATATGTGTGTGTGTGTGTAGATATATAAATGTCATTAAGAGGTCAGTCAGTCATTCCCGGGTTAAATTCCAAAAGAAACACATCAAAGGGGTGAGAAAAACACATAATTGCAATTTTCACATCTGTCATATGGACAGGATGTATGGGGTCTATTCACTTAAATACAGGGCACCACCCGTTGAGATGATAATCAATGATAATGGTAATTGTTTTAGTACAGTTGACTAAAGAGATCTATTGATTAAGATTGCGAGAAAGTCTACTCTGTCAACAGATCCAATTAAGATATAGAGGGGGGGAGACAGCCCAAATATCATATAAAAAAACAGCTTAAATTCACAATGGCAGAAGGAGAGGGGACATAGAGATCCCACACAGAGAGGTTCTGAGGTGACCAGTAGACCATAGGTGGTAACTATACCTCTCAATATTTTTGATCCACGCAGGGTAATTATATTGCATGTCTGATTGATGACTAATTCTTTTTCTTTCTCCCTGTATACTGATGATATATATATTGGGGTAAAAATATTAATTACTGTTTTCTTTCTTGCTGTATACCAATGATATGTGGATATATATATATTAATTAATGTTTTGTTCTTTCTGGATACTGGTGAAATGTTTGCTGTTTTTCTTTCCTCTTGAAGGGTTAAAAATAATTTATGTGTTTTCTTTTTGTAGGAGCCAGCCATTAAATAACAACTAATTGTGCTTATATATAAATATATAGGATATATTTTGTTTATATTTTGTTATTTCATAAAACTTTACATTTGTGATTATTTGTTTTTGGGTTACTTTGTTTTCCCACACGTTCTTTTATGATTGTTTGTTTTTGTGCACAGAAATATATAAATATATGTGAATTCATAAATCTTATTGGTGTGTTTTATTTGTCAATCATTCTTAAAAGAATAGAATCTCTAGAAATTACCCTTTAATTTCTTACACAATGCTTTCTCGCTCTTTTTTTCCTCCTAATAACCTCTTGCCTCTTTCTCAGACTCTCCTATGCAGCCTCTCCATATCACATCCCCAACATTATAACCATCTCACCTTCCTTGCTCTCCTCTCCTCTTCTTTCCTCACATGAGCTCCTATCCCTCCTCCAGTCATAATCTCATCCCTTCCCTAATGCTCATAAGCAAAAACACTACTGTGAATTCCATTCCCATCTCCTCTCACTCCTTCTCCTGGCTGCTGGAGATATATCTCCTAACCCAGGCCCCACACTCATTTCCAAGGGCAGCAAACAACTAAAACACCAAGAATTTGATACATAAACAGGTGTAATCTGGGGGTTGTGGGAGGAGTCTTCGCCCTATAAAAAAAAAATCTTCCTAGCCATACCCAAAACCATGTCGTTCTTTACGTGTGTCTCTTCCGCACCTAATGTCTTCATGGTTCCGCTTCCTCTCTCCGCCCCCGGTTGCCTGATTCCCTCTCCTCCCACCTTCCCTGGCCTTTTTCCTCCATTCCTCTCACCTCCATTTGCCGCCCGCCTTTCTCCTTCCTTCTCGCTCCCTAACTCTTGCTGCTTTCTGGCCTCTATCCTTCAGGCCTCACAGCACTCTCAGCCTCCTCCGATCACTGCTGCCGGTCTTCCCATCAGCATAGCTGCATCCCGCACTATCCTAAACTCGTATATCTACCTGCTACATTCACTCAGCTGTGTGTTTCATGCAACCACATTTCTTTCTGCTCCATTCAACACCTTTCAGCCTGCCATCTGTATTTCCCATGTTAATAAAATATCCTCAATCCACTTGATATGTTGAACAGGTTTAGATTGTATGCACTAGGCATAAGCAAGTATGGACTGCTCAATACATTGAGTATGATAGCCAATCACACACCCAGGCAGGGAAACATTATTCTTTGATGAACAATGGCTATTATTTAATTCTTATAACAGCACACAGACCCTTAGAGCTATGTATATCTATGTACTTCTACCATAGATTAATGAATTGAATGAGTCACACAAACTTTTACTAAGTGCATTATCCCTATACCTATCCTGCAAATTATAGCAACACATTGTACCACTTACTTCAGTCTTGAGACCCTCTTCCTTTGCGCTCAGCGTTTTCCCAAGCACAGATAAAGTTAAAGCTAACTTACAGCCATTATCAAATAAGTAACATGAAAGCACACAATGTCGTACTAGACCATGATGTTTAAGTCCGCCGAGGGCTATAACTACCATAAATCAGTACTAGCTCCTTTTCACATATAAGACCATCAACTCCTCATGCCTCGTAAAATCACTAACCACCTGGCGTATAATAAACGGTCTAAAGTACCTTTAGCTCCTCATCCATCTTTCCCCTCCGAATCCTCCATAGGGATCACACTGTCACCTATCCTTAATCTCCTTCCTTGACATCCCATAGATGTCAACATCCCCCACTCCTACCACATGACAAGCTCAACCTACAGTATTGCCACTGTACCACGTAAGTAAGTCCCATCCATTTTTCTAAACCACTCATTTTGAATTATTTTTCAGATGCCCAATCATATTTCAGTACCATACTGACACTAAACAGAATTCTAAGATGAACAACCACACACAAGTTGGATAATCAAATAGTAAATTCAATCACGCCCCAACTACCAGACCATTCATTACTTGTTATACCCCATACGGATAAGCGTCAATAGCTAATCTTTAAATTCCCATTCTTTCTATAATTCTATATCCCCACAGGTCTACGGAATCAAACGCCTCCCATGGAAGGGATTGACTATGCTTACATATTATAATCATTTAACATTTATCTTTTCAATAGGCTCAACGTCTTACCATGGGCAATCGGGTGCTCTCTGACATAGAAAAACTTGCCATCACAGGCCGCTTAAACTCCACCCAGACCTGCTTCTGTGAGCCAGCTATTATACCACCCGCGATCGTGCTATCGTATTTCATCTCCACCCAAACAAGAAGAGACATAATAGATGGTAAAGACATAAAATCTTGTTACTCTACTGATTCATTCCCAAGAAGGTTCAGAAAATAAGACACCGTCAGAAGGAGACATATCGGTCACCATTCGGACCAAAGACCAGTGGCCCTGCCGCAAGCTTTCAGTAACAGAACCCGAACTAGTGTTAACATTTCCCAAAATTGCTAATGTTCTGTTCAGCCACGTCACGCTCCCAAAAAATAAAATAAAAAAATGAAACCGGAGGACAAGTGCAGTATCTGGGTACCACGGTCATTAGCAACAATTTCAATACAGAAAGGTGCACATATAATGGCTGCAGACTCCAGCACTATCGCTCCGTGTGCCACAAGGTTCACTCTAAGACCATCTGCCCTCAAATAATGCACTTGTTATGGTTAGCAGACATCAACTTGTCACTCCTCGACCACTACCTCTGGTATCACCATTCACCTAATTTTAAATCTTTCACACTGGGGTCACTACATAACCCCAGTGTTCTTTTTTAGAGCTGATTTAACTATGCTACAAAGGAGCCTGCTCTAGAGGACCAATTCCCCAACATCAAAACCAGAAACCATTACCTCTTGGGGCCCATTCACATACCTCCTTTCCAATCAGGAAGGTTAATCCAAAATCTTATTTGTCCATACTATTTTATCTCACCCAGCATTGACTCACTAATCTCTTCCTAAGACTTTCAATTTCTTTGCAGAGGACCTGCACCAGATATTAAGTCACAAGAAGTGATACCCAATAGTTATTCATTATTCAGATGGGTTCTAATTCATAGAAAGAGCATCTTCTAAACCCTCCAATCAAAATTGGAAGCTCCATTTACTGAACTTCACATACCCTGCTATTGCAACTAGTACTTAGGAATAGCTCATATGATAGAATTCCTTGTCATTGAATTAGACACCTCTTTAATGATAGCTAGCCTCAATGGTAACAAACTGGAATGCAACCAGCACATTCTTGCAACCCTTCAGAAATCTAAAAGATGCGCCTGAAAGGAGCTCCAGTCTTTCCTCAGTCACGTAATGTATGCAACTTATATCCTCCCGCAAAACAATCAGGCGTTCGGTTTCACCGCATTTCCCAGTTCACCCTACATCAATCATTTTTAGTGCACCAACCTGATATTCAAGAAATTTCTCTTGATTCTGGTGATAAACCATTTGTCTAAGATGTCTCCAGCCACTTTGTTTGCCTTCTATGGCTTCCTCCGTCCAGGTGTGTTCATTTCTTCACAATCTGCTATATCTAACTAAACAAGACACATCACTATCCACAGACCATGGCCCACTAACACGCCACACACTAAAACCATCTGTAAGCACACCGCCATCATTCATTACTTCATAATTACTCCATAATTATCTATTACTGGTGCCAGGTTTCAGCTATCAAACTCCTTTTAAAATCCATTTCGTGCAAAACATCGTCTCCCCCCCTTCTGTGCATCTCAAGCCAGCCACTATCCACCACCTCCTTCATGCATTCCAGCCTCTTATTAGACAGGGACTAGATCCATTCAGCCACTTTAGTCATTCACTTTGCATATGCGCAGCTACCTTCGCCTCAAGGTTAATATCCCCACACATATGGTCCAATTAATTGGCCGATGGAAGTTAAACTATTACGCCCACTTCATACCTAACCCCTCAACTAAAATGAAACAAGCATTTAAACATTACCCAATAAATAACTTTAAGCATCTCCACAGCCTTCCCTATTATTGCTACTTTCTGGCCTCTAAGTGTTGGGAAATACAACAGCATGTATTACACAATATGTAATGTTAATGTTTACTGCATGTGTAATTGTGTCCAGTCAATAAGGGGTTAAGTGACAGTTGGGAAGGGTTATGTAATCTCTGTGATTGTTAGCGATTTGACAGTTATAGAATACTGCTTGATACTGCAAGTGCTGGTTATGTTTTTAACCTGATGTACATATGTTTTGTTGTTTTATCCAAGTTAGTAGATCAATATATTACTCTTCACTATCTACCATTGTTAGCCAACACTAAGCCGGCAAAAATGGGTTTTGTAGCACATGCCACATGTCAGCTACTGACATAGAGAAGGATCCAACCACAAATAACCAGGTGTAATCTGGTTTGTAATCACCTGTGTCTTCTTCTTTACTCCTCCCACCTCACCCCATACAAAAATCCTTTTCTCTTCCTTGCCCTCTAAGCAGGCAAAAAACGGTCTTGTAGCACATGCCACATGTCAGCTACTGACATAGAGAAGGATCCAACCACAGCCATCACTTGCCCAAACCTTCTTTACCTTTCTAATTCTTGCCCTCTGGAATGTACGGTCTATCTGCAATCGGCTTGCTTTCACTCATGACCTATTTATTTCCAACTCCCTCAGTCTACTGGCTCTCACTGAAACCTGGCTATTCTCATCAGACACTGCCTCCCCTGCAGCACTCTCTCCTGGTGGCTTTCATGTCAGTCACACACCCAGACTTGGTAACAAACAAGGTGGTGATGTGGGTGTATTACTTTTCTCTCGCTGTACATTCCACCTCTTACCCCCTGTCCAATTCTCATCCTTCAAAGTTCACATTATCCACCTCTTCTCGCCCATCTCTCTAAGTATTGCTGTGATCTATTGTACGCCCGGACATCCCTGTTAATTCCTGGATTATTTATCCTCCTGGCTCCCTCAATTTTTCTCCTCCAACGTTCCTTCACTTGTATTTGGCCACTTCAACATTGCCATTGACACTCCCACCTCCTTGGCAGCTGCTAAACTACTCTCTCACCTCTTCCCTCGGCCTCTTAGAAATTTACAGATTCCTCAACTCACCATGCTGGACACTCGTTGAGTTTATTTACACCATTTTCAGGATTACTTCAAACCTAGTCATCTGTCCACTCCCTGACCGCTACCTCTTAAACCTTCAACCTCACCACACCTTCCTCTCACTACCATTCTTCAACTTTGGCCACCATCACCCACAGAAACATGCTCATACTACAACTCTCAGCCCCATTACCAACTTCAACTGCCCTGACACTGCCACCTCATATTACAACTGACTCTTTCTTCCATCCTTGTCCCAATAATCACACACAGAAGCCCTCACTCTCAACCACAACCATGGCACACCACACAAACACGATACATTCAGAGGTGCTCTCTCCTTCTCCCTTCCCCAATTCCTAAAGGAATGGGAAAAAGGGGACAGTGGCCCTTTTGACCTTGTAACTGCGGAAAATGTCTCCAGCCTACTATCAACCTCTTGTCTTACTACCTATCTTCTGGATCCTTTTCCATCTCAGCTTATCCCTCCCCTCTCTCCCACACTAATCCCAGCTCTTGCACATCTCTTCAACCTTTCCCTAAATACTGGCATATTTCCATCCTCTCTCAAACATGCCATAATTATACCCATTCTTAAGAAATCCTCATCTGATTTCGATTCTGCATCTATCACCCTATTTCTCTACTTCCCCATGCTTTCAAACTAATTGAGTGGCTCGTCTACAATCGCCTTACCCAACTTATTTTCTCCAACTCCCTTCTTGACACCTTCCAATCCGGCTTCTGGCCCCAACAATCCACTGAGACAGCTTTTACAAAAGCCACTAATGACTTGCTCACCACCAAGTCAAAGGGCCACTTTTCTATTATACTTCTTCTGAATATCTCTGCTGAATTTGATATAGTTGACCACCGTCTTCTAATACAAATCCTTCTCTACCTCAGCATCCGAGACACTGCTCTCTCGTGGTTCAAATCATACCTCCAAAATCAAACATTTAGCGTCTCCTTCTCCAACACCTCTTCTTCTCCTCGCCCTCCGTCTGTTGGTGTACCCCAAGGTTCAGCCCTAGGCCCTCTCATCTTCTCCATCTATACATCCTCACTTGGTACCCTAAGAAAATCGTTTGGATTTCAGTATCATCTATATGCAGAGGACACTCACCACTCAGCACCAGATCTATCTTCTAACACATGTTTCCAACTGCTTCTCAAGTATATCCTCCTGGATGTCTGCCCACCACATCAAACTCAACATGTCCAAGACCAAAACTCCTAATCTTCCCACCGCTTACTTTGCGTTGGGGTTCTACTGGATCCTGCCCTCTCTTTCATTCCTCACATACAGTCACTAATAAAATCCTGCCTTCTTCACCTAAAAAAAAATCTAAAATATATTACTACCTTACACAAGACACAACTAAGATTCTAGTACACTCTCTCATCAAATCTTGTCTTGACTATTGCAACTCGCTTCTAGTTGGCCTCCACATCTTCCCTCTGTCACCTTCCACCTTAACTTGCACAACTTATCTTTCACTCTCCTGTACCTCACCCAAACCCTCTAGATTGTAAGTTTGGGAGATTCAATCTTGCAAGGTGCTTTGGGAAAAGCACGTTGGACACTGAATTCTGAGCATAAAGACAGGGCCCTCCATCCTTTGCAACGTGTTGATACTGCTATTGTTTTTTGTCTTGATTGTAACCAATGTATAGCTCTTCGGAATATGTTGGCGCATTACAAATAAACAGTAATAATAATAATTGGAGTCGATGGAGCTGCCTGTGATTGGCAGCTCAGTCATTTTGAATTATCCAGACATGCTCAGTAAAGTGGTAAAGTCACTGCTGGAGGCTGATTAGAGGAGACAGAAGTGCCGTCCCCTACTGTCTCTTAGACTACAGCTTATTAGAACTTTCTATAGCAGAAACATTATCCAAACACAGACTCCCTCCTCTCATTGAGCTATGCATGTCCTCAAAAGGCCATAAATAAGCAGTGCCTTGTAAAGGTCCATAACATATTACATATTATTAAATACATTTGACATATTTTTCCCTCTTATTTCTGAAAGGACCATTGTTATATGTTGCCTGTACATTCTTATCATGTATACTAGTTATAATATGTCATAGAGGGAAAATGTATATAGAACATGAGGATAAGGTAAAAATGCTCTGCACATGAGCTTAACTGCAGAACATTGCATCCTCACACATACAGGCCTTGATAAACAGCAGCCAAGACAGATGCATTCCCTTTAGTAGGCCTGAGCAAGGAAATACTTGAGATTAACATCAAGGTTTTCTGCCCTAGCTATCTCTAGACACCTGGCATATTGTTTAGATATCTGATGAGTTTATCTCAAGTGATCTATAGCAACCAATGCTGCAATGCAGGTTTGTTTCATCACACACATACACAAAGGTACACAAGGATGTTGTATGGGAGATGTATACATCTGTTGGTTTTATGATTCAAAAAAGGTTCAATTTGAGTTTCACTTATCCATGGTGTGAGGCTGTTGTTTGTGTTTGTGCCCTGAATTGCAGGAGGCCACTAGTAACCTGTATCCAGTATTCTTTGCCTGTACCTTTGGGCGTTGTCCTCTTCAGAAGCCATCTTTTGTGCCACAGAGAACAAGAACCACACAATTCTGCTGGGGTAGGTTTGAATTAGGTTGATATCAAACCCCCTTGAAGTAGATCGTGACAACCATACATATCAATTTCATTAAAAATATGTTTTCATTTAATTTTCATTAATGGACCTTTCGGGGTTCGCAGAGTAGAGTAAGGAGGAGAGAAGAGAATAATACCTGTGAAGGTAAGAAGGAAAAGAAAAGCAAATTAAAGGTATTGACTAAAATAAAATGTCTGTATGTGCATTCCTTTAGTACTTTGTTTTTAGAGCCCCTTGAGGACTTGCCCAGGACAAGAAGGATGGAATTGTACATTCAAATAAAGTTCTCCAGAACATGGTAATCAGATCTGTGAGACAAATATCGAGAATTTGGTATATTATGGGCAGCATGTATATTTACATATGGATCTCATTTACAGTTTTGAAATGTGTGCTACTGGTTGCCTGATACTAACTTCCTGTAATTAGAAAAAAGAACAAATGGTTGCACAGTGATTCAAAGAGTAAATAAAAAAACAAAAACAACTGGAAGCAGGATATCTGGCCCTGCTAGATGAAGCATCCCTGGATGGGTTGTGGCCACCAAGTTGGGAGGCATGAAACAGAACCACCTAGCAGAGACTACAGGAACCCAGCTAATTTTTGCCAAGGCTGGGTCAGAAGCTAAAGGTATGGATTGTTGGGAGAATTCTGATCTCAGGGATTCTAAAAGCAACAAGGGTGCCTTTGTGCAGTGGGTTGACTGGGAAGAAGAAGAAGAAGAACTGGTCCCTATCTTTAGGGGGCTAAGCCTTGCCCAGTTAGAGGCATGGTGACAAGGCCAAATCACAGCAGTGCCCGGCCCAGGGGAAGACCTGGGGGTAAGCTACTCTGCTCCTAGAGTCAGAGAAGAGCCAAATGAGCACTGGGCCCTACCACTGGGCTGTAAACCTTGTGGGGTGGATCCTTAGATAAACATTGTGCACGAGCCAGCCTTAAACCATGGGGCAAAAGCCACAAGCAGCCTTGCTCTTCAGCCTGCACAAGAGGCAGTAGCAGCTGCTTCTCATGCGCAGCCCCAAGAAGTGGAGACCCCAGAGGAAGGAGAAGTACAGACTGGCAGATGCGGTAGTCCAGTCCTTAGTGGAACTATTGTTTTATTGAGTACCCCAGAAAAATATTTTCCCTAAAGGAAGGGGAAAAAGGGGACAGTGGCCCTGGCTGCTGGGTTGTGGGGTGATGAACAGTCACTTGAACTGGCTATCCCCCTTAAACCACTTGAATTGGGTAAGCCAGAAAGCCCAAAAGATCACCTGGGATTCAAACACTGGACAGGTGAAGGAGCAGACATGGGGAAGTATGTTGGCCACTTGTGGTCCCTTAGGCCCATGGACTGTTTTAAATACCACCAGTCAGCTGCTGGTACTGCCTTGGCTGGGGAGGGTGGGGCCCCAGGATTACCCCAGGTTTGTTCACCACTGGATGGGCCAGTTTTCCTGGAATGCCACAGAGGATACTCCAGGGTGTGGTTTGTCACCTGGCCTCTCTGCATTGACTCCCCTGCAGCAGCCCAAAGACACTGATTGTATGCCTCTATCGCTGGAAAGGAGGGGCCACTGGCTGGGATCATTGGCAAGGGGGAAGTTGGGGTCTTCCATTTTGCCAAGGATACCTGGTACCATTCCAGAATCAGCAGGTCAGGAGGTCTCCCTTGCCTGGAAGGAGAGGGTTTTGCTGGCGAAGGGTCCTCCCAAGTTTTTGCTGGACCTACTAGCCTGGATGTACTGTTTCTCCTGGACTACCTTAAAGGGTCCGCCAGGGCAGTGGTCTTATAAGTCTACTCAGGGGCTTGGGAAGGTAACTAGGCCACTGGGAAGGAGGGAGTATTCACGCTGGACAGGGGGAGGCAGGGTGCCCAGAGAGCCACTGAGGCTATCACTTGGATGGACTCTCACGTCAAGAGGATCAGTAACCACCTGTATAGATGGAAAGTTATCCGACAGGATGAACTTCCCAAGCTATACTAGAAAGGAAAAGGGAAAGAAATTGTCATGATTACATTGTTTAGTGACTAATATTACCAGTAATTATGGATATGGCCAAGCGAGTATGACATTGTTGCATTGTGATTATGTATTATTGTGTGTGGTTATATGTTGCCCGTACATTGTTATCATGTATACTAGTTGTAATATGTTCTAGAGGGAAAATGTATATAGAACAGGAGAATATATGAGGATAAGGTAAAAATGCTCTACACATAAGCTTAACAGCACAACATTGCATCCTCACACATACAGGCCTTGATAAACAGCAGCCAACACAGATGCATTCACCTTAGTAGGCCTGAGCAAGCAAACACTTGAGATTAACATCAACGTTTTCTGCCATAGCTTTTTATAGACATATGGCATATCATTTAGATATCTTATGAGTTTATCTCAAGTGTTATATAGCAACCATATGGATCTCATTTACCAAATAATATTATGTTGCCGGTGCAGATTCTGTGTATAATGACTAAGGACAGTCAAATAAAAAATAGAATACACAGTTTAACTTGTTCTACACTCGTGGCTCTCAAGTATACATATGAAACGTAACTTTTATTAGTAGTTTTAGTAAACAAAACTTATTTTGGACCTTGTGGGTTTTCTTTTCGCCATGCGTGTGCATTCGCGGCTGAGACGGTTATGCATGCGCACGTGACAGCGACATCTAGTGGCAGGAAAGTATACTGCAGGGAACTGACAACCGAGGGACTGTGTCTGGAGAGTGTAGCTGTGTGTGGCCGGATTAATGAGGTAAGGCGTGGAAATTGTGGTCTGTATGATAGTGTGTTTGTGGATTGAGGGGTCTGTATGACCAGGAGAGTGGCAGTTGGAATGGGTTGATTGCATGACAGGGATGGTGTGACAAGTGGAATGGGCATCTGTTGACAGAGAAAGTGTGCCAGCCTGAATGGTGGGTCTGTATGACAGGGACAGTGTGACAGGCAAAATAGTGGGTCTGTATGACAGGGATAAGGTGACAGGTGGAATAGGGGGTCTCTATGACAGGGACAGTGTGGCCGTAATAATGGGGGGTCTGTATGGCAAACACTATCCCTCCTCTAATGAGCTGTAGGTACGAGGGTGAGGGGGGGGGGGATTGGGTGGCCCATTGGGGCTGGTGGTGTAGGAGATCATAATGAGTGAGGGGGGGGATTGGGTGGCCCTGGTGGGGGTGGGGGTGTCGGAGATCCTAATGGGGGTGCGGGGGGGGGCGCAATTGAAAGCACTGATGGGGGGGTGTGGCCAGCAAGCAAACTGAACAGTCGTGCCTCATGAGAGCTCCGCGTTAGTAACCAAATTTACCGGTAATAGTGGGGCAAATTTTTACCCATCAGTCCCATAAATATAATATATATGTTCAGCTTACTCTACTGAACAAAGCGATATATTTTTTTAAGTGGCACATCAGATTTTATGCTGACATGTGAATACGAGCCTGACAAGCCCTAAGTGTGCTCTGGCTATCTCCTTTCATCCCCCGGCTAGGAGAACCTCTGACTGAACAGCAAGTGGTGGGTCTGCTCTAATTACCGGTGGAGAGAGTACCAGGATCATCACACCCAACCGGTCTCGGTTGTGCAGATCCGAGAAAGGCCAAGCTTAGAGACGGCGGCCTTAGAGGGAGCATTAAGGCTTTAAGGATTAACCCTTTCCCTGATTGCAACAACAGCCCAATTCAAAGTCTGACACGAAGGAAGAAAAGGAGTCTACACCCGGTAAGCAGATCAAGAGGTTGGGAGTCGACCAGAAGGACCATTAGCGCGGGAGAGATTGGGAAGATTGTTTGGACCAACACCACCTTTTCAGGTAAAGATACAACCCCAGATGGACTGTCCTTAGCCTGTATGTGCTAGAGGGAACAACTATAGCTGTGGAGACGGTGGGAGGATCACAGGAGCAGGAGCCTTATATAACGAGATTCCGCACACTTCAAATATTAAGCCCAGAAGAGTATGGGCGCCATTTAAGATAAGGTGCGAAAACGGACAACACGCTGGCTCCATCTTGGATCCATATGAAGCTAGCTTGCAACAGCTTACTATGTAAATACAGCTAAAGCAGTCTGGGACATTTGGAGACACACTCTCCTACACAAAACTCCCTAAACTATCCTTTAAGTGTGGGATTATAAAGGATAATAATCCTATAATACTGAACTGCCTAAAACTTGAACATTGGTTATTTCGTGTTGGCCATTTTAGAGCCTGATTACACTCAGGAGGCTTGGAAGCCATTTTGTGATGTATACTACAAAATCTATATGCATGCTTATGGACATCTACAGCTTCATTAAGGAGATTAAAGCAGATAAGAGAGAATATAAAATAGTCCAAGGGGTGATTTGAGAGCTCCAGCTTATACAACCTGATGCTACCTTTGAAAATGTACTCACTTTCTTAACAAGTCTTAACAAAATCAATTCAAGCACACTGAGCTTTTACAGTTTATGCAATTCTGAGCAGGACCATACTGCCACCTACTGGAGACTCAGAAAACTTCAATTTGTGCAATGGCTAGTTGCAAATATATTCTACAGGATTAAAGCAATTAGACAAAGGACAAAGAATGTTGACGTGTATGTTATATTTGCTTGTCTATCAGCAGTTGAGCTGCAATTTATGCAGGCTATACAAAAACAACAGAAGACCAGGAAGTCTAATCTCTATCTATGTTCTCACTGTTGCTTCACTTAACATGGATAGTATATATATATATATATATATATATATATATATAATATATAATAGTTGTCGTAATTGCGAGTTTGTCGGTAACACAATGTTAAAAGTTAAGGGTTGTGCAAGAGCAATGAGCGCCAAAGGTGCTAAAGGTACGAGGCCCGAAAGTCACTGTTTTGACACTATGCGCAATGAGCTTTGCTATTATAAAATAGTAATAATGTTCTGTAACTGAATCTAATGAGAGATTACCTATAAGTGCTTAAGTATGCTTTCACTTTCAGAGTTAACAGGTGGATGAACACATCAACTGTTACTGAATGTTGGTTTGGATAGACAAGTTGGAATTGATTGATAGTTAAAAAAGTGGGTTGTGGTGGCTCAGGTATACTACTAAAGAACCAAATGGACTTGTATGAGCAGGGTGCTCCTTAGGATAAATAATTGGTACAAAATGGAGGGAGAAAAAAGATCCTATTATAGGGCACACCTGCTAATCCTAATCTTAGAAAGAAGAGAATAAACGAAATAATAAAACTTAGCATTTAATGGTATTTAAAATCCTTATTAAAATATATGCACATAGGTAGCAGAGAGGTTGTAATGCTCTAAATGGCAGGGTAGGTATCTTTAACAATAAGAAGTTCTGAATTTAGCTATCCAGTCTTGGGACTTTTTACTATTTTGAGGCATTTACTCCTCAATACTGGGTACAGTGGCTTCTATATAATACCAGCAGTAGAGCTGAATAATCTCATGTTCTATGCCTATACAGCTCGCTATATACATTATATATATTTATATTTATTAACCACTTTTTTAGGTGCACAACATTAGCTGTGCACTTCATCAATTACTAGCACTTGGCACTTTATATTTTGCACTTTTTTGCACTATAGTCACTTTATTTGTGACAAACATTAGCACTTTATATTGTATATAGCCTGTCCATTTAGGACAGAACTTCTTATTGTTAAAGATACCTACCCTGCCATTTAGAGCATTACAACCTCTCTGCTACCTATGTGCATATATTTTAATAAGGATTTTAAATACCATTAAATGCTAAATTTTATTATTTAGTTTATTCTCTTCTTTCTAAGATTAGGATTAGCAGGTGTGCCCTATAATAGGATCTTTTTTCTCCCTCCATTTTGATTGATAGTTAGACTCATTCGCAACTCTATCTAGAATTTTGTAACGGCTCACCTGGATAAGGTAGACAAGCTATGATGTCATGTGTTACATTTTAATATGTTATATTAACTTTACTTGTACTTGTGATGTAGCAAGGACTAATATATTTTCTCATTCCTCCTAATGGGGGCTTTGGTAGACCGCAAAGGCTACTCGTGGCCCACTGGCAGTATGGTGTGGAGGAAATGTGTTGACTTATGTTTTTATATGTGTTACTCTGTTATTGTTGTTCCTTTCACTTTCCCCGTCTATGCATGCAGCTACCTGACTACACCAGATGGACAAGCCTGAACGCCGAGATCCCGGGTCTACTCCTACTGGGTTTCTTCTATTCCTCTGTAAAGTGAGGGGTTCTCTGGAGCAATTATTAGATCCTATGTGTAGGTGCCATGACTGACCAAAACTTCACTTTTATCTTTTTAAAGCATAATTTAAAAGACGCAAAGCACTTATTTCTTATAAACAACTCCACCCCTCAGTAATATTTATGCAAGAGCCGCATTTTGTCCACAACAAAATACCGACATACTTGCATAAGCATTACCCTACATATTTTGCATTCAGCCATTCCACAAAAAGAGCGGGGGCTGCAATCCTTTTACATAAGGACTTCCCCTTTACAGTAGAACATAAACATTGATCTTGAAGGTAATTTTATCATCCTCATGGGGACTCTTTTGGGATGTAAGCTATCTCTGATCACTATATACTCACCTACTACAATGCCCCATAAAACCTTATTATCAATGCTTAAAGTTTCCAAAATCTAGGGAACATAATATTATGGGGCGACTTGGGGGGTGTTAAACCCTATTATTATTATTATTATTATTATCCTTTATTTATAATGCACCAACATATTCTGCAGCGCAATACAGGAGAGTGATAGATGCATAGTGAATGAAGAGTGAATGAAGAGGCTAAAGATGATAGGCTTTTTTGAATAAATGTGTTTTTAAAGAGATTTTGAAGGATTTGAGGCAGGAAGATAGTCTGGTGGAGTGAGGTAAGGAGTTCCAAAGAATAGGTGCAGCACAAGAAAAGTCTTGAAGACGGGAGTGAGAGAAGGTGATGAGAGAGGAGGAGAGAAGAAGGTCATTAGCAGAGCGAAGAGGGGGCTTGGGAGTGTATTTTGGGATGAGAGCAGGGACGTAGGAGGGCGCACTATTGTTGAGGGCTTTATATGTTAGGGTCATGATTTTGAATTGTATTCTAGAGGCTATGGGAAGCCAGTGGAGTGCCTGACAGAGAGGTGCTGCAGACACTGATCATTTAGTATGGTAGATAAGTCTAGCGGATGCATTCAAAATGGATTGGAGTGGAGACAGATGGGTGATAGGAAGGCCAGCAAGGAGAGAGTTGCAGTAATATAATGAGAGTGAATAAGAATTGTATTTTTGTCTTGTGTACGGTAGCGGCGTATTTTGGATATGTTTTTTAGGTGAAAGTGACAAGATTTAGTGAGTGATTGAATGCGAGGAATGAAAAAGAGGAAAGGGTCCAGTAGGACCCCAAGACAGCGGGCCTGGGAGGTGGGAGTGATAATGGCATTGTAAACAGTGAGAGATAAGTGAGGAGTGGGAGCTGAGGAAGAGGGTGGAAAGATAAGCTGTTATAGACATGTTGAGTTTGAGTTGACGGGCAGACATCCATGGGGATATGCTCGAGAGGCAATTGGCAACATGAGCTAGCAGATAGAGGGATAGTTCAGGTGCAGAGATGTAGATTTGGGTGTCATCAGCATATAGATGATACTGAAATCCAAAAGATTTTATAAGGGCACCAAGCGAGGATGTATAGATGGAGAAAAGGAGGGGGCCTAAGACTGAGCCCTGGGGTACACCAACAGTTAGAGGGCGAGGAGATGAAGAGGCACCAGCGAAGGCCTAGATAGGTCTGGACAACAGTGGGACAGTCGGTTCTCTAACAAGCTTAAGCAAATCCAAACGTTTTTGAATGAGCTGCACCTTGTGGATGCCTGGACGCTGTTGCATGCATCAGATAGGGTAGTGGTCCTCAATCCTTTCGGCAACGGGGACCCTTTCCATTGAAGAAAATATTTTCATGGCCCGGGTAAGAGATTGGGAGAGATATACACACACACACACAGGGGTGGAAAAAAGTGACAGACTTTATAGCAGCCAGACACGCTGTTTCTAGGAGTCTAGAAGAAAGACAGCTATAGAAAAAATGTATACTTAGGAAAATATTTATGAGCCAGAAGTGTTAGTGTATATATACAGTGTGTGATATATATAATATCAATAGAGACATAAGGTTATGACCCTACAAAAAACTCCAAGTGACCTAGAGAGGAGGGATTACCAAAAACCCTCTGAAGCTTTGCCGGGTAAAATAGAAAAAATTAGATTAGAACTTGATCTGGCATTATCCAACCACACGGAAAAAAGATGAGGTGGACCCAGAATACATTTTATACAAAAGCTAATTAATTAGATTCCATCATAGCCAGAAAATTAAGGAAGAAAGCTACCCAATCAAACATTTTCCAGATTAAAAAGTCAGGGCAAGTTACTAAGAATAAAACATTTTCTTAGGAAGCTTATACATTCCTCAGGAGGCTTGAAGGTCAATTGGTTTACCAAGTTGTGTGATGCTTTTCCCTTATCCAAAAACACTGTGAGCTTACTATACGAAACTTTTAACACAATTCAGTTCTCATCAAAAAACGAAATATATGACTCTTTGGGAAAGAGATGTAGGTCACGGTATAGACTGGGGAGAGTGGCATAGGTCCTGGTGCACCTTCACTAAAGGGTCTTATAACTTCAGCATATTAGAGACCTCTATTAATGTCTTGCATAGAGTGTATATCACACCTGATAAACTATTTAAATGAAAAGTCATAATAGACCCTAACTGCTTTCATGGTGGCTCGGATGTTGGCTCGTTCGCACATATATGGTGGCCGTGCCCTAGGGTACAACAGTTGTGGAACGAGGTTGCAGCCATGGCCTGCACTCTATTGGATACCCAAATTACAGTGAATATTGAAACATGTCTTCTAGGCCTTTAATGTCAAAATCCACTAAATGAGCTCATACAATTTATAATGTTGGCTACAAATAGCCATATTGCCAAACAATGGAAATGAACTATGCTAAACTTGCATGCGATTGTAAATAAAGTAAATTCTATTTTTATTAATGAGAGAATGTCTCATCCTCTAACTGACTCTATGCCCAACTTCCTTGAGATTTGGAGGCCTTGGCTGCAATCTCCACTTAACATACTCTGCAGGGGAGATAGAGCACCAGGGTAGTACCCTTTTATTTAGTGGAGAAGCACGAAAGGAGACCATGGGTCTCGGCGTGAGCCTGAGAAAAAAGATAACAAGAGGTAAGCTCAGGTATGTGTATTACTAGCCGAATAATTTTTGGCTGCCCCCCCCCCCCCCCCCTTCCCCTCAGCCCCTTGTTTTTTTAGTTCTGTTTCCTTCCTCCTTTCTTTTTTTTTTTTTTCTTACCCAAATTATCATCCATGATGTTGGAAAATTATACTGTTAAAAACAAAAAAAAATATTTGGGTTTAGATCACTTTATTCCTCACCCTTGCTATCCCCTATCTTTTCCTCCCCAAGTTTCTGCCACTTCCATCTTCTTTGGAAACTCGCTACTTACAATCTAATCTTGTAGGATGCTTTGGAAAAAAAGCACTTCCTGCAAAGACTCTAAGCTCAAAACAGGGCCCTCAATTTTTTGCAGTTTGTTAACATTGTATTCTTCCTTGTCCTTATCCCCTGTACAGCGCTACAGAATATGTTGGCGCGATACAGATAAAGATTAATAATAATAATAATAATAGATCTTATGCCACAGCATATAAAATGAAAGATTAGTGACAATGTGAGTAGAGCTGTATTAGCTACTTCTTTTCTTCATTGGTCTTTTATGTCACGTCTGTAACTTGAGATATATCTACCTGTTAAACATCAATAATTGAACTACAGTGTATGTACAATGTAATCTATCAGATATCAATTTATACCCAATAAAAAATGATTGAGAAAAAAATGAAAAAACAAAAAAAACACTGAGCGAGGAGTGTATATTCCTAAAAATCTATTTTTGTTCCTGAAAGTAAATACAAGAATAAAAATATATTTGACAAACAATTTCCAAACTATGGCCCCTGTAACGGAGCTGTGACATCACAGGTCAATATCTCCGCTAATAAATAACAAATATAGCCAAGTATAGCGCAGCCCGGTCCCACAAGTCCCTCTCTCCACAATGGACGATACACACCGTGGATTTTCAGAACAGGAATAACTTTTAATTCTTTTACACACATATATATACAGTCAGAACGGGTGTGAGAGTCTCCACAAGGACAATGGAATACTCCCACCTTTGGCCATACAAAGACTTAATTAGCAACTGGATTATAATCTTATCACATCATCACGGGAGCCGACTGGTTCCATACACAATAGAGCTTTTACAGACAAAGCATCTGGATAATTGGGTTAGCTCTTCCTGTCCCTTGCAGACTCCCATTTCTAAACAAAGAGGATGGAAAGCCAAGATTAACCCTTTGGCCTCGTATAGTCCAGTTAACCCTTCCCTGGCCTGGTATAATGCCCTGGGCAAGGATGCAATGTCCTTGGTATAATAACAGTGATGGGTTTCTGTTACACTGCTCCCCCGTGACCATAAGCCGGCATACACGGTCTGGTCCCAACGGATCGGCCTGGGGAGGTACGGACAAAAATTTTTGTTGGTCTTTTTTCTAGTTTCGTTTGCCTAGAAAACCCATCAGCATTACTGTTGTGCTTGCCCGGGCGATACTGGATTGTGCAGTCAAAGGGTTGCATTGCTAGACTCCAGCGCAAGAGTAGGGCATTGTCTCCAGACACCCGGTTGAGCCACACCAACAGGTTGTGGTCAGTAAACAGGGTAAAGGGTTGTCCATACAAATATGGCTGTAACTTTTTGAGTGCCCATACCACAGCCAGGCATTCCTTTTCGATGGCGGCGTAGCTTACTTCCCGGGGTAGCAACTTGCGACTCAAATAAGCCACCGGGTGTTCGCCGCCGTCAGGTCCAATTTGGCTCAATACGACTCCCAATCCAAACAGCGTCGGTGTGGACAAGGAAACGTTTGGTTGGATCAGGAGCAGCCAACACAGGGACCTGGATCAGAGCCGTTTTCAATTGCTGGAATGCCTGTTCACACTCTGGGGCCCAGACTACCTGCCTAGGAAGGTTCTTACGGGTCAAATCAGTAAGGGGCTTGGCTAGAGCACTATAGTTGGGCACAAATTTGCAATAGTACCCTGCTGTCCCCAGGAACGCTAGGACCTGGGTCTTGGTCTAGGGGGTGGGCCACTGGGCTACTGCCTCTATCTTGGCGGGTTCGGGTTTCTGCTGCCCGCTACCTACCCGATGGCCAAGGTATTGTACCTCTGCCATCCCTAGGTGGCACTTGCTTGGTTTGAGAGTCAACCCTGCTGCCCTAATGCGGTCTAACACTAGTCCTACGTGGGTCAGGTGTTCCTCCCAGTGGTCACTATAAATGGCAATATCGTCCAGGTATGCACAAGCATATTCTTGGAGCCCATCCAATAGCCGGTCTACCATCCGCTGAAACGTGGCCGGAGCATTTTTCATCCCGAATGGCATGACCCAAAACTGGTACAGGCCAAACGGGGTGACAAACGCCGACTTGGGTATGGCTTCTGCGGCTAGTGGAATTTGCCAGTATCCCTTACACAAATCTATGGTGGTGAGGTATCGCCCTCGGGCCAATCTATCTAGGAGCTCATCTATCCGGGTCATTGGGTAGGCATCAGACACGGTTCGGTCATTTAGCCTCCTATAATCTACACAGAACTGGGTTGTTCCGTCCTTCTTGGGCACTAACACTACCGTGGAGGCCCAGGGACTATCAGAGTGCTCAATAACTCCTAAATGTAGCATCTCCTGAATCTCTTTCCGCATCGACTCCTTTACGGATTCAGGGATGCGTAGGGGGGCTGGTGTAGGGGTAATTGGCCGGGGGTGTCTACCCGGTGAGTGGCCAGAGGGGTGTACCCAGGCAGGTTGGAGAAGGTGGCCTCCTTTGCTCATAGTAACTCCTGTGCCTGCGTACGCTCCTGTGGGCTCAGCCGCTCTCCTAACTGTACCCCTCCTAAACTCTCTGTCTGGTCCCCCTCGTCTAAGAGGTCGGGTAGGTGAAGGTTCTCAACATCTTCAGAGGATGGGGCGCAGATAGCTGCCACATCCTCCGTGCTCTCATGATAGGGTTTTAGCATATTCACATGGAGCATGCGGTTTTTCCCTACTCCTGAGCACGGGCCAATCACATAAGTGGTATCACATTGTTGGGCTACCACCTTGTATGGGCCCTGCCAGGAGGCCTGCAGTTTGTCAGTGCGGACAGGTTTTAACATTAAAACTTTCTGTCCCACTTGAAAGCTGCGGGCCCTGGCTCCCCTATCGTACCACCGGCGCTGGCGTTGATGGGCCGCCTGGAGGTTGGAGCGTACAATCTGGGTCAACTCCTCCAAGCGGTCCCTAAACTCCAACACATATGGGACGATAGGGGTACCGTCTACACTGGTCTCTCTTTCCCACTGTTCTCTTATTAAATCTAGGGGGCCTCTCACCCGTCTCCCGAACAGTAGTTCAAATGGGGAGAATCCGGTGGATTCTTGGGGTACTTCCCTATATGCAAATAACAAATGGGGCAGAAATCTTTCCCAGTCCTTTCTAGTGTTGGTGAACGCCCGGAGCATCTGTTTCAGCGTCCCATTAAAGCGTTCACATAGGCCATTAGACTAGGGGTGGTGTTATAAATATATGAGTAATTAACCAATTCCGGAGCTGTACTGAAGAGGTTAATATGCTTGAATTTCTTGCTTGTGGATGTCCAGTTATCTGTGATGCTATCTGTCATAAGGAACAAAGGAAAGCTAACTTTTCCGAATGACACCCTGCTGGTGATCAAACAACAAAAGGTCAGTACTAAAAGCCTCAGGGATGAATTTGCATCATGGACACAAAGAATGGAAATCAACTCAAGAGACAAGAGCTGGAGCAAAGGTGCAATGAAGAATCACATCCAGGGGTCATTCACTGATGAAAGATTTGAATGGCTGGGACAATCCCAGGGTGTGGCTATGATGTGTATAACTTGGCCAAATGGACTTGATGGGCAGTAGAATTATCTTAGGAAAGGAACAGAGGGATCAGGAGGAATACTCTACACTCTTGCATACACACATTAGAAATTATATAGGTAGAGCCTTGTATTTCAGATGCCAATCTCACCACTACTGTTGTATGTTAATAAACACTTTAACTTATAAGTTTCCAGTGTATTTGGAGTTCTTATAGCAGTCAGATGTAAGTTAACTGGTCAGGATATACGGTTAAAATTCCAGTATAAAAGGACTATATTTAACATTGGCTGAGCCAGGCCAGTTTTAAAGAAAATTGGTTGGTGCGCCCAGGACAAGCGGCACTCTACGCAGAGGTACCGTTCCATGAGGAGGACTACACTGAGGCTTCACAACTGGTCATCGTGAGGTGGTGAGATGGAAGTAATTAATAGTTTTGCAGATAATTGCACAATAGAATATGTGTGTAGAGGTCATTTAAGTGCATTAGAATTGCTTAATGATTTGTTAAAGCAGTTTGAGGATGCTGTTCGTAAAATAAGAAAATCTGTGATACATAAGAAACAGAAGTATAATAGTAATTTAGCAAAGCTTGTATTACAGTACAAATGTGCTTTAGAGAAATTAGAGATTCCACCTGTGTCTAATGTTACCTCAGAAAATGTTAGACCTTTGAAATGTAATTGTGATATTGAAGTTAAGACCGAGTTTTGCAATGGTAAAATTGTGGATTGCCTGGAAGATCCCACAGTGCCAATACATACTGTATTGAAACAGGCAAACAAAATGGAGGAGGAAAGATTCAGACCCAACACATGTCTAGCCATTAATACAGTAACAAATGCAGACAGTGCAGAATGTATTCCAGTGTGCTCAGACAGACTAGCAAGTCCAAACAGTAACAGCCAAGAGCCCAGAGGAATGAATGTACAGGTTCCCTCTATTCAGGTAAATACAGCAGAGGACCCTTTTAAGAAATATGCCAGAAAGATCAAAGCCCTTATTCCTCCTTTTGACCCAAGTGTCCATATGCTGGTAAATCTTGTCACCTTTGAACAGTATGTGGCTCAATATAGCCTCGATGATCAAACTGCTTGCCAGCTACTTAAGATATGGTTACCCCCACATTATATCAAAGAAAGAAAAGTGAGGATTTTGGTTTCCCTGGGTGTTTGCCACCCCAAATATATAGTGTACAAAAAAGGTGGGATGAATATAGACAAAATATACTTTATTAAATAAACAACAGCGACGTATGTAAAAACAAGGAATGTTAAAACACTAATGGGGGAATAAAAGAGGGCAGATGCAGGGAATAGTAAGTAACCCTATAGCACTAGTATTGTGCAATGTAAGACTCTAAAGTGAGTGGGTGTTACTATTCTCACCTAGCGGGCGAGCAAAAGCAATTGTAGAGATGTACCAGGGCATAAAAGCCCTGTTATTTAATACGAAGTAAATGTATAAAGCACCCTTATGCTGAGAAAGATGTGACACACCTTTATGCTGGAATGGATGTCCTCCAAATGTCTAGAGGATACATTAAATAGAGCAAAAGTACTTGCAAAAACATACGGTGTAAGTAAAAAGATGTCTGGCTGATATACCTATTGTACTTCAATGAAAGGTACTAAAAAGTGGTACCTATATAGGTAAAGCTTAAGAGAAGCTCAACCTGGGGTGTACAAAAAGTTGTTAAGAACAGCTATATAATGCACAGCATAGAATTCAAGCTGTGTCTATGTGCACTTATTAATAACTCACTTTCATATGGTACACAAAGTACCTAATGATGTTTGTGCTAAGTGAAGGCTGTTCCCCAGCTATAACGATTGCAAAAGGGAATATCAGGTACTTGCAGACAAAATATACCACTAATGGGATATAAGGGGCTTTAAACTAGGCCAAAACTATAGTAGATTCGCGCTTCCTGGAAAGCTCGGCCGCTAGGTTTGCAACGCGCATGCGCACGTCTAACGTGATGACGTGCGCAGCGTGGTTGCTAGGAGCCTTGTTTTTACATACGTCGCTGTTGTTTATTTAATAAAGTATATTTTGTCTATATTCATCCCACCTTTTTTGTACACTACCCCCACATTATAGCAAATCATTACATCTGCTACAGCAAGATGGAGTATGGGCTGACCAAGCACAGCGCAGTGATCAGGTCTTACAGTTGTCAGGTGTGGACATTATAGATACATCATTCTTAAATACTATTGTGCCCCAACCAAATGAGGACCCATTTGCTTTTTGTTCCAAATTCCATAGTATTTACTGTAAAGCCACACATAGACCTGACTTAGATATAGGGGATCCTAGGATGCTACGAATACTTGCTGGGAAATACAAAGGCATGGACTTTACAAATCGGAATATACTAGGCAATGCACGCAGCTTTTCAGAATTTTTAATTTCGTTAGAAGACTGGAGAAGGGATACTGCTGCTACAGCAAAATCTGTGTATGTCCCCATTACTACTAATGCCTTAGGTTACCATACAGCCTCAAATCCAACTAATGGTGGCCATGTTTGCTTTTCTTGTGGGAAAGAAGGTCATAAGACAAAGTATTGTTGGTACAGGACATGTGGAACAGGTCAGGAATATGCTATGGGATATATGCGGCAAAGTGGGGCACTGGAACCATAATAAAAAGCCTTATGAGACTAAAAGAAAATCTTTCAAATATGAAGGGCATAGAAGATATTCTTTGGCTCCTAACTTGGAGAGCTGTTTGTATACAGAACAAAATGGTTGGTTATAGGAATTTTGAGATGCCATGTTTGAAATTTGTGAAATGAACCTAATTTTTCATTTGTTTTTTTCTTGCAGGGAAGTAATTAACTCATTTTAATCTGCATTGGGAGTATCAACATATTAGTTTGAAATATTTGCAATCTCTAAATTATGTTATATAAGTTACTAAAACCAAGTGGTACCATTCTGAGCTCATAGGAAAATTGTTTGCAAACAATTTAATTTTTAATTGTTAGAGTTTCAGTTTCTTCATTTAAATTGTGTTTGATTCTCTTATGTTTAACTAGATTTTATTCACTTGTATTAATTTTGTTTATTTTTGTAGGAACACTCCGTTGGCAACATTCCTTTTTTTTTACTCCCTCAAAAACTTATTCTAGGGTTTAAACAAGACATTTTTTTTTGTGCCTTGACTTGTGTTTTGTGTTTTTTAATTTTTTTATTATAGGTTTATTTATTTTTTTTAGTTTGTTTTGAACCAGTGTATGTATGGCACCTATGTTTTTTTTGGGGTTTTTTTTAAACATTTTTTTTTTTTCACTCCGAATTTTCTGTGTGAGTGAGCATATATGTGATATTTTGGGTGTCGGATTTTGTTTTATATATACGTTTTTGTTTTTTTTCTGAACAAAGTTTTTTTTTAGTTTTTATTTATGTTTTTTTTTTTATATATTTTTTTCAAACACTGATTTTCTTAACAAAAGAACAGCTGGGAGAAAGATGTCCCCAGGATGTTAAATGCCCTGTAACAATAGGTATCTATGGTCAGTAGGAGGTGTTTGCCTTTGGCTAAAACGTTAACTTCAAAGCAGGATTATTTACTTTTTGTTAACATTCAGATGCAGTAACTCACAGTAAACAGATAGCAGAACACTGATGGCCTTGATTTCTTTTGTTTATAAGTACTGACGGAAACACCTAGATAATAAAGATGTAAAATCAAACATTTACATGTAGTGAAAAGTCAAGGTATTAAATGGTACAATTGAGCATATTTATATATAAAACAATTTATAGTTAGGTTCGTTAATTAAATATGGTACATGTATATCATTCAGTAATGGTTGATTTTAGTAAAATTGCTAACAAAAGTTTATTATTTTTTTCTTAACACAAGTAAATATATATATGTCCAATTCTAACTGTCCAATTAAAATAACTTAGAATAGGCGATATATATATATATATATATGCATATGAGAGACAAAGCAGTTTTATCGTGAAACCATAAGTATCGATTTTTATCCACATATATTTTTTTTTTATATTATTGGTAGATCAATGGACTCAAATACTTCTTAGGTGATTTTTTCTTTTGTTAAGTATTTTAGTAAGGATGACCATCACCAATGAAATACATCTACATTATTGTTGGTTTCTATTTGTGTCTAAGTTTGTAGTATAAGCATAATATACAATTTGATTTGCCATTTTTGTGATATGTACTGGATACTAACATTTCATTTAATTTTTTTTTCTTTAAGATAAATAACTAATCTTAACTAACCCTATAAATTTTGATTCTAGGTGGTTTTATTTTTTATTTTTAAGAAGTCCACATAGTTTTTTTTATATTATTAATGAATGTTTATGGAGGCAGAAAGTCTTCTTGCCTCCATAAAAGGGGGACTATTGACCATTGTTCAGTTTCATTAATAATATTGGTTTAGATTTATTAATATTCATTTAGTTTCATATAATCTGTCCTGTCTGTAATTAATTGATTTAAATGTTAACGGGACCTAAGTAACCCATTCAGTGTTTCTGTAGTTAAAGTATATGTTATTATGTTGTACATATCTAAGGTGAGATGAATTCACAGACTAAATTACATTACAACATTTTAGGTCATCACCAAAATTTGGCATTATCCATATAAAAGGGTATGTGTTTCTCTATGGTGCATTTGTGCACTGTAGACATACATTATATGCTTACTACGGTTATCTAAATGGATGTTGAACACAAATTATGAAATACATATTTTTTAAGTTATAATTACGCTCCATGAATGCACCAAACTTGCATTCCTAAAAATGTTACCCAATTCCTTAGTTTTTGAAAATGTTTGCCTATTTGTGTTAGATCAAAATGTAGAAATAGTATTTTATTCAGTGTGTACTTTCCAGATTAATGTTATATGTCTGTTGGTGACCTGGGTCCTAAGTTGATTTTATGGTAGTGTTATAATGTTAGTACATAAATAATATCGTGGACCAGGTCATTTATTGATAGTATTATTATACACTATTTGCAACATGCCAACATATTCTGTAATGCTATACAGGGCATAAGTACATGACAAAACAGTATTAACACTTTGCAAAAGAATGGAGGGCCCTATCTTTGAGCTTAAAATCAAATGTTCATATTCGTGTATATTTTCCTTGAAATGCCCTTATATTCTATGTTACTCCTTGTTACATATGTCAAATTGAAAGCATTATTAGGACCATGTATTTTAGATATGTAAAAAGACCATTCAAATTGGAAATGTCCAAGTATTAGTTTTACAGAAAGTGTGAAAGTAACTTTTACAGTATTTAACATTTTAGTATAAACTCTATTTTTGTTTTATGTTTAAACCTATTGTTTTTTTATTTACCGTTTTGTTAATGATTTGTGATCAATGTTAACAATTAATGATTTATGTACAAATTGTCCACTGGTGATGTGAAGCGTATGATATCCAAGGCTAGCTTTATACTATTTAGAAGTTAGATATATACTCATGTAGTATCCACACTTCATTTCAGGGCCTAGCTTGTAATCCATATGCCACAATAGTAGCCACAAATCTGAAGAGGATTTGCCCCATCTTGCGAAGAGGATTTTGCAACCACAGTTAACAACGTCCTATCTCTTAGCACATGGCGAATGTGTGTCATTCAGACACAAAGAGGGGAATGTTATAAATATATGAGTAATTAACCAATTCCGGAGCTGTACTGAAGAGGTTAATATGCTTGAATTTCTTGCTTGTGGATGTCCAGTTATCTGTGATGCTATCTGTCATAAGGAACAAAAAAAAGCTAACTTTCCCGAATGACACCCTGCTGGTGATCAAACAACAAAAGGTCAGTACTAAAAGCCTCAGGGATGAATTTGCATCATGGACACAAAGAATGGAAATCAACTCAAGAGACAAGAGCTGGAGCAAAGGTGCAATGAAGAATCACATCCAGGGGTCATTCACTGATGAAAGATTTGAATGGCTGGGACAATCCCAGGGTGTGGCTATGATGTGTATAACTTGGCCAATGGACTTGATGGGCAGTAGACTTATCTTAGGAAAGGAACAGAGGGATCAGGAGGAATACTCTACACTCTTGCATACACACATTAGAAATTATATAGGTAGAGCCTTGTATTTCAGATGCCAATCTCACCACTACTGTTGTATGTTAATAAACACTTTAACTTATAAGTTTCCAGTGTATTTGGAGTTCTTATAGCAGTCAGATGTAAGTTAACTGGTCAGGATATACGGTTAGAATTCCAGTATAAAAGGACTATATTTAACAGGTGGTAAGCAGAGTTCACTATGGGCTTAATGCCGCAGAGTCTCCAGAGTTGGTGGGTGACCTCAGCTATGAATTGGGTGCCCTGATCCGAAATAATCTCACAGGGAAATCCCGAGAAAATTCGCATCAGTGCATCCGCGACCGTCTCAGCGTGGATATTGGTCAGTGCCACCGCCTCTGGATACCTAGTGGCATAATCTACGATGGTCAAGATATATTTCTTGCCAGACTGGCTTGGCCTATTTAGGGGCCCTACTAAGTCTACGGCCACTCGGCTAAATGGTTCTTCTACCATTGGCAGGGGGCGAAGTTTGGCTTTCTGGCGGTCTCCCCGTTTACCCACCCTCTGGCATGTGTCACAGGTTCTACAATACTGCCGGATATCCTTGGATATCCCTGGCCAGAAAAAGTTCTGGGTTAGCCGGTATTTAGTCCGACTAACCCCTAAGTGTCCAGATAGAGGGATATCGTGGGCAATTCGGAGCAATTTGTAAGAAATTAACTAATAACTAAATAATTAATGTATAATTTCTACAAGTAATACGTTCTTTTGGACAAATCAATAAACGAACATATGAATAAGTTTATAATTAAAAGATATATTTTACATAAATTAATATACGGTTACACAATGGGTTTTAGACAAAACAGATAACAGACAAGAAGTATTAAGACGATATTTACAAATATAATACTGATATGAATTCTACATTATGTAATATAAAGATACAGGATAATACCACTTGTGGTCAGTTTTGGAAGTTCAGCCTCCATCAGGTTTCTCTTTGGTCAGGATCAGGCTCTGTTCAGCTGGGCTCATCTGGCACTCTTCTCTCTGGACTGCATGAAAGCTCCTTCAACCTGGGCCAACCGGTACCTCTGCTAGTTGCCTGCTGGTTGCCCACTGGTTGCCTACTGGTTTCCAACTGGTTGCCCACTCTTCCATAGATTCTTGGCTTTTTATATCATATTGTAGCTCATGACCCACCCACTCTATACGTCATACATGGCTATAAGTTGAAATTAGACTGTTGGTGTCTAAACAGGTGGTAACATTACACTCATATACACACATCTAGAGTCTTGTATTCAGCTGTCTACAAATGTACACTTAAGACTTGCTGTTTTTACTGTAAATAAGACATTTGTGATTCTCTGAGTTATTTTGAGGAGGGCTACTCACACCTGTTGTCTTTTCCCACACACAGACTTGGATTTTAGCTAATTACATACACATATAGCTAGCTAATGTATACACATCTATAATATATATATATATATATATTTGTGGGAATAATAAAAAGATCTGAGGTATAATGCCTTGATACAAACACACAATTGTAATAACAAATGATTAACACTAGATTTCTTACAGTTGTATATAATAAGTTATACAATACACATTGAAGTCTTGTTAAAAGTTGTCTGTATATAAGCCATATTATTACAGTCCCCACTTAGAGAGTGAAATTATTTTATAAAAAAATTGAGCTCTCTCAAATAATACAAACAAATATGGCTTATTGTGTGTAGACCTACTGAGTGTATGATATTTCAAAGTAATACTGTTCACTGAGACAGGAATGATCTCATAACAACCAATACTTTCTACTAAATTTAGGGTTCTGTGAGGCAAATTTGGACGAATTATTTATGCACTCACAGTATGCATTTTATAATAGTTATACTCCTGTTGCTACTGTGTGTAAAAATCACATCACCCTCCCATAACTACTGTAGCTTCAGTCACAAGACACAAGTCTGTTTTACACGTCCATACCAACTTCTGTGTGCCACTTTCCTACTTCCACAATTATGTCCTATATGTGACCCTTGCTGGATCTTATTGAGAGCTTCATGTTACACCTAGCTGGCATGCTAGCTTGCTTAAGACTTATGTTGTCTTTAATATTGTGTATTGAAGAAACCACTCATTAAAGGACACTTTATTGTTAGCACGTGTGGAAAGAAAAAGTGTGTAGGTGATTGTAGCACCTTATTAGGTACTTTAGTGAAAACATTAAATGTGACTCGGTATTCACTCAGGAAATGGAAAATGTGTGTGATAAACCGGGATCTCTCTGTAGCTTCAGGAAATTATAAGACCCACAACTACACGTAAAGCATGCAGCAGGATCTCAATGGAATCACTAAGGTCATCTCACTCGTGTCTCAATACCTCCATATTACTCCGAAGTCTGGCTTTCTATAGGAAGAGATACAAGATAATAAAAATAACAAATCATAATAACCCAACCTATCAACCATTCCTAAATTAGGGTGATCTAATTCTAAATTTGTTTGTGTCCCTAACAGAGATAAACAAATTAAAACAAGAGCTAAACAAATAACTGACCAATGGTGTTATCCTACTAAATGTATTATTTGCAGTACTAAATATATTCATATCAGTATTGTATATTTACATTCATATTCATGTAGCTCCAGAATGTTCTAGTTCTGAAACAATATGAATACTTGGTGAGGTTCCATTGTGTGCCACACCTCCTTCAGAAAAAAACAATGTTTAAAAAAAAAAAAAAAAAAAAAAAAAAAAAAATAATAATCCAGATTGAATGATTCCTTTATAGTTTAAAAACAGTCTGTCCCATTTCTTATTCCCCACTTAGAGAGTGAATTAATTTCCAAATAATGAGCTCTCTTAAGTCCCATTATTATGATGACATATTGAAAGTACCATCAAAAGAAAGGATACCATGCAATCTGTATAAAAATATTTTAAACACTTGCTGCCATTACAAAAAAAAAATGAATGAGGCTTAAAAAAAATAAAAATAAAATAAGAGTGTATAACTGCTTCTCAAAAGTCACAGTTAAAATGCTCACTTACATGTACAGTCCTCGAGGCAACAGTTTAAAAAAAAGTAAGATTTATTCAGCAAAAAAAAAAAAGATGTTAGCTGACAGTGCAGGCATTTTAAAATCTGTGTAAAAATAATACACAAAAACTATAATTTAGAATTTGTCCCACCCACACTGTATTTAAAAAAAATAATAATAAAAAAAAATATATATATATAGAGAGAGGCTTGTCCTTAAAAATAAAAAAAATGAAAGCAAAGGTCCTCTATTATATATTTAGTAAAAACCTGTAGAAGAAATTATGAAAGGTTATTTACTGGATCTCCTTTCCTTCCTTTTTCATTTGCCCATTTCTGTTTTCCTGTAAAAATAAAACTTGATAATCAGTTAGTTTAGGAAAGATTGATAAGTAAATCATTTTCTGTACTATAGTTTGATTTACACTGATTCAGTTCTAATCTTAGAGCTTCTAAATTTTTCTTGAACACATCTCTTTCCTGTTTTAGTGTAAAATTCTCAGCCTTGAGCAATTCATTTTGAGATTTCAGAACATGATATGGAATAAATGGAGTATTTGCATTTATTTTAGCTCTACCATTTGCTGTCCACCTGGTGTGATTCTGGCTATTTTCAATCTTCTGTGTCCATCTGTTATTATTGCGCCTTTTGTTTGAGGTAGGGGTGAAATTTAGCATGTTTTTACAGTTTCTGAAAACATGACCGAATTGTCCACAAGCATAGCAAGAAATACTATTTGCCTTAGAAACCAAATTTGTTTGGGGTGGGGTGGTCTTAACTACACAGATTCTGCCATTATTCCTATTTCTCTCTCTTAAAAGGCTCTCTGCTCTCTTTAGGTAGTTTAACATTTTTAAGAAGTGATTGTTGGCAGATAATGATAACCCCACAATATTTATAATTTCAGGCAGACATCTTTTTAGTAAGGCCTTCTTATAAATGTGATCATTCTGATTAGCCTCAGTATCAGAAGGGAGTGTGAGTTTATACAATGTGAATAATCTATCACTATACTCTGGTACAGATTCTCCCATCTTCTGAGTACAGTTACCAAACACAGAATGATGATCCAATTCATTTAAACCCAGTACATTTAAAATCTCTTTAACCAAATGCTCTTTAGATCTCGGCTCTACAAAAACATCAGAAGGCAAACTAGATTTTAAGGATTGATCTAAAGAAGCCATAATCACAGCAAATGCATCAGTCTCAGTTAAATTTGCATTCAATTTTGAAAACTTTTCAATTCTTATCATGATTTCAACAGGATCATCATGAAAACCAATACAATCAAGCGTTTTGCTCAGGACCTGAATTTCACTAATAGAAAGAGATCTATTAACAGTAGTTTCAGAAATGACCTGACCATGTGCTCCTCTCTTGAGCTCAGTAGAAACTGGCGCCATTTTAAAACAATCTTCATTATTCTTAAAAACACGGCAATCCACTTTCTGGACCTCTGTCTCTTTACATTCTGCTAAACATTGACTATAATCAGTGTCATTTTTACTACAAGTTAAACATCGTATTGCACTTTCTGCATCTAGCAATCTATCCACAAGTTCCTTATTTTTTCTATGTAGTTGCTTATTTTCTTGCAATGTCTTCTGATTATCTAAACCCAAAGCAGATGCTGTAGTGGCAGTGACTGTAAGGCTTTCCAAAGCAGTATTAAGCTCACACACTTTAGTCTCTAAAGCTTGTTTCTGCACACATAAATGTTTATATTGTTCTGCAATCCAATGTGCAGCAAATATTAACATTGTTTTCCCTTTTGATTTAGACAATTTCTTGTCATTAATATCTGATGCTACTAGATTCTGCGCGTTTGACCAGGGGTCAGAAGTATTTACCATAGCTCTAATTATAGCATCAGGGTTTTCAACATTAGCAATCTTTTTCATTAAGCCCTCCATTATTGGATAACAAAACTATACAATTTTAAAAGTGCAGAAAAGCAAAAATATAAGAGTAAACAAAACCTGCTTTAGATTCCTGTATCTACTCCAGCCAAATAAAAACGTTTCTACAACTTTCTATAACTACAGCACACAATAGGAAAATAGTACATTAATTTATGCAAAATATTATACTTATTAATATGCTTGATTATTACATTAATGTCCTCCTGCCTGGCTCGCCAACTGTAAGAAATTAACTAATAACTAAATAATTAATGTATAATTTCTACAAGTAATAAGTTCTTTTGGACAAATCAATAAACGAACATATGAATAAGTTTATAATTAAAAGATATATTTTACATAAATTAATATACGGTTACACAATGGGTTTTAGACAAAACAGATAACAGACAAGAAGTATTAAGACGATATTTACAAATATAATACTGATATGAATTCTACATTATGTAATATAAAGATACAGGATAATACCACTTGTGGTCAGTTTTGGAAGTTCAGCCTCCATCAGGTTTCTCTTTGGTCAGGATCAGGCTCTGTTCAGCTGGGCTCATCTGGCACTCTTCTCTCTGGACTGCATGAAAGCTCCTTCAACCTGGGCCAACCGGTACCTCTGCTAGTTGCCTGCTGGTTGCCCACTGGTTGCCTACTGGTTTCCAACTGGTTGCCCACTCTTCCATAGATTCTTGGCTTTTTATATCATATTGTAGCTCATGACCCACCCACTCTATACGTCATACATGGCTATAAGTTGAAATTAGACTGTTGGTGTCTAAACAGGTGGTAACATTACACTCATATACACACATCTAGAGTCTTGTATTCAGCTGTCTACAAATGTACACTTAAGACTTGCTGTTTTTACTGTAAATAAGACATTTGTGATTCTCTGAGTTATTTTGAGGAGGGCTACTCACACCTGTTGTCTTTTCCCACACACAGACTTGGATTTTAGCTAATTACATACACATATAGCTAGCTAATGTATACACATCTATAATATATATATATATATATATATATATATTTGTGGGAATAATAAAAAGATCTGAGGTATAATGCCTTGATACAAACACACAATTGTAATAACAAATGATTAACACTAGATTTCTTACAGTTGTATATAATAAGTTATACAATACACATTGAAGTCTTGTTAAAAGTTGTCTGTATATAAGCCATATTATTACAAATTCCTGCCTATATTTCTGGGGCACTACCAACTGCTTAGTGAATATCGGTATGGACCCAGCCCCTACCCTCTCTGTATTCTTATACAGTAATCCTTTGTCCCATGAGTACTGCTCCCCCTCTAACCCTGCCTGACTGGAGATGACCCGATCTTTATATACTTGTAACGAGGGGTCTATGGCTACCTCCTTCCCAAATTCTAGGGGGCTATGCCAGGGCAGATTCTCTAGGGGTGGGTACTGGTTGCTTACCTGAGCCTCAGAGTGTGTGGGCTGATCCGAGTCGCGAGCTTGCTGCCGGGTGGTTACGGGGTGAACATCTTGGATGGTGGGTTGGGGCAAAAAGGTTGAAGTGAGCGGGCCCAAATCATTCCCCAGAAGTACATCCGTGGGCAGTTTTTGCATCAACCCCACTGTTACAACTCCCGATCCCGCACCCCAGTTCAGATGCACCTTAGCAGTGGGTAAGTGGAGTACTGCTCCCCCTGCTATCCTTACGGCCACTGATCTACCGGTACGGGCTTGGTCTGGGACCAAATGGGTCCGAACGAGGGTTAGTGTGGCTCCGGTGTCCCGTAATCCTTGAACATTCTTTCCCTCTAGCCACACTGTTTGTTGGTGGTGACGTTGGTTGTCCGAGGCTGCCTGAACGGGGTTTACTTTGTGTAACACCCCTAGCTGTTACTCTGAGGAGTGGTTGGCATCGTGGTCACTGGGCTCCGTGTGGCAGCAATGGGCTGAGGCTCTGCTTGGCAGACCCGGACGCACCCCGGGGTACGGGTCCTGTTCTGGGGGCATTCCCACTGCATATGGCCCGTCTGCTGGCATTGGTAACACCGGATCGGGGTACGAGGAGGGTACCTGGGAGCAGATGGGTTGGTTCCCCTGGCGTGACTTGAGCTTGTGGTGTTGGTCAGCACTGTGGATCGGGAGGTGGTGTGAGGTGGTGGTTGGGGCTGGCGGCGTGCGTCAAAGTGCCTGTCGGCCAGCCGGGCGGCTTCGTGGAGGGTACGGGGGTTACGGTCCCTTACCCAAACTTGTACTTCTGTGGTTAGTCTGCTGAAAAACTGCTCTAGCAACAACAACTGTAGCAGCTCCTCTAGGGTGGTGACTTGGTTCGCCTGAACCCATCCCATGGCCGCTCGTGTAGGCGACAAGCCCACTCTGCATAGGAGTCCTTCTCTTGTTTGAGGAGCTCCCGAAATCGGCGTCGGTAGGCCTCTGGGGTGATCGCATACTGGGTGAGGATAGCTTGCTTCACCCGGTAGTAGTCTCGGCTGTCCTCGTTAGGTACAGCCCTGTATGCCTCTGCAGCACGGCCAGACAATTTGCCAGCCAACAGGGGTACCCAGTCTGCTTGCTCAACACCATGTAGATGGCACAGTCTTTCAAAGTCCTGCAAGTATCCATCTATATCCTCGTCTGTATCTGTGATGGCTTTGAAGGCATTATATGGGAGCTTGGCTTTGTCTTGCGTGGGTCCCGACATTGCGGGTGGCCCCTCTCTGGTTCGCTGGCTTGCTAGTTGCAGCTGTAGGGTCTGTTGCTGGTTGGCCAAAACATAGTTCTGTACCTCCGCCATCACTCTGGTGATAGTCTCTTCTGATGGGGAGTTTTGGTAAAAGGCCAACCTTACCCTTAGCTCTTTAGCGACTGCGCTCTCCTCCATCTCTGGTCTCGGTACAGCACTGCTGGCTCGGTCTCCTTCCATCACTTCAGCAATTAGGACGTCTTTCACCTTGTTGCTGGCTACTTGGCCCCTGGCTTCCAGCAGTTCTTTTAACGTTGCTCTTTTTAGGGCTGCGTAGTTCGTCTCCATGCGAACCGCTGCTGCTGCTTCGTTGTGAGGCTTGGCTTCTATCCCGTCACTGCCACCAAATGTAACGGAGCTGTGACATCAGAGGTCAATATCTCCGCTAATAAATAACAAATATAGCCAAGTATAGCGCAGCCCGGTCCCACAAGTCCCTCTCTCCACAATGGACGATACACACCGTGGATTTTCAGAACAGGAATAACTTTTAATTCTTTTACACACATATATGTACAGTCAGAACGGGTGTGAGAGTCTCCACAAGGACAATGGAATACTCCCACCTTTGGCCATACAAAGACTTAATGAGCAACTGGATTATAATCTTATCACATCATCACGGGAGCCGACTGGTTCCATACACAATAGAGCTTTTACAGACAAAGCATCTGGATAATTGGGTTAGCTCTTCCTGTCCCTTGCAGACTCCCATTTCTAAACAAAGAGGATGGAAAGCCAAGATTAACCCTTGGGCCTCGTACAGTCCAGTTAACCCTTCCCTGGCCTGGTATAATGCCCTGGGCAAGGATGCAATGTCCTTGGTATAATAACAGTGATGGGTTTCTGTTACAGCCCCTATGCTAAAATCAATTACGAGTGCCGCAGTGGCACAAAAAAGTATTCCTAGCTATGTCAAGCAAGTAACTGCGGCTAGCCAAAGCTGCAACTTACTGATAACTTTTCCATTGACTTTTCACACTGACTATAGATTACAAGTTACTCAAAGAGACTTTCACCCCTAAACCCTATGCTGATAAGATTTTACAGATCGCTTGCAAAGAAACACACTGTCCTGAACAAATTATTATTACGGGTACCAAAGACCACTCACAGTGGCTTTTAAAAACATTCAGGACTTCTGTAGCACCTCCTAAAGGATCAAGAAACCACTATAAAACAAAAGAAAAGCATGCTAAATCATCAGAAATGAAAGATTTACTATTGCTATTGGTACATATGTGTAATCTTAAAACATTTAATTGTGATGTGTGACTTATCAGGAAATATGAGACAGCACAGTAATGAATAGCGTCAGATTTCAGTGAAATATGTTTCAAATAATATATTACAGTCACAGAGATAAAAATTTGAAAAATTTAAATCATATCAATACATCACTAGGTTTCACCTCAATATGTTTGGCTACACCTGTCCTTGGAAGTCCCAGGACAATACAAGTGGAAACACGTATACCAATAATGAATATGTGCAAATTAATGATAGTCTTAATGTATCAATTAATCAGTACACATCAGATGCTTAACAACCCTTCAGTAAAATAATGAGGTCCGTCAGTGTCAATGTATTTATATATATATATATATAAGTATGAACTCATAATAATAAATAATGATCTAGTTCACCCACGCTTCACAAAATATGGATTAAAACATTTTTAAATAAGTGTGTGAACAAATACTTGATCAATTAACACATGTGATGATTTGTAAACCACACTTGTTTCACTGGAATGTAATGGAATTATGAATTACATTATGGGATGCCTATACAGGATGATGACCAATATCCTTAAACAGAATAGTTAAATACTTTTTATGTATGTTGAGATCACTAATCTATTAGCTTGAGAAACACATGGAAACGCGGATATCATTCTAACAATAACACAGAGCACAGTAATAAACATATATGAACATGCATTAATATCATGGGTGTGGTGTGGGTGGATCCGAAAGGACTAGAGGCTGAAAGAAAATGGCTAAAATTAAAGGGGTTAAGGTAATAAAGTATAATAATAATGATGCATAGCACCTACTAGGGTCACATGTTGTCATTACACCACAGTAACCACAATCAAATTAAAAAATCTCGATATAATAGAAGTAACAATTTATGCACATAACACTTACATCATGTGTTGATCTGCTACATTACACGGATGCTGAAAATACTGGATTAACTAATCTGATTCAATTACACACATACAGAGTGGTAAAAAAGGTAGTCATCAGCTAAAAAAGGCAGGGGAGTAGAAACAAAAGCAGTAAAAAATCTATAAGGAAATGTAAAATGTTCTCTATCTGTCATTTGAAATCCATTCTCATGACGTGATGAGGTGGCATTTTACAGGAATTGCTTTGCTGTGATCACATTCAGTGGGCCAGAGTACTATCACCATCTCTCCAGGAGATTTCTAAGCATATATTAATGCTGCCTTGGAATAAATGGCCAGTTTTGGACTTTGATATACGATTACATAATGGCGTGTTAGATCATTCTGCTAGGGGGATGTAATTGATAGAATGGCTATCTGATAGCAACTGAATAGATATCTCACTCACATTATTTTATAGCACTGCTTGAGGATGAAGAGGATGCCTTCATGGACCTGAATTGTGCCAGAAAAAAACATTTCTAAGGAGAAAGACAAAACTAGGAACTGCAGCACCTCTTCTCAACAGAATTCTTCAGTGACCAGCAATTGGAGAAATGTTAAACATAACCCTACATGTCCATAGAGAAGAGGATTATGGACCATGTGATGGGGGCTATTAATCTGCTTACAAAATATCACCATCACATAGAACATGATCCTATACTTTGTAGCCAGGCTAGATTATGTCAACACTTGGATCAATAGATTCTCACTGAGGAGTATCGTTGAGAAGGTTAATTCATAGGTGCAGCCCCAATCTGCTCCTCTGCCTTGCCACAGGGCTCCCATCTCCATGCCACTGCGCCAAGTCCCTAATCTAGGGGTAGTTGCAAGGGAGACCATCCCCCTGCAGCACCAGTGGAGGCAAAGCAGGAGGCAAGGAATGGCCAGGCTGCAGGTGTGTGGGAGAGGCCTCTGGGGTGTAGGAGGTGATGCTGGGCGATATCCACACTCACCTGGGTTAGCACGCTCTGGTTCTGCACTACCTGGAGCAGCCTGGCCATGTAGGACTCCAACTGCTGGTAATTCCTCCCTGCTCTCTGTTGAGCCTCCTCAAAATGCAGCCCACCAAGGTTTGGTGGATCCCCTGCATACTGTCTCTGCAGTCTCTGATGAGGACCAGCATCTCTGCCATAGTGGCCTCCAAAGTTAGACCTGGGTATGGAGGTCTCTGTTGGCTGGACATGGGGGGGGGAGGAATGCGGGGGTGGTTGCCAAGTGGGGAGGTGCTGAGGAGCGTAGGTAGGTGCTGATGTTGCTGGGCCTGGTGGTGGTTGCCACAATGTGATAGTGGTGGGAGGAGGAGCTGATGGTGGCATGGTCCTGTCATCAGTCTAATAGTTGGACTCGGGTGTAGATTGAGGTGTAGGAGGGGCCCGTTGGGTCAAATGCCACTGGTGTGATGGAAGATCCTGCCAGTACCCCCACTGACCACATCTTTTGAGAGTCCTCCTCAACAATCTCCCTGGTCCTGGTATCCTGTTTCTAGGCTCCTCCTCCTGCTACAGGTCCTGGTGGGCGTGGGCACTGGCAGCAGTCTCTGGCTCCTATTGAGCCTACGGCCACAGTATGCAAGGGGAAACAAAGCAATATGATAGGATGCAGTATGCAAGGGGTATGTTGAGGTATGATATGAAGTGGTAGAAAGGAGTACAAAATGGTCTGGTATGGCTCGTTAGGCTAGGAATATGGTCTTGGAAAGCTAGGAGTACAAAGTCGGATAATAGGGCCTGATATGACTTTGTATGATATAGTATGTTAGGAGTTTGATACAGTGCAATATAGCTTGGTATGAGTGTATTAAGAAACGGTGCGACATGACTTGGTAAGCGTGAGATATGATACAGTGTGATATGATTTGGTGAGCATGATGATGCAGCATGATATGATTATGCTAGTGTGAGATACTTTTTTTCCCCTCACTGTAACACTGTATTGTATTTTATTCCCTGCTGATTTTGAACGTTTGCCCACTGACAAAGAAATGATCGGTCTATAATTTTAATGGTAGGTGTATTTTAACCGTGAGAGACAGAATAACAAAAAAAAATGTCAAAAACCTATAAATTGATTTGCAGGTCAATGAGTGAAATAAGTATTTGAACCCTTCGACTACTTGGTGGCATAACCCTTGTAGGCAATCCCAGAGGTCAGACGTTTCTTGTGGTTGGCCACCAGGTTTCCACACATCTCAGGAGGGTTTTTGTCCCACTCTTTGTAGATCCTCTCCAAGTCATTAAGGTTTCGAGGCTGATGTTTGGCAAGTCGAATCTTCAGCTCCCTCCACAGATTTTCTATGGGATTAAGGTCTAAAGACTGGCTAGGCCGCTCCAGGACCTTAATGTGCTTCTTATTGAGCCACTCCTTTGTTGCCTTGGCTGTGTGTTTTGGGTCATTGTCATGCTGGAATACCCATCCACGACCGATTTTCAATCCCATCGTCCCTTTATTGCGGTGTAGTTGTCCTGGCCCCTAAGCAAAACATCACCCCAAAGCATAATGTTTCCACCTCCATGTTTGACGGTGTGGAGGGTGTTCTTGGGGTTATAGCCAGCATTCTTCTTCCTCTAAACATGGCGAGTTGAGTTGATGCCAAAGAGCTTGATTTTGGTTGAATTTGACCACAACACTTTCACCCAGTTCTCCTCTGAATCATTCAGATGTTCATTGGTAAACTTTAGACGGGCCTGTACATGTGCTTTCTTGTTTTTTATAACTTGTTTTTTATAAAGGTATAACTTTTTTGACATGCGTTTTTCTTGTTTTGTTTTTGTTATTCTGTCTCTCACTGCTAAAATACACCTACAATTAAAATTATAGACTGGTCATTTCTTTGTCAGTGGACAAACGTCCAAAATCAGCGGGGATCAAATACTTTTTTCCCCCACTGTAATAATTGGAGGAAAATATGTAGCAATTGATTATAAATAATTGTGGTGGGAATGAAATTGATGAGATAGAAAAGTTCCAATATGGACATAAAAGACCTTTAGAAAGAAAGGATCATATATATAGTTGTCGTAATTGCGAGTTTGTGTATACCGCTCGCAAAGTTGCAGGCTTGAGCTTGTGCTTAGTGCATGCACGCGGCCTGCAATGCGCGGTAAAGCCGCTCATTGTGGGGCCTGCGATAAGTGCCGAAGGAACTCATTGCGAGGCCTGGAAGGTAGAGGGGGGGAAGGCTCGCAATGAGCGCCAAATGCGATCATGGCGAGGCCCGCAATATAGGGGGGGGAGAGAGTCGCAATGGCCCGCATCGCAAGGCCCGCAATAGGCCCAGGAGGACAGGCGAGGGCCGCAATGGGCGCAGGTGGAGAGGCAGGGAGCCCGTAAGTGAGGTTGCAAGCTAATTTGCTATTCAATTGGTGTCTTTTTGCAACCTCCAAGGGGCTTCCGAGTTACGGGCTTGAAAAAAAAAACCTGCGAAGCCCGCTTTCAAGGGTCGGAGAGACACAGGGTAGGGAGAGGGGGGAAAACACACAGGGGAAGGAGATGGGGAAAGAGACACAGGAGAGGGAGAGGTGGGAAAGAGACACAGGGGAGGGGGGGGAAGAGACACATTTAATATTATATTGTCATTTATGACAGGTAAACGACTAGTATATATATAATTAATTTCTGTTCCCCAAACAAATCTCAAAATATACAATTAAGTCCAGAAAGATTTATACTAAGGGGCTTTAAAAGCTAATAACAAATTAACAAAGGCATGAGCAAACCTTCAGATTCACGGAAATAATGAAGCTTTGGGGCATTATCGGGAAAATAAGCATTCAAGAGGAGGAGGTATCCCTCAAGGATCATGGAAGCACAGTATAATTCTTCCTTATATTCATCTTTATTGAAAATAATTGGATTTTAAGCACAGTGTTTTTTTGCGATTAAAGGTTTCCTAGAATATTTCATAATTGTGGGATTAGGTAGACACTACAATCATTGCAAACTATAAAGTTTAGCAAATCTGATACCAACAGGTGCTTATTGCTAGTGCACACCTTCAAAACACTCCCATGCTGAGCCATTGCCATGGTAATTGGAAAATAGATTAGTGAATACTGAGAATGCTCCATTTTTGCAAAATCAAATATAACAGCCTATATACTGCCTTAGTAAAATATTGTGCATCTAGATTGGATTCCCTCTCTTTATGCTTCACTTGCATTGGAATGAAGTGTCTTTATAACATTCATTCCACAAATCATCCTAGGAAAATAGTGATTTAATGGCAGTGATAACGTTAATAAATTTACTGAAAAAGTACTTAACTTGCCTTTGGCTAAATTGTATATGGGTAAATATTAGGGCTGAGGACGTTAATAAATTTGTGAGTAAATAATATATAACCTTAAACTGTTAGCCATAGAGCAGGTATATAGATAAATGGGTCATTTTATCTACCAATGAGATCTAAAGACATATAAACTATATGCTCTGTGCACATCCTGTTAATTTAAATGTAGTTTAACCAGGTTTTACTTACCGTATATACTAGAGTATAAGCCAAGTTTTTCAGCCCTTTTTTTAAGGCTAAAAAGGGCCCCCTCGGCTTATACTCGAGAATGAGGAGGGGGGAAGAGACACAGGGAAGGGAGAGGGGAGAAGAGACACGGGAGAGAGAGGGGGACACAGAAGGCACAAAAGGGACACAGGGGGCAGCACATTTCTCACCCTCGAGTCACTCATTTTACCCAGTATTTTCACTCTCTAAGCCCCCAGTGTCTCTTTCCCTCCCCCCTCCTCATCCTCAACCCCCCCTCATTCTAATCCCCCCCTCATACTACCTTTCTAAATACCCCCCCTCACTTACCTGCTCCTGCCTCCGCTCCTTCCGCGTCTTGATGTGGCGAGCATGTGACGTCACATGCGCGTCACGTCATTAGCATATAATGGGTGCCGGCACCCGGTACATGCTAATGCCGTGACGTCATACGCGCGCCACGTCATTAGCATATACCATGTGCCGGCACCCGGTATATGCTAATGCTGTGACGTCACACGCACGCCACATCATTAGCATATACCAGGTGCCGGCACCCAGTATATGCTAATGCCGTGACGTCAAACGCGCGCCACGTCATTAACATATATCATGTGCCGGCACCCGGTATAGGCTAATGCCGTGACGTCACACGAGCGCCACGTCATTAGCATGAGGAGGGAGGTTGAGAATGAGGAGGGGGGAAGAGAAACAGGGAAGGAAGAGGGGGGGAAGAGACACAGGGAAGGGAGAGGGGAGAAGAGAAACGGGAGAGAGAGGGGGACACAGAAGGCACAAAAGGGACACAGGGGGCAGCACATTTCTCACCCTCGAGTCACTCATTTTACCCAGTATTTTGACTCTCTAAGCCCCCAGTGTCTCTTTCCCTCCCCCCTCCTCATCCTCAACCCCCCCTCATTCTAACCCCCCTCTCATACTACCTTTCTAAATACCCCCCCCCTCACTTACCTGCTCCTGCCTCCGCTCCTTCCGCGTCTTGATGTGGCGAGCATGTGACGTCACATGCGCGTCACGTCATTAGCATATAACGGGTGCCGGCACCCGGTATATGCTAATGACGTGACGTCACATGCGCGCCACGTCATTAGCATATACCATGTGCCGGCACCCGGTATATGCTAATGCCGTGACGTCACACGCGCGCCACGTCATTGGCATATACCGGGTGCCGGCACCCGGTATATGCTAATGCCGTGACGTCACACGCGCGCCACGTCATTGGCATATACCGGGTGCCGGCACCCGGTATATGCTAATGCCGTGACGTCACACGCGCCCCTCGTCATTAACATATATCATGTGCCGGCAACCGGTATATGCTAATGCCGTGACGTCACACGTGCGCCACGTCATTAGCATGAGGAGGGAGGTTGAGAATGAGGAGGGGGAAGAGACACAGGGAAGGGAGAGGGGGGGAAGAGACACAGGGAAGGGAGAGGGGAGAAGAGACACAGGAGAGAGAGGGGGGGACAGAAGGCACAAAAGGGACACAGGGGGCAGCACATTTCCCACCCTCGAGTCACTCATTTTACCCAGTATTTTGAGGTAAAATAGGTGCCTCGGCTTATACTCGGGTCTGCTTATACTCGAGTATATACCGTATTCTTTTTCATGCAAAACACAGCTCTGGTTATTTTTTAAGGCATGCTCTTTTAAATGCATGAGAAAAAAAATTGTATTCCATTTCCATTTAAATGCATGAGAAAAATCATTGTTTACCATTTCCTAGAAATGTAGGATTTAGGTTTTGGCTGCTTGTTGCTGTGCTAAAGATGATTTGTTTACATGTGTCACTTGGTAACTAGTCGCTACCACTCTTCTGTACTCAGTGCAGAGCTGTGGCTGTTCCTGGCTTATGCAATATAAACTGAGACACAAGAGGTAAGATCTGATTGATATATATTCATTATGATTTTACCTGGTGATAACAAAAAAATTATGAGTAGATAGATAATTAACTGTTTCCTCTATACATATACTAGACTTATCCAGCTCCCATCCTTGAAACCGTCTGAGTAATAGGAGTATTTCTGAATGAGCACAGGTAAGTGTATCAATAGGACTTAACAACTCATTGACTAAACTATACTCCTAAAATTCCAGAAAGGAGATTACCTCAATTAGACAAAACTGGCATAGGCCTTTTAGATTTAAATTACTGTTCCAGTCAAAACATTTCATGGACATGGGAACTTTTACCTATTTTATATAAATAACCTTAGCCTTCACACATACACACACACACACACACTGTATATACAGTGGTATGTTGGAACAGGATGAGTTCCAAACAGGATGAGTTCCAAACAAGCATTTCCTATAGGGATTAATGTAACTTGAAATAATCCCTCCGGACACCAGATTTTTCCCATTTTAGTATGAACTGATGGTGTTGTTTTTGGATACAAAACCTTAAAACTAAACAGACATAAATAAAAAATAATAATTACATCAAATAACACAGAATTAAACTTCACTTTAAATGTACTGAGAGCAATTTAGGGTCCCAATGGGATGGTGGGTATGTGAAGGAAGAGAAGGAGAAGAGAGGTTATTGCTTGGAACATTGGTTTTTATAGGCAGAGGCTGCACTTTGGTTCTTATAGCCACAATCTACACTTTGATTCTTGTAGATACAGGCTGCACTTTGATTCTTGCAGGCACAGACTGCTCTTGGGCTCTTGCAGGCACAGATTGCTCTTCGGATCTTGTAGGTACTAACAACACTACGCCATAGTACAGAACTTTATTCCACTTCCTAAAAGACAGAATGTGGGGTGTTGCGAGCACGTCGAGTTCCAAGCAAGTGTAGAGTTCCGAGCCAATTTTTGTAAGTCCGATGCGTCGAGTCCCGAGGCATTTTTTGTCAGTCCAATGCGTTGAGTTCCGAGGCAATTTTGTCAGTGAGACGTGTCGAGTTCAGAGGATGACGAGAACCGAGGTACCACTTTATATGTATACTAGCGACTTGCCAGTCAAAAAATGACGGTCAATAAAATTTGAAGCCATGGGGATGCTGTTTGCCACACAATGTGAAGGTTTTTGGACTGTGAGGACCTTCGGCGCTCATTGCAAACCTCTCCTCTGGTGTACTTTTGCTCCTCTGAGCAGCCTTTGTGCTCATCACAAAGACAGATACATATGTCTATATTTTTGTAAATAATAATCAATTAATTTGTCACTTAATGAATTAATATACTTTACCTATTTGGAAATAATATATCCATCAATCAATAGGCTGAAGAGCTAGCAATCTTTTTTCATTTTCCAGCAGCATATAATGTCCATTTGGACTGTTGCTGGCCTGTGGAGATATTTTTATGAATGTCCCAACTGTGCATTAGAAGTAGGCTGCGTGCGCGAGGGCAAACCGTTGGTTTATTTGTGTAAAGCGCTACTGTAGATGCGTAATGTTGGGATTTGCAAATGAGTGTAAAGTTGTTTGTGCGTCGTTTGTGTATCTGTTACGTGGTTCGCAAGTATTTGGCGTCCTTGGTAGCAGTGTATTTTGTACCTCATACGTTCCTGTGTGAAAGTGGTACACGGTTGGCATTTTTTTTTGTCCGCCATTTTTTTTCTCACTTAGTCGATTTTCGAGTGCCGAAGCTCTTGAAAATCGACTTAAATTTGCATTCCACCTCACTTCCAGACATCCTAGCTGTTCCCCCGTGCTGTGTGTGATGTTTTTTTTTTGGGGGGGGGGTTGTCTTTTTCATGTATTTTGTTTTTCGCGGTTGTATTTCTTTTTCTTAGTCCCGCGTCTCGTAATTTATTCTAAGTCCCGCGTCTCGTAACTTATTTTTTCTAATTCCCGCGTCTCATAATGGTTTTTTTTCTAAGTTGCGCGTTTGTCAACTTCTTGCAGCCTAACAGCCTTATGAAATTACGAATCAGGCAATTGAATATGGCTCTATATAAGCACATAGCATATTTTTTTTTACAGAAGTGTTTAGTTAGTGAACTTCTATGCAAAAGCAAGGTCTTCAGTAATTAAAAACTTATTTCAAAAAAAGATGCTATGTGCTTATATAGAGCCCTATTCAATTGGGCGAATGTCAATTTAATAAGTCTGTAAGGCGATACCGTGTTTGTAGGCTAAGCCCAGTGTGTTTCATTGGCTCGAAGACAATGAACGCCTTTGACGATCATCGCCCAAGTGCTGTGTGTGCTAGTGCCTTAACGGCTCGCCTTGCTATGCGAGGCTCGCAGACGATGAGTGCCTTTGGCGCTCATTGCCTAAGTGCTGTGCTGCAAGTTTTGGTGCCTTAACGGCTCGACTCTCTATGCGAGGCTCACAGGCGATGAGCGCCTTCAGCGCTTATCGCCTAAGTGCTGCGAGTTAACTGCTCGCTTTGCGAGGCCCACAAGCGATAAGCACCTTCAGCGCTCATTGCTAAAGTCGTACGCACCACGCAAAGCGTGACAACGTCTTGTAGTTCGACAATTATAATATGTGATTACATATAATAGGTAATAGATTAAAGTCTGTATTTATGTTACTTTCAAAAAACTTTACCAATTATACAATTTAGTTCCCCCAAAAAGAATAAAGAAAATAGGCAACTACAGTGATCATTTATAGTGACACAGCAAATGTCTCAGGGCCTCATTCTATTATCGGCCGTAAAACGGCCGCAAAGCTGCTATTCCTTGCGGCCGTCTTACGGCCCCGTGTACAGCTACCTTTACCTTGCAATTCAAATAGACGGCGCCGCAAGGATATCCCCCTTATGGCCGGCCGCATATCATGCAACCGGCCGCAAGGTCTGAAAACTTTAAAAGCAAATATAAATTCAAGATGGCACTGTAAAGCTATGTAAATGCTAGGGATCATAATGGGGGACATGAGGATTAATAGCAACCCCCTCTCAAGCTTGCACATCAGCCCAAATCCGATATTTCATTCACAGTTTATTTTTTGTCCCGCAGCCTGGGCGGGTCTGAGGTGCTCCAAGCCCTCGGGACTTTGTCCACGGATATTTGACATGAATCAAAATAAAAATTATTTGCGGATTTGAGTATAGGGGAATGTTGTGCTATGAATGCTAACACCCCCAATCACTTTATCGTCTCATCAGAGTGCAGGATGGCTTTATTATGGCTTTATTATGTGCCTAATTGTGTGCTTGCGGGACCTTTTTGGTGCAAGTAAGCTGCGGCTCGGTTTTAGCCTTGCCGAGAGGGTTCCAGGAGCAATTGAATAGCAACCGGGGTTTTCTTGCGGCCGAAACTCTTGCGGCCGTTTAAGATCAAAAGCTTTCCTACGGCGCGTGCAGCGCAAGTGATAACAAGGCGCCGGCCGCAAGACTGCAGGAGCCCCCGGCCAGAAGGGAATAGAATAGGCAAATAGCCTGCGGCCGGTCCTTGCGGCCCCGCATCTCCTACAGCCGATAATAGAATGAGGCCCTTAGTCATTTAGAAAATGAAAAGTATACATATATATATATATATATATATATATATATATATATATATATATACTAAAAAAGAAAAAAAAGGAGCAGGTATAGTCAAAAATAGTGAAATAAATCTAGAAAACCATTTATTTGAAGCTATAAAATTATACTTACAATATAACATACATGCTTGCATCATTATGTTCCTTACATAAAAATATAAATGAAAAAAAAAGTAAAGTATAAATCTAAAAAAAATATCTATATTAACAGTGAGCTTAAACTTTTGTCACCACAGGATTAGCGGAATCAAATAGAGTATAACATTGGTACTTTATAGGATATAATGCTATGTGACATATATAAAATAATGACTAATACTATTAACCCTCTTGTAACCTAAGTATATGTTTATAGTGTCAAATAAATTGTTTTCTAGACATGCTTCACTATATTTGGCTCTATATGGTATAATTATTTTTATTTTTTACGATTTTTTGTTACGCTGTGATCCGTCCTTGACTTGATTACGTTGGATGGTAGCTCAAGATCAAGGTAATATTTTTTTAAATTTAATTCAAAATCTTTTCCATCAAAGAACTATAAGGACTTTCTCAAGACTACTTTCATTTCCAGAGAGGGTTGATAAGTACTACTCCCATTTATTTATCCTATGTTATGTGTTCTGCAATCATTGTATGTAAATAAATACAATTGCAAATGGTTATTAGAAGAAAAACAACGTTGATCGAGAATGAAAGAATAAGCATAAACTATCTATACAGGACCTCCCTCTCTATCTTCTCTTTACAGTGGTGGTGATATTGAAAAATATCATTACCTGCTGGATAAATAATAACTGTCACGAAAGCTTTTAACGATCTATCACAAAGAATATAAGCATGTCCTGTTGAATAGCGGTAATATTGACTGTGATGTTTAAGTGTTAAAGGGCCACTTAAACAATTTGGGGCACACCACTGTAAAGATCTCCTAAAAGCATGTTGAAATACTTTTTGTATGATTTTTTGAAATGCCTGCATTTTTCACAGATAATTCAATGAAGTAAAGTCTGTGTTTATATGAATCACTGACATGCCCACTCCTAGACAGGCTGTGTTTGTAAACAGAGTTAAAGCTTTAGATGTCCTTGGTATCCTTAGTGCAATTTAAACATATACATAATTTTAACATAGAATCTTGTGCTCTTTCACACCATGAAGAGCACTTACAGAGAGGTAAATGGCCCTTTAATCTGTCATGAGACATATTTGTACCAACTGGGCATGCATTTCTTCTGTTACCCGCACTGCTATTTTTATTGGTGTTGTAATTTCCAAAATCAATATCAATTTTGAGGCAGGTCTATTAATGTTTTCATTTCTATAATAACCTGGACCGTTTATGTAAATTTAAGCAAATAACTGAATGTAATTATTATTAACAAAAATAAATATTATTAGAATAACTACATATTTTATCCTGCAAGTGATTTATTTTTCTAATATATAAGTATCAACCAGCATAAACTGACCATTTTAACACCCTTATGTTCATCCTCGCTTTTGTATATTTACGTATTTTTACCAATATCCCATAAAACGTGTTTTCTTTCTGATTCCTAGCACCAGATACAGCCCATACACTATCATAAACCCTGCCTATGCACGTTTACTGAGCTGTTCCTAAACCCGGCCCTTTCCCTAGCAACCAGCCTATCCTCCACCCTTAGCAACCACGCAGATCACGTGAACGTCCTTACGCACTGTTGCGTCCCAGAGCGCCTCGCTGAATGTAAATTAACTGTCTTGTGAGCGCGACAGCTCTGTTTGTTGTGAGGCGGAGTTGCTTTACGGCTGTGCCGCCGGTTTGTTGGTTACCAACACAAGAGCTGTCTCGGCGGGAGCAGGCGGACCAGGTAATTAGGCGCTGTTTATTCTGCATGTGTTAGAGTATATCTGTTAATACTACACGTGGGTAAATGTATGAATACCTTTTTTTTGCATATGAAAATATAGACATTTGCCCATTGTCGTGTGTGTCTGCAGCATGAGTCCTGATTACTGCAGCCAGGTCACTGATATGTTTACTGAGTGTCTATCTACTTTATTTAGCACTACACCTGATCAGTGAAAAATATTGAGATGCTAAAGCATTTATTTGCAGAATACATTATAAGAACCAGCAGATCTTGGGGTGTAGTCCATATTAAATATCATGGGGTGCAAGATGTTCTGACCCTCTCTGGTAGGTTACGCTATTATGTGGCAGTTGATGGGACTGTTTTATCTCCAGAAATACAGAAAAAGCCCAATGTATTGAAGAAATGAAAAGTGCACATCAAATAAATATAATGGCAGTTGATTGTGATTAAAAGCAGCTTAAAAGTGATATAACATTTTGTTATTTCATGTATAAATGAACCAAAGGATCAACTCTTGGAAGTAGTGGATTCATCCACTGCAATTAAGATTTTTTTTTTTGTGTGTGTGTGTCGTTCAGTCGTTTCTGACTCTTTGTGACCTCATGGACCGGAACACACCAGGCACATCTTTATGTCCATGGCCATGCTGATCCACAAACGTATACATACATCTTTGAGCACCCTAAGAGGGACATGGAAAATTTCTGAATTTCACTAGTAATATACCTATGTATCTCTTTACTTTTGTTTACTTCATTTTATTAAGACATGCTTAAAAGCTCTGTTCTGTTTTTATGCATAAAATCTTACAGATAGGTCCTATCTGGTTTATCCCATCTGCAGCTCATGAAAATACAGTAGACTCTGTTATCCAGAATTCAAGCAACCAGAAAAAAAAATTGAAAACTGTACTTTTAAATAAAAATAAATATGTTGGAGAGCTTAACAAATGCCAGGTTGCCATGCCACATAATGCTTACAATTCAATGTTACCTGGAAGCAGACCGACATGAATGACAGAGCCAGTGTAGTGTTGGCTTTACATTCCTCGGGATCAGCACCGTACCCTCCAGCAAAAAAAAACTACCTGTGTGTGAGGAGTGAAAGCTGCTGCTGCTAGCACAGCCCTCACTGACAAATATACTTAGAGCATCCTATGTGCACCTAATGTAGGCCTCTCTTACTAGTAACTCTCAAGCAACCAGAAACGACGGCTTTTATCCAGTATCTAGCAATCCCCTTAGCTGCTGGATAACTGAGAGTCTACTGTAGTATACGTCTAAGTACATGGGTTGCCCTAACTTGTTGTGCAACATTCTGCCACATGCTCCTTGAGAGGGGTCATTGATAGTCTAATTTGAAATGCTACACTGCACACTCTGTAGTCAGGAGCTGTATGACCGGTAAATTGTATGCAGAAAAAAAAAAGGCTTTTAATTACTTGTTAATAAAATGAAGTGCATACATTTAAATTGACACATAGATGTGTTCTATTCCTAGCGAAATCAAGAAACCTTCCATTTAATTGATTAAAAATGCTCAGAGCTGTACACTTTTTGTTTTAAAATCTCTTCATGTTGCCTGCGTTTAACACCAAATTGCAGAATATTTTGCCTCACTGGTAAAGAAATTTGCTATATGTCCATTGATCGGACTGTGTTGTCTTATTGCTGAGCAGTCAGCTACTGAGGTACAATAAGAGGTATTATGGGGAACTCCCTGTTGTAGAACTAGCTGGCTGAGGAATCTACAGGGAGAACTTTCTCAATGAAGTGTAAAATATTTACTATTCTTAACCACATATGTTTGTTCAGTTAACGCAGGACCAGTGTCTCTTCAAATATATTTATTTATAATACAAAATCACTTGCAAATATGTAATGGTATAAGCAATATGCTTGGATGTGAAATTCCAACTCTCTCAACCTTGTAGAGCCATCTTATAGTTTTAACAAAACAAATGTGTCTTTTTATGTAAACATATTAATCGAGGCGTTGGGCCCAGACAAGATTGCTGTGAGATTTGAGGTATTTTGTATGCTTTGTTAATTTGTTAACCAGGGAATGTTAAAATGTTTGAGCTAGATCAGTGGCGATCAAATTGGTCCCTACCGCCCACTAGTGGGCGATTTCAAGCTTTCATGGTGGGTGGAGGAGTAATTGCTAGGTGGTGTCGCTGACTAGTGAGGTCACACGCCGGAGACCCGCAGCACCGCGCTTGGCTGGTTGGAGAGCTGGTGAGAGGGCCTAGGGACAGCAATCAGGACCAGATCACTATCTAGTTGGTACAGGGTGATACATAGCTAGGGTCATATGATTTATGTAACCAGCTATGAGAGAGGGGAAATTGAGTAAGAGCCACCGGTGGGTGGTAAGGAAATGTTACCATCAAAAGTGGGTGGTAGGTATTAAAAGGTTGACGACCCCTGAGCTAGATTATACAGGTTATACAGTTCATTTTTCATTGTTTGAGCTTTCTGTATATTTCTTATATCTTTGTTCTGCTGGTTTATTTTGGTACTTTCCATACTGATAAGTTTCTTTATTTCTTAGGTGCATCAAATTGTTTGTGAATTAAATCGGCCATGGACGCAGAACAGAGTTCGGAGGGGCAATCACAGGTACTGGGGAAATACACCACGCTTAAACACAGACTTGTAGAGCAACTTGTCTAGAGCTTGGCTGACTAGTGTTTTATTTTACAGGTTTCGGAAAATCCTCATTCTGAATATGGTCTCACAGAAAATGTTGAGGTACCAAATCATTAGCTGTCTTGAAGCCCTAATTCCCTTAGCATCTGAGTGATGTGGAATGCTCAGTTCAGCTTTGATTAAATTAGCAATAGATTTTAGTTCTAGTCTCCCAGCTTCACCTTTAAAGTTGTGCATGATAGAATTGGCTTAGTAGATGGATAGTACCACGTAGAAAATAGTATGTCTTGTTTGTGTTTGATTTAGCCCTAACAGAAGATTTACATGGAAACATCCCGGTAAATAAGGCATGACACTTTAATTATTTTTCTTTCTTCCTGAACAGCTGTTTGGTTTATTTTGTTTTGCTCATGTTAGAGCTCTTCGGTTTGATTAAAAAAAAAAAAACATACACAATCCCTGCACCCCTCTCCCCAATTGCATTTTTTCCATTGCTCACCTTGTGCTGTCTTGAGACCTAATGCTTAAGATGTATAGTCTATCAAAAGAAAATGAATGTGCTTTTATAGGCTGTTGTTTGTTAGCATTTACTATAGGGGAATATATTTTTTAATGGCCTATTTTGCTGATATTTTTCTTTATCCATTATGAATTTGGAAAATTAAATTGACACTAAATTTTTTTTATATAGAATGTTTTTTGGTGCCAATCAATTCTAAACCTAGGTTAACTTTTTTTGTAAATGTGCTGCCAATGTGCATTTCCCAGGTAAGTGGAAGGATTAGCTTACCCTTGTTTTACTTTGTCATCCTTTTCAATCTACAAGACTTTTTCTTCTGAGCCTTTGTTTGATTTCTGAGGCGCAGAGGAGCAGAATAACTGTTTCTACAAATGACTTGATTGTGGCATTGTAATGGTATTTAATCATTTATAACTGAAATCGGTGTCAGTAACCATTTTCCTTTGGTGTCCTTGTAAATTCCATTGGTACTTTTTGGTCATATATGCCTTTCCTATACTTTGCAACTAAATTTTGTTCTGGCACTTCCTGCCAAATTTGCCAAGTGAGAGTGTCTTGAGCAAGTGGAGATTGTTTAGTGCTTGGGATGTAATAAGAAGTAGGCTGATAGGAAAATGGGCTGCAGGTTCCAGCGTCTTAAAGGTATTTATGATGTTTCATCGTATTCACTCATAGAAAATAAAATGGAGAGAGGATGTAGGACCAACCCTGTTGCTGAGCATTCATTGACCGAAAAATAAAGGGCTTCAAAGTGATTTTACGACACCAGCACATTTCTTTTCATGAATATATTTGCAAGAAACAAAAAATTTAAAAAGTGGAAGTTTCTTTGTGTCATTTTAGAAAATCGTTTAGCTTTTCCTTTTGAGATCCAAAATAAAAACAAGACTCTGCATGATGCTACTTTAAAACTGAGTCATTGGTGCTCTTTACCTCTTAAAAATGTAAAGGAATCTTTTCCATGCATTTCATGCAAGCCCTAGAAGCAACATGAACATGCATCTCCCAAATCATTATACATCTGAAAAACAGGACTTTTAGTGTTGGTGGTGTAGATTGTTTGGTATTTTAAAATATGTTTAATAGTGTGCATACGGTGAAAAACTTACAGCATTATTAAGGTAAAGGTAGGTTTGTTTGTTTTTTAGAATTCTGTTGACTAAATTTTGGGTTTTTCTGTGTTTTTATTGGCTGCTGTATACCAAGATGATTGATTGTATGATGATTACCTTTCACTTTCTAAAATCAACATTTAAAATTATTTTTTTCATTTGCTGCTGTTTTGATTTCAGGACGTTCAGACATCATATCAATTTAATAACGGATATACCAAGGTTTGTTAATTCTAGTATTGATTTTTCTTCTCAGAGAATAGTAGAAAACGAGAAGGCCAACACAGAAAAGGTATCAAAGCAGAAGGTTGATCTTCAGGCGTTGCCTACGCGAGCATATCTTGATCAAACTGTGGTTCCAATCCTACTTCAAGGACTTTCCGTGCTTGCAAAGGAAAGGTATGTTTGTTTTGTTTTTCTCTCTCAAATTCAAAAAGCTTTTACATTTGAGGAATATTGTGTATTTTTGTAAATAGTATGTTTTATTTCATTAATAGCCCTTTTTAATAGGCCACTGTAATCCTATATTTATATTAAGCTGTTTATAAGAACTGTACTTGGCAATGTGCAAAATGTAGTTAGAGAGTGAAAATTTATTTTATTAACTATTATGTACAATTTTTTACTGTGGGAAGCCATTGCCTTTACTAAGCTGTTCTCTCGAAAAATGGGCCTTGTAACAGCAGATTTCCAATAAGGATTGCCACAATTCCGTTACAGCAGCTGAAATTTTAATTGCACTCACAAAATCCTTGCAATTTTAGAAGTAGATCAGCAGAAACAAAAATGAGGAGATATATATATATATATATATATATATATATATATATATATATATATATATATATATATATATATATATATATATATATATATATATATATATATGATCTTCAGTGGTCCTTTTTAAATAGATAGCATGTGTCTTGTTTTTGTTTGTTTTTTTGTGACAAGTATAGAGGAATTGAAAGTCTACACCTGCAATAGAAAGACTATTATCAAACATGGGAACCTGGCTAGCTGCATCAGTTTTGTTGCCAAACAATTTTATTGGAACCAAGTGCTGAGTGCTATCTGTGGAAGAGGGCAGGTGGACCTTTCACAGTGGTTTATTTCACATAGGCTCAAACCTATTTAACAATAGAGACAACACAACTTTTTAAACCGCTTAAGTGACCGTACACCTTACATCAGTAATGTAAGCTCCACCTAAACAGCTTTCTTTTATATTAAAGTGTACGCTTGGAGAATATGAACTGTCTTTGTAAAAGTTATCAAAATTGCGTAGTTTGCCAGTTTGTGGAGAGCCGGCCTGCCATTTTATAGGGAAATTAAAGTCCCTATATGAGCTCTGCACCTTCAGATGGGAGGGATGGAGAGGCAGAAAGAAGTGCTTTCCTTTTTTTTTTAAACTGATAATTGAGGAGTTTGAAATATGAAGTATGAAATTTTGAAGTTTGTGGTTTCTAGCTGCTCTGGCATAATACATAATGAAGATAATGGTTATAGTAAGAAATGTGTAGGTTGTTGAAGGAATTGTTACATTTATAGAAGTATGTATATATTGTAGACTACTGGATTTATTGTTCTGTTGCTTGTCGAAGTTTAGCATAGAGGTAAAGAGCAAGTAGCTTTGAAATTGCAGATGTGGCCTTGATTCCTCCTTGTAATCATTTGTCTTTATTATGCTATAAATAACAAAGTTCAAATGTAAGTAATTTTTAGACTGCAATTCTACAACAAACTGAATTGTATCCTATTCAAATTTGTTTTTAAAAGTGGTACTGCGCACTTTCTAATCTAGTAATAATTAATATGGGTGATAGTTGCTGGATTGGGCATGTTGCATATTGAGACACTCAATGTTGAATACATTATACTGGTGCTTCTGTTTTATGTGTGCCTTCCTTATAGAAATCCTTCTTTTCTTTTTATTTTTTTATCCGAGCTATATATATATATATATATATATATATATATATATATATATATATATATATATATATATTGTCTAAAATGTAAACTAAACTATTCAGAAGCTAAACTTTCATATCAAGTAACATATATAGGTGAAAATTCCGATTTCACTATACAGGTTTCACCGAAGTCCTGCGCCGATGATCGCGAGGCCTGCAATGAGCGCCTTTGGAGCTCATTGCAGCCTAAGTTCTATGAGCCTCGAAGTCTCAAGCCACAACTGCTCGCCTCGCTTTGCGAGGGCCTCAATTATTTAACATTGCGTGACCAACATCGCAACGAGACCAACAATGAGAAATATATATGATAAAAACTAGAGCTTTTCTATGTCGTATAAAATACAGCTTGCCTCCTTTTCTTAAAGAAAAATGTTCACTTTTCAATCTTTTAAGTGTATATACCACTGTTCTAATTGCACAAGATAAAATATTCATTCGAAAAATTCATTTACTTTTTGATTGTTTTTAATTCAACTTTTGTTTTTGTTCCCACAGGCCTCCAAATCCTATAGAATTTCTTGCAGCATATTTGTTAAAGAACAAGACACAGTTTGAAGACAGAAACTAGCTATATTAAAAGATTGTATATATTGTATTTCTGGTTTGCTACAATTTTACAAACCTAATAATGGCAATGATTTCCTAAAATAGACTGTATAAAATATATCACCATTGTTCCATGTTCAATTTATGCAAATTATTCCAATGTTATGGGTTAATCTTATTTAAGTTTTCCATTGTATGTTATGCCTAGGATTGGTATGAAGTGACCTTATTGAAATAAAGATCTTGGAATATGCATATCAAATTGACAAACATGCAGTCCTCTGAAATGAAGAGGAGCAAACGACCAAAAAGCCTGAAGACCAGATTTCAACATGCTTATGTCAATAAAATGAAGACATGGTAGAATATAATCTTGTATTAACTTAATTCTAAATGGCATTCCATCACTATTTAATAGTTAATACAAGGAATAAGTGAAGTCGAACATTTAAAAAATACAAACATCTATAGACTATTTAGTTCTTGTTTTTTTGTTTTTGTTTCTTCTTTCTCTCATATGTTTGGCATCTGACCAGTATCTCTCTGTCTACCTTCATGTTGCACATGTAAAAATAAAAAAACATGCTCCATTTTTAGCAATTTGCACAGTTGCTACTCATGATCTTCTGGTGATTGGTATATTTTTTTTAAAGGGACAAATTTTACAGTCTCTATCCCAATCAAAGGTGTTTTGTTTGCAAAAAGTTACTTTTTATGAAGAATATAAAATGAGCAGGTATTCATGAACCTATATCGGATTTTGCGGATGATTTTATGAATTTCAAAATGTATTTCCTACTGCCACTTTTGTTTTTGACAAGATTGGTAGCAAAAATACTTTAGACTGTTCTCTGCTTGAAAAGTAAATAAGTGGAATTGTCAGTGTGATAATTGTTTTATACGTGTAGCGCAAGCATATTCTTTAGCACTGGCGTAAAGTAAATCTTGAGACCCACAATACCTATTTATGTTTTTGGTTTTTTTTTATAATTTTTTTTATTAGTTATCAGACAAACATAACAAAAAGTAGAAAAAAAAATAAAGGGTCAAAGATATACAGAATAAATCACATCTTAACAACTTAATAAAATTGCTGACATATTTTAAGAACAAGATGCCAAGAATATTCCACAAACCATAAAATACAACAATAAAAAAGAGGAAAGAGAGAAAAAAAAAAAAAGTGAATCTTTATCTTTTAAGTCGAACTAGTAATATATTGGTCCTATAGGTGCCAATTTAATGCTACTATATTTTTTTTTAGGGATTAAATCGGTATTTCCCCTCATTATTTCTCTGCTAATATTAACCAAGTATTTTACTTCATTCCAAGATGGGATAGTAGATGTTTTCCAATACTTTACTATGAGGCGTTTTGCAATCAATAGAATATGTTTATAAAGATATTTTACTTTCGACCCAAGGGTATCCATATTAATATGTAGAATTACTATTTGGGGTACACAGGGCAATAAGGTGCCTCCCACAATAGACAATTCTAAACATAACCTTTCCCAGAATTTTCTTATATGGGGACATTCCCACCAGAGATGGTATGATGTACCGACCTGACCGCATTGCTTCCAGCAAAGATTATCTGAGAGTGGGTAGAATCTTCTCAATAAAACCCGGAGAATAGTACCAATAATCTATGGATGATTTTAAAATATATTTCTGTATAAGCTGCATTTATCGCTGATTTTTTAACTACCCTAAACAAGTTAAGCCAAGTAATTGGATCAAATATCAAATTGGAATCTCTTTCCCAATGTATAATCCTCTTGGATTTGACAAACGGGAGAACGCTCGTCCTAACTGAAGAACATTTGGATGTAATATGATTCATATCACCTTTTATAGCTAACACTTCCATTTTCTTGCATTGGGTCACGCCCTTGACTCTGTATCCCAGTGCATCCATGTACTTTTTCAGGGAGCTAGGGTGTATCCACTGGATTTTATTTGAGCATGTAGACCTGTCTATTAATTTGCCTTCGACATATAAATCCAAGATAAATTTAAATCCCTGTGACTTAAATACCTGAGTAAATGGAAAATCTGCCACTATGGAGAGTATTTCAATGGGAGCAGCCAGCGAAGGTTTATCGACCAGGGACATTTTCTAGATGTTTTCATACCAGAATTTAATAGCTGACCTTATAACAGGGGAAACATTCTCAAATACCCGTGGGTCGAAGCTGGGAAGCCACAATAGTGTGGCTAACGGATTCGTACCAAGTAAGGTTTTTTCTATATAAAACCAAATTGGTTTCTCGCTGGAAGTGGACCATCTTACTGCGTGGGAGAGTAATACATTGGTTTGAATATCCATTAATGATCGATAGGCCAAACCTCCCTTTTCAAACTTGGCGTAAAAGGTACTTTTCAATAATCTTGATTTCTTACCATTGAATGTGAAGTGATCTAAATCCTTCTGGATAATTAATAAAAAAATCTTGTTTATTTTGCCCGGGATACATCTGAAGAGATAGGTTTATTTAGGAATTATAGTCATATTAACAGCTGTAATTCTCTCCAGTAAGGGTAATTTCAGCAAACGCCACTCATACAGCAGGGTTCTTATTAATTTCATTTTCTCAACTAAACTAGTTTTTAGAATTTCACTAATTTGGAAGGTAAACCTTACTCCTAAGTGGACTAAGCCTCTTGATTTCCAATTGAAAGGATATATTTCTTCCATTCTCCTTAATGATTCCAACCCGATCCCCCACATAAGGGTATCGGTCTTATTAAGATTAACCTTAAAATAAGAAACCCTACTGTAACGGAGTTGGAACACGAATCCAATATCTCCGCTGGTATACGGTAAAATATCCCAGAAGCACTACAGTCTCACCATCCCCGACCTCCCATATTGGACGACACTCAATTTGGGAGTCAAAGAAATACTGTATTTTGTTATGTGCAGAAATATATATACACATCTCTTCCCACAGGCAATACATATCCCCCATAGTTGGCCACCCAATACACATAGAGGGACAATAGGTGGGTCACACCTCTCTGAGGCTACCTGGCTACTTTGATACAATCAGACATTGATTAGATCATCCTTCTTTGTTCTTTGTCTCATAATGAAAACACTTTATACAATAGACGTCCTTATCTTATGAGGAGTCTCTGTAATAGGATTATCTATTATGCCAAGGTCTGCAATAGTCTGGGCTAATATTCTGCAGAGCATAAACCAACATACATACAGTATAGCAATGTGATCATATTTTAACCAAGAATTAAATAACCATAAAACAGTGATGGGTTCCGTTACACACCTCCCCCGTGCACATAAGCCGGCATACACGGTCTGATCCCAACGGATCGGCCTGGGGATGTCCGGACAAAAGTATTTGTTGGTCAATTCTCTAGTTTGACAACCGATCAGCATTACTGCAATTCACATTTACTCACATTTCACATATCCCCAGATAGCTGGGATCTGAGCGCACAAAACTACCGAATAGCGCTCAGATCCTATTCACACAGTTCAATTGCCAGGTATCTAAAGTCTTTCCCATAGTCTTTCATTATATGAATGGGCTCCATGGCATAGCTATCTGGGGTATCACTGCTCCCACAGGGCAAGTACCGAATGACCCCCCTGTATTTAAAGGGCCAGAATGAGTGACATACACTCTGGTATGGCCGAATACTATTTTTAAAGGGCAATATGTCCCAGGGCCATAGTTGCAGGGCAGGAGGCTGGCAATAAGTCCTCTCCAGGACAAAGTGGCAAAAGGCACTTCGTCACCCATCTCCCCTTTGGGGGGAAGTCTAACCAGGCACCTGGATATTTTGCTGTGGTGATGGGGCAACACGCTGAGGGGACTTGAGGGGCAGAGGCCAGCGGCACTCTGCCCTGATGCCAGCTCTTCTGCTGGTATAACCTGCAGGACATTCTGCGCTGTACAAGGGACAAAGGGAGGGCAGAGGCCGACTGCACTCTGCCCCGCTGTCAGCTCTTCTGCTGGGGTACTTGGGACATATTCCGGCTCAGTAGCCAGGGAAAGGTGGGGGTTAACATTTCCTCTGTTAACCCTGGGGCCACATTAGGAGTTAGCTGGGGAGGGGAATTTGTACTTACCCCCTCCTCCGGTTGTCCCAGTGAGGATAGTTGGGGATCTGGACAGGCTGTCCAGCATCCCGGGAGGTCAGGCAGAGAGACCACGGTCCCATCTGCGCCATCTGGGAGATTGGTGTCTCCCCTTGTTAGGGTAAGCTGTCGCTGGGGGGAGAGGGCGACACCTTCAGCTCCCTGGGGTTCACACTGCCGCTGGGGGGGAAGGACGCCACCTTCGCCGCCCTGGGGTACACACTGCCGCTGGGGAGGAAGGACGGCACCTTCTGCTCCCTGGGGTACACACTGCCGCTGGGGAGGAAGGACGGCACCTTCTGCTTCCTGGGGTACACACTGCCGCTGAGGGGGAAGGACGACACCTTCTGCTCCCTGGGATACACACTGCCGCTGGGGGGGGGGGAGAAAGGATGACACCTTCGGCCCCCTGGGGTACACACTGCAGTTGGGGAAGGACGACACCTTCAGCTCCCTGGGGTACACACTGCCGCTGGGGAGGAAGGACGGCCCCTTCTGCTCCCTGGGGTACACACTGCCGCTGGGGGGGAAGGACGACACCTTCGGCCCCCTGGGGTACACACTGCCGCTGGGGAGGAAGGACGGCACCTTCTGCTCCCTGGGGTACACACTGTCGCTGGGGAAGAAGGACGACACCTTCAGCTCCCTGGGGTACACACTGCCGCTGGGGAGGAAGGACGACACCTTCAGCTCCCTGGGGTACACACTGTCGCTGGGGAGGAAGGACGACACCTTTAGCTCCCTGGGGTACACACTGCTGCTGGGGAGGAAGGACGGCACCTTCTGCTCCCTGGGGTACACACTGCCGCTGGGGAGGAAGGACGGCACCTTCTGCTCCCTGGGGTACACACTGTCGCTGGGGAGGAAGGACGACACCTTCTGCTCCCTGGGGTACACCCTGTCGCTTGGGAGCGGAATTAGTTTGAGTATTCCACGTGGAGCGTTTTCTGTTTCTGGGACAGTCTCTCTGAATGTGGCCCTGCTGGTTACACGTGTGGCACCTGATGTACCGTGGAGGGGTTTGGTAGTTCCCACCACCCGGACGCAGTGCTGGGGGGGGGGGGTTAATGGTGGGAGGTGGGTTAGCAGCTCCCAAGATGGACCGTCCCCGTGCCCACTGCTTTTCCATTATGTATTTGTGGACATCTTTTTATTAACCATTCCAAGGTTCTTATGGGAAGCGTACCTGGGAAAAAGGCCAGTCTACTTTGGAGTTCTCTTCCAAACTCAGTCTGTGTGCTGTCCGTAAGAGGTACTGTAGCCGCTGCCCGGTCTCCCTCCATGAGTTCCTTTCTGTCTGCATCCCTGTAGTCCGCGGCCGCCTCCTCCTCCTCATCATGGAACGCTGTCCGAAAACTAGCCGGTTCCATCCTGCTGTAGCCAGGGGCGCTGTACGGATACTAGCGTTGCCCTCAATTTGTACTCCACGGAATGGTGTCTCCTGTAGCTGTCCTTCTGACCGTGGGAACAATTTCGCCACTTGCCACCAAATGTAATGGAGTTGGTATACGGTAAAATATCCAAGAAGCACTACAGTCTCACCATCCCCGACCTCCCATATTGGACGACACTCAATTTGGGAGTCAAAGAAATACTGTCTTTATTTTGTTATGTGCAGAAATATATATACACATCTCTTCCCACAGGCAATACACATCCCCCATAGTTGGCCACCCAATACACATAGAGGGACAATAGGTGGGTCACACCTCCCTGAGGCTACCTGGCTACTTTGATACAATCAGACATTGATTAGATCATCCTTCTTTGTTCTTTCTCTCATAATGAAAACACTTTATACAATAGACTTCCTTATCTTATGATGAGTCTCTGTAATAGGATTATCTATTATGCCAAGGTCTGCAATAGTCTGGGCTAATATTCTGCAGAGCATAAACCAACATATCTACAGTATAGCAATGTGATCATATTTTAACCAAGAATTAAATAACCATAAAACAGGGTAAAACAGTGATGGGTTCCGTTACACCTATCATACTTTCTCATTATGTCGTAAGCATATCTCCAGGATTTCTCTGGATTACTTAAGGTCAGGACAATGTCATCGGCAAATGCCATGAATTTAAGGTCCAACTTATTTATCTTAATCCCTTCCACCTCAGTTGATTTTCGTAAAAGTATTGTCAGTGGCTCCAAGAACAGAGCGAACAGTAGAGGAGACAGAGGACAACCTTGTCTGGAACCATTACTGATCTTAAACTTCTCTGAATCTGCCTCAGGACTTGCTATATAAGATGTAGGATAGGAGTATAAGGCCTTTAAAGATCTAGCTGCAAAACCCCCCAAACCAAATTTCTGAAGGGTGGCAATAAGGAAATCCCGGTTGAACCTGTTGAATGCTTTTTCAGCATCTATCGACAAGGTCAAACTGGGAGTCCCTTTCCTCCTGATAAAGGTCAATCAGACGTCTCGTATTGTCTGAGGTTTGACGACCACTCACAATGCCTGTTTGGTCAAGGTGAATCAATTTAGGTATTATTTTTTTTAATCTCTTTACTTACACCTTGGAATAGATTTTAATATCCAGGTTTATCAAAGAGATTGGTCTATAATTCTCGCATATTTCTGGGTTTTTACCTTGTTTTAATATATTTATGATTTTTGTTTCTAATAGTTCAGAAAAGGGTTTCTCCTGTATCTTTTATCTCATTGAAGAGATTACATAAATGTTCCTTAAAAGTAGGTGAGAATAAATTGTAAAAGATTTGATCAAAGCCATCCACTTCTGCGGCCTTATTTTTAGAATTCTTAATAGTATCCTCAATCTCCTCGACAGTAACTGCTCCATTGAGGGGCCGCTGTTTACTTTCTGAAATTTTTGGGAAGGCAATTCTATCCAAAAAACTTTTTATTTCATTTTGCTCTGGGACATGAAAATTGGGGTCCTCGCCTAGGTTGTACAATTTTCTATAATATCTCATAAAAGTCTGTGCTATTTCATCCGGATGCAAAATTAATTTACCCTTCGGGTCTCTGATTTTTAAAATTTTATTTTGCTGCCGTTCTCTACGAAGTTTGCTGGCCAGTAATTTGTCTGCTTTATGACCTTGGAAGAAATAAGTTTGTTGATATCTCCATAATCGGCGGTCAGCACATTTTTGTAAAATTATATTAATTTGTTTATTTAATTCCTTGATTTTTTTTATGCTATTAATATTATTGGGCTGTTGTTGATTTATTAAATGTTCTTTTTCTAGGTCTATATACAGCTGTCTTAGGGGAATCCCCCGATACCTTTTAACTTTAGCGGTATAGGAAATTAGCAGACCCCTGATGTAGGCTTTAAAGGTACACCACAAGGTGGCCTTAGAGGTTTCTGAATCGCTGTTAATACGAAAAAACAATTGTATTTCTTTTTTCAAAGTTTTTATGAACTCTAGATCTTTAAATATGTATGAGTCCAGTCTCCAGCTTTTATATTTCCTCTTTTGATTATCATTGCCTTCTTTAATAGTAATATAATGCAGAGAGTGGTCAGCCCAAGGGGTGATATGAATCTCTATTTTATCCAGTAGTCTTAACGTGTTTATATCAGACATCACATAATCAATTCTTAAAAAAGAATTAAATCTACCGGAAAAAAAAGTAAATCCCTTTTCCTGAGGGTGTAGAGTTCTCTAAGAGTCTAATAGATCTGCTTTAGAAATGATGTCTGCGAAATGAATGGACAACCTTGCATTTTTGGCCTCAGTTTTAGAAGAATGGGTACTCAATCTGTCTAAATTATTATCCATGGTCATATTATAATCCCCACACAGCAGGAGAGAACCTCTTTTTATTTTTTTAACCTTCGCCAAGATTTTTTTTACAAAAGCCAATTGATTGACATTTGGAGCATACAAATTAACAAGGGTAAATATATTTTCATTGACAAGACCTTGCCAAATAATGTATCTACCAAATTCGTCAATATCTGAGCATTGTTCATGGATACTAAGATTTTTCCCAAAAAAGATGGAGACACCTCTGGATTTACTGCTAAAAGTAGAGTCAACTCTTATGGGAAAATTCCTGTTATTTGTATAGCAAGTAAGTCCCTTCTTTATATGTGTCTCCTGACAGCAGATTATATCAGCCTCAAGTTTCGTATATTCCGTAAAGGCTACTTTCCTTTTTGTTGGGGAGTTTAGACCGTTAACATTATGGGAAATAATTCTCAAACCAACTTAAAGGAAAGAAAAAATATCCAGTTGTAAGGACAAGCCCCTTTGCCAAACAAGATAGATTTTTAAGGAAAGTTGATTTGTAAAAACTCTCCACTCTAAAACTCTTATTGCTGTTACCTTAATAGATTTAACCAGGGAACAAGTTTTGTGTATATTTATATAATAGACACATTCTCATTTTGCAGATAAGTATGCCGCACAGATGGGACCTCCAAATATAATAAAGATTAATAAAAAAAAAAGAATCATAAAAAGAAAAAAAAAACTAAAAAACATAAATATACACATATAAAAAGAACAGCAGAAAAAAAGACGAAAAACCGATGTTTAGAAATGCCAGGAAGAACTACGTCTTCTTGGTCGAAACGCCTACATTTGTGTATCTCTCATATTATCTACCAAATATCGTTATCAAACTTTTGCCCCACAAATTAAAGCTAGGGCTTCTTTCCTCCCTCCCTCCTTACTACTGTTATGCCATAACCTATTTTTCCTCTTTGTTTTCGTCTTTTTTTTTTTCCTTTTTTTCCTTTGTCTATTTTCCATTGCGTCTTTGGCTACAATCCCAAATTCACAAACTGGAATATCATCAAGGTTAACTTTAAAATATACAATTGACCCACCATTAGCACTGAAAACAGTTACTATATCCATTAATTTCACTAAGTCCTTCAAATTATCCCTGAAGACCTAAGTGTGAAAGATGGAAGTTATTTACTAATCCTTCCTTATTACTAATCCGGACCTACTAATGTCCTGTAACTGACCTTTTAGTGACCTAGTGTTAAAATTGACAAATAAGGATTTGTCTACGTTATTTTACACCCTTACTTTTTCCCACATACTTTATTTACTATGAAAATTCTGAGTGTGAGTAATACAAGTGCACTGACCAAGCAAATTGTTATACCATCGATGAAAAATATAAAAAGAAATAGGTGGTATAGTATAAATGTGTTTGATATTAATATTATAAAGTGAAATTCAAACCGGGGTTTTACCAGACTTAGTGACCAGTGCATTAACGGTCATTATGTTATTGGCCAAAGATTAATTCGGATTAACCTGTGTTATAGTAGACAAAAAATGACTCAAAACAGAAGAAGGTATCTATTTAACAAGTTCCCATTCTGTTTTTTTTTATCTCTAGAGTGGGTTTAAAGCTCCCAGCTTTGCGGCCACTAACTTGATATTCCACTTTTGAAATAATTTTTTCCCCTCTTCTATGTTTTTGATTTTTACCCAGACTTGATCTCTATAAATGGAGATTCCATAAGGGAAGGACCATTTATAGCGTAACTCGTTTTGTCTCAAAGTCTGAGTTATATCCAAGAATTCCCTTCTTTTAAGAGAAGATCTTAATACCACCATAGGGGGGCTCCAAACCTAAGCCTAAGAAATTTGCTCTAACTATAGCTTCCTTAAACGGAAGATGATGAAAAGCTATAATTATATCTTTTGGTACAAGTTTGTCCATATTTTTGGGAAGGGGAATTCGATGGATACTCTCAATTTTACGATCCTCTGGGTCCATTTCTGGGGCTATATTAATAAACATTCCTCTAACAAAGTCTCTCAGGTTATTATCTTGGATGCTTTCCAGTATTCCCCTTAAGCAAAGATTTTTTTTCCTCAAGCGATCTTCCTAACTGTAAAGCCTCATCGTTAAATCTTCAATTTTATCTTCCAATGAAGAGGAATATTTTAATAAGGAATTATGGTCCAATATCAACTTATCGCATTTGTTTTCAAGCAATTGAATTTTCTGGTTTATATCAGATATTGATTGGGAGTTGTTTGAAATTGACTTTGAAAGGTCTTCTGTGATCTTCAACTGGAATTCTAACATTAAAGCTCTCATTTTTGAGCAAGTTAGGGCTCTTCTTCTTGCATTAGAGAGCTACTATCATGCCCTTGAATTGACGAGTCAGAGACCTGATTAATCGTTGTATCTACGATTGATTAATTGTATGATGAATTCCCTTTTATAGTTGATTTTTTAGGGCCAAAAAAAGCTGGAGGATTTTGTACCTCTTTTTTATCTTTTGTTTTGCTTTTAATAGGCATATTGTAGACCCTTGATTCTTACCAATTGGTAATTGATCCTTGGAAAATAAGTTATCTTTATTAGCGAATATAAATGTTCTCTTGATAATTCAGTCCATCCAGGGCGCTGATAATGATCTGGGGAGCAAGGACTAACCCCGGGGAGAGACCAGAAGTCCACTTTGCTCAGTACAGTATCTCTTGATGCAGCAGGGATCACTCTCTGTATAACTGCTGGCCTCAATATTAAACAGTCATATATTCCTCTTTGGAGTTTTTATATTTGTCCCACTATGTAGGTAATACAGCAGTAATATCCAGTTAATGAGTTGGAGCTCAATACTCACGGATTCTGTAGATCCAATTAACGGAGGTACAAGTCCTGTATGGAGGGTATAAAGACCAAATACCTCTCCTAGGGGCTATTTTCCCCCTCTAGGTGTTGGCTGTTAAGGACCAAGTCCATTTATAGATACACCAACTTCTTCTTTCGTGGTCAGCTCACCCTCCCATAGACCTGTTGCTCCTGCTGTACTTGCCTGCTGTACTGGCCTCTTTGGACATCAGCTGTGTCTCTCACACACTAGATAGTGTCCTGTGGCTGGGGAAGCTGGCACCTCTCCATTATGGGCCACATACAACATCGCTTTCCTCAGTGCCTTTGTTCCCTTTGTGGACTCCTGCCTCCTTCCCCACTATGTTTTGCTAGCTATCCCCGACATCGAGTCCCGTCGGATCACCTCAGGAAGGACGGGAGGAGAGATCTGGCATCTTCATGGCGTTTCAGACCTTCCTGCGTCGGCCTAAACTGGCGGCAACGTCATTTCTGGTTCCGCCGTGCCGCGGTGAACTCCACCTATTTATGTTTCATAGTATCTTTTACACGTTACACAAGTTTTCCTCCCAAGAAAAAAATGATCTAGTATTAAAGGAAGTTACACAGAAATAGCTGTGGATGATATCTTCTTGCCCAAAACTGTTAAATGATTAGTGGAGACATTTAAACTGCTTTAATTTCCCCTCCCTCTGAATATATTAGTAATGGCAGCTTACTTAATATTTAAAGCCTACTTGCCAAAATTTCCAGCCAACTTTTTTTAATTTTCATAGCAAACACTAGCCTCGTCAGCAGAAATATAGAATTGTAGAATTTCTTATTCTATAATGTTTCATTTTTTATTTTTTTTGTAATTGTGCTAAACTAATGCCATTATTTAAAATGTAGTTGATTGCACGTTTAGTTTACTATTGTTTTGTGCTACAAAAGGGCTGGTTAGTCCTATGTTCCAAATACTTTCATTAGATATGCATAAAGCTAACTTTATCGGTCCATACATGCTGTATCTGTCAAAATCCAGTATGTGTCTAAATCAATACACAAGAAACATGATTGTAGCAAGTTATCGAACATCTATGGTTTTTGTTTAGCCAACATCATCCCTCTTCTAACTACTGTTCTATGTCATGTCTTCTACCACAATGTTGGTTGGGGAGGTTTGTGAGGAAGATTCGTATTGACAGGTGCAGATTATGGTAGAGATGGGAGAGAAAGGTGGGTGGGTGAGTGAGTGAGATAACAACTAGGGTGTTTCATTAGTAGATATGGGAGATTAGTGACTATCACTATAATAGTTGTGGATCTGCAGGGCTGTTCGTAACGCTTAAGTGTTGGTCACGCGTTGCGAGCCATCGACCATTAGCCCGCTGGGCTTAGGCTGCAATGAGCACCAGCCTCTCTCATCTCCCCCTCTGCTGCAGTTACAGGCCTCAACAGAGAGGCCCGCGGGATGTAGGCCTCTCTCGTCCCCCTCTCTACTAACCCCCTTGGGCTGCAATCTTCCTCCTCCCTCCTTATCCCCCCCCCCCTCTCCTCTCTTCTTACCTTCATCCGCTGGGCTGCTGCAGCGGGTCTTCTTGCTGTTACCGTACCGGCATATGCTAATTACGTGACGTCACCTAATTAACATACGCCGGTTCCAGAAACCGACAGAAGCCACGCTGCAGGAGCACAGTGGATCAAGGTAAGAAGCTAGGGGGGAGGGAGGGAGGAGTCGGGAAGTGGAGACACAAGGCAGGATGCAGATGAGGGCCGAAGTTGCTCACATTGTGTGGCAAACAGCATTGCCACGCTTAAAATGTTGTTCCCGTCATTTTTGATGGCCAATTTCCTAGTGTGTTATTTTGGTATCAATAGTGAGAAAGGGGTTGTGTTCAAAAACCACAACACAGGTGGAGCTTACAGGATGGATGTAGGTCATGGATTAGAAGCTTGATGATGATGCATAAGCGACGGCCTTGCCTAGTGGAAAATCTAGTGCTAATGAAGATATGATTAAACATGGGGCTGCTCATAGTTGCTCTTGGGAAGACAGGGTAGACCGTTCAGTTTTGGGTTGGTTACATTTCAGGTCAGTTGCATAATAGCAGTTGATGACCAGAGTAAAAAATACATATATATCATAAGTGGAAAGGTGATTCGAAAATCTAATGACTGCGTCACTTGTCCAAACACAGCCTGTGTTGAGAGAAAAGGAGTGCGCAAGATTTGAGAACACCAACTGATAAAAAAAGATGGAAGCAAACATTTAAAGGAACAATTAAATATGAACAGCCCCTTTATAGGTTGCTGCCACAGACTCCTGTGGAGATGTCGAGCAACAGTGTTAAAGGCAACAGAGAAATCCACTCATAATTTTATTCAAAACATAGGGCTGCTTTTTATGGATCATATTCATCTACAATTATAACATAAAAATGAAAATTAATGAAAGATAAGGTAAAAGTAATAGTAAATTGACCTGATTCAATGGGCTTGCATTTCTAAAAGAGAAAATTATAGGGAAATGTAAGAAATTAATATATAATTTCCATAAATCATAAGTTATTTTAGACACGTCAATAAACAAGCAGACAAATAAGGTATAATTAAAAAGATATGTTTTACATAAATCAAGATATGGCTACACAATGGGTTTAGACCAAACAGGTAACAGACAAGAAGTATTAAGACGGTATTTTCAAATATAATACTTATATGATTTCTACATTATGTAATATAAAGATACAGTATACTACCCCAGCTTTTGAAGTTCACTCTCCATCAGGTTCTCTGGTCAGGATTGTTCTGCTCAGCTGGCTCATCTGGCATTCTCCTGCCCCTACGCCATCTCTTCCATAGATTATTGGCTTTTTATATTAGATTTTGGCCTATGTCCCACCCTCTCTATACGTCATACATGGTAATAAGTTGGATTCAGAGTTTCACCCGTTGTCAGCTGTCTAAAAATGTACACGTCATTTATACACCTACCTAACTAAGGCTTGCTGTTTTTACTGTAAATAAGGCCATTTGTGATTCTCTGAGTTATTTTAAATGAGGCTACCCGCACCTGTTGCCATTTTCCACAGACCTGGTTTAAAACGAATTAGTCATACACATATATAAAATATAAATGAATATATATTTATGGGAATAATACCGGAACAACAGGAGGCATAATGTTGATACAAACACAATTGTAATAAACAATTATTAACACTAGATTTGTATATAATAAGTTATATTTATAATATACATACTGAAGTCATTTTAAAAATTGCCTGTATATAAGCCATATTTTACAGAAATGTGAATATATACGAAAGTAATTGGAGATTTGGAGGGTTATCGCTTGTCTGTTTTAAATGTATTTGACTTAAATGCTGAAATATGCAAAAAATCCACTTAATAGAGATTAATGTGCTTGCAATCCAAAATCCCTCAGTCATCCAGATTCAATAAGATTTTTAGAGGTCATTAAGTGTTTTTTTGAGTGTTTAATTTATTTTTTTATAGAAAAGTGAATAACGCTGGAGCCAGAATAATTCTGTGGGGAATGCAGCTTGTATGCACAGGCCGTAAAATAGCTTATTTATACATACATACAAACATAAAAAAAACTGTGGGGGATTTATCTTCTCTAGTTCCTACACCCATGGCCAGATTTAACTTGGAACTTTTAAGCAGGTAATCACGGACATAAATAGTAGGGATTTCACGGATCATAGGAGAATAATTTTTGATAGCTCTGAGGGGCTGAGTACAAGAGCTCATCCCCCTGCTTACTAGGTGGACAAGGACCACTAGTGTGGGTTGGGACCCAAGGGACCTAAAATATTTAGGTGGTATAAAACATGATGATTCTGCCGGGGAGGTCCAATATAGGTGGGATATGATCAAATCTTATCATTAGTTAATACATAGATTTCCACCTTAGTGAGGTCTTGCTAGACCCAATTCTTGTACATTTTTCTGAAGCTTTTAAATTTTAACAAATATTTGTGGGTATATATCTTTTGAGAGTCTGCATGTTTTCTAAAGGTTTACTTTGAAGTTACAGTAACATATGTTAGATTCTGTAAGTATAGAAAACGTTCTGTATTCTTGACAGGATCTGGTCTGTGTTAGTCATAAGTAAATGAAAGGATATATGTTTAGCATCGACTTACGTAGAACATCTAGGACTATCATTATTTTAAGCGCAAATGGATATTTTCAATAAAAATACATATCACAAAATAAAGAAAAGAGGAATGTTTATTAAAAGAAAAAAAATTATTATGTGTAATAAATGTGGCATGCAATACAGGTAACAAAAGTGCCAAAAGAAAGTGGGATGTACAATATAATAAAAAGCAATATAATTACTGTATTTACTCGAGTATAAGCCAACCCGAGTATAAGCTGAGGCACCTATTTTACCACAAAATACTGGGAAAACTTAGTGACTCGAGTATAATCAGAGGGTGGGAAATGTGCTGCCCCCTGTGTCCCTCTTGTGTGCCATCTGTGCCCCATTCTTCTGTCCCCCCTTGCTCTCCCCTGTGTATCTTCCCCCCTCTCCCTCCTCTGTGTCTCTTCCCTTTCTCTCCCTCCCCTGTGTCTCTTCCCCCTCTCCCTTCCCTGTGTCTCTTTCCCCCCCTTCCCTTCCCTGTGTCTCTTTCCCTCCCCCTCCTCAACCCACCTCCTCGTCCTCCCTCCTCATCCTCTCTCTTCAACCCTCATCCTCTCTCCTCAACCCCCCTCCTCTCTCCTCAACCCCCCTCCTCATCCTCCCTCCTCATCCTCTCTCCTCAATCCCCCTCCTCAACCCCCCTCATTATGGCAAATAAAATCCAACTTGAGGCTCTGTGGGGGATATCAAAGTAACTGCAAACAATAATACACACAGATGATAAACTTAAAACTGTTTTTCCAGAGCCTCCTCTGCTGTTGAAACAGCTGACATTCACAGCCAAACAACTGGGAGTAACTCTCCGTGCCTGCAAAAATAGATGTGCTACCTGTACATACACACACATATATATATATATATATATATATATATATATATCATTTATAATATGGTGGGCAAAAGAGCAATAGAAGCCCTCCACCGTGCAGTAGTACAGTAAATAAAAAGTACACCTGTGTTCACATTTGAATGTCTAAAGCCAGTTAAAAAACCTGCTTCCAGCTCAGAGTTCCGAGAAAAACAGTTATTATGATAGCCACCATATTATAAATGATTGTTGTGGTGAACTACCTACTCATAATTTCCACAACACAGGCTGAAACACGTCACACGCACGACTTAGAGAAAAAAACACACCTCGGAACCAAACTTAACGTAACAAACCCCCACACGCACTAAAAATATGACTATAACGGCCGACCGGCGCGCAACTAAAAACAGTGAATACACACCAAATACTCATAAAACTACATAAAAAGCTTACCCATAGCAAGGGGGGGGCACCCAGGACCTCTGAAAGTGAAGTTACACCTCCATTTAAGTCCAAATTCCCGAGTTCAGACACACGAAAACCACCTAAGCAAGAGAAAAAATGGCCGCCGAAAAAAAACAAAACGAGGCTCACAGCCCAGCCACGTACAACTTACCCAAGAAGGGATCCGAGATAAGGCATGTCCCGTCCTTATTCTTTTAATCCTTCTCCGGTGCGGCACCTGTTAAAAAAAACATAACATTAATACACATATATCAAAATAAAATAAACATAATCTACTTACCTCCCCACGATGTCTCCGGCCTCCTCCGGATCCTATTCTGCCCCGCCCTGTATAAAAAAATAAATAAAAAAAATATATATACTTACATCCGCACTCACGGACATCCCCAGAGACTTTTCCGGAAGAAAATAAGCAATGGCGCCTTCTGATTGGTTGAAAACGCTGTCTATCAAATTCACCCAATCAGGAGGCCCCAATGTGTGAACCAATCACAAAGGGATACATCCTAAAATCCCACTCTGATTGGATAATGCACCTGTCAATCTTTAGTTAAACCAATCACAAGGCACAGATGCCTTCAGCCAATCACAATGGAATACACCCCCACGTACTGATTGGTGAAGGATTTGCGCATTCTCATTGGCTACTGTTAATATCAATCAATATTACAGCCAATGGGAAGGCGCAGATGTCTTCACCAATCAGTACGTGGGGGTGTATTCCATTGTGACTGGCTGATGGCAATAAAGTCTTAGGATTGGTTCAAATAAAGATTGACAGGTGTGTTATCCAATCAGCGTTGTATTTTGGGGTGTATACTTTTTTCATTGGTTCACAATTGGGGTCTTCTCATTGGCTGAATTTGATAGACAGCCTTTTCAGCCAATCAGAAGCCGCCATTGCCAATTTTATTCTGGAACACTCCTTAGGAAGCTCATTAGCGTTGGAGACATCCGCCAGGGCGGATGTGTGTCGTTTTTTTTTAACGCGCGGATGCTTTCGGAGCAGAACACCAGGAGGCCGGAGACATCGCAGGAAGGTAAGTACAATGTAGATTGTGTTTATTTCACTTTGTTTTATGTATGTTTACTAATGTAATGGTTTTTTTTTAACAGGAGCAGCGCCGGAGAAGACGCAAAGATGAAGGACGGAACATGGAGGACGTGACATGCTGGGACGTGACATGCTGGAACGGGACATGCTGGAAAGGTGAGTATAATATTTAGAATATTTACAATGTTTAGAATGTTTAGTTATTTCATGTAAGCGTGTTGTATTAATTTTTTTAATCTTTTTTACCGTAGGTTGCTGATCTGAAGTAACATCTCAAAGGTAAGCGGTCTTAATTATTTTATTGTAGCTTAGAATTAGGGTTGCTATATATAGAGATAGCATGTATTGTATATTAGATAGATAGATAGATAGATAGATAGGGGGATGTATTATTAGACAGTATTGTATATTAGATAGTGGGATGTATATTACATTACATAGTGGCATGTATATTACATAGTGGCAGGTATATTAGATAGTGGCATGTATATTAGATAGGGGTGTATTGTATTTAATTTAATTGTATTGTATTTAATTGTATTGTATTTAATTGTATTGTATTTAATTTAATTGTATTGTATGTATTATATGTATGTATTGTATCGTATGTATTATATGTATTTCCTTTTCAGGTGTGTAATTTTGTAGTGGGGGGGCGGCATGTATTGTATTTTGTTATTTTCTGTAATGTTCCTTTTTTAATTTTTTGTGACTTAGGTTGTTTTTTTTTGTTCTGTAATGTACATTTTTGGTGATTTTAGTTTTTTATTTTATGTAATGTAGATTTCTGCTTTTTGATGAATTTAGTTACTCGAGGCACACAGTACACTCACATTGTGTGACAAACAGCATTTCAACACTTTCTTTTATTGACCGTCATTTTTTGACGGGCAAGTAGCTAGTATATATATATATATATATATATATATATATATATATATATATACCAACAATAAGATACCATTGCAATACTGTGACCAATACCTTAGATCTGTGGTTGTTTTTCCTGCAGATCGTTTAATGTGGCATGTGTGAAATATCCCAACATAGGACTTTAAATAGGTGAACCAGGACAATCACTACATAATATGATGAACTCACAAAGATTAAGTATTAACAAGAAGAGAACAGTCCAGTGGGATCTGGTTTCTGTCAAGATGGACACAGCATCAAAGATCTGGGAGGCACAATAGTGATGGGGAACAGTCAGACTCAGAAAATAGAAAGATTTGTGAAGTTAAACTTCTGAGGAAATGTTGCTCTTTGACTCATGGATGAAATTGTGACAAGGAATTCCAGTTTGACAAGTGCATATATCTATGAAAAAATTAAATATTTTCTTTTTTTTTTGGGCCTCCCTCAATCTTGAGAATTTTTCTTTGAAGCACTTGAAAGCCAGCCCATCTTGGTTCATCACCTTTACAGAATTCTCAACTTTATATACAACTAGCGAATTGCCCGTCAAAAAATGACGGTCTTAAAATTGTAAGGGAGGTAAGGCTGTTTGACACACAATGTAAGTCTTTTGGTCCTCTGAGTACCTTCGGCATTCATTGCGAGCCTCTACCCTTGTGTACTTTTGCTCCTCTGAGCACCTTCTGCACTCATTGTGAGCCTCTGCCCTGCTCTTGTTTTATATATATATATATATATATATATATATATATATATATATATATATATATTTTTTTTTATAATAATTAATTAATTAATTAATTAGATAATAAATTAATATACTTTACCTTTTTGTAATTAATATATCCAGCAATCAATATCCTGAAGAGCTAACAATCTGTTTGTATTTTCCTGCAACATACAATGTACCTTTGGACTGTTGCTGACCTGAGGTGTCAGCAATGTCTCAAGTGTGCAGTATAAATAGGCTGCGAGCGCGAGGGAAAACAGATTGCTTAGTTGTCTAAAGCGCCATTATAGAATGGTAATGTTATTAGTTGCAAGTTAGTGTTAAATGGCTGCGATTGTGTATGTAGCGGGTCTGGAGCATTGTCCGTACTTCATAATAGTGTATTTTGTACCTCGTACTTTCCTGAGTAAAATTCTTATGTGTCTGTCAGTGTTTTCCGTGGTTAGGGGTCTTGTAGCCTCCTTTTGGGTTTTTTCATCCGCCATTTTTTTTTTTTTTTGCAAAGTGTTACGGGCCATTTTTTTTTTTTAAACTGCTACGGGTCTTGCATTGTGAATGGTGTAATTGAGATTTCTGTTGATCAGTAGTTCTGCGGGTCGTAGGCATGAGCGCCTATGGCGCTCCCTGCCTAAGTCGTACGGGGTTTTAAGGGTGAGCACCTACGGTGCTCATCTCCACAAGCGCAAGGAGCGCCACAGCGCTTCTTGCCTGCAACTGCGGCCCTCACTTCGCATATATGTGATGGTGGTAACAAAACCTTTTATTGGGTCTACTATAGGGCTGTACTGTGCACCTTTACCTGCTAATAAGATCCAGGTTAAGGGCCACTTGTATCTCGTATGTAGCTAGCCATTAGAAAGTTAAGGATTTTAGTAAAAAAATCTAATTTAGACCAACAGCCCTATTAAATTGCTCAACGTGTAAAACTGTAGCCCGTAACGTAGCCCACAAAACTTACTGCTATTAAATTGGCCTCGTAAAGCTACCAGCAAACGACCTGCAGGTTACATGCGGAAAAACCCTACGGGCTGCCGATATCTGAACTCCATTGCCGCAAAGCCTTTGATCTGTCAAGCCCGTAAATTTTAAGTTCGAAATTGCTATGAATACACTGGCTTTCAAACCTTTAACCTGCAAATTTAGCCAAAAAGCCTACGGGTACTAGAGAGGACCCGCAAGAGGGTTAAAGTCCTATCCTTAGCACTGTAAATGCAAATATCAACACAATACTGTCCTTAGAATTAAAGGGAAAGTGATGTTAGGTATTAAAATGAATAGCACAACATTCTCAAGCTGGCAAATCTGCAATATGAACTACATTTTTTTCTGTTTAATTTCAGTGTTATATCTATCCCGGCAATCAGTGTGTTAATACATATAATGGAACTCACATGGACTAGAATATAATATTTACTGATTTATTAATATTGCATTATTTCTGTAATTGAAACCCGTAAAGCTTTGAAATCTAACCTCCATTTTTCAGAGAAGTAATGATGACGATCTATTTTGCCATTGGCTCCATCTGATCCTGTAACTATGAGTTTGACTAATTGATCATGTTCACGTCCGCACATGCAATGCGCACAAGAATGGTTTAAGGCCCGTAACTCGCGGCATGGTTCAATTTAATAGCTATGTAACTCAGTCAAATTTCATGCCCAAAGCCTTTGCAGTTTTGTCGATGCCACTATGGGCTTCAAATTTAATGGGGCTGCAAATCAGTTAACTTTCCTGCTCAGTAATTGGCTGCATCTAGCCAGCCCTGATTTAAGACTGCTCCTGGAGTATGGGAGGGGCTGTTTATAAACTGATTGTTTGCATTTTTCTTGACCTGTAGAAAAACACACACAGTGAGACAGCAGCCTGCTGCTTATGACCACTTGGAGCAAGGTGGAGACCTGTGAATCTGAGGAAATATACAGGCCAGGTGGTTAGTGGGGATACAGCTGGTTAGTGAGGATAACTGTTTCTTGGTTAAGGTAGTGCTGTAGTGGAAGTTTGGCCTAATTTTTTCATTGATTTGTTTTTTTGTGTTTGTTATTTTTAGTAAAACTTGGAAAAATATAAATGGCATCTTGTATTCCGTACCTCCATCAAAGTATCTGAAATATAGACACAAACCCAGAGGAGACTATTAAAGTATAATAGTATATATTACATAAAAAAGTCCTCCTACATTCCTAATTAGTTTATCTCATCTCTCACGGTGGTGGGTGATACACCACATAAGGACACCCAGTTGTTAAATCTATAAATGTTGAAAAAACAAAAAGAGAAAGACACCTATATATCCACACCTGTATACCATCCGTAGTTATAATAAACAGTAATGAACAAAATTATCTAACTAAACTGACAAGAAAATGATTCAATAAAAGCTCATAACTTATTCAAAAAATCAATCTACAATACATATTCTAAAAACATTTAAAAATTAGGCATGGACAGTCACCGGTTATATGTATTATCTCAATATCTTGCTGTCTGTACAATACTTTAAACACAATTAGACAGTTTTTACCACGTATTAGGATAAATCACCTGATCTGAATTTGGTGGTAGCGGAGCCCACCATTTACTCCTTTTATACTAATCTAAATACACTGTCTAGGAAATAAAATGTAAAAGTGAAAAGAAAGAAAAATTGTTTAATAAACTATTACTGATGGTGGAACTGGGGATCCACCAATTACCCCCTAACCTGTTTGTGATAGAGAGCTTACCTACTCTAAGCTAAATATATTATCACCTTTGTGATTGCATAAGTGCAAATCACGTGCTCATAGTATAAATTACACCACATTTATTGAATTCCCAGACAAATCTATAAATGTATAATGATATAAATGTGTAATGATAAAGTCTTACAACTTAAAACCATTAAGATCTTATAATTTTTCTGATCATGTTATGAGCATAATGTTATGAGCATCATTCCCAAGAAGGAGTGGCCACAATTACAAAAGCAGAAAACTAGACAGAACTTTTATACTTTTCAATTTTTTTATGGAATTATTCTTTATTGCAAGCTTTCCTTTTGTTTTGTTTTTGTCTGCTGCTGCCTGTTACTTCCTCATGTGGGTGTATCCTTGTAAACCAATGTGCTTCCCTTTAGTGTTGCTGAGAGCATTGGCTGACTTCTCTGCAGACACACACTTCCAGTGCATACAAAATGTCCTCCTGCCTCAGGAAGCTAATCTGCTGAAAACTAAATTGTAAATTCATAGCAGCATAATTGCATATAAAAAGAAATAAATTAGGGTATGTATTAGTTTTATATATATATATATATATATATATTAAAATATGGTGCATATTTTCATGTTAAGTTCTTTAAAATAATATGTTTTAAAAATATGATCACAGTTGTCGTTTAATTAGACAAAGCTTTGAAACACATAATTTTTCCATTGTACTGTGGACGTTTATTAAAGTGAGTTTCTGCTACGCTAAGAATTCTGGGTAGTGACATGCAAATGAGACTCAAAAACCCACAGAGCAGTATATTTTTGCAGCAAGCATGTTTTATTTTCTTCTGCACTTTCAACTTTTTTTTTTATTTTGCTCTGTACGGTTTCTCTTAGCAGAAATCTCATAGTGAGAAATTCCTGTCTAGCTAATGCATGTTCTCCATTGATAGGGTCAGTGATATGTTAAATAGCTCGTAACCTCACTCTTTCCCCTATCACTATTTAACTTCAACCTTCAAACCCTGTTCTTCTATATTCACACATACGTTTTTTCTGCATAAGTCGGACTTGTGTTCTCCTATTAAGCCTTCTGTTGGAGATACGATGATGATCATTATTCTTCAAAGATGATCTTTCTTTGACATTAGATGGACCTGGTCTGACAAATCTTGAAGTCTCTGTGCTATACCTTTTTGACATATCTCTGCTATATCGTCTTGACATTTCTTTACTTGTCTGTGAGCCTTTAAACTCTTTTCCAAAAACCTTCCCAATGGCTGAGCTGATACAAGATTTCATAGCTGTCATTTTTTTTCTTTTCAATGCTGCAAAACAGAGACCCCTAGTAATATTAATATTGTTATGTGAAATTATGTATTGGAAACACACTGTATACTGTAATAATATAATATTTATTTATAATGTTATTTAGATACAAGCAGTCCTAGATCTTGCAACTTAGGAAATGGAGAGCTACCAGATGCATCATGATTGTAGAGGAGAGGAAATATCTACAGAATGGTAAATCAACACAAATCTTACTAAAAACAACTTTCTCTGTCATACAGAGATAAGTGTATACAACTCAAACAAATTTAAATTTAGAAATGTGACACAAATAGGATGTAACTGCTACTTGAGTAATATCAATTAAGATGCCGGATCACAGGTATAGATTATAGCGATTACTAAACTAGAAATATAAAGACCTCATTTTATACTGCACTAGCTGACTGTTAAAAAAAATTAAGATTCAAGCTTCATTCTTTCTATTCCCATTAGTGGGCAAATCCAATATATATTAAATTCACAATCAGATAAATCCTGTGCATGAATAAATATAATTAAATTCAGCATTTACATTTCCACCTGTACAGATTTTACACTAATTGTTCCATCAATGCCTTAGTGGACTTGGGTCCCACTAATGAAACAATATCTAACAAAGCTCATCTTATCTTGCACATTTAAAGGAAGTATTTTTTAAATGATATTGACTTTTTTTAAAATCAATATGCATGGAGTTTATCTACTGCATATAAGTAATTTCTTATTGTTTTAGTCATTCAATCATGTCTGACTCTCCATGACCAAATGGACCACACCACAGGAATGTCATTAACCTCATCTATACGCCTCCGCCATTCGCTTCTTTGTGTGCCTTCAATCTTTCCCATAGATAGAATCCTATCATCTCATGCTATGGTCAAAATATCTGAGCTTTAGCCTCATACCTTCCAGTGAACAGTTTGTCTTAATTTCCTGTAGTAATGATTGATTGGATCTTCCTGTAGTCCAAGGGACTATAAGCAATTTTCTCCAAAACCACAATTCAAAGGCGTCAATTCTCTGGCACTCAGCCAGAATACCATTGTATGGTAATACCATAGTTCTAACTATTTGGATCTTTGTTTATAGTGTCATATCATTATTTTTGAATAGCCTGTCCAGACTTCATATAGCTTTCCTCCCCAGAAGTAAACATCTTATAATTTCATGGCTGAAGTCACCATCCACAGAGATCTTGGAGCCCAAGATAAAAGAAATGTGTCACTGCCTCCAATTCTTCTCTTCTATTTGCCAGGAACTCAGATTGCTGTGTGTCATGATCTCCGTCTTTTTACCTTCCTCACTTTCAGCCATCAGAGTAGTATCATCCACATATCTGAGGTTGTTAATATTTCTCCCAGCAATATTGATTCCTGTTTTGGATAAGAGCAGGTCTGTCTTACGCATGATTGAACAAATAAGGTGGCAATATACAGTACAACAAGCATTCGATCGTTCCATGTTCGGTCCTGACCCTGGCTTCTTGGTCCACATACAGACTCCTCAGGAGGTGGATGAGATGGTCTAGTATCCCCATCTCTTTAAGAACTTGCAACATTTTGTTTTAATCCACACAGTTAAAGGATTTAGAATAGTCTATGAAGCAAAGGTAAATGTTTTTCTGGAAATCTAGTGCTTTCTGTATTATCCAGGGGACATTGCCAATTTTATCTCTTGTGCCTCTGTGAAACCCGGCTTCCACATCTGGTAATTCCCGGTCCATACATTGTTGGAGCTAAGCTTGCAATATCTTAAGCATTATCTTGCTTGCATGTGAAATGATAGCAATTGTATGATAATTGGATCACTATTTGGCACTGCCTTTTTTGGGATTGGGATGTAGACTGACATTTCCAGTCTACTGGCCACTGTTGAGTTTTCCAAGTTTGTTGGCATAAGGCAAGCAACATGTTCATATCTTCGTCTATTAGAATTTTGAACAGTTCAGCTGGAATCCCATCAACTCCTAACTTTGTTAGCAGCAAGGTTTCCTAGGGTCTATCTCACTTCACTCTCCAATATCCCAGCTCATTGGACAAACTATTGGGGTTATTAATGCTGAAAAGATCCTTCCTGTATAGAACTTCTGTCAATTCCTGCCACCTCTTCTTTATCTGATCTGCTTTTGAGAAGTCCCTACCGTTTTTATCTTTTATCACGCCTTATTTGGCATGAAAGGTTCCTTTGTGATCCACAATTTTCTTGAAGAAATCTCTTGACTTTCCAATTCTATTAACTTGTTTTATCTCTTTATATAACTCACTATAGAATGTCTCCTTGTCTCTTCTTGCTGTCCACTGGAATGCTGCATTCAGTTGGACAAATATTTTTCTTCCTTCACAACCTTTCACTTTCCTTCTTTTCTGGGCTACTGTTAAAGCCTCATCAGACAGCCAGTTTGACTTCTTAGTTTTATTTATTTTGTGGTTATTTTTTGTTGCTGTTATCTGGACAGTGTCACACATTTATGTTCAAAGTTCTTCAGACATTCTATCTGCCATGTCTAGTCCCTTAAATCTGTTCTTTACCTAAATTGCATACCTGCCCATCTTGGGTGACCCTATATGGTATAGCTTACATCTTCATTGAAGTACACAAGCCCCTCCATGACAAGGTAGCAATCCAGAATGGGATATAAGTAGTTACTATTAAACAAATATTTACATATTTTTTTCAGTATCCTTTTAGATAATGTGCAATTTTTTTTTAAATGGAAACATAAATAAAATCAGTGATGAATGATATGTTGCTTTGTTGGTTTGGATGGGTTTCAGACCACTTCCTTGGATACAAGATTTTTAAGTGCTTTGTGTTTGTAAAATGACAGTGTCTTAGCTCTATGCAGTGCTCGTCTGTCCCTGAAATCCTGGTTTTGATTAATATACCGTTCTATCCATTCTATTTAGAGTTTTTATTTTCTCTTCTACAAAGGTTATTATTGTATTACAGATATTGTGTGTAATTTTAATTTGTAAGCTACTAGAGTAAAAACATATGCTTTTTAACTGCATGAGAAAACGTATTTTTGAATATGTTACATCTGGATCTTAGAAATGTTATTAGCTTTTTTTGATAGTGTCATGATTTAACCACGACAGATGCATGTACTTCAAACAGTCCTAAGCAAACACATCATGAAGGTTTTTTCACTAGCCAGCTATAGATATCTGGTGATTTTGATCTCAAGAGCTTTGGTAGCCCAAGGTTGCAAGCCAGATGGGTTGACATCACACATACACAAATGTACACAAGGTTGTGGTATTGGAGTGTATAAATATGTTGTTTTGATCATTCAATAAAGGTTGAGAGATCGTTTTCACATATACAAGGTGTGAGACTATTTCTGTGTGTTGTATCCTGGCTTGGGGAGTGGTCTTTCCATGGGCCACTAGTAACCTGTATCCAGTGTTCTCTCCCTGGACCTTTTGGGCCTTGCCCTCTTCAGAAGCCATCTTTTGTGCCACAGAGAACCGGAACTACACGATTCTGCTGGGATAGGTTTGAACTAGGTTCATATCAAGCCCCCTTGAAGAAGCAGATTGTGACAGATAGCATTTGTTGTCTTACATGAAGGCACATGTATTTACTTTTACCTGCACTAAAATAATATTTTAGCACCTTAATAGTATGTACTTATAGAAAGCAGGCAAACTGTATATGCAGATTTATTAAAGATGTAGGGCAAGAGAGAGAAGAAGACCATAGCTGCCAAGGGCATTCATCAAACTAGTCTGGCTAATGACCAGTGTAAGTAAGCAATGATCTCTGTAACCAGTGTTATATGCATCAATCCAAACATTTTAGGTAACTAGCCAGCATATGAAATTATTCAAATTATTCACTTAGAAGGTAATCAATGACTACACAGACTTTGGATATGCCCTTGCATATTTTCAACAAAGAGTAGGACAGGAAACATACCCCCCATATGCCTCACACATATTTGATGTAGGATATACTTGCCTTTTTCTTCGGTTTTCCCTTTGTGAAGAATTGAAAAGCATTCCGCACAGGTCCATTTACAACGACTATTTGCAAGAGCTGAACACACCAAATGAGTCCCCATTGATCCACAAGTGTAGCAACGCACAATAAACCATTTACTACAAGAAAAGGGTACAAAAAATAAACAATAAGACACATACTTACAAATTAAGGACTACGCTGATAATAAGCAAACCTTGCCTGATAAAAGTTGTACTAACATAAGAAAATATAACTACTAGTGCTTTAAATTCTCTTACCACTAAGTGAACAAACAGGCTGAACCACTACTATGAACTATGATAACAGGCTTCAAATGAATCCGCCAGTGACTTACCACTAATAATCAAAATAATCCACCCAAAGTTCGGTGGTTTCTATAAGAACCACTAAGTGGAGATAAACTATATTTTGACCAATCTTCACCATGCTTCCTGTGACAGATTTGTAATATCATGGATGTCTCCAGCCCCAACAAACTCTAAACATCTCACTGCAACAAAACTGTAATCTGTCTTCTCTTACATCCTCTTAATTTTGAAAATTAATCTCCTTACTGGCCTTATCCAAGGTCTTAACTCATCTTTTGTTGTTTGTTTTGTTGCGTCCCCTCCCTAATCTACTGTCTCTGTCATTCCCTAAAGTGCTTTGAAACAAAAGCACTTTGTACTTTAGATTGTAAACTCAAATACAGGGCCCTCCAATATTGTATCAAATCTGTTCTATATCATTTTACCTATAGCCCCTGTATTGCACTATGTAATATGTTGGTTTTGTTACAAATAAATGGTAATAATAACTACACAGACAAATAATTATTTTTAGAAAATATTATAAACTTATAGCAGCAAATACAAATGTTTCTGTGGTTAAACAGAAAAATTGTGCAACAACAAATTACAATGTTCTTCCCCTGTATTGTTTTTCCTGACATAGCTGATAGGACATTTATACCCAAGTTTTCTTTAATAAATTCATCAGGCTGTTTCTTTGCCCATTCCTGAAGGGTTTTGATGTCAAGACACTGGTGATCCTCTAGCAGACTGGACAAGCGAGGTGCATATGGGTCTTTCATGGACAGTGTATTTTTATATAGATTCCTTTTGGTATTTTGAGAGTTCTATGGTATGGCAAATATTCAGTCAATATATGTTTGCGAATAAATATATCTGGTTGTACAGGTTTGTTTTATATGCTATATGGTACAGTGTTATATTGTTTTTCAATTAATTAAACAGATCTCCATTTAACTTTTATTTTCTCTATATGCACATTTTTCATATTTACTGAATTGCTCATTTATATGATTTATTTATCAGTTAAGAGTCTTACTCAGTTCCACTGATCATTAGACAGATTTATTCAAGATGCCCTATCCGTAACATTAATTGATCACCATAAAATATGGGAGCAAATATAAAGCATGTATCTAGCATGACTTTTTGGAAGGTATTACAACTACAGTAAACTATTCCAGATACAGAAACATTTTGACAAGCATACTTTGATACAGAAGTGCCATGAATGCAATCTTTTGGCAAACTGATTGCCTTTCTCATGTACGGCCTATAATTTGACAATATCCATAAGCCATATATTTATAGCACAGGGATTTCAAGAACAGAGCAAATCAAAATTTGTCATCCAGAAACTGGTTCAAACCATTTTTTTGTATCATATTTTTTTTACAAACTTATTAAAAAAACCTGACATATTAACATCAAGTAAATAAAAAGTAGGGTCACAGAATAAAAGTCTTGAACTTTGTGTAGTGTGATATTGCACCGTCCTTCAAGAAGAAAAGTCTGTAGTTCTTTGAGGGATGAAGGAGGACATCTGAATTGCACTCTGGACTCCATAACTTCCCATAGAGGTTTAATCCTGTTTAGATGATTGGGAGACCATGGGCGACATTTAATTTCATACTGGTGTTCATGAAACCATTCTTGAATTTTGTATAGCTGTGTGTATGGTGGCATTAAAATTATAGAATATAGGACCATCATGGGGGAACAGTGTTTTCACCAAAGGGTGCAACTAGCACTGTATAAAATGGCTCCATGTTCCTTGAAAGTTATATTTAGGTACCTCCTGTATAATGGCTCCATGTTCCTTGGAAGCAATTTAGGTACCTACTATTTAGTCTATTTGGAAATCTGGTAGTTGCCTCATGTGGTGTTGAAAAATCACAACATTTATTTTCAACTTATTATGACTTAAAAATTAAACTCCTTTTTCTGTGCGATGTTTCCATATTTATTTTTTTATTTTGTTCAAACTCTATATGTTGAAGCACACAACCTCCACTGACTGATTTATATCAGTGAACTGGATTTAGGATTATGTCTGGAGATCAGTGAGTGAGCTGATGAACTATATTTGTATACAAATCGCTAGTGTATGAAAAGTCATATTTTGGGGTTGATCTAATTCAAACTAGTACATCTTTTACGTATATCTCATTATTAGTACCAGTGCTATACTACTTTGATAATAGCAAATATTAAAAATGTGTTAGAACGTCATAATTAAAATACAATCAATATACATATCTATGACTGAATCATCACAACTATACCGTAGATAACAACGAATCTTAGTACACAGCGTACATATTTGAAAATACACCTCTTACCTTTTAGATTCAAAGTAATCCCTTCCCCAATCACAGAGACATTTGTCTACATCACATCGTTGATGTACTTGAAGTAGTTCATGAAAAGCATTTTCTTCAAGCTCCCAGGAAGCATCTCTGAATGGTTAGTGAGCAGAGGATATTAAATTATAACATGTTTTTGTTGCATATCTCTAATTAAAAAAACAGTACAATCATCACAGACAAACATTTGTTTTCAAACACAAAGTTTTTTTTCGTGATTAAATATTTAACCCATCAGTTTAAAGGACCACTATAGTTTGGTAAAAACTTCACATTATTCTGTAGTATGTAACACAATAACAACATTAGCAGGTATGCAAGACAGAAACATTGAGTCGTTTTAGAGAGATTTTTATATCTAAATGACTCAGACTGTGTTGTGGGGGTTTCCATTTTAGTCTGCTAGTCTGTCTATAACTTGAGGGTAGAGTTATCCTATGAGCCCTTACTCTTCCACTGAATTCTATTGAGAAGTTTCTAAACCTTTTAGGAAACAAATACAAAATGTTTGTCACCATTAAAGCAAAATGAAATACAATAGTTAAAACCTGTTATAATGAATTTTAAACTATGTAAAAACATTTTGCACATTCCCCCACACTTTTCCTTCTTCCCTCCTCCTCCACCTCTCCCTCCACGGTTCAGTATAGTGGTACATGACCTCCAGCTTCAAACATACAGAAAGTGCTTAAGTCAGACAAGATGGAAACTGGCATTTTATTAATTCATAGTTACATTGTTACATAGTAATTAAGGTTGGAAAAAAAAATGTAGTCCATCAAGTTCAACCTTTTTAGATCTCCTCTGATCTGCAATATGCGAAATATTTGTTAATTGATCCAGAGGAAGGCAAACAGAAAAAAAACAGTGAAACTTTGCCAGTTGTCTCAAAAGGGGAAAAAATATATAAAATTCCTTCCTGACCCCAGATACTGGCGATCTGACTCCTCCCTGGATAAATACTCCCTCTCTACTTATCCAGGATAACCCTGAATGCATTTTTTATTTAAAAATATATCCAATCCCTTTTTAAAGTTATCTATCGAATCCACTGTCACCACCACCTTTGGTAGAGAATTCCACAGATTAACCACCCTTACTGTGAGGAACCCTTTTCTTTCTTTAAAGTGAAAACTTTTTACTTTTAATCTCAAAGGATGTCCTCTTGTCAGTTGAAAACCTCTTGGCACAAAAAGCTCACTTGACAAAGCCTTGTATTGACCCTGGATATATTTATATAAGGTAATAATATCCCCTTTTAGACGCCTTTTTCTAGAGAAAATATGTTTAATTTGGTTAGTCTTTCTTCATAACTTAGCCCTCAATTCCCCTTATTAGCTTTTTTGCCTGTTGTTTTTCCAGCTCTAAAATGGCCTTTTTATGTAGCGTGGCCCAAAATTGTACTCCATATTCCAAATAAGGGTGTACTAGGGATTTGTATACTGTCAGAAATATTTTGTTTCCCTTGGTTCTATACTCTTCTTAATACATGCTAATATTTTTCTTGCCTTTGCAGCCGCTGCTTGGCATTGAGCAGTGCTACCTAGGTTGTTGTCCACAAGTACTCCCAAATCCATTTCAATATCTGATACCCCTAAATTTTCTTCATTAAGAATATAATTTGCATGGCTATTTTTCCTTCCCAGATGCATAACTTTACATTTATTTGTATTAAATCTCATCTGCCATTTAGTCCCCCATTTCTCTAATGTATGCAAATCCCTTTGGAGGGAAAGTACATCATTATCTCATTTAATTACCTTGCACAACTTAGTGTCATCAGCAAAAATGGAGAAAATACTTTCCAATCCGTCATTAATAAATATGTTAAAAAAGGAGAGGACCTTATACTTGCCACATTAGTCCAATCTGAGTATGTTCCATTTACAACAACCCTTTGCTTCCTCTCTTTCAGTCAGCTCTTAATGCATGAGCATATATTTACAGCAATTCCTGTATCCCTTAGTTTGATCAATAGTCTCCCATGTGGCACTGTATCAAAAGCCTTTGCAAAATCCAAAAAGACTTCATCTACCGAGTTGCCTTGATCCAATTTCCTACTAACCTCCTCATGGAAATTAATTAGGTTTGTTTGACATGACCTATCCCTCATAAATCCGTGTTGATTCCCACTTATAATCTTGTTTAAATAGACATATTATTGTATACTATCCCTTATTAGCCCTTCTAAAAGCTTCCCCACTACATACAGTGCCTTGCAAAAGTATTCACCCCCTTGACTTTTAACCTATTTTGTTACATTACAGCCTTATGTTCAATGTTTTGTTAATCTGAATTTTATGTGATGGACCAGAACACAATAGTCTAAGTTGGTGAAGAGAAATGAGAAACATATATACATAAAACTATTTTTTAGAAATAGAAAACAGAAAATAGGCATGTGCATATGTATTCACCCCCTTTGTTATGAAGCCCATAAAAAGCTCTGGTGCAATCAATTACCTTCAGAAGTCACATAATTAGTGAAGTGATGTACACCTGTGTGCAATCTAAGTGTCACATGATTTGTCATTACATATACACACCTTTTCTGAAAGGCCCCAGAGGCTGCAACACCTAAGCAAGAGGCACCACTAACCAAACACTGCCATGAATACCAAGGAACTCTCCAAACAAGTAAGGGACAATTTTGTTGAGAAGTACAAGTCAGGGTTAGGTTATAAAAAAAATCTAAATTGTTGATGATCCCCAGGAGCACCATCAAATCTATCATAACCAAATGGAAAGAACATGGCACAACAGCAAACCTGCCAAGAGACGGCCGCCCACCAAAACTCATGGACCGGACAAAGAGGGCATTAATCAGAGAGGCAGCACAGAGAACTACGGTAACCCTGGAGGAGCTGCAGAGTTCCACAGCAGAGACTGGAGTATCTGTACATAGGACGACAATAAGCCGTTTGCTTCATAGAGTTGGGCTTTATGGCAGAGTGGCCAGAAAAAAGGCATTACTTTCAGCAAAAAACCAAATGGCACGTTTTGACTTTGTGAAAAGGCATGTAAGAGACTCCCAAAATATATGAAGGAAGGTGCACTGGTCTGAATAAATTGAACTTGAGCAAAACCTGTACCACTCTGTGCGTGATTTGAGGATAGGACGGAGATTCACTTTCCAGCAGGACAATGACCCCAAACACACTGCTAAAGCAACACTTGAGTGGTTTAAGGGGAAACATGTAAATGTGTTGGAATGGCCTAGTCAAAGCCCAGACCGCAATCTAATAGAAAATCTGTGGTCAGACTTAAAGATTGCTGTTCACAAGCGCAAACCACCCAACTTGAAGGAGCTGGAGCAGTTTTGCAAGGAGGAATGGGCAAACATCACAGTGGTAACATGTGGCAAGCTCACAGAGACTTATCCAAAGCGACTTGGAGCTGTGATTGCCGCAAACGGTGGCTCTACAAAGTATTGACTTTAAGGGGGCGAATAGTTATGCACATTGACTTTTTCTGTTATTTTGTCCTGTTTGTCGTTTGCTTCACAATAAAAATGTTAAAAAAAACTTCAAAGTTGTGGGCATGTTCTGTAAATTAAATGATGCAAATCCTCAAACAATCCATGTTAATTCCAGGTTGTGAGGCAACAAAACATGAAAAACGCTAAGGGGGGTGAATACTTTTGCAAGGAACTGTAGATATCATTTCCAATGAAACCTTCCCTCCTGTGCCTTTTACAAGGCCATTATATTACTTTATTTCTGTACGTATAATTAGAGAACATTCACTCTAGACCAGTGATGAGCAACTCAATCCTACAAGTGCTGCCAACAGTCCAGGATTTAAATATATCCCTGAATTCTGTCTATTCTGTCTCGCACACCTAAGTTATTCGGTTTTATTCTGATTGTACCACCTGGGCAAAATTATAGAGAAAATTAAATTCTTGACTGTTGTCAGCCCTCATAGGATTGAGTTGATCACCACTACTCTAGACCTTGAGTTAAAGAATCACTGAGATCTGAAACAAAATTGTTCATTGAATCAATATTCCACTTTACAACACATTGTATTGTATTTATGTATTAATATATTATTACTTACTTTTGATTTTCCACTACAATCCCATTAGATTGTCAATTTGTGAGTTTTCTGTCTTGTTAGATGCTTTAGGCAAAGCACTATGTATGATTTTAAGCTCAAAGAAAGGGCCCTCCATTCTTTTGCAGTGTGTTAAAATGTTTTTGACTTGTACTTAATCTTTGCATAGCACTATGAAATATATTGGCAGGTTACAAATAAAGGATAATAATAAAAATAATATGGGTGCATCCATTTTGTTATTATCAGTCCTTCCTTGATGGCAAGGACTCCATCTTGCTGATGCTGCAATTGAAACAAACACACACACTTTGTCATGTGTTATTCATGATCCCGTTTGACATCACTGATGGCTGTGCTGTCAACATGGCATCGCACAACCAAGTGAAATAAATAGGACTGCAAATTCACGGGCCATGACTGCATATTAATGTGCAACTACAGCAATAGCAAAATGGAAATCTTCCTATCAAGGGAGGACTCAATATCCAAAATGGTGGAAAGTAGAAAGCCTAAATCATGAGGAAATTGTGTCAACCCTTTATTTATATAACAGGTTAATATTGAAGTAGAATATTGATTAACCTTATAATTATATTTCATATTTCAGTGGTCCTTTAATTTTCAAAAATAGATTTGGAAAAATGTATTGGCTATCCCTGGCTTAGAGAAGCCTAAAATTCTTCTGGGTTCAAGTATATTGGTATAATGAAGCCTACTAGAAGAACCTGAGGATGCCTATAACATGACTCATATGAGCATGAGTATTACTGATTGTATTCATATTCTTTTTGCATTTGTTTTTCCCATATTTATTAGTTGTTTGGGGAATGTGGCACTATGTTTGTGCTTAAATTAGTGTTGATAATACTGATGCGAGTACATAAATAGGATCTATTACTGCCGAAGAGGATTATCAATCAGAAGTAAATGAGCTATCTTTTATTATATATTTTTTCTTGCATTAGAATGCATTGTGTAACCACGTACCTCTGAGGGATATGGATACCCATGCGGAGCATCTCCTTCTGAAACATGTCCTTGTTACTACATAATGGACACTTGCAAAAGTACAGGCCAGCGCTCAGTGCATGTTTCTGCAATATTGATACATTACAACAGTTAGCACTAACAACTGTGTGGCATAAACATCTGGATTTTAAACAAGCTATGAATAGAAACATGTATTTTGTCTTTGTTACATCACTCTCTGAGAGCTGGTGTGTTTTTTTGTTTTATCTTTCAGTGGATAGGCAGCAGGAACAGATTTTGCACAGCATGAATACTTGCCAAAACACATGAAACACACAAACTGTGGCATATACAATTTGGACGGAGTCTCCAGTGCATTAAGCTTTTTATCGGATACTTTTTTTGTGACAGGGATTAGTCAAATGTGTAGTTAGATACATTCTACAGAAATGTATCACATCTTGCTCAACAGTTTAAATATCTAAATAGTTTGACTGTCATTTAAAGGGACATGGAGGGTTCCCTGTTTTAATATTAAGATAAACTACTCAAGTTATTTGCATATTTAAACATAATATTATTAACAAGTGCTTAAAAGCTCTGTTTTTACTCACTGAAACCTTCCAAACTGTCCTTCCTCTGTAGCTCATGCATACAATGTTTCTAGATGTACTAGCCAATGAAAGACTGTGTGTCAACAGCCTTTCAGCAACATGCTGCTGAGAAAAGACTGTCATTGGCTAGTACATCTAGTACAATATAGACTGTTTGGTAGTTTATTTTAATATTAAAAAAATATTCTTAAACATAACCAAATGTATGCACTCATCAAAGGAGGAAGATTATAACTGATAGGTGAATCTTGTATGTAATATCAAAAGTTTAAAGTGTAGGTGACAATGCAGACTGGTTTGTAATTAAAGAAGATTGTGAGCTAATTTAATTTCTGTATGAAAGTTTTTACAAGGTTACTTAATTAATTGTATCCTCCTCTATGTAGTTGTGATGTAGACTTCATACTTCATCGGGGAACATAGCAGGGTAAGGGTCCTCTTCTATTGGAGCAAAGGGGACATTTCATTTTTTTGGTAGAAAGGGATGGATAATTATTGTTAAAGAAAGTTAATATATCATCCTATACCTGCATATAATGTTGGCTTTTTGATTGCAACATGCACCTACCTTATATAGATAGGTTGCAAGAGGGCCTCAAATCACTTTCCACAGTGGCTCTCCATTCACTATCTCTGCGACTGCCGGTGTCTGCTGGTCAGACACACAACATACCACTGTCTGCTTCTTGACAGCATTAGACACTTGTAGTGTAAAATGTCTCCTCCATTAGCATATTATTTCCCTAAGATATAGGATGTTTCAATACAATATGTAGCAATACTCAACAATCCTTATACATATACAATGTTACACAAAATTTTAAAAAGCTAAATAGATTATAACCCAACAAAATATTTTTCTATTAATTGATTCTTCAGTTTTTTATGTAGTTCATTCAAATGCATTGTGCAGTATACCTATGCTCCATGGTATTGACTTGTTGGGTATATTCAAAGCCTCCACACCACTGAATGATTCAGAGTGTCTACCTAAGCATCTACACCAGGCTCCTTCCATCTTCATACACAATCTTATGATGTGTGGACCAACTTTGCAGTCCTTCAACTCTCAGCTGCTCCTCACATCTAGTCAGAAAGTCATACAGCCCCATTAAATTCCAAGCCGGTAGCGGCACCAGTACACCCGCAAAGCCTGCAGGCTAGAAATTCGCTGGAGATATAGAGCGATTACATTTCACCATACCGCGACCAACGGGACACAGACGCAAACCCGTAAACCATTCTTGCGCATATTGCATGTGCAGCCGTGAACATGATCAATTAGTCAAACCTGTAGTTACGAGTTTAGATGGAGCCAATGGCAAAAGAGATTGTCATCATTACGTCACGGAAAAATGAAGGTTAGATTTCAAAGTCTTACAAGTTTCGATCGGACCCGCATTCCAGAAATAGTGCAAAATGAATAAATCAGTAAATATGATATTCTGGTCCATGTGAGTTCAATTATATGTATTAACACATTGATTGCCGGGATCAATATAACACATAAATAAAACATGAAAAAAAGTATTTTATATTGCAGATTTGCGAGCTTGAGAATGTTGTGCTATTATTTCTAATACCTAACATCACTTTCACTTTAATTTTAAGTACAGTAGTGTATTGATATTTCCATTTACAGTGCTGCAGATAGGACTTTAACCCCCTTGCTGGTCCTCTCTAGTGCCCACTGGCTTTTTGGCTCCATTTGCAGGTTACGGGTTTGAACGCCAGTGGATTCGAAGCAATTTAATAGCGATTTTCAAATGTAACAGTTATGGGCTTGATAGATCAAAGGCTTTGCAGCAACGGAGTTCAGATGTCAACAAACCATAGGGTTTTTCCGCATGTAACCCGCTGGTCGTTTGTGGGTAGCTTTACAAGGCCTATTTAATAGCCGTAAGTCTTGCGAGCTACGTTACCGCCTATGGTTTTACACATTGGGGGAATTTAATAGGGTTGATAGTCTCACATGAATAATATTAGAACTTTTTCCTATAGTTGTTATTATTGAAATTTGGTGTAGTGCACTGGTGGAGATGCTGCAACAGAAGGTGGGAGTCTTTCACAACACTCAACACGCAAATACCAAGCAGCAGGTTGAGTGTGCTTAATAAACAATATTTAATATTAATATTTAAAGACATATCTAAGTTTCCTGGATTATGAATGCATCCAATAGAGGAGAATCAGTAGCGTATATAAAAAAAAGTATTTAAACACTTACCTTGAAGTTAGCAAAATCTGTTGTAATTTCTGACAGTTTAAAATTAGAGCTAACACCCCTTCAAACCCAGGCTAAATTAGCATAATATGTTTTGGCCAATCAGGTTAGCTGAAACATTTGAAACATAGCACTATGTTAGGTGCTATGGTAACAGCACACAGCATAGACAGGAAGCAGGAATTGATCATATCCCAGCAGTGACTGGGAGGATGACAGCACTGCGCTCCTATTGGCTGAGGAATAAAAAGCAGGTGAATAAGGGTTAAAATTGCTCCCCGGATGCTGCATACTGATTGGGTGGGAATCAGGGCTTGTGTAGACACCCCTGGGGGTGTCAGCACAATCATTAGAGGGATTTTTAGATATTAATAAAAATATCTAATATGTGCTTCATACATATAGGCTGCTTTTTGCCTATAGAGTTCAGAAATTAATCCAGCTCACTTAGAAGTGCCTTTAAGAATTGAATAATAGATTGATTAAAAGAATATTCTATTTGATTATAATTTATTTAGTTTTGCAATTTTGTGTAACATTCCCTCTGAGAAATTGTTGAGTACTTCTTACATATTGTACTGAGAAATCCTGTATTATGTATTTCTACTTCCACTCACCTACAGGCAGTCACTTCTGCAGTAAGACTAGGCCCCATAAAATCCAGCTAAGCAGAAGCACAGAGCAATTGACTTCCAGTTCCATTCACTACAATTGTTTTACCGCACAACCTAGAGATTCACACACCACCACCTTCTCTGCTGCCTCTGAAATAATCTAACATGCCATCCAATCTATGATTTGTGTTACTTTATAGTTTAGGTTTCTGCATCACCCCAATCTCTTACAGCTGCTACAGAAGTAATCACTAATTTAGTCATTCAGTACCAGTTAACCATTTTTCCTTCCCTTCTATCACTATCTACTCCCTCTCTATGGTCCACAGCATGCCAGGCACATCTGTTGGCTACTGCCCTTCTGAGATCCATCAAGTTAATGTTCATTGCTTCAATTACCTCATCTATCCATCTCCGCCTCTGCCATCCCCTTCTTTGTGTGCCTTCAATTTTCCCACCATTAAAGTCTTCTTTAGGGAATTCTCCCAATATTGCCAAAATATTGAGGCTTTAACCTCATGATCATACCTTCCATTGAACAGTTTAGCTTGTTATTATTACATTTGGCTTTGAATTCTTCCAGTACAGCCTTAAGCATGATGTATTCCGCATATAAGATGACAAAAATAAGTTGACAATATACAACCTTTTGCAAAAGTAAATGTTTTTCTGGAACTCTCTTGCTTTCTCTATTATCGAGCGGATATTAGCAATTTGATCTCTGCTTCTGCAAAACCTGGCTTGCACATCTGGTAGTTCTCTGTCCATATACTGTATTGTTGGAGCCAACCTTGCAGGGTCTTAAGCATTTTAAGCATTACCTACGTGAAATTAGAGAAATTGTTCTTTGGCACTGCCTTTTTTGGGATTGATACTCAGACTGATCTTTTACAGTCTACTGGCCATTGCTGAGTTTTCCAAATTTGGTGGCATAACTTAAGCAACACTTTCATAGCAATATCTTCTAGGATTTTGAACAGTTTATCTGGGATCCCCTCAACTCCTGCCATATCAATTTGCTCTGCAAGATGTCTGTCCAATAAGCTGGAGTCAAACTATTGAGGTTATCAATGCTGTTGAGTTCCTTCCTGTGTAGATCTTCTGTTTATTCCTGCCACCTCTTCTTTATTTGATGAGCCTCTGTGAATTCCTACCATTTTTGCCTTTTATCACACCCACTTTGACAGGAAAGTTTCCTTTGAGATTCCAAATTTTCTTGAAGAGATCTCTTGACTTTCCCATTCTGTTCTTATGTCTCTTTACATTGCTCATTGTAGAATATCTCCTTGTCTGTTCTTGCTGCCCTCTGGAATTCTGCATTCAGTTGGACAATGTTTTTTCTTATCTTCACTAACTTTTGCTTTCCTTCTTTCAAAGCCTCATCAGACAGCCAGTGTGGGGATATTCTTTGTTGCTGTCACAAACTTCTCTTCGTCAGGCAGTTTATCTTCTGTCTAGTTCCTTAAATCTATTTTTTTCCTACACTGCATATTCACAGGTGATATTAATTTAATTTATTTCTCTATAGCAAATAATTTCTGAAATATTTAGAATTGATTTTTCTGTTACTGTATGCTAATTGTTAACTCAGTATATTAATGTGTATCTCAGAGTACTTGATAAGAGTGGAGAGATGGGTCTAATTGTCAGATAACATTGCAGATCTTTATTTTGACCCTCAGAGATACAGGCAAGCAGACAGATAGGAATCCTAATTAGCACATCAAAGTAGCTTATTCATATATGTGAACCCCTCGTTAGAATATAAATTCAGAAAATAGAAATATCAATTTTTCAAGGACTAATTAACGTTAGAAACTATAATTGATAAAAGAACACAGAGCCAGTTTTTCCTGCTCTTTAAGAATGACCTAAAAAAACATAATTTTGGGGTGATATGATCCCTTTAAAAATCCTTAAATTTTGAATCGTAATCTAAAATAAATTTAAATATAACATACTAGTAAATAGGCAATAACATTATCCATGCTGAAGCTGACATACAGGCTTGCAGCTAAAATGTTCATCTGCTTTATTTTGTAATTGTATTTTGTATAAATTCAGCCCTCAGATTATATAAAGCACATTTTTTCCTTTATTGCAACTAAAAGATGGTATTTAATATAGCCTGCCACTGCAAGGCAACAAGCAATAATAGAGCTATATGACTTTCAGCTTTAGCCAATGAGATGAAAAAGGATCTTATGGTTTCCATTCCCTTCTGGATCGCTACCTTGTCGTGGTGAAGGGGCTTGTGTACTTCGATGAAGCTGTTAGCTATACCATGTAGGGTCAGCCACGATGGGCAGGGAAGTCAGACAAATCACGGTCTACTGGAGAAGGAACTGGCAACCCACTCCAGTATCTTTGCTAAGAAAACTTTATGGACAGGCACAGCCAGAGATATAACGATATGGTACCAGAAGATAAGTCCCTCAGGTCAGAAGGTGCCTACCACATTACTGAGGAAGAGCAGAGGGCAAGTAACAACAGATCTAATGAAGTGGTTGGGCCAAAGCCGAAAGGACACCCAGCTGTGGATGTGTTTGGAGGGGAAGGAAAGTCTGATGCTGCAAAGACCAATTCAGAATAGGAACCTGGAATGTTAGAACTATGAACCAAAGCAAAATAGATGTAGTCAAGAATGAAATGACAAGGCTAAACATTTATATCCTGGGAATTGGTGAACTTAAATGGACTAGAATGGGACATTACACACCAGACAACCACCAGATCGTCTACTCTCGTCAAGAATCCCGCAGAAGAAATGGAGTAGCCATCCTAGTCAATCAAAGAGTAGCCAAAGCAGTGCTCGGTTACAACCCAATAAATGACAGAATGGTTTCAATTTGAATTCAAGGCAAGCCTTTTGATATCACAGTGATCAGAGTCTATGCTCCAACCACGGATGCTGAAGAGGCTGAAGTTGTCCAGTTCCACGAAGACATTCAACACATCATAGATATAACACCAAGAAAAGATGTTACTCATCATATGAGACTGGAATACTAAAGTAGGGAACCAAAAGACACCTGGAATAACTGGCAAATTTGGCCTTGGAGTAAAAAATGAAGCAGATCAGAGAATAGTAGAATATTGTCAAGATAATTATTTGGTCGTAGCAAACACCCTCTTCCAACATCCTCCCGAGACGGCTCTACACATGGACATCACCAGATGGACAACATAGAAATCAGATTGACTAAATACTTTGCAGCCAAAGATGGAGGAGCTCTATACAGTCAGCAAAAATAAGGCCTGAGCTGACTGCGGCTCAGACCATGAGCTTCTTATTGCAAAGTTGAAAATTAAACTCAACAAAAGAGGGAAAACCATCAGACCAAGTAGATACAAAATAAATAATATCCCTTGTGAATATGTAGTGAAAGTATAGGATATATTTAAGGGACTAGACATGGAAGATAGAAAGCCTGAAGAAGTTTGGACCAAAATTTGCAACATTATCCAGGAAACATTTGAGAAAGAATAGACATCCTTTGATATAGCAAACCTTCTCCTTTTCATATACGGTTTGGGAATAATACATAGTCTGAGTTATATTGATCCATTTTATTAAACATCAAAAAAAATTCTAACAACGTTGATTAAACATGATCTTAATAAAAATATAAAACATTTCAAGAATTTATTTCCCATATTTAAATATCCATCAGCACGTGGACAGTTTCAGGTAACTATGTAAAAGTTATTTAACCAGCACTCATTACCCTAATCCAAAAATTGTAGAAGCTTCCAATTATAATTATATCTACATGCATTTTGAATTCACAGTATCACAGTATTTAGACATTTATATTTGCTAAATAATGTAATCGATATTTAGCCATTAAGAATGACATATTACTCTTCGAAGGAAAATAAATAATAATAAAGAGTACAGGATGGCAGCTGCTCCGTGAAATGTTTTTTATTTAGATAATTTTTAATCAACATTGTTTTTTTGATGTTTAATAAAATGGATCAATATAACTCAGAGTATGTATTATTCCCAAACCTTATATGAAAAGGAGAAGATTTGCTATATCAAAGGGTGTCTATTCTTTCTTAAAATTTTCCTTAAAAAGTTAAACTACATCTTTATAGCAATCCACTTATTAGATAATAATTTGATTTAAAATACTATATTAATATATTTGAAAAATATTGTTATAAGTGTCTCTTAGTAAGGTATTCCTTTTCAAAATATATATAAAAATTATCCAGGAAACAGCAACAAAGAATATCCCTAAAAGAAAGAAAAGTAAGAAGTCAAACTGGCTGCCTGTTGAGTCTTTGAAAGTAGCCCAGGAAAGCAGGAAGTTGAAAGGTAGTGGAGATAAGAAAAGATTTGTCCAACTGAATGCAGAATTCCAGAGGATAGCAAGAAGAGACAAGGAGACATTCTACAATGAGCGATGTAAAGAGATTGAAATAGATAACCGAATAGGTAAAGCAAGAGATCTCTTCAAGAAAATTGGGAACCTAAAAAGGTACCTTTCATGCCAAAGTGGGCGTGATAAAAGACAAAAAAAATGACTTAACAGAAGAAGATCAGATAAAGAAGAGGTGGCAGGAATACACTGAAGATCTATACAGGAAGGATCTTAACAGCAGCAATGACCTCAATAATTTGTCCAATGAGCTGGTGCCAGACATCTTGGAGAGTGAAGTGAGATGGGCCCTAGGATGTCTTGCTGATAATAAGGCTGCAGGAGGTGATGGAATCCCAACTGAACTATTCAAAACTCTACAGGATGAAGCTGTGAAAGTGTTACTTACTTTATGCCAACACATTTGGAAAAGTCAACAATGGCCAATAGACTGGAAAAGGTCAGTCTACATCCCAAAAAAAGGCAGTGCCATAGAGTGTTCCAATTAGCGAACAATTGTACTCATTTCACATGCCAGCAAGGTAATGCTTAAGATTCTACAAGCTCGACTCCAACAATATATGGATGTGCAAGCTGGGTTCTGTAGAGGTTGAGCAGATGAAGGGGCACAAGAGATCAAATTGCCAATCTCCGCTGGAGAGTAGAGAAAGCAAGAGAGTTCCAAAAAAACATTTACTTCTGTTTCATAGACTATTCTAAAGCCTTTGACAGTGTGGATCACAACAAAATGTGTCATGTCCTTAAAGAGATGGGAGTACCAGATAATTTCATCCTCCTCCTAAAGAATCTGTATGTCGACCAAGAAGCCATGGTCAGAACTGAACATGGGACAACAGAATGGTTAAAAAATCTGAAAAGGTGTGCTACAGGTTTGTATATTGTCACCTTACTTATTCAACTTATATGCAGATAACATCTTGCGTAAGGATGGACTGGATGTATCAGAAGCCGGAATCAATGTTGCGGGAAGAAATATCAACAACCTCAGATACGCTGATGATACTACTCTGATGGCTGAAAGTGAGGAGGAACTATAGGACTTATTCATGATGGTAAAAGAAGAGAGTGCAAAAGTTGGCCTGCTGCTCAATGTTAAAAAGATGAAGATCATGGCAAACAGAAATCTCACTTCCTGGCAAATAGACGGGAAAGAAGTGGAAGCAGTGACAGATTTTATTTTCCTTGGATCCAAAATCTCTGCAGATGGTGACTGTAGTCATGAAATTAAAAGACATTTGCTTCTGGGGAGGAAAGCTATGGCAAGCTTGGACAAGCTAGAGAAAGTAAAGATATTAAACTATCAACAAAGGTCTGCATAGTTCGAACTATGGTATTCCCAGTAGTAACATATGTATGTGAGAGCTGGACCATAAAGAAGTCTGAGCCCCGTAGAATTGACACCTTTGAATTATGGTGTTGGAGAAGACTGCTTAGAGTCCCATGGAGTGCAAGAAGATCCAATAAATCAATACTTCAGGTAATCAAGAAAAACTATTCACTAGAAGGTATGATCATGAGGCTGAAGCTCGAATATTTTGGCCATATCAGGAGATGGCAGGATTCCCTAGAAAAGACTCTGATGCTGGGAAAGATTGAAGGCACAAGAATAAGGGGACGACAGAGGCTGAGATGGATACATGAGGTCACTGAAGCAATGAACATGAACTTGAACTTGATGGAGCTCAGAAGGGCAGTGACTGAGAGATGCACCTGGCGTGCTGTGGCTCATAGAGTCACGGAGAGTCAGACGTGACTGGACAACACGACAACGACAACGACAACAACAACAGTTTCCAGGTGCCAAATATGGTGTTTCTAGGAGTCATAGAGGGGCTAATTTGTAAATATATTCTATACCACATATATATATATATATATATATATATATTTACAGTGCCTTGGAAAAGTACTCACCCCCTTTGACTTTTTACCTATTTTGTTACATTACAGTCTTAAATTCAATGTTTTGTTAATCTGAATTTTATGTGATGGATCACAACACAATAGTCTAAGTTGGTGAAGTGAAATGAGAAAAATATATACATAAAACTATTTTTTGGAAATAGAAAACAGAAATTTGTCATGTGCGTATGCATTCACCCCCTTTGTTATGAAGCCCATAAAAAGCTCTGATGCAACCAATTACCTTCAGAAGTCACATAATTAGTGAAATGATGTTTACCTGTGTGCAATCTAAGTGTCACATGATCTGTCATTACATATAAACACCTTTTTTGAAGGCCCCAGAGGCTGCAACACCTAAGCAAGAGGCACCACTAACCAAACTTCCATGAAGGCCAAGGAACTCTCCAAACAAGCAAGGGACAATGTTCTTGAGAAGTACAAGTCAGTGTTAGGTTATAAAAAAATATCCAAATATTTGATGATCCCCAGAACACCATCAAATCTATCATAACCAATTGGAAAGAATATGGCACAGCAGCAAACCTGCCAAGAGACCGGGCAAGGAGGGCATTAATCAGAGAGGCAGCACAGAGACCTAAGGTAACCCTGGAGGAGCTGTATAGTTCCACAGCTAAGACTGGAGTAACTGTCTGGTGCAAACCCAAAACATCACATCACCCAAAGAACACCATCCCTCAGTGAAACATGGTGGTGGCAGGTCTCTTGGCAGGAGAGAGAGAAAGAGAGAGAAAGAGAAAGAAAGAGAGAGAGAGAGAGACACTTAGATTTTAAGTTTGTGAGTTTTCAATCTTTTAAGCTCAAAAACAGGACCCTCCTCGCTTTATAAGGTGTTAATTTTGTTTTTGCCATGTACTTAACCCCTGTATAGCGCTACGGAATATGTTGGTGTGTTACAAATAAAGTTAATAATAAATAATAATATTAGTCATTTCAGCATTTTGATAGAGGAACACACAATACTAGAGGTTGTATATACATTTTATTAAATTGTATACAGAGATACAAAAATAACAGACCAAAACAAATCAATGAAAATAATAAGCCTAGCTTCCATTAAAGTACTACCTAAACCAATTAGGTAGAGCGACCAATGCTGTAAGGCAGTGTATGCAAGAAAACGCATTAGCATTACCATGTTAAGTCCCAGCTCTGTGGATGACTGTAAAGATGAAAGGTTGTAGGGTGGGGAACCATTATGTAACTCTGTTCTTCTCCTTGTGCTGAATCCACATCACTAGATAATTTCTTATGGTTTCCATCGCCCATTTTATGGCCAGGCATTCTTTCTCCACCACAGAGTATTTTTTTTTGCTTCCAAGGCAGTAATTTGCTACTAAGAAACAAGATGGGATGCTATTAATTTACCATCATCTATAATAAGAGAACACCCAAGTCCACACCAGATGCATCAGTTTGCAAGACAAACTGTTTCACAAAATCTGGGGTTATTAAAACTGGATCCTGGGAGAGTGCAGACTTTAGGTCTTTGAAAGCTTTCTTGACCTCTTTACTTCACAGAAGCTATAGTATTTGTGAGATACGTCAATTGGATGGCTCTTGTCAGAAAATGTGGAATGATTCTTCAGTAATAGCCCACAATACCTAGAAGAGCCATTATTTGGGTTTCCTCAAAGTTTGTAGCCAATTCATTATTGACTCCACTTTGTTAAGTTGTGTTTGACCAGCCCTCTTCCTACCATATAGCCCATATATTTAGCTTTACTCAGTCCTAAGGCACATTTCACAAGGTTTACATTACACCTGTTTTAGGTGCTCCAAGTACTTCTTCAGCTGTTGAAAGATGTGTCAATCAGTGGTGTGGACTACAGACGCAGATTACTGTATATACTCGAGTATAAGCCGACCCGAGTATAAGCCGAGGCACCTATTTTACCACAAAATACTGGGTAAAATGAGTGCTCGAGTATCAGCCGAGGGTGGGAAATATGCTGCCCCCTGTATCCCTCTTGTGCCCTCTGTGTCACCCTCTCTCTCCAGTGTCTCTTCTCCCCTCTCCCTTGCCTGTGTCTCTGCCCCCTCCCTTATCACCCTCCTCAACCCCCCTCCTCAACCCAACTCCTCATCCTCAACCTCCCTCCTCAACCCCCTCATCCTCAACCCCCTCCTCAACCTCAACCCCCCTCCTAAACCTCAACCTCCCTCCTCATCCTCAACCTCCCTCCTCAACCCCCTCATCCTCAACCCCCCATCCTCAAACCCCTCCTCAACCTCAACCCCCCTCCTCAACCTCGACCTCCCTCCTCAACCTCGACCTCCCTCCTCAACCTCAACCTCCCTCCTCATCCTCAACCTCCCTCCTCATCCTCAACCTCCCTCCTCATCCTCAACCGCCCTCCTCATCCTCATCCGCCCCCCCATCCTCAACCCCCCCTCAACCTCCCTCCTCAACCCCCCCATCCTCAACCCCCCCATAACCTCCCTCCTCAACCCCCCCATCCTCAACCCCCCCTCAACCTCACTCCTCAACCCCCCCATCCTCATCCTCAACCCCCCCATCCTCAAACTCCCTCAACCTCACTCCTCAACCCCCCATCCTCATCCTCCCCCCTCAACCCCACCATCCTCATCCTCAACCCCCATCCTCATCCTCAACCCCCCCATCCTCAACCCCCTCCTCACCCCCCCAACCCCAACCCCCCTCCTCAACCTTCCTCCTCAACCTCAACCTCCCTCCTCAACCCCCCCATCCTCAACCCCCTCCTCAACTCCCCCATCCTCAACCCCCCTATCCTTAACCACCCTCCTCAACCCCCCCATCCTCAACCCCCCTCCTCATTCTAAACCCCCCTAAATACATCCCCATCTACCTTTCCCCTCACTTACATGCTTCTTCTCCGGCCTCTGCTCCTTCCGTCTTGACCCGGCGCACATGTGACGTCACATGCGCGCCACGTCATTAGCATATACCGGGTGCCGGCACCCGGTATATGCTAATGATGTGACGTCACATGCGCGCCGCGTCATTTGCGATTTTTTTATTGTATAGGATGCTTGTAAAAGTACTTTATATGCAAGAGTCAAAGCTCAAAATCAGGGCTCTCTTTTTGTTTAACCTGTATTGATGTTGTTTTTATGTTCGGTTTCATCCGATGGCACTGCGAAATATGTTGGCGCAATATAAATACTGCATACTCACAATAAGAACATAATATTTATCCATTAGTCTCTGGAAAATTACTGAAGCTTTATGTAGTGCAAATGGCTAGACTTTTTTTTTTAAATGTACCATCTGGAGTAGAAAATGCCTGATTTTGCAAATTCAAGGGTAGCTTCCAATATCCCTTTGGTAAATCCAGTGTTGCTAAAAAATCTTGCCTTTCCCAGATGATCTATCAGTTCATCCACTCTTGGAAAGGGATAAGCGTCACATTCTGACACTGAATTCAGTTTGGGAAAGTCATACTAGAATATAACAGTTCAATAAGTGTTTGGAACCATCACAATAGCACTGCACCACTCACTTTGGGATTCTGCAATGATTCCAAGTTCCAGCATTTTTTTTAACCTCTGTCCTTATATCTGCTCTTTTAGCCTCAGATAAGCGACAGGGCTTAATTTTAACCCTTTCATGTACCTTAGTGGTAATGTCATGGTAAATGTAGGCTGTGTAGAGAAAACATACTTTTTTTTGTACCAATAGCTTTTACTTGTGCTGACCATTCAGTCAAATATGCAAAAATACCCATCTACCGCCTGGTCTCCAGTGTTTTAGTAGGTTTATGTGGTAAATTCCTTCCAATGTTTTGGCATTTCCTAGATGTCCTCTAGGAATCAGGTTTTGGTGAGACGGGCCTAGGACTTTCCTTGTCTATGTTTTAGGGACCAGAAGTTGCTCCAAACCACATCACCTTAAGGGACAATTCTGTAGAGCAGATCATTCTGTAGAATGAAGTATAGACCTTGCTTCCTCTCTTCCAGAAACCAGCATTCTGTTTACTTCTATTAGCTTATTCAGATCATTTTGAAGTGGGTCAAAAGCTTAATTATGTGCAAACTGAATGTTTTCAGAAGGAAACTACTGTAAGGTCAAATCTTCCTCTTCAGTCTGGCCCTTTTTTTGTCACTATAAGACATAGTGCCTTCTTTCTTAGTTTCTCTTCTTTCCTCAGCCTGACTGGTAGCTAAAGCCTCTTCAAAAGCTCTTCTCCTCAGTTCTGTACCAACTTTTTAGCTTTTCCTGTTTCTCACTCTGTTTTAAGGGCCTTCCTCTGTCCAGAGAATAGGTCACTGCCGAAACATGACAGATGTAACCACACATTTTATGCCTATTTTAGTAGATGTTTTTATTTCACTAGATTTTATGATTTTGCTTAAAAGAGAATCACTGCACATCCTGAATCAATTAATGCTGTGGTTTCTTTACTATTAACCTTTACGGTTTGGGTGAATTGGTGAAACTTTTCTGCCACTTCCACCAAGTTGATCAGGTTACATTTGAAGCTTTTGACATTGCTTGCTGTGTTCTGTCCTTTAAATATTCAACAACCAGTTTTTCTGTGGTATTCTCTAGCAGATATCTGGGGAATTTTCTAGCACATGTTCAGGATTCTGAATTCACATGTTCTTGTCTCAATACAGGCTTTTTAAACCCAAATATTGTTTTGTTATACCTTTAAACCATCAGATGCTGCAGCTAAGCCAAAATACATTGATTTGTCTCTAGCTGAAGTTTTCTGTCTTCTTCTAAATGGACCTGTTGTGGTGCCAATGCCTGCATCTTATGTCCTCTGATGCTTGTCTCAGCAACTGCTATGTAGACATAAGTTTGTACCAGGGCTTTCACAAGTTCCTCCATCTTAAATCAACTTCTGACACCACATGTGAAACAGTTAACTGTCTCCTGTGGACCTGTGCCCTTATTTCAGGCATTTTGATGGAGGAACACACAATAAAAAAGGTTGCATATAATTTTCCAAGTTTTACAAAATGTTATCCAGTGATACAAAAATAACAAATAAATACAAACCAATTAATTAATATTAGACCTAGATTCCACTGATACACTACCTAAACAAATTACCACTTTCCTCACTAACCAGCTCTCATTCAGCTTTATGCAGATAAACAAATATTACAATAGTTTGTAATATCACTGGCCTGTGTAGTCACAAGCTGGAGGCTGCTGTCTCTTATGTGTCTCTCTCCAGGTCTGACACAACTGCAAACAATTCAGTCCAGCTGCAATCTCTCCCATACTCCAGGAGCAGTCTTAAATCAGCGCTACTAGGTGCAGCCAATTAACCCCAGCAGTCTGTATCAGAAAATTATATTCCGTCATGTTATGTACTAAGAAATTATCCATTTTGTAGCTCTGTTATCAAGCTGTATAGGTCTATATGTATATTTAATATTTCTGCTTTCTTTGCATATACTATAATGACTAAATGTCCTTGACATCTCAGTAGATGCAGGTGATTGGAGCCTGTCCAAAAGCTGAGGCCTTAGAAAAATAACTGACCAGTTTCTGAACAGTTTATTTTCTTATGTTTCTTTTGACAAACAATAGTTGCATACAATAACAATAATAATTTTCTAGTAAATTTTCTACTTTCCTTGTAACATTCCGTTGCATATATGTGTAAGAATATTGCCTGAAAACAAAAATACAACTTTAGCTAAATAAAACCAACCCAAAATATCTCAAAATAAAAGGGTGTCCGTAAGGCTTATGTCAAAATCATACAAAAGTAAATTTGTTTTGCTCACATTTACCTCATAAGAAGACCTTTTTGTGAGAGCTTTAGTGTATACAGTAAACATGGAGGTTGGTATACTGATTGAAAACCTGTAGACACTCCTCTCGCAGAGTACTAAGGGCTCTGTTTCCCCCAAAACAGCTCTGTATTTAATGATCCTTCTGTTACACACCAAGTGGCACTTACTTCCGCTCCTTTTGCACAGCATTCAAGAGCGTACCTACGCTATGAGAAGCACTTGAATATATGCCAGAATCATTCTTTGCAGCAGGTGCTCTGATGTTACAAACCAGAATCAGGCCTGGGTTTTACATGCATCGACCCAATTCTGGTCCCTGTCCTGATCCAGTATTGCAAATGTGTTTTTTTGTTGCCAGATTCAGGTACAGCATCCTGACCGATATAAGGCCTGAGTAACCTTAATTGCTGCAGGTTGTCATCCTTACATTTCTCTGTGTTTACCTATTGCTTGCCTGAATGTTTTGCATTACCCTGATTTCTGTCTCTCTGACATTTGGCTTTATTTTTAAACTTCCATTGTTTGATTCTAGCCACAACTTCCTGCTTGTCTCTGTTTCTGATTCTTCCTGCCAGTCTTGAACATCTGGACTGCCCCTTTGCTTCATGTCTTCTTTTTGCTTTAATATTTTGGACCTTCTTTGCTATAGGGCTCCTTTTTGTCTAGGCCTTACAGTGTATGAGAGACTTTTGTGCCTACATTTTTTAAATTTCTCCACAGTTAACTTCTCATGCCAGCCATACTCACTGATGGAGATATTTTAAGTTTGTTATAAAGGGTAAATGCGATACAGTCTTATACACAGAGCTGTCTTTGTTGCTTTAAGGACCTTATATGTTCTTTTGAATTTCTATTAGAAAGTGTTGATGTGTCAGTTACATAAACAAGTCTGGCTATTTATCTGATCATAAGTATTCATGTGTCTCTGTTTGCATTTATTTAGATCAGTCCCTAAGATACTGTGAAATGTAAAAGAAAAACAGTAACAAAATTGGACACAAAGTTTTTTTTTCTTTGTTTTTTTAGTGCCTAATAAAGAAAAACATGCTTTAACTATATATTTTGGATTGATGGATTCTATATGGCTAGTTATTTAATTTGTCAAAATGGTTGGTCAATTACATAGCTAAAATTATACGTTTTTAATGAAATTGAGAAAATATGATGATCATTATTATTATTACTAGCGAATTGCCTGTCAAAAAATGACGGCAATGAAATTGTAAGTGAGCTAAGGGTGTTTGGTGTATATAATGTGGTTGATGTAGCGTCGTTCATTTTCTATGTCGTGCGACTTTTTCGGAATATCCATAGCTGTTTGGTGGGCTTTTTTGGAATATCCGTAGCTGTTTGGTGGTGTTTTGCGTGCTTATGGTAGTATTTTGCGTGTTTAGGGATCTTTAGCCTCGTTTTCGTTTTGTTCGGCGGCCATTTTTTCTCTTGCTTAGGTGACTTTCGGGCCCTAAGCTCCGAAATTTGTGCTTAAATGGAGGTGTAACTTCACTTCCAGAGGTCCTGGGTGCCCCCACCCTTGCTGTGAGTAACCTTTTTATGTGTTTGTTGTTTGTATTTATTGTGTTTGTAATGTTTTTGGGGTTGCGCGGGTTGCGTCCTTATTTTTTTATCTCGTAGGTGTTTTTCGACAAATACGTAGGTATTTGTTGGTGTTTTGCGTCTTTAGACTGCTGTAGCCTCGTTTTCGTTTTTTTCGGCAGCCATTTTTTTCTCTCGCTTAGAGAATTTTGTAGTGTCTAAACTCTTTAAATTTGACTTAAATTGAGGTGTAACTAGTTTTCGAGGTCCTGGATGCTCCCTCTTCCTGTAAGTAAGCTTTTTATGTATTTGTTGTGTGTATTTGTTGTATTTTTCATGTTTTCATGTGCGCATGTGTTATGGATTAGGATCAGTACAAAATGCATAAATGTATTCGTGCACCTACTTATATATCTTATCTTTGCAGTATTATTGTATAACCAAGTTTTACTAATAAATGCTGAATCATTGGGAGACTCTAAAATGGAGGATTTGACACTCCCCTTTCTCACAAGATGGAGGCAGCACAATTTCCGGTCTGTTAAGAATGACGGGTCTTAACACACACACTGAACATGAGGAGGAAAGCGCCATCTTGTCTTTGTCCTAAACTTCTGACCAATGAGAGTAAGACTCATCCCCTTGTGGGATGACACCTAGAGACTCCTTAATGTTTTAACCCAATGTCTGACCAGGGTCTCGTAAAAGCAGACATCTCAGAACCAATGAATTACCGAATAAACCTGATGTTTTGCTTAATTGTAACTTTTTATCTGATTACTAAAAACTATATAAATGATGGTTGACGTAATAAAAGTAGTAGAGAGAAAGCTTTATACTAGAACTTTGTGTTGGTGTATTATTTCTCTAAGGTGTGCACACTATATAAATACTGGTAATTTGGCCAGGGACAGATATCTCTGAAAAATACTTTGTTATTTACTAAAACAAATGGCGACCACGAAGGGACATGAGGTTTAATCGAACTACAACGGACAAGAGGAATTCGGACAGACTTCATGAGAACAGGCGGAGCCTGATCACCTCCGGTACACGGTAAGGACATGATTAGTACCTTATCCGTGTAGACCTGTTCTTGGTATTCTGCCCGTTGTCTAGCTCTGTTGTAAGTGACGATTACAAAAGTACAGGTGATATTTTGCCTCAAGTCCATTAAGAACCCTGTAAAAATATAGTGATATCTGTCGCCTGTGTGTGTCTGTTGGTAGTGTGGGTTGAACGATTGTGATTTCTTAGATATTGTGGTTCAGGGGGGACACACGTGTATTTGTGACTCTCTGGAGACGGATGACTTGTACCCAGAGACGTACATAAACCAGAGGTCACACATACGGGCTTGCATATATGTGCCCTGGGAATTGGGATTGTTTTATATACATATTTTCCTGGGAAGGGTCTATGCATGCTGGATAGACGAATATCACTTTGGGGGTCACAATGTTTGGGCCATAAAGTAGCTTGATTACCCCAAGAGACGTCTGTCATTCACTGTGGGTGATTAAAAACGTGTGTGTGTGTGACGCATAAGTATCGATTGATAAACATATAATGTGCATAATCCTGAATCACATGTCTTTGAATCTAAAGTTTTCTGCAGAAAAGGTTTGATGATTATAATGTTATATGCTATGTCATTGCTGGTTGTGATGCATGTTTTGATAAGAAATGTAGCTTAGAACTTCTCTCCCTAAAAGCTGAAAGCTGATTTCTCTCTCTGTGTGTTTTTGACCTTGGGGTCACGCAGCTGCAGAGAAAACACAGAGAGAGAGAGAAATTCCTCATTCCCACCTCCCATTTTGTTTAACTCTTTCAAGTACGTATCCTCGTTAAGAGAATTCTTTCTATATCAATGTTTAAGGTCGTATAAACTACAGGGGGAGATTGATTTAAGAAGTAAATAGTACAAAATATAAATGTAATAGGATTATGTCCTGTTGATTTTTATGCATCTGTCCACTATCCTTATTTCTATCCCTTACCAGCAGTTAAGTGGTTAAACACACTGCAAGGTACATTCCTATACTCCTAGGAGGGCGTAACGACGATCTGAGTTTAGAGAAGACGTACGAATTAACCCTTTGTAAACAGTCGACCAAGTCAGATCTTCTTTCAAAGCCTTTCTCAGACTTGCGCGCTCTCTCTCTCTCTCTCTCTCTTACCTCGTTAAACACCTGCTGCTAAATACGTGTTCGCTTCACATAGAAATATGGGACAGAATCAGGTGAAATTGACTGAGGGCGTGTTAGCCCGTGATATAGTTAAGAACAGGGGTGGTGAGGCTACAGTAAGCCGATGTAAAAAGATGTTCAAGATCTGTGGTATTACTAGTGTCGTAGGAGGGCATTTGAAGGCAGAAGAGTGGCGTAAAGTGTTGAGAGATAATAAAGGACAGTTACAAGATTGTGGTTTATTGCCTATTGCAGAGATGTGGTACAAAGTGGCTAGAGCAATTGCACAGGAAGGGTGGATAGAAAAGGAGATTGAATTAAAAGGAAGGAACATTTATGTGTATCATGCTCCGTGTGAAGTGGTCAGTCCCCTGAACTCATCCGTTGTCCCCTCTACAATACAAGACCCCTGTCACTTTAATGTACCACGACCACACCATACTCACGAACAAAGACATTCCACAAAATCACAATCCAAAGATGGCGCCCACACACACACGAAGGAGGAGCTGCACTCACCCCCGAATACTGCCCAACATAACGTGATGTCACTCGTCACACCATCTGTCCAAGGGGCTCCGCCCATTACTCCTACCGCACCAGAAACACATCCCACTTGCTTGTATCCAGTATTGACTCCAAACGGAACACTGTATTCTCCATATCCAATATTTCCATCTGTTGAGGCACCAATTGTAACAGAACATCCACCAGCAAGTGCCGGCCCCCATAGTATACATAGTTCACACAACTCTGAAGTAAATCCGCTGTTCAGACCACTCCCCAAGGCGACCACACCACTGGAAGCACAAGCTCTGCCCATCAATCACCAACAAGATAGTGCAGACGAATCCAGTGACGACATAAGGGGAGGAGAGAGTGCCATAGAATGGACAAATAGAAACTCCGATTGAAAAGTGAAATCCAAGAGGAGGAACAAGAAAAGGGGAAGTCTAATGTACGTTGCATTTACCCCGACACAAGCCACCTCCCTTATCAACACATTGCCAGACCCTGAAAAACAACCTATGCCTTTCTATAGGAAAATTGTACAAATTGGGAGGATCTCATCAGCCTATGTGAAATTAAGGCAGGAGGTTCATACTGGCTTATTATGCGGAATGCCATAGATCCTTATGATGCACATCGTTCAAAGCATGACTATACATCAGGCATACAATTCTGTGATCTGTTAAGATATTGGGCAAAGGATAAATTGGCAGACCAGGCAGTTAACTTACAAGATATCAAACAGGACAAAGACGAGTCTGTAGAAAAGTTTCATGCACGACTCACACAAGTATTTACAGATCTTGGCTTCAGTCCACATAATAAAACACACACGCAGATGTTAAGTACAGCTTTCGTGCTGGGATTACATGAGACAATTCAAAAGGGCCTATTGACATCCAGACAAGAATATAGAGTGTTACCTTTAGACACCTTACTGCTGGTTGCTAAAGGGCTGGAGACAGCGGCGGCTAAACAACCTGTATCATCAGCATCTAAGAAAACGGCTGTACTTATGGTGAATTCTGAGCAATAACCACGGAAAGAAACTAGACAGTGTTTTAATTGTGGGAAAACAGGACACCTTAGCAAGAATTGCAAGGCACCCAGGAAGGCAAGACCTAGACAGCAGACAGATGATAACAATGCAGCGCCTGTGCTTCAAGCTACAGCATAGGATGGGGGTGAGCCTGTGTCAGTGTCCCCTATTCTGGCAGTTTCTTAAGGGGATGGCGAGATAGGACCACAAGCTATTGTGACACTACCAATAGAGGGAACACCCACAACCTTTCTCATAGACACAGGTGCAGCCAGAAGCATTTTAAGAAAACAAGATCTGCCCGATATATCTTACCTGTCTGACATTGATGTCGCTTGTGTAGGAGTAGATGGTGTCCCCATCTCCAATCATTTAACCCAACCTATGCAAATAGGCCCATTTCCAGATCTGCTTGCAAGATTCGTAGTATCCTCTACATGCCCTATAAATCTGTTAGGTGCAGACGTGCTTTCCCGACTACAAGCATCTATCTCATTCACCCCAGATGGAACTGTCCAAGTGTCTTCACCTCTACAAGTCACTGACACGTCAGCACTCTGCTCACTGCCCATATTACTACACATAGATGCCAATAGCATCTGTAATACAGGGCCAGATGATATCTTGGACAAGATTCCAGCAACACTCTGGTCACAAGGACCGGAAGATATTGGACACCTAAAGGTGCCACCAGTCACAGTAAAACTAAAACCCGGAGCAGAGTTACCACGCAAGCCACAGTATCCTCTGAAGCCAGCACAAATAGATGCGATCTCTCAGCAGATAGAGAGATTAGTGCAGCAAGGGGCGTCGATCCCATGTACTTCACCTTGCAACACGCCCCTCTTTCCAGTAAAGAAGAAATCCAAAAAGGGAGAACCAGTAAAATATCGTATGGTACAAGATTTGCGAGCAGTCAATGAAGCAACCATATTAGACACTCCTATAGTGGCTAATCCGAACACTCTCCTTTCTGGAATACCTCCAGCAGCTGCATACTTTACCGTAGTGGATTTAGCAAATGCTTTCTTCAGTATTCCCCTTGACCCTTCTTGCCAGTATCTGTTTGCTTTCACGCATGATCATAATCAATACAAATGGACTGTAATGTCTCAAGGAGCGCAGAATTCGCCCAGCCAGTTTGCCAAAGCTATGAGCCATATCCTAGACTCCTGACAACAAGCGAATCCTCACATTGTATTGCTGCAGTATGTTGATGATCTCTTGCTGTGTGCAGAAGACCTTCCCACAGCCACAAGGACATCAGAAAGCTTGCTGAGACACTTGGCAGAACAAGGATGCAAAGTATCCAGAGACAAACTACAATGGTGTAAGCAGACAGTCATATTTTTGGGACACTGCCTGTCAAAAGGTGTGCGTCATCTTACACGCGCCCGTGTGCAAGCAATAGAAGACATGTCGGTCCCTGAAGGACATAGACCCCTACATGCTTTCCTAGGTCTAATATCTTACTGCAGAGCATGGATTCCAGAAGCATCCCTTCTGATGCAACCCTTGTATGACTTGTTGAAGACTGAGCCATATGAGATGACACAGACAGCCCTGGATAATTTCTACACCCTGAAGAAAGCTATTTCAATAGCACCAGCACTAGGATTACCAAACTATGATCTCCCATTCAAGTTTGTCTCAGAAAGAGAAGGACATGCAATGGGAGTCTTGACACAGTCCCATGGAAACAGACAACGGCCTATTGGCTATTTCTCATGTCAATTGGATGCCGTGGCAAGAGGAGGACCGTCTTGCCTCAGAGCAGCATTGGCAGCACATGCCTTACTGGACAAAACAAATGACATAGTCCTTGGTTATCCTCTGACAGTTCTGGCACCACATGATATTGCGGCCATCATACAGCAGACTTAACCTAAGCACATGACTACAGCCAGACACCTCCGCCTGCAATGTTCCCTCCTTCTGCCAGACAATGTTACCTTACAGAGATGTTATGTTCTCAATCCAGCCACTCTCTTACCATTTCCAGAGGGGGGAAATGAAGAAGATGGATACTTTTGGTACAGCCTGATTTTGAACCCAAACTCAGGAATAACCAATCTATATGTAAAAAGACGTCTACTGGAAGGTGGTGGAAATGGCCAGACGCTCACAGATGAGACACAAGACCCTTTATATTGCACGCTGTGGAATAAACAATCTCCAGGCCGAGATTTCCAATATGAAGCAAGACTCACTAAATTGAAGCAGGTCACCTTAAAACTAAAGACATTGTACAACAATGCAGCAGGTGATAGTGCATACGGTGGAGCTCCCGCAAGAAGCAGAGGCGCTCTACAAGCATTGGGATACAGAAATTCCACATGTTGCAGTATCCAAGTTCGCACCGGATGGATGGAAGACATTGGGAGCTGCATTAAAATGGTGGGAATCTGCAGAGGAAGAAGAGTTGAAAGAGGAAGGAGTGGAAAAGAAGAATCTCCACTGGCAAGCAGACAGCACTCCCAGTATACAAGCCAGAGACCCATATGCAGTCCCAGGACTTACAATTCCACCCCATGACTGCCTTCAACAAATGGAAATGGAGACCTCACACCTTGAGAATGTAAAGGAACTTGCCCTGACAGACCCAGACATCACTCTGTATGTAGATGGATCAAGGTATGCTGATGAGAATGGAAAATATCACACAGGATATGCTGTGACTACGGAAAAAGATGTGATACGAGCCTTCTCACTACCTTCCTCCATGTCAGCACAAGAAGCAGAGTTGATTGCATTGACCAAGGCCTGTGAGATTGCAACAGGAGTCCGAGCCAACATCTATACAGACTCAAGATATGCTCTGGGAGTGACTCAAGACTTTGGAGTAATCTGGAGAGCTAGAGGATTCATGACAGCCGCAGGCACTCCAGTAAAAAGTGACAAAGCCATCCGTGAACTACTAGATGCTTTAGCACTCCCAAAGGAAGTAGCCATACTGAAAGTGAAGGCACATGGGAAGCTAAATTCAGACGAAGCACGAGGAAACCATCTAGCAGACCAGACGGCTAAGCAAGCAGCAATGACAACACAGGAAATGGAAAGGAGAGAGGTGGATGGAGAAATAAACATTTATACAATGCAGACTCTGCCAACAGATTTAAAATTGCTCAAAGAATTGCAAAAGACGGCAGGTCCAGAAGAAGTGAACAAATGGAAAGCAAAGGGAGCAGTTTTGAAAGATGGACTATATGTTGACAATCTGAGATTGTGTTTGCCAAGAAGCTTGTACCCAGCAACAGTACAATGGGCACATGGACCAGCACACCTGTCAAAGACTCTCATGAATAACTTAATAAATAAGTATTACATGGCCCCAGGCATCACTACTCTGACAAGCACTTACTGTAAATCATGCAGTATTTGTGCCAAGTGCAACGCAGGCCGCACCGAGAAGCCACCACAGAGACATTTGGCAAAATCATTGTATCCATTCCAGAGGATACAAATTGACCACATTCAGATGCCAAAGAGTGGTCGGTATGAATATGCATTAGTCATCGTGGACATGTTCTCAGGATGGCCAGAAGCCTACCCAGTCGCAAACATGACAGCAAAAACAACCGTGAAACGCTTATTAACAGAAATCATTTGCAGATATGGGGTCCCTGAAGTGACTGAGAGTGACCAGGGACCAGCTTTTACAGCAGTACTGGCCAAAGAAATATGGACAGCCCTAGGAGTCACCCTCTCCTTTCATACGCCTTATCATCCTCAAAGTAGTGGGAAGGTGGAACGTATGAATGGTACCTTGAAATCCAGGATGTTGAAAATGTCACAAGAAACTGGTATGCCATGGCCTGTAAGTCTCCCCATAGCCTTGTTCAGTGTCAGGTATACCCCTAGAGGGAAACATGCATTGTCCCCCCATGAAATCTTGTTTGGGTCTGCTCCTAGGCTAGGGTGCTACTTTCCTCAGCAATTGCAACTTAAATCTGATGTACTTGTTGACTATGTAATTGCATTGTCCACCGCACTGACTAAAATCCATGCACAGGTGTTCTCTTCTATTCCAGATTCGGAAATAATCACTGGTACTCATCAACTACTTCCTGGAGATTGGGTCCTAGTTAAGTCCTAGTTAAATTTGTGAGGAAAACCCCTTTGGAACCCAGATACGAAGGCCCATTCCAAGTACTACTGATCACAGCTACATCAGTTAAGCTGGAAGGGAAAGCTACTTGGGTCCACGCATCCCATTGCAAAAAGGTTCCTCCTCCTGATGATCAGGAACCAACACAATGAGTACAATTCAGTGGTTTGTCTTGTCCCTCATGGTAATTTCAAATATTGCTCAACAGGTAACCATTACAAAAGGTAAAGATGGTATCACATTTTGGTATAATTCACGTAATACACATGTTGCCACATACACCTTTGACTTTTGCGACATTGTTTCTTGCCCTTCAATCCCTGAACAATGTGATATATACAATAGAGATATGTACATATGTGTCACTGATGAAACTGTTGGAAGACGCTGTGAAACATGGCAGGCAGCGGGATGGGGCACTGGGACACTTTGGGGTATAGGCCTCAAAGTGCCGCAGATAAAAAAGATGACCAAGGTAGATCCCTCCTCGACCGAATGACTCTAATAAAGACTGGTCGATGTCTGAATAGTGGGGTATCTGGTTCTGATATGCAATTGACTCTAACCATACAAAACCCTTGTCCCATGGATGCTGACACATATATATTGAGGGCTTGGACTAGAGGGCAAAGTGCTAAACTGATGGGCGAGTTTAAGATAGCAGATCTATATAAGCACCCAGACTTACCTCTGGCATTACAGACATTGAAGCCAGGGCCCCAGATCATTGGAACAATGACTGCTGCTGGAGACCCAACCTATGAGGACACGTTAGCTATTGAGACTGGATTCTCAGACCTTAATGTATGGTTGGAATGGATGAAATATAATGTACAAGAAAGTAATAAGACCAATTGTTATGTATGTGGCCATGCTAGGCCTCATTTAGGTACTGTTCCATTTATTATACCTTTGCAAGAAGAGACATGTTTTCTAAAATTGTTCAAAACATATAGTCATACAGATGAGTGTGAACAATGGAGGAAAACGTACCCCGTGATGACTAGTAATCCCCACCCAGGGAGAGGTATAACTGTGTACCCCGGAAATTACACGTGTTACAGGAGAAACGTTTCTCAGGGGTTCAACTTGCAGAAGTTCCCAAGTGGGTTTTGTCACACATATAGAAATGGGTCATCTACACTGTTAATCAATCAGACCCGATCTTTGGGGGACATATATTGGTTGTGTGGAGATATGAAACTCAGGGTAAGACTGTCAGGAGTATGGCGTGGGGAATGTACCTTGGCTAAAGCCATAATGCCGTTACACATTGTTCCAACCTATTATGGTGATCCAGATGGTATTCCTCAGACACAGTTCAGAAGGCAGAGACATACATCATCATCTGAGCCTAGAGAAAGCTTTGACTCCCATGTGTACATAGATTCTATTGGAGTCCCAAGGGGGGTGCCCAATGAATTTAAAGCCCGTAACCAAGTAGCAGCAGGATTCGAGTCACTGATACCAATGATTGGAGTAAACAAGAACGTTGCCTGGATCAATTATATTTACTATAACCAGCAACGATTTGTTAACTACACTAAGGATGCCTTAAAAGGCATCGCAGAACAGTTAGAGGCTACATCACACATGGCCTTCCAGAACCGCATGGCATTAGACATGATCCTTGCAGAAAAAGGTGGAGTATGTAAAATGCTTCCTGACACTAGCACATGTTGTACATACATTCCTGATAATACAGGTCCAAATGGTAAGATCACACTGGCAATCCAGAAATTGGCTAATCTTGGTCAAGAATTTAAAGAAAATTCTGGCACTATAGACTATTGGGAATCATGGTTTGGTTGGATGAATGGTTGGCAAAAAGTGTTATTGCAGATAGGGATGGCTATCTTTATTGTCATAATCTTGTTAGCCTTCCTCTTATGTTGCATTATCCCCTGTATACGCAACTACCTTCAGAAAGCTATGGACAAGGCTTCTCCCACCTTTATCCACCAAGATTTAGACATAGATCTACATGGACAGAATGATGATTGTAAGACATCACATCTTCTGATGCAGACTGTAACTGGCTCTAAGGAGAGTGTTTTCTGAGCTGAGCTACACTATATCTGAGTACTATGGTCCCTCTCCAAGCTTAGCTACACTATTAGATATTAGAGGCTTGTTAGGTCTTCCCCATGCCACATAGGTCATAGGGTAGGTGTGACGTCAGGTCATGGCAAGCCCAATCGAACGAAGATATGAACCTATGACTTACACACATGCATGCTTTCAACATCCGGAAATAGGAGACACAAAGAATAGTGCTCTGGAAGGACCATAGTTGAGACATATATCTATTATAACAAGATATTTAGTTTTAGACACCCGATATAAGAATAGGGTGTTATACTTATAATCAGTAAGTTTTACTAATAGCAGTGAGTGTGACGAATATAATATGTCATTTTAGGGGGGACTGTTATGGATTAGGATCAGTACATCTCAGAACCAATGAATTACCGAATAAACCTGATGTTTTGCTTAATTGTAACTTTTTATCTGATTACTAAAAACTATATAAATGATGGTTGACGTAATAAAAGTAGTAGAGAGAAAGCTTTATACCAGAACTTTGTGTTGGTGTATTATTTCTCTAAGGTGTGCACACTATATAAATACTGGTAATTTGGCCAGGGACAGATATCTCTGAAAAATACTTTGTTATTTACTAAAACACATGTTTGCGGGCGATTTTTGCAAGGTCGTAACGTGTCTCGTATGTTGTTTGCGTTACGACATAAATTTTACGAGGGTTGCAGTTGCTGGCAAGGAGCGCCTTCGGCTCGTATGCTCACAACTATATATGTGATTATTATTAATTTTAAAATTGGGAATTTTTAATCCATCAAATTTAACGATTTAATATAGATAGATAGATAGATAGATAGATGTTTAAAGAGTCGAAAACAATGTATGCTCTTATTCAGGGCTTATCAATATAAATAAATAAATAAATATATACACACTGTATATACCTGCACACATATTCTGTGAAACCAGCTGTGTTTACAACAGGGGCTCTTGAGGACACCATAACCTGGAGATGCTTGGACTCTTTCTAGGCAGATGCTACATCTAAAGACTCTTCTTTCTGGAGGTACATCTTGAACTGGTCTGTGATCCCAACAAAATGACCTATGAGAAAAACATTGATTTGACAATCCTATTTTATATTTTCATTATAATATTTTTTTTAATTATGTTTAATGTAATTACCATCTAAGTTTAGCTGTGCTGTGTGAAAATTGATATGCCAATAACTTCACATCTATAATTATTTGGTCTAGTCAGAGAATGTTCCTACTCTTCTAACAAAACTACCTCTAATAAAACTGCTTCTAACTTACTATATCTTATATGGAATTAGGCTACTGTGAAATCTACCATTTTGGTTTCTGTTGGTCAACTTCCTGAGGTGGGAGGAGACTTTGAATATAAGTTTCTATTTGTACAATGGGAATGTGGTGGGTAAAACTGTTAGTGTTTTGGGTAGAACTAATAAAAAGCTTCTTAGTTTATACAGACGCATTATCCTGCGTAGTTAGCAGACATAATCAAGAAAATGTAGCCACACAGTTAGGAGAAATTAGATATTCAAGATGCCCATTCCATTTACCTAAGAGATTGGGTTATTTTACCCTCAGGATAGCTTTGTGCTTAAGTTCCCTAACTGTGTTGGTCACTACCACTAAACATGTGTATATGTGTATAGAAAAAAATCATCACTTACTCATATCTGTCAAAAAACTGAAAAATGCACTTGTTTTCTTGACCACAAGGAAAATGGAAGTTTCTTCTGCAATTTTGGTAGTTGCAGCTAATGGATGCTCCTTTTCTCTTGCACACAGTACACGTCTGGGAAAAAGTTCACAGACATTACTGTGTATAGTCAGCAACAGACTCACTATAGAGGTTTAACACATATATAGTTGTGGTAATTGTGAGTTTGTGTTAAACGCTTGCAAGTTGCAAGCCTTACATAAAAACTTGCAATAATCACCGCACAATGCGCATGCGCGCTGATTGCCGCTCATGCGCAATGCTCCGCAAAAGGGGATGGAGATGTGGGGAAAGGAGAAAAAGGGGAAGGAGACACAGGGGAGGGAGAGGAGGTGAAGGAGACACAGGGGAGGGAGGTGGGGGTAAGGAGACACAGGGGAGGGAGAGGGGGGAAGGAGACACAGGGGAGGAAGGACACTGGGGAGGGAGAGGGGCAAGAGACACAGGGGAGGGAGAGAGGGGGACAAGAGACACAGAGGGGAAGATGGGGGAAGGAGACACATGGGAGGGAGATGGGGAAAGATACACAAGGGAGGGGGAGGGTGGAAAGAGACACATGGGAGGGAGGAAAGAAACACAAGGGAGGAAGGGGGAAGAGACACAGGATAGGGAGGGGGAAGAGACACATGGGAGGAGGGTGAAAAGATACAGGGGAGGGAAGGGGGACAAGACACAGGGGAGTGAGGGGGAAAGAGACAAAAGGGAGGGAGAGGGGGAAGATACACAGGGGAGGAAGAGGGGGAACAGACACAGGGGAGGAGGAAAGAGAAACAGGGGAGGGGGAGAGACATGGGAGGGAGAGAGAGGGAAAGGAGACACAGGGGAGGGAGATGGGGAAGGAGACACAGGGGAGTGACATGGGGGGAAGGAGACATAGGCAAGGCAGAGAGGGGGAAATGAGACACAGGGGAGGGAAAGAGGGGAACAGACACAGGGGAGGGAAAGAGGGGAACAGACACAGGGGAGAGAGGGGGAAGAGAAACAGGGGAGGGAGGGAGACACAGGGTGAGAGAGGGGGAAAGGAGACACAGGTGAGGAAGATGTGGGAAGGAGACAAAGGGGAGGGAGAGGGGGGAAGGAGACAAAGGGGAGGGAGGAAGGAATGAGACACAGGGAAGGGAGGGGGAAGGAACACAGAGGAGGTAGGGGAAAGAGACACAGGGGAGAGAGAGGGGGAAAGGAGACACAGGGGAGGGAGATGGGGAAGGAGACACAGGGGAGGGAGACGGGGAAGGAGACACAGGGGAGGGAGATGGGGGAACAGACACAGGGGAGAGGGAAAGGGAAACAGGGGAGGGGGAGAGACACAGGGGGGGGAGAGAGAGGGAAAGGAGACACAGGGGATGGAGATGGGGGAAGGAGACACAGGGGAGGGAGATGGGGAAGGAGACACAAGGGAGTGACTGGGGGTGAAGAGACACAGGGGAGGGAGAGTAGGAAGAGACACAGGGGAGGGAGTTGGGGGAAAGGAGACAAAGGGGAGGGAGAGAGGGGGAAATGAGACACATGGAAAGGAAAGGGTGGAACAAACACAGGAGAGGGAGAGGGGGAAAGAGACACAGGGGAGGGAGGGGGAGAAACAGGGGAGGGAGGGCGAGAGACACAGGGGAGGGAGGGGGAGAGACACAGGGGAAAGGAGACAAAGGGGAGGGAGAGGGGGAAGGGAAGGAGACACAGGGGAGGGAGAGGGGGAAGGAGTCACAGGGGAGGGAGAGGGGGAAGGAGACACAGGGGAGGCAGAGGGGGAAGAGACACAGGGGAGGGAGAGGGGGAAGATACAAAGGATGGGGGAGAGACACAGGGTAGGGAGAGGGAAGAAAGAGGGGGGGGACACAAAAATAAAACATTATCCCGTCATTTGTGAAGGCCAGTGACTAGTATTTAAATATCAGTTTACATCATTTTAAGTAACAATACAAGTGATATCTTGTTATTCATAACAGACTTTAAACTTCAAGAATAATGTGGATATAGACAGTTATGAAAAATAACAAGCTAACAATGGAAACAAATATATACAGTGCCTTGCAAAAGTATTCACCCCCATGGCATTTTTCATGTTTTGTTGCTCACAACCTGGAATTAACATGGATTGTTTGAGGATTTGCGTCATTTAATTTACAGAACATGCCCACAACTTTGAAGATGTTTTTTTTCTTTTTTATTGTGAAGCAAACAAGAAATAGGACAAAATAACAGAAAAAGTCAATGTGCATAACTATTCACCCCCCTAAAGTCAATACCTTGTAGAGCCACCTTTTGCGGCAATCACAGCTGCAAGTCGCTTTGGATAAGTCTCTATGAGCTTGCCACATCTTACCACTGGGATTTTTGCCCATTACTCCTTGCAAAACTGCTCCAGCTCCTTCAAGTTGGATGGTTTGCGTTTGTGGACAGCAATCTTTAAGTCTGACCACAGGTTTTCTATTGGATGGAGGTCTGGGCTTTGACTAGGCCATTCCAACACATTTACATGTTTCCACTTAAATCACTCAAGTGTTGCTTTAGCAGTGTGTTTGGGGTTATTGTCCTGCTGGAAAGTGAACCTCACTTCTAGCCTCAAATCACGCACAGATTGGTACAGGTTTTGCTCAAGAATATCCCTGTATTTAGCACCATCCATCTTTCCCTCAACTCTGAGCAGTTTCCCAGTCCCGGCTGCTGAAAAACATCCCCACAGCGTGATGCTGCCACCACCATGTTTCACTGTGGGGATGGTGTTCTTTGGGTGATGTGATGTGTTGGGTTTGCACCAGACATAGCGTTTTCTTTGATGACCAAAAAGTAAAATTTTAGTCTTATCAGACCAGAGCAACTTCCTCCATACATTTTGGGAGTCTCCCACATGCCTTTTCGCAGACTCAAAAAGTGCCATTTTGTTTTTTTGCTGAAAGTAATGGCTTTCTTCTGGCCACTTTGCCATAAAGCCCAACTCTATGGAGCATACAGTTTATTGTTGTCCTATGTACAGATACTCCAGTTTCTGCTGTGGAACTCTGCAGCTCCTCCAGGGTTACCTTACGTCTCTGTGCTGCCTCTCTGATTAATGCCCTCCTTGCCCGGTCTGTGAGTTTTGGTAGGCGTCCGTCTCTTGGCAGGTTTGCTGTTGTGCTATGTTCTTTCAATTTGGTTATGATTTATTTGATGGTGCTCCTGGGGATCGTCAAAGATTTGGATATTTTTTATAACCTATCCCTCACTTTTACTTCTCAACAACATTGTCCCTTACTTGTTTGCAGAGTTCCTTGGTCTTCATGGCAGTGTTTGGTTATTGGTGCCTTTGCTTAGGTGTTGCAACCTCTGGGGCCTTTCAAAAAAGGTGTGTATATGTAATGACAGATCATGTGACACTTAGACTGCACACAGGTGGACATCATTTCACTAATGATTTAACTTCTGAATTTAATTGGTTGCACCATAGCTCTTTATGGGCTTCATATAAAAGGGGGTGAATACATACACACATGCCAGTTTTCTATTTCTAAAAAATAGTTTTATGTATATATTTTTCTCATTTCACTTCACCAACTTAGACTATTGTGTTCTGATCCATCACATAAAATTCAGATTAACAAAACATTGAACTTAAGGCTGTAATTTAACAAAATAGGTAAAAAGTCAAGGGGTGTGAATACGTTTGCAAGGCACTGTATATACAGAATTTACTGACATTTCAGTGCAGAGCTGTGTGTGAGGAGTTATTTACTAAATTTCGCTATCAAAAGTACTATGGTCCTATATTAAGTATAAGTTCACCTTTTCAGAACACCAAAATATGTAAGGTATTACATTTTCTTGAATCTTATCTTTAAATATTTTGAAGCATTTAACACGGGTGTGCTATGTATATGGTTACATTTGGTACAATTGTCTGATTCATTAGACGATCAGAGAAATGCAACTTCATCAGTATACTGATATCCGATTAGTTGTGAACAGATCACAGGTGGTGGACTCATCTGATATTAATATTTCAGATTGCGAGAATTTCAATTATTTTAAGTTGATTGGCTGAAATATGATTGATACCTATTTTCGTCAATCAGAGGCCATATAAAATAGGGGGGCAAGGCCAAATTGCATCATTCGCTAGACAGGCTGTTCAATGGAAGAGCTCCGTTAATGTTTTAGGAATTTTTATTTTTATTTTAAAAGAGACATATTTTTGAATTGGCATTTCCCTGGCCCTGAAGATGAGGAGTAAGGATCTTCAATCAAGAAAGAGGATGCAGTTTTCAGGAGGTCCCTGAAGATGAGGATCATTGGCTTCAAGCAAGGCATCATCTTTTTGGTGCTGCCCACAAACAAGGATCCAGGGCATTGCTTCATGTCGCTGGATCCAAGGATGGTGATGTATTAATTAAACTATTCCTTTTTTATACACGTTTTTTTTTATTATTGCCATTTCTTATTTTCTGCAAATTTTTCTTATCTCATGTACTTTATTATTTTCTATAACTGGTATTTTCTTTTGGGCAATGCAGTGTTTTTTAGTATACATTTCGGTTAGCTTGGAGAATTGATGTTAGGGACTATCGTGGTCCTAATGGACCCACATGGGTGGGAAGGGCCCATAGTGGTCTATGGACACCACATTGGTAGGGGGTTAAGATGCCACGGGGGTTAAGGAGAGTAGGGGTCCATATGTAGAAGTCCCATGAAGCCACAGGGGTGCCTATGGGGATAGTCATTAGGGGAAATGGTTGTCAATAGTGATATGGGCCTTGTGCGTCCACATTTCAGAATGCGTTATATTTAGGTCATATCGAGTCTTCACAAGCACACATAGAATTTTATCAGCGGCCATGTAATAGTACACATATGGTGGAGAGCTATATTCAGGCTGTATTCAGAGAGCACTCTCAAATGGTCACACTTTAGCATGTAATGGCTACATTATGTTTTACATGTTTGTTACACATATACATTTAGCAGGAATCAGGTAATCTAGGCCTAAGTCTCTATTGATATATCTTACAACAATTACAAAAGCAAATAGCAAGTGATCTTATAAGAACATTTCTGCAAAATAATTGTCTGAAGTTTAGGGCTGGCTTTTCCAGGTTTTAATACAAATATAGTATTTATATATTTTTTTAAAGAATATAATTTTCAGAAAATATAACATTTTAGCTACTCACCAACTTTGCTGCTCGTTTAACTTCTTTCTTGACAGCATTCATGAGAAAGCCATAAAACCCATCTTTTTCCTCTCCTTCTTGCCATAGGCCACTTGAAAGTATCTTAATGAAATAAAATCTGTTTATTTTTAGCTCTAGATAGGGCATTTATTTTTGATGAAGTAGCCAATATTATTACTAGCCTTGTGGTGTCTGCTATGTTAGCCTCTCCCAGCTCTCACTGTTTAGCAAGCTGTGAATCTCCATATTGCATCTTTTTAATGCATTTATCACTAGCTGCTTCCTATTGGTTCATACATTCTTGTTTTGCCGGGCCCTGTACTATGAACTGTACCACGTGACGATGTGGATCAATAGGAAGCAACTGGCTTTGCTATGTGCATTAGAGGATGTAATATGGAGATTCATAGAAAATGTACATATTACTGATCAGCCATCTCATACTGTGACACATTCTGAGGGATAGGAGGAATGAGAGAGGCTAACATAGCAGCAGATTTGAGTCAAGCACAGGGTCATAAAATAGTAACAATAATTTCTAACGTTATATAGTCTGGTGTATAGGGCTTTCAGTTTTCTGCAACCAGCTTATACTTTTAAAAGTGTCCATTTAAACGACAACTTAAGATGGAGGAAAATGTCATATGTTTGTGAAGTTTTGTCACCACCCTGATTGGTTAGGCCTGAAATGGTCACTAGACTAATTATACCCATCTGGTTGAAGGTTATTTTGTATCCCCGTTAACAAGATATGAACCAGATCTAGGACAGGTTCCACTAATGCTACGGCAAGCCAGGACAAGTTACCGATTTGTAGCTTGTATAGCAGTTACAGGACAAGTTGCAGCAATAATAATTCCCAAAATAATAATAAGCTTTTCCTGTAGAAGAAAAGCCACACTTTAGTTATGTGAATTCAAAACAGAGCACCTGTATTGGGAAAATCACCACATATTTATAGGGTGTAACACAATAGACATAACTGGGGGAGTGAACACTTCAAACCATAAGGAGAGGGGCCAGTCCCAGGACCATGTAAGGAAGTTCCTTCCGGGGTAGCCAGACAATTTGGAGCTAGTCTACCCTTTAACAATAGGGGGGGGGGGGGGGGAACAGGAGCATATCAGGAAGTTCCTTCTGAGTAGCCAGGCACATGGGCACCATTCCTGCCACCTATAAGCAACACATGGTGAATCATAATTAACCCCAATTAGAGCCTATAAGGCCCTGAAAACCTAAGGGTATGGATAACCTAAGGGTATAGGCTCTGGGGCCCTGATAGTACCACATTGCACCATTTTCATTACATCAACCATATTATAAACAATAAGCACAATAAACAATAACAAATACATTCACAAAAGTCCAACTGTCTAGGGAGTTGTGACAGGTTTGTAAAAAATTAACAACATTAGTAGCATTGTAAACTGCTTTTGTAGGCAAAATGTTATATTATACACAGTGTTAGCTTAAACAATGCCATATTTGTTTCTTCTACCCTTCCTGCTGACTTGGAGACTGAGTGGGAGTTATCTCCTAAATTTTATAATCTAGTCAAGAGTTGAATTCACTGGTGATTCACATAGGATTTCAGCACAATGTACTGTCCCCCAGCCTCCTACTGTATATGCTCAATAGAGGTAGCTTGCAAGCCTAGCTTGTCATGCTCTGTAACGCCCCCTTGTGTCTTGTAAAGGAAGTATGGGTGTTGTAACTGCTCCCATGCACTAGCAGAGTCGGCTAAAATGAAGATGAAATTGATTTCATGTCCATGATTTACATAAGCAGCTAATTTTGTTAGTCTGCTGCATACTTCAGAAACATGTGAGGTTTTTGACAAAAATCTTTTAAATAAATATCAATTAAAATAAAATAATAAAATAATATATTTCTATTCATTTTATGCTGCTAAATTTTCTTCTATGTGTCAAATTCCAGAAACTACTTGTAGAATGAACATCTGTAAGTGTGATACTTACTAGGCAGTAATAATGAACGCTCAATTTAGACTTCATATCAATTAGCCTTTCTCCATATTTTTCCAAGTCATCCTCCACCCGACCACAAAGAGCGCACACTGTGAATTGAATTATAGTTTTTATCACAGTTTATTGTCAATGGATTGTAATTTTTCTAATGAGAAAGCTAAGCAAATCAGTCTGACTAAATTCATGAAACAGTTGCCTCTTCTTTCCACCAAAAAGTCATGCCATGGGATTACAAGTGGTGACTAATAGTTTTTCCTAAAACTAACACTTATTTAGGAGCTATTAACTTCTATGCAGAGCATATTTATTCCTCCGAAAATTGGACCTATCCTCTTATGGTAGTGCAGCACAGGCAGCATGCAGTGGTGGTGAGCATCTGCTAGATGGCGCTGCTGATATTCCAGTGCCATATCATAGAGTCAAGGCTTAGGTAAACTGTTAGGTTAGTGTAAGGATTAGCATTAGGGTTGGGTTTAGGGTTAGGGTTAGGCTAACATTATAAGCTTAGAACTTCTCTCACATATCGGCAGCTCTGCAAAACATCTGCAGCGCCATCTAGCGGTTGGAGGACACACTGCAGCAGCGAACCTGTGCAGACACCATAACAGGATAGATCCCAAAAGTGATATTGTGGATTGTGTGAATGCTTTAGGTGCAGGCCATACCAGTTTGTTCCAAAAACAAGTTAATTATCGTCTTAAGACGTGATATTAGTGGGACTACCACCTCTTTTTTTAGTTGTAGTTTTCAGTTATGCCAAACTTGTTACCAGCTCATATCTATTTAGTTCATAAACTACTTTACATCGCAAACATCCAGTTAATCACCTGCATCCTGTTAAACCATATGGAAGTCGATTGTAGAGGCCTTTACTCCATTACCTCAGACTCATTGAAGCCCCTCACAATATTCACTTAGTTTTGAAAAAATAACCTTGTTAAAGGTACCTGGACAACTTCTGTTTTTAATGTTAGGTCGATAATCTTAAGTGTTTATTTGCATATTTAAACATAATTTTATTATCAAATGCTGATAAGCTTTATTTTTACTAACAGAAACATTCCAAATATTCCCTACATATGTCCCCCTCCTATAGCTTATGCACACAATGTTTTATGATACTAGAGGTGCTGAGTCACATACTAACCTATCACAGATTGTGTCTCAGCAGCATGTCGCTGAAATGCTGCTGACACATAGTCTCTGATAGACTAGTACATCTGGTACCAGAAAAAAACAAGGTGACCATGAAGTGGAAGTTTTGATTCAGTAAATCAGAGCTTTTGAGCAAAGAGAACCCTCCATATTCCTTTTATCATATTACTATAATGCTAAATAATATAAGGCACATTGTATCATAATGGTATCATGGGTTTAAAGTTTATTTTTCTAAATTAAGGTTAATTATATCTATACTAGAAGCCTGGATTTGATGTAGAATCATGTTAGCGAAGCAGATATTAAGAATAAGAATGATTTATATCCACACTGTTATATAAGTAAATGTGTTGCTTATCATATAAAGAAATATATCTGATCTAACTCCATAAAAATGAATAATAAGTGACAGAAAGAACTAGTGAATGGAGCTCCCTGGTGCAAAAAATGTTGCCCAACCCCCCCCCTTAGCAACTTTACTAAACAATGTGGGTGTGTGTAGGAATCTATGAAACAGACAAATATATGTGTACTAGCGAATTGCCCGTCAAAAAATGACGGCAATGAAATTGTAAGGTAGCTAATGCTGTTCAGTGTGTAATAATGAAATATATAATACATGAATAAATGAATATACTTTACCTATTTTAAAGCATTGTGTGGAAGAGCTGTGAATGTGTTTTGATGTTGCTGCAGCATTAGTGGTGTGGATCTGCTGTGTAAGCGTGCTGAATGTGTGCAGTGTAACACTGTGCGTGCGCGAGCCCAAACCGTTGTCGTGTACTTCCGCATTGGCGTAAAATGGCGAGTAATGTGTGGTATACGTTTGTATCGGAATATCCGTAGGTGTTTTGTGGTGTTTTGCGAGTTTCTTGTGGTGTTTTGCGAGTTTAGAGTGCTGTAGCCTCGTTTTCGTTTTGTTCGGCGGCCATTTTTTCTCTCGCTTCAAATTTTTTTAGTCTCTAAACTGTTTTATTTGGAGTCAAATCGAGGTGTAAGTTGTATTTTTGAGGTGCTGGGTGCTCCCTCTTGGTGTAGGTAAGTTTTTTTATGTATGTGGTGTGTGTATGTATTGTGTTTTAAATTTTGTAATGTTCGCGAGTTGCGTCCGAGTGTTGCGAGTCCGTAATGTGTGTGAACGTGTGTCGTATGTTGTTTGCGAGTGTCGTAATGTGTGTGTCGTACTGTTTGGGTTGCGACGTGAAGTTTGCGAGGGTCGCAGTTGCTGGCATGGAGCGCCTTCGGCGCTCCATGCCAGCAACTGCGGCCCTCGCTTTGCGAGGTCCTCAGGTGCTGGCATGGAGCGCCTACGGCGCTCCATGCCAGCAACTGAGTCCCTCGCTTTGCGAGGGTCCTCAGTTGCTGGCAAGGAGCGCCTTCGGCGCTCCATGCCAGCAACTGAGACCCTCGGGCAGTGCCCTCGCTTCGCGAGGGCCTCGGCTCGCTGCGCGAGCCGCGGCCCTCACTACGCGAGGGCCACGACTCACGTAGCGAGCCCGCAGCGTTAGCAACAACTCGTACGCTCACAACTATATATGTGATATATATGACCCCTAGATAAAAAAATGATCTGTCTCATAATTAGTAAGAAACACTCTTTCCTCCAGGTTACAGATGGCCCCTAACTTGTTGTGGACACCGATGCTTTGCACCTGCTACACCAGCAGTAGCTTGGCCACTGGAAAGAGCCTTGTATCCCTCTATCTTTTTTTATCTAATCTTATTATGGTGAAGAGACTCTCTCAAAAACTTAGCAATTTTGTTAATTTAGGCTCCTATCTATTTCTCATCTTACCTGGATTCTCTAAGGTTTTCTTGAAGTTTGCATTAATTTTCACTGTTTTTCTAAAAGGAAATGAGATTAACTAGTTAATTGAAAACAATAATTACTTTATAAGGTGAACTAAATTGCTTCAGGCTTGGTGTGGAATTCTGGCTTCAGCCCCCAACTTGGATAAAAGAGAAACAAATAGATTAAGTGAAACACAGACTTCAAGACATTGAAAACTGACTAGTTATCAGAGCTTTGTAACACTTGGGCCCTGATTCAATTGAAATTTGGCCAATTGAATAGGGCTCTAAAGAAGCACGTAACATATATTTTTTAAATAAGTTTTTAGTTAGTAAGCATCTATCCAAAAGCAAGGTTTTCACTAACTAAAAACTTATTTTAAAAAAAATATGCTGTGTGCTTATTTAGAGCCCTATTCAATTGGCCAAATCGCAATTGAATGAGGGCCTTAGACAAAGCCAGTCCTGGACCAAATGCCACCCAGGCATGATTTATCCTTTGGTTTTCTCTGCTTCTGATTTATGTCTATGTAACCACTGCATAGCAGCCTTCTTCTTATCTGGTACCCAATGCAGATTAGAAGATACCAAGGACCTTTTCCTGTATGTGTGCCCACAGAATGTGAACACTGCTCCACAGCGAAAAAGAGGTACTGCAGGCAAAACATGATTCCCCCCACCTACGTTGCACAACTTGACGACGCTGAATCGTGGAATAATTGTTTGCCTGCTACCTCTTTTTCACCACAAGGCACAGAGTTCAACTGCAGCTTTTACACTCTGTGCGCACACATACAGGGAAAGGACCAATACAAATGAAAGGGCCAATGTAAGCAATTTTCATGTTAAAACAATTTTATATTTCACCATTAATTAACAACATTACAAATACATATTCAAACATCAGTAAGTGGAAGATTCCAACCGTTATAACATTATTCAGGAATACAAAGACAGCCTAGTCAATGTTTTTTGCAACTGAAACCTTATATTCCTTCCAGTAGTGCTTATGAGAATGAGAGAGGTGGGGAGGGGTACAGCAACAGCTATTAACGAGGTAAACTGTGTTTTCAATTAGTTTACGATTCTCTTTGATGTTGTTTGCATATATTTGAATGTTAAATATCGGGGAATTAAAAAACAGGTTTAATATGAAATTTACATACACTAGCTCTTTAAAGAAACACTTAATTAAGCACAACTTGGAGCAAACCACTGTAAAGATCTCCTAAAAGCATGTTGAAATGCTTTTTGACTTTTTTTGAAATATGTGCATTTTTCACAGAGAAATTGAGTCACTGCCATGCTCACAGACAGACCCACATCAACAGCTCCTGTGCAGTGAGCAAACAAAAAAAAGAGTTAATAATTAGATAATACATCTGTGCAGAGAAAGGAATGATGAAAACACCTAAAAATGTCAGTTGGTGGGTTAACATCTTCTGCTGCATTTCTAAGTTCAGGGGAAAAACTGTAAATATTTCTGTTCACAGAGCTTTCACTGCTTAGTGTCAGCATAGGTCATGCAGTAGTCAGTAGATAAGCTACAGTGTTTGTAAACAGATGTAAAATTTTGATTATTTTAGGTGTTATTAGTGTAATAAAAAAAACAAATAGATATTTTAACATACAATCTTGTGCTCTTTCACATCATGAAGAGCACTTACAGTGAGGTAAATCGCCCTTTATACAAAAGAGTACAAAATCCTTAGTAATGCAAGCTTTCTCATGGCCTTTCCTCTATCGCTGGCCAATCAGAGATCAGCCTTCAGGCTAATGCTTAATATAGTGGTAAAAACAGTCTACAACCCCTCAAGCAAATTAACATTAGCAGCTGTGTAAGACTTGGAAATAAAAAGATTGTTGGGGAAATCTGAAGGTTTGAAGACTGTTTATAAGTAATGTTATTCATTTTCTGTTAACACTTCCTGAGAGCTAGATCATGAGGGTATATATTTTTTTTATTAGTGGGAGGGATGTGGAATAAGAAAGGGTTATGTTAGAATACTGGATCTGAGTGAAATTGAAACCACACGGCTTCCTCCTCATTGGCCCAGAAGCAGCAGGCTTGCATTAAAAAAATGCACATACGTCTAGCTTTCGCTAGTGTATCATGGATACCTCCAGAGGGGGGTTAGGGTCGATGGGGGTCAAATATGGAACCCTGTGGTAGGAAGGGTGCCATAGAGGTAAATGAAGACCCCCATGGTATAGGGGGCTGTGTATGAAACCATGGGGTCTCCGTAGTCATAGTTTAGTATACATTGGGGGCTTACAGGGACCCCATTGTATAGTGACTAATATTAGGTGCCATAGGGGTCCATAGAGACCACTATTGTTATAGTTTAGTATACAATGTAGGTCTGTATGGATATCCATGGTATATGGGTTAATTTAGGGTGCCATGGTCTGGCTAAAAAGGGTGATCCAGCCCACCTATATCAGGCAATTGTATCCTGGACAAAATAAACAGCAAACCAAAGATGTACGTTGCAACCTCTCTTGGCCTTATCAGTAAGGTGTAGCTGCACTCCCAAAGGCACAGTGAGCAACATCTGGAAAACCATATCGCCCTTACGGTGACTAAATACCCAAAACTCTTTGAGTAGGTTACCAGGTCTGTAGAACAAACCTACTTAGGTGTTGTTTGTTCTCAGATTGAATGATTCGGTTTCTGCTTGTGCAAATGACCCTTAGGCATTTTGTCACCCTAATGTTGATGGGGGGCTCCAGACATGGAGTCCTCTATTACTTATATAAATAAAATATGCGCATCCGAAAAATTAAAAGTATAATAATTGTTAATATGAAATTGCATATTTTTTTCTATTTTTTTTTTACAAACATGTTTACAGACTATTTCAAAACTGACTAGCAAACATTTTCAATGGTAACCATGAAAAGCAGTAAATCCTTGTTTAAACTTGCCAAAATGTCACAGACCCCTTTCCAGGGCCTGGGTTTTGGCCCAGTGAGCTACCATAGAGAACAGGCAGCTCCATTGGAAAATGGGTAGGGTAATTATATTGCCACCATGCTTCATGTTTCTTATGGCATATGCCCCTGCCTCATCCTGTATGGAATTCCCCATGTAATATTACTGTGTTCGGTGTCATGTTTAAAATAACTAATGTGTGAGTATAGTTACTGTCATGTCTGTAATGTGTGTATATAGCTACTGCCATTGTTTCTTGATTACAATGTATATGCTGTTATTGATAGTCTGATGCAATTTCCAGATGTAACCCCCTACCCCAGCCATAAAGTCCCTCATGCTTGTTCAAAGGAACGGTCATAAAATTTGAAATCTAGTTTTATTGCCCTCTGGGGGTTGTAAATAGAGCAAGGAGAATCTTAACTTCCTCTCTATTGACAACAAATACTGTATATACCAGATCAATTAGGTCAGAGGGGGGAGGAGAGAATGTGGGTTGTGCTTTGGTTCTGTTTCTGTAGGTTTTAGTTGTGTTTGGAAGGGTATAAAGGCAGTTCACTGCTGAGTCATATAGAAAATGGCATGTCTTTTTATTCCCTGGATGGCTGCAGTGAGGTACTGAGAGACTTTGTAGGATTCTGCTGGGGTAGGCTTGACTGTAACAAGTCTTATCAAGCCCCCATAAAAAGAAGCAGATCTGGAGTCTCTTGGTAGCCTGGAAGTACTAATTTCTGATGCAAGGATCCTGATCGATGCAGAAGGCAGATATAAGGGTGCTGTTGCCGAGATTTCCAAGAACCCAAACGGTCCTTGGTGGTAGTTAACCTGTAGTCTATTGCAGGTGGCCCTGGGCTTCTATAGCCCCATACCAGCTTGGATCGTCACACAACTGTTCAATTTTTCCTTTTATATGTTGAGGTATTTTCCCTTGGCAGAAACAGTAGTCACCCAGCATGGCTGAATCCTATTGGCCTCAGTATTTCTCCTCCGTGGTTCAGATATAATTGTGAATATTTCCCCACTGCTCCTTGGTTCTTAGAAAATAAGTCAAGATGCAAATGCAAAAAGTGAATCTTTAAAGACATCCTGCAGCCAAGATGTTCTTTGTTCTTGAGAAAATCTTTAATAAGCTATAGTTTTCGTATTCATGGTTCCCCAGAAAATCTTTGACCACAGACATGAATGATTTCCATGCAGGTTATACTGCCAGCCATGCAGCAAGCATTAATTCTTATTATATTCGATGGGTTTTGAAGAAATCTTTATTTGTGGCTTGTGTTCTATTTTTAACTCCAAAGACTGAAATATGGCTTAATTTCCAGACAAGCAATGACATTGAGAAACAAGACCCTGATGCATGACCAGCAGTGGAGGCTTGGATGTCGGACTTCAGAGAACTACATAGACTGCCTTGCCTTCATACACAACACATTACTTCGTAACAAGAACCCCAACATCTTCATATAATTTAATTTTAATTTAATAGCTGGAACCGGAAAAATAATACAATATGATATATTACATAGACTGGAGACAAACCAAACCAATCACATGGGTCATCTCAATTATGATGTCACAAGCTATGTTTCTGAGAGTGGAATTATAAACCCCAAACCATACATGCACACTTACCTACGGATCACCATGATGTATCACCATGCCTTCCAGTCACAAGTTCTCTCATATGGTAATTTAAATTAATTTAGTTAATAAAAGTGATGGGCTATAGGTAAAAAGCACAATTCAAGATCCATAGAAAGGTGTAAGGGAAGAAGAGGAAATGGCCTGCGATGTTGGCAATGTAATTCAAGGCCCCTGTTGTAATGTGTGACTCTCCCTTCCTGATACCATGAGGGCAGAGGACAGTGGGCACTGTGACATCGCTGTGAAATGTTATCATAGGTGCATGCAGGTTCCTGATCCTCCTAATGTTTGATAAAGTTCTAAAAAAATAATTGCATCAGAGAATGGTAAGAACATGCTTTTACATATTAAGTTAATGTTACAAACCAACTTGAAATATTTAGTCAAGAACCATAGTTTACAGTTTAACTTTGTATGATTTTAACTTTGTATGATAAAAATACATGTTAATATATGTGAAATACATAATATATGAACAATAATAATGATATATTGTAAATGACACACTCATCATATCATTGTTAATCTAAGGTAGGGGTTGGCAGCTTGGTCCAATGAGGGCTGCCAATAGTCCAGGGCTTACAGAATCTTCCTGCTTATGTGTATATACTTTAGGACTCCATTTAATTCATTCAAATCCTGGTTAGTTGGAAGCCCTCAAAGGACCGAGTTGCCTGCCTTTGCTCTAAGCAATTGTGAACAGCTAGAATAAACAGTGGACAGAAAAATAAAGTTGCTATTCAATGGATTTCTGAAATAAAATAAAAAATACTGTAAATCTCCCAAAATGTGTTAGTGTCTATACAGAAGATCAGTACAAGCTACATCTACAGTTGTTGTAATGAATAATTACCATTTTGATACAGAATTTTAAAAATTACTGTTCACAAATGTGTTGATGAAATGCCCACCAGTCTAAGCTAACAAATGCTCTAAGGGTTTATCATACAGTGTAAATAATAGTCTAAGCTAATACACTGCTCAATGCTTCTTTACATATAGCTTCAAGCTGATGGCACATGGCAACATACTGGATTCTAAACTTTCTTGCTGAGATCGTATCTGTGTTGATGTAAGCAATAACTAAATCCAATTGTAAAGGTTTCTATTTACTAGAGAATAAGCCTAGGAGCAATGCGTCTACATGATAGAATAAATGTTTTACTTATTTTTACTATATTTATTTTTTATTTACTTAATATTAGTATTATTGATTCTTATTGATTTTCCGCTTTTCTACCATTTAACAGGTATAAACAAGCAACCTTTAACATATACAAAGATGAGGATTAGACAACCAATATCGCACACAGAGGCAATTGATTTCAATTAAAGCTGCAAGTCAGATTGTGGTATTAAGTTGTATGTGATTCAGTGTTTTCAGCTTTCATTTTACTTATTATGGGGTAAACTGTGTTTCTGTCACCAAGAGATCTAAACAAGAATGGAATTTGGACTAGGTTGACAATCTAGAATAAGTAAAATTTAGCCAGAGAGACTATTTTTCTCTTAATATTTGTAATGATCTTACATTGCATACATCTTCCTTTTGTATGCAGATATTTGATGTATCATGTATTTAAGTGAGGAACAGGTGGGAATATCCCAGTATGCGTCAATATCCAATAATAACTTCAACCCTGATCATCATTGTAGGTTTACAAGTTCTGTTGGGAAGTTTGAATTCCCTATATCCTAAGTAGCATAGTGAGTGGATAAGTTTAATACTAAATCCCAGAATTTTCTAGAGTAATTTTCACAATTTGATACTATTGCACTGTTCCCCTCAATGCTTTTCTTTTTTCTTAGTGTAGAGCCCCTGAAACATATTGGATTGTGAACTGAGAGAGAACTGAAATACATTTGGAATGAAAATATATATTGATTTGGAAATGCTTGTCGTGTCATGAGTAATTTGCATTTATTTGCAGGGCTGGGGGGCGGGGGGGGGGGCGGGGAGATATAAAAGGCAGCAAGTGTATGAGCAATGGTAAATAATTCCCTTTTAATTTGTCGTAAGCATCATTAGCTGTCTTGGTAAGTGTGGTTTCAGTAAAGTGTTTTAAATGGAAGCCAGATTAAAGTGGGTGAAGGAAGGAAGGCATCTATGATTGCAAAAAGCATATGAGTATGTAAAAGTTTGATACCTAATAATATTCCAGTAGACTGGGGACCAAGACCAAGACACAAACTTTTCTTTTTTTTTCTTTTTAATTATTTTTATTCTTTTCAAATATATGACAGAATTAACATAATCAAATGACATATCACTGTTTAGAATTAACATGCATAACATATAACAATCATACAATCATTCAGAATAAAGGTTCCACTCCCCCCCCCACACCCCCAGAACATACCTTCTTCAAATTTTATATAATTCAGAGACTAAGGTTATGCCCCTGCTTCGCAAGAGGGAGAATGCATAGGAGAGATATTTTGTATCAAAGAGATCAATAGGCATAGGTAATGATGGGAAGTTTGATATTTGGAATCTCTCTTTATTCTTATACCAAAATCTTAAAAGTATATTTAAGTTTTTCGGGAGTTTGCCAAACAATTTTTTTTATTATAATCGGGGAACCATAGTACATTTTTAATAGGGGTCTCCCTTATAAGGGCCTCTTCCAGCACCCACCATCTAGGTTTATCTTGGAGGGTATTCCAGCTTATAAGTTGGGCTATAGCAGTTTTTTTAATGTATATCTTTTAAAAAGGGGGCATTTAGGCCTCCTTTTTCAAATTTCTTACACACTAGACTTTTCCTAATTCTGTTTCCTTAAGATATCTAATCTGAATTTTGTTTGGCTGGTAAGCGTTTACCAGAGTTATCTATTATTGAGACCAGTCCAAATGATATACCTCCCAGGTGGTCTATCTTTGTAAATTCCTCTGACACCGCTAATCTCTTATTAAAGAGAATGAAGACTCCTTTAGATTTATTAGTAAATGTAGCATCTATTCCACCAGGATATTGCTTGTTTGACATATATTGTAGTGCTATTTTCCGCTTTGTCGGTGAGTTTAAGCTGTTTACGTTATGTGAGATAATTTTTATAAATTTGTATACATTAGTGGGAAAAAGTTAAAACTCAAGTCTTTATTAATAAGGGTAACAACGGCGATATCAATAAAAACAATACTATATAAAAAATCCTGGATTGGAGAAATAAGTGTATAAAATAGGCTAATTTGTATGTGAACATATAACCACTTGATATAGTTTTAAACTCTTAATAGAGGGGTATATAGGTTCACAACTGACAGTATTTCCAGAGAGGAACAAGAATAGCTTATCCAATACAAATTGTCCTGTCCTTATGATTATAATGGATCTATAAAATCACTTAATTGATGTGGTGTTACTTAATGTATCATATAGAAGTGGCCCTTATCCTCTAGGGTACACTATAAAGAGAGCCTGGAGTAATCTGGTTTACTATAAATATATATATCTTACCTATATGGATAATTATTTTCCACAGTCTCATTAATCCATATTCATGTGATAAATAGTCAGGGCATAAATATTAGTATTGGCACAGTTAATCATAGAAGTGCTATCATGTCAAAAGGACTGTTATATACAGGTGATAACCACTAAAGGCTGTTCCCCTTCTATTTAGCCCACACCTCATTAAATGCAATCTTAGTATGGGAGACAAGAGGTTGTAGGAGAGTAATGAGGAGCCAGCAGATTACCTATAGCTCTATGGCTCTTATGCACCGTCTATTATGTGCTCCATCTACCACCACAACATTCACTCATATGGAAACGGACAGGGAGGGTAAGCATTCAAACTCTAGATGTCTAAGGTACAATACTGTTAGTTGGAGAGATGCCGGCGTGCCCTTCGCTGTAAGGCATGCCACGTCATCAGGAGCCGACGCGTTTCGACGTCATTCGGACGTCTTTGTCAAGGTAAAGTATAATGGGCCGTCTAGCCCTCTATTTAAATGTTGCCGTAACCACGGCAACCAATTGACACTACCCGGACTTGCACAGTGAGTCCAGGAAGCGCTCATTGCGCTATTGCTGCGATATAGTAGAAGTATAAAGACAAGAAAACGGAGTAAAAATAAATGAAAGGATATTTAAGAATATGACAATAACAGTCATTAAACAGTCCATATAGTACAAGGGACTGGGGCCTCCAGACTGAGAATGGAAAAGCTAAAATTGAAAATGGAATAAGCAAAAATGGAATATAAGTGATTCAAAACAGATTGTGAAAGTAGTGGATCTGTAAGAAATCACTGAAGAAAAAATATATATGTGTAAATATGTACATTAAGTACAAAGGAACCATATTGACTGGTATTAAGTATATATATGTGCTCCTAAAAAGTGTAATAGAAAATAAATATAGTGCATGAAACCAGATCTATAAACATCTGTTATATAAGGTGAATCCGACCCATAGGGAAAACTCTCAGTTTGTGATAGAGAGGGCCCTATATGTGATCAAAAGTGGATATATAGGGAAAGGGACAAAAATGGGTACTGACTGTGTAACGGCCATTCATAGAATAGGGACAAAAAATGATGTACATCATCGAACTAGATGGTATCGATTATTATTGTGCCAACTAAGAAAAATTAGTCAGTGGTCCTTAAATCATAATAGCATGTCAATTATGCTGTATAAGTGGTCACACTAAATGGATTTGGTAACTAACCAAAACATAATAATTTAAATGAAGGGTGAAAATGTGAAGCCTTCATTTAATCCCTCTGGTGATAAGGCTTTTAACTTGTAAATCCATTTAGCTTCGTGTTGGAGGAGTTTTTTATCCAAGTCCCCCTGTCTGGGGCCTTGATGTACTTTCTCCAGGGCTGTGAATGTAAGAACTTCACTGTTACCGCCATGAATGATTTTAACATGGCGTGCTATTGGGGTGTCAAGGTCTTTCTTGATGGAATAGATATGTTCGCCAATACGTCTTCGTAGTTGTCGTCGCGTTTTTCCTACGTAGATTTTTTTACATAAACATGTAGCCACGTAGACTACACTTGTAGTGCAACAATTCGAGAAGTCCTTTAGAACATATCTTGCCCCATTAGACGGATGCTCGTATATTTTTGTGGGTTTGATATATCTACAGAATTTACAATTCCCACATTTAAAACATCCTAGTGGGGGATTAAGCCATGTCTTATTATATTTTGTCTCCTTAAAGAAGCTATGCACTAAGGAATCTTTCAGATTTTTTCCTTTGCGATAAACAATTGGTATTTTATGTGGAAGGATATCTATCAAGTCTTCGTCACTTCTTAATAGATGCCAATGTTTAGATATAATATCTTTTATTGAGGCAGACTCGTAGCCAAAGGTTAAAATACATCTTGGATATGTATTATTCGATGTTTGGGTTTTTTTTCTGTGCGGTTTATTCAATAGTTCCGTTCTATTGCAACTCAATGCATATTGATATGCCTTCTTTAAACATTTGTTTGAGTATCCTCTTTCTCGAAATCTTTGTTTTAATTTATCTGCCTCAATTTTAAACTTGGTTTCTGAGCTACAATTCCTCCTTATTCTTAGATACTGCCCCTTAGGGATACCCTTTTTCAGGGGTTCGAAGTGTTGACTGTCCCATGATAATAACGTATTTGCAGCTGTCTTTTTTCTGAACGTGGTAGTTGAAATGTTTCCTTCATTATCTTTTTGGATAAGGAGATCTAAGAAGGGGATCTCTGTTCTATGGATTTCATGCGTAAATCTCAAACCCATCTCGTTTTTATTCAGGGAATCCATGAGGGTTTCAAATTCTAGTTTTGTTCCATCCCATATCACGAGTATATCGTCTATATAGCGACGCCAAATCATTGCATGTGCAGTAAGATATTCAAGCCCTGGTTCTGAGAAGATCTTCTTCTCCCAGCTACCTAGAAAAAGGTTTGCGTAGCTAGGGGCGCATGGGGTGCCCATTGCAGTTCCCTTTATCTGGTGGAACCATTTGTCATTGAACAGAAAAAAATTGTATTTTAAGACATACTCTAAGAGTTGAATAATAAAATTATTGAATTTCTCAAAGTTAGTACTTTTTGTACTCAGAAATTGTTTGACTGCCGCAATACCAAGATTATGGGGTATACTACTGTAAAGTGCTTCAACGTCAATGGTTGCTAGCCAGGTGTCCTTAGGTACTATTAAATGTTCAAGCTGTTTTAGTATGTCATTAGTATCTTGTACATATGAGGGTAAGTTTTGTACTAGCTCACGTAAATGATGATCCACAAAAATACTGGCATTAGATGAGAGGTTTCCTGTACCTGATACTATAGGCCTCCCAGGAATAGGTACTGTTTGTTTATGCACTTTTGGTAGTGCATAAAAAGTTGAGATGCATGGAAATTTTGGTAACAGAAACATAAATGTATTTTGGTAGTTTTTTTTTTTAGGAGCACATATACCGGTATATACTTAATACCAGTCAATATGGTTCCTTTGTACTTAATGTACATATTTACACATATATATTTTTTCTTCAGTGATTTCTTACAGATCCACTACTTTCACAATCTGTTTTGAATCACTTATATTCCATTTTTGCTTATTCCATTTTCAATTTTAGCTTTTCCATTCTCAGTCTGGAGGCCCCAGTCCCTTGTACTATATGGACTGTTTAATGACTGTTATTGTCATATTCTTAAATATCCTTTCATTTATTTTTACTCCGTTTTCTTGTCTTTATACTTCTACTATATCGCAGCAATAGCGCAATGAGCGCTTCCTGGACTCACTGTGCAAGTCCGGGTAGTGTCAATTGGTTGCCGTGGTTACGGCAACGTTTAAATAGAGGGCTAGACGGCCCATTATACTTTACCTTGACAAAGACGTCCGAATGACGTTGAAACGCGTCGGCTCCTGATGACGTGGCATGCCTTACAGCGAAGGGCACGCCGGCGTCTCTCCAACTAACAGTATTGTACCTTAGACATCTAGAGTTTGAATGCTTACCCTCCCTGTCCGTTTCCATATGAGTGAATGTTGTGGTGGTAGATGGAGCACATAATAGACGGTGCATAAGAGCCATAGAGCTATAGGTAATCTGCTGGCTCCTCATTACTCTCCTACAACCTCTTGTCTCCCATACTAAGATTGCATTTAATGAGGTGTGGGCTAAATAGAAGGGGAACAGCCTTTAGTGGTTATCACCTGTATATAACAGTCCTTTTGACATGATAGCACTTCTATGATTAACTGTGCCAATACTAATATTTATGCCCTGACTATTTATCACATGAATATGGATTAATGAGACTGTGGAAAATAATTATCCATATAGGTAAGATATATATATTTATAGTAAACCAGATTACTCCAGGCTCTCTTTATAGTGTACCCTAGAGGATAAGGGCCACTTCTATATGATACATTAAGTAACACCACATCAATTAAGTGATTTTATAGATCCATTATAATCATAAGGACAGGACAATTTGTATTGGATAAGCTATTCTTGTTCCTCTCTGGAAATACTGTCAGTTGTGAACCTATATACCCCTCTATTAAGAGTTTAAAACTATATCAAGTGGTTATATGTTCACATACAAATTAGCCTATTTTATACACTTATTTCTCCAATCCAGGATTTTTTATATAGTATTGTTTTTATTGATATCGCCGTTGTTACCCTTATTAATAAAGACTTGAGTTTTAACTTTTTCCCACTAATGTATACAAATTGATTACAAAAGGGTAGTAAATACCTAGGGAACTTAGCATTCCTATCACACCTAGATAATTTTTATAGCATTATTCATTTAAACACGTATTTGACACTTTAACTTGCTTTAAAAAAATAAATAAAATATAGTTCCATTTAAGTTGTTTCGATCCCTTATTGTGAGCCTTCATCATTCTAACAACATACATACACATCCTTAAAAAAACAAAGTAAACTCACACCATATTCTTTGGTTTCGCGGGGCTATCGCCCGATGTTAGAACATGTCAGGAGTGATTTCCCACCTATGGTTGGGAGACTTAAATATGGAGGTAGACTATCTAGTCACACCATAGCCCTAGTCTGTATAAAATATCTTTGATTCTATTAGCATCTGATTCTTAATCTCTATAAAGTTATCCTTGAGTGAATAAAAACATATTTTATTTTTCATATTTTTTTTTTTATTCATATGGTCTAAAACCACCCTAATAATATTCTTGCTTAGTTTCCCTCTCTAGGGTTAGTGATTGTGAGCAATTACTATAATCTATATACATTTAACTGGATCGAAGATATTAAATAATTCAAATCATGTGTTCCTATATTGTTGGGATTTTTCCCCATCTTTTATTTTTATAGTGAATTTTCCCTCATTCATTATATATTTCCTACAGATAAAGGTGCTTATTTAAGAAAGGGGGATAATTATTGTTCACCCGACTACGTACTCTTCTATACCATTTTTACTTATTTCACTTTTAGTGCCAAAAACATTTTCCACCATTTGTAATTTTGTGAAATAATACTAAATAACTATATATATACTTCTCATGATGCCTGCAAGAATACTATTCCTCCTCTTTTTTCTTTTTTTTTTCGAGGGCCGCAACCGACGACAACTCGCAGTTTCACAACTCCCCCTGCCACGGCTCCCTTCATCCTCTCTGCTCTGGTGGCGCGCGCCCAATTGACGCGCACGCTGTCGTCACGCTTTGCGGCCCTCGCAAAGCGAGGGCCACAACCGATGACAACACGCAGTTTCACAACTCCCCCTGCCACGGCTCCCTTCATCCTCTCTACTCTGGTGGCGCGCGCAACACGCAGTTTCACAACTCCCCCTGCCACGGCTCCCTTCATCCTCTCTGCTCTGGTGGCGCGCGCCCAATTGCGAGGGCCACAACCTCTCTGCTCTGGTGGCGCGCGCCCAATTGACGCGCGCGCTGTCGTCACGCTTTGCGGCCCTCGCAAAGCGAGGGCCACAACCGATGACAACACGCAGTTTCACAACTCCCCCTGCCACAGCTCCCTTCATCCTCTCTGCTCTGGTGGCGCGCGCAACTCGCAGTTTCACAACTCCCCCTGCCACGGCTCCCTTCAGCCTCTCTGCTCTGGTGGCGCGCGCCCAATTGAAGCGCGCGCACGAGCGGGTGAGACGGGCGCACGGGAAGCCGGGAATACACGCGCGCGCGCGTCTGCAGCATTGAGTTGAGGGAGGATTGGGGGAAGAGAGACACGAGAGGAGGGGGAAGAGAGACACGGCAGTGGGGGCAAGAGAGACACTGCGGGGGGAGAGAGGAGGGGGAAGAGAGACATGGGAGGGGGAGGGGAGACACAGGGGAGAGAGAGGAGGGGAGGAAGATTAACAGGGAAGGGAGAGGAGGGTAAGAGAGACACGTGGGGAGAGGATGGGGAAGAGATACATGAGGGAGAGAGAGGAGGAGGGGAATAGAGACACGAGAGGAGGGGGGAAGAGAGACACAGGGGACAGGGGAGGGGAAGAGAGACACGGGAGGGAGAGGAGGGGGGAAGAGAGACACAGGGGAGGAGGAAGAGAGGCACAGGGGAGGGAGAGGAGGAGGGGAAGAGAGACACAGGGGAGGGAGAGGAGGGGGGAAGAGAGACACATGGGAGAGAGAGGAGGGGGAAGAGCGACACAGGGGAGGGAGAGGAGGGGGGAAGAGACGAGGGGCAAGGGGGGAAGAGACACAGGGGAGGGAGGAGGGGGGGAAGAGACACAGGGGAGGGAGACGGGATGAAGAGACACAGGGGAGGGAGGAGGGGGGAAGAGACACAGGGGAGGGAGACGGGGTGAAGAGACACAGGGGAGGGAGACGGGGGAAGACACAGGGGAGTTAGGGGGGAGAAAGACACAGGGGAGGGAAAGGGGAGAAAGACATGGGAGGGGAGTGAGGGCAGGAGAAACAAGAGAGGGGGGAAGGAGACACGGGGGAGAGGAAGTAAAAGGTGGGAGAGGCTAACAATGAGCGCCAAAGCCACTCATTGCAAGGCCCGAGATGAGCGATGAAGGAGCTCATCGCAAGGCCAGTTAAGTAGAGGGGGGAGAGGCTTGAAATGAGCCCCTCCCGTCAAGTAGAGGGAGGGAGAGGTAGAGGGGTAGAGAGGCTCGCAATGAGCGCCAAAGGCGTTCACTGCAGGGCCCCTGATTAACGCCGAAGGCACTCATTGCAAGCCCAATAAAGTAGAGGGGGGGAGAGGCTCGCAATTTCTGACAAACACCATTGCCAGGCTTCAATTTTTATTTCCGTCATTTTTGACGGGCAAGTCGCTAGTATATATATATTTTTCCTTTTTCCTGATTGTAATTGGATAGACTATATGAACAACAGTCCAACCTCCCTATATTAGTTACTATTGCCAACTGAAGCTGACTTCTACTGGACTGTTTTATTCCTAAACCATTTTGAATCTTTATATACTGAGATGCCCACGGGAGATATCCATTTATTTTTAATTTCTTTCTGCCTTAGAATCTTGGTTATCTCAGTATATTCTCTTCTCCTAGCTAATGTCTGGGCTGATAAGTCAGAAAATATTTTTATATTCTCATATGGAGACACAAAACACCTCTTATCGTATGAAGCCCTTTTATAGCTTCTTTATAAGTTCTAAAGTGAACTCTCATAATGACATCCCTAGGGATGTATTTATCTAAGTGTTTAGCTAAGGGTAGTCTGTGGATGACATCAATTTTATTTTCAGTTTTTAAACCATTTGGAACCAATATCCTCAGTAAGTAAGTAAGTAATGTCTCTGGTATGCCTCTTAAACATAGATTGTTCATCCTACTCCGGTCATCTAAAGAGGAAACTTTAATCATTAAGTCCTCAATTTTAGTTTCCAGAGCCAATGTATATTTTAATAAAAATTATGTTATTATCCATGATTAATTTATCATGAACATTTTCAACGGATTCAGCTCTTTCATTTACTTCTTTGATAAGTTGTGTTATCCAATATTTTTTTTGTCAGATCCGCAATAAGGTTTGTTTGAAAGTTCTGTAATAGTTCTTTCATTTTGGAGCATGTAAGAGTTTCCTCTTAATCCAAAAACAAATCCCCACACTCATAGTTTGAGAGGCTTTATCTGGAGACTGAATGACCTCCGAGTCTAAAGTCGTATCTCCTACAGGCTTACTTATAATAGTGCCCTTATTCGTAGGAGAGAATATGTTGGGGGTTTTTGATATGTAATTTTTTTATCCCTGGGTTTCATTTTAGTCGGCATATTTATAGATAGCTATTGAATGGCTCGTATCTAAAAATATGATATTCCTCCATGGTCCTCCCCAATACCTGGAACTCTAGTTAGTCTGCTCTCTTGATTCTAGCATAATCTCTTTTGTAGCTTTCAGGTTTGATTATCGATCCTTATGCCTCCCAAGATCTTATCTTGGAGCTCTATCAACTTTATTTAAGTCCCTTTTATTACTTTAGGGCTCCTTATGTCCACATAGGCAGATTTTCTATTAGAGTAGATAGTAGGATAGCTTAATAAGTGGTACCGAGCCTTATATTCAACCACCTCTATATATTACTGTATGTATAAATTCAACCTATATATGTAGGGTATATAGGGTGGATTTTATTGCAGGTATAAACTAGGTTTCCCTGCAGCTCTCTGTGATGTCTCTCCTGAGCTTCACACCACTACATAGGAGCTCTTATTAATTGTATTGGTTGTGATCCTGGGCTTTGGACTTTGCTTTGTTACTTTTACAGCGGCCAACTATTGGTCTTTGAAAGTCCCCTTTGTGTGATTTTAAACTATTTATATAGTGTTTAATAGAAGGTATTTGTGGTACCTCTCTGCTGCCGACTGCAGCAGTATCCCATGGATTCAGTCGCTTACACCACCTTAGAGTGTATCATACCTCTCTGCCTGCTGTTTCCGCAATTCTTTAGACCTGCAGTTCAAGCCATTCGCCATCACCTCCAGCAATCCTTTACCCTATTTCTCTGGTGCTCCAGCCACCGTCAACGATCTCCCAAGTAGATCCCGTGGGATGCTGCGCAACTGAGTCCCACTGCCAGCACGCTGCATACACCACCGGCTTCAATGCTCCAGACGTCTGCACTGACGTCCCACGTGGCACCGCTTCCTCTTGCTGAGGGGCAGACTTCAGGAATCAGCTTACCCAGGAGACACATCAGTTCCCACCGGAGCCTCAGTACAGCCTTACTGCCAGCACACTGCTAACACCTTAGACTCGTATGGTCTGGACGCCAGAACGGTCCTCCCTCGTGGCTCTGCGTCCACTCGCGAGATCCAGGACGTCGGGTGTAAGATTCCCCAAGGGGCACACCTGTTCCCACAGGAGTCTCAGCGCAGCCTCCTCGCCAGCACGCTACACATGCTGCAGGCTCCGATGCTTCGGGCACCAGAACTCGCAGTAGCTCTGCGACCTCTTGCGAGGTATCATATGTCAAATTTAAGTAGATCCCCAACTGTGTATTTCGGGATCAGCCGTCGTCAGTGGCAGTCAATCATAGCTAGAATCACCATCTCCCAACCATCCTGACGTTAGCTTCACGCTAACGCATGGTCCATTTCCTGTCACACCCCCTATACAACCACATTACTGTTTGTTTGTTTTTCTGCGTTTTTTAATTTCCCATATAAACTCAAAGCTGTGTGAAGTATTTTAATGTCTAAAGATGCGACTTGTAAGAAAACAAAACTGAATTCTCAGGGGAAACACTGCTTTTAATGTTTTATGGCTTACCTAAGTGATATTTGCAGCATTCTTCCATCTTTTGCTGTGTTTTTTCCCCCACACAGGATTAGGGCATTATCAATATATATTTTCTTCCACCCCAAACCAAGTTTGGTCAGAAGACAAAAATGTATCTAGTAGTTACTAATATCTTTATAATAACTGTAACGGTACCCCCCGGACATAGAAGGGGGCGCCCAGGCCGTTTTAGCCGATCCGCCCGTCCAGTGATATAGGGACAGCTACTGCAAGACACCCAATCCCCCAAGAACTGGATCCAAGGGGAATATACTCCAAGCCTGCAACTGGAACCTCACGAATAGCTGCTAGCAGCTGAACAGGAAAAGCACCCCCAAAGATGCCCACACTCCTGGCAGTCAGTCTGTAACAGCATCCCATGAATTCCCCCAAGCACGAGACATAAGCTCTGTGGTTGAGGGTCAAGCAGTGAACTCACTTATTTATTAAAAACCAAGACATATATAAAAACCATTTCCACATACACCGTAGGGGCAGTGACTACCTTTGGTCAACCCCTAATTACCTATGGCCAATCAGACAGGGTAGGAACCATGAGACTCCTCCCATGGGCCACCCCCCAGGCATGGCTACTATGCTCATTCTCACCCAGACTGTCCTCATGGACACTTCCTGTTTGCTCCTTGTCTATGCCCCTGGGGAAACCCCATACACTGGCCCTTTGTTCAAGTCCTGGCGACACCCTGTGTTTACCTAATGGGGGATGGTCAGAATCTGTAACACATTTCTACACATTTTTCATAACTTTAAAAGTATGCATCACATTCACATAAAACATACATTTTCAGAATCAGCATACTCCAAATACAAACATGTGTCAAAATGATACAAATTGGTCCAGTGGTTCAAAAGTTAGATCACAGTCCTTTCTGACAAAATGGAGTATGGCTTCTATGTTTTTGTAGGAGGAAGTCAACATGGGCCGTAGTCAAACGGCAGAATGTGTGCAACCAGACTTCTCCAATTCGCAGTGACGAGACTGATCTCGTCACAATAACAAACACATCTTCAGTAATTTGAGCTCATTGAGAGCACAAGACAGAATCTATGAAATAATATATAAAAAAAAATATATATAAATATATATATATATATAATTTGTGCTCAAAAGTTTGGGTACCCTGGCAGAAATTGTGAAATTTTGTCATTTATTTTGAAAATATGACTGATCATGCAAAAAAAAAATTTTTTAAATGTATTTTATTGAAGGATAGTGATCATATGAATATGTTGGCGCATTATAAAAACTATAATAATAATAATATGAAGCCATTTATTATCACATACCGTATTGGCCCGAATATAAGCCGCACTTTTTTCCCGATTTCCGAGGTTGGTGCGGCTTATATTGGCGACCTTAAAATGTTGTGCCGATTTGGGGGCGTGGCTAGCAGCTGCAGTGTGAAGACCATGGAGCCGGCGCGCCGCAGCTATGCAGAGGGCGTCCACTACCCTCAAACCAATTGCTGAGCATCCCCAAAACAACCCCCAGCACAGTTATAGCGCCCTGGAGGGTTGATCCACCTCCAAACAGGACCTGGGGCCTGGCTGAGCCACTTGTTAGGTGCGGCCGCCATCTTGAATCGGGGCCTCTGTGGTCCTGCGTGCTTCCCCCGGCGAATACCTAAGACCCAGAGCCAAGCAGAGGGAGGAGAGGAGAGACGGCGACAGGAGCTGCAGCCTCCGTCAGAGACCCGGCTGAGAACCACCGGAGACTCAACTGGCATCCAGTAGAGCTCTGCAGCCTGAAATACCCGGAGGCCTGGATCCAGGCCCTGGATTCATCTCCAGATCAGCATGCCAGCCTCTGAGTGAGTACAGCACACCACACAAAAAGGTACAACTGGGACAGAGGGCACCCGGTAAGGACATTGTCCCTAAAGGCAAGCATGAGACCCTGGGGGAAAGAGTACAGAAGAGGAGAAATGGCAGACAGCAAAGGGGGAAAAGCACAGAGGATTTATTTTTTATATCTACCCCAAAAAGGGCCCAGGGGGGGAGTTACTATAGTCAAGTTGCGGCTTATATTCGGATATTATGTTTTTTTTATTTTTTCCCCTTGAATTTCATAGGTGCGGCTTATATGCGGGTGCGGCTTATATTCAGGCCAATACGGTAGTTGTTTGGCTCCTAATGATAACAGAAATCACCCAAATGGCCCTGATCAAAAGTTTAGATACCCTTAGTTCTTAATACTTTGTATTGCCCCCTTTAGCATCAATGACAGTGTGCAGTCTTTTGTAATAGTCGTCTATGAGGCCCCTAATTCTTGCAGGTGGTATAGCTGCCCATTCGTATTGTCAAAATGCCTCCAGGTCATGCAAAGTCTTTGGTTGTCTTACATGAACCACACATTTGAGATCTCCCCAGAGTGGCTTGATGATATTAAGGTCAGGAGACTGTGATGGCCACTCCAGAACCTTCACCTTTTTCCGCTGTAACCACTGGAGGGTCAACTTAGGGTCATTGTCATGTTGGAAAGTCCAAGAGCGTCCCATGTGCAGCCTTCGTGCAGAATGCAAATTGTCTGCCAGTATTTTCTGATAACATGCTGCATTAATCTTGCCATCAATTTTCACAAGATTCCCTGTGCCTTTAGAGCTCACATACCCACAAAACATCTGAGCCACCACCATGCTTCACAGTGGGGATGGTATTCTTTTCACTATCGGCCTTGTTGACCCCTCTCCAAACATAGCGTTTATGGTTGTGACCATAGAGCTCTATTTTGGTCTCGTCCCTCCAAATTACAGTGTACCAGAAGCTGTGAGGCGTGTCAAGGTGTTGTCGGGCATATTGTAACCAGGCTTTTTGTGGCATTTCGACCATGCAGCTAATTTTTGTTAAAGTATCGTCGTATTGTGCTTTTTGAAACCACCACACTGTCTTTTTCCAGAGCAGCCTGTATTTCTCCTGAGGTTACCTGTGGGTTTTTCATTGTATTCCCAACAATTCTTCTGGTAGTCGTGGCTGAAATCTTTCTTGGTCTACCTGACCTTGGCTTGGTATCAAGAGATTCCTGAATTTTCAACTTCTTAATAAGTGATTTAACAGTACTGTCTAGCATTTTCAAGGCTTTGGATATCTTTGTATATCATTTTCCATTTTATGAAGTTCCATTACCTTGTTACTCAGGGTCTTTTGACAGTTTTCTGCTTCCCATGGCTCAGTATCTAGCCTGCGCAGTGTAACCATTATGATTTTAAAAGGAGCCAAACAACTATGTAATAATAAATGGTTTCATATGATCACTATCCTTCAATAATATACATTTTTTTTTTTTGCATTATCAGTCATATTTTCAAATAAATGCCAAAATGTCCCAATTTCTGCCAGGGTATGCCAACTTTTGAGCATAAACTACAAACCACATTAATCAATGGATATAATATTTATTATAAATACAAAAAATATAATTAACAAGTATGTTCCAACATGTTCCACCATTTTCCCACATTGAGTGTGATAGAATTAAATTCCTTTGGTCCCATTTGCAACATTGTAGGAATGAACCCAGACTCATTTTCATGCTCTGTTTTTAACATTTGCTCTCTATACTGCACAACAATGGTGTACTGCTTTTTTAAATTATGTAAAGCACCTAAATTAGTTCTTTGTAAATGCATATCATTAAGTAAATAAGAAAAATAAATCCAATTTTACGAAAGGCACCAATAAAAATGATTTCTCAATATCCTTTTTTGGTTGATCTGGCTCTGGTTTGACAGATGGCAAGTTAATTACTTGGCTTCACTGATGCTGGTAGAAATAAATAATAGTTTTTTTCTATGTTTGCATGTATGTATATATAGCCTTTGTATACAAGGAGCTGAACCCCCCTCCAGAATTATTCTGTCTCCTACACCCCTGGGAGAAACCATAGGTGAAAAATATAATTATCTACTCTTACATACATTCAAAAAGCTTGTAAGTTCATAGTCTGTGCCTGTAATCAAATTTCAGCCAACAACAGAACAATGTGCATATATTTTGTTTTAAAAGTCAAACTACAAGTATCTAGAAGTTAAGAGGGGGAGAAATATAAAATCATGAAAGAAAAGCATAAAAAGGAAATGAGACAGGAAGTTGCATTAGACAGTACACAAAGAGTAGTTGGCTAAAAGAACACCAAATCAATCTTGCCCTGCAACTGCAAGATAAGGAACAAATATAGATGTGTTTGCAAGAAATCTCTAGTAAATCACTGTAAAGATAATAACAAAATGTAAAAAGACGGTGCATTCAGAAAATTATTTTACAAAAATTATTGTCGAGATCTTACACAAAATAGTGATATGTTGCCAAATGACAACATTTTGAAATTAATCTTGAGGAATATTAATAAAAAAGACCCTAGCATTTTAATACTTAACACAAGTAAAGTATTCTCTTTATTTATTTGTGCTTTTTAAATGAACTTTCTTACCTGGCATCCCTTGGAAAATAGAAATCTCCTAGCACTGGCTAGCATATCCTGTGAGATGAACCCTTTTTCCTACTTTGGTGAAATCTCTTACAAATAAGTACATATGCAATAGTGACAAATCTAAATTCTACGTACAAGCAGGTTATTTGTCAAGTATCACCAAACCGGTGTTGGAAATACCTGGTAGGTTGGGCTTATAAAATGTTGCTTCTGGCATCTATAAAATCTCTATGGCTTCTATATAATCTAGCATTTTCCTACATTTTGGTCACTCTTGATTAATTACTACTCCCAGACCCCTCACTACTGCTTTCATTAATCTGTATAGACCTGTACACCTTTAATCTTTTGACTGTTAAAATTAAAATTGGGTTTTGTACAGTACCTGTTTTTTCTCTGTACCCAAATGAGTTATGAGGTGCTCCAAGGCAATGAGACCATTGTTCGTGTTATGGCCCTTGGAAGCAGTGAGTGATATTCACAAAGGTAAAAAGTTTCTCACTAGCGAAAGGAGACCTTTAATGTTACTGATATCCTGTGATGTCTTCAACTTTGAAAGAGAGCCTACAGAATTGACAAGCCTTACTTCACTATGGAGTATAACTTACTGTAGATCAGCTATTAAGCCCAAAATTATTTTTACAATTTTTTTCTTTGATAAAATTGTGGTTTTATTGACCAAAAAAGTCCATGAAACAAAGGGTTGGATAAGAGACTGTTGTTGGAACACAGCACATAACACACTCACAGAACACAATAGAATGGCCAAATTTAATAGAACTCAAAATACCATTAGAAATACCGTTAATATGAAAACAAAACATGTGGAATACATACGTTGACTCCTAATGGAGATATCAAATTGTTTCAAGAAAATTTCAAGACCTATTTAACGAATAAAGAGTGTTTAAGCCAGCTGTGTTTTCAAAAGAAAAGAAACACAAAGTGTAAAATAATTTAGATAATTTAGGTAGTATGTGCCACAACTCAACTTGCCTAGCAAAATGAAAATTGTCCTACCTACATCATCACCAAATGAGTGCTTATGTCTGCATTCTATTAAAAGACAACTTTATCTTACAAGCAATGCACCATTGGATAGAGCTTTTAAACTTTCTAAAACATTTTCCTAACTGAAAGGACTACTAAGTGAAAAGTCCATTAATATTACTCCATTAAGTTAGGAGTATAATTTGCAGATATATCACTAAATCAGTGTTACAGGGATATGTAATAACTAGTAACTTGCCTGTAATAAATGACAGTGTCATATGCTATGTAAAGTTGCCTTCTGTCTCTCTGTGTGTGCCCTCTCCATTAGCGGTCTCTCTCTCTTTGCACCCTCTCTTTGTGCGTGCACTCTCACTCTGTGTGCCTTCTCTCTGTGCTCTGTCTCTCTCCCTCTTTCTCACCCTCCCTGCCTCCTTTCTCTCTCTCTGCCTCCCCCTCCTCTCTACTCTCCCCCAGCTGGTCCATGCATGAGCATTGGCTTGGCTAGTCTGCGCAAGCACATGCGACGCAATTGCTCATGTGCGACGTAGATGCAAAGTTACAAGATTCCGTCGCGGTTCAGGTCAATCAGCTTGTGAGTAACACCTGTGCAGAACGCATCTCGCAGGCTTTACTCACAACTGATAACTATTTACTGGATTTCCCATTAAAAAAAAATGTTTTTTTGTAAATATATTGTTTTGTTTTGATCATTAATATTGCTGAAACTTGCCCATTTGCCCTTTACATTACAAAAATTGAAAAGGGTTGACATCTCATCTAATCAATGACAGTTGTGGTAAAGAGTTGAAAATGGGTAGTATTATCAGCAACAGTATTAACTTACAGCATGTAGCTAGAATGAAAATGGATGTCATCACTGAAGGCACAACTCCACTGGCCACGTTTAACAATGCTATTCACAACACCAGTGGACCCACTCCTGCAATCACACATTAGTACTCCCTAATAGTGTCACTCCTGTGTTGGCTAATATTGGAATGGGGTAGCTATCCGTGTAACAAGCTTTGGAAATTATGGCACATAATACGTGAATAATTTATACTTTTTTAAACCAGTTTTATTATAATTTTTTTACAATAACACATATTCTTAAACACTCTCCATTTAATAGTATAAATGCTACATATAATTGGAAACTTCCGTCTAAAACAAATATGTTCAGCACTCTAATTATTGTATTATCTAATTATTGTACAATCACAAAGGAATTTAGCAAACATTAATTTTATAAGCCTCTTTTAGGTTATTTTATTCCATTTTCCATTTACAATCTTATCAGTTTATGAAATCTAATTTGAAATGTGCTCTATAGCCCTAAGTAAAACATATGCATGTACAAATAGTAATATAAGTACACAGAGAAAAATATGACAGAATCAATAAATAAATGTATATATTAAACGTGATTTCATGACAGATAATTAAATGAACCTCAATGATAGTTAATTTTGTGCTTGCCTAGAAGAATCAAAGGAGACAAAGCATACATTAAATGGAAACAACAATTCCATATTGATAGTATGTTCTTTACAACATACAGTATAAGTGGTGAAAGACGATCTGACTAGAAGGCCGCCATTACTTTTTTTTCAGACTGGTATAGGTTTGCATGAAAACCTCTGAATGGAAACTGGTAGACAGACCGATAAAGACACAACCCCCTAGACACCTTCTACGGGGTGTGAGAAGCAGATCTTCTGAACTCCAACACACTAGTAAACTAAAAGCTACATTGATTTTTTTTCTTCAAAAAGTCTTTTAATTTCTAACCCTTTATTAAATAAACAAAATTAATCCATATTGTAAAACAGTGGCCCAGTGATTTAATTTTAACTAACAAATGAATAAACAAATTAATCCATGTTGTATACGTGGTCCTTTAAGCATTAGAAATATTTCTTCCATTAATACAACTAAAATAATGATACCAAGCATCAAGTCAACCTCGCCACAGTGAACAAGTTCTGTGTTTAAATGTGATTTAATAGATTAACCGTTAAGGGAAATATGGCAATTATAAACATATGAATCAAATCACCATCAATGATGTTGTTAATCAAATAAAAAAAATCTTATTTCATTTTTAAATTAACACAAATTATTAAAAAACAAAACTACTTTTCCAAAATGCTTGTTTAAGAATTGGCAAAGCCAACAAACCAAATGTATAGCTTTGTGTAAATAGATCTAAATACTCTAGCTGACGAAATGCGTTTAGAAGCAGTATTAGCCTGGTAGCTCACACAATCATTTTTTTACAAACAGATTTCAAAATATGTTCAGATAAAAAAAACACATCATGCAATCACGGAAAAGAGGAATAATACAGAGCATGATGCAGATTCATTTTTATTATGAAAATTGTTTCGTTAATTTAAAAAAAACACAAAGCTGTCAGAAAAAAATACCCCCATGAAGCAAACTGCTTACACATTTTAGCCTATATTTTGTTTTATGTATTTTAATGGAAGCCTTATTACAAGGCAAATAAATCCTATGGAGCGCTCCTATTAAAATTGTCTGTCAAATCTGCTTAGTTGGATTGTTGCTCGTGTGTGTGTGTGTATATATATATATATATATATATATATATATATATATATACACACACACAAATATTATATAAATTAATACAATTAATACATTATACACACATCTATGTCTACTGATTTTCTTCTGGTATGGCTTGTGAACAAAAAATAAATCTGAATAACTGTTTCTATTCTTTATGATTACCTTTTTTTATCCTCCATCTAAAAATAGCAACTATGCCTCCATGTTTTCATAAGTGGCCAGCCTTTAAGTTTATGGAGACATATAATTTTAAAATATTCACCAAAGTGTAGACAGCAAGCATTTGCTCATCAGACTTTTTCTATCAATCAAAATGGTTATTCATCTAACCTAATGCACTTAACTGCTCAAGATCCTGATAATTTTAAGAACATAAAAATCGATTATTTGCTTATATATTTTAGCCAATGATCACTAGCATGGAATTTAAAAAATATAAATATCTAAATATTATGTTAAAGTATACTTTATACAAGTATCTATTTTTACTGATTCCTTTAGTACAATGTGTGATGAGCCAAAAAGAGTGTTCTATTCCTAGGGGGAAAATATAATAACCATCCTTATGTGGCAAATAACGATGGGTTCTCTATTAAGTGATTTCATTGTGGTATACAAAAACATGCTGTCCTCCCTGCATTTTAGGCTACGGTATATAATAAGGCAGTGTCACCTCAAGTGTAGATATTGGTAACTTGGTAGTTGGTGATCTCACAGTGACTTGTTGGACACCATACTCAGCCTGCATGCAGATTCCACTGGCTGTGGAGCCATTAGTGTGGATGAGGGACAGAAAGGGAATTAATACACAAGTTGTGCAAAGTATTTGAATTGAACTGTGAGGGGCAGTTGTGCCTATAGGGTGGTAGACCTTCCTAAAGTTACTATAGTCTTGGAGCTTTGGAATAAGGTAAAATATCTCAGCAAATGAAGACTTCCTATATCTGCTGTTTCCTTACATAAACGGGCCTGTATTTGCCAACAATTCATGTGACAATGCTGACATTCACGTTTTATTTTTGGTACTTAATATACTGCCAAATAAGTAAAAGCGCCACCACTTTTCACTTTGAGCAAAATGCTCTGACATCAAATTTAGTGTGTTTTACTTTTTAGAAAAGTACACTGATCTGTTTCCATGGTTGGTTTCTTTTTTGTTGTACACAATTTCACCGCTATCTCACATAAATATATGGCACTAAGTGTGAAAGTACATACTTCACACTTATTATCTGTATCACAGTCTTATTAAAGGTGCTTCAGTGGAACATTACTTTAGATATACATTTGATGGGATGCCAAGGTGTCCATGAAAGGTCGAACTATGTTATCAGTGGAAAAGTAGAATACCAAGCCAAAAGTGATGGAGATCGGGAGGGCAGGAAGCGCTTTCTTGAAAACAGCCAACAGCAAGAGAGTCAGACATAAACCCTGTTAAAATAAAAGGGAAAATTTGAGTGTTCCATTCGAGCAGATTTAATCTCAAAGGGACTCTTTAGGTAAAAAATACAAAATAAAAACGGTTTTACAGAAATATTTTTACTAGGTGACAATTAATTGCATCCTCATATAGAATGTACGCTTTACTTCTAAGAAGCACTTAGAGTAACAGATTATTACTTTGTGGCACCTCCCCGACTTCCTGTTTTTTTTATCATATAGGGTGCCATGTTTCACAGCTGTGACTTAAGGTCATTACCAAAGGAGAGAGGCTTCATACTACTAGTGTCTCATGCTGGTTTGGACAGTGGCTTGCTGTAAATCTCCTTGCACCAACATGACACTGGTAGTGTGAGCTTGGGCTTACATCACAGATGTAAACATGGCCCCTTACATTGCATCATATGAGTGAAAAAAAAAAAAAAAGGGGGGGGGGGGGGGGGGTTGTTCCAGAAAGTGACTCTTACGCTGGAGGCTTAAATAAGTGAAGTATAACATTTTATATGACAATTACATTGAGGATAAAATTAATCACCTAGTTAACAAATTTAAATAAAAAAAATGACTAAAGAGTTTCTTTAACTTTACAGAACAACCCTGCTCTTTATTTTTGTACTGTGTTTCATTGTTATGTGTTGGAGTGAAATGTTAACAATTAAAATTAAATTGGTTTAAATATGTTTGTGTTACTGTTGAAACAAAAGATATTACCTTCTTATTCACGTTCACAACTATCACGACTGCATGAAATATTCTAGTTTATGTCGACATTGACTACAAAATGTAATAGTTTTCTACAAAGATGTTATTTTGGTCTGTTCCGGGTTGAACAATAGACCTAACCATTAATAAAATACCCTTGCTGTGATTAAAAGCAACTATCGTTCATTTTTTTTAAATTAAATAAATAATCAATAAAAAAGTGTTTGTTTAATATACTGTAGATAATAAATGGGATAAAACTTTAAGAAGTTTGTAAAATTAACTTTTTAATATCAAACAAAGTGACATAATGAATCACAGCAGGAAAGAGCTTGACATGCACATAATATGAAATAAACAATTCTGAAATGTCAAGGACATAAAACTAGAATAGCTTTACATAAACTCCAGATGCTAAAAGAAGAGACCAATTATACAGAGCAATAATATAGTAGTAGAGTCGACCGAGTATTGCTCAAAACATTCCCTCACATGTCTAAACTAACATGCTCAGTGTCGCTATCTATGTCTCTCTCTGTTTCTCTCTCCTTCAGTACAAATATCCCAATATTTCTGCAGACTGTACAAGTTAGTGAATTAATTTTCTTTAACTTTTAGGCAATCTTTGCCATATTTCTGGAATATATAAAATTGTAAATGGGACTCTCATGCTAAATGAGAAGTAACAACTTAAACGTGAGGATTTTCAAGGTTCTTCTTTTACATGAGACTATACAGGAAAAATAATGACATATTCCTCCTTAATTCATTTTGCTGAATACTTTTTTTCACCTTTTACAATGCATAATAGTGCATAATTTCGCACTGCCTAGTTTAAAATCTGTATTGATACATGATTATTAAGTAATGCTATACTGATTAAAAATACCCATACAGAAAAAATTGGTGGCTTATTGGAATAGCCTCCCATTAGAACAGGTAAAACAAATGCAGAAATAAAGAATATGTTCCTGATCGATCTAAAGGTGTTAAAATAAAACTAGTAGTGTTTTGCAATGACTATAAGATATGCAGCCTCTAGGTTATACATTTTTTTGTCAAGGCTTTAATTGTCATCTAGAATACAATAAAGTCTGGTCAGGTGCTCCAGTGAATGGTTCTACTCACTATCCTTGAGAAAATCCATGATTGGATAAAATGTGTTGTACTTAGTGACAAAAAGTGATGAGAAGAACCTACACTATTATTGGTTACAGTTATAGATGTGTTACTAAGGTTTTTTTGTGTTGTTAAAATGTACTCTATTCAAATCAGTGCAAAATGTACTGTGTAAGAAATGTTATGGATCTCAAAGGTGGTCCCCAGAAGCATTGAAATTACCAGCTAGTAACCAGAACACATGAAGTTGGTCTCCAGGTCCAACATTTTGAGAACCACTGGGTAATAAGTGTTTGTTGACCCTGGGATATGCCAGATCTCCATTTTATGAAGAGATGTCCTTTCCAGGGGATCACCAACCCACTGGGACTGTGCCAACCAAATCAAAAGAGGGAGAGTGTGCCTCAAATATACGCTAGCAATTATCACAAATGTATTATTATGCACATGAATGCACTAAATATTATATTAAATATCTGCATTTTCACAGTAGATCAGTTACACTGAGATTGTGTTTTTTTAGAGCTCGAGAAACAAAAGATTCTTGAAATATTATGACACTCTCCACAACTAGTTATCAAATAATTCTAAATAATAATAGGGGTATTGTTGTACAATATGCTGTGCACTATTTTCTTATTATTTTTAGAATAATATTATTAATAATTAATTTACATGTTTTTCACTATAAGTGTGTATTCACTAAATCTTTCAAAGTGAGCCTGTCTAGGATATATATCGTATTTAGGTATTAAATTGTTCTCAACAAAAAAACAAGGATCAAATAATATTATTTGCAGTGATGTTAACCAAAAAGTTACGTTATTGAATAATATCATACACAAATAATTCTGCAATGCTTCCTGAATGCCTGTAATTCTATTCTAATGCACACAGGTGCTAGCTTTAAAGCCAACGCATTTTAAAAAGGGTGCCACTACATGTGGCACCCTAAACATTTACATTTAGTCTTACACAAATTTGGATTTCAGTACAATTTAACTGCAGATAAGTATGCCCATAAATTGTCTAGAATTGCGACTAATCATGATGGTACAGTATATGTAGTGTTAGGCTCACATCATCCCTTTGGTCTCATGACTATTTATTCAGATCTACATAGACTGTATAGGTGTCAAAAAATAATATACAAAATAGAGAAGTCTCACCTCACTATTAAGACGTTGCTTATGTGAATACACCCTATAGTGTCATACATATTTGCAAGCATTATACATTTCTTGATGATATAACTTACTATTAATATGGCCACAAAGCAAGCCAATGTGGTATTCCAGTCTCCACTAGCAGTTGCAGCTGCCTTTCCTACAAGGACACTGTAGAAAATAAAATCTCCAAGTCCAAGCTTCACCCCCCCTTCAAGAAAAGAAAAAACAAAAAGTTAAATAAATACGACCACTACAATCTACTTAAGGTGACGTTTTTTACTCTGCATTACCAACCCACCTTGAAATTAGAACTGGTCAGGTGAAAAAAATAATAAATCGAATAAACAACAGAACATGAATTACTTGTGGCCCAAGCATATAATAATTTTATGTTTTTCTAATATTTCCTTTAATACAATCTACCTATACAACTTGATTCCACATCAATGGAGAATGGGTGGTAAGAATATGATGCCAATTTATTATTACAAAATGCCTAGCAGTTGGGCCCATGGAAAAATGATAAATGGACTATGAACTCATGAATACTGCTCTGTAGAGCAGTCAAAATCGAGTAGAAAGAAAAAAAAAAGAAATCGAGTAGAAAAATGTGCAAACACTTGTTTTTATTTTTATTTAAAGCTCTTTTCATGGTTTTATATTTTGATTTCACTTTTTTAATTTTTATTAGAAGAGAAAAAATATTTTGAATTATAACAAATGTATATCCATTAAATATGATAAAAAAAAAAGATTTTCTGCCAATAGATTACTCAGTTTAAGGCATTGATGTATTGATATATAAATATCTCTTCTATTTGTTTTTCTTTTTTCTTATAAAAATAAGGCTAAGAAACACAAAATAAAAGAACTCAACTAAAAGAAAAGAGTAACATCAATAACAAATGTATTAATAATAAAAGAAAATAAATGATCTTCTTCTCCATTATAGTTTATTTTCTCAGTTTGTAAACTGAGATAGAAATTACGTTTTTATTGGCTTGCATCTTCTTATATCTCAGGTGCTGTTACCAAGGGTGGGACCATAGCACCCAACTCCATCTGGTAGTGGAGTTATAGATGGGGATTCCATCCTCTAACAATGTCCATCTAGTATATTGGCTATTTTTCTTCTATATTTTCTATTTTTTTTATTGTTTGGGAGGCCGATGCCCAGTTTTATATATTTTTAAATTGTACAGTATAAGCTGTTATAGCACTTAAAATGTTTATGTATCTCGAATCTCAAGCAGGAAATCAGCTGAATTGCATGATATTGAGCTTAAGGGGACAGCTGAAAGGGCCATGCAATAAAAGATCCCTCTGAATCTGTATATATGGTCTTCACTGCAATAATAAATCTCACGGTTTTTGCATTGGGGGTTACAATGCCTAAAGATCCTAAACAAATAAGCGAACATATTTAGGCCGCAGTAAACGGAGTGTATTGCCATTGGATTTTGCAAGTTGGTTTGTGTCTAAATCTGTACAGCTGGACAGTATTGTGAGAAATGTAGCCCGCTGACACTGTAGTCAAAATGATATAAAACTGTGTTTTTTACTAGAATATATGCAGCATTTAGACCCAGGGTCTTTAACAGGTAGGTGGCAAAACAATCCTATCATGTACAATCTAGAAACCTACCCTACTATGGTGTGCTAAAAGAATTTGCAGAGAAAATCTTCCTTTTAGCAGATTTTGCTAGTGCATGGAAGCTGCTAGGATAGTTATGATTAATTTTCAAGGCACAAGAAGTGGTTAGAGACTTGCAAGTGGCCTCTGCTGAGCCTATGGGAGGGAGGAGAAAGGTGTCCTGTGCTGAAATCTTATTAGAATCCACCAATGCATCAACACATTTTCTGCATATCACATATATAGTTGTGACCATTGCGGGTTGTTGCTAATGCTTGCGGGCTCGCACAGAGAGCCCGCAGTTGCTGGCAATGAGCGCCAAAGGCGATCCTTGCGCTGGTGGATAGGAGCGCCATAGGCGCTCATCCCTACGATCCCATACGAATTAGGCAGTGAGCGCCGAAGGTGCTCATCCTTACGACCCTGCACAACTTAGGCAATGAGCTGCGAAGGTCGCTCACTGTGCTGGTGGAGATGAGCGCCATAGGCGCTCAGCACAGGGCTTGCAATGAGCGCCAAAGGTGCTCAGACGACCAAAAGTACACTCGGGGAGAGGCTTGCAATGAGCGCAGAAGGTACTCAGAGGACCAAAAGACTTACATTGTGACGGGCAATTCGCTAATGTAATATAAAATCAAGAGAACACTCCTACTTAGTCTCCAAGCCAGCAAGTAGTGTGGAATACACAAACGTGGCATCTTTCAGCCAAGGAAAGATTCTATGCACACTGCTTACAGAGCTCCTAAAGTTGTTAATTTGATACAAACTTTACAAACATCTACAGTGGTACTAATACTGAAAATATACATTCCTGCCTCTATAAGAATTGCCTACAGAATGCATGTTTACTGTTCTTTTTAATGCATACAAATAATGCAGCTTGAACAGCTTTAGCTAAATATTGGAACAGAGAAGTTAAGCCAAAAATAAACAATGCAATAGATAGTAATCCAATATCTGAAGTAAATTTCATATTAAGTTATACAATAAATGATTCACTAGATAAACATTCAGAAAAATGGATTAGGTTACATGAATTGTGAAAAATTATAATGACAGATGCCAAAGAGACAGGGAAATTTCAGTAGAGCTAGTACCTTTAGAATAAATAATAGAAAAAGTGTAATAAAGTTCTAAGAGTCAATTCATTTTTATGGTATACATTGGAGGAGAAACTGGCAACCCACTCCAGTATTTTTGCCATAAAAACCTTATGGATAGGCACAACCATACACATGATGTGCCTGGAGTGCTGCGGTCCATATGGTCATGAATAGTCGGACACAACTTAACAACTAAACACACACATCGTATACATATTATGGAGGGAACCGTTACAGTTCCAATATTTAAGGTTAATGGTGTGGACTGTGAAGCAGGAGTGGTGTCTTCCACAAGTCCTACCACAACATTTTTTAATACAAAATGTTTACTTTAGTAATCCACATAACTGTACCCATATTTGTACTATATCACCCTTTATACGAACAGTTGTGACCAAAGTATTATATTTACAAATTAGCTCTATGCTACTTATATTGTTCTTTTTACAACTGCAAAGCAGTAAGCATATGGTCCAGTAGTAAAGTGAGTGGACTATAAAATGACAGCTGTGGGTTGGAATTCTTCCACAAATGTATTCGTTTTTTTTATATTATAAATAGTCAAACTGATATTGTATATTATTTGCATGATATGATTAGAATTATGTATGATCTGATTGATATGGATGTAATCCTTAAAGAGCATAAATTATAAACATAAACAAAATCAATAAAATACATGTGGAGAGAAGAAAAAAAAGAAATCCTATTCATTTTTAGACGATTTAGTAGATTTTCATATTTTTTAATGATCAGAAATACCCTTCATTAAAGAAAAGATTAACTATCTGTGTAAAAAAAGTTAAGGAATTCTCCTAATTTGTCATTAGCTAGGATTAGGTTAAAAGATCAGGAGCTAGCTCAATCAGGCTGCAGCTGCAATAAAAGGCAAGAGCTAAAACCTTGACATGTGTTTGAATTTCTAAAAGTTAACGCTTTCACATCAGAGCAACTTGTTTTTAGGTGAAATTTCACCTTAAAGTAACTAATCAGCATGACAGCCACATCCTGAACCTCATCTTCTAAGTAGTAATCTGTGGGAGGGCTTCAGGGGCTGAACAAGCAATACTTACAAAACACAGTATTTAAAGTTGTAATTAATTTATAAATGTAAACAAACAATTTCCACAATGTTTATTGTTCTCTATCCGACGGCACAGAGCATAGCCAGTGACTTCAGTGTCCCTTTAAGCACGAGATTGTACAATGAACACTATTTATTCCTACAAGAATTAAATTCCTAATTATTAGTGGATTTATAAGTATCCCATTATAAGTACCAAAAGTTTTGCACCAACAAGGATATAAACCATCGAAACAAACAAAAACAAAACTTACTTTCCTCTTCTGGGTCCTCAAAAGATGTAGGTTGATTACCAGGTGCATGAATTCTGGTCTCTGGAGCATCACTGTCCACTTGTGATGGGGCACTTGTATTTTCAGGGACATCTTCTTCTGTAATATGAAACAAAATATACTGAAACAGATTTGTAACATTTAATATACAATTTGTGTTTGTATTTACAAGTTAATATGTGTTCTTCACCTCCCTTGAAAGACAAGGACACTACATTACAACATGTTTCTAAAAAGCTGAAAAAACAGCCTTTATAAGACCCATTGCACAATGAATCATCACATATAATAGTCGTCAAACTGCGAGTTGTAGTAACGATTGCGAGCCTTGCAGCCAGGCATACACAAGGCCGAAGACAGTAACACTTACACCAACAACACCAGGCTCGCAGGACTTAGAGAATACACGAGGCCGAAGACAGTAACACACCAACAACACCAGGTTCGCAGGTGTGAACCGGGAAAAACAAGAAAAACAATTAAATAAATTAAAACACACTCACAAACAGCACAAGGGGAGAGCTAGGACACCTGGGAGTGAGGTTGCAAATGAATTTAAGCGAATTTGCTGTGTTTCGTCACTCGAAAAATCAGCTAAGCAAGCAAAAAAATGGCGGACGAAAAACGCAAAACATTCTGAAACTGGATGAAAACGAGGCTCTGCAATGCCAGGCGCGCAGAACTTGGAAAATGCACAACGCCAAACACAGTAACACACAGACAACTCCAGGCACGCGGCAGTTTGAAAAGAAAACAAACAGCAGTCTGACCGGGCTACACAAACGTTTAGCAGACACAGAGAGGAGAAACACACAGGTAAGGGACACGGGGGAGATGGTGGAAAAAGGCACATGGCATTCCCAAGCACAAAACTTGCAGGTTAATGAACCCTGAAATGAGCAGACAGTACAGTCGGCGGGAGAAAAGGTTTGCAATGAGCACCAAAGACGCTCATTGCGAGCCACGTGATGAGCAACAAAGGCAGTCACCGCGGGGCCCGCAATGAGCGCCGAAGGTGTTCAGAGAAGCAAAAGCCTCACATTGTGTGGCAAACAGCATTGCCTGGCTTACAATTTTATTGCCCAGTCATTTTTGACAGGCAAGTCGTTAGTAAAAATAATAATAAATAAATGATACATATAAATATATACATTTAAATTGAAAAACTGAGTGTCTAGGGATATAAATTAGGCAGGAAAAAAAGAAGGGTGGTTCTGATTCTGGAGAGCTATGATAGCATCCTTTGATGCTATGTCCTGCTTCTGGGCTCGTAGGGCATAGTATCAAACAATGCTGTCATAGCTCCTTATCCAGTTATCAAACAAAGCCACTTGACCTCTTCCTGTTCCTTCCTCAACCCAGTACTGAAAACTACAAACACACACACACATCACACAGCTCTCACGATGTGCTGTAATAAACACAAAATCAATTCCTGTACTCATAAACAGAGTCTTTCAAAATTCAGATGTTTGCACAGCTGCTAATATTGTAAGTTTGGTACATACTTGACAAACAAGTTTATTTATTTTGAACTGCAGTGGTCCTTTAATTAGGTAATGTGCTAGTTGTATTTGTTGAAAACATGGCAGATAATACAAGGGGGACCGAAGCTGCTCACTATCACTGTTCTTGGTCTGCAACAATCCTGAATGAGTTAGTGTCCAAAGCACTATAAACAGAGGAGCGGTTTATAGTTCCTACCTATATATTACCTGTATCCTGTGCCGGCTGTGCCAATCTTCCATCTGCCATTCCTACTGTCCATACCATGGCAGCTTTGAAAAAAAAGAAAGGAAAAAAAAAAAAAAAGGAGTACAATCAAAATGCTGTAAACCTACAAAAGCCGAGTTTCCACATTAAGACTTTTCGTACAAAAAGCTACAAACCCTTGCTTTTTTCAGGGAAATGTTTGAATTGCACAATTATAGTCACAGAAAGTTTTTAAAAATCAAACAAAACAATTTGTTTACTTAAGATCGATCCATAGGACTTTAAAATATTTCTTTATCAGGTTTAAACAATATGTGGAATTGTTAACACAATTAAAAACAACATTAATGAAACTGTAACTTTAGAAAAACCTCAGTCGTGTCCGACTCTCTGTGACCGCATGGGCTGCACATCACATGCTGATCCACTTGGTATTCATGGCAGAGATACTGGAGTGGGTTGCCAGTTCCTTCTCCAGTGGGCTACAGCATACAGCTCCTGGTATTCCTAGGTGGCCTCCCATTCAAGTACTGACCAGGCCCAACCCTGCTTGGCTTTAGGGTGGTGTGACCTCTTGGTTCCCTGACTGGAATCAAACCCAGGTCGCAGTTACGAAAACACTGAATCCTAACCACTTGACCACCAGGGAACACATATTTCTATTACCTCCACTGTTGTAATCCGGAACACCACCCCCCGTTCTCAGTTTATATAACTATTTTATTTTCTTTTCCTCACTTTCATCTTCTTTGTTCCCATTTTTCATTGTCCACCATGTCCCTTTGCCTACTCAACCTTCCACTGGCTCACACGACTCTTCTCTCTTACCCTCAATCTACTTTATATTCTCTCCTCTTTCCCCCATCCTGTGGCTCTCTCTTCCTTACACCATCAATTAGTACTCTCATATTACAATGATTCTGAATTTTTGGCATATGAAGTTCTTTATGCGACTTCTGCGTTAAAAGTATTAATACAAATTTGATGGTCAACTTTCCAAAATGAGTACAAGACTGAAAAATCTCCTCTTCAGACAGTGGCTTTAAAAAAAGAGAATCTTAAAACATTTTATAAACGTATTCGTTAGGTAAATTAGTAACCTTTAGGGTCTGTTATAACGTAATTAAACTAAATAGTACCATGATCAAAATATGAATGTGCCTATACAACAAGTCCCAGACATGGTTTTAATTTACATGGATTCATTCCAGGTACAGAACAAGGGACATGGATTTCTTTAAGTTACATAAAAAAACTAATGCTATCAACATGTCCAAAATCTGAACCATAGATAAATGAATAGTACTCTAAACAGTATAAGTTTGCTTAGTTATGTAGTTATACAGTATATGTTCAGTGAATGTATATGCCAATAAATACATTGCACATGTGCATTATTGAATTTGAATTCAACTTATGCACAGGTAGCTTCATAACTAAAAAACAATGTAAATAAGAGTGGCTTCGCTGAATAATTCTGCTCTGGTCTCCAAATACGCTCCCACCCGCCCTCTTCGCTTTGCTAATGACCTTCTTCTCTTCTCCTCTCTTATCACCTCCTCTCACTCCCGCATTCAGGACTTTTCTGGTGCTGCCCTTATTCTTTTGAACGGTTTGCCTCTCTTCACAAGACTATCCTCCTGCGTCAAATCCTTCAAAATGCATTTGTTTAAAGAAGCCTATCATCTTTAGCCTCTATATGCACATTACATCTATCACCGCCTATATCACACCCAACCCCTTTAGACTGCAAGTGTGCTAGTTTTCAATCTTGTCAGGGTGTTTTAGGGAAAGCTCTGTGTATATTTGATTGATAGCTCAATAGCAGGGTGCTCCATTCTTTTGCATTGTGTTCAAATTGTACTTGTACTTAATCCCTGTATAGCACTAGGAATATGTTGGCGCGTTACAAATAAAGGATACTAATAATAGAAATAATAATAATAATACAGAAATTTGAGTGGTATCACCTCACTAGTGAGAAACTTCTATTGCGTTAATTATAGGAGATGCCTCCTGAGGAGGCCTACTTATGGGCATTATTGATGAATTCTGTATTGAGACATACTTGGAAGAATTCTAAATACTGTTTTGAAATTAAGTCTTTTAATAGAAATCAATTCACTGAGAGCATACATGTTGTGTGACAGCTAGAATACTTACAGGAATAAATCAATGCTGGAAATATGGGCTCATTTCTTTCCTGTGCAGTTTCTACCAGCATCCTCAAAGGACCCTTCGGGCATAATACAGCTAACAAATCTGTCAGGAAACACATAATACAGTTATCAAATAAATGGTCTTGTTACATTCATTGCAATTCATATACTATAAGATTTGTCACTTGTGGTACCAATTACTTCTGAAAACACTGTCACATTTAAAAAAAAACATTAACTGCTATATGCCTAAACTATAAATTTAATTAAAAGAGCAAGTGCCACCTAAACTTAAAGGGTCACTGAAGAGGTCATACAATAGGGGGTTGTTTAGTTTAGTTAATTACAGATTGGCAATAAAATAAGTATTTGAACCAAATCAAAATCAATGCTGCTTTTGAAACTCACATTTGAAAATAGCATTGTTACCTCCAGTAGTTCTGCTTCTCTGCACCCCATGTTGAGTATTTAGAGGATATGCCCAAATGGCTGAGCTAATTTTATTATGACACACGTTGGTTTGCCTACAATAGCCTTTGCAGAGAAGGAGGCAGTAGGACAATTTTATCAGGAAAACAGAGAACAATTCGTAGGACAGACCCCCTGAACACCTGATAGGGGTGGAGATCAGCATGTCTGCTGAAGTCTAAAACACTGAACTCCAAATATAAGATTTAATAGTAACAATTCATTTATTTCCCTCAACTTCTGATTATGTTGCCAGTCGGTAACTAAACCAATGAAACCCAATTGTACACTACAGTGGTCCTTTAAGTGTCTTTTATATGAAAGTTAATATTCTCTAATCATGCTCTATGTAGATATGTTACTTGCATTTATTTGCCAGTTATACGTCCATTTTTAGAAGCAAACTTCTAAAAATGACACTGAGCCGTGGAATCTGATTGGGTCAGTAGGTCTAGAACCAGTTCAAGAGCCAATCAAGCCACAGTTCTAAGCTGGGCAGTAACATTCATTTTGATGTGTTCTTCAGCAACTTACTTCAGCATTGTAACAATAAAAGGTAAGTGCTAAATCTTTACATGCATATATTTGAACCTCTTTAAAAGTAATTCTTCATATAAAAGTAGCTTGTCTTTAGATGAAACGGATTTGAACTCATTTTGAAGTCAATGGGGTTTGAACTGACATCTTATTCCCTTCAAACCAGTGAAGCTTCAGAAACGGACTAAAATTTGAACGAGAACTGCAAAATGCTGCAATAACTTATCAGCCATGCTCATGTTTCTCTACATGGAGTGGGTATTAGTCCTGAGTTTTTTCTACAAACCAGAGCTTACATTTTGAAAAGTCCATTATCTATGACATTACAATTCAGTTTCCCTTTTAATATTTAACAATGATATATTTTGTTAAAAATACGAGCTGTAAAAACTATTTGGAAGATATATTAAAAGCAATGAAATATTTCTTATCAAATTCTTCATACAATAAGAAACCCCCTATGTCATTATTGTTTATTGTTTATAAAATGTTAATAATTCAGTAATGTTTACATACCATAAACAGATATGGCGCCTAGTATGACCCAAGCGGACCATTCTGGCAGATACTTAATAAAGATGAGTGCCATGAGTGCACTTATCATGATAAGATAGGCCTGCTGGAGCTGGAGGGGACCCTTCCAATGGATGCAGATCATGCCCACTGCTCCAAAATTCCAAATTACCAAGAAAAGTGTTGGGTAGTCCATTGCCACATTGTATGTTTTGAATACTTCCCTGTAATAAGATAATAAGGAGTAATATAAATAAATAGACAATTTATCCATATACAATTATATAAGTAACAAGGTAGAAGTGTGGTACCTGTTAACTATAGCCTTTTCTTTTGAGTACGTCAGTATTCATACATGTAGAATTATATACTAAAAGGTTTTGAAACTTCTCAAATGGCCTTAAAAACTACCTTTAGTGCAATCAGAGTTACTGCGCTCCCAGTTAATAATTGAATCCATCCAGTTGGTAGCTGCAGCTCTCAATTCCCATAGTGCTTCTAAATGAGGTGGAGTTGCAACTTGAGTGTAGGTGTTACCAAGAGGACACAATAGGAGCAATCATTGTGGCAACAACTCTATAAATTTCACACAATTGGACTTCTGGAAAAGTAGAAACTGAGAGCTGCAGCTACCAAATGGACAGACTAAAGGATCCAAACTGGCAACAGCACCTTTTAATGTACACATCAATCAAGTTGAGCTGATATAGACTAAAGCAAGTGATATGGCTAAATAGAGCAATCTGCAGACTAATGAAACAATATGCTACAAGCAGCAGAATAGCACAACTATACAATAATACATATAATTATTAATTGTCATCATCGAAAAAAGAAACCTTATCTTCTGTACCTAGTTTTTCAAATTGATATATAATATCAGATAGAAAGACAGATTTGCTGAATGACAATGTATAACTAGTATTTGTCAAATACATCTGGAGAGTTGGTCTGGTCTTTGGCATATTTGTGAATTAATCTTGCATTATGATATAGCCTCTATAAACCTTACATTTTACTTACCCAAGATATATATACGTGAACATGAAAAGCAGCATTAAAGATGAAAGAATCAGCCACCCATGTATAAACTGGAAAACAGAACACAAAAATCCTTTAAAGTGATAAAAAAAAAAATAAGCATTTACGGTAGTTCACCAAAGGGAATAATACTTTCTTACCTGTAATGTGACACATCTCCAATTCCCACATATATGTAGCCTTCCTTAACATTGGAAAGATCATTTTACACTGAATACCATTGGAGAGGTGTGACCTCACTTGTGAGAAACATTTCACATTAGTAAATACAGATCATAGCACTGGCACTGCAGGATATAGATAGATACTATAAAAATACTATAACAAGTTTGATACATTTTCAGATATCAAACCATGACTTTTTTCTATTCTGAAAAATCTTTAAAAACATTACAAAGAGACACAGAGAGTAAGCCATGTAATATGAATTGTATTTACTTTAGGGTATTTCAAAAGGTGTATTAGTAGATTTAAGTATAGCTCTAGTTTGGGTTTCTTAACCCTCAAAAAGTATATGGATAGATAGTGTTTATTATATTTTGTTTATGATCACATTATGGTCATTGCCCGTGTACACAGTATGCCAAAGAACTGAGCATATTATTAAAAAATGTAAGTTATGGGGGGTAAATGGCAGTGCACAGAGCTACTTCTGAGACCACTCACAGATCCTGGAGGAAAAGTCTGCACGAATATACAGCACCCTGATTTGCATAAAAGCCCCCCAAAGTGACTCAAGCAAAGAAGGACATGCAGTGCTTGATCAAAGCTGCAAATGGAGTCATATAGATTACAAATTCTAAAACATAAAAAGTTTAAAAAAATACGTTTAGGTTATTTTAATAATATGCGCAGTTCTCATTCTTTGCCGTACAGCCTTACACAGGCAATATGCCTCTATGAAAGAAAAAGAAAAATTACAACATTTTTTTCTATAGTTTAGGAAAAAAATCACATTTGTGAAATATGTAACACACTAACCACATTAGCAGGAATGCAGTGCAATTTGAAATGTGTTTAATGAAAATCAAAGAGATACACTAATCTGCGCAATTTTTTTTTATTGTAAACTATAACGGGTGGGTGGCCTATAGGGGTCACCTAATATCATGACCCCACCTAAAGTGGGGTATGATATTAGATAACACGTATCGGTCACCCATTTTTTTTTTTTATAAAACATATACGTACTTAAGGGGAAATCTTTAGATGGGATCTAACAGCCTCTCAAGAACATCAGATGCCACTATATGGGCAAGCTCTTACGGCTTGTGTGTGACAGATAATTAATCATGTGTGAATTCTCATTAGGAGAGAGCAAAGATACAGTATTTACATGTCATTGGCTTTCAAGCTTGGTTATTTAACACTCCCAGTTAAAATTCTGACTAACAGCCATATGCATTTATATCCACATGTGTACATTTATTTTCCGTAATAACTTTTAATGCATCCTTTTGAATGGCTTCCATTCTTACCTTGTAACAGCGATATTTGTACAGCAAAACAAGGAATATGGTCATAACAAGGATTACACTGATCATAATAATTGTATTAAGTACAGAGTTTAGGAGTCGATGTCCAACTGATGTTGTGTCTTCAGAAAAAGGTGTGTAGATACTGAAAGTCAAGGAGAAACATTAAGTCACTTAAAAGCTTGTGATGGTCTAATGTAAAAGGCTTACATTATTCCCATATATATGTCACATTTTTATAACCACCGCCTACTTTTGATGTCAGCAGCACATAGCCAATGAAATATAACACGCGGGCCGGCTTAGTGGGTATATAAATTGACATGTAGTAATTCTGCAAACATATCATCTAGCGTTGTCATGGGTAAAACATGCGATTTACGATTTATGCAGTTTGTTAATACATAATATATATATATATATATATATATATATATATATATATATTTTGTTTTTTTTTGTTTGTTTGTTTTTTCCTGGTCATATGTGCAATCATACTGATGTATAATCTAGGAGACTTTGAATACACAGGAAGTATCTGTATTACAAAGGGAATTTGGCAGTTACATTTGCCAGCTCATTAGTTTAAAATTTGAATTACATAACACCTGCATATAAAAAAAATACAAAATATGAGTTTTATTTTTTGCTTTCAAAACATTTTTTTACATTTCAAATAGAAAGAAAATGACCACATGGGTCCTTTAAGAAATTAAATGGATGAGAGCATTTAAATAGTGATTTTTGCATATACAGTTGCCCTAGATCTGCTTAATTAACAACTGTTAAAATTTAAATTCTATTTTCAGAGGCAAAGAATCACAACGGAGCACTTCTATGTAAATTATGAGGGATGAGCATGACTGTGCACAGAGATGCTTATGGACTCATTCACAGAGCCTTGAGGATCAGTGTGTAATAACAGACAACCCTATCATTTACATAGAATTTTCCTAGAGTGAAGAGTAGGACGTGGGACGTGTAGTTCTTGATCAGAGCTGCAAATGGTGTCTAATAATACACTTAATTCTCATTCTTTGACATGCTGCCTACCGAGGCAATATGTTTTAAAAAAAAAAACTTTCAGAAAGTAGTACAATTAGATTGAGATACTTACAGCTGTCCATTTTTTTCTGTGTAGAAGCTGACAGACTTTATTGTTGCAACAACAACAATCATACAGAGAGTGACGGGAACAAACAGCATGATAACATGGCGCGCGCCATATTTAAGGGTCAGCTCTTCTTCCTCGCCTTCCACTGGTGCTTCCTGAATAGACGTTCTTGCACCAGATGTCTCACCATTAGACGCCTGATCGACCACCTGTGCGCTATCAGGATATTGTGGTTTCTGTTATGAATAGAGATTTGGAAAGAACATTATAGTAAATCACAACACATAGTTCATGCAATCTAATTTCCATATATTCCTGGACACCCAAAATAGAAACATAAAGCACTTTCAGATCTAAGCAGTAACATAAAAGATTTTGAACAACAAAAGCTAGAATAGGCACGGTTTTTAAAACGGAAAATAAAATACGGTAATCCAACATTAAACAGTACTGTGAGATCTACCATTGGGGTTTCTGTTATGAAGTTAATAGTGTGAGAGCAGAATTTGATGCACAGAAGGATCTATCTACATAATGGGAATATGGCAATTGCAAGTGCCATAGAGCTTGAAGTAGCTTTTGTAAAGCTCATTAGCTTACAAAGACACGCTCCTGAGAAAGTAAAATACAGTGAGAGCTGACAAAAGAAAATGGAGGTCTGAAGTAAAGAATAATTGCATATAAAAGCTATTTATGTAAAGGTTGTTTTTTTTTCCCCACTTTCTAAAATCATTGTGCCCCTTTTTAAGTTTAGAGCAGAAAAAAAGTGTTTTCAGTGGTCCTTTAAAGGCATATCTAGGTTTTCCAGTTTTTACCTTTTTCTAATCTAACACTTACTGGTTATATCAGAAACACACATTGATTCATTCTATACACACCATTCTCTTTCAAATGATACTCTCAGACAACAATAAAGTGATTCAAATTGCTCTGGGGTTGCCACTGTCAGCCAATGAGCAGTAACACAAATGTATGTAATCCTTGTCTTTCAGTGAGACCTACTTTCTACAGCACACATTGTGCACTTCGTGTTAGTTTCAGGAAAGTAAAAATATAATGTTATAATATAATATTTAATATTTATCTAATTGAAACTCATGAAAAAATATATATTACATGTCCCTCTAAATGACCACTATATTGATCTAACAACTGGAGCTAGATATTTTAATTAACCATTAATAATATTCGTGTTCCATGATTTTAACAAGACTCCATCATCTATAAAGTCAATGGGGAGGGTGGCAGGTGGCTTCTAAATTTTTACATTAGATTATATCAAACACAGTGGTCTCCACTGGCTAGCGACATGTTGAATTATTACTTGGCAACAAACATATTTTGCTGGGGCAGCCTATGGGTGATTATTTGGCCACTTAGTCATCAGATTGTTGTTAAAACCATTTAGACTTGTCTCTCAGCAACCCCCCTTCCACCTTGATAACCTTGTCAGCGTGGAGACAAAAAGCTCAACTAGAGGCTGATATGATAATCTTTGAACCTGAATTCCGTGCCAGGTATTACTTATTATTACATTATTAAACCACATTTGTATGGATGATCAATGCATAGCTTCTCTTGTTAGGACATTGCAATGGACTTTAAAAGGCATATGGAAGGTTTGCAATAGATGGAGGGCCCTGTCTTTAAGCTTAGAATCCAGTGTCCAAAGTGCTTTCCGCAAAGCACCTTGCAAGATTGAAAACTTGCAAACTTACAATCTAAAGGGTGCATACACAGGTATATTACATACCTAGTAAAATCCAGAAACCTTGCATATCCCTTTAGTTAATTCCATTTAAAATAAAAAAAGTCTAGAATAAATTATTTAGTAACAAAGGGTTTCTATGGTTTCACATCATCTTCTGCATTCAATACTTTTGATTATGCCCTTTTATAATGTGAAGCCTTCTTATTTTAATATGGATTGTACATTTTCAAATAATGAACACTGATTAAGCCAAATTATTTGCAGTCTGGCAGCTCGTTTTATTCTCTTATGTGTGCCATCATCCAGTTATAGTACCTTCATTTGAAGTTTTAATTGTCTGGCAGCACATAAACATTATGAAGTTAGAGACAGTGTCTGAAATCAACAATCTGAGCAACCACTGTGGTCCAAATCTTTATTACCTTTTGAGTAATAAACTTAATAGCAGCATATTTTATAAATATGACCACAGAGGCCCTTGAAGCAAGATAAATGATTAAAACTATCATTATTAAAATGCAAGACTACAAATGACTAAAGAACATAATAAAACGTTTTTTTTATTTAAAGCAAAAACTATTTAAACCAAAAAATTTCTAAACAGCTCTTCAGTTAAATTGAATTTAAAAAAAGTTGATATTTTGCTAGAAAACAATACCTGTTTTATCCCTCATATTTAGGTTTCAGTTTCTCCTATCTTTTACAAACTGCACACCATTATGGTAAAGTGTTATTAGGTACTAGCGAATTGCCTGTCAAAAATTACGTCAATAAAATTTGAAGCCTGGCAATGCTGTTTGCCACACAATGCAATGTCCTGCGCCGTCTGAGCAGCCTTCAGCGCTCATTGCGAGCCTCTCCTCCTATCTACTTCACCGCTCATTACAGGCCTCGGCAACTTGCAAAGTGTCTCTTTGCACCATCTCCCCCCTGTCCCTTCCCTGTGTCTTTCTCCTCTGTGTCTCTGCTGAATCTTTGAGTGCCGCGCGCTGACTGACGTTGGTTTTATTTTCAAAGTGCCTGGCGTCGTTGGTGTAAGTGTTACTGTCTTTTGCATGGTGTAGGCCTGGCAGAGCCTCGTTTTCATCTTGTTTCAGAATTTTGACGTTTTTTTGGCCGCCATCCCCCACCGCTCAAATTAACTTGCAACTTCACTCCTCAGGTCCCTGGCTCTCCCCCTGTGCTGTGTGTAAGTGTGTAAGTGAATGTGAGGCATATTTGTGTGTTTTCGTCATCTTTTCCAGTTCGGTGGTTCAGCCATTAAAGTCGTATTTTTTGCGAGCTTGTGCCTCAATGGCTCGCCTCGCTACGCAAGGCTCGCAAGTGTGACAACAACTCACAGTTTGACAACTATTATATGTGATTGTACTAAACTCATACCCAGTCACCCATTCATATTCAATTGTAAATTTCTGTCTTTATTTTCTGACAAAAGATCAAGATTTTTAATTACAATAAATTGAAAAGTTGTTTATACCAAAGTACCACTTGGATAATAAGTTAAAATAGCTTCTTTTGAAGAGCTACTCTTAAAAATGTACATGTTTTCAGAATGTAAATAAATAATATCACCTCTAATTTACTACTTTTATATGCAGTTTCCAATTTAGGCCTCCATGTAAATCAAGGGCTCTAACTTAAAGAACGGACTTAAATCAGACTGGTAAGTGTCAAATAATGTTGACATTTCATCATTTCTTTTAGTGTTTTTTGGTGCTATACTGTCACTTTAACTGTTGCAGTGGGACTCAGCAAAAGTTTTAAAACCAGTTGCAAGTGGTCTTTGGTACACATAATATTTTCTTCATCTATTTGCAATTACGGCAATGCCCTGATTTGCGAGTGATTCCTAAATTGTTATTGGCATAGGGTTTGGATGTAAATGTCTAACTGAGTAACTTAATTTTTTGGCAGTTCAAAAGTAATGGAGATTTATGCTATGCTTTTCAGGTTTGTCGAGAAGTGCACTCGTAGCAGTGTCCCGTAAAAGTTATCTCACAATGTTTCAGGGATGGGGGATTAACATAGCTAGTTAGGATTAGCATAGGACCCTTAGTTTCCAGTGATCTACTTCCTGAGGTAAGAGGTCTAATGGAATGCTCATTAGTTTAAAGGATCACACCTTGCTGAGACAGAAGTTGCGAGAAGCAAGCTCAGCGAATAAATGGAAACCTCTAGAAAAGCAACATTGCATATAAAAGTCAAAAATATAAAGGCTGTGTTTATGTTTTTACTTTATAAAAAATATATTTTGCAGATTATCAAACACTTATTCAAAATATAACAGTGGACATTTACATTTATGAAAAATATATCATTACAGTGATCTTTAACTATTTAGAAACTTGAATGCAAGAGTTCTCATGCTTAGTGAAATGGGATCTTCTTTTTGTTGGCAGTCAACAAAATCTACCACCATACTAGCAAAGTGTCAACTGTGCCTCAAGGTCACATATAAGCATTTTGCACAAATTATAGCTTCACAGCTCACTCAAAGATCTACAGGTCACTACTGGTATATCACACCATTTGGCTACCACTTTTCTAAAATCTACACTATAGCTTGCTTTTCGGCTGTATAACTGTCCAATCACTTACCCTAGGTTTTGGTGGTCCGGCCCCATCTGAGGTTTGTTCCCCATCTTGGTAGGAAGGAAGAGGGGGGCTGTCTGCAGCAATCAGTGATGTTCTCTCGTTGCATTCCTCTTCCTCACTATCTGAGCTGTTCATGAATGTTATCATATCCAAACACTGATTCACCTAACTGTGAATGAAAAGTACACACAGGTTTTTATATATATGGCACTATATTAGGCAGTAAATAATAATAATTATCATAACAAGAAATCAATGTTCAACTCATAACATTACAAAAATACAAAAACCCACAAATGGCAATTGAAGGCACATCAGATAGAGGATTCAATGGACATGTGAATTAAGTAAGCGGTCTCCTTCTTGTAACTGCTGCCGATTCAGCAGAGCAAAAAGCATTTAGCCAGGGTGTTGCGCTATACATACATACACACACACACATACATATATATAATATATATATATATATATATATATATATATATATATATATATTAGTTGAATAATCAGAGTATTGCAGCAAATAGTGATACCTTTTTTATTGGACAAACGTATTCATAATATAGAGACAAGCTATCAAGAGATATTTTTGACTTGCTAAAGAGAGGCATTATCTCTCAAAAGCTCGTAGCTATATTATGAAAACGTTTTTCCAATAAAACAGGTATCACTCACTATTCGCTGCAATACTTTGATTATTCAACTGGATTACTGGACATTCACGGCTACAATATTACATTTGAATGTCTAAAAATAAGTAAAAACAAACAACAAAAAAACATATTTTCTGCTCAGGTTTCCCCGAAATATATATTACAAAGAAGAGGAAACAATGAAGTCTATTCAGACTGACTGAGTATATCTGTTTTGTTTCATAGACCAAAGGATGGTGGAGGGAGTATTCAGTGACCCTGGTCAGCAAAATGAAAAAGGCTAGAGATAAACATTTGTGTTTTAAAAAAAAAAAAAGTTTGATTTATATAGTTAGATGTTTTTCTCACAATTAAAGGCAGTTGCATTGCTTGGCATACGGCTTAAAAAGGCAGAATTTGTTTGTTTTTTTAAAGTTGCTACAGGTGTCCCTTACCTATGTAAGTTCATCAGTTTTATTCACCTTAGTATAAATGTGATATAATAGTTCCCAATCACTTACCTCTACAAATGTCCCCGATCTAACAGATGCTCAACTTCTGGAACCACCCCCTTTCTTTCTGCCACTGGTACAGCTTTGACCCAAGGCCCTATCAATGGGGGAATGCCTTCACTTACCAGTGTATCATGTTGTTAGCATGCAGACAGCGACATGCTGTGTGTCTAAAGTAGCATAAGACACTGGTAGAGCAAAACAACTCCCCTGTTGTTGTGGCCTTACATCACATGTGCACAAGATGGCCTCTCCCATAAGAGAGACCACGAAGAAAAGGGGGTGGAAATCTGTTAGTCTGGGGCTTCTTAGAGGGAAGTGAAATTTAAATTCTATATCTCAGTTACACTGCGGAAGAGAAAATGAATTCATACAGTAAAAACATGGCTACATATTTCCTTTAGGTACTAAAGATCATAAGCAACAAGCTTGCAGCGGAGATATTGTGCACAAGAAGCATGCATCAGGTATTTCTTTGATGATCCATGTAAATGCTGCATAAAATCTATAATAATGTAAGAATGGGGTTTCATATAATGTAGGGCTGTGTTTCAAATAGTGTTTTAGCCCTTTCCGCATTCACCAGTTAAGAATAAGTAGAGTTAAACAATAATGTTTAAACCAAATGAGTCAGCCAGAAGATAATCACATGCCAGACAGATTTATTTAGGGAGTAGACTTTGAGTCTGCTAGCTGGCACTATGATGGTGATGCTCTATAATATTAGTTATTTTTACTATGGTGGTATGAGAAACTTAGAGATGGCAATATGGCTACGTGGAACAAACTCAGGCTGTATGTCTAGGTCTATAAAAGTACATACAAAGTAAATCTGACCTTGACTATATTTCTAGATACCCCCCGAGCCACTATTTAAATTTTCTAAAGGGACAATACACTTTTTTCATTCTTTTTCAAGGGAAACTTTTACATGAAAAAATATTTTTTGCATGAAAAATATTAAACCTGTTCAAAATTGCTTGAAACTAACAAGAAGTGTCTCTAGATGCACAAAGTATACTAAATATGTTTATTCTGTTATGGGATCTTTTTTTAAAAACAATATATTGAAACTTTATAAAAATGCAAAAGCTCAAGTTTTGCTATTTAAAAAACGGTATCGAAAAAAAGTAAGAATAAAAGAAAAATGGCTATAGTGGTACCTTGATTGAACTCACTCAGCAAAGCAGACAATTTATCCACTAAAGAGTCTTTCTGTGAATTAGTTCCTGTAATACCTTCTGGGTCATAAGACCAGAGAAACCACATGTTCTAGTTTGCACAGAAAAAAAGACAAACTAAAAGAATGCCCTACTTACACTGTGCTGTATTATGTACTTTATTTAATGCTCTTTTTCTGCCTAAAATCATATTATGTACTTTATTTAATGCTCTTTTTCTGCCTAAAATCAATCAGTTTTTTATCTGTTTAGGTCATGAATGCACAGACTGTAAAGTTTAGTGTTTCAAAGTAGCATGTCAGTAACCTCTCACAAGTAGCATGTTGCAGAATGTTGCCACAGATTGGTTACTATGAGACCCGCTACTTAAAAATACACTGTCTTCATGAGCAACAGAGGGGATAAACCAGCTAGGAACTATTTGTAAGCAGCTCTTAATAAAATAAAGTAAACAAAAGTAAAGAAATACATATGTATATTATATTCCTATTGAAATCCAGGAACCTTCCATGACATGAAAATATTTTCTTCTTTGTTGCATCTGAAGAGGGTATTTGTACATGTGTCATAGTGTGATTTCCTTTGTTCAAATAAACTGGTTCAAATATGTTAGTGATTTTGGGGCTTGTAATATAGTAATATACAGTGCCATGCAAAAGTATTCACCCCCCTTGGCATTGTTCGTGTTTTGTTGCCTCACAACCTGGAATTAACATGGATTGTTTAAGGATTTGCATCATTTAATTTACAGAACATGCCCACAACTTTGAAGATGTTTTTTTTTTTATTGTGACGCAAACAACAAATAGGACAAAATAACAGAAAGTCAACGTGCATAACTATTCACCCCCCTAAATTCAATACTTTGTTGAGAAACCTTTTGCGGCAATCACAGCTCCAAGTCGTTTTGGATAAGTCTCTATGAGCTTGCCACATCTTACCACTGGGATTTTTGGCCATTCCTCCTTGCAAAACTGCTCCAGCTCCTTCAAGTTGGAGCGTTTGCGCTTGTGAACAGCAATCTTTAAGTCTGACCACAGATTTTCTATTGGATTAAGGTCTGGGCTTTGACTAGGCCATTCCAACACATTTACATGTTTCTCCTTAAACCACTGAAGTATTGGTTTAGCAGTGTGTTTGGGGTCCTGCTGGAAGGTGAACCTCTGTTCTAGCCTCAGATCACGCACAGAGTGGTACAGGTTTTGCTCAAGAATATACCTGTATTTAGCACCATTCATCTTTCCCTTCAACTCTGACCAGTTTCCTAGTTCCGGCTACTGAAAAACATCCCCACATGCTGCCACCACCATGTTTCATTGTGGGGATGGTGTTCTTTGGGTGATGTGATGTGTTGGGTTTGTGCCAGACATAGCTTTTTCTTTGATGGCCGAAAAGTAAAATTTTAGTCTCATCAGTCCAGAGCACATTCCTCCATACATTTTGGGAGTCTCCCACATGCCTTTTTACAAATTCAAAACGTGCCATTTTGTTTTTTGCTGAAAGTAATGTCTTTCTTCTGGCCACTCTGCCATAAAGCCCAACTCTATGGAGCGTACGGCTTATTGTCATTCTATGTACAGATACTACAGTCTCTGCTGTGGAACTCTGCAGTTCCTCCAGGGTTACCTTAGGTCTCTGTGCTACCTCTCTGATTAATGCCCTCCTTGCCAGGTCTGTGAGTTTTGGTGGGCGGCTGTCTTTAGGCAGGTTTGCTGTTGTGCCATGTTCTTTCCATTTGGTTATGATAGAGTTGATGGTGCTCCTGGGGATCATCAAAGATTTGGATATTTTTTTATAAGCTAACCCTGACTTGTACTTCTCAACAACATTGTCCCTTACTTGTTTGGAGAGTTCCTTGGTCTTCGTGGCAGTGTTTGGTTAGTGGTGCCTCTTGCTTAGGTATTGCAGCCTCTGGGGCCTTTCAAAAAAGGTGTGTATATATATATATATATATATATATATATATATATATATATATATATATATATATATATTGACAGATAATGTGACACATAGATTGCACACAGGTGGACATCATTTCACTAATTATGTGACTTCTGAAAGTAATTAGTTGCACCAGAGCTTATTATGGGCTTTATAACCAAGGGGGTGAATACATCAGCACATGCCAGTTTTCTGTTTTCTATTTCTAAAAAAATAGTTTTATGTATATATTTTTCTCATTTCACTTCACCAACTTAGACTATTGTGTTCTTATCCATCACATGGAATTCAGATTAACAAAACATTGAACTTAAGGCTGTAATGTAACAAAATAGATAAAAAGTCAAGGGGGTGAATACTTTTGCAAGGCACTGTAGATGTATGAGTCATACTTGTCTACTTATATCTACAGACCACTTTATGATATGTGCATCTCCAGGTAGTTTTAATTAAGTTTATATAGGTTTTACTTAATATGTTTCATGCACAAACAGCTTTTGATATGCAGAAAACAAGCTATATTGAATACTTGAAAAAATGTGTTCCCTGTCCCTTTTTTCTTCAAGCCCTTCCTGGATATGTGTAAGGAACCATCACTTGTATAACTCCTTTTACATATAATGCCAGTCATAAGGAGTGCTACAATTTGAAATAAAATGGCAGATTTCTCCAAATGCATCAAAGTGAGTTTTACGTTCTTGAAGCTTCCTCCCTCTTGAGGAAAAAATAGTTTTGTCTGTTATAGCAATGACTGAGATGTCACATGAATTAGCTCCATGTTTGATGTCTGCAGTGCTAAATCCCCTCTGGCAGTGAAAGATACGAGTAATGAATAGTTTAAATTACTTTCCTGAACACATTAGCTGCACATATAAAAGTACAAATAATGGTACAAAAGTACAGTATGAACCTAGCCAAGCAAACAAAAAAGTTTTTTTGTTTCCAAATTTATTCCATTAAACACAAATGGGGGATGTATACTTAACTGGCTCATCATAAACTTACACTGAAAAATAACGAAACATCACCGCTTAATGATGGTGCATACAGGACTCTACTTGCTTAAGCGGTGATGTTTCGTTATTTTTCAGTGTAAGTTTATGATGAGCCAGTTAAGTATACATCCCCCATTTGTGTTTAATGGAATAAATTTGAAAAAAACAACAACTTTTCTATTAGCTTGGCTAGGTGCCTATTGTACTTTTGTACCATTATTTTAACTTTTTTACACACATACATACATAGTGTATTTGATTGATAGAGATATATATATATATATATATATATATATATATATATATATATATATATATATCTCAATCAAGGGGCTGAAACTTAGAAGCCAGCCAGGTTAGTTAGGACCCAGACAAATATTTTTTTTAGAGGTCAAAGTATATATGTAAATATATGCTTTACCTATATGTATCGATTGGCATTGGTGGTTGGGTACATCTTGTCTGATCGGCAATGGTGTTTAATAGGTTCGAATCGCACCAATCCTAGTTGTATACTGCTTGGTGTGTACGGCGGTCGGATGTGCTGCTATTCGCAAAAGCACTGTTCACGCCGGTGCCTTGTTGATAGGTGAAGGAGGTGTGGAGAGGGAATCTTTGCAAAGCGCACAATCTTGAGTGTGTCTAACACGACGTACCCGGCCGGTGTCCTAAGTCTCTTGGCTCTAAGACATATGCCGTATATGGTGTGCTAATCCACGGTATAATGTACGTATAGTGTGATGACGCCTTGTGTTGCGTGTAACCGCTGAGTCTGATGTTGTGTACATTCCACGTGTGCGTGAAGGGGTGTCCCAAAGCACAAGTACTTCAGACCGTTTTCATAAATAAAAGTATCTTTATTGGTAAAATTTCCGATACAATTCAGGTAAGTAAAATCCCTTGATAAGAACAATAAAACCAATTAAAAGTGTCAGACGCTGTAATCTGCAGCTTTCTCAGTGACAAAAGATTTGCTTTTTCTATTCAGGCATAGACAGGCTGGTTGTGAGAGGATGAAGGGTTTGAGGTATCCCTCTGGTTTAGAGTAGTCCTATACTACCAAAACTATACTATATTCCATATGTATATATGGAAATGCCCCTTCTAGATCACTACCCTGTCGTGGGGAGGGGGTTTCTGTACTTCAATGAAGCTTTGAGCTAAACAGTGTAGGGCCACCCAAAATGGGCAGACCATATACATTGTGGTCCACTGAGAAGGAACTGGCAACCCACTCCATTATCTTTGCTAAGAAAACCTTCTGGATAAAGTACAACCAGTGGACATAATTGTGCCTGGTGTGCAGTCCATAGGGTCATGGAGAGTCAAACACGACTGAACAACAACAAAACATGTAAACATAGATTTATATATGTATATCTATGTATGACAACTAAAACGTTAGGAGTCTTAAGGAACATTTTAGAAACAGTGGCCCTGGGATATGTCATGCCCTGATGATAGATAGATGTGGGTCCTGCTGTGTGCCTGATCCACATAACCTGACACTTGAAAAGCAGTTTCAGAAGAACTATTGATCACCTCAAACACAATAATATCCCAACTACAGGGACATAAGTGCAATATACACCCAGTCAGTTTGTTTAATATATACATAAATGGAGGATATATAACCCCAGTTGACACGTAGCAAAACTCTGCAGGAAATAATTAAGATATTTTCAATGCATCACCTCAGCTGAATAATTATATATCTGAATAAAATGTTCTGAAAAGTACAAATAAATATAACAGCCGGCAGTGTCTATCAGGCATCATCCCTAAGGATACATTGTATATAGATCGTGCAGGCTGCCTGATCACTGTACCCTGACATATAAACAACACAAACTACTGACTGTCTGCACTTTCATATGTGATCAACTCTTCCTAGTACATACACATTACACTGGACAGTGAAGATTTAAAGACTGACCAAACAAGACACAAACAGGAGCAGCAAGTAATAATAATAATACATCAAATGATAAATATATATATTCTTACCTTTAAAAAGGAGGCGTCCGCTTCCGCAAATCACAAGACAAGACCCTCACTAACCACCGTAGCTACCAATAGCAGCTGTCTGCGTTCCAAGCCTCCTTCCGGTAATGTGTTTCGCTAATACAGTCAAAGATTGTTTTTCAACGAGCTTTATTGAGAACTGTTACAGTATAGCAGAATTCATACAACACAGGTTTAATTACTGAATGCATTAAATGAACACATTTAAGTAATATTTTAGAGAGAGAGAGAAATCTTTCTCTCTATATATATAAATAAATCTATCTATCTAGGAAGAAGATCTTATTTACATGTGCACTTGTCCCATCTGTACCTGTTGTCCCCTTGTCCATCTTAGCCCATTTTTTGAAAGAAGGTCTCACTTTTTTGGATAAAACCCTTTGCAGCCCTGACCATGTCCCACCTTCTCCTTTTCCTCATGTTTATTATCAAAGTCTAGGAGACAGAAAGAAGCACAGAGTATATCTGTATGGCACATATGAGCTATGTGACAGTAATGGAACAAATAACTGTGAGAAAAAGAGATTTAAATGTAAAGGCCAGTACTGTAAAATGGTAATATGTGTGTGATGTATCTAACAAACTTGCTACACTATTAGATATGTATCTAAATCCATGAATATAAGTTTTTATTAATTGAAGAGTTGTGTACTGTACAAAATTAATGTATTACAATTTGTGTTTATTAAAAGGCCCTTTTCTGCTAGGGGGTGAATAGCAATAACAACTGACTGCAGAGAGGCTCTTCCTGTCATGTTGTAAGTGGAGCCTGCCCAGCTGTGTGCATGGCTCATGCCCATCTTCCAACTTACCAGTGACATCATCTTTGTTTACAGTTGCAAGCCTGAGCTAAACAAGATGAAGAAGGAAATCAGCGAGGGACAACATAACAGCCCCTATACTGAGCAATATGAGGGGTAAAATAAAGTAACTAATAACAAAGTATGTCATATATTTCACTAAAACATTTATATAAATATCAAAGAGATTCATTCTCATTCAATGTAAAAAAAAAAAATCACAGGCTAACCTAAATCATAAGTTCAGCTTAATTTACATATCACAAATTTAGGACCCTATGTGCACACAAATCACCTCCTGCAAAACAAGCTCTCTAATATATGGTCAAGTGGCCACCACCCTCAGCATTATCCTTGTTTGTTTTTTTTATCCTGTGACATCACTCTTCATAAGTTACTCTGGCAGCTTCCTCAACTAACATTCACACACAGCTCTATATCAGGCTCAACTACACAATAAAAAAACATATGTTTGAAAACTTTTCGTGCATAATTTAGCTGGGAAAAAGTCATACAGCTAGTTTTTAATTAGAAAAAATAAATTGTGATGGGTTTGATAAGCCTTGGGGAATTCCATGATACATAGGTTAAAGTTGTGTGTTTGAAACAGCGTTGACATTTCTAGAGACGTATTGTTGCTTTTCCATAAGCAAGGAATCTGCTTCTGGGCTAGTGAGGGGGAAGGCATGTGGTGTCAATGTTAATTGTATCCAAATATTTTAGCAAAGGCTTTCTGTTCCCTCTTTCCCCACCCCCTCTCCTCTGATAGGCAAAACACACCCTCATGATTCAGTTCTGAGAAAGTAATATAACAAACAGAAAATGGATTCAAAAACTTATATTTTCCAGAGAAATGTTTTATGTCCATGGCTTACACAACTGCTAATATTGTTAGCAGTATTCCAACATGATAACGACCCCAAACACACCTTCAAGACGACCACTGCCTTGCTAAAGAAGCTGAAGGTAAAGGTGATGGACTGGCCAAGCATGTCTCCAGACCAAAACCCTATTGAGTATCTGTGGGGCATCCTCAAACGGAAGGTGCAGGAGTGCAAGGTCGCTAACATCCACCAGCTCCGTGATGTCTTTATGGAGGAGTGGAAGAGGACTCCAGTGGCAACCTGTGAAGCTCTGATGAACTCCATGACCATGAGGGTTAGGGCAGTGCTAGAAAATAATGGTGGCCACACAAAATGTTGACACTTTGGGCCCAATCTCCATTTAGGTTTGTACTCACTTTTGTTGCCAACGGTTTAGACATTAATGGCTGTGTGTTGAGTTATTTTGAGGGAAGAGCAAATATACACTATTATACAGGCAGTGCACTTACTACTTTACATTGTAGCAGAATGTCATTTCTTCAGTGTTGTCACATTAAAAATGTGAGGGGTTTACTGACTTTTGTGAGATGCTGTATATATGTCTGTGTATATATATATATATATATATATATATATATATATATATATATATATATATATAGTTAGTTAGTTTCCTGCTATAGAGATGAACCATGCTAATAGCTGACAGAAGGCTCCTCCTGTCACTTTGTAAGTGGACCTTGCCCATCTGTGTGGATGGTTGTACCCTCTACAGTGACACCATCTTTGCATCTTCTATTGCAAGCTCTAGCTGAACAATATGGTAGATGATCTCTGAGAATGTGAGAAAATTGCAACCTCTATACTGAGCAATATTAGGGAAACAATAAAACAATTAAGCCCAAATTAGCTAATTTATTTTACTAAAATGTTAATAAAAATTATAAAAAAAGATTAATTGTGATTCAAAGTAAAACATGTTTTCCAGACTTCAAAAAAAAAAAAAAACTCCTAAAGATAATGGATATAAATTTTAGGGGAAGTAGAATGTGCTGCTGCCTAACTGGATGCCAGCTGGCTTGAAATGACAAGGTTAACCTTGATCAAAACTCAACACATCCCTTAAACTTTCCTCAGAGGTTTGTGATTCTTGGCCACTATCCTCTAGCCAGAATGATTCAGAAAATAGATACAGTAGACTCTCAGTTATCGGCAACCATGGGGGTTGGTAGATGCTGGATAAATGTAGTTTCTGTTTTTTTGAAAGTCACTAATAGAAGAGGCCTAGATGAGCTGCACATATGATGCTCTGCTAAGTATATTTGCCAGTGAGAGCTGTTCTAGCAGCAGCAGCTTTCACTCCTCACTTATACACAGGTACACGGGCTCATGTCTGTCTGCTTCCAGGTAACAATGAATTGCAGAGATGTACAGTGGATGAAATCTAGGTGCCTGTAAGCACTTTGTGGCATGACAACCTGGCTCCTGGCATTTGTTGAGCCCTGTAAGTTTTTATTTCACTTTTTTATGGTTGCATGAGAGTTCTGGTTGCTTGAGCTCCAGTTAACTAAGAGTCTACTGTATGAGAATGTAGTCCTAAAGCAAATGTAGAGCTGCCAGTCTTATGTCTGGCTGGGCTCAATTTCAGCATATCAGCACTGACCCCATAATCAGTGGCAGCTTCAGGTGATATCCCACATTGATCTCAAACCTGGGATATTACTTACGATCTGTTACCCTAGGTGTCAAATTCAAAAATCTGAACTCACACTCCAATGAAAAATCAAATATCCCTTCCACTGATCAACAGAAAAAAAGCCCAGTATCCGGCTTCAAGCTCGTAGGACGTGCTGAAGACAGACAGCATGGAACATTCTATATAAAAACAACCTGGTAAAATTAGGATTTTCTCTAAAAATATTTGTATGTATTTGATATGCATTGCAACTAATATTGTTTTGTTTGTTACATACTTCACAAATGTGGGTGGTCTTCTAAATGCAACATATTCTTTACCTTGCCCTATTCTATTTATCCTAAATGATTTCTTCCTTCTACTGTAAATGTTGGCTAAATTCTTCAAGGCTGTAGAATAGAAATGTTGATCAGACTGTGTTCCATTTTGTGTGTCTAGGTGTTCTATGAGAAAATTACACTAAAATATGTATCACTCTTGAAATAGTTATGCTGTCTTTGAGATGGTCCATATTTAAGTCAGTAAATCATTTAGCTTTCGTCAAAGTATTTTTTGACTCCAGAGTGAATTATTGGGATGCTGGAGTGTGGTTGAGGAATTCCATAGAAATCAATTTCAGGTACTGTAGATCATTTTGGAACCCAAAAGTGTTCCATAGTTGAATACGCTTGTTACACAATATTTTGATATATTGATTTCCTTGCACATTATCATGTTTTATTACACTATTATTATGCTTAGTACTGTTCAACTCCTCATGTCCTATCACACCAGCAACAACACAAAGTAGCAAAATGTATAAAACATAACTTTTACTGCTATGATGGTAGCAACCACTTTTAATTCAGGGCACTAAGCAGTCACATGCGATCGATCATATGTTCTGCTTCTTTATCTTATTTTTGGATGGTTGCTACAGTTGCACTTAAAGACAGTAGTGTGTCATAACTTTGTTACAATTGAGTTTATTTATGCTCATTTATCAGAAATAGTTTAGTGCCTCCAATCCCTTCGCAGAAGGGACAGTTTTCTTGAGTGCCATACTGTTTACTTATCTGATAAAAGTTATGTTTTAATAAGACACTGATGTCACCAGTGACATGTGAAAAAAAAGATTGAATGCATCTGATAGAGGAGAATTAGTAGTGTAGGTAAACCTTTTTTGCATATAAAAATCCCAAAATAAACATTTAAACACTTATATCTAAGTCAGCAAAATTTCTTGTAATTTCTGACAGTTGGAAACCAGGGTTAACACCCTCCAAACACTGGCTAAATTAGCATCAAATTTAAAATAATTTGTTTTAGCCAATCAGGTTAGCTAAAACTTATGAATTAACTCTGGGGTTTCTGTTTGTGCTGTAAAGCAGCCTGGGATATGTAGTGTATCACTGATATGTGTTATGTATTGATGCTGACATACAGACAGGAAGCTGCAAGGAGATTGGCTGAGCAAGCAACAGCAGGTAAATATTGGGTTAATATTGTTCCCCGGATGCTGCATGGGGGGGGGGGGGGGATCAGGGGCTTATGTAGACACCCCCTGGAGGTGTCAACATAATCATTCAAGGAATTTTTAGATATTAACAAAAATAAAATGTTTTATGAGATGTGCTGCATACATATAGGCTGATTGTTGCCTAAGGAGTGCAGAAATGTAATAATCGGTGAAACATTCATATAATTAAATCTTTTCATATAATTAAATCCATATAATTAATATCGAAAAGGGACATTGTTAGCCAAAATGATTTATCACAGATTTAAAAGATCATGTTTTAAAGGGCCCCTGATGCCATTAATACTTATCAGTCCCATCATTTAGAGCTGTCGAAATCAAATTTGAAATGTGCATAAAAGTTTTTCAATTGAATCGTCTTTTGTCATTTAACAGTTGTTAACAGATGCTATAGTAATAGCTTTTTAGGCACTCAACCAGACCCTAAGCAGGAGAATCTGCACTGCAAGATTTGTTGAGTTTATGGATACATTGTGTAAATGCTCATATTCGTCTTTACTACAATTTTCCTTTGGGATTAAAATATCTAATGAACTCAACAAGAACAAGTTTACTTTTTTTTTTGCAACAATGAAAGTTATTGCCATTTGAAGGGTGCTTGTATTTCTTTTTGTCCTTGCAAATACATGCAATGCAGACTTGCAGATAGTTGACAAAATAACTAAGCTATATAAAAGCTCTTATGAAATATAGAAATATGCATTGTTTAAAAATGATAAATATATATATTTCACTTGGTTGATGATGTAAGGCAGTATTGATGGATTTCATGTTCCTTTAAACATCACAGAGATTTTTGTATAGATATTTGATTATCTACAGTGTACAGAACTTAAAGTAAGATATGGATGGGATTGCTTTCTCGTCTTCTGTCAAGACCTCTCATGAGTGGCAAGAAGACTTGGAAATCTGTTTTATGTACACAAACTTGCATTTCTTTGATTTTATTACCACAATTACAAAATTAAAGGGAGTTTATAAAACACAGATACAAATTTGAATATTAGATTACACTTCATTCCCAAACTAGTTTTAGACTATAAAGTTAAAATCAATCAAACAATTTATTTTATGACTGGGGCATTTCCCTAACCAAGAGACTTTCCGATTCTAAAGAACCATTCAGTTTCACATTATGTAGCAAATTCACTGCTGATCTAGGGACAGTTCCATTTGTTATCCTGCAGTGACATCTTGTAGTTGTTTAGGTATATTAGTTTTCTTCTGTTTGCATGTTCTCGATACATTTTCCTGGATGTTGCCTCCCATTGATCTACCCCCAAGGCGGGTAAGCCAAGCCCACAGTTTTCCCTGCCTCCTGATTGGCTCTTTTATGAACCAATCAGCTGCATACCTCAGAGGCACATATATGTTATTGGGGAATCCTAATCTGGGGGCAGAGTTTGCATAGGTTCAGCCCACTTACATGTAAATCCTTGGTTCTATAACTTAATAAACACTGTGCCTATACCAAATAAAATCAATGCTTTTCTTGGGACACATAGACAATTGTGTGTTTCATTTAGAGGGAAGACTCCTGAGCTAAAATCACTTGGCTGCCCTAAATCTCTACTCCTCTCTTGGGACAAGGGCTTGAACACCGGATTAGAATCACCTGGGTAGGATTGGTCTCCTTGGCCTTTTCAAGCCCACTGAAGACGCAGATGATATCGGTTAGCTGATCCTGATCTGATCGCCGGGCACCAAGAGGCCCATTCCTTCTAAGAAAATAGCCTGAGAGGGGGATTCCTGTGGTTAAAGGCAGGAGTTTCTGGAGCTGAATAGCACCCCTCCTGGAAAATTCACAAACCGGTGGCAGTGGTGGGATCTTGGTGCAAGATCGGCAGCAAGGATGGGATATGGTGATCTATGCAGTTTTGAAATCCAGTACTTTCGGCGGCTTGGCGGGGATGCAGAAACCCATCTGCGTTTTTGCCAAACCTTGAAATCCAGGTTCAAGTCCAAGGAAGACCAGCACTAAATAGATGAGATCATAGACCACATGGAGGCCTGCAGAGCAGAGGTGATCAAGGAAAAAAGGAGCCTGATCACCAGTATGATGGAGCAGCGATTACAACGGATTGTTACAGAAGAGGATAGATGGGCAGCTATTCTAAATCAGCGGATGGCTTCCCTGGGACTCCAGCAGGGTGAGGAGCTAGCAGAACGGCTTGCGGACCTGCTGTATATGTAGCTCAGCTTGGAACATCAGTATTCGGACCTAATGCTTCCAGACACTGCATCACAATGGCCCTCCTTCTACATGCTTGGGCTGGTGGAAGGGCTTCCTGATGTGCTGCAGGGTGATCAAAAGAGTGGCCTGGGAACCGCAGAGTGATGGGAAATCCTATTTGAACAGCGCTAAAAGGATGTGGAAATTGAGCCAGATATAGCAGAAGAAGAGATGCTCAGACAGTTGGTCCACAGAGAAATTGATTTGGAAATACACTATGAAAGGCTGCTTGAGGAGATTGGCCCAGGTAGGATCTGACTCAAGTACTTTGTGGAGCCCCACCAATCAGCCTGGCAACACGAGGCGCTTTTAAGCCTACATCTTGTTAGATGATTGTCCATGTTCAGAGAGCACAAAATTGCTGGAGGATGTTGCCATGGACCACTGGTTGAGCCCTTGCTAAGCGGAAGAGGTGGACAACTGAAAATAGCTAGCTGTGACATCTTCTTTAGCATTGTGTGGAAGTGTTAGATAATTGCAAAGTGTGTATTTTAAGCCTAAATCATATGATAAACTCTCTCACTCTAATATGCTCATCCAGTGTGATTAGGATTTGGTGCTTTCACCGCTGCAACCTAGGTTTGATTTTAGTCAGGGAACCAAGAGGTCACACCACCCTGAAGTCATGCAGGATTGGCCTTGGTCAGTACTTGGGTGGGAGACAACCTAGGAATACCAGGAGCTGTATGCCAAGGGAGAAAGAACTGACAACCCACCCCAGTATCTCTGCCATGAATACCAATAGATCAGCATGGTGTGTTGTGGTCCATGAGGTCATGGAGAGTCGGACACGACTGAGCAATGCAAACAAGCGATATGATTAGATTTCGTTCACAGTGGTGGGTAATCTTTAAACCTGAATTTTATCTTAAATATAATTTCTGTGAGTGGAATAGATAATTTGTGTGCTTTTCATTTCTGCAATAATTGGTACTTTGCTATGTAACTTTAGGATTCTTGCAGGAAAAAAAACATACACTTACAATAGCAATATGGAAAATATTGTGCCAACCTCAAGTTTCCAAGATCCTAGAAGTGAATGCAAACATATACTGTGTGTTAATAGACGTTTTTAAAATATAACAATATAATATAATAATCAGCGCACTGCTCTCTACAACCAAAATAGACTTTTGGTTTCTGACTGAATTCTATCATTTCCAGTGTTCTAACCACAAACCTATAGACAAAATACTTATAATCTGCCTTCTTCCCCCTAGAGACAAGTCATCCAATCAGAATACCCATTGTCTCCTCCGCCCAGTTTTCATAATCCCACTTGTTTGGCCCGCCCACATGCTCCTGACCAATCCCCTTCAGGCCACCCGGCTTCTGGCGTTTTTAACTGCGAATCCAGAACGCCCCGCCCAATCTCCGTGCGGCGATCTCCTGTCAGTGAACCAATCACTGCTTTCCCCGCCTCCATAACCTCTTCCCCTACAACAGCTGAGTTAGTACAAACTACTACTCGCGTTTCCAATATTCATTTCTCACCTCCCCTTCATACACCCAGTACCTAGTTTGTCTGGCTTTGCTGGCCTAAAAACACTTACACAACCAGGGCCTCCTTTTGTTCTTAAACTGCAGTACAATTATAGTTTTAGATCGTTTAAATAAAGGGCCAGATATTATTAATCTACATATATAAACATATATTATTACATTATCAATAGTATATCCAACAAAAATATATATAAATCAATTTCTTATATTACGTTGCACTCTTTTTGTAATCAACTCCCTGAGTGGGTGCTCTAAAACACAAAGTGTGTGCATTGATTTTTGGGCCTGGTCTCCAGCAGATGATCCTTGCCCATTAACCAGACGAAGATAAAGTAAAACTGATTAAATTAGGAGTGTACATTATAGTTTAATAGTCTTAGTATTAAGTCTTTGTTTTGTTGGAGGAGTGTCAGTCCTCTGCTCCGTCCGCCTCCTCCTCTCAGTGGTTGCACCATTCATCCAGCCCTCATATAGGCAATATACACAAAGCAAAGTGGGATCTAGACACAGACACCAGGGTGTGTACACACAGCACAAGCTGCAGCCATATACACAGTGACACACACTGCACCCATTCTGTGCATCATAGGCGGCTCCGGCACCAAGATGTCCAACCGAGCGCTGTGTAGAGAGGCGAGCCATGCCGGGAGCTGGTACACTGCCTCAGGTAACGGGGACTGGGGGATGGGGACATTACGTGTGTGAGCAGGGGGTGACGGGGGGCTATTATGTGTGTGGGGAGCGGATGAAATGGATGTGTGGGGGGACGGGGGTATAAAGTGTGTGTGGAGGGGTATGAAAGGGATGAGAGTGGATATTACGTCTATGGAGATGGGTATGGAGGGGGACGGGGGGTATCGTGTGTGAGGTGGGGTATGAAAGGGATGAGTGGGGGTATTACGTGTGGAGAGGGGTAAGAATGGGTGAGGGGAGTATTGTGGGGGAAGGACAGTATTATGTGTGTGGAGAGGGGTATGAAAGGAATGAGTGGGGGAAGGGGAGGATATTTAATGAGGAGCGAAAGGAATGTGTGGGGGAAGGGGTCGTGGTGTATACTAGGGTTGTCAGTGGTGACTAGGTGGGGGATGGGGTTGTTTTGTTCTTGGGTGGGAATGTGTATTAATGGGGGAAGGGGTCTTTAGTAGGATGAGAGATGGCTTTATATGTGGTGTTTGAGGAGTGGGTGATGGACTTATGGCTGTTTACAAGGAGTGAGTTTGGCATTTAATGGTAGGATTGGAGAAGGGGGTCCTTCTGTGTAGGGTAGTTTTGGGTCAGAGGGAGAGTGTGTGTGTGTATACACACACATATATATATATATATATATATATATATATACACACTATTTGTTATTTAGTCATGTTCGACTCCCTGTGACCCCGTGGACGTAGCACTCCGGGCACATCTTGTGTCTGGTTGTGCTTATTCATAAGGTTATCTTGGCAAATATGCTGGAGTGGGATGTTGGTTCCTTCTCTAGTGCATGATGATTTGTCTGACCCCTCTGCTATGACCCGCCCATCCTGGGTGACCCCTACATGGTATAGCTCACATCTTCATTGAAGTACACAAGCCCCTTCACTGTGACAAGGTAGTTATCCAGAAGGGGTTATTATGGAGTAACAATCCCCTTAATAAACACCAAAATTGCATACGTCAGGCCACTAATGCAAAATAAAGTGATATGGTATGGGTAATACAGAATAAGCTCAATTCCCAATTTCCTGCTGTACTGTATATTCATGTGAGTGGTCGGAGTTGTGATGAATAAGACAAGTTAAGAGTGGCCATTTTGTTAAAAGTAAAAATGTGAAAACATTTCCAATTTCACTATATATATATATTTTAAAACCCAAAGGATAGTCAGAATTAACAATGAGAAAGGTATGGATGTATATTATCTTTTTGAGGAGAGGCCTTATTTGCCCTACAACATATTGCTTGTGTCAGCTGCATTTAGGGCCCTTTGTGTCTCTCTTACATGCAAAGTGTTGTCAGTTGTTTAGAGGGCTGGACCAATCCATTATATGTCCGACCCACCCTTCTTTTCAATGGGTATATATCATGGAAATAGATAGGAGGAGGTGTCAGAGAAGTGGTCCAGTAATATTTAGAGTAGAACAAAGGAAGAATGAACAAAGGCAGCATTTATGCAAAAATACTAGTCCGAGAAGTGGAAAATGATATATTAAGCTATTAAAAAAATAGAGAAGAGGTGGTGTATATATAGTTTGTTTATTCCTGACATGAATAGCATGGTATAGAGTGAAAAAAAATGCAAAGTAGGATTTTATAGAATAAGATTGTGTAATGGGTTTTCAGATGTCTTTATTTTATGTGGAGCTAGGAGAGTGACACAGCAACAAAGATAGCATCATTTTCCCTGGAATTTATTAATTGTTTATCAGTGGAACACATCTATGCGGCCTGTTACAGGATAACCATATTTGTCTAGACTCCACTGTTTCAGTCTTTCTTTAGCATGTATATCAATCAACTATAGTCTTCAAGAAACCTTTAATAATTAAGTTTTCAAGAAATGTTGCATAACATTTATTTTATGAATTTTCTGAGCAAAATCTCTCTTTTCACCTATTTACCGTGGATTATTTCTATCAACGTGGTGATCATTGAGCTTTAAGTCACAAATATATTCAGCAGCAATGTATTATGTGGATACAGCTAATGCTGGCAAGCTTTAAATCTGCTTGGAGCTATATAAAATAGGCCCTTTTTCCTAAATGACCACAGATAAAACCACCAAAGCCTGGTGAAGAAAAATACATCAGTGTTTTTACATTACACCCCCCTTTTTGCTTTAAAATACTGGAAATGTATTATAACATTAGAAACAAGCAGTGTTTGTATCTATAGAGAGGGTGGAACTAAGCTGCTGAGAATGGTTGAGGAGGGATTATATATGGCGCACAATCCCCTCCTTCACCACCAAATATACCTTGGTATCCTATTACTCTGAAAGCTGAGAGCAACACATAAATGCTTCCTTTCCTCCTTGCATTGCCTAAGCTGGTTGCTCGGTACATATCTATTTTTTTCTTATATGTCGCCCTCAAATGCCTTTTTACTAAAAAGAATTCTCAAGCTTTAATCAATTAATTTTCAGTATTGGATAGAACTGTCGGCAGATTGTTTTTATATTGGATTGACCACTTTATGATCCAGAATAAAGAATACATATGTTCTCTACAAAAACAAGTACTGCTTTTTGGCGCTGTTTTACTTCTGTTAATTGACATGATTCAAATGTGTCCCAAAATTCTGATCTTCGTTCAAATATATTTTCGCTGTGTTATGAAACTACAATAATATTCAAAAGGTTATAGAAATCACGGATTTAAAAAAATCAGGAGACTGTTTAGAACTTTATTGTACATAAGCATTTATTTATATATATATATATATATATATATATATACACACACACATTTCTGATTATTGTTTTAAGTAAATGCTTTTATGCTCACTGCATATACAGCTGTTAGTTTGTTCTGAACCTTACAAACATATGAAGTTACTGACCAGCTACAGGAGCATGTTACTAAAACACTTGCCTGCCACTGCACGAACCACTCTTTATCTGTTTAACCTGTTATCTGACACTTTTTTGGGGGCCGTTTAGTTTTTGACTCTGTGACCTCATGGACCGTACACACCAGCCACATCTTTATGGCCATGCTGAGCCACTTGGTTTGCATGGCAGATATACTGGAGTGGGTTGCCAGTTCCTTCTCCAGTGGGCCACAGCATACAGATCCTGGTATTCCTAGGTGGTCTCCCATCCAAGTACTGGCCAGGCCCAACCCTGCATGGCTTCAGGGTTGAGCCACTTGGTTTGCATGGCAGATATACTGGAGTGGGTTGCCAGTTCCTTCTCCAGTGGGCCACAGCATACAGATCCTGGTATTCCTAGGTGGTCTCCCATCCAAGTACTGGCCAGGCCCAACCCTGCATGGCTTCAGGGTGGTGTGAAATCTTGGTTTCCTGATTGATCACATTGTTGAAAGCAATGAAACCTAACCACTAAACCACCAAGGAACCTTACGTAAGGAGCGTTGCAGTTCCAGCATGTAGGGCAGATCACAGGAAAGGAATGAAATATTGTATTTATGAGCTACACAGGAGGGTATTTTTAGGGTTTGTTTCAGTGAGTAAAAACAAAACTTTTAAGCATTAAAAAAAACAAAATTTGCAAACTTAGCTAGTTGTATTTTAAAAACCAGAAACTCTCCATGTCAATTTGAATTCAAAAGAAGGCATAACATTAGTATACTAATGAAACAAAGATGGCAGCTTCCTTTGCTAGTGCAGCAAAGTATTTTTTTCCCTTTTTTTAAATGCTTTACACATGTATAATTAATTGATTATTCTTTTCTCATCTTACAGGACTCGAGTACAGCAATGCAAAATTGATAAATGCAAACTAGTCACTGCTCAGATTCAGGTTGTACTTTAAACAAGTGGAAAGTTGAACCTGTTACTTTTCCTTTATAGTGCTAACTATCCGGTGATAATGTTAGGGTGGAATGGGTCAGCAGTGGAATCCTAGGTTTATGAAATATTAGTATTAGAGATTGGACACAAAGAAGAGACAACTAATAAACTAAGGATGCAAGACAGAGATGTTTAAGGAAGAGCGTTTCGATTGGGGACCATCAACATGGAACAAATATTATAATTACATTTTTTTCTCCACTAAAAGAATGTTACATCTGGTATAATGATAGCCCTATTAGCCAAATTATTGCTGGTTCTCTCTGACAGTTGTGATGTTAGCTTGTTTCCCTCCTCTCTTCCATTGTACTACATTTAAAATAAGGCTCATATATATATGTTTTGCTGTGCATAGGCTATTGAAAATGTTTTGCAGTTTAAAATTTAATAAAAGTGAACACGTTTTCTTAGCTTTTAAACTGTCTTTTTTCTCTTCAAATGAGCCGTGTATCTCATCCTATCTGCATACATGGGGGGCAGCTCTGCCTGGTTGCTGGACTAAAAATAAAGTCTGACCAGTGTAGGGCCTGCTTCAGACTGAGCATGCTCAGTAAAGGGGGTAGGGTTATGATAACTCATGCACTCACTGGGCAGGTCCTGTGGGCAGTTGCAAGAATTTTACAATAGAACTGTTACCTCTGTATAGCTGGGGGGGGGGGGGGGTTGGGATAATGATGTAATGGGACAGTGGCATCATCCCAGCTTGCTTCCAAGCTCTAGGATAGTCCAGGACAGGCAAAACTGACCACGCCTCTTGATACACAAGTAGGAGAAGAAAGGCAGCTCTGTTTGAGGGGAAAACTGATAGTGTAAAAGCTAAGAACAAATGTTAACATTAATTGCATACTGTTTTAATAGCCTATATTCAGCAAATAAACATATGAGCTTTACTAGAAAAATGCATTTCAGTGGTCCTTTAACATGGCACTCTGTGAGAAGGGCAGGTAGGGAGCTGTCAATCTCCATATTACATCTTCTAGTCACAGCATAACCAGCAGCTCCCTATTGGTCAGTGTGGTCTTTTGGTGTAGGCTCCTGCCAGTAATGAATATAATTGCTCATTTGGGTCTGAACATTTCCAGCCTTTTGTTTTACTTGTGACTCTCTAGGTGTAAACCGCAATAGTCCTAAAGATCATAAAGATTGACTGGTAAAAATTTGAAAATTTTATTTAAGAAAATAACATCCAACTGACAAGTCCTTAGTATACCAATAGTTTCTGTAATCTGGCGTTTTTATTTTTTTAATATGGATCTGTCGCATATTCCCTGTTTTTCATAGTCATTAATACACAAACGTTCAGCATTTTTTTTGTATTTAAGCTAATGTGTTCTTGTCAATGGTTTAATACGGTATTCACACAGACAACAGCTCTCTTTTTTAAGTATGATGTGGCAAAAGGCAAACAAAAGAAAATGCTAAATGTATAGACATATTTGGCATTTTGGGTTTAGCTAAAATTTCTCTAAAACCCATATAGAAAAAGGAGTATTGTTTTTTATGTGGCTTTGTGGTTTGTAAATTCAGCTTGCTGAGTCGGGAAATGCTGATGGTTACCCTCTTTAAATCTGTATGATGTGACAATACATCAGACAAAGGGTTAATGTTATTCCAGTGTTCAAATATTGAAAGGAGCGTTTTGTTGGTGCTGGACTAAAGAATGAGGTATTGATTTGCCTAAATACTCAGCAAAGCTCACACTATTTTTAGCAGTGCCATTGTATTCTTTCCTGCTGCTAACCCCAGTGTTAGGATTTAGCACCCACATGGTTCTAGTTTTTGTCAGGATATATCACTGCTTGGTATCACAGGTTATATAAGTAGTGGATCAGTACTGAGAATTGCACAGTATCCAGAACAAGAGTCTCAGACTTTCTTGTTTTATTATTAAGAAAAAATGAATATTACTAAAAAATACATGCATTGCTACAAAACCACTAAAGCCCTTGTTAATACTGAACTCCAAGATCATATTGTAGTGTGTGTTTATATACTAGGCAGTGGAATGCCACATGTACAGTGAACTATAAGTAGTTCCCAAGTAACATTTTAGAGACAGGTCTTGAAGGTTTTGTGTGATGTAATGGCAAGGAGTATACCTTGATTAATTTGTATTCAAGTTTATTGTGTATGAGAATGCATCACTTAGACTAACCTTGCACTAAACAGTGCTAACACATCAGACATCTACTGTCTTAAATTACATTTCAATTACAATTGTCTTTAACTTTAATTTACTTAAATTTACAGTTTCTGTAATATGTTTAAATAAACGATTTGTTTCATCAAATGTCCTTTCTCCAGATATCCTACACTGTGGAAAGTTCTGATTAAAATATACTTACATATTGCGTCTATGTTGACTGTAACCTCATTTTTGAATATCGGCCACCCTTATTTCCTACACTTGCAATACCAATAACATCTAGGGAATAATGTGATTCAGTATAAATATTTCAAGGTTATATGCACTTAACCAGAAACTTCTGTTATTATTCAAATCTAAGTTAATGGTTAGTCAACCCCTCAAGAGAAATGTTCAGTATGTCATAAACTTTTCTGGAAGCTCCCTATATTAATAATGTAATAGGAGGTTAAGTACCAAAGGATAAGCACGTTTTGAAAGTAATACGTGTTATCTACTGCTAATTTTCTACTTTGTAAAGAGTAGCCTAATTGTAATGCCTTGATTGCCTCCCTTTATGTTCTTGTAATCCAGTAGTGGTGTTTTAGCAACTTTCACACGGAAGCACATTGCTCTTTTTAAGAAGAAGACTATTGCCATTTATTAAAAAAAGAAACACGCAAGCGCATTTATAAATATCACATTTTCCAAACAGATGTGTAAAAATCTGCCTATGTACATAAACAATATAATGCACATTAGAGGGCTATCTGTTAACTTAATAGTCATAAAATATTTTAAAAAATTACTACCAATCTTAAATTGCCATGGCTTCAAATGCTAAAAGTGCATTATCCAAAATATTTAAAGGAAAGAAAATTAAGCTACAACAAAGAATACCTTTTAAATGCAACGTTTCACGTGTTGTTTATCTTCCTTTTGCAAAGTGCAGAATACATTTTTACTGATAAAATACATTTTGTTGGTTTACGTTTACAGACCCTGCAGTAGGTATTGAGAAAAGTGAGGATTGAAAGGAGCTGGCATGGTGATGAGCTTTGATATGTGGGAGCAGGGGCGTTTCACTTCTCCTAACAGCTTTAGTTCCACAAGCAATAGGGATATAACTGCCCCTTTGCCACTGAAATGGTTAATTTTATAAAAGGGATAATAGTGTCTACTATTTTTCTTCCCTTAAGGAATTAAAGAGACACGAAGGTAGTAAAACAAGACTGAGCCGTTCAAAGAGTATACTTTTCATCTAACATAACAAAAATCCTTGTTGGCTTTTTGTGTGATGTTATGACTCAGTAGAATTTAATTTAAAGGGAGATGTAAGTGAGCTGGATAATGAATACATCTGATAGAGGAGAATTAGTAGTGTATGAAAACAATTTTTTTGCATGAAAATATCCAAAAATAAACATTAATTAGCTTACCTTGAAGTTGGCAAAATTTCCTGTTTTTTGGGGAATTTGCATTTGATTGTGTACACCCATAGACATCCCACCTAAATTAGCATTGCATTCAGAATCAGGCTAATACATTGTATCATTCTTCAACTCAGTGGCTTCAGGCATGCTTAGTACAAGAACTGCAAGAGTAACTTCTGTACCAGAAAGGTCAAAATATGTACCCTGCTGTGTTTCCTGTGTGTACCCTGCTTATGTAAGTGTCCTGTGGGTGTGAACAGCTGGATTTGACATTTGTGCAAATAACTTTGTAAGTAAACTGATCTTTTCTATATAACACATTTTCATACACTATCATTTTTTCTCTATCTGATGCATTCATAAACAAGCTCCCTTACATATGCTTATAAGTTTCCCTCTGCTTGCCTTCTTAGTCTTTCTCACTCCTCCCTTCCTTCAGAGAAGGACACTCTTTGAAGCGGGTGGGGAGGGCAGACCGTTTAATGCATATTACTGTTCATGAATAGTGACTTCCAGTTCAGGGACCTTTATATTTGCCAAGAGTCTGGACACATCTTCAACATTTTGCTATGGATATGCTTTGGTATGATCTTGTGAGCATACTGTAAGCAAGAAAACATTTTGCTTTTTTTCAACAAAGACTATCTTTCTACTGGTGTAATTATTTGTATATTATGTCATATTTAAAATGTATAATGTAATATGTTTCCTTTTTTGATCTTTTTTTTTTGTAATAAAATAAATACCACCATTCAAAGTTAAACTGTTATGAAAGCTCTGGGTTTTCTGGGCCTGCCAATACCTGATATGTATAGTTTTATTTATGACCAACATGTAGTTAACGGTGATAACCGCATAAACAGATTTACTCTGCATGTGGGATCTAAAACACATTATGCTTAATCAGAGTAAAGGAACTCCTAACAACAAAATAAACCTATATATTGGTTGAATATATTATTCCGTTAAGCCGCTCTGTTGCGTAGTGCGTTCGACTTAGCGATGAGCGCCGCAGGCGCTGCGAGGCGAGCCGTTAAATCGTAGCACTTTGGCAATGAGCGCCGCAGGTGCTCATTGCAGGCGAGCCATTAAACCGTAGCACTTAGAAAAAAAATACGAGGTGAAAAAAAATTACGAGATAAGCGGCGGAACAAAAACAGTAAAAAAAACACTAAACACTAACACTGAAAAATAAAACAAAGGTCACTTATAGCATGGGGAACCAGGCAGGACGTCTGGAAGTGAGTTGGAACTGCAATTTAGATCGATTTAGCAGAGTTAGAAAGATCGAAAACCGGCTAAGCGAGTAAAAAATGGCCGCCGAAAAAAATGAAAACGAGGCTATACTACTACGAACTGCGTAAAACACAGTCACAGACGTATGTCTTTGAAAAACAACGAGATAAAGGATGCGGATAACCCGCGCAATGAGTAAAAAGACAGTAGCGAGTACATTTTACGAAACACAATTACAGATTTACGCATTAACAGATTTAACGACTTTGTCTCGCGCAACATCAGATTTCCCGCCTAAACAAACGCATTTGATGTGAAATATGTTGCAAGTTTCAAAAATAAAATGTAAAAAAAAAAAAAATTGTATTTATTTAAAAAAAAAAAAAAAGGGACAAATTTAGCGTCATGTGTGGCAAACAAATTTCACTACATTTAATTTTTAGTGACCGTCATTTGACCGTTTGACCATATTTACTGTTAAACTGTAGTACTTTAGAGGGCTGAGCGATGAGCGCCGCAGGCGATCATTGCCGCCGCTAAACCGTAGTATTTTGGCAATGGGCACCGCAGAAAAAATGACGTACGAAAACCACGGAAAACACGTACCGATAATCTGCTAAGACGCATACCACACATTACCCACCATTTAACGACGGACGGATCCTCCACTAAGACGCATACCACACATTATCCGCCATTTTAGGATAATGTGGAAGTACACAGCTACGTTAACGGTTTCGGATCGCGCACGCACACTATTACACTGCACACATTCAGCACGCTTACACAGCACCTCCACACCACTAATGCTGCAGCAACATCAACACAGATTGCCAGCTCTTCAACACAATGCATAAAAATACGTAAATTCATTTATTAATTTGATTTCTATATTTCAGTAGTACACACAAAACAACATTAGCTACCTTACAATTCCATATGTATATTAATAACTAAACAACTTTTAAAACATACACATCTGATTGCCGTCATTTTTTGACGGGCAATACGCTAGTTTTAATGTAATAATCATGTCTTCCCAATAATACATACTTGCTAAAATAAGATTTATATAATTTTAACAAAAATGTATAAAGTTTCTAACTTTCTAGCAAAAACTATCAATGTAAGAAACATGTACAATATTAAACATTAAAGCTCGATCTACTCATTCTAAATAGACACCAACAGCCTTATTAAATTGCGTTTCAACCAATTGAATAGGGCTCTATTTAAGCACAGAGCATATTTTTTTACCGAAGTTTTTAGTTAGTGAAGACCTTGCTTTTGGATAGAAGTTCACTAACTATTTGCTATGTGCTTAAATAGAGCCCTATTCAATTGGCCGAATCGCAATTTAATAAGGCTGCAAATATTTTAGGTTTACACTCCCTTTTGTGTCTAGCAAAGAGTCTACAATCTAAAATTAAAGTGTCAAAATTATTAAAATAACAACCTATTTGAGCTAACTCTTTACAGACCACAATATATGGGGCCTGATAGCAAATGGTCAATTGGATTCCATCTACTTGTCCCCCCTCTCCTAAAAAGGATACTTTTTATATGAATATCTGATTCTAAACTGATTGGGTCAGACTTTTATCTACGGTCTAACTGACCCTAAGTGAAGCTAAGCCCAATATATTCCTCGGACGTTGATCATGGCCAATATGCTGGCACTTCGCTTAGGACCAGATTGCCTCCATCAACCCTCCCCATCACCTAATTATTAATGTAAAAATACATCCTGTTTAGACAAATGTGTAGATTAAAAGGTGGGACCTGACCCCCTCTATGAGCATTATTTCCCATATAATGGTATTTCTTCAACAACAAGAACTTTATGTATGATCAAGTTTACTATGGGTGCATTGGATCCAAATGAATGGTTTCTTATGTTATGAAGGGCAACTGGATCCCACCTATAGATAACCTCCTCCTTCAAGTAATGATGGGATTTGATTGCATCTGATTTTTTTCTAAAGCCAAATGCTCTACTTGCACTGAGGGACAGTGGGATGAAGCAGTCAGATTGGAGTACACCCAAAAGACACTCACCCACTCCTGTGGATGTGGGGCCAATATAGGTGTTGTGGTGATTAGGATTGAGTAGATTAATACAACATTCCATGTGAGCCAGCCACTAAATAAATAGTGGAGAGGTTAAATAAATGTGGGTGGGGCATGTAAAAGTCAATGGTTAATTAATTTTTCTATATATAGAAAGGGGTTGTCAGAATGTAATTTATCCCAACTCTTAAGGCCACTAGCGCTTGGGCGATGTGTAGAATAAAATAGATAATGTTGTTGTCCAACTAGTATGCTATTGCCGGTCTTCCATTTTAGAGATGTGCGGCTATTTCTCTGGACACTGTTCGATGTCTTAAAGATATAAAGAAAAAGGGGGGAGGAGAGAGAGAGAGCACACAAAATCTAGTGCGGATCAATTGCGGTCTTAACAAACTTGGAATAGTAAGAATAATCATATGTGACTCTCACCTTTAAAATACCTCAGAAATATGAGGTATTTATGTAGCTTCGTGTCAGATCTTCTTCTGAACAGGCGTACTTTGCTTCTGGTTCCCACCAAATGCACCTTGTGGTGTTGACCCTTCCACTATTTTCTCTAATAGAAGAGGTGTTGTTCTGCTGTATAGAGTCTTGATAATATGATCCAGTGGAAATTGTCCACATAATAATATTAATATTGGATTTTAATCGATACAAAGATTGTGGAATTGATAAGTACAAAATAAAATCAATGTGGAAATTTGTATAAAAACATAAATCAAATGCTTTTTTTTGTTTTTTTTTTGTTGCAACTTTCTCAGTGATAATATAACTATATATATATATATATATATATATATATATATAATTTTAAACCTACCACAATCTGTAGTAATCACCTTCCTACAGTTGGCAGCCGGGAGGTTAGCACTCATTTTGTCGTTTTTGTATTCTATGAAGAACAAGGCAAGACAAAAAAGTATGTAGTAATGAAAATGTGCTTACTGCTTTAAACATTCGGGAAATGTCCTCCCATGAAAAATGAATGCTGCATAGTTGATGTTTGTATTTCTCAGCTTCTTTACACTGACCTCTCAATAAGAGGTAGATAATAAAAAAATACTATGTTTGAAGGCAAGACCTAGAGGGCTAGACAGGGCACAGGATAATAGTGTAGTACTGTAACCAGTATGACTTATGAAAATTGCCTGCGGTCTCTTTGTCAGGATGCTGGGGAATTGTGCTGCTATATAACCCTGTTGCACTGATATCCTCTTCTTTTTTCTCTTATTTTATGTAATGTTCTGTTAACTTGTGTTCAATAATAAATAAAATAAAAAGAATGGATAAAAAGAAATGAATGCTGCAAATATGTAAAATCCTACTTAAAAATACAGCTTTGCAGTCAATTTAGAGCTAGAGTATATAACATAATGATTTTTTTTATTTATTTCAAGCTATAATCTAACTGTTCATCTGTAATATTATACTCTGGTGCTGGTATTTTGGCTGGTGCTGGCATTTTCTTTGGTCCTAGCATTTGGCTTTTTTTGAGCTGCATGCCCAAGGATGTATGTCTTTTTTGCAAATGAATTGAAACAAAGGCAGATACTTATAGGGCTTGATTACATGGTTGCAAGTGGACTTTCTATACAGGGAGCCAAGTAGTTATTAAATTCATCCCGCAGTAAACCTTTTCGAGTGACCACTACATATGAACTGTTCCTTCTTCTACCTTTTTAGGCTACTTTTTACCTAAAGTGCTATGGCTCCCCTAAGAGTTACTGAACATCCTTGTATGGCACGTGCTCACAGTGAGAGAAATCCTTGTGTGTAAACTCAACCTCCCCGAAGATAAAACCCTTATAAGACATTTTAGGGATCTAGGAGTGTCCCAGTAAAGGAAAATAAATAACCTAAAGAAGCCTTTTTAGGACACTAATAACAGTAAAATGAAGCTTACATATCCTAAAACATTAAAATACTATTTTCTAATGGTTAGCAAAGCCCTTTGCAACAATACTAAAGAACACTTGAATGAGTCTGTATGTCAATTACAAATACTTGCTCACACAACATGGACATCCAACTATAGTATGCAAAGTCATACATGGTAAATACAGAGCCCGGGGATAATGTCTACCAACCTGCCTCCCATCCATCTATGTATCCCCTGTCATTTAATATATAATGTGATGTGTCTGAACTGCAGTGCTCATGTTCAAGATTAATAAACCACATAGATGTGTTTGAGTGAGGAACATGCAGCTATATAAACAAAATGCTGCAATATTTATTGATGTTCTTTAACTTTACTGGGCTTGCTATGGGAATTATTGTGTTTCTGCTCTCCGGCTTGCAACTTAACACTTGCATCTCCTTCATTTACTTGGAAGGACCTTAGGGTGTGTCGGAAGCTATTGTCCCTAACGTGACAAACCCCATTTATGGGAGCCATTTAACAGATATTTAAATTCCCTAGAAAAAGCTCCCATAGCTACTAATCAGCCTTGTGGGAGCCATGTAATCGAACTAATAGACGGTAACCACACAATTTAGAGACAGACTATTCCCTGTACACCACAAGTGTTCACCCTTAATTTGATTTATTCTACTTCTGATTTTTCCATTTTTTGTTATTAGATTGCAAACAGATTGGGTCTGTCAACCCCTGACTTTTCAAACTGTATCGTTCCAGTATAATTTTGTTTCTATTTTTATAGCTTTTTTTTTTTTTTTTAAGTATTATTTTATCGACATCACCATGTAGGTGACAAAACTGCCTGAAATTAGGTTTTCTTCTTCTAACCTAATTACAGATGGGGGAAGCAATTAACCAAAGAACAAATCTGACTAGAAAGCTGTTGTAACAGACTTTCTGTGGTATACATATGCATTATAGGTTTTGTTGTACAGCTCAATAACTCCCACATGCCATCAAAAATCCAAGAGCTGATGCTGACATTTCCAGTGGCGAGTGGGCAGATTTTGTGTGGAAGGCGTTGGTTATTGCCTGTATTCTAATCTGTGCACTTTTCATGTAGGAATAAAGACACAAATCCAATCTCTTGTAAAGGTCCAAAAGAGGGGGAACATTTTAACTTGTATAATTAGAGAGACCGCATAGGTAAAGCGTTCTAGCAAATGTACTGATTATTGCAGAAATGAGAAGTACGCACATAAGTATAATTGTATTTGGTTGTTGTTAAAAATCATGAGGTGACCTGTTAAAGGGTCATTGTACTAGCTTTTCAAACTTAGAAAAAGAAACTTGCTTGTCAAGTATGTACCAAACTAACAATATTAGAAGTTGTGTAAGCCATGGACATAAAACTTTTTTAAACTCTGTTTACAGACATTGATTTTGCAAGTCATGAAAGCTGTATTACATTGCCTCAAAAGTAGGACATTGCATCAAAAGATGTATGACTTTTTTTTTCCCTTCTTAATAAAGCTTAGTCAGACTTGTGTGTGCAGTTGAGTTTTATCAAGAAAATCAAATAATAATAATAAAAACATAGCGGTCATGCACAAGCAATGTTTTATGCTTACAATTTCAAACTTTCAAGCTGAAATATATGGGAACATGTGGTTGCTCAAAGTTAAGGCCTACAATCATCTATTTAAAACATTTGCGAGTAATGGCCAAAACTACGCAAGAGCATCTGCTTCTCCGTTATGGACTCGCACACTTGTAATAATGGTAGATATTGTAATGACTTTGTGCTCCACAGTCCATTAGTGTTTTGAAGCAACATGTTAGTAGTAGACCAAATTTGGAAATATACACTGTAGTTAGAACGGTGCCAGCAGCACTGATATAATAACATGTAAGTTCCGTATTTACAAGGTCAATGATGAGAATATGGAATTGCACTTTTTTCATGTTTGTTTATATAGTAAACATTTACAATAGTGGCTAATAGCAACATGATCTCTGTTTCAAGGCCATTTCTGTTTTACTACTTTGTATCCTATCTTATCTTTATTTTGTTTTAGGTCCCCAGCTGAGTGCACAGTTGGACGGCTGGCTGTCCCAAGCACAAACCTCAAAGAAACCAGCAAGAGCCATAATCGCACCGTGAGTTTGATAATATTCAACACAATGAAAAATGTAATCTGTATTTCGTCTTTGGAAACAAGTAAATTTGGCCTAAATGTATATGATCACATCATTTATAGCAGAAAACGATATTGAGTTTTTGTACTGTATGTGCCACAACAGAGCTTTTATATTGCTATTTAGGTTATGTAAAAAATACTTTTTGTTGTTTAGTAGTGTTAGACTCTCCACGACCCTTTGGACCACAGCACACCATGCACTTCTGTTAGTCACTGCCCCTCTGAGTTCCCTCATATATCGATCTCCGCCTCTGCTGCCCCCTTCTTTGTATCTTTAATCTTTCCCATAAACTCAAGACTTGGACCCCTTGCTCACTGAGCCTTAGGGAGTTCAGCTACACCTCCCTGACAAGGCCCAATGAAGGCCGAAACGTACATCTGGGGTTTGTAGTTTTGCATGTTCAGGGTAGTGTCTGGTATTTCAGGGCTGGGTCACTCTAGTGAGTAGGACCAGACTGATATACTACACAATATTTGTTTCTGTGAATGGCACAAGTGAGCTAAAAGAGGTTGCTCTCAGAGTGGGTTATCATGTCCATAGAACTAAACTATTGCGATTAGTTCGTTTTCTGATGGATCACCTCTAACTGTTTTGTTCAATCTTTCCCAAAACTAGTTTAGTTTTCTCTAGGGAATCTTGTCTTCTTGTGATAATGACCAAAATATTTGGGCTTTAGCCTAATGCTCAAACCTTCCAGTGAACTGTTTGGTTTGATTTCCTGTAGTATTGATTGTCTGGATCTTCTTTCAGTCCAAGGGACTCTAAGCAGTTTTCTCCAACACCACAATTGTCAATTATATGGCACTCAGACTTTGTTATGGTCCGGCTCTTTCATCCGTATATTGCTACTGGGAATACCATAGTTCTAATTATGTGAACCTTTTGTTGATCATGTAATACCTTTTGCTTTCTAATAGCTTACCCAGACTTGCCATAGCGTTCCTTCCCAGAAGGAAACGTCTTTTAATTTCATGGCTGCAGTCCGCATCTGCAGAGATCTAGGAGCCCGTAAAATCTGTCTCTGCCTCCACTGCTTCTCAATGCAGTGTAATAACAACTAAACCTTAATTAAATGATAATATTGTAACTACTAAATAGTGTGTATTATTATTATGCAGGTAGAAAAATGCGATTAGGTAGTCCGAAAAGGCCCTAAGCCAAAATGTAGGTGGTCCACCAAAATACTCATCAATTTGGTCCTTTTATTTAAAATCGGCAGTTCTGAAACTTATTTTCTAATTTACATTTTGTCAGCAACAGTTCAGCTTGTCTACACAGCCCACTTAAAAAGTGTCAAGTTTATAATGCTGCCATAAAGCAGAAACAACTCTCTGCTTCACAGCTGTGACCGGAAGCTTTATGTGGAGAGGATAACATGACTAACAAAAAACTGAGACTTTTTGCGGAGTCACAGCATGAATTGTTCTGACAAAATGTAAATTTATTTTAATGGCTTTGCACTTGTCCTGTACCTTTGATACACTCTAACTGCTTCGAAATTATATATATTTGTATCTTTGACTTACACTCCAGCCCTTATTCTGCAATTTTTATAATTTCTCTGTCTCAAATATCTGTTTTGACGTACACTTTATTCATTTTGATTCAAATAACTGCTACCAAAGTATAAGAAACCGTTTTAAAGAATGCCTTAACTTTTTAAGCTTTTTTTTTTTTTTTTTTGGCTCTTTTTAAAGATACAAGAATTTGATAAAGGAGCGTACATGGCTAATGGGAAGAAGTGTTTCTCTCTCATTGCTCACTAATTAACCAAAGTACCAGGCTCAGGATGTTGATATTTGCAGGGGGGAATACTCTGATGGTGCCAGCAAATATCATCCCTGATCTTTACTTCCTCCAGTACGTTTAAATTGCACATCTCCCACCCTGGGTGCAAGCAAGGGAAAAATCATAGGGATTGTGCCCATTGTCACAATCAGGGTAATATCAATCTATAGTGTTACAGTAAGTAATTAAAAATGCATGAAATAACCCATTAAATGACCAAGAAGCAGTCTGAGAAACTGATATTAAAAATGGAAGAAGCACAGCAATATAGCCATATTGGATGTTAAATGGTAAAAAACAATGTGGTCTGTAGGATGTGTTCGGTCTGTTCCCTTCAACAAATCCCATCCACGTAACAATGGCCAAGTTTTAAACCTAATCCTATAAACCATTAACAACAATTAACAAATCACATGTGTATTAATTATCCACATGGTGTTACTTGTTAACCCTTTTGCAACCAAAATAATTTGCAGAAGGGCCTGTGTAAGCTCCAGATAATGAACTGTGAATAGTTATTTCACCACTTGTAAATCTAAGAAATGTGTGTTTTTATAAATTCAGTAATAAAACCATATGTAAATAAAATTGTTTTAAAATGACTGTTACCTGCCTTGTGTGCTTACCCCATCACTGTCCTGTGTGCATGTGTCTGACCATGCCCATATCTGAAGTAATTGGTGCTGTATTTTTCTTTTATTTGCTTAATTTTCTGAACACTGGATAATTTACAGTCCTATCCTGTTAATAGATTACTTATTTCAAAGCCCCCAAAAGTTTTAGATTTCACATTTTTAAAGTCTTCTGGCAGATTTCTGCAAATTAGTGGGAAGGTATTTATCAAAAAGAGGATGTCTTGGAGTTCTTATATTTTAGTTTGCTTGTCTTTTTATTTTGTTTGTCATTCATCGTGAATTTAAAATGGTAGGCTTTAAATATTTTTTTATTAAAAAAACAAGCACAACAATTGTTAGAAAATCTTTAAACTTTCTGCTGACACCGTGTAATTGCTAGAGTGCAACATACCAACTGAGTTATGGATTTCTAGTGAAATAGGTTACATGTCTAGTAAACAGTATTTTTTTATTTTTTTATTTTCAGTCATGCTGGATACACTTATTGCGGGTCCTGTGCAGCACATGCCTATAAACAAGTAGATCCTTCCATCACGTAAGTAATTTCATCTTCAGGCAGCTTGGACAATATTTACATAGTCAATTATAATATTGAAAGAAGCACAAAGAACTGTTAACATAAATCTGTAAATGACCTAAGTTACATTGCTGAAACCAGAAGTTTTAAGCTGTGGTCCTTAGAGCTACTAGTAATACAAACCGTTCTGTTAGATTATATTTCCCCAACGTGCAAAGCATTTGGCCACCCCTCACTTCGACTGGGCACATAGGTCAGGTATCTAGTAGGGGTGTCCTTATCTCACATTGCCTCAGGTGAGGTTCAGCGCACCCGGCATGGGATCCTCTATGCTGGGTTTCCAAGTAAGTCTCATCCATGCAAGCACAATACTCACTGGTCACCCCTAGCAAGGGAGGGAAGCTAGTATAAGACTGAACATGATGCAATATTTACCTTCTAGTTACTGTGTAACTGTTCCCCATTGTTTCAGTCCTATTAATGAGCCTTTAATGTCCCAATAAACTATTCCTTATCTGGTTGAATTACAAGGCATAGTGCTTTGGTTCTTCAGTGAAGGTTGACCTGCATCTCTCAAACGCAAGACAGCACAGAGGAAGATCCCTGCAGCTTGACGGATCCCTACCCACAAAGTTTGCTTAGTTTCACCAGTGCTTAATTGTATTGTTAGTGAAAACTGTTTTACATGACAAATTATTATGAACCTAGATTTAAAGTGCTCAGAAATAATGTATATTCATTTAGTTGAGTAAGGGTTTATATTTTGGTAATAATAAGAACCACAGAAAATATTTTAAGCAATGGATACTAGACAAATGGTCCTAATGTGTGAGCTCGCTGTTTGATATTCAAAATAATTATTTAATGTTTTGGTTTCCTCCGCTCCCTTTTAGAGAGCAGGTTTGATGGATCAATTTACTTGGCTGGGGAATTTATTTTTTTGCAGTTCTGTGAAATTAGTGTCTTAAGGAGATTTTATGCAAATAAGACATCTAGACTTCTTAAACGGTGCAGTTACTATGTTTATCTATGAATTGTGAATTACGAACAGAGGGGAGCAACGTAATCCTAATCCATTTAATTTAATGCTCCCACTCAGTGGTTCTCCAAAGAATAATGCCGATCCCTAAGGTTTTATTTGCCAGTTCTCAGGAGAGATGAGAATCTAACACTCTAAACATACCAGTATCATTAGTTTATAGACAGATTATCGATGTGCGTATCTGCAGTTAAAATGCACACTATGCAAATGAATGCAAAATCACATAAAATAATAATGTGCCACATGTAGTATTGTTTTGTTAAAAACATTCTGGATCTCAATGCTGATCCTTATGAGCACTGAAAAGTAACCAGCAGGTCTCCAGACCAGAACGGTTGAAGGTCCCTGCTCCCACTTATTGCTTCTGAATTGTACAAGTTGCAAAAGGAGTCTAGCTTTCAACCAAATCATGCACATTTCTAGGTGGTGTTTTGCAAGCTGATATACTGTGTTTCAGAACAACTGTAAAATCATATAGACAACGTACATTTTGGTCAGTAACCTGTTAGTGAGCCTGGACAGCCTACTTTGATATTGGCAAATGTCTTTAGCTGCTGCAGTGGTTTGAAGCTCTATGTAAAGTGATGCAGCAAGGTATTTAGAAGAAAAATGACATGGCATGTAGAAACAAACAGGAGGGTTAACTTGCTATATCACAGGCAGGTTGGATTTTGCTGATTTAAATTATGGTAAACGATAACAGTCTGCAAGAATAATTAGTCTTAAATCTGTGTATGCTGTTTTTACAATATTTTTATAGTTTACACTAAGCTGCCTATATTTTCACCATAGGCAAAATAATCCTTCTCCTGTCCCTGGCTATTCATTCTCCTAGTCTGCTGTTTAATGTTAAAACTCATCATTAATGGCTCCAATCAGGAGAACATATTTTTTTTTTCCTTTTTTTTTTTAACCAACAATACTCACTTATACACAAATGCTGTACAATCTTTTTTTTTAAACATATCTTACTTGATTTTCTCTTTAGTTATATTCGCTAATTGGCTAAAATTATTACAAAATTCCTTTTTAACAACAATGGAAACAGTTATAACAAAGTTGCTAATCCAGATATTTAGTTTTCATTTTATTATTCTGTGTTATTTTCATGTTTTTTTAATTTAACTCTTACCACAATGTTATCAAAAAATATTATCCTGTTCTCTGTTTTTAATTTTCTTTCAGGAGAAGAGTATTTATTCTAGGCCCTTCCCATCATGTGGCTCTCTCTAGATGTGCACTCTCCACTGTGGATGTATATAGAACGCCGCTATATGACCTTCATATCGATCAGAAGGGTATGTTTTTAAAAACTTTGACATAAAGGGTCACTCTAGTCTAGTCTAAAACGTTTTATTGATGTATATGAAATGAAAATGTTTTATAATTTACCAACATTTTTTTTTTCAATGACAGATTATATTAATTTAAGATCATTACCAATAATGTATTACAGAAACCAGTAAAAAAAAATGTTTTCACCAGCATTTATCTGGAATTGTAAAGAAAGTCTTATGGAAAGCTTGCTAATTGTGTTTACTTATCCGATATACATTTAATTGAATGGGAATACAGTCACAAAGAGTTGCTGTTCACACATCATCAAGACTCATTACCCCTCTGTCTCCTATAACATGTCAGGACAAAGGCGTAACAAACAATCCCGTTTTGTGCCATTTTTTCTACACTATAAACCAAATATTTTATACATCACTAGACATTTCTGGACAAAAGTAATCCTTTAAACTACATAATGTTCCAGAAATTAGGGAATGATTTACTTTTTTACATTTTTAAAGGCATAGTAATATCCCAAAATTAAAATTTTCTGTCATGACTTTTAATTGGTTAAGCTCAACATAAACACATTTTCTTGTTATTTTGTATGCAAAATAAGTTTATTTCTTTTAAGAAAACTTACTGAAAATGTCTGGTTTTCCCCTTGATTTGTAGGAGTTCTTATCATCTTTCTCAAACAGTAGTAGAGTGTGCAGCAAACTTCCATGTGGTCACCTCATTATTGTCCAAACATGGAATTGTAATGTCCATTTTCAAATGGCTTTTGCAGCACATCTAAGTGTTTCTATTGGTAGCTTTGTATTAGATTTTGTTACTATACCTTTACAGGTTTCAGTGGAATTATATTGTAGGGATTCCCAGCATTTCATAAGCTGTATTTATATCTTTCCAGTATATGGAGATTTGTGGAAGACAGGGATGTTTGAGAGGATGTCTCTACAGACAGATGAAGATGAACACAGCATTGAAATGCATTTACCTTACACTGCTAAAGCAATGGAAAGGTATGATCTAGCCTTAAATTTTATATTTCTGGCTTTATTTAACTGAAGTCAATTGGGGCTTATTTATAAATACGTTTATCTTGTGCAGTTTGGAAAAAGTGACAATAAATTTGTTTTATAAGCGCAGTGTTACCAAACATTACAAATACGTAGATAATTTTATATACAAAGTGTGTTTCACAAGTAGGGATTATTTTCACCTGTTGATTGCAGGTAGCAAAATAATATTGGTTTGTAAATGTGAATTTAAAAATTCAATGCAGAACATCAGCCCCTATAAACGATTTTAGTCTCAGAAAGGGAATTTATAACTGACCACTTAAATGTCACGTTTGCTATTTTTAAGGGCTTGATAATTTGCAAACTATAAAGTGTTTTTTAAAGTTTAAAACCAATAAATAAAAGCTTTAATTTTTATTTATACTATTTTGCTTTAAGGGTGACAGACATTTTGTTTTTATTCTTAAAATGATTAAATAATTGAGACAAATTAATAATAATAATTATATTATTATTAATAATAAATATTATTAACGTTTATTTGTATTGGGCCAACATATGTATCGCTGTACAGGGGAAGAGAACAAGGAAAAATACAATTTTAACAACTGCAGAAAATGAAGGGATGGGAGGAACTGCTGAATCAGATTAGATATATACACTTGTATATAGCGGTCCTTTTACATTGAAGTAACCGCTGGTCGTACTGTTTGCCTTGTAAATAGGCAATTCATAAGGCTGCACAGTAAAAAGAATGGCTTACCATTTTGATTGTACATGTATATTTTCTCATGGATTGTAGGTGAATTGACACTCATGTAAATGTTCAGCATTCAGTTGTGAATGAAATATTGATAGGCAAAAAGTTATAATCATTTTTTATTGAATCCCTTTTGCACATGCTTTTTATACATGCTAATATAATGAATATTCAAATTCAATAATGATTCAAAGTATTGCAGAGTTTTACAGAACAACCTAGATTAAGGAAGATAAATGTAATTTTTGTTTTTGTAATAGATGTAAAATGATATTGCAGTGCTAGTGAGTGTTATTTACAATAAAATAATTAGTCTCTATAACTCAATTTGTTCAGTTGTACTAGTTTCCCTTTGGGATAAAGGGATTATACTAGAAAAAAAAGTAATATATTTATTTTTCTAGATTTTACTTGGTATTTTCTAGAACCCCCACCCAGCGTATAGAATTTATCAAGCCATCTTCCACTCAGCCAGCCCTTTTACAGCTCCACCTGTTATGTATTGGTTACCGCAATGAGTAGATAGTCTGACAATTATGTAGTATTTTAGTACGTTTTATATTTATACTTGGAATTGTTAGACATTTGCTAGGTGACTTCTGTAGGATGTCACCTAACAAATATATCACTCCTAACCCAAGCCAACCCCCTGATACTTCTTTGTGAAAATAAATTGTATGCATGAAAATGAATGACTTGACACTCATTTGTTTTCTTTCTTCTTCTTAAGCCATAAGGATGAGTTCACTATCGTTCCTGTGTTGGTTGGAGCACTTAGTGAATCAAAGGAGCTGGAATTTGGGAAACTTTTTAGCAAATATCTAGCAGATCCTACTAACCTCTTTGTAATTTCATCAGATTTCTGCCACTGGGGTAAGTAAAAAATCATAATCCACTCGAGTTACCAAGGCAAACTTTGTAATAAAAGCTATATGTTAAAAGTAATAAAAGGGCATATTTACAATTTTGACTTTAAAGTGCTACCCTGTGGTCCTGATCACAGCTGATCAGGGTGCACACACTCTAAGCATCTATGAATCTTCTGCTCTGAAGTTGTACATTTTGGGGTGATTAAATCCCTGCACAAGCAGGGAGGAAAATTGCTTTGGGGTGTGTTCTCTGATCAGCAGTGATCTGAGCACACAGGAAGCCTTTTATTCTGAAAACATCTGGCTACTCCTGGCAGATTAATGGCATTGGGACATGCTGAACTTTACACAAAAAGTTGCTCATAAGTAAAATAATAACAAAAAAAACAAAAACACATGTGTGTCTGTGTATATAATATATATATATAATTATTACCTCTGCCACTTTTGAGTCGTTTTAATATACTTTGGATGAATATTTTTTTTTATACTCAAAACCTGTGTGAGGATTAAATGATTGATAGGAAATGTGGGTGTTCTGATGCCTTTTTAAGTTTTATTAATTGTTTTAGGAACTAACTTGTAAATAACAGACTTTAAGCAATTTTCAAATATCAAATTAAATGCGAACACAAAACACTAACGAGGAGGGATAAACAGTCATTTGATCTTCTAATTTTGTTTTTTATTGTTATTACAACAAGGTCAAAGATTTCGTTACACATATTATGATGAATCCCAAGGAGAGATCTATAGATCAATTGAAAACCTAGATAAAATGGTAAGTTTTTTTTTTTTTTTTTTTTTTCTGTATTGAGTTCTAAAAGCTTTCTTAATTGTGCGGACAAAGCATTTTTCATGTGTATGCCATTTGATTGTCAGAATTTGCGGCTGCAGGTCAAAGACATTTTATAACCAAGGAAAATAATACTGGTTTACCTGAAGCTAATGATATGGACTTTTCCACATTTAAAGGGATATGGAAGGTTCCCTGTTTTTAATATTAAAATAAACTACCTAAGTTTTAGTTTGCATATCTAAACTTCATTATATTCACAATCTTTGCTTTTACTCACTGAAATGTTCCAAATAGTCACTACAAAAGTCTGCTCCCAGCAGCTCATGCAACAGTGTTTCTATTGGTACTACAGGGTCAAGTCACATTATGACCAATGCCTCCTTTTTTACATCAGCAGCGCATAGTCAATGAAATACGGCACTTGTCCTGAGCTGGCTTTGTGTTTATATAAGGTGACATGTAGGCATTCTGCAAACATATCAACCATTGCTGTCATGGGTAGAACATTCAATTTATCCAATTTTGAAAAGGGGATGATCATTGGCTTTCGGGCCAAGGGTGGCAGTATTTCTAAAATGGCACAGTTTGTGAACTATTCGAGTGCTGCTGTGGTTAAAGTGTACTGTGACTGGACACAAGTTGCCATTATGAATAAACGGCGTTGAAACTGCGGAGCACCATGTGCCATTGATGTCAGGTGATCATAGGCAAACGAACCAGGGGGCTACCAGACTTGTGTCTAAAACAGTACACCAAACCCTGTTGCGTATGGAGCTCCGAAGCAAACGGTTGGTCACTGCACCCATGCTGACGAGGGTTCATCATCAGAAACAACTTAAATTTGCATGACCGTAACGAAATTGGACCTCTTCTTACTGGCAAAGAGATAACTTCTCTGAGTCATGTTTTCTGTTCCATCGACTGGACGGATGTTGGCGTGTCAGGTGTGAAACCTGCAAGAACAAACACTCTGCAACCATTGTTGGAAGAACACAAGATGGTGGCTGCAGCTTTATGGTCTGGGGAATGTTTTCTTGGGATTGTCTGGGTTCACTCATACCTCTTGAAGACACTCTCAACCAATTGGGTCATCTATACATCCTTGCAGATCAAGTACATCCATACATGTTGACTGTCTTCCCTGGAGCAGAGGTTGCATTGTCCTGCTGGAAGATCCCATGTCATATGGCCAGAATTTTCCGAAAGTGTTTGGAAGAGCACGACAAAAACTTCCAAGTACTTCCCTTCTCTGTACTCCAAATTTCCTGAACTTGAACCCCATCGAGCCCCTGTATGACCACCTTGGTTGCCATGTTCACCATATGGATCCTCCATCACACACTCTTCCGCAGCTGTCTGGTGCACTGCTGTCTGTATGGCTACCGATACCCTTGCTAATCTTCCTATATCTTTTTGACTCACTACTACGCCGTCTTAACTGCTGTCCGTGCTCCACTCAGTGGTTATTCTGGATGTTCACTGGTGGTGATAATAATGTGTTTTGAAATGCTGCTGAGAGACAATCTTTGTTTGACTAGTACATCTACTACTACAGAGGCATTGTGTGCATGAGTTACATGGGACAGACCTTTTTGGGGACTATTTGGAAGTATTCAGTGAGCAAAAACTGCTTTTAAGCAAGTGTTAATAAGAGATACAAACAAAGACTTGGATAGTCTATTTTGATATTAAAAACAGGGAATCTTTCATATCCTTTTAAACAATGTGCAATTTATTCAAAACAAGTTAAAAATTATTTAGATAAGTTACATATAGGCAAATACAATAAAAGTGACCCAGCATAGATTCCAAATATGGTATAATTTTAAAATTATTAGTGACAAGTAATTAAATTATATTGAAAAATAACTGTTTTTATAGTCTCATAACTTCCTGATATCCATCAAACCCTCATATTTATATCAATTAAAAGCAATAGGTTTAAACAAAACCCTCAAGTCCATGATACTAATCATTGCACTTCCACTTTGGCCGCTAAATGGTACCCAAGGATCGAAGGGGGTGCAGTAATCCAGGGCACTGACTCCGCTTCTACATATGATAGTGCTAACTTATTGATCCCAGAGACTCCAATATTTCTATGCTTTTGTCTTTTGCTTTTGTTGATTTTCTCATTACTAGCACCTAATTTACTAAGCATTACAATTAATATACTGTTGTGTTTTTTTTTCTTCTATAGTCTACATATCTAGACTAGTCCTGTGTAGCCGACTGCACTTAAGATAATGAACTTCATGACAATAAACAAAGAGCTCTGAACATATTAGACTACAGTGTCCCTTTTAATTGTATTGAACACTTTTTATTAAAACCATATCATTATTTTTGACAATTTTTATATGTTTGGTCCTTTTTAGGGTATGAGCATTATAGAACAATTAGATCCTGTGCCATTTAGTAATTACTTGAAGAAATATCATAATACTATATGTGGAAGACATCCTATCGGGGTATTATTAAATGTAAGTATATCACTTTATATTATACACTGACTCTTCTTCCTTAGACAAGAAAAACCTGCACATTTTAATTTTCCATTTACTGTGCACAATAAATCTTACTGAGAGCGCTTGTTTTTTGGCCAGATCAACTACAACATATTTTTATTTTATTTTACAGCTAAGTTAATGAAAACAATGTTGACTGTCTTTTTCTTGGCATTGCAAGAAATTAAAAATATTATCTATATCCATATCTAAAATTTGGAATGATTTAGGCTACTCCCATGACAGTATTTATAAAACTGTCAGCTCATTGCTTTCATATTCCATCTATGTGATTTCTTTGTTCTCTAGAAAAGAAAACTTGCAGCCAAAGAACAGATAATTAATTTCAACATTTTTAAGTTACAATTAAAACTAGTATTTTATATATATTACTAGCGAATTGCCCGTCAAAAAATGACGGCAATGAAATTGGAAGTGAGCTAAGGGTGTTTGGTGTATAATAATGAAATATATAATACATTAATGAATGAATATACTTTACGTATTTTGAAGCATTGTGTTGAAGAGCTGTCAATCTGTTTTGATGGTGCTGCAGCATTAGTGGTGTGGAGCTGCTGTGTAAGCGTGATGAATGTGTGCAGTGTAATACTGTGTGTGCGCGAGACCAAACCGTTAGCGTAGTTGTGTACTTCCGCATTGGCACAAAATGGCGGGTAATGTGTGGTATGCGTCTTTTGTGGTGTTTTGCGAGTTTTTTGTGGTGTTTTGCGTGTTTAGAGTGCTGTAGCCTCGTTTTCGTTTTGTTCGGCGCCCATTTTTTCTGTCCATTACAGTATTTTCGAGTGTGTAAACTCTTTTATTTTGAGCAAAATGAAGGTGTAAGTTTTTTTGAGGTCCTGGATGCTTCCTCTTGCTGTAGGTAAGCTTTTTATGTATGTGCTGTGTGTATTTATTGTGTTTTAAATTTTGTGATGTTCGCGAGTTGCGTGCGATTTTTGCGAGGTCGTAATGTGTGGTAACGTGTCTTGTATATTTTTTTGCGTTGTGAGGTAAAGTTTGTGAGGGTCGCGGTTGTTGTGTCGTGTTGTTTGCGTTTAAACGTAAATTTTGCAAGGGTCGCAGTTGCTGGCAAGGAGCGCCTTCGGCGCTCCATGCCAGCAAATGAGGCCCTTGGCGCTCCATGCCAGCAACTGAGGCCCTCGCCCGCAGCCCTCGCTGCGCGCGCTGCGTCCCTCGCTTTGTCTGAGTGTACATGAATACATATAGTGCTGCTGCTGTTTCCATACACACATCTCATACATAGCATCACATCCTTAATGCAATCTGTCAGTGTCATATATAAAGTACAGTCAGTGAGGTAATTTCAGTTTATCCCCTAGTAATGTATCTCATGCTGTAACATGGAGAACACTACTGCCAGCACTTCTTATCAGTCTTCAGCTCTTGCCCATAACCAAGATGGCGGACCCGTAGCTCCGTCCCAGAATTTGTCTTCCTAGCAACAATAGGCGTAGCAGAGTAATACACACACTCATTGTAGAGAGAGATATACGCAAATACTACATATCACACTCATCCTCATGCAGTATTCAAACCTACTGTCTCATGTCTCCGCCCATGTCTCCATCCTGTATCATGTCTCCGTCTCACTGTCTCCGCCCACTTCATCTCCAGCTCCGCCCCACCGTTAATCTAGTCCCGCCCACCGCCTCCTTCTGGACGCTGCAGATTTCTGCTCCTCATTGTGCTGTCAGCTCACAGGGTATGCGAGGGCCGTAGCGAGCCCGCAAGCGTTAGCAACGGCTTGAGCGGGCTCGCATGCTCACAATTATATATGTGATACTTCCATATATACTTTTTTAGAGTTAAACATGTTCTAATTGTATGATCTTATGTTAGAATAATTAAAGTTAAATTCTGAAAAATAAACAATGGACCTCGTTAATAGAAAGCGTAAAGGACCATTGTAGGTTAGCAATAACTTCACAACTTGTGATGTATGCAACAAACTAATATCAGCAGTTATGTAAGCCATCGACATAAAACATTTTCAAAGAATGTCTTCATTTTAGCAGATTATGCTACTGCATGGAAGCTGCTGTGATAATCATACTTGGTTTTCCAAACACAAGTATACTTGCAAATGCCTCTGCTGAGCCTACTAAAGGGCGGGAGGGTGTCCAATGCTGAATTCTTCTGAGAAACCAAACCCCCCTTTCTCTCCCTTCCTTTCACTCTAGAATATGTAATATAAATTGTATATTCTCCCATTTATTCTCCAAGTCAGCAGGACATTTGAAAGGCACAGAGATGGCATACTTAAGAAAGTAGTAGACTCTAGATTTTACTTTATGCTGTTGCTACATTTTAAGGTATATAATCCTTTGTAGAACAGTCTCAGATGTACCTTAATGTTAATTTCATTAAATATTCAGTTAGTAAGCTTTTTTTTTTCTGTTCGGGATCCTTGTGATGTTCCGGTCTTTCCTTTCCTTTCCTTTTTTTTTTTTTGTAAATCGCAACTATATTGTCATATTAATTAAATACCATGAGAGGTCTAGATGATAAGAACTGGAAAAAATGTGTTTGTGTGTGACAACAAACAAAGAAAATTAATTTAATAGTCAAGAGGGCAAAATCCCATAATGTTATATGTTACATAAGAAATGTTTTTAAACTGCAATTTTTTTTTCTTCTTCAAACTCTTTTAGTTGAAATCTTCCAGTCTTGCATAAGTTTATTCTAGTGCTGTAAGAGCATTAAACATCAGCATCCTAATATTTTGTTGTAAGACCATGCATAAACCCCATCATCCTACATTTTTCTTTAAGGATACCGAACATAAACCGCAACGTCATTCATTATTTTTGGAATGCCAGTTTTAGTAGAGGACATTGTATGATAATCCAAATTAGATCTATTGGTGAGTGTTGGTGCTTTATGTATGGATTATAGCATCAGAACAGAATCAAAGAAGAAAAATCGTACATATAGTAGCACTCCAGTGTACCATGGCATAGTTCAGGACAAGGAAAGAAACATGTAAAAATTTATAATTATTGTATATTCTCTAAAAAGTAAAAATAACACCTCTTAAAATAAAGATAGTTGATTCAACTATAACCTAGTGGTTCATTACCAGTAGGTAAAATTACTGGATATTATTTTTTACAATTGGTCTAGCAAACCCGCGTTTATAATGAGTAATCCTTATGAATTGCAAACTAATACACAATAGTTTCACGATAAATATTAAATAATGAGTAGAATATTCTCTGCTTTTAATTTAAAAACCATGACAACATGATATGAACACTTTTGTTAAGTAAAACATTTAATATTCCTTTCCTCTTTTCTGTATTTTCTGTTCTGACAGTGTTACATTAGACTGTAGACGGGTTTGCTTGAGCAGCCTTTCCAGATTGCAGAATAACTGACTTAACTGGTCTCTTTTCTGCTGTCATGATAGCTTAATATTTGTTTAGATGGTCCGCTAGTCTTACCTTGTGTTCAGATTTTTGAGGTCTGCTCCAAAGCCGTTCAATACTGCATCCCTCTGCATCCCTTTCTTTTTGATTCATTTATGGTATCTTCAAGCCAGGGTGTTTGTTTGCCCCTGTCCTCCTACGACCCCAATGTAGCAGTCACCGCTTTAGTATAATCATGGACAACAGTACAAGGATCATGACAAGCATTCATTACATCAGAGAGATAAAGGACCATATTCAATTCCAAGCCCGCAACTCGATCACACAGTCGAATGTCTGTGAGGGAGTTTCGGGCTCCGGTTGGTCTCAGATTGCGATGCTATTCAATTGCTCAAGGCCGCACATTACAGGCCCCAAGCCAAAACCATAAACCATGCACTGGTTCGCAACACTTCAGGGCGGGAACCTGATCAATTCAGCAAGCCCGTAACTGCCCATTTCGAATCGGCCAATAGAAAATGAGACTTTCATTATTATTATGTCATTATTACTGCAGAGGTTACATGTCAATCAATTAGGTTTGGGGGTCCAATATGCGATCAGACTTGCAAAACTTTCAAAATAAATAATCATGAAAATGAATGCCAATACTGTTCTAGTCCATATGGGTGGCCTGATATGTATTAACCCATTGATATCCAAGATTGATTTAACCCCAAAATGACACATAAAACAAATATTATTTCCTGACGATTTGCGAGCTTGAGACTGTAGTGCAATTAATTGTAATACCTGTCATTGCTTTCCCCGTTTATTTACAGTGCAGTAGTGATTTTTTTATTTGCATTTACAGTGCTACCCCCTTGCGGGTCCTCTCTAGCACTTGTTGGATTTTCTCCTTCATTTGCCATTTTATGGGTATGAATACATTTGCGGGCTTGGGGGAATTGAGCAATTGAATAACCATTTTTTTTTTTTTTTACCTTGTGAAAGTGATAGATCAAAGGCTTCTGGAGGCTATACGTTATGAGTTTAACCATCACCATTTTTAAGCTTGTAACTCGGAAGCCGTTCCGAGCCTGCAAAGACGCAAATTGAATAGCAAAATAGCTTTCAACATCATTTAAGGGCTACTGGATCTCAAAATCGCTTAATTGAACGTGGCTCCAAGTTTTTTCCTTAGACCATGGCATGACAGTCCTCTTAGTGGGCGCTATCGTGTCATCTGTTCAGGAGGAGACTCCCATTAAATGTGCTGCAATTGCAAACCTAAAATGTTGTTCAAACAGATGTCGGGGTTTAGTGTAATGCATGAGGTTTCCAAGAAACTTTGGAAAACAAGGTCCAGTTTATGATCACATAGTGTATAATATATATATATATATATATATATATATATATATATTTATAATTATACACTATCTCACAAAAATGAGTAGTAAGTGTACAGCCTGTATAACAGTGTAAATTTGCTGTCCCCTCAAAATAACTCGACACACAGCCATTAATGTCTAAACCGTTGGCAACAAAAGTGAGTACACCCCTAAGTGGAAATGTTCAAATTTGGGCCCAAAGTGTCAATATTTTGTGTGGCCACCATTATTTTCCAGCACTGCCTTAACCCTCACGGGCATGGAGTTCACCAGAGCTTCACAGGTTGCCACTGGAGTCCTCTTCCACTCCTCCACGATGACATCACAGAGCTGGTGGATGTTAGAGATCTTGCGGTCCCCCACCTTCTGTTTGATGATGCCCCACAGATGCTCAATAGGGTTTAGATCTGGAGACATGTTTGGCCAGTCCATCACCTTTTTACATTCAGCCTCTTTAGCAAGGCAGTGGTCATCTTGGAGGTGTGTTTGGGGTTGTTATCATGTTGGTAGCCTGGTCTCTGAAGGGAGGAGCTCATGCTCTGCTTCCGTATGTCACAATACATGTTGGCATTCATGGTTCCCTCAATGACCTGTGGCTCCCCAGTGCCTGCAGCACTCATGCAGGCCCAGACCATGACACTCCCACCACAAAAAGTATACATCTATACCGAGGAAAGGTAGTTGAAATGATCCCTTAATGACAGATAAACGCATAAGACACAAAGAGCACAAAAACACTGATAAGAGATAAAACCATCAGTTTGAACGTAATCGGCAATGCAGAGAGAGTGGAGGCAGCATCTGACATCATCAGGTAAATGCATATTTAGACATATGTGTATATATGTTTGGTCTGGGCCTGCATGAGTTCTGCCGGCACTGGGGAGCTACAGTTCATTGAGGGAACCATGAATGCAAACATGTACTGTGACATACTGAAGCAAAGCATGATCCCTTCCCTTCAGAGACTGGGCCGCAGGGCAGTATTCCAACATAATGACCCCAAACACACCTCCAAGACGACCACTGCCTTGCTAAAGTAGCTGAAGGTGATGGACTGGCCAAGCATGTCACCAGACCTAAACGCTATTAAGCATCTGTGGGGTATCCTCAAACGGAAGGTGAGGGAGTGCAAGGTCTCTAACATCCACCAGCTCTGTGATGTCATTATGGAGGAGTGGAAGAGGACTCCAATGGCAACCTGTGAAGCTCTGGTGAACTCCATGCCCATGAGGGTTAAGGCAGTGGTGATAAATAATGGTGGCCACACAAAATATTGACACTTTGGGCCCAATTTGGACATTTCCACTTAGGGGTGTACTCACTTTTGTTGCCAACGGTTTAGACATTATTGGCTGTGTTTTGAGTTTTTTTGAGGGGACAGCACATTTACACTGTTATACAGGCTGTACACTTACTGCTTTACATTGTAGCAGAATGTCATTTCTTCAGTGTTGTCACATGAAAAGATAAAATATAAAAAAAAAAAAATATATATATATATAGTAAATAAATAGTATATCTGTGTTCACATTTGAATGTCTAAAGCAAGTTAAAAAACCTGCTTCCAGCTCAGAATTCCGAGGAAAAACTGTTTTACACTGCATTCTGGGAAGTTGAACTGGGACATGCAAACGTGCCTGCAAATGCCTCGCTCTTCAATCCTTAGCCATTATCAAACATGGCTTCCTTTAAGCTTATGCATGCTGTATTACACAGCTTTAATGCAAAGCCAAGGTTGGAATAAACACAGTCTGAGTATCCACTCCATGTACAGCTGTTTCAAGCTTTCTGGCTATCATCAGCATGGAGCGGGATCTCAGCCTGTGTTGTGGATTTCATGAGAAGGTAGTTCACCACAACAATAATTTATAATATGGTGGGCAAAAGTGCGATAGAAGCCCTCCATCGTACAGTAGTATAAATATATATAAATAAATGTGTGTGTGTTTTTTTTTTTTTTATATAATTCTGAATGTTAATTTTTTTTTTTTTTTTTTTTTTTACAAAAAAGAGATTGGCTGTAAACTAACTTGCACTCCTATACACCACTGGTATACCAAATCTCTGAATATAATGTAACTTTTTAATAATATTGACTTTAAAAATTCTGAGGATTTAAATTAAAGAATCTCCACATAAATGAACAAGTACAATATTTGCAACAGGAAACCATCTCTATTTCATTTATTTATTTTTCATTAAAAAAATCTCTCTCCAGTCCTTTAATTCTAGAAGTGCAAATGAGTAGCTTAATTGTAAAGATTAGATATTCATTTTATAATACGATCACATAGTTAATCCAATTACATGTACTAGTATAAACATAGTCTCCAGTCTAGGTTCTTATATTTACTAAATAGTGTTTTTTTTTCTATTATTATTATTATTATTATTATTATTATCACTACTGCTGCTGGTAAAGAGATGTAAAGGAATGTATTAAACAGGCCTCTGTACTTTAGAGAGCCCACCTCTGACACATTTTGGCAAATGCTTTTCTCAAAGAATCTTGAATTACCTGCTTAAGGCCCAGGCCTTCCATTGTGTCGAGGAGGTTTTGTACAAATTTTGACGGGTTGTCATCAACCCAATAATTGGAGTCTCCAATTATTATAAGCCACCTGTGAAGTTCCAGAAGAAAGCTTGCAACAAGAACTGTGATTTCTTGCAAAAATGTTTTTCCATCTCCAGGAGCGAGACTAAAACTACTGAGTGCATTGCCACACAGAGTACTATAGGTCTTTTGGGTTCAAGCGACTGAGTTGTACCTACAAAAATTGTTCAAAGATGTCTTGAAAAATATTGCACTCCTCCTCCCCTCCTGTTCTGTCGTGGACAGTGAATAACGAAGTACTGTGGTGGTACTGCACCTTTTAAAATGTAATAAATGCTGAGTGTTCTGATTCAATCTGTTCTTCAATAATGGCTGTCTTGTTTTTAATGGACCTGGCATTGCATAATACACTTCTGACAGGGTGGGAGGCTTGAGATTATTCTCTTGAGTTTTAAAGAGTGGAGATCTGGGACTGATATCTGAGGTGGAAGACCCTTGAGTTCTTTCTTCTTGTACTTTGTAATATATATTTAATTGCTGGACTACACATAGAGAAGGAATCATACATATAGAAAGCATACCATTTAATCAATAGTATTGTAGCCTTAAGGGGGTTGTATAGAAAATGAAATAATTATGCAGTAATCTGGACAAAAGGAGACTGATCTTTTAATTTGGACCAAGGTCTGCTTGTTGGCTACCCCTGGTATAGAACATTAACGTTTTTCAACAGCAGGCAGTAAAACACTAACAACCTTATTAAATTGTGATTCTGTAAATTTAAAAGGGCTCTATTTAATCACATAGCATATTTTTATTTACAGAAGTTTTTTTAGTTAGTGAAGACCTTGCTTTTGGATAAAAGTTCACTAACTAAAAACGTCTGTAAAAAAAATATGCTGTGTGCTAAAATAGAGCCCTTTTAAATTTGCAGAATCGCAATTTAATAAGGCTGTAAGTGTTCTTAAAGGACTCAGAAACTTTCAATTGCTTTCGGAAGACTCTCAGCAATTTTCAGGTGCCCCTGGAACAAAACATTCATTAATTGCTGCTCTACAACATAAACTTTTATGTAATAAGCACGTTTCAAAAAGATACAAGGCGGCATTCTTGTTGTATCCGAGGTATGCTGAACAATTGCGGATGTAAATGTTTGTTTTATATAAAATTAAATTTCACTCTACAAGTGGGAACTTACAACTGTAGCAAAGTAGAAATCAATAAATAACCTGGCTGTGGTCTGGAAATAAAAAATGAATTTAATAAAGAAAAAAACAAAATAGAGGTGCTCAATCTGAGAACGAACTAACCTTAATAGGTTAGTTCCATGGACATGATAACCCACTCTGAGAGCAACCTCTTTTAGCTCACTTGTGCCCTTCACAGGGAGAAATATCCTGTAGTATATCATTCTGGTCACACTCACTAGAGTGATCCAGCCCCGAAATACCAGGCAATTCTACCCTGCACAGGATAAACAGCAAACCCCCAGATGTACGTTTCGACCTTCATTGGTTTGTAGCTTCTCCTGTTCAGGGTAGAATTGCCGGGTATTTTGGGACTGGATCACTCTTCTGAGTGACACCAGACTGATATACTACAGGATGTTTCTCCCTGTGAAGGGCACACGTGAGCTAAAAGAGGCTGCTCTCTGAGTAGGTAACCAGACCTATAGAAAAAACCTGCTGAGGTATTTTGCATTCTCAGATGAGCACCACTACTTTTATTTGCATATAATTTAATAAAGGACTGACTTCCTATATATAAGAATATTATATTAGTTACCAAGATTTGCAAAAAGGCACATGTTAGCAATACAAAATAAACAATGAGTATTAATTTGAGAATCAGTGTTTCCATACTACTACTATTGGTGGCTGAGTATCTAGATTACATACAGTCGACATCCCCAAGTACTACAGGCTCTACAAAAATGATGAGAAAATTTGCTTGCATGACAACCACAAAATCCACCAGTGTTTGTCATCTGTGCTTTGTCCAAGAGAGTGGGATCTCCAGCGAGATGCAGGAAAGCACAAGAGATGGCTCCTCATGAAATCTTAAAAATATACTTCCATGATATAAAAACCATAGTATACTGTTTGTATAGGATCCCTGTATATAGTTCTGGGTGTAGGTTGTGGTCATTTTAACGTCTGTGTCCACCAATAAATACATAATTAGTGACTATTTTAAAGTCCTAGTAATAATATGATTTTTGATGATGTCATTTCAAATGCTAATGCTCATGATTTCTTAATGGACATATCAATAAAGTGCTGTATCTTTTTGGAGAACATAATTCTTTAAGAAAATACATAAGCTAACCAGCAGTGAATATGTGACTGTAACATAGTTGGGCTTAGAGCTGCATTCCATATACCTACACACGTTGTTCAACTTGCTCAGGGATAGTGTACAGTCCAGAAGCCAGAACTAGTACTTGCAGGTAATTACCATCTACTTCTCTTTGATTAAATAGTCCAAGCCCATGCTGGTTTACGAATAATCATTCTATTTGAAATCCAATATGGAGGCTGTCTCAACCCCAATCCCTAATTTTTGCCACCCATTCTACAGGTAGTATAGTGTAGGCTAGCTATCTACATAGGGGTACCTGACTGGGCAATATACCAATCTGACCAAGAGGTATTGTTTCATACATGGGTATTTTATGGTACATAAATGTCATTGGATTAAGTTGTGAACTACCCCATTAGCTTTAAACAATCCACACGGCCTTCAAGACCTCTCTAATTTTTTAGTGAAATCACATAATCTAGTGACCAGCATTTGTCTCTGCTTTATGATTAGATATTAATAAAGTTTTGCATTTTTATTCTAAGAAGCCTGTTTTGTTAAGTTCACTTTTTTGTTGTTGAAGGTTGCACTTGTTGGCTGAAATAACATGGACACCAACCTATATATCAAACATTTCTTAAAGGGAAGCAGAGTAATTTTAATCCACAAATGTGTAAATATTAATCATTAGCATTTTATTCTTGCAACTTTTATATTCCGCATTATATCATCACTGAATACTCTATTACTGGAATTTTATAACATTCACCAAATATTTATATGTGGCCAAAGACTGCATTAAATTGCCACATCCTACATCTTGGGGCTATATACAGATATCTGCACAAGAAGCAGTATACTACAGTTATTATATGCTGTAAGTATGTAATGTGTTTTTAAGACTCACTATGTATCTTGTGTTCTATTTTTTGCTATTTAAAAACAAATCTCACTCTAAAACTAATATGGATACTTGATATAAGCACCCCTATAAGATCACTTGTTTTCTTATTCAAAAAATACTTTTCTAATATTTAAAATTGGTAGATCCCAAAGTGGTTACTGGTAGACTTGGTGTCAGCCTTGATATTTAGGTGACACTAAAATCCAGGTACATGTTGTTTTAAATGCATATTAAGATTAATCTTCTGAATGCTTTATGTTTATGGTTTTTCTCTTTAGGCTGCAACAGAGCTTCAGAAGAATGGAGTCAACATGAGCTTCTCGTTCTTGAATTACGCTCAGTCTAGTCAATGCCGAAGTTGGCAGGACAGTTCTGTGAGCTACGCTGCTGGCGCACTTGTGGTGCATTGAACCACTGAAGTCTCAGGGATGCCACCTGAAAACACAATGCTGACACAAACTTCTTTTTTCTGTCCATGGGGTCATAGCCAAGCAGTGGCACAGCTACAGTCCCTGCTCTGTGGGTTTAGTGGTACCTCAGTCTAATTAACCCTCCTTCTCTTCTTTTCTAGTAGGTGTAGTCCTATCTTCATTTTTGACTCCATTTAAAAGTGTAAAAAAATGCTTTCTTGGTTACGGTAACAGAAGTTGTGTCAAAGTGTTTGTGCAATGGAAAAGTAACTTTGAAAAGTGGTGGCAGACAATTACAAAATGCTAGTTACATGAAATAAGTTAGCCTTTACCATAACCTAAATTTGCACTCTTTGCAGATATGTGCACATATACTCAGCTTTCAGAATAGTTTTGCAAGTTGTAAAACAAAAATATAAAAAAATAAAGGGTGGAAGCTTTTTATTAAAAAAATGCATTTATAAATTATCCTTTATCCTGTATTAGAATATAATACAATTCCTATATAGTGGGTTATTACCAGTGATGTAAAACAAATACCTTCTATTTTAGTTGCTAATAAAGGGCTACACAAACCAAAATATTGTCATTTCTTTGTGTCCGTGTTGGTGGCATTTGTCTTGTGCAGAGGTCCGAAACCTTTTATGATCAAACAAAGTATCAAACGAGGAGACGAAACCAAGTGCTAGTTTGTTAAACAAAAACAACTGCAGAACTGGAAATATACATCTTTATTATTATTTTATTTTTAATAAGATAACTTTTGTGATCCCAGATGTTTGTGTTTAAATAAAGTGAACTTACACAATAAGATTTCACTGCTGTAAGTCCCATCGTCCTTGGTGATATTTTCTTATTTTCTTCTTTTCAGCTTCATATGTCCCCTTTATTTGCTTGCAAGCCAAATGTTGATCTACACTGAAACACTTTGGCTCTAGGTTGTACACACTTTGGGCCTCATTCAATTGCAATTTGGCCAATTGAATAGGGCTCTAAATAAGCACATAGCATATTTTTTTAAAGAAGTTTTTAGTTAGTAAGCATCTATCCAAAAGCAAGGTTTTCACTAACTAAAAACTTCTTTAAAAAATATGTTATGTGCTTATTTAGAGCCCTATTCAATTGGCCATATCACAATAGAAAGAGGGCCTTTGCATGGTTGTAAGGGGGAGGGTGGAGTACCCCAATGCAGGTACGTGTGACCCAAAAAGGTTAGTAAAGGTTCTTCAGCCTGCAACGTAATGTAGCTGTTCAATGTTAAAGTAACTGTACAATGACAAATGTATATGTGTCTGATCAGTCTTGAACTACAATGGACCCGAAAAGAACATTGACTTTGATAGAGGTAACTGACAGTCAATCTGTAATGCGGCTAAGCCTGAAGGAGTAAACCAAACTATTCAGCGAACGGAGTGAACCAGTACCTAATATTGTGATAAGTGTAATAAGTAATTAAACCTTTAGTCCAAGCTTTCTATTATAAGGTTAGATCACAGCATATATTACACTTTCCTGTCCAATAATTAATCAATATGAAATTCAAATTTGTCCACATAACCACTACCCTGCTAATTGGTTCATATCCGTGGCAGCTGGTGACTTTCCAAGTTGTAGGGGCGGCAGAGTGAGAGCTGGCCCCTCCCCTTCATAGACTCCACCCACAACATCATTTTAACCTTTATATGACACACCATATAACCATATACTTGCTCCACCCATTAAAATAGACTCCACCCACTGTTTTTTCCACTGATAAATTCAAGATTCTTAGGACTAATAATAACATTAAAATCAGTCTTCTGTTTCAACAACACAATGACACTCACCAGCAGTTGGTTCTCCTTTTCAGGGTCTCTTGAAGTGTAGTCATTGAACGACCAGTCTAAAAAAGTCTGCAGCAGCAGAGGGCTTGAACCTGGGTGTGATCTAAAACAAGCAAACAAATCAGAGCATGCAAGGCATCATCCCTTCTATCACCACTGTCCCCTTTATCACCTAGATACTTATCTAATATCCATCACTATACCATGCTGGTCTATATAGAGCCCCAGGGTATCTAAAAAAACTTAAAATACCATGCTGGTCTATAGAGGCCCAAACAAAACCTAAAATCCCACATTATAACATGCTGGTCTATATAGGCCCCCCCAAAAAAAATCCACATTATACCATGAAGTCTATAAAGTCCCCAAACCATACCTAAAAACCCACATTATACCATGCACGTCTATATAGGACCAAACAGTAAATAAAAACCCACATTATACCATACACATCTATATATGCCCAAACAGTAACTAAAAACCCAAGTTATACCATGCATGTCTATACAGGCCTAAATCATAACTAAAAACTCACGGTATACCATGCAGGTCTGTATAGGACCAAACAGTACCTAAAAACCCACATTAAACCATGCAGGTCTGTGTAGGCCCAAATCATAACTAAAAACCCACGATATACCATGCAAGTTTATACAGGCCCAAACAGTACCTAAAAACTCACATTATACCATGCTGGTCTATATAGACCGAAACAGTACCTAAAAACCCACATTACACCAAGCGGGACTATAAAGGCCCCAACCGGACCTTAAAAAAACATTACACCAATCGTGACTATATAGGCCCCAACAAGACCTTAAAATACCAAGCGGGACTATATAGGCCCCAACCAGACCTTATTAACCATATAGGCCCCAACCGGACCTTAAAATACCAAGCAGGACTATATAGGCCCCAACCTGACTTTAAAAACCCACATTACACCAAGCGAGACTATATAGGCCCCAACCGGACCTTAAAAACCCACATTACACCAATCTGGATTGTATAGGCCCCAACCGGACCTAAAAAAACTTAAAATATCAAGCAGGTCTATGTAGGCCCAACCAGACCTTAAAAACCCACATTGCACCAATCAGGACTATATAGGCCCCAACTTGACCTTAAAAACCTTGAAACGCCAAGCGGGACTATATAAGCCCCAACCAGACCTTATTAACCCACATTACACCAAGCGAGATTACCTGCCTTACAATTCTATTGCCGTCATGTTTTGACGGGCAAGTCGCTAGTATGTAATAATTGGGGTGTTGCTGGTGGTGCAGTGGGTTAGAGCTCTGTGCTTCTATAGTTATTGACCTGGGTTCTAATCCAAGTCAGTTCCACTGCCGTTGCAAACGTAATTGGTTGATGAGGTTGGGTAAATCAGCACAGGAAGATCAGTCAGCAGAAATAGAGTGGTAAGGGATTGAAATAATGGGTTTATAAAGCCTTCCTGATGTCATATCATTAAGCCTCTATAGGTTTGGGGTGTTCAGAGGGGATGTTCCTAGCAGCACTGATTGGTTGATGCTGCAAAGCTTGCCAGACAGGAACATTGATATAATGTCTAGCACAGTGAATGTAGATTCACCCAGGAGGAGCACTAGAGCATTATGGACACTCTTACTGTAATATGATCTAGTGCAGCACTAGGGAGGGACACCAGGCAAGGGGGGAGGCACATAATTGGTTAATTTAAATTAATAGATGCATATTTTTTTAACAAAATCATATGAAAGAAGACATGAAAGATGATATACAGAATACAGATATAATAACATTTTATTATTTTATGTATACATTTAAAATACAATATTAAAGTGATTGATAATTTTTGGGGTGTGCTTGCCCATTTGCCCCTATGCACCAGCCGCCCCTGGTTTATATAGATCAAAAACTCTGTGCCATGAAAAAGTAAGCAAGGAAAAAATAATCAAGCTGTTTTTTTAAGGGAGGTATTTTAATGTCTTGAGAACAGTTCTCGCATCTGTTGATTTAATTAACCCCCTGAATATTTAAACTTCCTGCTTCTGGGCCTCTGTGTGGAAAGGGGTGCATTGTCAGTTTTAATCTTATCCAATTATCTACTGACCTCTCCCTCCTGCCCACCTCTTCCTCTGCTGTTACAGAAAAAGACCCTCATAACCCATGTGTCAGGAAGTGATGTAACAAACAGGACCTGGATTTGTGCACAGAATATTAAAAAAATCTGATTTTCTCTAAAGATGTTCTTATGTCTGTTGCATACAGGATTGCTAATGTTGTTAATTTATTACATATATCACAAGGATCATTTGGCAAATTTGCAGTTGCAAAAGTTAAGCCAAGCAAAATCAAAGTTTTAATTTTACAAGACAAATATTGGAAACGTTGCAAGCAGGAAAGTTATCCCTTTTGGAAGACTGCATACTAAAATGTTTGCAATTAAATATATACTTTTTTAAAATCAAATATGCAATTAGCAATAACAGCAATAACAAAATTTAAGGGACAGAGGCAACACAGTGAAATAACTCCATGAATTAGGCATCAATTTTACAAAGGAAAACACTTTCCCCCATCTATCTAATGCTGCAGAAAACATAAGGGAACTTTTGTGCTCCTTTAAAAAAAATATTTGTCTTTGGGGTGACAGAGTCCCTTTAAGCTGACAAGTTCTGATGTTTACTGATTATATTGTCACTAGGTTTGACACTATTATATTTATGCTAATATAATAACACTTTTGTGGCATGTACAGTTACCCATGTTCTGAAGTTATCAGTGAAATATATAAATCCATGCTAACAAAGTGGGCATAGGAAGGAAATTAAAGGAGCAGTACTGTCTTAAAAGGAGTGACTGACTCCCAAAAACTGTTCGATGCTTCTTAAAAATCATTAGACAATTCTCCATCAGCATTATAACAAATATAATTCTCCACAGAAAAATAAAAACTGCAGAGCAGTCAATGTTTGAGAGTTTCAGTGCCTGCTGATTTTTTTTTACTTTTTACAGATATCATCGCTAGGAAAGAGGTATAAAGATCATACAAACTTTGGCCTCCATTCCATGGCTGAGTTTTGCTGATTTACGAGCAAGGTTGTATCTAGAAATGGTTGCTTAGTGCTGTCAAATGTTCAAAAATCATAACCCTTATGTAGTTGCCCTATTGATTTTTTCAAAAAAACATCACATTGTTCCAACTGACAGATACACATTAACTTACGAGTGCTTGTAAGTTCTCAGATTGTGTAAAAATCCTATGTGTACCTTCACCCACCCGAAGAGGCACAATAAGTGCCTCTAAGAAGCAAACAAGCATCAAATATTGTCTGTTTGGCTTTGTTCCTCATATACAACACAATTAAGGGAATAATACCTCCACCCCATGACCCCCCTCAATACTAGCTATCTACCGTGAGCACTGGGATCCCCTCCAATAACCCTATTTACAATGAGCCTGTGGATCTCTAAGTTTTCTCCCAATATCCTCGATAATACCATGAGCTATGAGCTGGGAAACCACAGGGATTCTTCCTTTGCACATGTTATCACCATTGACTCCTGGGGTTCCTTATCTAAATATAACATTAGGGGTCCCTCTGGACCCCTCTACCATAAAGTTAACCCCTATACCATGTGGATCTCCTAAGACCCCCATGGTATTTATAACTATAACCATGGCGATCCCTATAGACCCCCATGGCACTTAAAGGAGGTCCCTATCGAAGTTTCCTAAGCCCCATGGTAACATTAACCCTACCCATGCACCCAACATGGCACCTAGCATTACCCCTATACCATAGAGGTCCATATGTCCCCCCTTGAGCAATACAGTCCTCAAGGACCCCTATTCCCCTATTAGTTCCTCTGGACTATATACTTTGTAGCCAAAGCTGGAGGTGCTCTATACAATCAGTAAAAAGAAGACTTGGGACTGACTGTGGCTCAGATCAGGATCTTCTTATTGGAAAATTTAAAACATTAAACTGAGGAAAGGAGAGAAAATCAGACCAGGTAAATATGAAATAAACAACATCCCTAGTGAATATGCAGTGGAGATAATGAAAAGATTTAAGGGACTGAACATGGTGGTTAGAATACCTGAAGAACTTTGTGACATTGTCCAAGAATCAGCAACAAAGAATATCCCCAAAAGAAAGAAAACTAAGAAGGCAAAATGGTTGTCTGTTGAGGTTTTGAAAGAAGACCAGGAAAGAAGCAAAGCGAAAGGTAGTGGATGCAAATATGGATCCAACTGAATGCAGAATTCCAGAGAATAGCAATAAGAGAAAAGGACACATTCTATGAGGAGCAATGTAAAGAGATAGAAGAATACTACATAACTAGCCCCTTGTCCATCAAAAATGACGGCATAAAAATTTGAAGCCTCGCAATGCGAGGCTGGCCATGCGCAGCAAAGCCAGGCAATGCTAGCCTCGCTATGCACAGCTTCTTTCTCTTATTCCCTTTTTCTGTGTCCTCTCCCTCCTTCTCCTCTCTGTGAGCCTTGTAATGAGCGCCTTCAGCACCCATTGCAGGCCTCCTGTCACAAATGATGGGATAATATTTAATTTTTCTCCCCCCGTGTCTCTTCCACCACTCCCTCACCTGTGTCTCTTTCTTCCCTTCTCCCATGTGTCTCTTTCCCCCCTCTCCTTCCCCTGTGTCTCTTTCTCCCTCTCCCTCCCCTGTGTCAATTTTCTACCTCTTCTCCTCCCCTGTGTCTCTTTGCCCCATCTCCCTCCCCTGTGTCTCTTTGCCCCACTGTCCCTCCCCTGTTTCTCTTTCCCCCTCTCTACTTCCCCTGAGTCTCTTTGCCCCCCCTCTCCCTCCCCTGTATCTCTTTCCCCCACTCCCTCCCCAGTGTCTCTTTGCCCCCTCTCCCTCCCCTATCTCCCTCCCCTGTGTCTCTTTCCCCCCTCTTCCTCCCCTTTGTCTCTCCCCTCTCCCTCCCCTGTGTCTCTTTGCCCCACTCTCTCTCCCTTGTGTCTCCTAGCATCACTGTCCCTCACCTGTCTCTCTTTGGCCCCCTCTCCCAGCAATTTGAGTTTTTAACCTTGCGGCCTTGAAAAAAGTTACAGGTTTAACTGGGCAATTTTTTCAAGCCCGTAACTTGAAAGCCGTTGGGAGGCCGCAAAAAGACATTATTTGAATAGCAAATTAGCTTGCAACCCCACTTACGGGCTCCCTGCCTCTAACCCTGTGCCCATTTTGGCCTTATCTCCCCCCCCCCCCTCTGTGGGCCTATTGCGTGCCTCGCAAGTTTTACCGTCGCCATTTTTTTTCGTCTGTTTTTTTTTCAAACCCACGAGGCCGGCAATAGGCCCAGGGGGACAGGCGAGGGCTGCATTGGGCGCAGGGGGAGAGGCAGGGAACCCATAAGTGAGGTTGCAAGCTAATTTGCTATTCAATTGGCGTCTTTTGGTGGCCTACAAGATGCTTCTGGGTTACCGGCTTTAAAAACAATGGAGGCGGTTAAACCCTTAACTTTTTTTTAAGGTCGGAACTCGAGTTTAACCATTGCCATTTTTTTTCAAGCCCGTAACTCGGAAGTTGTTTGAGGCCTCAAAAAGATGCCAATTGAATAGCAAATTAGCTTACAACCTCACTTGCAGCCTCACTTACTGGCTCTCTGCCCCCCTGGGCCTATCGGCGCTCATTGCGAGCCTCTTGCTCCTCTATATTGCTGGCCTCGGCAAACCCACATCTTGCAGGCCTTTGGTGCTCATTGTGAGCCTCTCCCCCTCTACCTTATGGGCCTCACGATCAGCGCCTTCCGCGATTATCCCGAGTCCCGCAATGAGCGGTTTTGCCGCTTATTGCAGGCTGCGGCATGCGCTGTGCGCATGCACAAGCCCATAACTTTGCAACCATTACACACAAACTCACAATTACAACAACTATATATATGATGGGAAAGTCAAGAGATCTCATCAAGAGAATTGGGGATCTCAAGGGAACCTTTGATGCCAAAGTGGACCTGATGAAAGACAAAAATGGTAGAAATCTAATAAAGGCAGATTAGATAAAGAAGAAGTGGCAGGAATATACAAAAGATCTATACAGGAAGGACCTTAACAGCATTAAAGTCCTCACTAGTTTTTCCAATAAGCTGGAGCCAGACATCTTTGAGATTGAAATGAGATGGGCCCTCGGAAGACTTTCTGATAACAAGGCTGTAAGAGTTCATTGAATGTCAGCTGATCTATTCAGAAAACCACAAGATGCTGCTGCAAAAAAAAGTTGATTGTCTTATGCCAACAAATTTGGAAAACTCAACTGTGGCCAATAGACTGGAAAAGGTCAGTCTACACCCCAATCCCAAAAAAATGCTGTGCCAAAAAGTGCTCCAATTATCAAACGATTGCACTTGTTTCATATGCCAGCAAGGTAATGTTTAAGATCCTACATCTTCTGCTGTTATGGCCAAACCTACCCAGCAGATTTTCAGGTTATTTTTGATCCCTTCACCAAGGCAGCAGATGTCTCTAAAATCTCCTTGTATTAATTAAAAAATATGAACGCAGGATCAGCATATACAAAATAATTAGGAACTGCTTTATTGCTGTTGAAATTCATAACAAATGAATCTTGTCAGAGACCGTGATATCTGCGACCCTCACTCTATCAAGTCTGAGAGTATAACTAACTCTCTCTCTCTATATATATAAATATCTTTTTTTTTTGTTTCAATAACAATACAATAAATACAGTAATTACAATAATTCTTTCATAAATAAAAAGAACAGATAGATACAATTATTTCACAACAGGTCTATCCAATCCCTTTTCTTTTCTACATACTACACTTAGTATAAAATCGTCAGAAGATAGAAAAAATATATAATTAATTTTTTATTAGATAAATATTACCAAATTACCATCTATTTTCAAGATCCTTTTTCTTTAATTCTACATTTTCCTCTTTGCTTAAAAATGTCTGTTTCTACCAATAATATTTTCTATTTCTAACCAGGTGGGGAGCTGATTTAATTTCCAGAATTTTATCAACTATGATTGTAAAATACATTTCAACATATGATACAATGGTCGCAGATTTTTGAACTATCTTTATTGTTTTGGTCCAGGCTATTTCTGTTAAACTAGTTTTTAAATCATTCTCCCAAGCTATAATGGTGCCGGATTTTTCCATATTTCTATTTTTCATTATACTATAGCATTTAGATATTATCAGCCTTATTGAATTGCGATTCGGCCAATTGAATAGGGCTCTATATAAGCACATAGCATATTGTTTTACAGAATGTTTTAGCTAGTGAAGGCCTTGCTTTTGAATAGAAGTTCATTAACTAAAAACTTCTGTAAAAAATATGCTCTATGCTTATATAGGGCCCTATTCAATTGGCCAAATCACATTTTGATAAGGCTGTATATGTGTATCTTCTTTAGATAAGCATACATTTTCAAAAAGCATTATTTCTGCCATGTTATCTAATATAAAGCCTTTTTCTTTTAAGGATCTCTTTAAGGCTATATAATTTTGCCATTATATTTGCTGCCAATTTTTCTTAATGATAATAATGTACTCACATATGTATAAATCTCCTATTTTCTTCAGCTGTTCGCTCTTCCATGACTTCATATTTTGATTTTGTTTACCCATATCAAGGATCTCTATTGGTGAGTTCATAGAAGGGTAGCGGGATAAGTTAATTTTGTCTCTGTATTTTTATACCAACATTTTATTAATGACTTAACTCCTCTTGGTAAATTATTAAATTTATATGGATCATATTTTGGAAGACATAGAATGCATTGTATATGATTATCATTTACTAATTCCTCTTCTATATCTTTCTATATAAATGTCTTAAATGGGGAGCTCCAAATTATTATATGGGATAACACTATAGAATCATGTATATCTCTTAATGATGGAGAAGATAAGCCTCCATGTTCTATTTTCCCTCTGGTAAAATGTATTTTTATTCTAGGTATTTTATCATTATTGATATAATTATCAATTATTTTCTGTATATTGTTTATAATCATCTTTGGAACTACTTCAGGGATGCATCATAGAATGTATGTTATCTTAGTTATGGTCATTTTAATAGCAGCAATTTTTGCTACCTCAAGACATGTTTAATTTTCTTCAATCAAACATAATCATTTTTATTTGTTTAGCTAGGTCATTCAAGTTATTTTTTTTATCATATTTGGAATATATTTGGAAGCTGAATCTAATTCCCCAAAATGTGTCAGGAATTCTGACTCCCAATTGTATGGATACATATTTTTCATTCATTTTAACTAACTCCATATATGACAGCTACAGATTACATAACTGAATCCCAATGGTCAGTTAACCCCTTATGAATTTGCCACAACTGAACATGCAACATAACATACAGTAATCGACATAACAACATTAAATAACTATAAACAACTACTGAGCACAGTCCCTATGGAGGTGGGGCAGACAAGATATAATTTCCCCATCCCACAACTACATATGACCAGGAGGCAGTCCCCTTGCTCGCCCTTGTAGGACAGGCAAGTTGTGCACTATACCAATCGATATCCCAAAGCAATCGCTTTATCCAAGATCACTGCCACTACAGCGGCAGATGCCCTAATTACTATTCTTTACAGGGTAGGCTTCCTGAGGAAGATTTTATCAGATCCAGGGGCCCAGTTCATTACAGATCTGACAAAGAAACTTTAGCAAAATGTGGAATTAGGCATTTGTTCTCCTCCATGTATCACCCCCAAATGAATGGGCTATGTGAGTGATTTAATGTGACTCTAAAACATATGCTCAAAGCCTTTGTGGAGAATGAATGAGATTGGGAAATAGCTACTTCCCCAACTCTTCTTTGCATATCATGAAGTGCCTCAGAGTCCATGGGTTCTCCCCCTTTAAACTCCTGTAGGGTTAAAGAATCAGTAGCCCCTTGAATATTATTTGTGAAGCCTGGGAGGGGAAGTACGATCGAGCTGAGATGTCTGTAGTTCTATATGTCCTTGGGCAATTTAGCTGCCTTAACAGGGCTGGTTAAGGAGCATCTGCAATCTAACGAAAAAAACAGCAACAGCAGCTCCAAATCCTGCTAGCCCACTGTTATAAAAATGGTTAATTAATTAATTACAATATTATTATTCATAATCGTATTAATTATGATTATAATAATTATCCTAATCTCATTCTATGAGATTCTTGCCTTCCACGGAAAAACAGATCTATATATATATTCAAGAGGCATTACAGATTAATGGTTACAAAATGTGTATTTATTAGAATACAATAATTAATACAAATACATTAATAATACATGATAATACAATGGAAACAACATCTCTTAACTTAGCAGAAAGGCATTCTAAAGCTACCAATTATGTCCATGTGTGTATGAGAGTATGATACTTTACCAGGCCTTCACAGTGTAGTGAAGAAAGAAGAGATAGAGAGGAAGAGTGCAAGAGAGAGAGAAACATCCTGGTATGCTACTTTTATTCCTGCATCCCACTCCCATACTCATGTCCTTTACTTCTTACTGGTCAGTTAGGTCACATGTCCTTCACAAAGTCCCCTCACTGGACAGCTGTCCACACAAAAGTTTTTTTCAGCCACATGAAAAACTGGAGAAATCCAGTTTTTAAAGTTACACACACCCATACGTACAAGAATACCATATATGGTAATTCGGCAAATTCATCCACTATTCAGAGCACTGTATCCCCAAATGAGTGTGAAAAAGAAGAAATATAGATAGCCTTTCAGCTTTATATTAAAGCTGGTAATTTTTCTCTAATCTAGGCGTGTTTAACACCCACTATCCTAAAAAAAATTCTGCTCTGCCTGGGCGCACCGCCTTAACGTCCCATGATGTGCTCCCTGCTGACTGCCCCTAAAACATTTGGGAAAACATTTGTAAATAATTAAATGAAATGCTCCAGCTCCAGGTTATTAATCCATCTAGTAGTCCCTGGGCTTCTCCTGTGGTAATAGTTCTTAAGAAGGATGGATCTACTTTTTTCTGTGTGGATTATGGTAATCTCAAAGATAAAACTGAAATTAATGTTTACCCTATTCCTCAAAGGCCGAAACGCGTCTGTGGGTTTGCTGTTTCTCCTGTTCAGGGTAGAATTGCCTGGTATTTCGGGGCTGGGTCACTCTTTTGAGTGGGACCAGACTGATATACTACAGGATATTTCTCCCTGTGAAGGGCACAAGTGAGCTAAAAGAGGTTGCTCTCAGAGTAGCTTATCATGGCTATAGAACTAACCTATTAAGGTTGGTTCATTCTCTGATGAGCACCTCTGACTTTGTTGTTTTCTATATGCAAATGACCTTTAGGGTTTAGTCTCCCTGCGGGTAATAGGGGACTCCAAACGTGGACCCCTTGCTCACTGTGCCTTAGGGAGTTCAGCTGCACCTCACTGACGAGGCCCATAAAGGCCGAAACGCGTCTGGGGTTTGCTGTTTCTCCTGTTCAGGGTAGAATTGCCTGGTATTTCGGGGCTGGGTCACTCTTTTGAGTGGGACCAGACTGATATACTACAGGATATTTCTCCCTGTGAAGGGCACAAGTGAGCTAAAAGAGGTTGCTCTCAGAGTAGCTTATCATGGCTATAGAACTAACCTATTAAGGTTGGTTCGATCTCTGATGAGCACCTCTGACTTTGTTGTTTTCTATTCCTCACATAGACAAATTACTTGACAGATTAGGGATGGCCACCTACCTGACCACGCTAGATTTCTCTAAGATTTCCTCACCTGTGTTCACACACGGTTAAATCAAAATCCTGACCTGTCTGAGGGTCCCTGAGGAGAGGTTTGGGAATCATTTGTCTAGATGTTACATACAAATGGCGTAATAGTTTTAATTTGATATTCTCCCTTCAGTGTTGAAAAATAATGTAGTTTGGAACAGCCAAATCTTATGGATATCTACCAAATTTAAGATTTTAAATGTGAGTGTAACTTTTTAATTAATATAATGCAATATCTTTTTTATTGTCTTGTTTCTTTCTAGTTCTGCCAAAACAATATTTATCAGATATGTTCTGTATATTGCGTAAAGTAATAATAGCATCATAATTACTTTACAAAGAAATAAAGGAAATAAAATGTCAAGTTCAATTGACAACAAAAGTATCTTCCAAAAAGAGACTAAAAAAATTTGAGAACTACACTAAAATGTTTCAATGAATAGTTTATTGATTTAGAAAAAAACTGATATATTCCAGCTGCTTTTGAATCCTCAGAATTTTAGCAATATTTAGGTTTAATCAAAAATGTTTTTACTGTAATCTGCTGCGGCTGTTGTTATATTCAGAAAACACAAGTATTCACTCTCTGTAATATTATTTTATGATTTTCAAATGAGGAGCAGTGAAACTAATGGGTACTAATATTAAAAAATACCTTTATCAGTAAAATATAATCCAACATTTCTGCTTTAAAAAGTAACATATAAAAAAATCTCAAAGTGGTTTCAAACTGTTGCTCCAGATGACAGGAGAGCTGTGAGAGCTGAGCTCAGTAATTTGACAATTATCCTGATTTAATTAGACTAATTGGACTATTTATATATTACATTTGACATATAATATCACATTTTAAGTCATGATAAATTGAATAACAAATGGGAGCTTCATTTGTGAAGAGGACAGAGCAAACTTCACAGACATACATCCTTATTAAATTGCGATTTGGCCAATTGAATAGGGCTCTATATAAGCACAGAGCATATTTTTTTACAGAAGTTTTTAGTTAGTGAAGACCTTATAGAAGTTCAATAACTAAAAACGAAATATGCTCTGTGCTTATATAGAGCCCTTTAGAATTGGCTGAATCGCAATTTAATAAGGCTGATAATCTTAAAAGGCAATACTTTTTTATGATCAAGATAAAACCATAATATAAATTATGAAAACATCTGTTCCACTTGGGTGTATGTAAAATAACAAGTGACAAGCCAAAAGATCTTTAAACTATACCTATTTCACCAAATCTTATGTAGAGACAACTGTTTACTGTAGTACCTAAATACCACTTATTGCCTAACTATCTGACACAGATATGATTAAATTGTTACTGTTGTTCAGTGGTCTCAGAATTTGTATGACTCTATGGACTTCAGCACGCCAGGTACATCTGTTAGCCACTGCCCCTCTGAGCTCCACCAAACTCATGTTCATTGCTTTAATGACCTCATGTATCTATCTCCGCCTCTGTATCCTTTTCACTGTGTGCCTTCAATCTTTCACAGCATCAGACCCTGCTCTAAGGAATCTTGTCTTCTCATAATATGGCCAAAATAATAAATGGCTTAATTTCATGTAGTATTGATTGACTGGATCTTTTTGCAGTCCAAGGGAATCTAACTCACTCAGAATTCTTTATGATCCAGCTCTCATATCTGTATGTTACAGTTCGAAATGCCATAGTTCTAACTATACTGACCTTTATTGATAATGTGTTTATATTTACTTTTTAATAACTTGTCCAGACTTAACATAGCTTTCCTCTCCAGGAGCAAATGTTTGTCTTTTAATTTCATGACTGCAGTCACCATTTGCAGAGATCTTTTAGCCTAGGAAAAAAAAATCTGTCACTGCCTCCACTTCTTACCAATTTGTTAGCCAGAAACTGAGATTACTTTTTGTCATGATCTTCTTCTTTTTAACGTTAACTTTTGCACACTCATCAATAGGTCCTTTACTTCCTCCTCACTTTCAGCCATCAGAGTATTATCAACCACGTATCCAAATTTGTTGATATTTTTCTCAACAATATTGATTCCAGCTTTGAATTCATCTAGTTTGGCTTTATTAATGATATATCCCGTATATAAGTTGAATAAGTAAATTGACAATATTTCTCAGGAGGTAGATGACATTGTCTAGTACATTTTTTTGTGATCCACACAGTCAAAATCTTAGAATCACATATAATAGTTGTCAAACTGCAATTCGTCGTCACGTTTGTGAGCCTCGCAAAGCGAGACGAGCAGTTAACGCAAAGGCGCTCATCGCTCTGCGAGCCTCGTGAAGCAGTTGAGGCATTGAAACACGCAGGAAATCGGAGCACTTAGGCGATGAGCACCAAAGGCGATTATCACCCAGCGAGCCTCGTGAAGCGAGGCGAGCAGTTGAGACATTGAAACACGCGGGGTATAGACTGAAATGAGCACCGAAAGCTCTCCTGTGAGCACTTAGGCGATGAGCACCAAAGGCGATTATCACCCAGCGAGCCTCGTGAAGCGAGGCGAGCCATTGAGGCATTGAAACACGCAAGACTTAGCCTGCAAGCAGTTAAGAAATACGGGACTTACATAGGCTGCAAGCAGTTGAGGAACGCAGGAAAATTCCGACCTCGGAATCTCGTGGGCAAAAAAATAAGACCCCGCAAAAATACAACTTTAACGGCCAAAATGCGGAAATCGAAAAACACGAAAAAAATGAAAAAAAAATAAAAAACACTCACACCCTACGGGTGGAACGCCAGGACGGCTGGAAGTGAGGTTGCACACTAATTTAAGCCGAATTTGCCAAGTTTCGGCACTCAAAAATCGGCTAAGCGACAAAAAAAATGGCAGCGAAAAAGTTTAAAACGAGGCTAAAGGGGACCAAGGGGCGCAAATCACTACCGGGCATGCATGAGTTAGCCAGAAATGTAGAAGATACAAAATATACCATTACAATGGATGGAAAATGCTTGCGAGCCAAGTAACACATAAAAAAAAGCCTCCATTTTACAACACTAGCTTGCAAATAATAACATTAGGATTTTAAAATGGCGCTTTACACGACTACACAAACGGGTTGGCCTCGCGCACACAGCCTATTTACACTGCACACTTGGCACATTATTGACACTTTCTCCTCAGGTGATCAACAGTCCAACTGTACATTTTCTGAGGAAAAATCCGAAGAGATTGTTAGCTCTTCAGGATATTGATAGCTGCATATTACATATAAATAGGAAAAGTATATTAATTTATTAATTCATATAAATTTATTAATTCACTGTACTAAAAAAAATTGTATATTTTACACTGTACTTATATATCTGTCTTCGTGATCAGCGCCAAAGGTGATAGTTGCAAAGGAGGAAACTTAAAGTACACAAGGGGAGAGGCTCACAATGAGTGCCATTGTGTGGCAAACAGCATTGCCATGGCTTCAAATTTTGTTGCTGTCTTTTTCGACCGGCAAGTCGCTAGTATAAATATAAAGCAGACTGACAGATGGAACTGACATTTCACAAACAAATAAAAAAACTACAATTCATTAGAACTACAAAATCTTTAGTTATAAACATACAAAGGCCCTAATTCAATTGCAATTTGGCCAATTGAATAGGGCTCTAAATAAGCACATAGCATATTTTTTTTAAATAAGTTTTTAGTTAGTGAAGCCAACTCCCAGCACTTGGGCAAGGAGCACCAAAGGCGCTAATCGCATGAGAGACTCCCGTAGTAAGGCGAACCATTAAGGCACTACAACTCACAGCACAGCACTTGGGCGATGTCTCCCCTTCTCCCCCAATGTCTCCCCTCTCCCTCTATGTCTCCCCCTTACCTCTCTCTCCCTCCATGTGTCTCCCTTTTTCCCCTTGCCTCTCTCCCTCATGTCTCCCCCTCTCCCCCACGTCTCCCTCTCCCTCATGTCTCCTCCCCCATGCTTCCCTCTCCCCCATGTTTCCCCCTTCCCTTTCTCCCTCTTTGTGTCTCCCTCTTTTCCCTTGCCTCTCTCCCCCAGGCCTCTCCCTTTACAGAGCCACGTATGGTGGGAGGCAGGTGGGGGCATTTTTGCCTCCCCCAAAAAGGTGACATCTGGGGTGCTTCGCCCCCGCACCCCCCCCCTTTCTACGCGACTGTATCTGCTTATTTATTCACAACGTAAGTGCACAAAAGTAATACACCTGTTAGTCCCACACATTTAACTACATTTTGAGCTAAAAAGTCAGAGGCTAGAAAAATAGCGGCATAAAGATCTATAAGCAATTAGTTATCTAAATACAAAATGCTGTCTACTTCTTCAGAAACTTTAAAAAGGCCAAGAGTAATCAATAATTCTTCAACTTCCAAAGAAACTGATTTATAATTTCAAACAGATTAAATCCAATTTAAAGAAAAAAATGAGAAAAAAGTCAGAATGCAGTATACTATAAAAATACTATAAAAAATTAAACCAAAAGATTAAGAGGTGCTCATCTGAAAACTAACAACACCTAAGTAAGTTTGTTCTATAGGTCTGGTTAGCTACTCAGAGAGCAACCTCTTTAACACAACTGTGCCCTTCACATGGATAAATATCCTGTAGTATATCAGTCTGGTCTCACTCAAAAGAGTGATCCAGCCCCAAAATACCAGGCAATTCTACCCTGAACAGGAGCAACCGCAAACCCCAGATGTACGTTTTGGCCTCTGTGGGCCTTGTCAGTGAAGTGCAGCTGTACTAACAAAGGCACAGTGAGCAAGGAGCCCACGTCTGGATGCCCCTATCACCAATAAGGTGAGCTAAACAAAAATTGTCAAAGATTCTCATCTGAGAACGTGAGCTAAAAGAGACGGCTGCTCTCTGAGAGTAGGCAACCAGTCCTATAGAACAAACCTACTTAGGTATTGTTCTTTCTCAGATAAGCACTTCTACTCTGCTTATATTGTTTCTTATAATATTATTAGATTTACAGGGGTTCAGAATCTTATGATAATACTTTAGAATTAGTATCTAAAATAATTCAGTGGCTTCCACCTGACGTCACGGTTACAACAAATATGATAGACTAGGAAATTGCCTGTCAAAAATTACGAGAATTCAATTGTAAACCTGGCAATGCTGTTTGCCACACAATGTGATGATTTTGGCGCTCATGATGAGCACCGCGCTGAGCGCCTTTGGTTCTCTTCGCGTTGCTACCAATGAGCACAGTCGTCGCTCATTGCGAGCCTCTCCCCCCGTGTACTTCAACTTTGCTGCTTTGCAATGATCACCTTTGGTGCTCCATTCGAGCCCACCATGAGCGGTTTCGGGGGTCATTTGAATCAACTCCCGCTGTGTGCTTTATAGGCATCGCGCTTCAGCACCTTCGGCGCTCATCGTGAGCCCCGTGCCTCATTGCGAGCCTCTCCCCCGTGTACTTTAGGGGCCTCGCGATTAGTGTTACTGCCTTGGTGTAAGTATTTGTTACGGCCTTGATGTAAGTGTTTCTGCCTTTGTGTAAGTGTTTCTGCCTTGGTGTAAGTTTTACTGCCTTGGTGTAAGTGTTACTGCCTTGGTGTAAGTGTATCTGCCTTGGTGTAAGTGTTTCTGGTTTGGTGTAAGTTTTACTGCCTTGGGGTAAGTGTATTTGCCTTGGTGTAAGTGTTTGTTTCTGCGTTGCTGTAAGTGTTACTGCCTTGGTGTAAGTGTTACTGCTTTGGTGTAAGTGTTACTGCCTTGGTGCCCTGGTGTGTGTTACTGCCTTGGTGTAAGTGTTTCTGGTTGGTGTAAGTTTTACTGCCTTGGTGTAAGTGTTTCTGCTTTGGTGTAAGTGTGTTTCTGCCTTGGTGTAAAAGTGTTACTGCCTTGGTGTAAGTGTTACTGCTTTGGTGTAAGTGTTACTGCCTTTGTGCAATGGTGTGTGTTACTGCCCTGATGTAAGTGTTTCTGCCTTGGTCTAAGTGTTTCTGGTTTGGTGTAAGTTTTACTGCCTTGGTGTAAGTGTTTCTGCCTTGGTTCCTTGGTGTGTGTTACTGCCTTGGTGTAAGTATTTCTGCCTCGGTGTAAGTGTTACTGGCTTGGTGTAAGTGTTTCTGCCTTGGTGTAAGTGTTACTGCCTTGGTTCCTTGGTGTGTGTTACTGCCTTGGTGTAAGTATTTCTGCCTCGGTGTAAGTGTTACTGGCTTGATGTAAGTGTTTCTGCCTTGGTGTAAGTGTTACTGCCTTGGTGCCTTGGTGTGTGTTACTGCCTTGGTGTAAGTATTACTGCCTTGGTGTAAGTTTTACTGCCTTTGTGCCTTGGTGTGTGTTACTAAGTTGGTGTAAGTATTTCTGCCTTGGTGTATGTGTTACTGCCTTTGTGCCTTGGTGTGTGTTTCTGCCTTGGTGTAAGTGTTTCTGCCTTGGGGTAAGTGTTACTGCCTTGGTGCCTTGGTGTGTGTTACTGCCTTGGTTTAAGTGTTTCTGCCTTGGTGTAAGATTTACTGCCTTGGTGTAAGTGTTACTGGTTTGATGTGTGTTTCTGCCTTGGTGTAAGTGTTACTGCCTTGGTGTAAGTGTTACTGCCTTGGTGTAAGTGTTTGTTTCTGCTTTGTTGTAAGTTTTACTGCTTTAGTGCCTTGGTGTATGTGTTACTGCCTTGATGTAAGTGTTTTGCCGTGGTGAAAATGTTACTGCCTTGGTGTAAGAGTTACTACCTTGGAGTAAAAGTGTTACTGCCTTGGTGTAAGTGTTCACAAGGGCCACAGATCCACAACTATATATGTGACTAGGAAGTTGCCTGTCAAAAATGACGAGAATAAGATTATAAACCTGGCAATGCTGTTTGCCACACAATGTCATGATTTTGGCGTTCATCATGAGCACGGCAATGACCGCCTTTGGCACTCATCGCGTGGCTAGCAATGAGCTCCTTCGGCGCTCATTGCGAGCCTCTCCCCCCGTTTACTTCAACTTTCCTGCTTTGCAATGATCACCTTTGGCGCGAGCCTCAAGATGATAGCCTTCGGTGCTCATTTCAATCCTCTCCCGCTGTGTACTTTATAGACATCGCGCTTCAGCACCTTCGGTGCTCATTGCGAGTACCGAACCTTCGGCTCTCATTGCGAGCCTCTCCCCAGTGTACTTTAGGGGCCTCGCGATTAGTGTTACTGCCTTGGTGTAAATGTTACTGCTTTTTAGCCTTGGTGTGTGTTACTACATTGGTTTAAGTGTTACTGCCATGGTGTAAGTGTTTGTTTCTGCCTTTGTGTAAGTGTTACTGCCTTGGTGCTTTGTTGTGTGTTACTGCATTGGTGTAAGTTTTACTGTCTTGGTATAAGTGTAAGTGTTACTGCCTTGGTGTAAGTGTTTGTTTCTGCCTTGGTGTGTGTTACTACATTGGTTTAAGTGTTACTGCCATGGTGTAAGTGTTTGTTTCTGCCTTTGTGTAAGTGTTACTGCCTTGGTGCTTTGGTGTGTGTTACTGCATTGGTGTAAGTTTTACTGTCTTGGTATAAGTGTAAGTGTTACTGCCTTGGTGTAAGTGTTTGTTTCTGCCTTGGTGTAAGTGTTACAGCATTGGTGTAAGTGTTTCTGCTTTGGTGTAAGTGTTAGTTTCTGTCTTGGTGTAAGTGTTACTGTCTTGGTGCTTTGGTGTGTGTTACTGCATTGGTGTAAGTTTTACTGTCTTGGTATAAGTGTAAGTGTTACTGCCTTGGTGTAAGTGTTTGTTTCTGCCTTGGTGTAAGTGTTACAGCATTGGTGTAAGTGTTTCTGCTTTGGTGTAAGTGTTAGTTTCTGTCTTGGTGTAAGTGTTACTGTCTTGGTGCTTTGGTGTGTGTTACTGCATTGGTGTAAGTTTTACTGTCTTGGTATAAGTGTAAGTGTTACTGCCTTGGTGTAAGTGTTTGTTTCTGCCTTGGTGTAAGTGTTACAGCATTGGTGTAAGTGTTTCTGCCTTGGGGTAAGTGTTAGTTTCTGTCTTGGTGTAAGTGTTACTGCCTTGGTGTAACTGTTTGTTTCGGCCTTGGTGTAAGTGTTACTGCCTTGGTGCCTTGGTGTGTGTTACTGCCTTGGTGTTAGTGTTACTGCCTTGGTGTAAGTGTTTTTTTTTCTGCCTTAATGTGTGTTACTGCCTTGGTGTAAGTGTTACTGCCTTGGTGTAAGTTTTTCTGCCTTGGTGTGTGTTACTGCCTTGGTGTAAGTGTTACTGCGTTGGTGTGTGTTACTTCCTTGGTGGAAGTGTTACCGCCTTGGTGTAAGTGTTTGTGCCTTGGTGTAAGTGTTTCTGGTTTGGTGTAAGTTCTACTGCCTTGGTGTAAGTGTTTGTTTCTGCCTTGGTGTAAGTGTCACTGCCTTGGTGTAAGTATTACTGCCTTGATGTAAGTATTACTGCCTTGGTGCCTTGGTGTGTGTTTCTGCCTTGGTGTAAGTTTTTCTGCCTTGGTGTAAGTGTTTCTGGCTTGGTGTAAGTGTTATTGCCTTGGTGTAAATGGTACTGCCTTGGTGTAAGTGTTTCTGCCTTGGTGTAAATGGTACTGCCTTAGTGTAAGTGTTTGTTTCTGCCTTGGTGTAAATGTTACTTCCTTGGTGTAAGTGTTACTGCCTTGGCACCAAAGCAGTAACACTTACACCAAAGCAGAAACAAAGTGTTACTGCCTTCATGTCTTGGTGTGTGTTACTGCCTTGGTATTAGAGCTACTGCCTTGGTGTAAGTGTTTATTTCTGCCTTCATGTGTGTTACTGCCTTGGCGTAAGTGTGTCTGCCTTGATGTAAGTGTTACTGCTTTGCTGTGTGTTACTGCCTTGGTGTAAGTGTTACTGCCTTGGTGTAAGTGTTTCGGGTTTGGTGTCAGTTTTACTGCCTTGGTGTAAGTGTTTGTTTCTGCCTTGGTGTAAGTGTTACTGCCTTGGTGTAAGTGTTTCTACCTTGGTGTAAGTGTTACTGCCTTGGTGCCCATGGTGTGTGTTACTGCCTTGGTGTAATTGTTACTGCCTTGGTGTAAGTGTTTCTGCCTTGGTGTAAGTATTACCGCCTTGGTGCGTGTTACTGCCTTGGTGTAAGTGTTCACAACTATATATGTGACTAGGGAATTGCCTGTCAAAAATGACGAGAATAAGATTATAAAGCTGGCAATGCTGTTTGCCACACAATGTAATGATTTTGGCGCTCATTATGAGCACCGTGCTGAGCGCCTTTGACGCTCATCGAGTGGCTAGCAATGAGTACCTTCGGCGCTTATAGCGAGCCTCTTCCCCTGTGTACTTCAACTTTCCTGCTTTGAAATGATCACCTTTTGCGCTCAATGCGGGCCTCACGATGAGAGCCTTTGGTGCTCATTTTAATCCTCCCCCGCTGTGTATTTTATAGGCATCGCGCTTCAGAACCTTCGGTGCTAATTGCGAGCCCCGCGCCTTCGGCGCTCATTGCGAGCCTCTCCTCTGTGTACTTCAGGGGCCTTGCGATTAGTGTTACTGCCTTGGTGTAAGTGTTACTGACTTTGTGCCTTGGTGTGTGTTACCTACAGTGGCCCTACATGGTATAGCACACAGCTTCATTCAGGTACACAAGCCCCCTTACCACCACCACTTAGCACTTCTGAAGGGGACAAGGGGAACATACTCCATGCTAATCTACTCTAACCCACAGGAAGTGCCACAAAAACACATGGAGGCTGTGCAGAGGCATATGGAGCAACAGCCAACTCACCTCCATCAGGGATAATCTCGGCTACACCCATCCTGGAAATAGCAATGCCAAGATGTGCTAAGATGTATACCCATTATCATTTGGTGACCTCCCATTAAGTGTGTTGCTATCAATCAATTTACGTTATCACCTGTCACATTCCTATCAGGCCTTCAGGGGAATGTTGATACTCCACAGTATTAGACTTTGCATGTGTATTAACCCTTTATTATTATATTATATATATATATATATATATATATATATATATATATATATATACTGTATATATATATATATATATATATATATATATATGTATATATATTATATATATATATTATATGATAAGTCATGATATTATTACTATTATTATTATTGTTATGTGTTAATCTATTGCATAGTAACTATGGCTCATTAGTTTAAAGATATAGGAATGTGACACAAATGTGATGTATGTGGATGTCCCATAACCCCAACCATTGACAACACACTGAAACAGTGAGAATGGTATAACAAAGCTTTATTTCATACACAGAGCACAATCAGAAATGGACAAGACTGTGCATTGATATAATGGGTGGGGTGTGGCCGGGAGAGCAAGAGGCTTGTGAGAAAAAAGGGAATACCTAAAGGGGTAATGTCATCGTCTAGAATAGGCATGATGTATAGCACCTACCAGGGTCACATGTGGTCACTACATCACTGCAATCGGAATCTGATGAGAAAAAGGATCATCAGAAATCACTACATTTAATTGAAGAAACCTTTAGTGTGCCTAGCACTTACAACTGTCTAGATCTGCTCAATGAAACAGACGATTAAACCTCTGTACTGTGTAATCCAATCCAGTTTCACACATACAGTGGGGTGACAAAACAAAATCTGAAAAAAAGTGGTTAAAAATAAGACGGAGTAGGATAAAAAAAATATCAATATGCATGTACAGTACAGTGCGAAATACTGTAACAATATACAAACTCACCTGATTCCCTTCTGCAAGCATTACTAACTATTAGCAAATTCTCAGGATAACTCACTCATGATCATTAATAATGACGTGTCATCTCACAATAAATGCTTGGCTCTGACCAGCGTCAGTGGTCAAGGTGTACTATCACATTCTCCATATGATATTGTTCATCAACATTGATATCACATCCATCAGCTATACAACTGTTAGCACAAGTTAAAGTATACTTATGATATCAGCAATAGGGGAAAATACCCATTATTTAGGAGAGGACACAAAGGTCAGCAGCCAGTTTCACTGTTACTTACATCAGACTCAAGGATCTGTTCTTAGACTGATATTGATGTCAGGATCACATGCTTCACTAGTGGATTTATTAATGCTGGCTGTCATTAACATGCCATAGCTGTATCAGTCTACATTTAAGCTACCAACAATCATGTCTTAGAAATCTGGCTATATGATAGCTTTAATATTGTGGGAGCTACATGTTGGGGGGGGGGGGGGGGGTTGGGGGGTTGGGTGCTGTCATTGAAGGAATGTATACCTGAGAGGCACTAGGAAAACCTTACACCTCATACATTTCCTTCACAATGCTTGCAGATGCAGAAGATGCTTTCATGGACCTTAAAAAAGATGGGGACTGCAGCATCTTTTCTCAACAGCATTATTATATGCAGTGACCATCAATTGGGGAAATGTTAAACAGAACCCTATGTGTCCACAAAATAGGGTCATGGACCATATGATGGGAGGTAGCCACCTGCATTCAAAATATCACAATCATAGGCTATATCCCTTTGAACATTTAGTTTTAATATTTGGATTGTCATCCAGGTACTGGTTTGAATATCTAAAATTAAAAAAATTCTTAAAATCATTGGGTTTCAATAATCTCAAAAATGAAAATAATTCGGATTTGGAAAAATTGATCCTAGCGGAAGATAAATCACATCTAGTGTCCAAGTGTTATAATATAATAAAGAAAAGTAATAACTTCAAAAAAACTATGAAAATGAGAGTATGGGAGTCGGAGCTCAAAGGAGAATGGCCAGTTGAAACTTGGATTAAAGCATTTACAATTACTGATAAAATCATTAAAAATGCTCCCTACAGAGAAAATTTCTTTAAACTAACTAATAGATGGTACTTAGCTCCGTAAAACGTGTACCAAATTACTAGAAATGAATCTGAAAAATTGTGCTGGAGGGAATGCGGCCAAGTGGGGACTCATCTACATGTATGGTGGTCCTGTCCAGTCATCAGACAATTGTGGGAGGATTGCTTTCAGCACATTAGACAGGCTTATGAAATTTCAATGAGTTTTTCTCCTGAAATGATTTTGTTTCATATATTTCCTGAATCCTGTTCTAATGAACTCAAGGCATTCTTAATACAGATTTTTATGGCCGTTAAGTGCAGTATTGCACTGAAATGGAGACAAAAAGTAACCTTCTCAGTTCCAGAAATATTTACTAAAATTGCTAAAATTCGTGCGTTGGAAATAGATCTTGAGGATATAGGTATTATTTTGATTCCTAGATATAAATGGAAAATATGGGACAATAAGTCTAGTGGGTGAGTGTGACCAAATTTAGCATTGTTCCGCCTCTTCCCTCCCCCCCGGCTCCCCCCGCTCCCTCGCCTTGCAAACAGAGATTAGGAATATCTTTTCTTTTTTTTCTTTTGGTGGTTTGTTTGTTTGTGTGTTTTTGTTTGTTTTTGAATGTTCATTTATGAATATAAGTTAGATTGTGGTAACATCTAGAGAATCAAGTATAAATCCTCTGGAAGGCCCGTTTATGGATGCAGGTGTCACCGCAATTGAATGGTCTTTCTAGCAATGAAGATATTTGTAATGGTACCTGTCACATGCTAGGCTGTAAATTTATAATATACAATAAAACTTGCAGAAGGAAGGGGGGGGAAAAGAAAGGAGAGAAAAGTAAAGCAAAAGGGAAAAGCGTAATAAAAGGAGTAAACTTTATTGGCAGGTAGGTCCAACGGACCACCTAGAACTTGTGATAAAATGGTACTATAATATACTCTACATATGAATTGTTATATTTAGGTGTCTTGTTGTACTGATTAAAACATCATGAATGCCAAAAAGTACTATCTCTATATTTGATGGTAAAGGTATTACTCTAATGGCTATATATGCCAACCCAATCCCAAATTGTTTTGGAAATTTGTTAAAAATTCTCCCTTTCTTACATGTAACGAATTGGAGGGTATGATTGTGTCAATTTTAAATGTTTTTTTTTTTTTGCTTGCTTTTTCCTTGTGTTTGTATATATGTGAAATTTAAATAAATATTTGAAAGCAAAAAAAAAAAAAAAAAAAATATCACAATCACATAGGCCAGGATCCAAGAATCTGTAGACAGGCTAGATTAGGTTAATATTTGGACCAATAGATTGTCACTGAGGAGTGCTGTTGAGAAGACACAAACATCTGCGCAGCCCCTAGGTCCTCCTCTGCCTATCCACAGGGCCCCAATCCCCTATGGCTGTCCGCCGTCTTCCTGGTGGTGGTGGTGGGGGAAGCAGGAGGAGGAAACCCCCCAGGAGGCAGCGGCACCTGCAGTGGCGGTGATGGATGCCTCAGGGGTGGAGGAGGCGGGGCTGGGGACCAGAGTGCGTTGCATGGCATCTGTGGTAACTTCCTGGAATACGTTCTGGTCCACCCTCATCCTGAGCAGCCTGGCCAGGTACGATTTTGTCATTAGGTGGAGCCTTCTCTCCTCCCTATTGTGCCTGGCCAGGCTGCACATGATTGACGGAGAAGCTGGCCTAGATCCCTCGGAGACAACCTATCTGCTGCCACATGAGGGCCAGCATCTCTGCCTTTGCAGCCTTGATGTTGGGGATGGAGGCCCCTGGGTCGTGGCCTTGTGAGGAGTCCCAGTGGGGATTGTCTGGGGTCCGGCTGGATTCAGGCTCAATAAGGGCGCTATTATTCTTGGGCCCCGGTGGTGGTGGTGGCGACCAGTCCGATGCACTGCTGAGAAGAGGAGGAGGTGGTGACTGGTCCAGATGGTCCTCCAGTGGGAGGGCCCTGGCAAGATGCTGAGTCTCTGGAGGAGGGGGATAGTGGGATCCAATCCTGGTGGTGTGGCTTGTGGTCCTGCTGGTGACCCCACTAGCCAGATAACATCCTCCTCCAAACCAGGGCCCTCCGGGCCTCTTCTTTCCTTCTGCCAAGGCGCACCAGAAGAAAAGTAAATGTTATTAGTATGATAAATTGTACATTGTTTTGTGTTTATTCCTAACTATCTGACATCTAGGCTTGAACTTGGATGATTCTCATAATTGCAACTCAGATTAGCTATCATTTGCTTGGTATGATCTATTCTTTGGTTCTTGGTCTTGATTGTTCTTGGCTCCTAACGCTATCTTGATTCTGGTTGCGGTCTGTAACTGGATAGCCTGCAGTGGGTACACCAATACATGGACTCTCTATTGGTTGATTACTGTTTTGTGCCCAAGAATTACAATAATTTCTCAGCTTCATGGATTTAATAACGCATCCATCTATCCCTTGTTAATTCCATGGAGCTGACATTTCAGTGTCTTTGTTGGTCATCATGTACATGTGTGATGTACATGTAGCGGCATGTTGGTGTACGGGATATTCACCTGACATGGAGGCTGGGTCCTGCTGGGCCACCAGGTCTGAAGCTCCAGCAGCAGGCACCTGACTGAGAAGGTCCTTGCCCACCCTCTCCCACTCATTACAGCGCACAGTCACTTGCTTGTCCTCCTTGGCCATCATTCTCCTCACCTTGGCCCTGATGTCGTCAAAACAGGGGTTGACGGACCGCACATCCCTTTGCGCTGTGCCGGCTGCTGTTACCTCAGCCGCTGCCTCCTTCCATGCCTGGCCTGACTTCCCTCCCCCCACAAGGATCATAGGGCAGCCACGGATGACACCAATGATGACCTCATTCTCCTGGTGAGTGTAGTTCAGGGCCCTGTGCTTCCGTTAGCCTCTTGCACTCCCGACTGTGGACGGGGATCCTTGCCTCCCTAACCTGTCCCTGAGGCCTGTCCCGCCCCTGAACTACCACCCCCAGGATCAGGCCTCCTCCTCTCTTCCACCACTCCTAACCCCCTCCTCCTCTCCTCCACCTCTCCTCACCTCCTCCTCTCCTCCACCACTCCCTAGGTCCACCTCTCTCTCCTCTCTCACCTCCTCATCTCCTCCTCTCTGCCTCTCCACTCCTCTCCCCTCTCCCCTGGGAGGGGTTTACAGGCTTGAGGCTTCAGCCCGTAACTTGAGGCCTTGCTGAATTGAATAGCACTGGAATCAGAGACGAATGGGAGCCCACAGCACGCCCGCAGACATACGACCTGGATCCTGTGAGATGTGGGCTTGTAATTGAATCAGGCTCTAAGAAGACAGTGTTCTGGTCCTAGGTTAATGACCATATCACGAACCTAGTACACAATTTTACCTATTCTATCCGATTACTCTAGCAGCAGGGCAATCCCACACTAAGTGGCTCAATGTATCTCTTTGGATACAGTCCCTGAAGCAACTTGGTGAAACATTAGCATTCAATTTTTTAAGTCTAGAGGGTGTTAGATACATTAGCCCTCATTCAATTGCAATTTGGCCAATTGAATAGGGGTCTAAATAAGCACATAACATATTTTTTTAAAGAAGTTTTTAGTTAGTAAACATCCATCCAAAAACAAGGTTTTTACTAACTAAAAACTAATAATAAAAAAAATATATGTTATGTGCTTATTTAAAGCACTGTTCAATTGGCCAAATTGCAATTGAATGAGGGCCATTCTATGTAGGTGTTTTACTAATGTCTCCACCACAAAAGCATTCCCGTTGCCATTAAAACCTGCTGCAAAGATATCCAACTAATTAGCAGCATTCAGCTCAACCTCTAGAGATCATCTTCTCAAGAACCCATAAATGTAATCTTATTTGATGAATTTTTCTGCGCGTTAAAATAAATGGCTGAAATTATTCCCTTAGCATTTGGGCATTTAAAACATGTTAATTCAGTAATAGTAATTGTAAATCTGGGTGTAGCATAGGGCTTAACGTTTTTTAACTAGTTTCATAGTCTAGCATAAAAATTCCTAAAGGTCCAACTTATTTTGGTCACTTTTTTCCAATTGCTCTGTTTATATTTGGATTAGCATGTTATATAATGGAGCTGATCTTAATCTAGTAGCTAATAATGTATCTGGATTATTGGCATATTGGTGATATCCACTCTGAGGAACTCACATAGCTTTATCAGTCTCATCCACAAGAATATTTGCTAAGTTACAATTTTAATCTTTTAGTGTTTTGTTTTTTTATTCACACATATCTTGTTCTGTTTTATCAAATTAGTGTACTGTAGCTTAAATTCATTTAAATGTTTGCAGTTCAATTTGCATTCCCACACACCCCATCTGATTATAAGCCCATCTAAACCCATGTTGGATTAGAATTTGGTGTAGCTTGTACTGCTGAAAAAGTGTCAATTTCCTTTTCTAAATGGTCTAACAATGTTTTTTCTGTCTTTTTGTTAATTTGGCAATATCTACATATCTATTTGATCCTTACAATGGATACTTTAACATACACTAGAGCCAGGGGTATAGGAGCCAGAATAATCCTGGCGGGGGGGGGGGGGGGGGGGACGGACATTTCCCTGTATACACAGGCCATAAAATGGCTTATATTTGCATACATACAAACATTGACAAATCTGGGGGGGGGGGGGGGGGGGGGTGGTTCCTACACCCATGACTAGAGCATGATCTAAGTACATTGTCCAATATTGCTACTATAAGTAACGAGTTACTAAGTAATATATCATCAATCCTCAAATATGTTATGTTATGAGTAGTTGTATTCATTTCTCTCCAAATATCTAGAAAATGCAATCTTTTTAAAACTATAAAGAATGTTCCAGAAGTAACTTATGTATTTTTATATCTTGAATTTGTCCAAATTATCACCTAGGGTGAAATTAAAGACTCCCAGATATTAAGATGCCTTTACTCTTAGGGCCCTAATAAATTCTGCGATATTGAGTTCCTGAAGTCCGTAAAGAAGCCGGCAAAAGTTATGGCTATTAAATTGGCCTCGTTCAGCTACCCGCATATGATCTGCGTGTTATAGGTGGAAAAACCTTGAAAATCTGAACGCCGTCCCAGATAAGCCTTTGATCTGTCAAGCCGTAAATGTTACAATCACAAATCGCTATTAAATTGCTACGAATCCACCGGCGTTCAAACCCGTAAACTGCAAATGGAGCCAAAAATATTACGGCCTCCAAATAGGACCTGCAAAGGGTTTACAGACACATTTTTAACACTGTAAAAGACAATATAAACACACCAAAGGACTAAAATATGGGGAAAGCATGGAAATACATTGCAATGCATTGCCCAACAATCCCCAAATAAAATTAGGATTAAAAAAAAAATGTATATCATCATATGTTGGAATGGTCATGCATATGAAAAGCCATGCTGCAACATGCATAAAGCAATTAAAGACTCACTACCTGATTAAATTGCAACACAAAAACATTAAATTGCCTGCCATATAAACCCTCTGGGGTCCAAGAAATATAAATATAATTGCATATACATCTCGCTTATCACATCTACATTGGGAAGAGAAATAGTGGCCAAACTACACTGCCACATCACATTTATCAAGTACTAGGGGAACATTTTATAATTTGTTGTTCAGTCCTTCAGTCGTGTCCGACTCTCTGTGACCCTATGGACTGCAGCATATTTAGCTAGTTCTCTGCCTGTTCTGTTCCACAAGGTTTGCATGTCAAAGATACTGGAGTAGGTTGACAGTTCCTTCTCCAGTGGACTGCCATTTGTCTGACCTCTCTGCTATGACCTGCCCACCTATAGTGACCCTACATGGTATAGCTCACAGCTTCATTGAAGTACACAAGCCCCTTCACCACTACAAGGCAGAGATCCAGAAAGGGAACAGGGCAACATATACCACACTAATCTACTCTAACCCATCAGGAAGGGCCGCAAACACACATGGAGGCTGTGCAGAGGCATGTGGAGCAACAGCCAACTCACCTCCATTAGGGATAATCTGCTACACCCATCCTGGAAAGTCCCACACCATTGCTGGTGGCCATGTGCCAAGATGTATACCCATTATCATCTGGCGACATCCCATTAAGTGTTTTGCTATCAATCAATTATCACCTGTCATATTCTTATCAGGCCTTCAGGGGCATGTTGATACTCCACAATATTGCATGTGTATTAATTCTTTTTTATTATATATGATAGATATTATCATATTACATCTTATGATATTATTACTATTATTATTATTGTTATCATATGTATTAACCTATTGCCTAGTAACTAATGCTCATATACGAATGTGACACAAATGTGATGTATGTGCATGTTCCAAAAACCCAACCATTGGAAACACACTGACCCGCTGAGAACGGTATAACAAAGCTTTATTTCAGACACAGAGAATAATCCGAAATGGACAAGACTATGCATTAATATCATTGGTTTGGTGTGGGCGATCCTGGAAGGGCAAAAGGGAAAAAGGGTTAAAGGTTAGGCAGCATAATAAGGATAATGCATAGCATCTATTAGGGTCACATGTAGTCAGGACACTAACCATAATCAGATGGCTTGTAACATCATATAACATTCCATTTGATAGAAATAACCATTAATGAGCATAGAGCTTCCATATGGTCTCCATCTACTATATTATACAGATGAAATAAATCATGTATCATGTGATAAAAATCAATTCCACACACAGGGTGTTTTCACACATTAATGAAGATTCCAAAATAGATGATCGAAATCTGGAAAACATAAAGAGGAGGTGTTAGAACAATCATAAGCTGTTATTATAGTACATTGTTTTTGCTCTGAACACTACAATAAACCAATCAACAGAAACGTTATCTACGAGCAGTGATAACCATACTGATTCTGTCCTGTACAATCAGCGTTCCCAGAATATGTTGAGGATGTGTAATATGACAAGACATTCTTCACTGCAACCACAATCTTTTAGCAAAGAGTACTATCACTATCTGCATGGCATTGCTGTGCCATGCTGATATCACATTTCACTGGTATATGGGTGGTACCAAGGCCAGACAGATTATACTGTTCACATTACCCCTAAACACATGCACAATGATCCTGATGTCAAACAAATGGAATTAGACATTTTATTTGTGGATGACATGAAATACATGAATCTGCTTTTATAATGTTAACGGGATGATATGCAAAAAAAACTGATTGCAATGGTACTGTGCAAATGTACAGCCAGGACTCTATTCATTGTAATTGAAACTCACACCAGACATGTTCATTAGTGAAGAGATATGCATTTCAGATCTAGCTGCCGTGGTGAATGACACTGATTGAATTCCTGTTAGGACCATGGTTTAGCATTTACTCACATGATGGTATTGCACTGCTCAAAGATGAAGAACATGCCTTCATGGTTGTGAGATTTGGCTATTAACACCTACAGAGACAAGAACAAGATATCAATCATAACAATATTCTGATTAACTACAACACCTCATTTCAACGTCAATCCACATTGAACATCAATTGGTGAAATGTTAAACATAACCAGAAATGTAAACACTCTGTAGCCAGCCAATAGTATTTCAACATCTATACCAATCAGTATTCAGTGTGGAGTGATCATGAGGAGGACTTCGGAGGTGGTCCTAACACCTCCTCTTACACAGCACTGGGCCCCCACCTTCCGTGCCCATGCACCTTCTTCCTCTTCCACGTCTAGGTAGTGTTTGAGCGTGGGGTGCCACAACGTTGGTGGGTGGGGATCAGCTTCAGCTGGTGGTGAGGTCTGAGATGAGGAGGCCACCTTCTCTGGTTGCGTTTGTGAAACCAAAAGCTGTAGAGTTATGCACTGGCGGTTTGCAAATTAGATTAGTTGCTGCTTGTCCCTTATCGCCTGTTCCTCATATCTCTCCATCCTTTGGTTGTGCCTCCTCATCTCAGAATGGATTGCACGCAAGGAGGGAGTTTGTGAGCCGAACCTGCCTTTGGGGCAATCTGAGCTTCCCAGTTCTTTGTTTGTTCCGTCTCATGTCCTCCCTGTTAAATCGGGACATGATTTCCCTTAAAGTCAGGGGTGGTGTTGATGGCATTGGGGCCGATGTTGATAGCATTGGGGCCTGATTTGATGACATTAAGGCCTGGGGTTATGGCAGAAGGGCCTGAGGTGATGTCAGAAGGGCCTGAGGTGTTAGGCCATGTTGGCGAACCCCATTGTGTGGGAGGCCATGTTAGTGGACCCCATTGTATGGGAGGTCATATTAGTGAACACCATTGTGTGGGAGTGGTTGTGCCCTGCCATGGCTGCAATGGTGTTGTAGCAGGTGGCAGTGGTGGAGGCTGCGGCCTGGACAACGTCATCAGGTTTGGTGTGGTTGTTTGTTGGCTCCATGTCATGCCCTGTGGAGGGGGCTGGAACAGCTGTGCATGGCTAGATGATGCGTTTGAGGGCCCAGCAAGTGATTCCCACTACTGAGATGAGGGTGATCATCTGGATTGTGCAGGACCAGCTTCTTTGGATGGTCCCGGGCCCTCTCGAATGTTCTGCCCTTCTTCGTCAACCACTTCTAGGGGTGCAGTTTGTCCACCTCCAGTGGTGCCTCCACCTGTGCATCTGTGATTGTTCATTCATTTCAGTAGCCAGGAGGACAAGGCCAAACGTATTTGAGTCGGTTTCTCTACACAATTGACAGCTACAGTGCCTTGCAAAAGTATTCACCCCCTTGGAATTTTTCGTGTTTTGTTGCCTCACAACCTGGAATTAGTATGGATTGTTTGATGATTTGCATCATTGAATTTACAGAACATGCCCACAACTTTGAAGATGTTTTTTTTTTATTGTGAAGCAAACAGGAAATATGACAGAATAACAGAAAAAGTCAATGTGCATAACTATTCACCCCACTAAAGTCAATACTTTGTAGAGCGACCTTTTGCGGCAATCACAGCTTTCGATAAGTCTCTATGAGCTTTCCACATCTTACCACTGGGATTTTTGCTCATTCCTCCTTGCAAAACTGCTTTAGCTTCTTCAAGTTGAATGGTTTGTGCTTGTGAACAGCAATCTTTAAGTCTGACAAGAGATTTTCTATTGGATTGAGGTCTGGGCTTTGACCATAGGCCATTCTAACACATTTACATGTTTCTCCTTAAACCACTCAAGTGTTGCTTTAGCAGTGTGTTTGGGGTCATAATCCTGCTGGAAGGTGAACCTCCATCCTAGCTTTAAATCACGCACAGAGTGGTACAGGTTTTGCTCAAGAATATCCCTGTATTTAGCACCATCCATCCTTCCCTCAACTCTGACCAGTTTCCCAGTCCTGGCTGCCGAAAAACATCCCCAGAGCATGATGCTGCCACCACCATGTTTCACTCTGCGGATGGTGTTCTTTGGGTGATGTGATGTGTTGGGTTTGCGTCAGACATAGCATTTTCTTTGATGGCTGAAAAGTTATTTTTCAGTCTCATCAGACCAGAGCACCTTCCTCCATACATTTTGGGAGTCTCCCACATGCCTTTTCGCAAACTCAAAATGTGCCAGTTTGTTTTTTTGCTGAAAGTAATGGCTTTCTTCTGGCCACTCTGCCATAAAGCCCATTTCTATGGAGCATATACTCCAGTCTCTGCTGTGGAACTCTGCAGCTCCTCCTCCATCGGTCTCTGTGCTGCCTCTCTGATTAATGCCCTCCTTGACCGGTGCGTGAGCTTTGATGGGTGGCTGTCTCTTGGCAGGTTTGCTGTTGTGCTATGTTCTTTCCATTTGGTTATGATAGATTTTAAGGTGCTCCTGGGCATCAACAAATATTTGGATATTTTTTTTATAACCTAACCCTGACTTGTACTTCTCAACCACACTGTCCCTTACTTGTTTGGAGAGTTCCTTGGTCTTCATGGCAGTGTTTTGTTAGTGGTGCCTCTTGCTTAGGCGTTGCAGCCTCTGGGGCCTTTCAAAAAGGTGTGTATATGTTTTGACAGATCATGAGATACTTAGATTGCACACATCATTTCACTAATTATGTGACTTCTGAAGGTAATTGGTTGCACCAGAGCTTTTTATGGGCTTCATAACAAAGGGGGTGAATACATTCACACATGCCAATTTTCTGTTTTCTATTTCTAAAAAATAGCTTTATGTATATATTTTTCTCATTTCACTTCACCAACTTAGACTATTGTGTTCTGATCCATCACATAAGATTCAGATTAACAAAACATTGAACTTAAGGCTGTAAATTAACAAAATAGGTAAAAAGTCAAGTGGAGTGAATATGTACTGCTGGTGCGGTGTGCCATCTGCATGTGAATCAGACACATGCTCTGCTTGATCTGTTGTGCAGAGCGTGAGACATCTGTGACATTTTCCCAGCAATGGTTGTTAACATGCAGCTGAGATATGGTCCATGTTAGGACAGTACATTATAGGCACATGCAGTCCTACAGAGTCTGTATCAACATATGCCACAGTATGCACACCCATACATGTATTCTCTTTTGAATGTCAAATCAATCTTGATCTAAACGTGATTTGAACTCAGAATCAGTCTTAACTGCAGGTACTGGAACAGACATTTCATTGATAACAATTATGATAATGATATGTCTGCTACCGTGATTTACATGGCTATTGATGCCCCATATATCTAGTCATAACCATGGGGCTTACAGTGCTATTGTATGTCAGTTATCTATGTGTGTGGGCAGGGGTGTAGGAGCCGGAATAATTCTAAGGGGAAACAGCCATTAAAAAGCTTAATTATACATAAATAAAAACATATTAAAATCTGTGGGGGTATTTGACCACCCTACCCCCCCCCCACCCAGTTCACTCACTCATGTTTGTGGGGTTCATGTGTGTGCATATGAGCGTGTGATGGTATATATGACACTCACATTGCATGATTCTCGACCCACCCGTGCCCACGTGTCCAAGAAGGCTCACTACTGCCGCTGGCTAAATCCACTCCTTCAGGATCCGCTCCCACCCACAATTAGTGATGTTGGCTGGTGGGTCACCACCAGTTGCACATGCTGTTCTTGCCTCCTTTGCCATCATCTTCTTCACCTTCAGCTCGCTGTCATCATACCTGTGTTTGAAAGACTTGACATCCATGTTTGCAACCCCTAATGCAGCAACAGCTGTAGCTATCTCACTACAGGCCTTAGTCTTCTGGCTAGGCCTCACATCCCTCCCACCATGTATGATGCTATTGCGGGCACAGATTTCACTGAGGAAGACATCCATCTCCTCTAGGCTGTAACTGGGGGCCCTGTACTTTGCCACAGCCTTTTGCCCTCCCAACTGTGCCTGGGGTTCCTGGCCTCTCTAACTTCTCTCTGGGGCCGGTCCCTCATCCCCACTACCTCTCCCCCCTGGGATTAGGACCCTGACGTTCTGTCCCTACTTCTTGTGTGCCTAGATCTGGGGGCACATCCCTCCCCCCTCTTGCTCTCCTACACCTGTAACTCCCCTCTCTCCTCCTCTTCTCACTTTCCCTGCTCCCCTCCTCTACTTTTCTGGAATTTATGAAATAAATATAAGGATAAATCAATATAATATATATGTGTATGTGTATGAGGTAAAATAAGAAAGTGTGAATTATGTATATTATAGTAATTGTATGGGGGAGTGATTAGGTGGGGGGATGAGGGGTGAAGATGTGCTGTGGCCTACTTCTATGTATAGCTATGTGTACATATTAATCTATGTGTGTAAATTATGTGATATCAGTAATTATGTGTGTTGTAAATTAAGTTTTAATATACTGTATCTTAGGGGTCAAAATAGCAAAAAAACTTACAAAACAGCTCCTTCACTCTCTCTCTCTCTTTCTCTCTCTCTCTCTCGAAAGCTCAGAAACCCTCCAACTCCAAGACCTGTGTGTTCACTTGCTCAGCTACAGCACAGTTAATGCTTTACTGTTTTCATGCACTTTAAAAGCCCTTTCTGTGGCGTTAATTGCCGTTCCCCACTTTCTATTGGCTCTGAGGCCTGCGTTGGATTCCATGATTATGGATTGGGATTGGAAATGCGGCCCGCATCTAGTCCAGCCCTCTAACAGCTTGTGGCTGTGGGAAGGGTTTATGGGCTTGCGGCTCCCGCATTTTAGTTGCGGCCTTGTTCAATTTAATCACTCTGAAACTCCAGCAGATTTCAAGCCCGCAGACATAAGGGGGAGAGAGAGAGAGAAGGGAGAGAGAGATGGGGGATAGAGCGAGAGAAGGGTGGGAGAGAGAGAAAAAGGGTAGTGAGAGATAAGGGGAAGAGAGAGAGCGATGGGTGGAGTGAGAGAGAGAGAAGGGAGGGAGAGAGAGAGAGAATGGGAGAGAGAGAAAAGAGAGATAAAGGAGAGAGAGAGAGAATGGGGAGCGAGGAACAAAGAAATGAGAGAGAGAAGGATGGAGTGAGAGAGAAAGAAGGAAGAGAGAGAAGGGGTGTAGAGAGAACTGTGGAGTGAGAGAGAGAAGGGGAAGAGAGAGAAGGCTGGAGTGAGAGCAAGAGAGAAGGGGGAAAGAGAAGGAGTAGTGAGAGAGAGAGAGAGAGAGAAAGAAAGAAAGAGAAAGGAGAGAGAAAGAAAAATAGGGAAAGAAAGAGAGAAGGGAGAGACAGAGAAGGGGTGTGAGGAAGAAAGAAAGGAGATAGAGAAGGGTTGAGTGAGAAAGAGAATGGAGGGAGAGAGAAGGGGAGTGAGAAGAGAGAGAGAGAAGGGAGAGAGAGAATGAAGAGAAAGAAGGAGGGAAGAAAGGGTTAAGAGAGAAGGTTGAGAGCACTAAGGGCAAGAGAGAAGGAAAAGGGCAGGAGAGAGAAAGAAGGGGAGAGAGAAGGGAGAGAGAAAAGTAGTTTCAATTATCTCATCTATCCATCTTTGCCTCCCCCTTCTTAGAGGGCCTTTAATCTTTCCCAGCATCAGAGTCTTCTCTAGGGGATCTTGTCTTCTCATTATATGGCAAAAATATTTGATCTTCAGCCTCATGATCATTTCTTCCAGTGAACAGTTTGTCTTGATTTCCTGAAACTTAGATTTTTTTAATCTTCTTGCAGTTCACTCTAAGCAGTTTTCCAGAACACCACAATTCAAAGGCGTCAATTATATGGCTCTCAGACGTCTTCTCTCACAATCATATGTTACTATTGGGAATACCATCATTCTAACTATGCAGACCTTTGTTGATAATGTAATATATTTACTTTTTTACCAGGTTTTCCGAGCTTGCCATAGCATTCCTCCCCAGAAGCAAACATCTTTTAATTCCATGGCAGCATTCACCATCTAAAGAGACCTTGGATCCCAGAAAAATACAATCTGTCACTGCCTCCACTTCTTTCCCATCTATTTGCCAGGAACTGAGATTGCTGTTTCCCAGCTTTTGCACTGCCTTATTTCCCCCTTATCAATAGGACCTTTAGTTCCTCCTCACTTTCACCGCGTATCTGAGGTTGTTGATATTTCTTCCAGCAATACTAGTTCTGGTTTGGATTCATCCAGTCAGGCCTTACATATGGTGCACTCTGCATATAAGTTAAATAAGTATAGTGACAATATTCAACCTTGTTGTATTCCTTTCCCGATCTTGAACCATTCTGTGGATCCATGTTCGGTTCTGACTGTGACTTCTTGGTCCACATACAGATTCCTTTTCTCAGGAGGTGGATGATATGATCTGGTACCCCCATCTCTTTAAGATCTTGCCACATTTTGTTGTGATCCACACAGTCAAAGCCTTTAGAATAGCCTATGAAGCAGAAGTAAATGCTTTCTTGGAACTCTCTTGCTTTCACTGTTATACAGAGGAGATTGGCAATTTGATCTCTTGTGCCTCTTCCTCTGCAGAACCCTATTTATTTTTATTAATGTCTATTTATATATATATATATATATATATATATATATATATATATATATAGTGGTATCCTTCTCTATGAGTAGTAGCTGGTGGGTGGCATGTGCTACTAGACCCATTGTTTGCCTGCTTAGTGGGCAAAGGGTGAGAAGAGAAGGATAAATATGGGGTGAGGTGGGAGGGGTAAAGGAATAACTCAGGTGAGGATAGGTGTTTTAGGAAGAGCTTATAAAGGGGGAGAAGTCTCCTCCCACAACTCCCAGGTTTACACCTGGACATCTGTGGTCAGACCCTTCTCTGAGTATCTGGTGGGTGGCATGTACTACAAGACCCATTTTTTTCCCAGCTTAGAGGGCAAAGGGTGAGAAGAGAAAGATAAATATGGGCTGAGGTGGGAGTGGTAAAGGAATAACGCAGGTGAGGATGGGAGGTTTAGGTGGAGCTTATATGGGGAGAAGTCTTCTCCCACAACTCCCAGGTTTACACAGGCAACTCCGACCCCGCAGGCAACTCCGACCCTGCAGGCAACTCCGCTCAGCCATGCCTCCACCCAGAGGACTCAATGTTCTGCGCAAGGGAGTCCAGCGCTGTCAACAGGACAGTGCCATGATTTCCTTGCTCATCTCCAGCATGAGCGGGAGCAAAACCAACAATTCATGCTGGAGATGAGACGACACAATGAGCGGGTATTTGAGGAGTTGAGGAGGCATCACCAAGTGATGGAGGATTATGCTCAAAGGGCTGAAATGGCCCGAGAAGGCCAGCCACCTGGACAGGCCCCACCCACAGGTCAGATCTATTGCTGTCCAGGTGGATACAGTCATTCCACCGCAGGCTACCTCCTCAACCTCCCAGACCTTACTAGGGCAGAAGAGCCGGCCACCCTTCAAAGAAGTCGTGGCCGGCCTAGGACCAAGGTTGACAAAGGCCAGGAGGGTCAGGACCTACACAAGCGAAAGGGTAAATAGGTGAGAACATGTTCATGTTGCATATAGAAGCAATTGATGTCCAAGATCTATTGACGTTGAAGTGTTGCAGTCAATGCATATATTGTTCTAATTGATGTCTTGTTCTTATCTCTTTAGGTTCAAATCGACAGACGAAGTGGTTGCCTGAAATTTAAATTTTTTGGTTCTATAATTTGCACTCATAGGAATAAATATTATGTATTGCTCACAATATCATTGTTTGTTTTCGTTTGTACTGTACCATGATTGTTAAACACCAGATGAATGCTACAAAACAACGTTATTGTATTAGTACATACATCTTCCTTCAATATACCAGCCCTGTGTTAATGTAGGGTTGGGGTAACAGCCACTAGTGCAGCTGAGGGTGGAGGTAATATTCCTGAGTTTGATTCCAGTAACGGCTATGCATGATATTCATGTTTCTGACACATGGAGATATTAATTCAGGGTAAATATCAAAAGTGAGTACACCCCTAAGTGAAAGTGTAAATATTTTGTAGGGCCACCATTATTTTCATACACTGACTTGCCACTGGAGTCCTCTTCCACTCCTTCATGATGATATCATGGAACTGGTGCATGTTAAAAACCTTGTACTCCCCACCTTCCATTTGAGGATGCCCCCACAGATGCTCAATAGGGTTTAGGTCTGGTGACCTACTTGGCCAGTCCATCAACTTTTTACCTTCAGCTTCTTTAGCCAGGCAGTGGTCGCCTTGGAGGTGTGTTTGGGTTCTTTATCATGTTGGAATACTGGCATGCAGCCCTGCCTCTGAAGGGAGGGGATCTTGCTCTGCTTCAGTATGTCACAGTACATGTTGGCATTCATGGGTTCCCTCAAAGAACTGTAGCTCCCCAGTGCTGGCAGCATGCATGCAGGCCCAGACCAAACATATATGCACGTCTATATATGTTTTATATAATATGTTGTGTGGATTCCCCCTATATGCATTTACCTAATGATGTCAGATGCTGCCTCCCCTCTCTGCATCGCTGTTTAGGTTTAAAATGAGGGTTTCATCTCATATAAATGTTTTTGTGTTAGTTGTGACTTATCCATTTATCTGTATTTCAGGGATTAGTTCAACTACTTTTGCTCAGTATAGATGTATACTTTTGGTGGTGGGAGTGTCATGGTCGGGTCCTGCATGACTGCTGCCGGCACTGGGGAGCTACAGTTCATTGAGGGAACCATGAATGCCAACATGTACTGTGACATACTGAAGCAGAACATTATCCCCTCCTTTGGGAGACTGGGCTGCAGGGCAGCATAACATAATGACCCTAAACACACCGCCAAGACGACACTGCCTTGCTAAAGAAGGTAAAGTTGATGGACTGGCCAAGCTTGTCACCAGACCTCAAATTGAAGGTGGAGGAGTGCAAGGTCTCTAGCATCAACCAGATCTGTGATGTATCATTAAGGAGTGGAAGATGACCCCAGTGGCAACCTGGGAAGCTCTGGTGAACTCCCTGCCCATGAGGGTTAAGGCAGTTCTGGCAAATAATGGTGGCCACACAAAATTGACATTTAGTGCCAATTTGGACATTTCAAATTACGGGTGTACTCACTTTTTTTGCCAATGGTTTAGACTTTAATGGCTGTGTATTTAGTTATTGATGGGTCAGCAAACTTACTTTACATTGAAGCAGAGTGTCATTTCTTCAGTGTTGTCACATGAAAAGATATACTAAATTATTAACAACAATGTGACAGGTGTACTCACTTTTGTTAGATACTGTATGTTCACTACTAGGATGTGAGCCACTTACAGACACCTGTCTCATTTGTCTGGCTTTGTGTCATATAGATTGTCAATACCAATCTTCCCTCATGCTTGAAATCAGGAATGCAAACACACTGTGAGAATTCTATTGACACCCCTAACTGATGGTGCAGAGCACAGATGTGGAGTATGAAGGTCCTTTCATTGATGTTACAGAAATGCTATGGTATCAACATTAACGAGGCAGGCACAGACAACATCTCGGATAAATCATATTTACTATTTACAGAAATTAACAAAGCAAGCTTGCCACAAAGCCACAGGTTGACTAATCATCACAGGTATGCAAAGGATCATGGTGGAGGGGGGTAGGATACAAAGTCCAAGTAACACAGGGAAATAGGGATATGAGAGCAGAATGCAGGCAGGGGGAATTACATTGATATAGATGATCATGGGATTTACAGTGTATCACCCAACATTAGGCAATATAATTTATATCATTATTGTTACTACATATATAACAGTCAATAAGGAAAGACCACAATAATCCAGAATAAGGTGATATACATATGGGGAGAGCAAAATGTATGCTTGTGTGTTAAACGGACACTCTGATGCAACATCAGAAGTATAAGTGCTCAATCAGTGAATGCTATGAGCCCATGAGGTCAGTTCTCATGCAACAATAGGCAGCCCCTACATAGATAACCTTGGGGACCTGACCAGGACCATATCAATCAGATGTTACTTATTTCAGAGAACTCACAACAAACCAGGCAATATCAATTGTAGTTTGTTCTCTGATTGAGCATCTATACTCACAGTTGTTGCATATGCATAACTGAAGATTAACGTAACCTCATTAACTGTTAAGTCCCAAGCCTGGATTTACTATTCCTCATATGCACAGGGAGGGTCACATCAGCACTGAAGAAGAGATCTGGAAGGGTTTGTGATGCAGGCTTCATAACAGTCCAATTAAAGGAGAGGAGAGAATGTCTAAAGCAATAGCTACATATGAATCGAGGTAGAGTATTTGAGCATACACATGCTGTGGACATACCAGCTGACAGATGTCACATCACATCTGCATTGTATAGTGAAATTGTCTTGTGACACATATCGGCTATTCAGTCAAGGTAATCAGATATCACACTGGATCCAACAAAGTAATGAAACGGACACATGCACATACATGAGGACATTGACATGGCCATGGAATGTCAGGATGTTTATCTTCATGCCTTGTTCTGACCGTGTTCTGGAATACAAACACACAAATAATATATTAGTGGAAACCGTACATATGCCATATGAGCAGCCACATATGCAGGTATGTCGCACACATGTTAACATGTTATGCATTGGGATCTCGTACAAGCTAACCATCTGTCAGATGATAATGATGGCCAAGACTAATTTGTCCTGATGTGGGAATATTATGATTAGTCTAATTATCTTTTATTTGTATTGTGTAAACATATTCTGTGGCGCTGTACAGGGGAGAAGAACACGAAAATATACAGTATGTAATAATGACAATGATAGAAAATGAAGGGCCCTGTTTTGAGCGTAAAGTCTTGTGAAAACTGATTTTGTCCCAAAGGCCCCCACAAGATTAGAAACTCGCCACTTCTAAGCTAAAGGTAATGGACATGGGGAAGAGTAGATAAGGAATAGCGAGGTTAATAAGTAAGTGAGAGATACATAGGAAAGAAGTTGTGTCAAGTAGAAAGTTATGCATTAGTTGGAGAGGAAAGGGATCAGATGTAAAGTGCGATGCACTATTATGTAATAAGGTATCTGCCCCATGTGGACAGATAATGTAATTTGCAGATGGGACAGTCAAGAGACACATAGTTTAACCACAGCTTGAGTAAGCTTAGCTGATGGGCGAATAAAAGGGGAGAGGTGGGCATGAGAGTTGAAATGAAAATGTTGGAGATAAAAAGGGGAGAAGTAAAGAAGAGTCTGAGGAAAAGGCAGGGGATGTGAGGAAGAAGGCAAGAGAAAACATTGTGTAAAGGGTTAATCGGGATAGTTAGTTGCTAATCGTTCTGGTGTCGAAGACTTGTGTGACTCAATAAATTAAGGCTAAACAGGGGTGGGTGGGATGAGGAGAGAGAGAGAGAGAGAGAGAGAGAGACAGCGAGAGACAGAGAGAGGCAGACAGAGACAGACAGAGACAGACAGACAGAGAGAGAGACCAGTGCAGCCTGTAATAGAAATGGAAGATCACAACTATCACACATTGATGCATGTTCGTACATCCACATGTGGTGCTTTACCTTGGAGGGAACAAGTGGAGTATTCAACTAAGAGATCTGTTCCCCCAGGACACGTCTGCATGGTCCGATAAACTTTTCTGACCGCTTCAGCAATACATAGGGGATATCTTGGGGAAAAGAAAGTTAGGCCTACATTAATGGAGTTACTAGTCATTTCCTTTCATGCATACAAGCACATGTTTCCCGCAAATTCTCACTTACAATGTAGACGACATTAATGTAGCTGATGTTCTGTTGCTGTACAGGTCGTTTCCCATGTCTGTGTGGGTAAACAATGTGTTGACACACGGCAGCAGTTCTGTAATGGCAATATGATGATAATATGAGTCACACAATCCATATGATATATTGCACAATGATTAGTTAACACATCCTTGAGACCATTCCTGTTATTTGACTGAGAATGCTTTTACCAGACTTCGCTGACAAAGAACAGGAGAGATCCCCTCTTTGCATCCCATGAGGAACATTTATTATGGTTTACAATATGCTGGTATGTTCATAATTCCCAGATTGCTATGAATTGCTTTGACCTCCATGGGATGTGGAATAGCATGATCAGAGAATGAGAACATTACTGTTCTGTGAAGATGTTTTCAAATACGATTGTGAGGCCTATATATATTGACATTGTGGAATATATCATACCATCCATTTAGCTTACTTTCTAGAGGCTTGCAGATATCAATATATATGATGTGTATGGGAATGTGCGCATACTTACCATTAACGGATATCAGAGCAGACTGTATTTGATCCAGTGTTAAGACTACGTCACGAGACATATGTTAGATCACAAAGCTATCCTCTACTGTGGACTGTTGGATATTCTGTTTGACAATGGGGAAGGAGAAAAGAGATGTATTAGTAACCATAATCAAGGTACATTATAGTTGGTTGTTAATGGTTTCGGACTTACATGGGAAGTACTCCCGAATGACCTGGGCACGTAGTCGTGACCCCTGAACGTTATCCTCACCAGGGGCTGGTACTGGACGCTCCGCCAGTTCAAGCGGAGCATCATCAATGTTCCCCAGACAGTTGGCCTGTACTGCTATATTGTGCAGACAACAGCAGGCCATGATGATGTGACAAACCTTCACTGGTTTATACTGTAGCACCCCGCCAGTGGAATGTAAACATCTTCAGGAGGCCAAAGGTGCACTCTATTACATTCCGGGTTCTGGCATGGGCCGCATTATACCTCTCCTCCCCTTCACAGGGGTCAACAACCACGGCAAACACCCATATCCTGCATCACCTGAAGGAAACAAAAATAGGAGATGTAGATATGAATGTGATGTTGTGATGCTCGTTAAAGCATCTGTAAATATACAAAATGATTAATGTGACGTTAGTTAAGGGATCTCTGGGTTGGAACTTCCTACTCCTATGACCAGGTCACATCGGGTTAGGCACAGCACCAAGCTACGATGCAATGGCTCAGTCGGCATACCTTCTTTAGGGCGCAGGGCAAATGAGCGCGGACAATACGACGCTGACAGAAGCCGGCAACAGTATCGCACTGTTGAAAATTGGGTGGCAAAATGTGCGTCGATCAAAGAGCGCAAGTTGTAGAATCTATCGCCTAAAGGGCCAAAACCCTCTAACCCGAGCCATCAGACCCCATACCTAACCCGAACCACTGAGACCCCATGCCTAACACTAACACTCAGAACCCGAAGCCTTAGCCCAAAGACCCCTAACCCTAAAACCCCTAAGTCCACCCTTAAGTCCTTATCTTAACTCCTGCGCGCAGATGTCGTGCGTGCTATTGAGGGACTCTATTTTGTCTGTTGGCGCATGTGTCGGCGCGCATTTTTCATGCAACAACGTAATAGCATTACAGTGGACATGACGTATATGTTAGGGGATTCACTCTTGGTAACATATGCTTGCCTGCGATCCTTTATGGGTACTCACCCAGTAGACACCCAGGTGGAGCTTGTCCAGACTCAAAATAACGATGGATGGATGACTGATGCAGGATATGGGCATCATGAGTACTTCCCGTGAAGCCTGCAAGCACATTTTGTATGCGCATGTCTGCATCACAAACAACCTGTACATTGATGGAATGATAGTGTTTGCGATTTCTGTACAGCCCTTCCTGATCTCTAGGAGGTATCAATGCTACATGTTTACAATCTATAGCACCGAGCACATTGGGGATACCTCCCATTCGAAAGAAATCCGCTTTCACCTTCAAGATCTCTTCCCCATTGTGTGGGTAATTGATGTATCTGGAAGCTTTCGGAACAATAGCATGGAGGAATGTGCTCAGGCACCTTGAAAGGCTTGCCTGAGACATTCCTCCTACTATGCTAGCAGTGGTCTGAAAACTACCAGATGATAGGATGTCCTCCCTCAGGACCGCATAGAGCTCCTCCCGGCTGGCACGGGTTTGCCTAAAACGCTCATACACTACCACCTCAGATAACCACTCTAATGTAACTCTCTCCTTGTACACCCTGGGTGCACAAAGCCTCCTGGCAGGCTCCTGGGCCTGCTCTCCCCCCTGTGGGGCTGGCTGTGCAGGAGCCCCCACTTGATGTGCCACACCCTCTAGGGATCTCTCATCTGGCCCCCCCAACAGCTGATCACCCACATCAAGGTCCTCCTCCCTGTCTGCAGGTGCCCTCATATCCCCCTGTCCCTGTGCCACTGGAGCTCTCTCCCCTAACTGACCCCCCCACCATGACCCTAGTCATATCCTGTGATGAGCCACTTGCCTGCCTTGGTTCCGGACCACCATGGATTACATCAGCACGCTCACCCACATTCACTCCCAGCCTCCCCTCTCTGTCACGCCTCAGCCACTCCTCAGTCGCACGCCTGACAACCGGGTTTCCACTCTGCAACATTCAAAACAAAAATCCATTCCTAGGACGCTGCGCTCTACTCACATACCTATACACAGCACTCAGATTGCTGCTATCCATGATGGTTCAGACTTTCTAATTCCTGGCTGATGATGTTGTTTTATAGCTTGCTAACTACCGCAGCTGTGATTATCCTGGTGGCTTTCACCAATGGAAAAGCTCACTGGTGTATCTAAGCTTCATCATGTTATGAATTTCCCTGATCATGGATTGGTTTAGCCAGTTTAATTTGTAACCCCTAATGTTCTGGCCCACATTTTAATTTGGGCCCATGCTACGTGATCTATGTAATGTGGCGTTGAAATATAGCCAATATTTGTGTTCCAAAAAGTAGATGTGATGAGTGAGATGTAAATCAGATGATGTTGATATGTTTAGGGGACACATTCGAGCCTTAATGAGTGCTAAAGGGTAAATATGGCAGCCATATTGAGGATGTACACAACATAAAAATATATCTTTTATTTTCATATTTGATCATTGGGGATTGTTTTGCCAGTAATTTGAATGCCTTTTATTGCTTCATTTATACTTTTAGGGCCCTTGCATCCCTGTTTCATTCCAATGCCGTAAGTGCATTGTGTGAACCTCAACGGATGCGGCCGTAAATTTAATATAGCCAGGTGCGAATCGCGGCCTTAAACTTAATATAGCCAGGCGCGAATCACGGCCTTGAGATTCAAGGCCGTTCACGGCCTTAAGACTGTAGTAAGGCCATGACGTTTAGGCGTGCACGCAAGCTGGAAGGGGGACGGACTAGCCGCGCCCAGCACGAACCATCCAATAGCGGAATCACGCATCGTGCCACAGGTCTCACAGCCAATCACTTACGACATAAACCATTTGATTGACAGTAAGAGTGAGTAAATATGAATGACACGCGCACACGCCTCGACTGTGTTGCGATTTCGGCCGAAGTAGCACGCAGTTCCCGGTGCTTGGTGGGTTAGAGGAGGTAAGTTGCTTTATTAGCAAGTTGCGTTTTATGTTCTTTTTACGAACATACGTTACTACATTTACGGAGTACGATGTAAAGAAGTAAAATTGCGTTCTTTTTATTGTTTATAGGTTTTTGGAGTTTGCTGTGGTATTTGGTCCAGCAAGGATTTGCTTGGAGGGAGGTAAGTTGCATTGTACATGCTTTTCATCCTATCAAGCTGAATTTTATTTTATTTGTATGTTTTGACAATTTTTACATTTACTGAATACACTGGAGAGAAGTACTATTGTGTTTTTTTTCTTGTTTATAGGTTTTTGGAGTGTTGTAGTATTTTGCCCAGCACGAAGTACTTTGGAGGGAGGTAAGTTGCATTGTACATGCTTTTCATCCTATCAAGCTGTATTTTATTTTATTTTTATGTTTTGACAATTCCTACATTTACTGAATACACTGGAGAGAAGTACAATTGTGTGTTTTTCTTGTTTATAGGTTTTTGGAGTGTTGTAGTATTTTGTCCAGCAAGGAGTAGTTTGGAGGGAGGTAAATTGCATTGTACATGCTTTTCATCCTATCAAGCTGTATTTTATTTTATTTTTATGTTTTGACAATTCCTACATTTACTGAATAAACTGGAGAGAAGTACATTTGTGTTTTTTTTTTGTTGGCTTATAGGTTTGGAGAGGTTTTTTTTTGTGGGGAGAGGAGTTTGGTGGAGGGAGGTAAGTTTTTTTTTTTATGTTTCGTATTCTATCTCGTTATATATATACGTTTCTACACTTATTTCCAGATTACACATATTTGCAATACACATAGGTGTTCCAAACTGCTTCTTCAATGGGGCTTGACAAGAACCTATTTTCAGCCTAGTCCAGCAGGACCATGTAGTTCCTACTACCTCTGATACAGAAGATGGCTTCAGGATAGGTACCACGCCCAGGAATATGTGCAGAGCATAATGCAGATAGGATATTAGTGGCCTCAGACATGGGCCACTGCCCACACATGATAGAAGCACACAGTAAATAGCCGCATACCTTGTATATATGCGAACTGTAACTGACCCTTCCACATTGTTTAGGAAAGTATTGATCTAGCGTGTTTCATCAGCGCCACTCAGGTCCAGAGTGAGAGGTGCTGTACACCCCTCCCACTGCTGTCACAGGCTCTGTCCACTTAAGGTGGATTACTACAGTTAGTTACAACATTGATATCCAAGCAGAAAGAGTGTTATAGGCGATCAGAATGGGGGACAAGGGGGGAGCAGGCAAACCCACTAAAACATTTCCTAATTTCTCTTTCTTTTCTTTTCAGGTGGTGATGGAGGGAGAGGAGCAGAGGGGAGAGGAGTGGCAGGGAGTCCCGGGGCGTGGAGGTAGGGAAGAGGAGGGGAGGAGTGAGGAGGTAGTAGGCGAGGAGGAGGAGGGAGAAGAGGAGGAGGGAGAGGAGGAGGGAGAGGAGGAGAGGAGGAGGAAGGAGGGAGGACAGGAGAGTAGGAGGAAGGAGGGAGGAGAGGAGAGTAGGAGGGAGGAGAGTAGAGTAGGAGGAAGGAGGGAGGAGAGGAGAGTAGGAGGAGGGAGAGGAGAGTAGGAGGAGGGAGTAGGGAGAGGAGAGTAGGAGGAGGCAGTAGGGAGAGGAGGAGGAGGTGGGTGGAGAGGTGGAGGAAGGTGGAAAGGAGGAGGAGGGAGGAGGAGAGTGGAGAGGGTCCTCAACCCCAGTATGGAGAGCAAGAGGCTGGCGGCAGGTCCAGGGCCCACAACTATAGCCAGGAGGAAAATATGGTCCTCCTGGAGGCAATCCGTGCCCGCCCTGTCATCACCTCGGGGGGTAGGGAAGTTAATGCTGGGCCCAGGGTGGATGTTTGGCAGCAGGTGGGCAATTTGGTCAATGGTGTGATGGGCCGTGGACGGAGTCTGAGGTCCATAAAGCACTGTTTTGATGACATCAGGGCCATGGTGAGGAGGAAGATGGCCCAGAAGGACGAGGGGCGGAGGGTCAAGTACCTGGGGCATGAACATATTGCAAGGGCCATACTTGCACCCTCCGCTGCAGCTGGAGCTTCAGGCCCGGTGGACCAGCAGGACCCAGCCTCCATGGCAGGTGAATATGACATACAGCAACATGCCACCACATGTGCATCACACACACTACACATGTACATGATGTCAGCTCCATGAAATTAACAAGGGATAGATGGATGCATCATTAGATTCATGAAGCTGACAAATCACTGTCATTCCTGGTCACCACAACAGTAATCAAGCAATAGAGCAGGGGGGTCCAAACTCGGTCCTGGTGGGCCACACACATGCCTGGATTTGATGATAACCCTGCTGCGCACAGGTGAGTCAATCGCTTCTTCAGTCATCCTGATTGACTCACCTGTGCACAGAAAGGATATCTTCCAATCCAGGACAATTGAATAGGGCTCTAAATAAACACATAACATATATTTTTAAATACGTTTTTAGTTAGTGAAAATCTTGCTTTTGGATAGATGTTTACTAACTAAAAATGTATTTAACAAAAATATGCTATGTGCTTATTTAGAGCCCTATTCAATTTGCCAAATCACAATTGAATGAGGCCCCATAATGTATTGTTGTTCCCGCGCAGCCTATGCAGTTACAGACAGCAGCCGTAATACAGATAGCGTTGTGAGCCGAGAACCATCAAGAACCGAAACCTAAGAATAGATAACAGCTAGTATAAGATTGCTTATCAGAGTTGCAAAGAGGAGAATCATCCATATTGAAGTCTAGATGTCAGATAATTAGAAATGAACACATATCAATGCGCTAATCAACATACTAATAACATGTACCTTTCTTCTCTCTCTCTCAGCATCCAGGAGGAGGTCTGGGTCTTGTGACCAGCCAGAGGCGGAGGGGCCATCGGCCCCGTACCAGGATATTCCAGCACAGGGAAGGAGGAAGGAAGATCGGAGGGCCCTGGGTCAGAGGATGGGCAGGTCATTGAGCTTGCAGACTCACCTGCCACAAGCCCTGGGACTATGCCCATCCTCCAAAGACTTTCACTTGCTCTGGGGCCCTCCCACGCCCTTGGGACGACACCTCCTTCCCCACACAGTGTGCTGGCCTGGTCGCCATCGGGCGCATTAATGTCACCCCAGGCTCCAGCTGTGGACCTCCCCACTACACCTCACCAGGCCCACCCAGGAGTGTCGTCGCCGCAGAGCCAGGCTGCTGGCTGTTATGCAGGAGCAGCTGGCCAGCATGCAGAGGATGGAGGCCAGCATGCTCCGGATGGAGGCCAGCATCTCTGGCCTTCATTCCCATGTGACGAACGGACTGGCCAGGCTGTCTGGGGAGGTGAGGAGGCACCATATGACATCGGAACACCTTCAGGTCAGGAGATGGTCCCCAGCCCACCATCAATGGGAATCTCCCAATCCCCCAGTCAGGAGCAGCCTGGCCCCTCCTCTCCATGTGTCCGCCACCAGCCTTACCACCGCTGCCTTGCCCTGCCCCCCCCCCCCCACCACTAGCACCACCAGTGGGGAGACAGAGAATGGGCACAGGTAATGTGGGTCCTGGGCCCAAGCGGCGGAGGACATAGGGCCTCATTCAATTGCAATGTGGCCGGTTGCTTAGGGCTCAATATTAGCACAGTGCCTATTTTTTACAGATGTTTATAGTTAATGAACTTCTATCCAAAAGCAAGCTCTTCACTAACTACAAACGTCTGTAACTAAATATATGCTCGGTGCTTATATAGAGCCCTTTTCAATTGGCCAAATCGCAACTGAATGACGCCCATAGGGTCTGCAGACATGTTTTTGCATTCTCAACAGCACTCCTCAGTGACCATCAATTTGTGACAGGTTAAACAGAACACAACGGGCCTCATTAAAATGTGATTTGGTCAATTGAATAGGGCTCTTCATAAGCACCTTTCATATATTTTTAAACAAAGTTTTTAGTTAGTGAACTTATATCCAAAAGCAAGGTCTTCACTAACTAAAAACTTCTGTAAAAATTATAATCTGTGCTTATATTCAATTGGCCAAATTGCAATAGAATCAGGCCTGAAATATAGCATCACATAGGCCAAGATCCAAAAATCTGGAGCTTGGCTAGATTCAGTTAGTAGTGTGACCAATAAATTGTCACTAAGGAGTGCTGCTGAGAAGAGATGCTGCAGGCCCTATGATGTTTTCAGACCTTATTTTGTAGGTTTTGTCTTTTTTTGCTTCTTTCTTTTTGTTTTTTTTTCAGGTCCACGAAGGCATCTCCTGCATCTGCAAGCATTGTGGAGGAATTATATGAGGTGTAAGGTTTTCCCAGTGCCTTTAATGGCAGCCCCCTTAACATGTAGCTCCCACAAACTTAAAGCTATCATATTGCCAGATATCTCAGACAGGATTGTTGTTAGCTTAAATGTAGACTAATACCGCTATGGCGGTGGACTTGCAAAGTCTCATAATGGCATATTAATGACAGCCAGCAATAATATATGCACCAGTGAAGCATGTGATCCTGACCTCAATATCAGTCAGAGAACAGATCTTTGGTTCTGATGTAAGTAACAGTGAATCTGGCTGCGGACCTTTGTGTTCTCTCCTTATTAATGGCTATTTGACCATATTACTGATTATCCACAGGCCTAGCTAATAGTTAGTAATGCTTGCAGATGGGAATCAGGTGAGTTGGTATATTGGTAGAGTATTTAGAACTGTACGGTACATACATTGTGATTCTTTTTTTTTTTTTTTTTGAATCCTCCTCCGACTTTTTTTATTTGACCACTTATTTCAGATTTTTTTTGGTCAACACACTGTATGTGTGTAACTGGATTGGATTACACAGTCCAGTGGTTGAGTCATCTGTTTCATTAAGCAGATCTAGTTACAAGTTGTAAGTGCTATGCACATAAATGGTTTCTTCAGTTAAATGGAGAGATTTGTGATGATCCTTTTTTTCAGATTCCGGTTGCAGCGGTGTAGTGACCGCATGTGAACCTGGTAGGTGCTATGCATCATGCTTATTCTAGACTATTAGATTGACCCCTGTAGGTTTCCCCTTTTTTCCAGTCTCTTGCTCTCCGAGGACCCACCCACACCACACTCATGATATTAATGCAGTTTTGACCACTGCTGATTGTGGTCTGTCTAGCAAATAAAGCTTTGTTATACTCTTATGCGAATGCACAATCTTGACCACTGCTTATTGTGGTCTGTCTAGCAAATAAAGCTTTGTTATACTGTTATGTGAATGCACAATCTTGACCACTGTTGATTGTGGTCTGTCTAGCAAATAAAGCTTTGTTATACTGTTATGTGAATGCACAAGCTTGACCACTGCTGATTGTGGTCTGTGTAAAAAAATAAAGCTTTGTTATACCGTTATGTGAATGGTCTAACGTGACCACTGCTGATTGTGGTCTGTGTAAAAAATAAAGCTTTGTTAGACCGCTCTGACTGTGTCCGTGTGTTATGAATATTTTGGGTTCTGTGACATCCACATGCATTACATTAGTGTCACATTCCTATAAATGTAAACTGATGAGCCCTAGTTAACATGCAATAAATCAATACATATAAAACTGTTGAGTCAGAATAGATTTAGATATCATATGATCCCAAATATCAGATCTACTACTAATATAGGGTTAATACCCATGACAAGTCTGATTAGCGATAATGTGGAGTAGGAACATTCCCCTGAGGGCCTACAATGAATAGGACAGGTGACACTGGAGTGGTTTTCCAGTTGCTTCTCTAGTTGATTGGGATTAGTCTGACCTCTCTGCTAAGACGTACCCACCTACACTGGCCCTACGTAGTATAGCTCACAGCTTCATTGAAGTACACAAACCCCTTCACCAAAACCACTTAGCATATGTGTGAATACAGTTAGTTGCCCAATAATGAACACGCATTGGCTAAATATCCTTTGGTTATCATATGTTGTAATGGTCATGCACATGCCAATATGACAAACCATGCTGCAACATGCATAATATGATTAAAGCCACACTACCCAATTCAATAGCAAGAGTAAAACATGAGTCAGGTCATATGAACCCTTTGTCACGCACATGAGCTCTATTGTGATCCCTGAAATCTCTATCTAATTGCATATACAATTCGCTCATCACATCTACATTTGGTAACACACATTTTGCTAATTGCACCGCCACATGGAATATATCAAGTAGCAGGGAAACATTTTAATGTATGTTGTTCAGTTCTTCAGTTGTGTCCGTCTGTGACCCTATGAGCTGCAGCACATTCAGCTAGGTCTCTGCCTGTGCTGTTATCCACGGTTTGTGTGCTAAATATACTGGTGTGGTTTGTCAGTTCCTTCTCAAGTGGATTGGACCTTGTATGATCTATCTGCTATGACGTGCCCACCTACAGTGGCCCTACATGTTATAGCTCACAGCTTCATTCAGGTACACAAAGCCCCTTCACCACCACCACTTAGCAATGCTGAAAGGGACCAGGGGAACATACACCACACATATCTACTCTGACCCATCAGGAAGGGCCGCAAGCACAAAGGGAGACTGTCCAGAGGCTCTGGGATCGACAGCAAACTCACCTCCATCAGGGATAATCTCTGCTACACCCATCCTGATGGGAGCCATGTGCCAGGTGTTTAGTTATTCCCATTTGGTGAACTTCCAATCTGTTCTGCTATTTATCAATTTACATGGGTGAGGGTTGCTAAGTGGTGGTTTGTTACTAAAAAAAATTGAGGTACCCCTTGCCTTTTTCTCATACATTGAATTATATGCAACCTTATAATGTGTATTTAAAAATGTAAATGGGGCTCTCTGCCAATGAGTCTCCTGCAAGCAGATTATATCTGCTTTTTGCTGCAGAAAGCTCTTTGAGAAAAAACTACGTTTAGCTGGATGATTCAGTCCCTGAACGTTTTGCGTTACTATTTTTAATGACATGCTGTTAGCATCACAGTAGAAATGGTGGTCAGTCCCCGCTCCCCTGCAAAAACTTTAATTCCAGTCCACAAATACAGATATACACAAATACATAAACCATACATAAAACAATCCTCCCTCCTCAACTCATTGCGGCATATCAGGAGGCAGTCCTCCTTAAAGAGGAAGAGTCCCTCCCGTAATGCAACAATGTCAGATGAATACATCTGAATGCCTTAGCCGAAGCTCTATTGTACCCTCTAACTGTTTTTTACTATTATCTTGGATGTCCAAGCTTTAAATCATACTCTAGATGTTATAATATTCCCTTTAATTTGAGAGAATTTTCAAACAGAACTTTCCCTTTAAATTCACTACTCCAATTGTGAACCCATTTCTTTATGGCAATCACCTACTAAATTATATTTTACTCACTAATTTATAAACATGAATTTTCTTAGTGTCGTTATTAAGAACTAATGTATATTTAACCATTATCTAAGTTAGTATTTTCTTTATTGTTTCCCTTGTGTTAATATTGTGAAAAAAGGAAAGAAAAAAAAAAAAAAAAACACAATATAAAGTAAATCCTGTGTTTTTCCCCACCAAAAAAAAAAACACACAAAAAAAATAACCCCCCCCAAAAAAGTGAGATATGTACTCATATCTAGAAAGTACCCAACAACTAGTGAGTTTATATTTTACTCTTTGAATTTCCCGTAATAAAACAGTAATTCAAAAGTATAAATATTTTTCGTTTTTTCTTCTTCTTTTTTTCCTTTCTTTCCCCTTCTTTTACCCCGTAAATAATCAAAACGTGGTATATTTTCCCCATTATCTAAATTAGTTAAAGTGTACCATCTATGTGTTACTTCTAAATTAGCAACCGAAAAACTACAATTCAATTATTTTTTTTAATCAAAAATACTACCTCTACACTACTCATTACAAGTGTATTTTGATTAAGAACAATCTGATATTTATATTCCAATACATATTTAAATAACCACTGTGAACAAAAAAATATTTACTGACTTTTATTTAATTTTGTCAGGAAATTCTCCCCTTCCAAAGTGTCATTAATAATATATCTGTGATTCTCATACCAAAAAATCAATTTTGGGGGATTTCCCCATTTATAGGAAATCTGTTTGTCTCTCAAAACTTTAGTCGGAAATTGAAATTTCTTACGTTGAAATAAAATTTCTCCTGTCAAATCTGGGAATATTTTAAGATTTTCATACGGACTCTCAAAACATTTTTTATTAAATGAAGCTTTTAGTATTGCTTCTCTATAGGACATATGGTGCAGTTTTAAAATTACATCCCTAGCAATTTCTTTGCACATGTTGGGTGGAAGAGGAATTCGATATAATCTCTCTATTGGCTTCTCGCTCTGTCGATCCACTAAGCTTATCAAAAAGGCTTCCACAAATTGATGGAGGTCTTTAAAGGTAACAGACTCTAATATACCACGGATTCTAACATTATATCGTTTTTCAGCTTTCGCTAATCTGAGATATTGGCTCTTTAGCATCTGGATCTCCTCTTTAAGTCCCGTTATCTCTCTCTTTAATTCATCATTGGTTAGAGGTTAGAGGTTCTTCAGGAGTAGTCTCTCTCGCCGACTAATCCCCTATAATAACATCAGCTTCTATAGGAGTTTCAGAAAAGTCTAACGTGGACTGAGAGAGTAAATATGATTCTCTCTTGTCCTGTCTATTCTCTTTATCTACTGGGGAGAGAAAATTAGCTATAGATTTTGAGCTATTGTTAGTCTTTTTATAACCTTTACCCCTAGGGGCTTGTTGTTCTTTAGACCTTTGCATAGATACCAGGGCTATCTCAAAAACCAAAGGAAAAAGAGAAGAGAAAAAGGAAAAGAGGAATATATAAAGAAATATATACAAATAGTCCACTTCATAAATTGCTCTTCTTTGCTGAACAGTTTTAAATACCAAGAGGCATATGTAATATATCTTGCTTGGAGAGTCGCTTTTCTCCCATCAAGTTCCCCCCAGCCTCATGTAACCGATAGAAAATGTCACGATAGATGTAAATTAGACAGTGCTGATTAATAAGACCCAATGGGCCTATTTATATGGGCAAAAAAAAATCTTAAGTTGTTCTTCAAACCCATCATATGGGGGACACATCATAGCAGCTTTCTTATTTTCCTCCTCTTTTATCTATCAAATTAGCCCTCACATGCAGTTGTTATATTCTGGGAGTAATTGCAGCAGAAGCACTACAAACATCCACTCACCCTCCGCAACGTCCAGTCTTTGGTAGCAACAGCGCGTTGAAAGCGTTACCTGCTGCCTGATAGATTAAACCTGAAGCCAGTCTCCATAATGGTGATAAAGGGGGAAATCCCTTCTCAGCGGTAGATTCTCACCAGCTCCCGGTGGCTAGTAGAATAAATCAGCTCGGCACACCGGCTTCCCTCACATGTGGCATAACACGAGCTCCCATTCACCTTGTGGTTTGAGGTCTCCGTTAACTGGCTCCTCTCACGAACCACACAGCATATTCTCCTCATAGGCTCAGTCAGTTTCCACCAGCGCTTTAGACCGCTATGCCCCTGTGGTGTGACTCAGGTATCCATCAACAATATTTGGACACAGCCTCCAGCAATCAGCATCAAAGAGTTGTTTCGTCGGGGTTTGAGCTACAAAAGCTTAGACAGCCTTAGAGCCACTCTAGCAGAGCTTCAGCGGTGTTTGCCCGGCTAGTCCCACATACAGACTAACCCCTTCCTGGGCGTGGCCTCGGTTTCTGACATTCTTCGGAAAGGCCGCTATTATAGGGCTGTTTTAGAGGCTACAATGGAACCTGTATGTGTGTTGACCAAGCAAACATATGAGGAATATTAAACTAATTTTAACAATTGTTAATTTGGAGGCTGTAATGCTTGGGCCTCCATTTTAGGGTTACAGGCTTAAACCATGCAGACTGCAAAAAACGTAACAAAATGGATACCTTCAACCTCCAAGCACGTACAGGCTTTAATAAGGAGCTACGGGCTTGGAGGACATTCACCCTCCATGGCTGCACAGGCTTGAATAACGAGCTACGGGCTTGATCATTGAAGTCTGTGGGACTTGGACGGATTTTAAAATCAAAGTACAATTTGGCGATGTGCAAGCTTGAGAATGTTTTGCTATTAATCCTCAGGCCCCCAATTATGTTCCACATCATTTACAGTGCTTTGCAGTGCTGGATTGAATATATATTGGCTTCTACAATGCTTTGAGTTTGCGGCCCTCAACCTCCGAACCCGTACGGGTTTTAACAAGGACGAACCCGCAGGACTTTGGGATGGAAAATAAACTGTAAATGAAATATCGGATTTGGGTGATGTGCAAGCTTGAGAGGGTGTTGCTATTAATCCTCATGTCCCCCATTATGATGCCTAGCATTTACAGAGCTTTACAGTGCCATCTTGAATTTATATTTGCATTTACAGTTTTCTGACTTTGCGGCCGGAAAACAAGATTTACGGGCACGGGAGAAACTCTTGCGGCTATTTGCATAATGTGCAGCCGGCCGTAAGGGGTATATCCTTGCGGCGCAGTCCATTTGAATAGCAGGCTAGCAGTAGCTCTATACGCGGCCGTAAGATGGCCGCAAGGAATCACAGCTTTGCGGTTATTTTACGGCCGTTAATAGAATGAGGCCGCATGTATGGAAAATAATAAATGCATAAAAGATTTCCCTAAAGAATTTAGAGTGAAAACTTTTGCAAATTGTGATGGATATCCTTTGTATCGAACAAGAGAAGGTCAAACTGCAATTATTTGTGAAACAATTGTAGATAATCGATATGTTGTTCCATATAATCCATATTTGCTGATGAAGTACAAGGCACACATAAATGTTGAAACTTGCACTTCAATCAAATCAATTAAACATGTGTATAAATATATTTACAAAGTATATGATGCAGCAACTGTAGTTGTGCAAAGTGGCCAAAACGAAGAAGACAATCACATTTTACATGATGAACTTTCATGTCATGTAGATGCTCGGTATGTAAGTGCTCCAGAAGCAATGTAGTGTAGTGATGTCGCGAACAGTTCGCCCGCGGACTATTCGCAGCGATTTTTGGCATGTTCGCGCTTGCAGCGATTGGCTAACATATGCGCTTTTCGGTTCGCCCCCTATTCTTTATCATTGAGGAAACTTTGACCCTGCACCTCACAGTCAGCAGACACATTCCAGCCAATCAGCAGCATACACTCCCTTCCAGAGCCTTCCATCTGAAGGACAGCAACCCAAAAAGCCCTTTTTAGGGCTAGAACATCATTTATTTTATTTTATATTTTTTTCTGTGTAATCTAATTGCATATGCCTGCCTGCCAACGTGTCTGTGTGACAGGCTAAGACCTAACAGCTTATATTGTGCTCAGTGAAATAAAACAACACTTTTTTGACTGTAATCGATTGAATATCAGTTGCCTGCCTAGAGGCGTGTGTGTGATGCCTATTGCATCTACTCTGCCATTTTTTGCCAGTTCACAGTGATACGTCATATCTGGTGCAACCGTAGTGTACAGTGAAATAAAAAACACTTTTTTGACTGTAATAGATTGAATAGCAATTGCCTGCCTACAGGCGTGTGTGTGAAGCCTATTGCATCTACTCTGCCAACTTTTGCCAGTGCACAGTGACATATCTGGTGGCACCTTAGATTGCACGCGCAGTGCCCCAAATTTGAAGTGGGAGGACCGACCAAGCATCTTTTTCCATCTCCCGCTTCCAAAAATCCATGCCATATACACGTCCCCTGATAGTGGACGTAACAGGGATTAAACCGATAGGAATAGTACTACTTAACAGTACACACCTTATAATAACGCAGACAGAGGCAATGCGTTTAATCTTCCATGCTGTGCAGTGGAAGCCCCCAGACTCTGACTTGTGTATAATATTCCATGCTGGGCAGTGGAAGCTCCCAGACTCTGACCTGTGTATAATCTTCCATGCTGGGCAGTGGAAGCCCCCAGACTCTGACCTGTGTATAATCTTCCATGCTGGGCAGTGGAAGCCCCCAGACTCTGACCTGTGTATAATCTTCCATGCTGGGCAGTGGAAGCCCCCAGACTCTGACCTGTGTATAATCTTCCATGCTGGGCAGTGGAAGCCCCCAGACTCTGACCTATGTATAATATTCCATGCTGGGCAGTGGAAGCCCCCAGACTCTGACCTGTGTGTAATCTTCCATGCTGGGCAGTGGAAGCCCCCAGACTCTGACCTGTGTATAATCTTCCATGCTGGGCAGTGGAAGCCCCCAGACTCTGACCTGTGTATAATCTTCCATGCTGGGCAGTGGAAGCCCCCAGACTCTGACCTGTGTATAATCTTCCATGCTGGTCAGTGGAAGCCCCCAGACTCTGACCTGTGTATAATCTTCCATGCTGGGCAGTGGAAGCCCCCAGACTCTGACCTGTGTATAATCTTCCATGTTGGGCAGTGGAAGTCCCCAGACTCTGGGGGCCTCATTCTATTATCGGCCGTAAATCGTCCGTAAGGCTGCGATTCCTTGCGGGGGTTCAGTTAACTCGCGATTCTATTATACGGCCCCGCAAGGATCTCCTTTTACGGCCGGCCGCATATCTTGGAACCGGCCGTAAGCTGTGAAATATAAAAAGTCAAAAATAAATTCAAGCCTGCACTGTACAGCTCTGTAAATGCTAGGGATCATATTGGGGGACATGAGGATTAAAAGGAACCCACTCTCAAGCTTGCACATCTGCCCAAACCCGAGTTCAAATTAACTGTTTATTTTCCGGCTGCGGCGTGGGTGTGTCTGAGGTGCTCCAAGCACTCTGGACTTTTTACATGGATATTTTACGGATATTAAAAATAAAATATTTTACGGATTTGAGTACAGGATAATTATGTGCTATTTTTTCTAACACCGAAAATCCCTTTATAGTCTTCTCAAAGTGCAGGATGGCTTTATTTGAGCTATTTTATGTGCTTAATTGGTGCTAGCGAGACCTCTTTCCTGCAAGTAAGCAGCGGCTTGTTTTTAGCCTTGCAGAGAGGTTTCCCGGAGCAATTGAATTGCAAATCTCTTGCGGCCGTTTTAGATCAAAGGCTTTCCTCCGGCGCAAACGGCCGCAAGAGATAGCAAGGCACCGGCCGCAAGCCTGCCGGAATCCCCGGCCGTAAGGGAATAGAATAGCAGAATAGCTTGCGGCCGGTCCTTGCGGCCCCGCAACGGCTGCGGCCGCTAATAGAATGAGGCCCTGGGAGTCTGAAGAAGAGGAGTCAGAGGAGGAAGGTGGCTTTGAGGAGGTGGAAGACCAAACACAGCAGGCGTCCCAGGGGGCTTGTTGTCACCTTTCGGGGACCCTTGGTGGCTGGGTGGAGGAAGAGACCTTCAATGACATCAGTGAGGACAAGGAACGGGACATGGCTAGCTTGGTATCCAACCTTGTGCAAATGGTGAGTTTGCGGTTGTGCAAAGGGACTGTTTGCGGATGTTTGCGGTGCATTAAACGGGGAGATTGGTCTGTTACTGTGAAGCGGGTGTAACCCTTACACTACCTGATCGATACAACATCATACCTGATGTTTTAAAGCATGTTATTCCAAACAATTTAGGAATGTTAGGTGATTTATGCCCTTTATGGCTTAAAACCAGACTCTGCATCAACTATGTAATTTTCCGTTGGAGTTTTGCCATGGATCCCCCTCCGGCATGCCACAGTCCAGGTGTTAGTCCCCTTGAAACAACTTTCCCATCACTATTGTGGCCAGAAAGAGTCCCTGTGGGTTTTTAAATTCGCCTGCCCATTTGATGGAAGTTCGCGTCCACTGTTCGCAAACCGAAAATTTGATGTTCGCGACATCACTAATGTGGTGCCTTCTGAAATTTGAAATGCATGATCGATCACATGCAGTTTATCGATTAGCTGTTAATTTGCCACAAAGACATTCGTTTATTTTAATGCTGGTGATGAAAGAAATGCTCTTGTCCAAAATGAACATAGAAAGACACTTAGTGCTTGCTTTACAAATAAATTGTAATGACAGTCAGGCAAGGGAATCCTTATATATTGAGATTCAATATCATTATGTTTTCGTTAATGGGCTATGACGAAAAAGAAAAAGGAGTGGTAATAAAATTATTACCAGAATTTATACTGTTAGTCCAAGAGAAAATGAATGATTTTGTTTGCATTTATTCATTTTAAATGTTCCTGGTGCACAAAGTTTTGAAAATGTACACACAGTGAATGACATAGTTTATGATACATTTAAATTAGCTGCACAACAAAGAAACTTCGTTGCAGATGATACTGAATGGGAGACCTGTCTAGAAGAAGCAGCACTATGTCAAATGCATAGCAGATGAAAGAACAGTTTTCATTCATTTGCATATTTTGTAATGTACCTAATGCATTATCTTTGTCGAACAAATTTAAATTAAATATGTGTGAAGACTCTTTGAAACATTATAGTGAGTCCATTGCAGAATTAAAGGGATTAATTTAAATTTAAGAGGTCTTTCTTTGTCATTTCTTAAGTTGTGCAATTATAGAGAAAATAAACTAGAAAGAGTATACTAGAAAGCAGAAGCAAAAATTGACAGTTTAAATACTTTGCAATTGGAAGAATTTAAAGCCATACAACAAGCACTAGATGATGAAATGCTCAAGGAGCGTTATTTCTATCTAGATGTACCCAGTGGATCGGGCAAAACGTATCTATATCAGTTATTGATGTGTTTAATTCAAGGTCAAGGGGAAATAGTACTTCCCTTTGCAACGACTGGAATTCCTGCCCTTTTGTTGGAAGGTGGTAGAACTGTACATAGTGGTTTTAAACTTCCAGTTCCCATTTTGTAAACATCAGTCTCTGATATTAGAATGACATAATTTCAAGCAAAAAATCTAAGAAAAAGTAAATTAATTATAATTGATGAGGCAACAATGATGTCTTGCCATGCTCTTCAATATATTGATTGTTTGTTACGTGAAGTCATGGCTAATGATTTGCCTTTTGGGGGGAAGGTGATGTTGTTAGGTGGGGATTTTCGGCAAACAATACCTGTTGTCGTCCATGGAAATCGAACAGATATTATGGAAACATGTCAAGTCCACTATGGAAACTATTTACACATCTTAAATTAGAGAAAAAATGTAAATCAGAAGGCCAAAATGAATTCAATGATTGGTTAATTAAAAATGGCAAAGGCAAAACAGAGGTAATAAGTAATTTACCTAAGGATACTGTTGAAATTCCATCTGTAATGATTTGTAAGGATTCCATAATATCAGCTATATTCCAAAATGGAATAGTTAGCAATGATTGCACACAAAGTAATATTAACATTGAAAAATAAAGATGCACTGCTTCTGAATAATGATATTTTGGAATAATAGATACAAAATAACAAAAAATACTTATTACAGTGCAGATTGTGTACTAGCTGATGACATGAGTGAGACAAACTTTGCAACTTCATTTTTAAATTCATTAACACCATCTGGAATGCCACCACATATTTTGCAGCTGAAAAAAGGGGCAATCATGATGTTACTGTGAAATATGAATCCAGAAAAAGGACTTTGTAATGGTACCAGATTAATTGTTCAGGATTTAAAATATCATTTCATAAATGCTTAAATTCTGAATAGTACCCATAAAGGTGAAAGAGTTTTTATTCCAATAATAGATTTGGCTCCAAGTGAAAGTAGTTTGACTTCTGTACTTCAAAGAAGACAATTCCCAATTATTATGGCATTTGCCATTACCATAAATAAATCACATTGTCAAACCTTTAATTCTGTTGGTCTGTTTTTGGAGGAACCAGTATTTGCCCACGGACAACTCTATGTGGCATTTTCACAATGCAAAACTCTTTAATTAAAGTATTTGTGAAACAAACAGAAAGCCAAGGTGAGCTATTAGGTGATGGGAGAGTATTTACTAAAAATATGGTATATGATGAGGTGTTGTAATTTTAGAAAAATATGTGAGAAAATGTTCTGTATATTTAAATATGTAACGGATCTCCTGACAACCCGACTGGGTACCTCCGTTGATGGATGCGTCCTAGCTTACGCCGAGGACTACAAGCACCGCACCGGACATCACAACCACCACAGACTCCACAACCGCTGTAGCTTAACTGGAGCCGCGCCGTCTTCCTTCCACCCTGTATGAATCTCCAGCATCCAGGACCGTGTGGGGAAGACTCTCCTCCAAGAGAGTACATCAGGAACAAAAGTTCAGTAGTTAAAGCTCAAGGGAGTATGCAGCGCATAGCAATCCCCAGTGTGATATAGCAATTCCCTCCAAGAACGAGACAAGGCTACGTTTTGCAGGGTCAAGTAGAACACTCTTGCTGGCACACCCAACCTGGTTTTTATTACAGTCAGGTACAAACAGAACACACCCCGGGGGGGGGGGGGAGGTATAGAACAACCAATAACACAATAGTAACGCCCGCAGTTTCCCTCCCCTCTGCTTGGGAGATAATTGAGTTTCTTACTGTATCTACTCAATTATCTCCCAGCTAAAACTTACACATTTTTATACATTTTTATAACTTTATGATTTTACATAGTACATAAATAAAACTTACATTTTTTATGAACAACATAAATTGTGGAACAACATATTAAAAAATGGCATGAATCAGACCAGGGGTTCAAACGTCAGTAAAAGTATCTTTTGGGCCCTGGCTCAAACAGGTTTTACAGAGGCCTCTGTACTGGAGACAATGGGGAAAGTAATCCAATTATCCAGGGATAGAGGCAGACTCCATTGAGCACATGGTTGCAAAAAGACATAAACCACTGTAAAATACATAAAGTCACCTTTTACACATAACACACAGACATTTCACATATCCCCAGATAGCTGGGATCTGAGCGCACAAAACTACAGAATAGCGCTTAGATCCTATTCACACAGTTCAATTGCAAGGTAGCTAAAGTCTTTCCCATAGTCATTATTATATGAATGGGCTCCATGGCATAGCTATCTGGGGTATCACCGCTCACACAGGGCAAGTACCGAATGACCCCCTTGTATTTAAAGGGCCAGAATGAGTGACATACACTCTGGTATGGCCGAATACTGTTTTTAAAGGGCAATATGTCCCAGGGCCATAGTCGCAGGGCAGGAGGCTGTCAATAAGTCCTCTCCAAGACAAAGTGGCGAAGGGCACTTTATCACACATCTCCCCTTGGGGGGAAGTCTAACCAGGCACCTGACCTTCTGCCGGTCAGTGCCTCCGTTAGACGATCCACCAACCCACAATAAGCCAGTGCTAGAGCAGCCCCCCCACAACAACAAAGTGCAAGAGCAGCCCACCCACAACAAACAGTTACTGCACCTGGATATTTCGCTGTGGTGATGGGGCAACACGCTGAGGGAACTTGAGGGGCAGAGGCCAGCGGCACTCTGCCCTGATGCCAGCTCTTCTGCTGGTATAACCTGCAGGACATCCTTCTCTGTACAAGGGACAAAGGGAGGGCAGAGGCCGACTGCACTCTGCCCCACTGTGAGCTCTTCTGCTGGGGTACTTGGGACATATTCCGGCTCAGTAGCCAGGGAAACGTGGGGGTCAGTGGGGGTTAACACTTCCTCTGTTAACCCTGGGGCCACATTAGGAATTAGCTGGGGAGGAGAATTTGTACTTACCCCCTCCTCCGGTTGTCCCAGTGAGGGTAGTTGGGGATCTGGACAGGCTTCCAGCATCCCGGTATGTCAGGCGCAGAGACCATGGTCCCATCTGCGCCGTCTGGGATATTGGTGTCTCCCCTTGTTAGGGTAAACTGTCGCTGGGGGGAGAGGGCGACACCTTCAGCTCCCTGGGGTTTACACTGCCACTGGGGGGAAAGGACGGCACCTTCTGCTCCCTGGGATACACACTGCCGCTGGGGGGGAAGGACGACACCTTCTGCCCCCTGGGGTTCCCACTGCCGCTGGGGAGGAAGGACGACACCTTCTGCCCCCTGTGGTTCACACTGCCGCTGGGGGGGAAGGATGACACCTTCTGCCCCCTGGGGTTCACACTGCCGCTGGGGGGAAGGACGACACCTTCTGCCCCCTGGGGCTCACACTGCCGCTGGGGGGGAAGGACGACTCCTTCTGACCCCTGTGGTTCATACTGCTGCTGGGGAGGAAGGACGACACCTTCTGCCCCCTGTGGTTCACACTGCCGCTGGGGAGGAAGGACGACACCTTTTGCCCCCTGTGGTTCACACTGCCGCTGGGGAGGAAAGACGACACCTTTTGCCCCCTGGGATTCACACTGACGCTGGGGGGGAAGGACGACACCTTCTGCCCCCTGGGGCTCACACTGCCACTGGGGAGTAAGGACGACACCTTCTGCCCCCTGGGGCTCACACTGCCACTGGGGAGTAAGGACAACACCTTCTGCCCCCTGTGGTTCACACTGCCGCTGGGGGGACGGACGACACCTTCTGCCCCCTGGGGTTCACACTGCCGCTGGGGGGGAAGGCACGACACCTTCTGACCCCTGTGGTTCATACGGCTGCTGGGGAGGAAGGACGACACCTTCTGCCCCCTGTGGTTCACACTGCCGCAGGGGAGGAAGAACGACACCTTTTGCCCCCTGTGGTTCACACTGCCGCTGGGGAGGAAGGACGACACCTTTTGCCCCCTGGGGTTCACACTGCCGCTGGGGAGGAAGGACGACACCTTTGGCTCCCTGTAGGGCCGGTAGAGAGACCTCGGTCCCATCTCTACCTGCCATCTGGAGGTCATCCCAGTACCAGTCATTGATGTCTGGTCCTACTTGTCGGATAGGTTGGGGCTGCACGAAGCTGAGCAGGTGTTGGTAGTACTGCTCCAGCTCCCACTCTCTTGTTACCAGGTGGGTCATGTCTTTGCTCACCTCGGCTTCGTCAACCCAGACATACATGCCCATCCGGTCATTGTAGATGTCCCAAAACCTAGACCCCTCCGTGCTGCCAAGATCAATGTCGTCCTCCAAGGCCTCCCATAATAAACCCGGGCCATCATAATCATCCGGTAAGTCGTGTTCAGCCGTCCAGGGGGTAAGTCGAACGGTATGCCACCAGAGGGCCTGGTATGCATTGTCTAGCCAGATCTCTCGCCGTACCAGGGTCTCTAGTCTTGTCACCCACTCATCCAGGGGCTGCTCTCCCAAAAGATACATCCGCATCGCCACACGCTTCTGTAGCCGATGCTCATCACTGGGGAGACTCTCACCTCGCCGCCATTGGGCATCTTCCAGGGCATCATACCAGAGTTCCTTTCTGTCTGCATCCCTGTAGTCCGCGGCCTCCTCCTCCTCCTCATCATGGAACGCTGTCCGAACACTATCCGGTTCCATCCTGCTGTAGCCAGGGGCGCTGTACGGATACTAGCGTTGCCCTCAATTTGTAACTCCAAATGTTACCAGTGTCTCCGGGCTGTTTTTCCTCACACTAGGACGCCATCCCACCACTGCCAGCCAATGTAATGGATCTCCTGACACCCCGACTCGGTACCTCCATTGATGGACGCGTCCTAGCTTGCGCCGAGGACTACAAGCACTTCACCGGACATCACAACCACCACAGACTCCACAACCGCTGTAGCTTAACTGGAGCCGCGCCGTCTTCCTTCCACCCTGTATGAATCTCCAGCATCCAGGACCGTGTGGGGAAGACCTCTCCTCCAAGGAGAGTACATCAGGAACAAAAGTTCAGTAGTTAAAGCTCAAGGGAGTATGCAGCGCATAGTAATCCCCAGTGTGATATAGCAATTCCCTCCAAGAACGAGACGAGGCTACGTTTTGCAGGGTCAAGTAGAACACTCTTGCTGGCACACCCAGCCTGGTTTTATTACAGTCAGGTACAAACAGAACACACCCCCGGGGGAGGTATAGAACAACCAATAACACAATAGTAACGCCCGCAGTTTCCCTCCCCTCTGCTTGGGAGATAATTGAGTTTCTTACTGTATCTACTCAATTATCTCCCAGCTAAAACTTACACATTTTTATACATTTTTATAACTTTATAATTTTACATAGTACATAAATAAAACTTACAGTTTTATGAACAACATAAATTGTGGAACAACATATTAAAAAATGGCATGAATCAGACCAGGGGTTCAAACATTAGTAAAAGTATCTTTTGGGCCCTGGCTCAAACAGGTTTTACAGAGGCCTCTGTACTGGAGACAATGGGGAAAGTAATCCAATTATCCAGGGATAGAGGCAGACTCCATTGAGCACATGGTTGCAAAAAGACATAAACCACTTTAAAATACATAAAGTCACCTTTTACACATAACACACAGACATTTCACATATCCCCAGATAGCTGGAATCTGAGCGCACAAAACTACCAAATAGCGCTTAGATCCTATTCACACAGTTCAATTGCCAGGTAGCTAAAGTCTTTCCCATAGTCTTTCATTATATGAATGGGCTCCATGGCATAGCTATCTGGGGTATCACCGCTCACACAGGGCAAGTACCGAATGACCCCCTTGTATTTAAAGGGCCAGAATGAGTGACATACACTCTGGTATGGCCGAATACTGTTTTTAAAGGGCAATATGTCCCAGGGCCATAGTCGCAGGGCAGGAGGCTGGCAAAAAGTCCTCTCCAAGACAAAGTGGCGAAGGGCACTTCGTCACAAGATACTATGTGGAATGGGCACAATTAGAGAATATGTATATATTTAACATGGGTTATTATTATATTTGTGATTTCATGACTTTTTTCATGTGTAAATTATAATGTATTGGTTTAGCATATAGAAAATGTTTATTCTTATTGTATAAAAAGAAATTTAACATGACATGTAAAAATATTGGTTGTACATTGTTATCATCTTCATGTATATTAAAAATAATTAAATGTTTGCAGTTTAATATGAAGATATTGTTCATTATTGGTTTACAGATAAAAATAAAAAAATTGGATTTAATAAAAAATATTATATTTTTAATGGTTTACTGACTTATTCCATGTTTGTGAAAAAGTCTGAAAAGAGGCAGGAGCTGTACAGAGAGCCACATATGGTACACAGAGAGATAGTACATAAACAGACAGAAAACACAATGTATAACACTATATCATGCTGTCATTTTTGACGGCAAGTCGCTAGTGTATATATATATATATATATATATATATATATATATATATATATATATATATATATATACAGTGCCCCTCAATTTTTTTTTTACATTTCTTTGTTTAAATTCTCAATACCCTTGCTGCCGCAAAATAATAATAATACAAATAATAATAAAAAAATATATATATATATATATTATGGATTGCAAGAGCAAAGTCTTTGTGGGCACATATGCATTTCCCTGCCAAGATTCCCATAATGCAGTGTAATAACTGTATTTCTCGGAATTCTTGTCATGAAAAGTTTTTTTTTACATGTTCTAGACATTCAAATGTGAACATAAATGTACTATTTATTTACTGTACTAGTGTATGGTGGAGGGCTTTTATCGCTATTTTCCCCACAATATATTAAATGATTGTTGTGGTGAATTACCTACTGAAAATATCCACTACACAAGCTAAGAAACCGGCATCACGCTGATAAGAGGCAGTAACCTTGAAACGACTGTATGTGGGTGGGATCCCCAATTTATGTATAATCCAAGCCTAGCTCAAAGCTGTTTGATACAGCAGGCATATGCTTAAGGAAAGCCATTTTTAATATGGTTATGGATTGCAAGAGCACAGTCTTTGTGGGCACATGTGCATGTCCCTGACAAGGTTCCCAGAATGCAGTGTAATAATTGTATTTCTTGGCATTCTGGGCATAAAACAGTTTTTTAACTTGCTTTAGACATTTAAATGTGAACACAAATGTACTATTTTTTACTAACTATATATATATATATATATATATATATATATATATATATATATATATATATATATATATATATATACATTCTTTGTCAAAGCTTTGATAGCGCCAAATATGGTAATGCATGATTACGTTTCAAGTTGCTATTTTTTTGTGCTATTATTTTTTTCTCCCATTAAGTTCATCTGGGGGGATTTGTCCCCCCGATCCCTCCTAATTCCTACGCCCCTGGATATAACCAACAACTAAACATAATCCTTACAGAAGATGCTGATAAAGCTATGAGACAAACAAAGTTTACGTTTGTATTAGCACGTTACATATTAGCTTGCAACCAATCTGAAAAATTCACCAAATCTATCTTTCTATCTATCTATATATATATATATATATATATATATATATATATATATAAATATATAATGGAATGAAATTATAACAATATATCCTGATTCTTTAACTTACATCTGACTGCAATAAGAAACTCCAAACACACTAGGAAGGGAAAATGTTTATTAAAGGGCCACTTAATACAGCACAATTTGGACCACACCACTTTAAAGCTCTAAAAACAAGTTGAAATACTTTTAGAATTTTTTAAATAAGTGCATGTTTCACAGAGAAATTAATACATGAAATCTCTGTTTACATGAGTCACTGGCAAGTCCCCATACAGACCCACAGTTACTGCTCTGTGCAGTAAGCATAAGCAAGAAAAGAGGTAACCTGTTCCAAATTCATATGGGCAGAGAAAGGAATGCTGGAATAAACTAAATAGGATAATTGTGGCTTACCATCTCCTGCTGCACTCCTGAGTTCAGGGAAAACTGCCATAAATCTTCATGTTCAGGTACCTTCACCGCATATGTTATTATCATGGAATAGTCAGTAAACAAGCTACAGTGGGTTTGTAAACATACCTAATACTTTCTATTTTTTAGGTGTTATTAGTGCAATTAAAAAAAATAGGGGTTAATGTGGGGACACTGCAGGAGTCCTGATCGGGGCCCCCTGCCTTATAAGGTTAATGTGGGGACACTGCAGGGGTCCCAATCGGGGCCCCCTGCATTAGAGGTTTAATGTAGGGACACTGCAGGGGTCTTGATTGGAACCCCTGCAGCAAGGGGGGAGTTAATGAGTTGGTGCAATCGGGTTGCAGGCCGCCAAGGCTTACGGCCGACTGCATGGTTTGCGATCAGCCATAAGGGGACCTTCTTGCGGCGCAGTTACTGTGAATAGCAGTGTAGATGTAGGGCTGCGAGGGGCCATAGAAACGCAGAGTTACAGACATTTTATGCCCATCATTTGAATGAGGCCCCTATTGTCTCTTGGGATATGAGCTAGATTGGAGTTAATTAAAGCCAGATTGAGACACTCCTTGAGCTGTAGGTTGTTTTTCTCACTAAAGTCTGTAGGAGACCAGTGTTTAACTTCTACTAGTATTTCAGCAGATATAGTTATGTTTTTACTAATCCATCAAGACAACTTTTATCAGAGGAGTAAGCCACGACACTTTCTCTACTAAATGTAACCTTTTGTTCAATTCAGTTAAAAGAGCATTTTATTCATTCTTATTCTTTGTATCTACATTTTTTATGAACAGTAAAATTCAGCAGTTGATTTCCAGAGCAACTGCTAATTTGAAGTGGCAAAAAATTCAGGATAATATGAATATTAGCAATCTTTTAAGTTTGTATAATTGGTACACATCTCGGTTGTGTACCAAATGTTCATGTGAAACATGGATTGATATGCCCTTGTCCTAGTAAATTACTTATTATAAATTAACACAAGACTTGTTTTTTAAAGCTGCATCTCTGTGGTGCACATGGTATGTTCTTAGAAGTCAACCAGCCAGAAATTCCAGATGGCTGTTATGAAAATAACATAATTCAAGCTGCAGCAAAAATGCTACTCTGTGTTTTTATTATGAGTAGTAAAATATTATAAAGCAGGTATAACCATTTCTCAATTTGCTAATCATCTCTATTTACTAGATGTGTTATAAAAGTATAATAATATTGCTTAAAAGACAGCACTATGGTAATGTGATGTTCCTTATAACAAATTTGACCTGCTACCCCATCCAGTCTCTATCAATACTGTCAACAAGAAACATGAAACACAACTGTTTTTTTACAAGCAGTTAAAAGTGCATATTTTAAACACTACAAAAAGTGATTTGTGCATGAAAAATATTAAGCAAAGACTGTTTATACCTAATTAAAACTAACAAGAAATGCAGAGAGCATACTTTAGTCTATCTCAATGGCTGACAGATAGCAAGCCCCTAAGTTGCAGATGGAAATAATACATTTGTTTAGAGAAGAGACATAGGGTAAATAGCAGAATAGGTATATGTAATTGGGGGCAAGAAAAATGGTAATTTCCGGCTGTGTTTTCTTGATATGCTGAAAATGCAAAAAATTTTTAGATTCCTAGACACACTCCCACAATATGATGCAGTAACAAGAAAAATGTAAAATAGGATTATTTTTATTATTGATTTTTATCTTAAAGAACCATTCTACTATACTGTATATATCTAGAGAGAGAACATGAACGTATGCCTGGAGAGGCAGAAAGTTGAAGTATGTAGTCTAGCCTACTACGAGGGAGAAAAATAATTTAGAATACTGTATATGTGAATATGCAAAGGTTTATAATAATTTAAAAAAAACAAGTAAAGTAATATAACAGGAATAAAAAATCACTTTCAATCTTCTATTTTTTTTAATTAATCCCTTATTTAAACTTACATTTCATTCATTTACTTGTTTTTGTATATTTTTAGATTCATATAGATCATAAATGTAAATAAATAATAATACTAAAACATAAAAGAAAATTACACAACATAATTAAATGTTGCTTTGCATTACATGACATATTTGTTCCATTAATATAGTCTATTATTATCCTGTATGTAACGTGTTACAGATACTAAAGTTACAAGTCAGATTTATTTAGAAAGGTCCTTATCTCTGCAGCCAGTGATATGACCTATTTTGGATACAATGACATATTGCTAATTTCGAGAATGATTCAGTACATTAATCCCACTTCAGGTCTCTATATATTTTTCTTGGTAATATACCAAGCCCCTATTCAATTGTGCAATTGTTAGTTACTGGAGCCCGTAATGTAGGCCATTAACTAATTTGCTATTCAATTGGCGTCGTTTAGCGAGCCGCAAACATTATGTGGGTTACAGGCTGAAAATCCCTGCGGTTGTCAAAATTGTAACTCCGACCCATCTAATAGCCCCATTAAATTCCAAGCCCGTAGCGGCATCAGCACACCTGCAAAGCCTGCAGGCTTGAAATTCTGCTGCGTTACAGAGCTATTAAATTCAACCATGCCGCAAGTTACGGGCTGTAGACGCAAACATCATAAACTCTTTTTGTGCCCGCAAGCTGTTAAGGGGCTGGCTGAGCCGCAATCGGTAGTTACTATCCAATCGCGGTTTAACGTAGTGCGACACAGGCCTTTCAGCCAATAGAAAGCCGTCTAGCCTCAGATGATTGACAGAGGGAGATTATAAATTTGTGTTTCAAAGTAGCACGCAGGTCCCGGACTTGGTGGTTTGGAGAGTGAGAGAGAGAGAGCAGGAGTTATTTCAGAGGAGTATTTTGCGGTTTTGTTAATTTGTCTTCTACTATTTTATATTTTACACTTAATCCTTGATTACACATATTTACAGATTACACATAATTGCAATACACATCATTTATAGAACACACATAGAGACATATAGAGCTAGGTCACTCCATACACCCCCCTCCCACACCCCATCCACCAAAAGTTATTAATTACACATAATACACACATTTTTTCCCCTTCATATATTAACAGTTACACTTATTTTTATTTGTCATTCTATTAATTTGGGGATTGAGATGGATGGAGGAGAGAGGAGGGGAGAGGAGTGAAAAGGTGGGGAGGAGGAGAAGAGGAGAGGTGAGGATGAGAGAGAGGAGAGAGAAGTGGCCATGGGGAGTAGTGGTGGGGAGGAGGAGAGGAGTGGTGGGGAGGAGGAGGCAGAGAGGATCGGTGGAGAGGAGGAGGGGGTGGTGGAGGAGAGGTGGAGAGGAGGAGGCAGAGGAGTTGGAGCAGGAGTAGGAGGAGGGGAGTGTAGAGGAGGAGGTGGGTAGTGGCAGGGTTGCCTGAGCAGCAGGCAGACGTAATAGAGGGAAAGAGGGGCAGGGGCCTGATCCCAGGGGGGGGGGGGGGGGGGTAGTTCAGGGAAAGGATAGGCCTCTGGGACAGGTCAGGGAAGAAAGGTTCCCATCCACAGTCAGGAGGGCAAGAAGCTAAGGCCAAGCACAGGGCCCACAATTACATGCACCGGTAAAATGTGGTCCTCTTCTGTGATACCCTGTGATTCTTGCAGGGGAAGGGAAGTTAGGCTAGGGCGTAGGGCTCACGCATGGAACCAGGTAGTGGCATAAAGCTGACAAATCACTGTCATTCCTGGCCACAACAACAGTAATCATCAAATAGATAGTCAATGTATCTGTGTGCCCACTGCAACCTATGCAGTTACAGACCACAGATGGAATCAAGATAGCGTCAGGAGACAAGAATGATGAAGGCCAAGAGCCGAAGAATAGATCATATCTAGCAAATGATAGCTAATCTGAGTTACAATTCAGAGAATCATCAAGGTTCAAGCATAGATGTCAGATAGTTCAGAATGCAAACAAAACAATTTATTATTCATCATCCTGATGACATGCACCTCTCTTTTCTCTGTTTCATAATCAAGGAGGCCTGGGTCCAGTGGTGGGGGTGTCAGGAAGTGGAGGAGCAAGCCCCCGACCAGCAGGAACTGACACAGGGGGAGGAGGAAGGAAGCGGACATGAGGGCCCGGGCTCGGAGGAAGAGGATGTCATATGGCCAGTGGGGTCACCATCCTGACCACCGGCAACACAGCCGGGATTCGACCCCACTATCCCTCTCCTCCAAAGACTGAGCATATCGCCAGGGCCCTCCCACTGGAGCGGTGAAGACAGCAGCCAGCCAATACCCCCCCCCCCCCTCCGCAGCAGTGCCAGCCACCACCACCACCGGGCCCAACCACACCCCCGCTGACACTGCAACTCCCTCCAGCCGGGCCTCAGACCCTCTCCACTCCAAACCGCCACCACCTCCTCATCACGGCACGCTCCTGGGACCTCCATCTCCAACATCAGGACAGGCTGCGCAGGCAAAGATGCTGACCCTCATGCGTCAGCAGTTGGACTGTCTTCAGGGGATCCAGGCCAGCATCTCCTCCAATCATGCGGAGGTAATGCTAAGCCTGGCAAGGCACAATAGGGAGGAGAGGAGGCATCATCTTATAACAGAGGCCAACCTGGCCGGGCTGCTCAGGATTGGGGCAAACCAGAGAACATTCCAGGGAGTGACCGCGGAAGCCATGCAACGTGCTCTGGTCCCCAGTCCCCAGGCACCCCCCAGACCGACTCCTCCTCTCCTCCCACCATGCCTCCACCACTGCAGGTGCCACTGCCTCCTGGGGGATTTCCCCCACCCCCCGCCTCCCACACACCACCACCACCACCAGCAGGGAGACCGAGGCCACGGGGGATTGGGGCCCTGTACCTAGGTGGAGGAGGACATAGGGGCTGCGCATATGTTTGTGCCTTCTCAACAGCACTCATCAGTTACATTCTATTGGTCACAATGCTAACCTAATCTAGCCTGGCTACAGAGCCTTGGATCTTGGCCTATGTGATGGTGATATTTTGTATGCAGATGGCTACCTCCCATCACATCGTCCATGATCCTCTTCTCTGTGGACACGTAGGGTTTGGTTTAACATTTCACCAATTGATGGTCACTTAGGAATGCTATTGAGAAGAGTTGCTGCAGTCCCTACTTTTTTTTAAAGGCCTTATGTTTTAGGTTTTTGTTTTTCATTTATTTTTCCATTTTTTTGGTTTAAAGTACATTTCAGGTCCATGAAGGCATGGGGTGTAAGGTTTTCCCAGTGCCTTTTATGTAGGCATTCCTTCAATGACAGCCCCCCCCCCCCCCCCCGTTAACATGTAGCTCCCCCAATCTTAATGCTATCATATTGCTAGATATCTCAGACATGCCTCTTGTTAGCTTAAATGTAGACTAATACCGCCATTGTGGTGGACTTGCAAAGTCTCACAATGGCATGTTAATGACAGCCAGCAATAATATATGCACTAGTGAAGCTTGTGATCCTGTTGAGAAGAGATGCTGCAGTCCCCATCTAATTTAAGGCCCATGAAAGCATCTTCTGCATCTGCAAGCATTGTGGTAGACATTCCTTCAATGACAGCCCCCCCCCCCCCCCTAATATGTAGCTCCCACAATATTAAAGTTATCATATAGCAAGATATCTAAGACATGATTGTTGGTAGCTTAAATGTATACTAATACCGCTATGGCATGTTTATACAGCCAGCCAGCATTAATATATCCACTAGTGAAGCATGTGATCCTGACCTCAATAGCAGTCTCAGAACAGATCCTTGGGTCTGATGGAAGTGACAGTGAATCTGGTTGCTGACCTTTGTGTCCTATCCAAACTAATTGCTATTTGCCCATATTACTGATTATTCAGAGACCTAGCTAAAAGTAATGCTTGCAGATGGGAATCAGGCTTGTGTAACTGAATGAAGCTGTGAGATATACCATTAAGGGACAGTGTAGGTAGGCAGATGACAGCAAACAGGTTAGACAAATTGTGGTCCACTGGAGAAGGAAATTAAAGCCCACTCCAGTATCACCAGCATGCAAACCTTGTAGAAAAGCAGTGTCAAAGGCCTAGCTGCATGTGCTGCAGTCCATAGGTACACAGAGAGTCAGACATGACTGAAAGACTGAACAAGAGATATTCAAATGTTCCCGGGTACTTGATATATGAAATGTAAATGTGATGAGAGAGATGTATATGCAATTACATATAGATTTCAGGGTCCACATTAGAGCCTCTGTGAGTAAGAAAGGGTTAATATGGCAGCCATTTTGATGTAAATGTGTTGCAATTTAATCAGGTAGTGTATCTGAAATGGCTCCCAGCGTCTTGCGGCATGATTTCTCATACTGGCATATGCATGACCATTCCAACATCTGCTAAATGCTAAATGGTGTTGGTGACGAGGCATGTGGACTTCAATGAACATGTGAGCTATACCATGTAGGGCCAGTGTAGGTGGACGGGTGATAGCATAGAGGTCGGACAAATCCCAATCCACTGGAGAAGGAACTGACAACCCACTCCAGTATCCCCAGCATTTGGAGCCGATAGTGTACCCAGTTTTAGAGTTTTATGTCTATTTATATCTAGTATATTTTCAATAATTCTGCCAACCTTAAAATTCAAGATACATTTTGTGAAAAGCTTTATTTTTTTCAGAATTTTTGTAGGAACTCTAAATGTTAAATTTCTAAATAAATATAGTAACTATGACAAAGGGTTCATCTTGAGGACCACTATTCTCCCTGTTAGGGAATCAAATAATTTTGTCCATACTTTTATTTTTGTGATTAAAGGAGGAAAATAATCCTCATAAAGGCAGTGTGGGTTGGGTGGGAATTCTACACCTAAGTAAAATATCTTGTTCAAATGTTATCATTCAAATTGAATTTTTTTACGTAATAGAATTTGAGAATAGTTGTTAAGCTTCATTTCATTGGCATTCCCAATTTTGTTGTGTTAATTTTTAGACCTGACAAAGTGTTAAATTGGTTTAATAATTTCAATAGATTAGGGATCGATATGTGCAGATTTGAACATGTAAGAATAATGTAATCAACATAAGGTGCTAATATACAAGCTTGAGGTACATTATTATGACCACCTCTTACTTTTGATGCCAGCAGCGCATAGCCAATTAAATACAGCACATATGGTATATAAAGTGACATGTAGGCATTCTGTAAATAAATTAACCACTAGGAAATTGCCCATCAAAAATGACTGGAGTAAAATTGTAAGCCTGGCAATGCTGTTTGCCACACAATGCGAGGATATGGCCCCCCTGAGCCTCTTCGGTGCGCAATTCAAGCCCTGCAATGAGTGCCTTAGTTGCTCATTGCATGGTTCACAATGAGCATGTGTGGCGCTCATTGTGAGCCTTTCCTTCAGTGTAGTTTAGGGGCCTCGCGATGACTGTTACTACCTTGGGATAAGAGTTAGTACCTTGGGTTAAGTGTTACTGCCTTTGGTTAATTCTTACTGCTTGAGTTAATTGTTACTGCCTTGGATTAAGTTTTACTTCTTTGAGCTCGTTTTTACATCCTTCCTCCTCGTTTTACGTCCTTTGGCCTCGTTTTAGTCATGTTTACATTTTTTCGGCCGCCATTTTTTTTTTCACTTAGGCGCTTTTTGTTCCTGAGAAAAAGTTAAATATGTCTGAAATAACTTCAAATCTTACCCACAAGCTCCCTCCCTGTTGTGTGTGTGAGTTTGTAAGTTAATTTGAGGCATATTTGTTGTTTTTCGCAGGGCTTTCGAGGTCCGGGGTTTGGCCGTTAAAGTTGTAATTTTCCGAGGCCCACAGCCCATGTCCTACGGGGCGTAATTTTATGAACCGCTCTAAGTCCTACTGGGGCGCTCACTGGCGCCTAAGTCAAACGTGGTCGACGGCTCATGTATCAAAGCATGACCATGTATCAAAGCATGACCAACAACGAACAGTCCCGCAGATTCACAACTATTATAGGTATCCCTGTCATGGGTAAAAAGTGCAATTTATCCAACTTTGAAAAGGGGATGATCATTGGCTTGCGCTCTAAGGATAGCAGTATTTCTGCAACATCGCAGTTTGTGTGCAGCTGTGGTTAAAATGTACCGTGACTGGACAAACGGCACCATGGAGAGTAAACTGCTTTGAAACTGCGGAGCACCATGTGCCATTGATGTCAGGTGACCGTTGGCTGTGAAGACATGTGAGGGCCAACCAAGACGTTGCAATTGAGCAATTCACCATCCAAACGAACCAGAGGGTTACCAGACATGTCTCTAAAATGATAGTACAGCCAACCCTGTTGTGTATGGGGCTCTGAAGCAAATAGCTTCAATTTGCACGACAAAACCGAAATTGGACCTCTTGTGATTGGCAAAGGGTTCCCTTCTCTGGTGAGTCACGTGTTCAATATACAATGCATATAAAAGAACATCCCTATCTTGTTCCTTCTTGTAATTTCATTGGAGTGGAACAAAGGCCCATTGTTAATCCATGTTTTTTATTATTACATGAAGGTAATACATACATATTGAGGCTGAAAGATACTTTGAATTAATTGTGAGTAAATTATAGTCTGGACCAAATTTAGTTAGGAATTTAGGGGTAAGGAAGGTGGGAACAGGGAAAGGCCATTATTTATTTTTAGGTAATTGAGCAAGACTAAAATTGACACATTTCTTCACCATTATAGGCTTAATAGATTATAGCTTTCAACAAAAGTAAATGTGCTTCTTACACACTTCCATTAACATATTATGGATACCTGCAGGATCCAACAGAAGCATAAAAAAAAAAATTCTAATCAAAAGCTAGTTTTATGACTTTTTCTCATGCTTAATTATACTCTTTGTCAGACTCAAATTTTCAAACATATAGTGATATTTCATAGTACAGTGTATTTAATAATGTCTTCAGTGATTGGAAATCTGTTTTTACTTTTCTTCACTGGATATTTTAACTCATAGTTAGTAAGGTCTTCATTTTAATGTTAATATCACAAATAATAGTTGTGGTAATTGCGAGTTTGTCGGTAACGCTATGATAAAAGTTACGATAAACTCGCAATTACTACAACTATAACTAGCAAGTTGTGAATTGTGCATGCGCAATTTGAGGCATGCACGCCGGGAGCAGGACTGAGAGGGACAAAGGAGACACAGGGGAGGGAGAGGGAGGGAGAAAGGAGACACAGGGGAGGGAGAGGGGGAGAAAGGAGACACATGGAGGGAGAGGGAGGGAGAAAGGAGACACAGGAGAAAGGGAGCGAGAAAGGAGACACAGGGGAGGGAGAGCGCGAGAAAGGAGATACATGGGGGAAGGAGACACAGGGGAGAGAGTGTTGGGAGAAACACAGGGGAGGGAGAGGGGCGAGAAACACAGGGGAGGGAGAGGGGGGAGAAATACATGAGGGGAAGAGACACAGGAGAGGGAGAGGGGGAAGAGACACAAGGGAGGGAGAGGGTTAAAAGAGTGGGGGGGGAGACACAGAGGAGGAAGAGGGTGGATCAGACACAAGGGAGGGAGGGGGGAAAGAGACACAGGGGAGGGATGGGGAAAGGAGACACAGGGGAGGGAGATGAGGGAAGGAGACACAGAGGAGGGAGATGGGGGATGGAGACACAGGGGAGGGAGAGGGGGAAAGAGAAACAAGGGAGGGAGAGGGGTGAAGGAGACACAGGGGAGGGAGGTGGGTGGCTTCAAATGTTATTGCCGTCAAATTTTATTGCCGGGCAAGGCGCTAGTATGTTAATATTATGCTGCCTACAAACTAAGTACATTTAATAGTTATGTAAGATAACAATACCTTTCTGGAACACCACGTTGGTATGGTGAGGGGCTTGTGTACTTCAATGAAGCTGCAATCTATATAACATGTAGGGTTACCCAAGATGGGACAGATCATAGCATAGAGGTCAGACAAATCACAATCCACTGGAGAAAGAACTGTAAACTCATGGCAAGATAACCGTATGGATAGGCACAACCAGAGGCAAAACAGTATGGCACCAGAACATGAGCCTTCAGGTCAGAAATTGATTTTACTAGGGAAGAGCAGATGGTGAGTACAAGTGGTATCAGATGTGATAAAGTAGTTCAGCCAAAGTCAAGAATATGACCTGGCTGCAGATGTGTCTGGAGGGGAAAGAAAAGTCTGCTGCTACAAAGAACAATTCACCAGGAATTTGGAACTTTAGAACTATGAATCAAGGCAAACAGGATGTGGTCAAACATAAGATGACAATGTTATTCATTGAAATCCAGGGACTTAGTGAATTCAAACAGAATGGGACATTTCCTATCAGACAACCACCAGATTTTCTACTGTGGTCAAGAAACATGCAGAAGAAATGGAGTGGCACTCATAATGAATCAAAGGATGGCCCGTTACAACTTAATAAATAACAGAATGATTTTAATTTGACTTCAAGGCAAGCCATTTAACATCAAAGTGATCCAAGTCTATGGTCCAACCATGGGTGCTGGAGAGGCTGAAGTTCTCCAATTCTTCAAGGATATTAAACACCTTCTAGATATGACACCCAAAAAATATGTAAATCTCATCATAGGAGATTCAAACTCTAAAGTAGGGAACCAAAAGACACCAGAAATAATAGGAAATTTGGCCTTGGAGAACAAAATGAAGCATATCAGATAATTATGTCAAGTTAAGTATATTGTTATTTTAAACATCCTTTTCCAAAAGCCTCAGGGACACTCTACACTTGGACATCACCACATGGAGAATAAAGAAATCAGATTAGTCAGCAAAAACAAGACCTAGAGCTGACTGTAGACTTCAAAATTAAACTGAAGAAAAGAGGAACAATCATCAGACCAAGCAGATATGACATAAATAATATCTTCAGTGACTTTGCAGTGGAGGTAAATATTACAATAAAGGGACTAGACATAGTAGATAGAATGCCTGAAGAGCTTTGGAAAGAACTTTGTGACATTGTCCAGAAAATAAAATACCAACAAATAATATCCCCACATATCCCCAAAACAAAGAAAGCTAAGAAGGCAAACTTGCTGTTTGATGAGGCTTTGAAAGTAGTCCAGGAAAGTGAAAGGTAGTGGAGATAGGAAAATATTTGTCCAACTGAATATCAAGAAGAGACAGGGAGACATTCTATAATGAATGATGTTAAGATATAGTAAAATATATGAAGACATCATGGAGAGTGAAGTGAGACGGGCCCTAGAAAGCATTGCTGATAACAAGGTGTCAGGAGCTGATAAAATCCCAGCTGAACTGTTCAAATCATAAAAGATGATGCTGTGAAAGTGTTGCTTGCCTTATACCAACACATTTGGAAAACTCAACAATATCCAGTACACTGATAAAGTTCGGTCTAAATACCAATCCCAAAGAAAGCAGTGCCAAATAGTCCTCCAATTGTCAAACAATTGCACTCATTTCACATGTCAGCAAAGGTAATGCTTAAGATCCTGCAAGTTCGGCTCCAACAGTATATAGACAGAGAATTACCAGATGTGCAAGCTGGGTTTCGCAAAGGTACATGAGATCAAATTGCCAATGTCTGCTGGATAATAGAAAAGCAAGAGAGTTCCAGAACAACATTTGCCTCAGCTTCATGGACTATTCTAAAGGCTTTGGCTATGTGGATCACAACATAATATGGCAAGTTCTTAAAGAGGTGGGGATACCAGACCATCTCATTCCTCATTCTGAATAATCATAACTGAACAGGGAAAAACCGAATGGTTCAAGATTGAGAAAGGATTGAAACAACTTTGGATACTTAACACAAAAAAGGAAACATATGCTCTGAAATGATGGGTAAGGCACTGATTATCACATTTCTTTACCCTCCGTTGTGAATGAGTTCCAGTAAGAACTAAGAACTAATCTAGTATGTATATTAAAAGGAGATAAGGGTCCATAGAACTGACAATAGATAATCAATATGGGTAGGGATATCACTCAGGACCTTATTACCAACTAGTAGTGTAATGTAAATTACTTACTTTTAAAAAAATATATTTTATTTAAATTTTATATAAATTTTTACAAAACAAGTACATCATTAATTTTTCTATATATATAAGAAAGTACATATTTCAATCATATCATCCATTTTCAATTTAACAATAATAACGTACATAATTTCATTCAAACCCCCTTCCATATATCCTGGCAATTAATAAGAATACATCCTGATATGGCTTTCTTCAGGGGGTTAAAGAGTTAAAGGTCCATCAGATAGTACAAGTAATAAAAGAAAAGAAAAAAAAAAAAGAGAATCTTAAATTTATACCTTTGATTCTTTAAAAAAAAAAAAAAGGGACAAGGAGGCTAATTATAACTTGTAAATTTTTTATTTAGGCCAAAGTGACCATTTAAATTTATTTTTAGTTAGTTTGTAAATCCAGATTGTTTCTAAGAAAATCTAATTCAATTTGTGCAATTCTATCTACTCCCATTTTTATCTCTTGCCATGTAGGTACGTTCCCTTTATTCCAGTTGAGGGAAATTAACCGTTTCACCACCATCAAATATTAATAATTATATGGACCTTTACTTTCTAAATACTTTCTTGAAATAAGTGAAACAAGACAATTTCTGGTGATAACGTTAACTCGTGTTTTATGATTTTAGAGATTTGAGTAATACAATTTGTCCAGAATATTTGAATACACGGGCAGGTCCACCAAATATGTTTATGTGTTCCCTTCTCTTTAAGGCATCTCCAGCAATTCACAATATTATCTTGTGGGTTTTTTATAGCCAATTTGTCTGGTGTTATGTACCATTTTTGTACTAACTTGTATTGGACTTCTCTGAGGGAAGAACACTTAATACAATTTTCAGTGGTTCTAAATGCTCTTAGTCAGATATTCTCATTCAATTGTTTCTGAAACACTTGTTCCCATTTTATAATTTTTATAGTTTGTATGTTCTCAGTTAGGAATATTTTGGTACATGGGTCTCAATAGTATATTTCAGCATATGAGTTACAGTTATTGCTCTATATTAATGACATTCAGTGCTGCTAATCCACCCTTTGAGTATGCTTTTGTTGTAATATCTTTTTTAATTCAGGTTTCTTATTCTTATATATAAAATTATCTATTTTATTCAGCAGTTCTTTTAGTTTATAGATTGGAATTATGAGAGGAGGTATACTCCTCAGGACATATGTGATTTTCGGGAAGCACTGACATTTTTATGGCAGATTCTCTTCCTAGCCATGTTAAATTGAGTTTCCTCCAATTTGTTATTGTTTTATTAATATCCAGATTTTGTTATTTAAAAGTTATTAAATCATAGTTATAAAATCGGAGTAAATGTTATGCCTAGATGTTTAATTGCATTATAGCCCCAATTATATCTGAATTTGTCTTTCAATTTTAATCTGTCCTTGATTCGTAGATGCATTACTAGCACCTCTGATTTTGAAATATTTAATTTATAGTAAGAAGTCTCGCTATAAGCGTTTATAATTTTATGTAATTCAGATAAAGAGTTAAGGGATTTGTGACAGTAACTACTAAGTTGTCTGCAAAAGCGATAACTTTGTTATATAAAGATCCAGTTGTTATTCCTTCTATATCATTGTTTATCCTAATAGTTTCTATCAAAGGTTCGATAGTTAGTACAAATATAAGTGGAGACAGTGGACATCCTTGTCTCGTTCTGTTTAATATCGAGAAGTTATCTGATTTAAAATCCACTCCCCTGACAAAAGCATTGGCATTAATATACAGTATAAAGCTTTCACTGCACGTGGACCAAATTCTCCTATATATATGAAGTCCTAGTTCACCCTATCGAACGCCTTTTCTGCTTTCATTGATAGGATATCGTTTACGTTTTTTGTGGACTTAGTAGAGTGTTGTCCGTAGTTTGCCTAACTTTTATAAACCCTGTTTGCTTTGAGTTGATTAATTCTTTCATAAGGGGATTAAGTCTGTTTGCTAGAATACTCAAATCGATTTTAATATCTGTATTCAGGAGGGAGATAGGTCTATAGTTATAACATCTACAATTGTCTTTACCTTTTTGGGGGATATTGCCGATTGCAGCTTCCAAATTTTCAGAAGGTACCTTCCCTATCATTTTGATCTCATTGACAAAAATGTTCACATGTCTTATTAAATGTATTACATATGTCTTGTAGAAAATATTTGAGAATCCATCAGGAACCTGCAATTTCTCAAGCTTCAAATCATTTATACTCTCTTTTATTTCTTTTTCAGTTATTTCTTTTATTAGATTACTGAGCTGTTCTGTTATTTTTGGGAGAGCTAACTGATCTAAACATTTTGGCATTTGAGATTTAGATGGTTTACAAAAACCTGGTCCCTCCTGAAGTCTATATAAAGATTGATAATAATTTGCAAAAACGTTGCCATTTTCATTTGGATTTCTAATAAGACATCCATCCTCATCAAATATTTTTTTCTACTCTAATTGCTTTGTTTTTCCCATTAATTTGATTTGCAAGCATTTTTCCTGGTTTATTACCCATGTGGTCATATTTTTGTTGCTGTAGCCAGATTAAATTGTCTACTTGAGCTTGCGGAAGTTTCTTTATTTCTGCCTGAATTTGGGCAATCTCCATCAATCCCTTAGTGGTTGGGCAGGCTTTATTTCGATTTTGCAAATCCATTAGTTTAATACATAACAGTTTTTTTTGTTTGAGATCTATTTTTCGCTGTTTGCTGACCCAGCGAGTAGTATTCCTCTGGTATACGCGTTGTGCGTATTCCAAAAATCAATTTTAGAATCAACTAAATTTTCTCTCTCTTCGAAAAATCTCTCAATCTCAAGAGCAAGGTTTTTCCTATTTTCTTCAGATTTAAACAGTGTTGGGTCTATAAGTACTGTTCTACCGCTTCTATCTGCTATGTTCGTATTAGGAGACAGAATAATCGGGGCATGATCTTACCAACTTATTGGCCCTATTTCAATTTTCTGCACTTGCTCTAGAGAGCTATAGTCCAGTAAAAAATAGTCTAACCTACTGTATGTTTTATACTTAGTAGAGTAAAATGAATAGTTTTTAAACATAGTCTTATCTGGTATTGGCTTCACTGTTGACTTCCTATCTAGCGTTGGTTCAAAACATATATTTAGTTCACCACAGATCACCAGACGACCTTTCTTGACTTTGTTTATATGTTTAATCATCTTTTTTAAAAACCTATATTGATTAATATTTGGGGTATATAAATTAGCCACTGTTTATTGAATATTATTGATTTTGCTAACCCAAATAATAAATCTTCCTTCTAGGTCGATTTCTTTATAACTCTCAGTTATTGAGTTTCTTTTATAAAAAAAGATAAATACTCCCCTGGCTTTTGAGTTATAATTGGGAAAAAAATTGTATCGTACATTTTGTCGGACAGATTGATTATGCTATTTATTTTTTTAATATGCGATTCTTGTCCGCAAATAATATCAACATTTTGTTCGTGCAGGAAATTCACAACTTTCAATCTTTTTGAAGGAGAGTTCATACCTCTGACATTTTGGAAGGGAATTTTAAAATTAATAAGAAAGGCCAAAAAAGCTCTTTATCTACCACTTTTTGTCTATGTCCCTTTAGTTGCTCTGCCTTAATATATTCAGTCCTAGTCCTTTTATCAATCTCTCTTAAGAGCACAGCTGCATCAGGTCTCTCAAGATGGTCCTCCACAAAGGAAAGCAAGAAAGGGGGAAGGAGAAAAAAAAACAAAAACATAAACACCCATGAGGTTAAGTCTATCTCCACATAGTAGCATTGTCATAATTACTGCCTAAATTCAGATGGAACCAATTAGTATGAGAGGGCAAAAAACTGATAGGTCTGCTTTTAACAAACATGAGTTAATCCAAACCACACAAGGCACACAAGTAATCATACCCTCAAACAATGTATTACTTTACTTACTAGAAAATTAAACAAAGAAAAGAGAAAAAGTAAGTCCACCGAAACTGGACTTTTACTCTTATTATGCAAAGTTCTTTCAAAGTGGAAAAAACAAAGAGGGACTTCAAGAGAGCAGCACCTGGAAGAGGGGGGAGGTGACGGACCGAACACACACACAAAAAATAGTGATATTGTAGTGCTCGTTACATTACATAATTGTTCTCATATTGAAAACATTAATTATAATATTCTATATTAAGAGAAATTGCTAGATCAACTAACGTTGCTTGATAATAAGTGTTAATGTGAGACTGAAGCGGAAAAAAAAAAGGAAGATGTGCAAGTCTGTAGTTAGAATTCTCTAAACTCTTTCCTCTTTAAAATAGTTTCACTTGAAACATCCGAGAATATTACCAGTGCCTCATAAGCTGTACCAAAATCCTTTTTTTTTCGTGAAGCTTTTAATATTGCATCCCTATATGTTGAGAAATGCAATTTAACAATTACATCCCTAAGTGCTTCTTTTGGCAAATTTCTGGGTAGAGGTATCCTAAATACCGTATTAATTTTACTATCAACATCATCCTCCGGAGGAGCCAAAGTTTAAAAAAAAGTAATAATGTAAAGTTGTAATTCAGCTATGGATACCTTTTCAGGAATGCCTCTTATTCGCAAATGATTGCGTCTACTAAGATCCTCAAACATATTTTGTTTCTTTTTCAAGTTGCTTACTTCTTCTTCCAATTTTGTCATTTTAATTAACATAGATTAGTTATCCAGCCATAGTTCTTCACATTTACTTTCTAAACTTCTATAGTCATTCTTTAAAATGTACATTTCGGTAGAGTTACTTCTTATCTCCAGGGTTAGTTCCTCTATAATCTTATTCTGAAAATCAGATAGCAGTGCTGTCATATTTGACAGTGTTAGTGTTTCATCTTTACTTACAGTATGCATATCTCCAGACTTCTCATCTATGAGAGTTTGAGAGAGAGAGAGAGAGAGAGCGGTGGAGAGGAGAGGGTTGAAGAAGGAAGAAAGCTGTAACTTTGATTTTGGGGAAAAGAACGTGGTAAAGAAAGTGGTATTGGGAGTTGATCCAGTCTTTTTCCCTTTTTTAGGCTTAATTTTAACTGATTTAAAAAAGAGGAATTATTCTCTATTGAGACAACTTTTTATACAGCATTTCAATATTAGCAATATAGCTCATATTTATACCAATGCTGACATAAGTATTGGTATAGATCTTTGTAACAATTTATGTTGCCAATGAATAGCAACTCTTCAGCACCTTATTAATTGCACTTTATATAGCATGATAGTGAGGCGGGAATGGTTAGTACGCTACTATTGTAAAGCTGAGATAAGCACAACAGGCTGAGGAAGATCTAAGCGCTCTGAGCATTACTGGTGCCTAATTGGGCAATATTCTGGTTCAGTGCCATTCTAAGTGCCCTTGCAATGAATCATCCAGCCCAGGTGGATTTTACCAATCCACATTACTAACCATTCCTCCACCAGTAGCCTGTGAGCTCGCCGGTTCCTCTGGGAGTCATACAAAAAAAAAACAATCCCCACCTTGCTGGAATATCACTGAGTTGGACTATGTCCAGTTAATTTCATCAATGCCATGCAAAGTGTCCCTCCAAACATGCAAAGTGCCCTTTACAGACAAAGCTTAGTATACAGTCTTACACTGGGGGAGACTGTATTTGTCTTTACCACTTCCACGAATGGGTCAAATAAATATATTCTCAGGTGTCATAAATTCTTCTCATGTGCTTTACGGATAGACCCTTTTATGTATTATAGCCTGGGGTTAAAGCCACATATCTTAAAGGTATATAACAGGATTTACGTCTGCTTTTTTCTTGATTCGTAGATATCACTGGGGGTTTAACCTAGGTATACTAGGCTTCCAATAAGCTTCAGACTTAAATATCTGACTTACCCCCATTAGTCTATGCCTCCCATCGATTGAGAGAGAAGTAGGCCTCGATCTCATGTGTGACCTGTCAATCTCCTGTCTCTGATATGCGATGACTCCACACTGTCTCACTGCATTGGCGCTCTCATATGCAGTGACCTAAACAAATCTAAACTGGCAACCTGCTGTCAGTCAGTGGCCCCAATCTAGCTTTTCCTAAATCCTCTCTCACCCCACCATCTTCCACATGGACCATCGGGCGGATTAATGGGTAAACCGATTGTAAATCCTTTATACGTATGGTGAGCTTGGAACTTTTTAAGGCTGCTTGAAACTGCTAGGCTTGATACAGTTAACCTCTAGCGTGTTGCTAGTGTGGTTCAGAGGCCCTCATGGCTGCACTGAACACCATTCTAGGCTCCACCTCTGCTCCTACTTCCGGGACGGTATGACGGTCCTCAAAGGGCTCAATTCGTAAATTACTAACTTGTCAAGAGAAAGTACACTTTTTTAAAAGAAACAAGTCAGTAGTACCCAGGATATAACACATTTATTGAGTGAATGCTGAAGCTGACACACCACATTGGCTGATAGGTCATCATTAGAGATTATAAAAGGTTATAGGTTATCACCAATTAATACCCATTGTAGTTGACCATATATTGACGAATTACTCTGGTGTCCATGTAATACAGTTTGTGAGAATGTTGGTTAATTTACCATTTTAAATCAACATATTTTATTCAAATACATGTTTGTTTGTCCTGTGTATTTTAATAATTTTCTTAATAAAAATTAAGTTTTAATAATCAAGTATTGTTAGTCTGATCTTCTCACCTTTAAAGCCATATAAAAAGTAAGGTGTATCTCCTGGTTACTACTAACTAATTTCTTAAAAAGTGTACTTTCTCTTGACAAGATAATGGGGGGGGGGGGGGGGATTATTGCTGTCTCTTTATTTATTCATTTTTTAAAGAGTTGGAGCTCCTTGCAGCCTGCACTGTATAATGCACCCTGCAACTTACATCCTTCTGGGTTCCCATGATTGACTCACAAGCCCCTTATCATAAACCCCACCCTGTCAAAAGTGATTTAGCCAAAAAATGCAATAGGAATCTGGAGCCCAACTCTCCTTAACGCAGCTCTATAATATAAATACACTTAAGGTGGAATATGCAAAGTGGTAGATCAAGAACAAAGTTCAGCCAAAGAAAACAAATACGATATATGCATGCAAGATGACAAGCTATATGTGCATGCATTTGATATGTATTTATTACTATATGTATGTCTGAAAATACACATCAGCCATATTAATGCATACATAGAAAAACAGCACCGTTATAGTAATTGAGTATCATTATATTGCATGAACTCTTGTATAGTAAAATGTAGATTGTTTGTATCCGAGCAGGAAGTTGGAGGTGGGTAGAACCATTGAATAGTTGTCATTTCCTTATTAAGCTCTTTTCCGTGTGTTTATTTGTTCCACATCAGTAACTGTGCTAATCCACCTTAAGTGACTAGAGCTGCGCTGTGTTGTGTTATGCAGGGGCGGGCCTTGTATCTGATGCTGGTGCACAGAGAGGATACAGGAAGTGATCTGGAGGCTGCATCTACACCGGTATCAATGTATATTTTTGCAAAGGAATGCAAGTTAAAACACAGTGCTCAGTATAGTAAGGCAATGACCTGTTGTCATGTTTGTTTTTTTAGGAGTTGAAAGGGGGTGGTAGTTAGTAGATTTAAGATAAGAAATGCTCAGATACCAGTGGCTTTAAGTTTACCTCAAACAAGAGGAATATTTTAATTTAACATTATATGAATGAGAATATGACACACAATGAGTTAACAATAATGTTACATTTTACCACGCATAAATTAGCTGTATAATTGTTATATTGATCGTTTCACAGCAAATGCCCAAATGTACTGTGCATGTTTAAATGAATAGAGAAGTGTTACTTTTACAGTAAGTTCATATGATAATGTGCAAAATAGTCTTACAAAGTTTAATGTAAGTAGATACTGCCTTTGCTTTTAAATGTTTTTGGTCTTATGGCGGCAAACATTTTGGCTTTATCCCTAGCCTGAAAATATTGGATTCAGATAAGATTTGACAGTAAATCTAAATAGAATAACACGCCCAGTAGTTTAACCCTCCCCCAGGCTGCAAACTAGCAGTCCAGTGTAATCATCCATGATATAAGCATGGTCAGCTAAATAAAATATTTTTTACAAAATGCTTTTATGCCCCTGGTTTACATAGCTGCTAATTGTGTAAGGTTGTTAAATACATCACAAGCATGTGAGATTTTTTCGCCACATGTACTGAAGGGTGAAGTGTTAGAGAATGTTTAGGGATTACAGATCTTTGTACAAAAAAGATCTGTAATCCCTAAGTAAAAAAAAATGGAATAGCGCCTTCTGATTGGCTGAAATGGCTGTCAATCAAATTTCAGCCTATCAGAAGGCCCCAAGGTATGATCCAATTAGAATGGGAAGCCATTCTGATTGGCTGAAAGCATCTGCACCTTCTGATTGGCTGCAGTCTGATTGACAGTGACAACAGCCAATCAGAAGGCGCAGATGCTTGTAGCCAATCACAATGGCATACACCGCGGGGTGCATCTCATTCTGATTGGCTGAAGGGAATTGCGTTTTGTTTTTTTTACCGGAAGAAGCGCTAGAGGCCTCATTAGCATCGGGGAACTCCTCCAGGGAGGAGCTCCGTTATTTTTTTAAAAATTTTATTAGAGCAGTTTTGCTCAAGGGCCCATCCGAGGCAGAAGACGAGAAGGACGTGGACATCGCGGCAAGGTAAGTTTAATGTATAGTATGTTTAGTTTATCATGTTTTGTGTATGTGTATACTAATGTGATGTTTCTTATTCCCAGGGTCCGAGCTCGAGAAGGCAAGAAGAAGGACAGGGACATAGTGGAAAGGTAAGTTTATTATTTAGAATGTGTATTATTTTATGTTGTGTTTATTTGTGGCCTGTGTCCTAGGGGGTGCGACCTGCTGAAGGGACATCTGAGCAAGGTAAGTGGTCTTATTTATTCTATTTTTGGTTAGATGTAGGCTTTTTAATGTATTGTAGATAGGGTTTGATGTATTCTAGGTAGGGGTAATGTTTAATAGATAAGGGGTAATGTTTAATAGGGGTACTGTTTAATAGATAAGGGGAAATGTTTAATAGATAGGGGTCATGTTTAATAGATAGGGTTTAATGTATTGTAGATAGGGATGATGTTTAATAGATAGGGAGTAATGTTTAACAGATAGGGGTAATGTATTGTAGTTAGGGTTTAATGTATTGCAGTTTGGGGTTAATGTTTCGTAGATAGGGGATAACGTTTCATAGATAGGGGTTAATGTTTTATATATGGGGTAATGTATTGTAGTTAGGTGTTAAAAGTATTGTAGTTAGGGGTATATTTGTAATGTATTTATTGATGTACTGTAATGTTATGTATATATGTGTATGTCTTTTATTTGCAGGTGTGTAATTATTTGTTTTTGTAGTGGTGGGAGTTGTAATGTTCTTTTTTTATTTTATGTAGTGGGTGGTTGTAATGACCTTTTATTTTTTTGGTAACATAGGTTTTTTATTTTTTGTAAGTTAGCTTTTTTATTTTGTGTAATTAGTGGGGTGGGGGCTTTAAATGGGGGTTAGGTAGATAGGGTTCTCGTTGTCCTATGAGGGTCTTCATAGACACTTATGGGACTGATTGGGTTACATAGAGGCATAGACCCCCATAAGTGATGGGGTTAGTTGGAGTCTTATGGGGGTCTTATGGACCCCTGCATTATAGGGTTAATGCGTGCACCCTGCAGGGGTCTTGATTGGACCCCTGCATTACGGGGATGATGTAGGGACACTGTAGGGACACTGCAGGGGTCTCAATTGGGTCACGATCGGGTCCCCTGCAGCCAGCGGGGTGCTTAATTGGAGCAGATGCAAGGGCTTCACAGCCCTTGTGACGGCTCCAGGGTGGAAGTAAGCTGCGGTCAGGTGTTTTGTCAGGTGTGTTTTATTGCAGTTAGATAAATAGTCTAATTCACAAATTCATAAGCAATGCTTTAACGGTATCGTTAAGGCTACATTTCAGAGAAAAGCATTACGGTTGGACACTTTGATCTAGCCTTAGATATACTGTGTACTCGATTGGATTCTTGGAAAAGACTTAGAATAATAGGTCCAAATATGATACCAATAACATATGATTGCTATTATATCGTACATTTCACACATTTGCTTGAATTCTTCCAAATTACTGATCTCTTTTAGCCAAAAAAGCATTCATTGTCAAATTAATGTCATTTTTTTTCTTCCTTTAGGAATATAGATAATTCTGGAGAATACAGAAGCGACTCATTTAAGAAAATTGATTTATCATTCCATTCACAAAGAAAATACAATCATATATTGAGGTCACTTCTAATCTACTGGTACTTTATTTTGAATCTCTGTCTTTTGCTATAGAAAGTAACTTTACAGGGAGTGCAGAATTATTAGGCAAGTTGTATTTTTGAGGATTAATTTTATTATTGAACAACAACCATGTTCTCAATGAACCCAAAAAACTCATTAATATCAAAGCTGAATATTTTTGGAAGTAGTTTTTAGTTTGTTTTTAGTTTTAGCTATTTTAGGGGGATATCTGTGTGTGCAGGTGACTATTACTGTGCATAATTATTAGGCAACTTAACAAAAAACAAATATATACCCATTTCAATTATTTATTTTTACCAGTGAAACCAATATAACATCTCAACCTTCACAAATCTACATTTCTGACATTCAAAAACAAAACAAAAATAAATCAGTGACCAATATAGCCACCTTTCTTTGCAAGGACACTCAAAAGCCTGCCATCCATGGATTCTGTCAGTGTTTTGATCTGTTCACCATCAACATTGCGTGCAGCAGCAACCACAGCCTCCCAGACACTGTTCAGAGAGGTGTACTGTTTTCCCTCCTTGTAAATCTCACATTTGATGATGGACCACAGGTTCTCAATGGGATTCAGATCAGGTGAACAAGGAGGCCATGTCATTAGATTTTCTTCTTTTATACCCTTTCTTGCCAGCCACGCTGTGGAGTACTTGGACGCGTGTGATGGAGCATTGTCCTGCATGAAAATCATGTTTTTCTTGAAGGATGCAGACTTCTTCCTGTACCACTGCTTGAAGAAGGTGTCTTCCAGGAACTGGCAGTAGGACTGGGAGTTGAGCTTGACTCCATCCTCAACCCGAAAAGGCCCCACAAGCTCATCTTTGATGATACCAGCCCAAACCAGTACTCCACCTCCACCTTGCTGGCGTCTGAGTCGGACTGGAGCTCTCTGCCCTTTACCAATCCAGCCACGGGCCCATCCATCTGGCCCATCAAGACGCACTCTCATTTCATCAGTCCATAAAACCTTAGAAAAATCAGTCTTGAGATATTTCTTGGCCCAGTCTTGACGTTTCAGCTTGTGTGTCTTGTTCAGTGGTGGTCGTCTTTCAGCCTTTCTTACCTTGGCCATGTCTCTGAGTATTGCACACCTTGTGCTTTTGGGCACTCCAGTGATGTTGCAGCTCTGAAATATGGCCAAACTGGTGGCAAGTGGCATCGTGGCAGCCGCACGCTTGACTTTTCTCAGTTCATGGGCAGTTATTTTGCGCCTTTGTTTTTCCACACGCTTCTTGCGACCCTGTTGACTATTTTGAATGAAACGCTTCATTGTTCGATGATCACGCTTCAGAAGCTTTGCAATTTTAAGTGCTGCATCCCTCTGCAAGATATCTCACTATTTTTGACTTTTCTGAGCCTGTCAAGTTCTTCTTTTGACCCATTTTGCCAAAGGAAAGGAAGTTGCCTAATAATTATGCACACCTGATATAGGGTGTTGATGTCATTAGACCACACCCGTTCTCATTACAGAGATGCACATCACCTAATATGCTTAATTGGTAGTAGGCTTTCGAGCCTATACAGCTTGGAGTAAGACAACATGCATAAAGAGGATGATGTGGTCAAAATACTAATTTGCCTAATAATTCTGCACTCCCTGTAGTAACAGTGAAAAGTATGAGTTTCTTTCAGGTAGCCAATACTTAAGAAAAACTAGTAATGCCAGAAGTTGTACTTTGGCCCAGAAGTTTTTGTTAATTCATTTTTGTTAATTACGTTTTTCATAACGTTTATAATGTTTGTTAACTTATCATAGGGTAAACTTCACTATTTTCTGTGAGTCTAAAAATACTGCTAGAAAGGATGTTCAGTTTTTTTCTGGAGCGGTATGGATATTAAGGGACCACTGAAGCCGCAAAAAAATGTGAGTTGAATAATTGTTCCACTTTATTTTAATAATATACTTATACAAGAAAACATGGTATAAAGGGATAAAATTACTTATACACAATTTAGGCTTTTCATTTTACACTATGGGAGCAGCTAGTTTGTTATTAACGGTCCTGCCTTGAATGCTAGGCCTCGATCTGGCTAATGCAGTTGCAAACTGATATGCAACACAGACCTTTGCATGAAATCTTCCATGTATTTCACTTGCTCCTGCAATGCAGTTGGTGACAATACTGCCACCATTGAGGTCAAACAGGGATGGTATATACAGGCATGCTAATATGCAACTGCACCATTAGCAAAATGGAAAAATAATCAAAACTTGTAGGACTACCATGAGAGCCAAAGATAAATCTATTAGAGAAGTATTGATTATTTTACTTAATCCCGTAAATGACAAATGTCAAGATATAATGGATCACTTTGAAAGCATCAAATATATCAGTTTTGGACGCTTAATGCATCTTTACCTAAATGGATAATGTGAACAATACATTTTAGTATATTGTAGAGTATGTTCTTCAGCTGGTATTAAATATACATAAATCATTCAAAAAAGCACATTTTAAACAATACAAAAGTTGTTTTTTGCTTGACAAAATAATAAATAAAATCGGTTTAAACATCATTGAAACTAATGGGTAATGCAAAGATCATACTTTAGTCTGTAAGATATCATTGACTGGCAGAGGTCAAGCCCCAAGAGCAGTTAAATGTCTAAATAATTTCTGGTGCTCTGAGACTTTTATTTAAAAAAATAAAACACACAATGACACATTATCAGATACCCTCTTTCTGATGCAACAAAGAAAAAAAAATATTTCCATGTCCTTTTAATTTAGATGTGCTATTAATTTGTTATGAGGGTTTAAAAATCAATATATTTTTCCCTAAACATTACATGCAGCTTAACCAGTTAGATTGATCTTAGAAAACAGAAAGGGAGGACTCAATAGATACTTTTAACAATCTCTTTAGTGATTCACTCAATTGCAATTAATTGTTAAGTAGATTTAAGGTATGAACATTCAAGTTCATTTTGGTTATTAGCTCATTATGGAAACAATGGCTGAAATTCAGCAATAGGTTTCTTGTTTTAGTCTGATTAGACAGGTTACCAATGTCAACATCGGATAGTCAGCATTTATCTATTGGACACTTCTTTTGCATTTAGTGCATATGTGGAGTAGTCTGCAATCCCTAAAAGAGCAGCTTTATGTATTAAGCTTGTTACTGATAAAAGTACCAAAGTGATTAATTGGCAATCCTAAATTATTGTGTTTAAATGTATTAACTTCTTGAAAAGCAGGATCATTTGGAGGAAATGTTGCTGCTTGCTGATAACTAGTGCCAGGTTCTACATGTAATGGACAAAGTTAGATGATCGAAGAGTAGATTCACAATAGTTACAAGTTATAGTTTTCAGTTGAGCAAATTGATGATTAAACAATTGTGCTCAATTAATATTGTAATCAAAACATTCAATAGCAGCCGCAGTCTTATCGGAAAAGGAATGATGATAGACATAGAGCCTGATTCAATTGCCCAATTTGTAAATTTCTACACACTTAAAAATCACTATTAATATTGTTACATATTCTGCAAATATTACTTATTGCCCTAATTAATTCTTAAGTCAATAGAATGCATATAAACATTTATTAAAAAAAACACCCAAAGCCTAATGTATGAGTTCAAGGCATTTGCAAGTAGCTAATTGAATAAGGCTAATAGAAAGTAGTTCCAACTGATCTATATTCTATACATTGATAGTAATTCAATGTTTATGTTCTTTCGGGATATAAAGAACATAAGACATCTGTGTATAAGCCTAAATAAATTCTCTGGTACTGAGAATGTATTAGATAATATACAAACCTTTGATTTGACTGTGACTGATATATCACATTCAGTGATTGTTGTATAGAAATGTTGTTTTGCAGGGGAAGCGTAATAATTCTACCAAGTTATCTTTATTTTCTCAAGTTATTAAGTATATAATGTGAATGCATTATAGTGAGAGGAGATTGTATATGTCTCAGAGGAGATAGTTGGTTGAGAAGAAGCTTTAGCAGGGAAATTATCCAATTTGCTCATGTGCCATGTATATCTGATTTTGACTGAGAGCTGAAAGATGTAGACTGATGTGAAGTAGATGTTTGGTACTGATGCTGGGGGAATAATAATTTTCTCAATTCTACTTATCTTGTGGTAGCTAGAAAGAGAATGAATGCCTTTGGAACTAAGGGCTATACAATGTCTTTGGTTAATTAATTCAGCTTGAGAAACACTTGAGTGCCTTCTGATTCTTATGGTCTTAAGGAAAATGTTTTACTGAAAGCATGTAAATTATATAGTACAAATAATATCGTAAATATTTAAACATTTAAAAAGAGTAAGACTAACTTTAGCGTTTGGTAGGAGATATCTGTGAAACAAAAAAAGAAAATGCAAACTTGAGTATAAATAAAAAAATCAAAGTTTGTCAGATGGTAAGAGATAAAAAGATACATCAATATATTATTTGCAAGTGATATATTACATATAATTATATATTACATTTGAATTCAATAAATTATTTAACATGATACCAAATTAAGGACTGAATAAAAGAAATGTTTTAGAGCTTAATTAAATGAGATAACATTATTACTAATTTTGAAAACAAAATTAATTGTAACAAAATATATATGACCAAATTTAAATTTTGGATAATATATGTTTAATAATTTATTTATAAATAATTAATAAATAAAAAAATATGAACAGTTTGAGTTGTAGAGACTAAAATAAAATTATTAGAGTGAGTATCATTAATAAATCACAAAAAACATAGTGGGCCTCATTCTATTATCGTCCGCAGCCGCTGCGGGGCCGCAAGGACCGGCCGCAAGCTTTCCGGCTATTCTACTCCCCTCCGGCCGGGGACTCTGGCAGGCTTGCGGCCGGCACCTTGTTATCTCTTGCGGCCGATCGCGCCGGAGGAAAGCCTTTGATCTAAAACGGCCGCAAGGAAATCGGCCGTAAGAAAAGCCTGGTTGCTATTGCTCCGGGAACCCTGTCTGCAAGGCTAAAAACGAGCCACAGCTTACTTGCAGCAAACAGGTCCCGCTAGCACCAATTAAGGACATAAAATAGCTCAAATAAAGCCATCCTGCACTTTACAGAGTCTATAAAGTGATATTCGGTGTTAGCAAAAATAGCACATAATTACCCTATACTCAAATCCGTAAAATATTTTTTTTCTAATATACGTAAAATATACATGTAAAAAGTCCAGAGTGCTTGGAGCACCTCAGACCCGCCCACACCGCAGCCGGAAAATAAACAGTTAATTTGAACCCGGGTTTCGGCTGATGTGCAAGCTTGAGAGTGGGTTACTTTTAATCCTCATGTCCCCCAATATGATCCCTAGCATTTACAGAGCTGTACAGTGCAGGCTTGAGTTTATTTTTGAGTTTTTAGATTTCAGAGCTGACGGCCGGTTTCAAGATATGCGGCCGGCCGTAAGAGGAGATCCTTGCGGGGCCGTATAATTGAATTGCGAGTTAACAGAACCCCCGCAAGGAATCGCAGCCTTACGGCCGATTTACGGCCGATAATAGAATGAGGCCCAGTATCTCTGTATTAATGTGAGTATTATCACAGCCTTATTAAGGTGATAGCAAGTACCTCTGCATTTAGGGGATATCAAGTGCCTCTGAATTGAGATGAATACAAGTATCTCCAAACTGAAGTGATAATGAGTACCTCTGAATTGATGTAATTGTGAGTCTCTCAGATTTGAGGTGAATATGAGTACCTCTGTATTGAGGTGAATACATGTACTTGTGAGCTGCGGTGATAGCAAGTGTTTCAAAATTGGTGTAATAATGAGTACCTCCAAACTGTGGTGATTGTGAATGCAAGTATCCACAAATTGAGGTGATAAATACAGTGTAGTAGCTCCAAATTCAGGTTATGGCAAGTACCTCCGAACTAAGGTGAAAACAAGTACCAACAAAGAATTGTTATATATATACAGTAAACTCCCCGTTATCTGGCACCTATGGGGATTGTCTATTGCCGGATAAGTGTAGTTGCCAGTTGCTTGAGAGTCGCTATTTTAAAAGCCCTAACTAACCCTAAACCCCTAAAAACCCTTAAACTATCTATAAAACAGCTACTGCTAACTAATCGAAGTAATTTAAAGCTAAAAAAAAAAGAGAAAAAAGTTGATTTAAAAATAAAAAAAATTGAATGCCGGTTGTGTCGGATAAAGCCGATTAAGTGAGAGTTTTTGTCAAACGGGGAATTGAGGCAGGTGCCGGTTGCTTGACAGTCCCGGTTGGTTGAGTGCTGGATAATTAACTCTTATCACTAACCACTTAACCCTATCTAGACCCAGTTATCCCTATCTAGTCCTGTTTACCCCTAACTGTACCCAATTAACCCTAACTATACCCATACACCCCTAACTGTACCCAACTAACCCTAACTGTACCCAGTTAACCCTAACTATACCTATTTAACCCTAAAAAAATAAAAATAAAAAAGACTTACAACCTGTAAAAAAGGAAAGGGTTATTTAGTCCACTGACCTGGCCAAAATGCCCCTCCAGCGGTGATCCCCGATGCCCTGGTCTTCACTCTTCTGGGCCAGGAGAGGCCCCTCCATCCTGACATCCTATAAACAAAACACTATTAAAATAAAAAACAAAACACAACCGAAGGCTCAAATGTATTCAGCCAATCAGAAATCGCAAATGCTTTCAGCCAATCACAATGGCATACACCCCTGTATTCCATTGTGATTGGCTGAAATCTGATTGACAGCTTTTTCAGCCAATCAGAAGACGCAATTTTAATTTTTTGATCAGAGCATGAGCGGGAACCTTCATTTGCGGTGGGGAGCTCCTCAAGGGAAGAGCTCCGTTAGTAGGCATTTCCTACTAACTTGTCCAGAGCTTCATTCAAAACCAGGCTGAGATCCCCTCCTTATGATATGCCCTTTACTCTTTGACTCCAATGTATATAAGAAGTTTAGCATACATTTTATACAGTTAGTGTAGGAGCATAAATCGAAGCCAACATATAAAATTGACCCCTTATAACTAATATGTCAACTATAAATCTCCCTTTCTTATCTATGGAAATAGATTAAACCTTAACTCCCAGCAACTTATGCAATTGTATTGCTGCCATTTGTTTTTGAGATATTAAAGGACAAATAGAACTTTGCAAAAAATGCATCTCTTACAGAAATAGAACCGTTGGCTTCAGTGAACTATACACATTAAAAGCTATCCTTCTATAATTTCTACATTAAACCTATTAACATTGTGTAAAATAACATTTAAATTTAACATGAATAAACATTACATATTACTATGGCTTAATTGTTATGGTAAGTGTCACAATTTCTCCTAGTGAACACATAGAAATTTTCACTGTCAACTTCAATTCCAGCATTAAAAGAAACATTTAATAATATTTATAATTCATTCTTTTTAACATTTTCAACCAAACAGATCATCTTTCCCAATATTCATGGGTATTCTGAGTGTATTTAAAGTCTCTGTATCTACAATGCTATGCATTACATATCTTGTAGAAATATAGGTTTCTGAAGTTACTGGCTGCAGCCCAGAATCTCCAGAAGATGGCAGTGTTGGACTTTCCAATCCTCTAGGCTTTCATGAACTTGTAGCTCTCTGTGACCCAGAGTGATTCAGAGAAAAAATAAGAGGTTGGCGTTTCTTGTTTCTCTGTAGTTTTGTCCACTCTTGATGTGGCATAGTAGAGTGAAGAATCTGTTTCTCTGTGTGGTGGACTGGATGAAATTATCTCTGGCCTGTAAAGAAGCTGCATACCACTCTCTTTTACTAACATTTTAAGTATATATTATGAGGTTTGGAAGGAAAATAGCAATTTGAAGGGAAATCCCCATCTGTATTTGATCTTATGTTTCTGTAGAATAAACAGTAAGCATCGCAAACTTCTCTTCATTTCCAGTGTTACAGGTGAAAGATTTGGATAAATTTGAATACTCTCACCTTCAAATATAATTTTGCCATTTTGTCTAGCAGCCTTAAGCACAGCTTCATTGGTGGAAAAGTTCTGAAAAACACCACAGTATCTCTTGTCTTGTTCTGTATTGGGCGAGTGAGAGCTCTTTGCACTCTATCTTTGACCATCTCATCAAAATGAAGATCTGGGAGCAACCATTGCGTTATTTTCATGGTTATGTGCCTGGCATCTCTATGTTTCTCTGAAATTCCTCCTAGCTATACATTCTGTCTTCTGGACCTGTTATCCCGGTTCTCAATTTGCTCTCCTTACTAATGTATAATTTCCTCCTGTACATCTTGAATGAACCCATTGCATTGATGTTATTATTTCATCTCTTTTGGTTTCTAATGCATCCATCCTTTTTTTTAATGAATACATTTTATAGATCAGCACATACCTACATCTCTTTTTTGAAGAGTCATCTCATGTTCCTGCTTTTGGTCATTTTCAGTCTGATCACCATTTTCTGTCTACATTAAACCTATAGACTTTCTGTCTGCATTAAACCTATGGAGCCTTTCTTTGTGAAATAGTCCTGCCTGTTTGTTGTCTTTTGTCTTTTTTAGCAGATTTGGATGGTTGAAGTGGCATCCTTATTCACACGATTCTCCACACCTATTGAGTAAGCAGTTTTCAATATGTTACGGTGGGAACAAAAACCAGACTCACAGTACTGGGTTAGCATCCAATGGCAGACATATTAAACAGAATACTTCTGATATTACATGTTCTAAGGTTACTGTATTTTACTCCAAAACCAATATTCTAGAATGAAATGCCACAGTCTTGTAATCCTTAAAAGCTTTTTCCAGTTCAGTTTGATGCATAAATTACACTCTTACTCCTGATAACATCTATTCATTGTACTTTTCTTTTATGCTTATGTGGTAGTCATAGATTACTCACTACTCTGCTTATTTCTTCTTTCTTCTCTCTATGTACTTTATTCTCTATTATATCTTCCTACTTATGACTGATTTTATTGTTCTCCAACATACTGTCTTTGTCCTTTGGGCTGATACCCCTAGATCTTTCCCTCTGTTTATTCTTCTCTCTTTTCTTTAAAGACTTGAAATATGGCCATGCCTCTAATTTCATGCTCTTTCTGTTGTAACTTCTTCGTCATTCGTTAGATCCATAATCCCTTCACCTTTACGTAAATTTTCTGTCCATATTTTCATCTATCCTCCTTCGCTCGGGCTATTCTCCACCGGCTCACTCCCCTAGCCCATCCTGCAATCAAGCTGAGAGCTTGCACTTTTGATACTGTTGATTATTAGCCATATTAAATTCCAGCCTCGTAAGTCCAACGTGAGCCTCCTAGCGGCTGCAGGGTCGAATTTTGCCCTATGTACTTTGCTATTAAATTAGAATTGGCTGTGAGCTATGAGTGAGAGAGGCTATTTCGTAAACAAGTATACGGCCATTGGGGTTGCGTGCTCGAAAGCAAACAATTAAGCAATTAAGTAGGTTCAGATGGAGCCAATGGAAAAAGATATTGTTAGCGTTACGTCACTAAAAAAGAGGATGGTAGATTTCGAAACCCTACGTGCTTCAAATACAGTTTGTGATTGGTCCCACAGGCCAGATATAATGCAATATTAATAAACCAGTAAATATGATATTCTATTACATGCGAGTTACAGTATACAGTATGTCTTAAGACATGGATTGCAGGGATTGATATCACACAAAATATGAACATGAAATAAAGTATTTTTCGGGGTCGATTTGCGGGCTTGAGAATCTTGTGCTATTAAAAGACCTGACATCACTTTCCCTTATAATAAATGTATAGTAGTGTGTTTTTATTTGCATACGAAGTGCTACGTATTGGACTTTACCCCCCTTGCAGGTGCTCTCGAGCACACATTGGCCTTTGGGTTCCATTTGCCTGTTACGTGCTTGCTCGTGAGTGTCCACATTGCAATTAAATAACTGAATTGAACAAGTAGCGGTTACGGGCATGACAGATCAATGGATTTATGTGCGTAAGGGTCAACATAGCTCAAATCGTTGGGGATTTTCTCCCTCCTGTGTGTTAACACGCAAGTCCACTGCGAGCAACGTTACGGGGCTAATTTAATAGCCTTAACACGTAAATTTCAAGTTACAGGCTACGTTTTACAACGTAGCCCCATTTAATGAGGCTGTTAAGCATTGAATTTAGTATCAGGAAGCTAAGCAGATTGTGGGGTATTAATCTATGCTGAGCTCAATTTTTAATTTTAATATTAAATCATCTTTAATTTTTATTGTAGACTGCAGGAGTAAAAGTTGCATATGTCGCTATGCTAGCCACACCCGTTTCTTTGCATAAAGTCTTTAGTTTAACTTAAGAAAAATTATGGTAAGTGCTGAGTAGAATGGTTTTTCTAGAATGGTTTTCTGTTAGTGTAGTTAGTTATTTTCAGTGAACAGGTACAATGGAGCATGTCCTTTCAAATCTTTTAAACATGCCGCTTTTCGGAAATAAGTCTTCATTACATTATGTTTTTTTCTTGTTTATTTTTCCTGTTTTTCAATGATAACTCAAAATACATAGACTCTATAGCACAGATTGGTACTAAGTGCTCAAAATAATATTGTCAGGGCCGCTTCTTCAATTGGGCTTGCACAGATCCTAGTTCTGATACACCCAGCCATACATGATGGTTCTTGTTATTATCCCTGCTAGCGGAGATAGAACCAGACCATTAGTGGACCCTCAGGACAATCACAGGAACACAGGAATTATCAGGCAGAGGAGCAGAATTACCAGCTGTAACTCTTCTTTTAGGCAGATGTAGAATTATTAACCCTATATTAATTTCCAGGTCGTTTTTCTTCAGACAGCAGTATTTCCTTTCAAGCAGATGGGCGAGGCACTGATCCGCCTTTCTCTTCAAAGTTAAGAGATTCAATACAAATGGTTTGTGTTTTTTTCTTTGTATTTCTCTGCATTGTCATTTTTTTTAGTTTCCTTTTCTATTTTTTTTTATGTTTGCTTGTTTTGGTCTTGTTACAATCCATTTTCAATTTTCCACTATTAAAGTAATAGAAACAGCCAAACTGCTAGTTAAGCTGTGTGAACTGCCACTGAGATTCCTCCCTTACACGAGTATCCTTGGGATCCAGGAGAACACAGGGCATTAAGCGCATGGCTTTAAAACTTGATAAATTACCTTTAGAGAAAAAGGAGGACTGAGACATGTTTCCTCCACCACTCTTCTTTATTGAGTGACACACATTTCCTGTACAGTTAAAACCAATAAAGCATTCCTGTACCTCCCTCAGATAACACAACCCAGTCAAGATCCCACTGGTACAATCACTGTCCTTCCCAAGGACCAGATAATCAGGGACTTTCAATCTTGGACATGTAAATGGTGGGTTGGTGCCTGGGCATTTCTAAATAATACATATGTACTTGACTCCCTTTAGATGCACAATATTTCCTGTAAATACTGGTCTCTACTTAGCACTATGAGGGTGATTAACATCATAAATATCTGAAACTTGGCATCCACTGGTCAGCCCCCAGGACACAAAGGGCCAAAAGCAAACAGAGATAGCTATGACAAAGGACCATAATTAGTCTCCATAAAATTGTCTTAGTTACTAGACATTATGGCCAGGGGAGACTGGAGCATTAGGGCAATGGGGCAATGTCCCAGCAAAATTAACTGCATCAACAGTACATAAAATCTAATATATTATAATATTATTATCCTTTGTCTTCCTCTTAATGCTGGTCTCTCTCCATTCACTACCAATATAAACTGAATAGATATGTTTTTGGCAATACTATGCTTCTACTGTCTGTCCATTAATGGGGCCCTGCATTCACTAGCTCCACAAATGATTGGTTATATGTATTGTTTGCTGCTAGTGCAGAGGATATTAGTGCTGTTTTATGGCAGTGCCTGGGTAACTGGTGTTGCTTTCTGGTAGTGTGTGGGTTGTTTTATATATTATATTTATTTTTGATTTAACATTAGTGGTTGTATTGATTTATATAGCACAGTATAATTTTAAGTATTGGATATAGAAAGATATTTTTTAGCTCATAACAAGTCTTATTTACAGTAATACATTTATTTAAAACAATGCATTTCATTGTATTTCATGTTTTTACTTCTTTGTCAGTAACTAAAATATAAAAAATACATAAAATACCTTAAAAGAAAATATATGTACTTGATGAGGGGGAGGGGCTAGCTTCCAAACAGAGAAAAAGCATAACATCAGAGCTCCTAACAATAAGACATGAAAAGTCCTAAAATTACAAACCAATATTGATAATTTTCGATCTACAGGACCAGGTGAAGAGACTGGAGTGTCTAGATTGTCCTGTGACTTTGTTGTACCGTTCATACTCCATTTCAGCACAGATCTGAATCTGTTTGTTTAACCTACTGCACGGGAAGTTTCTCCAGCTTGGTGTGTACACTGGAAAAATCTGAATCTGATCCCCAACTACAATATACATCTGATTGAGTGTGGAATCTAGGGAAAAGCTTTGTGTTTTTTGTATGCATCTCATTGCGTGTAAATAACTGCAGTGAAGGGGTAATATGTTTTTCTACACTTGGTTAAAATAATCAGCTTAAATGTATACTGCCATCTACTGGCTATGCTAGAATTAACATCGGTTGACAAGACTAGAAGAAACAGCAAAAAAGATGGCTGGAGCTACTAAGAAAAAAAAAAAGGGTTAAGATTATGGCACTACAAAACAAACTTTGCATTCTTCTCAACACCTTTCTACCCCAGATAAACAATTACCAAAAAGTGAAATAGAGACTTCTACACCCAGCACTAAAGCAGATTTTCAAGACTTGAAAGAATGAATCTCCTCTTTCAGATCAGACATTATAGATGAGATACAAAGAGTCTCTGTGGAACTAACAGCAGAAATAAAAGCATTGGATACCAAAGTTCTAGAACTAGAGGACAAGTATAATAGCCTTCTTCAGTTACACATAGACATGGAAAATTATCTTATTGTGCTTAAAGAGAAACAAAAACAATTTAAAACCATACAAGAGGATCTAGAAAATAGGTCTTGGAGGCAAAACATTTGCATATGTAATTTATCAAAGTCAGTACAAGATCTTCCTCTATATATGAAAGATTTATGTGCCAAGCGTTTTCCAGATTTAAGTGAAGAAGAGCTTAGATTGGACAGGATTAATAGAGTCCTAAGAGTCCTGCTATCCTCCAGTGAGAGACCAAGAGATGTAATCGTCAGATTGAAGGAGGTGAACCAGCTATCTTCTTGGACTTATCATCAACTACTTTATACAAAAGGAAACCCCTGAGACCCTTTTTAGAGGTGATAACAAAGCATGGATACAAGTATACTTGGGGTTTTCCTTTTAGACTGAACATATCAAAAGAAGGGAGACATCACCCAATTCATACTCCTGAGGAGGGTGAAGCAATGCCCCATTTGTGGAATTTACCAATTCCAAACAACTTGGGATAAAATCAAAATGTCCTAATATAAAGTGGACCAAAAGACCATCCATACAAAAGAGACACCAGATCACAGGTAAATGAAGAAGAAAGTCCCAAACCACAATTGAAATAGAATGTGCAAAAAATCTCATGAACTCTTATAAATGATAGGCTGAGATAACCACGTGTCTCTTAGATAAAACTGTTTAAAAGATTTTCATGCCTCCCCACTCCCCCAGGTGTATCTTCTATGCTCAAATTGCTCCATACGCTAATTGGGTGAACCGTCTTTGTATCAAATTTTAAGATACAATCAGGCTCCCCATAAAAAAAAAGGGGACATCGATTGCTCTCCTCTGATTTGAGGTTATTATTTTAATATCTTAAAACTCTGTTAAAGTAAATCAGAGAGTTTAGTAACTCTCACATAATGCAAACATTATTAAGCTGTAAATCTTGTTATCAACAGAAGTAGTTAAGAAAAAGGAGAAATTAAAAAAGGTTTATGAGTAATATGTTATTTACTTACTGTGTAAAATGTTCACAATATTAGACTTATAAAAAATCTAATTGTGTTTTTTTTACTGTTAGCATTTATACTGAAGTGCATATACAACATGTGTTTTGTGTATTTGTATTTTCTTTTGTCACAATAAAAAAAAAAATATGTACATGACATCTGAAAGTAGCTGATGACTTTCAGTGTATTTTGCCTGTAAAGTATGTGGTTACAGGAGTACAGCTTTTCTTTCTGTCTTTTTACGGGTGCTTGTTTAAAATACAATAATATTAACACTTCTTGTGATGATCTGCTCTTCTTTTGGGGCTTGAGGTGGCTTAGTAGAGCTGTCCCTACCCCATCACTATCGTTCGGGTTCATTTGGAATTCCCTCTGTCAGGAGCAGGACCTTAGCCAGAGATTGCCCAGTAATCTCAGACCTTTTGCAGCAGCAGGAATACAGCTGGGCTGGAGATACGTGGTTCTTTGACCAGAGTAATCAGGATAATCTTAGAAAATAACTAAAGGATCCACACCATTGTCTATGTGTTCCAGAAGCAACTGTCTTACTTTTGGAAAGTCAAACAGTATTTATAGGGGTAAGCACAAGGGGTGTATACAATACTACAATGACAGGAAGTGGCAGACAAACACAGGAGACAGACTCCACAGTAGTATCCTATCTGCAAGTGAGAACAATAGACCAACATCCAAATACACATAATTCTGTCTCCATGTCTAGTGGTGCAGACTTAATTAACTTTATCTTGCAAACAATGGGACAAAACAGATTTTAGTCACAATAGAGGTCTAGTCCTTCCTGCTTAGTCTGAAATGCAGGGATACATACTGTACACGGTAAGCCCCAAAGAGTCCAGTAAATAGTCCAAAATCCAGGGCTTCCGTGACACTTGTCATTTGTAATCTTACATGTTACATTCCATAATGTGTTCAATACTGATAATGAAGCTAGAATATACATTGGTTTCTTATTTTCTTAACTATTTTAATTTTTTACCTTTCCTCGACATAAAAAAAAAAGATGTGCAGGTACATTTATAATCAAAATACATGGTAACTTGACTGTATTGGCTTTTAAAACATTAGTACAGAACAGTACTTAAAGTAAGTCATTCTTTACAGTATTACTGTGTACTGCCCTGTACACTGTGGTACTGTATTTCAGCCCAAATTAGGTTGACTTGCCATCAGATTGACTTAATTACTTTACATTGTTTTTAAACACATATATATGATGATATCATAGATACCGTGCTGTTATTAGGTTAGAAATTAATGATCTTACCTTTATTTTATGACACAGTAACCATGCATGTATTATTTTTTTATTAGCACAGTGGACTGCCACACTTTTTATTTTATTGGATGGTAACCTGTCTGTCATTGAAGTAAATGAAAAAATCAGTGCCATGGTTCTTATCTGCCTGTCCACAGTCACAAAAGGAGATGAGAAGAGCCTTACACTTTAAATATATCATTACCATTAGTCAGTGCAGAATAACAATTTAGTGTGTCACTTGTATTATCACCCTGTTAAAGCGTTCTATATATGTTCTTTAACATATAGAAAAATGTGAGAGGTTAAAAGGGAAAAGGTCAAGAAGGCACTTTTCTGTGTGGGTCACTGTAGGTGGAGCCTTCTGAATATGGAGCAGGTTTCCCGGATATAAAAAAGTTCTACAAAGAACTCTTATATTCTCTGAGTCATCCCTAGAGTTCCATGGTTTCCTAATAGCACTTGCTGAGGAAGGTTACAAGTTAATTGGGGTTTGTATTAAAGTACACAGATTATAAATCTGGGGAACAGAGCTCTTTTGAGATTATTTGGGGAACCACTCACAAGGGGGCAAGTACAATCAATGAAACTTCTCCGCCCCTTCTTTATTTATACAACAGGTTTTTCCTTTATTTGGTTAGTTTTATGGCTACTCTGAATCCCTTTCCTTCTCTTGTTATTAATAATATTATCACTTACTAGCGACTGGCCCGTCAAAAATGACGGGGCAATAAAATTGTAAGGCAGGTATTGCTGTTTGGGCCAGACATTAATTTTTTGGGTGGTCCGAGATCCTTCTGCGCTTCGGCGATCATTGCGAAGCTGTTGGTTGTTGTATTTATTTTTTCTGATAGGCGCTTTTGCTGTTATTGTTTGGTCGCCGATGATCTGCTTTTTGCGCTTATTGCAAGGCTTTGTGTGCTATGAGCAGGATTGGCGCTCGTTGTGAGTCGCGCTGTGAATGGCTTTGTGTTGTTGTATGCTAATGAAATAATAAATTAATAAATGAATATACTTTACCTATTTGGAAGTAATATACAGTGGATATAAAAAGTCTACACACCCCTGTTAAAATGTAAGGTTTCTGTGCTGTAAAAAAATTAGACAAAGATAAATAATTTCGGAACTTTTTCCACCTTTAATGTGACCTATAAACTGTACAACTCAATTGAAAAACAAAGTGAAATCTTTTAGGTAGAGGGAAGAAAAAATATAAAAATAAAATAATATGGTTGCAATAATATGCATACCCTTAAACTAATACTTTGTTGAAGCACCTTTTGATTTTATTACAGCCCTCAGTCTTTTTGGGTATGAGTCTATCAGCATGGCACATTTTGACTTGGCAAGATTTGCCCACTCTACTTTGCAAAAACACTCCAAATCTGTCAGATTGCGAGGGCATCTCCTGTGCACAGCCCTCTTCAGATCACCCCACAGATTTTCAATCGGATTCCGGTCTGGGCTCTGGCTGGGCCATTCCAAAACTTTAATCTTCTTCTGGTGAAGCAATTCCTTGGTTGATTTGGATGTATGCTTTGGGTCGTTGTCATGTTGAAAGATAAAGTTCCTCTTCATGTTCAGCTTTCTAGCAGAAGCCTTAAGGTTTTGTGCCAATATTGACTGGTATTTGGAACTGTTCATAATTCCCTCTATCTTAACTAAGGCCCCAGATCCAGCTGAAGAAAAACAGCCCCAAAGCATGATGCTGCCACCACCATGCTTCACTGTGGGTATGGTGTTCTTTTGGTGATGTGCAGTGTTGTTTTTGCGCCAAACATATCTGTTGGAATTATGGCCAAAAAGTTCAACCGTGGTTTCATCAGACCATAACACCTTTTTCCACATGCTTTTGGGAGACTTCAGATGTGTTTTTGCAAAATGTAGCCTGGCTTGGATGTTTTTCTTTGTAAGAAAAGGCTTTCGTCTTGCCACTCTACCCCATAGCCCAGACATATGAAGAATACGGGAGATTGTTGTCACATGTACCACACAGCCAGTACTTGCCAGATATTCCTGCTGCTCCTTTAATTGGTTGCTGTAGGCCTCTTGGTAGCCCCCCAGACCAGTTTTCTTCTCGTCTTTTCATCAATTTTGGAGGGATCTCCAGTTCTTGGCAATGTCACTGTTGTGCCATATTTTCTCCACTTGATGATGACTTCTTCACTGTGTTCCATGGTATATCTAATGCCTTGGAAATTCTTTTGTACCTTTCTCCTGACTGATACCTTTTAACAATGAGATCCCTCTAATGCTTTGGAAGCTCTCTGTGGACCATGGCTTTTGCTGTGGGATGCGACTAAGAAAATTTCAGGAAATACCAACTAGAGTAGCTGAACTTTATTTGGTGTTAATCAGAGGCACTTTAAATGATGGCAGGTGTATGCTGACTCCTATTTAACACGATTTGGAATGTGATTGCTTAATTATGAACACAGCTACATCCCCAGTTATAAGAAAGTGTGCAGACTTATGCAACCACATTATTATTATTATTTTTTTTCTTCCCTCCACCTAAAATATTTCAGTTTGTTTTTCAATTGAGTTGTACAGTTTATAGGTCACAATAAAGGTGGAAAAAGTTCTGAAATGATTTATCTTTGTCTCATTTTTTTTACAGCACAGAAACCTGACATTTTAACAGGGGTGTGTAGACTTTTTATAGCCACTGTATGCAGGAAGCATTGTGCTGAAGAGCTGACAATCTGTTTTGATGTTCCTGCATCATACAATGTCGGTTTGCACTGTTGTTGAGCTGAGGTGTAAGTGTCAGCAATGTGTGCAGTGTAAATAGGCTGCGTGCGCGAGGGAAAGCCATTAGGGTAGCTGTGTACTTCCACATTGTGTAAGTTAGTGTTGTAAAATGTGTATGCGGTACGCGGCTGTGGATGATGTAGCGACCTTGATAAGAGTGTATCTTGTACCTCGTACGGCTTTTTTGAAAAGCTGTATGTGCTTCTTGGTGTTTTGCGTCTTTAGGGTCCTGCAGCCTCGTTTTTGTTTTTTTTGACGGCCATTTTTTCTCCCGCTTAGGGGATTTTCGTGCGTCTAAACTCAGGAATTTGGATTTAAATTGAGGTGTAACTTCACTTGCAGAGGTTCTGGGTGCCCCCCCTTGCTGTGGGTAAGCTTTTTATGTATTTTTTGTGTGTATTTATTGTGTTTTTAATGTTTTCAGGTGCGTGCGGTTCGGCTGTTAAGGTCGTATTTTTGTGAGGTCGTAATGTTTTTTTTTCTAAGCCCAGCGTCTCGTATTTTTTTATGCTAAGTCTGTAAATTTTCCATTCGAAGTCCCGCGGTTCGTATTTTTTTGTGTAAGTCCGTATATAGTGATTGCGTGTTAGATCTATTTTGGTAAAATGCCGCTTGTGTGGGTGTTTGTAGCTGCGTGGGAGGCGCCAGGGAGCCTCCACCGCCGCAAATGCGGCCCCTCGCTTTGCGAGGGTCCGCATTTGTGGCCTGCAATGAGCCTTCGGCTCATTGCAGCCGAAGTTGGAGCCTCCACCGCTTTACGAGGGTCCACATTTGCGGACCAAACTGCGTTCCTCGCTTCGCGGGGGATGCAGTTCTTGCAAGATCGCTTCGTAAACTCGCAATGCGTGACAACAATTTGACAACGATTATATATGATATGCTGCTGGACGGGTATGCTCAGCTATCCTAAAGAATAGAGTTGATATGTGACTGGAATGAGGTTGATATTTTATTAACTTGCTGCTGCAATCTAAATTGCTACAGGTTACATAGTTACATAGGGCATCATTCAATTGAGATCCGGTAGCCCGTAAGTGAGGTCGCAAGCTAATTTGCTATTCAATTGGCATCTTTTTGTACTTGAGTTATACAGTCTGTTCCCTCTTTTTTATCATTGAAATGCCTGTTTTTTTACTCTGTATCTCGATCTTTAAATAATTTATTCCCTTTACTTTAATTTTCCAAATGGTATATGGTGATAAGTATGTATATTTAGTAAATATTTGAATGTTGTCCATTTATGTTCAGCATTTTTACCTGTCAGTTCTTTTCTCAAAAAATTTTGTTTTTGGTGGCACCTTACAGTTCTGTTTTTTAAAATTCAGTCTCAAATGAGACCGTGTTATGATCACTTTTTCCCAAAGGTTGTCCTGTTTCAACATTTGATATTCGTGATGGCTAAATCCAAGATAACCAGATAATGATCCCTGAGTGTACTTAAGAAACTGCTCCCCTTAGCTGAACTGCTGGTCTCATTCATCCAGTTTATTTTAGGGTAGTTAAAATCTCCCATTAATAAAACTTGACCATGCTTAGCTGCATTTCCCATCTTTAACAATAATTGTATTTCCTCACTTTCAGCTATATTTGGGGGTTTATAGCATACTCCTACTAATATTCTTTTGGAATTTGCTGTTCCGCTATTTAACTCTACCCACAAACATTCAACTTTATCACTAGGTCCACCATAAATATCTTCTCTGACTATAGGCTTATATTCAGTCTTAATATACAGACAAACCCCTCCTCCTTTTTGCCCCTATCTTTCCTAAATAGGTTATAACCATCGAGATAAATAGTTCAGTCATGAGAGTCATCCCATTATGTTTCAGTGATGCCTATTAAATTCAGTTTCTCATTAACTGATAATAATTCTAACTTGCCCATTTTTCCTGCGAAGCTTCTGCCATTAGCGAGCATACACCTTATGTTATGAGTTTGTAGTTCTGAAGTGCCTGCCACTGTACTTGAGTTACTTAGCAATACCTCCCTATTGACTATACTAACCATCTCTCCTTCTGCTCCTCCATGACTAATTAATTAATTCCTAAGTGGTAAAAGTTTACATAAAGAAGTACAAATTAAAAGCAATTTCAGTATTCCAGGCCTGATGAAAAAAAAAAACCTCAACCAAAGCAGAGATCTGTGCGATCATGTGTTTTTTCTGGACTATGTTTTTAGTATGGAAAAAAGGTGTTTTTCAGCAACCTAGAAAAAACATAACATGTCAATGCATTCATTATGATTTTAATCACTGTAAGTCCACAAACTTTAAAAACTTAAAATGTAATAAATTAACAATAGCAATTGTATAAGCCATGAACATAATTTTTTTTAGGGAAAATCAGAATATTTGAAGGTCCTGTTTATGAGTAGAAAGAAAATGTTATTTTACATTTCTTACATCACTTCCTGAGACCTGTACACTGTACATTGAGGGTGTATTTTTTTATTTATTCGTGGAGGAAGGGTCGGGGAAGGAGAGAGAAGCCAGACAACTTTGTTAGATAATTGGATCTTACTGAAATTCACACCACTTCCTATTTATGTCACTGGCCCAGAATCAGAAAGCTTGAATCAGGAAATGCTTGCATTGCTCTTCAAAAATGTAAACAGAATGTAGACACACACACATTTTTCACCGACATGTCATGGGTGCCTCCAGGGTCCAGTACAGGTATCAATTTTTTTTTTCTAAATACAAAACTAGCTTAATGTTGTTTCCAAGCTCAATTATGCTTTAACTCTGACTCAAACAAATATAAAAATATGACTAATTTTCTTTATAACATTTTGTTTAAACAGTGAATTAACTCATAGGGGTAAAACATAGTACATAAAGACAATGATATACAAAAAATAATCCAGACAAATAGGGTAGAGATATATTACTAAATGGAAATGCTATACAAGGCTTCAGACAGGTTGGTTTACATAATATTTCTATAGTACATTGCCATGATCTCTCTAAAAATGATTCTGATTTCTTGCACATGACTGTGAATTGTGTTTTGCAATATGGTCCACAGTTTTTTGACATCTGGGTCCCTTCTTTTAATTCGTTCATGGTATTGTCAAGCCAGAGGGAATAGTGTGATGTGGTGTATCAAATGCAAACTGCAGAACTATTATCCATTGCAGCTGTTGTTCCTTTATTGTAATAGTGTACAAGAACACAGGAGTCATGCCATCACTCATTACATCAGAAACAACATTATAATGATTGTTAGTGAGACATTTCAACAGGACACATATGATTATATTTACAGAGGATGTTTGAGTTGGCAGCAAATGAAAATCCTCTTGAATGATAAACTTAATAAACCACATTGCTTGTTGTTAGGTCTGAACCATTCTGATAAACAAGTCTACAGGGTAGTTTTTGACCAAATTACTAGAGATTATCATGGGATAGAATAAAATCAGTGACTTTATTTACTCCATGACTAAGCATACAATAAGGTCTACATTTTCTTCCAAAAGCTTCTTATCAAAAGGATGGATGGAAAATAAGTAAAATTCTGAGCTCACGTCTGCATTGTACTAAACAGCAATATGTTAAAATGAATTACACCAAAAGATAGTGATATAGTCATGGTGTAAAAGAGACGCAGTTATGACCAGAGAGTAGCCAGAGAGATCACAATGGGAACTAGTTAAACGTTTTAAATTTTCTCATAAGTCTTCAGTCTTTTAGAAAGATTAGGACATGCTATTGAGATACTGAAAAGAAAACCGTGTTTAAAAAAAGGTGCTGAGTACTGTAGCTAGCAGCACTCGCAATGTTAATAACTACCATATTGAGTTTGTGTTTATTTCATAGTAGTTCTGGTCCTTTTAATATCTGGTTCAAAAATATTTTTTCATCAAGAAAGGACAAGCTAAACTTTAAACTAACCTTTTCATATTGCCTCATTTGTCTTGTTGAATTTAGCCAGTGGTTAATCTAAAAAAGATTCTCATTGTTTTCTACATAACCTTAAACATTTCTCTTGACCTATGTAAAGTCTAATATGTAATGTCTTACACATAATACAAATCAGTTTTAAAATTAGACCCATAAAACATTTTGTGGTCATGTCAGTTGTGTAAGAGCCAGGCATTTCTTGTTGCTACTCGGTGTTGAGCTATCTTTTGGCTCTTAGCTTGTCTGCAGTCCAGACCCTTTTTCTTTGATCTGTTGCCGAAATCACAATTTTTTTGCTTCTTCTGAATTCAGCCGTAGAAATGATTTATCTTTTGCTTTTGTTCGTGTTGAGTAGTAAGATCAAAACTATAATGAAAATGTCATTAAGTCTGAAATGCATCGCTGAGTTCTAATAAGAACCAAAGCGGACAATTTGATAGCTATTGGAATTTTTACCAGATGTATCAAGTTCTTAACTTTGTACATTTGGTGTTTTCGGTTGTCCATAAAGTATGGAACAATCTAAAGCATGGACTGAGATGTACTTGCAATCTGCCTGCTATAAACGAACAACTTATTTTACAGCTGTTTCTTTGTAGTGCACATGTTAAATCTTCAGAAGTCACCAGCCAGTGATGTCATATGACTTCTGTGACTTTATGAAAAGCCTGTTTTATACTGTAGTAATAATATGGCATATAAATATATACCATTTACTAACAAATAAGTAGGTGCATCCATATGTTGATGGCCAGATTTATAACTAAGCGAATAAGACAGCTGCCTAGGGCACCTCATTTGCATAACATTGTATTTAAATTTAAGTTTGTTTATGTGTCAAACATAGACCCTCCTACCTCTCTAGTCGGGCACCATGAACAAGTTATTTTGTGGGGGAGGGTGGAGGTGGGTGTGAAGTGACAGCCTTACAGCATGCTGTACTTTAGTAAAACAAACAATATAAGTAAAAAAACAGTGTCTCATGTCTTTACTTGTAAGAGGAATCATGCTTTATATTGTGAACTGAGTAAGTAAGTCTGAGTTTTTTATATGTTATGTTTGTATGTGCCTATATCTACTTGAAAACCCACATACTCTCTTTTACAGCCCACTGTTTCTTTTTCCATTAGAAGAATGTAGTTTTACATATGTTCTTTCCATTTATACTTGTACTAAAGTCTATAATACTACTTCCATTAAAATCACCATCTGAAAAAAAGATAATTTTAAATAATTGAAAAAGCTTTTAAAAAGAAAATATAATATATAGAACAAAATATACTTGCAACAATAACATGCTACATTACTCTAGCCACTACCATGAGATAATTGCATTGAAATACATTATATATGTTTATTTATTAGAATTAGTGCATCACAAATTGATTTGTTTGACCTACAGCTGCTATTGGAGCAACATGATGGCAGGAGAACAGCGGTGCACATGTGCTTGTACATCTAGAGGCGGCTAAGGAGTGTATCTCTAGGGCTACCAGATAAGTAAATCTGGGTCTACATATGTTTATATCCTAGCCTCATGATTAAATACACTTTAGAAATTGGTAAACATATATAAAATTAAAACATTGATCTACCAGGTAAAAATATTTAGTGCCAATAGGATTCTTGTTTTAATAAATATGCTATTGATTATAAAGGTACAAGCCTACTATGAAATATGTGAAACTGAGAGTAGATCTATATATCTTTTTTTATAACTGTTTATCCATTTATAATTTACAACTTATAGACTTACGAAAAGTTAATAAATCATTCAGTGCAATGATGTAGGGAAGTATTGAAGGATAAAACAATTTGTTTGAAACAAATACCTTTGATGAATCTGTCACTTAAACAGCATATTAAGAAGACAAAACAAGATGGTGAAAGTATTGGAAAAGTATAAGGAAGTATATGGAAACATTTGTTCTTAGAAACGTTTTGGTTATAATCTGTTTTATGGATTCATTATTTTTTTACTCTTTAACATTCCTGGGAACTCGGCTTAAGTATTTTTTTTATATTTGTGAGACCCAAGAAGATCAAAACATGTGCCTGTTTCTTCCATTCAAATGATAGTTAAATTATATGTTAGGTTGGACCATTTATATGCAATAAATTAAGTTGAGTAATTAGGTTGCCAAATATTTACAGATCAGATACATTTATGGACTGTTATTGTTTGTTTTTTCTCACATTTAGCATGTTGGACTCTTTGAAATGCAAGTATACATGTAAGTAATCCTGTATGAGTAAGATATACAGTATAATTGAAAATATGTGATGGAGAAGGTGTTGAAGTAGAGATGTGCAATCACTATCTCATCTCCCTGTGCTGTACTTAGTGCTCCCATAAGCACTCCCATAAGGCTGACTCATAGATATGGTAGTATTGAAAGGCAAAGCTGCGGAACTATTCTATGACTCCCACAAAAAAGATTTCTGTAAAATGTAATGATTCACACCCATTAGGGTCTGCCCATAGCTTTCAAGCTATAAAGTATGCTTGTAGCCTGCTCTCAGGAAACTCGGAAACTGAATGTTCGTTGTCTCCATAGCAACCCTATGGAATGGTACCCACTAATGTGAATACACTACATTTGCCCTATCATCCTCCCATATCCCTATATATATATATATATATATATATATATATATATATATATATACAGGGAGTGCAGAATTATTAGGCAAGTTGTATTTTTGAGGATTTTTTTATTATTGAACAACAACCATGTTCTCAATGAACCCAAAAAACTCATTAATATCAAAGCTGAATATTTTTGGAAGTAGTTTTTAGTTTGTTTTTAGTTTTAGCTATTTTAGGGGGATATCTGTGTGTGCAGGTGACTATTACTGTGCATAATTATTAGGCAACTTAACAAAAAACAAATATATACCCATTTCAATTATTTATTTTTACCAGTGAAACCAATATAACATCTCAACATTCACAAATATACATTTCTGACATTCAAAAACAAAACAAAAACAAATCAGTGACCAATATGGCCACCTTTCTTTGCAAGGACACTGAAAAGCCTGCCATCCATGGATTCTGTCAGTGTTTTGATCTGTTCACCATCAACATTGCGTGCAACAGCAACCACAGCCTCACAGACACTGTTCAGAGAGGTGTACTGTTTTCCCTCCTTGTAAATCTCACATTTGATGATGGACCACAGGTTCTCAATGGGGTTCAGATCAGGTGAACAAGGAGGCCATGTCATTAGATTTTCTTCTTTTATACCCTTTCTTGCCAGCCACGCTGTGGAGTACTTGGACGCGTGTGATGGAGCATTGTCCTGCATGAAAATCATGTTTTTCTTGAAGGATGCAGACTTCTTCCTGTACCACTGCTTGAAGAAGGTGTCTTCCAGGAACTGGCAGAAGGACTGGGAGTTGAGCTTGACTCCATCCTCAACCCGAAAAGGCCCCACAAACTCATCTTTGATGATACCAGCCCAAACCAGTACTCCACCTCCACCTTGCTGGCGTCTGAGTCAGACTGGAGCTATCTGCCCTTTACCAATCCAGCCACGGGCCCATCCATCTGGCCCATCAAGACTCACTCTCATTTAATCAGTCCATAAAACCTTAGAAAAGTCAGTCTTGAGATATTTCTTGGCCCAGTCTTGACGTTTCAGCTTGTGTGTCTTGTTCACTGGTGGTCGTCTTTCAGCCTTTCTTACCTTGGCCATGTCTCTGAGTATTGCACACCTTGTGCTTTTGGGCACTCCAGTGATGTTGCAGCTCTGAAATATGGCCAAACTGGTGGCAAGTGGCATCGTGGCAGCTGCACGCTTGACTTTTCTCAGTTCATGGGCAGTTATTTTGCGCCTTGGTTTTTCCACACGCTTCTTGCGACCCTGTTGACTATTTTGAATGAAACACTTGATTGTTCGATGATCACGCTTCAGAAGCTTTGCAATTTTAAGAGTGCTGCATCCCTCTGCAAGATATCTCACTATTTTTGACTTTTCTGAGCCTGTCAAGTCCTTCTTTTGACCCATTTTGCCAAAGGAAAGGAAGTTGCCTAATAATTATGCACACCTGATATAGGGTGTTGATGTCATTAGACCACACCCCTTATGCTTAATTGGTAGTAGGCTTTCGAGCCTATACAGCTTGGAGTAAGACAACATGCATAAAGAGGATGATGTGGTCAAAATACTCATTTGCCTAATAATTCTGCACTCCCTGTATATATATATATATAAACCACTTCCCATGGCAGGGAAGGGGTTAAATGATAATAAACAAAATATTGCAGGGGATTATGACCCGCTACCTCCTATGAGTATCCCCTGGGATTCCCCACTCAATACCTGGTGGGCCATCATAAATGTAAATCTACGAAAATAGAACAACCTTATGTAACACTATGTATTTGACAATTATAGAATGACCTTGTGGTTTTATTAACTCCGTGAGTATTTTGGGACTACAGTAGAATATGGGGTACTTGATTTTTATTTACATTTACACATGAGGGAATAACTCCTTTAAATTTGACCTCCTCTGTATGTTCTCTGCAAGTCAATTTCGAAATGTATATATTATTTTTGTACAGCTTCTTATAACATATAATTTTATGACCCTGTTCAATATAATCTTGTTTTTTTCAGTAAACTATCCTTATCATGTAACTTGATTGCACAATGAGCGTGAGAAGATATCTCCTTTAATGCATATCTTTCATGATGTGATAAAGTATGTTTTTTATCCTTATTTTATCATAAGAAACAGCAAAAACAATTCAGAATACTTTGGTCATATATGAGTATTCATTTTGCTATGCCATAAGGCAATGAAGTAAATTTTAAGTAGAGAAAAGAAGGAAAGAAAGAAAAAGCAAGAGGGTAGGTGGATATCAGAGATTGATGTTAGAGGTGTGGGAGGCACAGGTGGAGAAGACTTTACCAGGTCCATTTTTTTTATTTTATTATTATTATTATTATTATTATTATTATTAATAATTTTTATTTGTAACGCACCAACATATGCGTAGCGCTATACAGGGTATGAAAACAAAAAAAGTACAATGTTAACAAACTGCAGAAAATGGAGAGCCCAGTTTTGCACTTAGAATCTTTGCAGAAAGTGCAAAGCTCTCTACTTGGAAAAAACAGTCCTAATTTCAAATCATTGTACAAGTTCCATGGAAGTATTTTTCTGTATGGTATAAGGTGACTATTAATTTTCCCATAGTTTGTACATCTATCTAACACTATAGAAGGGACATGCAGCTTTTTCCAGGCTGTCGAGATTAAGCAGTGTGATGCTGTGTTAGCTGTCATCAATTCACAGGGAGAACAAGACCATCATAGAAGTTTTAGGTACATGGGTTGTAGTTACCCTTGTGATGAAAGAGATTACAGATTATTTCCTAAACCAAATAATTCATATTCTAGATCTGTTTATTTTTACAACCCAAAATTATATACATTTAAATATAAGAATGTATACAACAATTTACAGAGCATAACTTGTACCATATCTTAAAATAATAGCAATATTACCTTTCAGTAATTGGAAATGAAACAAAATCATGCTTGATGATCTTAATTCACATATAGCCATCAAACAAGCATTACATTAATATTTTCATATTTACAAACCTGAACAAACAACACCAATGATTTAGTGGGAATCTGATAAATGTGTTGTCATGCACAGCACTCCACCGGCAGAATTATTAGCACAATAGCTACATTTTACCGTACCAGGGTCCTGTTATTCAAAGATAAAACTGCAAAGTGCTGTAAATAATTGTGTGAGTACTTAATCTTGTCTGATGTGGTTAATGAGGATGGCTGCAATCAGTATAGTCTACATGTGGGTGTGTATGGTATGTCAGCTGACCTGAACATGGGGTCTAAATTCCAGCAGAGTGCAAACACACTTTGCTGAGTTGTTTTGGTTGTCCACTACTAAGCATTCCTGTGTTTTTGATTTCTGTTCCGGCTTACCTGATTCTGACTTTGTATTTATTAACTGTGCTTCCCTTTTGTATTGCTCCCTGGCATTTTTGGCTTGTTTGCCACTTATGAACCTGTTTTGACAACTCTGGCCCAGTTGTTCTGATACCATTGGATACTTCTGCAGTTAGAATCCTAACACCTGCTTTTATTGTTTATAGGTGTTTTAGAGAAGAATGAATCAAACTAGAGACAAAAAATAAAAATGAACAAGCTTAAAAACTATTTCTTTAAAAGACTTCCTCTTTAGAATCAGACCACAGTGAAACTAAAAAAATCAACAAATTTGTAATAATCTCCAATAAGAGAGAACAATTAACTTTCTGGTGTAGTTAGAAAATTGTGATGGCTCAAACAGATATGTTAAATAGAGTAAAAAACCAAGGCCACATTTAGTAAGAAGTCTTAGAAGTGTTCGAAAAAGAAACACCATGACAAGTTGCTAGTCTCCTTCGGGTTTGTGCTCATGTTTCCAGCAATTTGATGGAGGAGCTCAATACAGGAGGCAATAATAATTTTCCAAGTTCCCTCCCTATCTGGCCTCCATACAGTGAAACCTTGGTGGAGCAAATACAAAACAAACATTCCAATATTTTGTTAACAATCACTGGTCTGTATTCTTCAAAACTGCAGATTTACACTCTGCTCTAAAACAATAATCAGCTCCAAGCTGCTGTCTCTGTCTGTGTCTTTTTTAACGGCACGCAGCCCAACACAGACTGCAAAACTCAAATTCTTTGGCAGCCTCCACATTAAAAAACATCCTCACACAGGCTGCAAACGGTAGGCCAAAACAGCCATAACCAAATTTCAGGAGCCATGTCTGATCAGGTGCATCAAATCAACTGCTCAGTAAAATTAACTGATTTAGACATACTGGGAAAAGAGGGCTTTGCAAATGATGTGGTTCACACAAACCCCCTGTATAACTCTGTCACAATACATTCAATAACAATCTCTGAAACTCAATAATTTGAGCATACAAAAATAGCATACATGTTTAAAACATACTATCACCAATTTATACAATACTCATTGATAAAGAAAACATATTTTATTTAACCCCACAATCTCAAGAATTTTATATTACAAAAGCTAATATTCCTATATCCCTTGCAAGTTCAATTACAATAGATGCCATGTGACAGTAGTACAACAAAGTTTAGCCATTAATTATTTGGCAATAACTAAAAGTCCATTCTTGATGGCTTCTCTACAAAATATTTAAAAAATGATGATGCATTATTTATAACCAAATTATAGATAGTTTTTCATTTCATTTTAGATAGTGATGTTTTTTTTTACCACAAATGTTAAGAGCTCAAACTAGTATGGCAAAAATAAAATCCTACTGACAAGAGGAGGGAAAAGTTGGACTGGCCAATGAATGGTTCTTACTGGTTAGGTCCTCTCCTCTTTCTGTGATATTTCTGTGATCCTGGGTGACTAGAGAACTGAGTCGTCCAAGTGCCTGGAGATACCATCAGTGATCTGATGAGCTGTACCCTGCCTGTATTGGATAGTAAAGTTATGAGTCTGCAGGACTAGGCTCCGTCTCATCATAGCAACTAGAACTGTACCACCCGGGGCATTTTCTTTTTGGTGCCAGGATACTGTAATAGGGAAAACCCTTGGCATTCCTGGGTATTCCAGGGTATTATCACAACACCTGCCTCTTACTCACTGGGATGGGCCATTGCCCTATCAATGACACTCCCTGCTCTGTGCCTTAGGTACTGCACATCCCCCTTGCTTGCTGGATCCAACCCAGGACCGCAGCAAGGGAGTTCACATGTTCCTGCCAAGTAGGGCTGAATATGGTAATGTCATCATACTGATGTGTGAACTCCTGGCACCCACGTTGTAGGTGGTCAAGCTGTTGGAATGTGAAAGGGGCATTCTTAATCCCAAAAAGCATAACTGTAAACTGCATTTTAAAAGGACACATTTTAGTAGTCTAAAGGCATCATTACAATGCATTTTGTTGTTTAGTCATTCAGTCATGTCCAATTCTCCAGAACCTATGGATCTCAGTATGCCCGGTACATCGGTCAGCCAATGCCACTCTAAGCTCCATCAAGCTCATGTTCATTGTGTCAATGACTCATCTATCCATCTCTGCCTCTGCTGTACCCTTTTTCGTGTTTTTCAATCTTTCCCAGCATCAGAGTCTTCTCTAGAGAATCCTGTCTACATTTCATATGGCACATATTACAGAAAAAGAACACTAATTTAACCATCAATAGTCAAAATTTAGAGAAACAGCATCACATGGTAAACCTTTCATATGGCCAAAATATTGGAGCTTCAACCTCATGATCATACCTTCTAGTGAACAGTTTCCTGAAGTATTGATTTATTGGATGTTCTTGAAGTCCAAGGGACTCTAAGCAGTTTTCTTCAATATCACAATCCAAAGGCATCAATTATATGGAGCTCAGCCTTCGTTATGGTCCACCTTTCACATTCATATGTTATTACTGGGAATATCATTGTTCTAACTATGTAGACCTTTGTTGATAATGTAATATCTCTACTTTTACTAGCTTTCCTCCGCAGAAGGAAATGGGTTGCATAAAATAAAATCTGTCACTGCTTCCACTTCTTCAATGAGAGTCATTGTAGACTGATGATATTTCCAGCAGTTGTACTGAAAGCACTGGCACTAAGAAGTACAATATTTCCATAGAAGTAAATAGTTTTCTGCATTCAATGTTCCATACCACATGTAGAAGCAATAACAGAAATAAACAGGGTGGCTCCATCTACAGCATAATTGTGTGTAATAGTTGATAAATAATCCATTCATATGAAAATATTGAGACTTTATTTGATTCTGGAGAACTCAATAAATTATTTTACATTGTAAATTGTTGTCCATGAATATTACGTACTTGTGTGAATTTTTGGCTTTTATATAAGCACTACTAACTTGCCAGTCATAAACGAAGGTATCATAGAATGTTATTTTGAATTATCTGTGCTCTCTCTCTGTGCTTGTGTCTTTCTCTCTCTCTGTTATTTTGATGACACTCCTTTGCCGCATTTCTGGATGTCCCCTCTGGGTGTGGTTCCTAAGAAGGAGATTGGAAAATTCAGGTTGATTCATCACCTATCACATCCCAAAGGTGATTCCATGGATGATGGAATTAGCAAGGAATCAGTTGATATGGCCAACTTGCTAGTTTGTTGTTCTGTTAGAGGTGCTCACATGCAAAGGTTGATGTGGAATCTGCTTTTCTCCTCTCGCCAGTTCACCCAAAGGGTCATCACCTTTTGGGATGTTGTTTTTATAGCAATTTTACATTCTACAATTCTACATGGAACTTTCTCTCCAAATGGGGTGTTCCATATCGTGCTCAAATTCTCAGCATTTGGTATATTCCTCAAGTGGGTGATTCATGGGGACTCTGGGTATGCTTCTGTAGTTCACTACTTGGATGACTTCTTGTTTATTGGCATATTATGCCCACTTTTGTTGTAGAAAAACATATTGACAAATTGACTTTCTACTCCAAAACCCAGTCATGATACCCATGTGTGGTTGAGCAACAAGAAAAAAGTTACTATGTCTGCTGCTGACTGACGATTAAACATAAAACAAATATTTATATTATTTCCCACATATAGGAAATGGTACATCCCACCAACACCCATATCTAGACCAATAAACGGTTATTTATATTAGTGGACCAATTAATAGTTAGACATGTACAGATCACTCGCTGAAAGCATGGACTGAGTACATCGTTCCATTATTGCAAATTTGTGTGCATAGGTCAAGTCTGTTTATCATAATTATCCTTAGGCTTTGGCATTTTTGTTTAGGCTTGAGAGTTGTTTATGTCTCCTAGTTGTGGGTTGCCAAGGCCTGCAACGAGCGGCAAAACCGCTTATTGCGGGTTCGCGATGAGCGCCGAAGATGCTCATTGCGAGGACCGTACAGTAGACGGAGGGAGAGGCGCGCAATTAGTACTGAAGGCGCTCAGCGTGGGGCTTGCAGTAAATGCCGAAGGTACAGCATTCTCAGCCTTAAAATTTTATTCCCGCCATTTTTGACAGGCAAGTAGCTAGTAATTTATATTAAAGAAAATAAACTTACAGCATATAACACCAGATTAAGGATAATTTTTTTTAAAAATTTGAGGAGGAAGAAAGAGGATCTGAGGGCCCTGGCTCAGAGGAGGAGGAGGCAATTTGGGTGGTGGGGTCACCGTCCGGACCTCCGTCAACCCCGGCGGGATTTTTACACCACTATCCCCCTCCTCCAAAGACTAAGAATTTCGCCAAGGCCCTCCAGCTGGACATATGTAGCCCAGGACATCAGCCAGCCACAACTTCCTTCCCCACACAGCAGTGCGCTAGCCTGGCTGCCACCACCACTGGGCACACCCTCACCACCACAAGTTTTGCCCCAGGCTCCAGCCGTGCCCCAGACCCTCCCCACGCCATCCCCACCACCTCCTCACCCAGCAACCCCCCCACGGATCTTCATCCGCACCACCACCAAGCCAGGCTGCGCAGGCCGAGATGCTGGCCATCATGCGCCAGCAACTGGACTGTCTTCAGAAGATCCAGGCCAGCATTTCTGCCAATCATGCAGAGCTCATGCAAAGCCTGTCAAGGTGCAATTGGGAGGAGAGGAGGCACCACCTGATGACTGAGTCCTACCTGGCCTAGCTGCAATCTGGCCAGGCCAGCCCTGCCTCCTCTACGCCGGAGGCATCGCCTGGACACCAGCAGCCCGGCCCCTCCTCTCCCCCCACCATGCCTCCACCACCACCACTTGTAGTGCTGCTGCCTCTCGGGGGCTTGCCTCCCCCCACTACCAGCAGGGAGATGTCGGCCAGCCGCGGAGGATGTGGGCCCTATGGCTAGGTGGAGGAGGACATAGGTGCTGCGGACATCTTTTTGCCTTCTCAACAGCACTCCACAGTGATAATCTATTGGTCACAATGTCAACCTAATCTAGCCTGGCTAGAGAGTCTTAGATCTTGGCCTATGTGATGGTGATATTTTGTATGCAGATAGCTGCCTCCCATCACATGGTCCATGATCCTCTTTTCTGTGGACACGTAGGGTTTCTATTTAACATGTTACCAATTTATGGTCACTGAGGAATGCTGTTGAGAAGAGATGCTGCACTCCCTATGATTTTCAGGCCTTAGTTGTTAGGTTTTCCTTTCTTTTTTGTTTTAGGTACAATTCAGCTCCATGAAGGCATCTTGTGCATCTGCAAGCATTGTGAAGGAAATGTATGAGGTCTAAAGGTTTTCCCAGTGCCTCTCAGGTAGACATTCCTTCAATGACAGCCCCCCTTAACATGTAGCCCCCTCTTAGCTATCATATAGCCAGATATCTTGGACATGATTGTTGTTAGCTTAAATGTAGACTAATACCGCTATGGCGGTGGACTTACAAAGTCTCACAATGGCATGTTAATGACAGCCAGCATTGATCTAAGCACTAGTGAAGCATGTGATCCTGACCTCAATATCGGTCTAAGAACAGATCACTGAGTCTGATATAAGTAACAGTGAATCTGGCTGCTGACTTTTATTTCCTCTCTGTATTAATGGGTATTTTCCCATATTTCTGATTATCCAGAGACCTAGCTAATAGTGATGCTTCCAGATGGGAATCCGGTGAGCTGGTATATTGTTACAGTTACAGTATTAAGCACTGTACTGTACATGTATGTTGATTATTTTTGTCATCCTCCTCTGCCTTTTTTTAGTTGACCACTTTTTTTCTTTTTTTGTCCCCACACTGTATGTGTGAAACTGGCTTGGATTACACAGTCCAGAGGTTGAATCATCGGTTTCATTGAGCAGATCTAGAGAAGGTGTAAATGCTATGCACATTAATGGTTTCTTCAATTATATGGAGTGATTTCTGATGATCCTTTTTTTATCAGATTCCAGTTGCAGTGGTGTAGTGACCACATGTGACCCTGGTAGGTGTTATGCATCATACTTATGCTAGACTATGACATTACCCCCTGTAGGTATCCCCTTTTTACCAAAAGCCTCTTGCCCTCACTGGATCCGCCCACACCACACCCATGATATTAATGCACAATCTTGTCCATTTCTGATTGTGGTCTGTGAATAAAATAAAACTTTGTTATACCGTTCTAACCGTGTCAGTGTGTTTTCAATGGTTGGGGTTATGGGACATCCACATACATCACATTAGTGTCACATTCCTATATATGTAAACCAATGAGCCCTGGTTAGCATGCAGTAGATCAATACCTATAAAAAGAACAATAGTCACAATAGCATTATATATCATATAATATTAAATATCAAATACAATAATAATAATGGGTTAATACACAGTCCAAGTCCAATTAGTGATTCTGTGGAGTATGAACATTCCCCTGAGGGTCTAAAATGAACATGACAGGTGACACAGAATCATGTTGCCAGTTCCTTCTCTAGTGGACTGTGATTTTTCTGACCTCTCTACTATGACGTGCCCACCTAGAGTGACCCTACATGGTATAGCTCACAGCTTCATTGCAGTACAAAAACATTCATCAATTTACATTAGTGTGGATTGATAAGTGGTGGTGAAGGGGCTTGTGTACCTGAATGAAGCTGTGAGCTATACCATGTAGGGCCAGTGTAGGTGGACAGGTGATAGCAGAGAGGTCAGACAAATCACAGTCCACTAGAGGAGGAACTGTCAACTCACTCCAGTATATTTGGCATGCAAACATTGTAGAACAGCACAGGCAGAGACCTAGCTAAATGTGTTGCAGTCCATAGGGTCATAGAGAGTTGGACACGACTGAAGGACTGAACAACAAATAATAAAATGTTCCCCTGGTACTTGATATATGTGATGTGGCGGTGAAATATGGCCACTATTTGTTTTCCCAAATGTAGATGTGATGAGTGAGATGCATATTCAATTATATTTATATTTAAGGGTCCGCAATAGAGCCTCTGTGAGTGAGAAAGGGTTAATATGGCATGAGTTTCATGTTTTTGTGTTGCTAATTAATCAGGTAATGTGTCTTTAATTGCTTTCTGCATGTTGCAGCATGCCATTTCATACTGGCATATGCATGACCATTCCAACATATGATAAAAAAAAATGAAATGCATTTTTTTTATTTTGGGATTGTTGTGCAAGTAATTGTAATGCCTTTCCATGCTTTCCCTATATTTTAAAGTGCACTGGTGTGTTTATATTGTCCTTTACAGTTTTTGCCATGGCGTCTTTGGAAATTTGTTGCAATTTAATAGTGAAATTGGAACATTGCAGTTACGGGCTTGGCAGAACATAGGATTTGCGGCGCAAAGTAGCCTTTTTTCGGCCCTTAACTGCAAGTCGTGAGCGGCTTGCTTTACAAAGGCCAATTTAATAGCCGCAAGTCTTGCGGGCTACGGTTTTATATGTTCAGGGAATTTAATAGGGCTGCCTGTAACGTAATCTTATGTAGAGTATTTTTAAATGTGTTTAATATTTTCCAGTTCTTTAGTGTCCATAATTCCAATCTGTATGCTGCAATAGAGAAGACTAATGGGGATTTAACAGTCAGTCGCTCTCCCTGGCCTGGTACAGTGATTCTTAGAGGACAATCTGAGAAATGCAGTGAGGTAAACAAGCAACTTAATGGGTCTAGAGCAGGGGTGGGCAAGAAGGGCCACACACATGCCTCGATTTGAAGATATACTTTCTGTGCACAGGTGAGTCAATCAGGTTGACTGAAGAAGTGATTGTCTCACCTGTGCACAGCTGGGATATCATCAAATCCCGGCATGTATGTGCCCCTCCAGGGCTGAACTTTCCCACCCCTGGTCTAGAGAAACAAAAAACACATTACATCTCTTCATAAAAAAATGAAAGGAGAGGTTTTACCTAAACACAAGTTGCCCTTATATGAAAGAGTTCCCTTCTAGAAGTGCAAATATTTGTGTAAATGTTAGTGGACTTGTCTTTTATTGCTACAAGACCTATGTAAATTAGGTGAGCAATATAATAATTGAGATTGAAAGAAAACTTTTAGTCTATCTTCTCTGATCCTTGTAATATGTGAATTAATTGTTACTTGATCTTGAGAAAGGCAGATAAAAAACCCAATTGAAAAATTGCCCAGGATCAATACCCCTTCATCTTTAGTTATAATACACTTTATTCAGAAATATACCCATTCCCTTTTTAAAGGTATCTGCTTTCACAACCTCATTTAGTAGAGAGTTCCACAGTCTGACACCCCTGACTGCAAATAACACTTTTTTCTTTCCTTGTGGTGTATTTGTTTCCCTTTTAACCTGAAGGGACATTCTCTTGTCAGTTGAAAACTTCTTGGCATTAGTATCAAGAAATAATTATATCTGCATAAGGATGGTTGGCGGTTCATTTCCAGAAATCACCTCCGACTGTTACAGAATAAGAGAGACTCGGCTGCTAGAAACAAATCTGAATATAATAAAAGTGTAATCCTGGTGGAAATCATACCTACCTTTTCTGACTGGAGTACTGATATAAACAAAACATTTAAACTATGAATGTGCACCACGTAAAACAGTCCACAGTATGAATCCTAGCCCACCAACACCTTATTGTACCACACCACACAATTTATATACAATTCATATGACATCACAAGTTCTTTTATATCAAATACAAACACATCCTAGACCAAGTACAAATATGTTCCAAAAGATATAGCATTAAAATGGCTGACAAATGGGGTATGAGGACCTTGGTTCATCACAAAGAAACTGTTTCTATACTGTTTAAAAGAACAATTATAACACTTGGATACAAATAAATATTATGCAAAGTTTATAGCCTGTTCTTTTAAATGCATCATTGCAAATTTGCGACATCACCGGTAAAGTTCATTGAAATCCAAATAAACTAGTTTCATGATAAAAAAAGGTCTTGGCCAGAGGTCACTAGGGAGCTGTCTCATCAAATAAGACATGCCAATAATTTTGCACTAGTTTTGCTTGTTCTATAGCAGTCCCACAGTGCATGTATCAAATCCCCTATGTTAAAAAATGTTCAAGATAATTTTTTTGCTTCTTAGAGAGATCTGCTGTGACGCAAGACTTTAAAGCCATCTGCTTTCCTGCTAGGCTAGGTGATAAGGAGTATAACACTGTTACAAAAATAAAGTTCCCACATCTGCAGAGATAATGTACATTCTTTGTAACATATCAGACATCCTTCAAGTAAGTTCAATTGAAAAAAACTCTCTGTAGTAACTTCCATCAAGCATTTAAAAGATTGTGTTTTATGCATTAAGAGTTTTAATGGAAATCAATTGATACTAATTTAAAACAAATGACATTAAAGCAGCACATGCATTGTGTGACATTTGTATAATCAGTGAATTGAGAATGTGAGAGGAAATGTAAACAATGACTCATAAAGTGTCTGCTATCTGTGTTTTCCTATCTAATTTACAATCATAAAAACTAAAACTTCATATGTTTTTATATAAAATATTTACATTAGTAGACACTGCTTGTACCTGAAGAATGTCATGTTTTGTATCTTCCAAACTTCCTGCTGGGTTGGAGGCTGGTTGGGAGTGTTCTACCAATTTGTATTATCTATACACGTGTGGAAAGAAGGAGTAATGAGCAAGACTTCTTTATCCACTGGTGTATCGAATAAGATTTAAAAACAGACCACCTTACCCACCATCCCCATAAGCTCATTAGAGGCAGCTTAAAGTATACCTCTCTTTATTTCTTAAAAAAGACTATAATGGCAGCTCCCATACCTTAGCAGAGTCTGCTAAAATTTTATCTGAAAAATATTTTATGCACATGACTTAAATTGAAGAATATTTCACAAACATGTGAGATCTAATTATTTAACACTATTATCCTCAGGGACAAAGAGGGATGAGGAGAGCCTAACAATACATACCACTGTTAGTAAGAATTATAGATTATTGATGAAAAAAGTACAAAATTAGATGAAAATGTAGTGTTATATGTAGAATCACCCTGTACTGGATTTCAAAGAAGGTCTTCATGAAAATAAAGTGGTGGTTACCCAGAGCAAAATTATTGAGGACCATTGCTATAGACTATAGGATATACTTTCATACAAAATACACTTTGTAATGTTTAATATATAATCAATTAAGTGTATGATTTGATTAAGTGGATGAACTTTTTTTGGACAACAGAAACCGGATCTTGCTTGTTTGGCTAGCACAACGCGTTTCCAAGCACTGCGATACCGGTCCTGAGTGAGGAATGCTGTATACCCCTCCCACTGGCCTGTCACAGCCTCTGTTGTATTAAGGTGGATTATTGCAGTTAGCACCATACACTCAGGTCCATAAATATTAGGACATGGACACAATTCTAACCTTTTTGGCTCTATACGCCACCACAATGGATTTGAAATTAAATGAAAAGATGTGCTTTAACTGCAGACTTTCAGCTTTAATTTGAGGGTATTTACATCCAAATCAGGTGAACAGTGTAGGAATTTCAACTGTATATGTGCCTCCCACTTTTTAAGGGACCAAAAGTAATGGGACAATTGGCTGCTCAGCTGTTCCATGGCCAGGTGTGTGTTATTCCCTCATCATCCCATTTAAAAGGAGCAGATAAAAGGTCCAGAGTTAATTTCAAGTGTGCTATTTGCATTTAGAATCTGTTGCTGTCAACCCTCAATATGAGATCCAAAGAGCTGTCACTATCAGTGAAGCAAGCCATCATTAGGCTGGAAACAAAACAAACCCATCAGAGAGATAGCAAAAACATTAGGTGTGACCAAATCAACTGTTTGGAACATCCTTAAAAAGAAAGAATGCACCAAGGAGCTCAGCAACACCAAAAGACCCGGAAGACCACTGAAAACAACTGTGGTGGATGCCCGAATAATTCTTCACAACAGTTGGCCAGATCGAGAACACTCTCCAGGAGGTAGGTGTATGTGTGTCAAAATCAACAATGAAGAGAAGACTTCACCAGAGTAAATACAGAGGGTTCACCATAAGATGTAAACCATTGGTGAGCCTCAAAAACAGGAAGGCCAGATTAGAGTTTGCTAAACAACATCTAAAAAAGCCTTCACAGTTCTGGAACAACATCCTATGGACAGATGAGACCAAGATCAACTTATACCAGAGTGATGAAAAGAGAAGAGTATGGAGAAGGAAAGGAACTGCTCATGATCCAAAGCATACCACCTCATCAGTGAAGCATGGTGGTGGTAGTGTCATGGCATGGGCATGTATGGCTGCCAATGGAACTGGTTCTCTATTATTTATTGATGTGACTGCTGACAAAAGCAGCAGGATGAATTCTGAAGTGTTTCAGGCAGTATTATCTGCTCATATTCAGCCAAATGCTTCAGAACTCATTGGACGGTGCGTCACAGTGCAGATGGACAATGACCCGAAGCATACTGCAAAAGCAACCAAAGAGTTTTTTAAGGGAAAGAAGTGGAATGTTATGCAATGGCCAAGTCAATCACCTGAACTGAATCCGATTGAGCATGCATTTCACTTGCTGAAGACAAAACTGAAGGGAAAATGCCCCAAGAACAAGCAGGAACTGAAGACAGTTGCAGTAGAGGCCTGGCAGAGCATCACCAGGGATTAAACCCAGCGTCTAGTGATGTCTATGCGTTTCAGACTTCAGGCTGTAATTGACTGCAAAGGATTTGCAACCAAGTATTAAAAAGTGAAAGTTTGATTTATGACTGTTAATCTGTCCCATTACTTTTGGTCCCTTAAAAAGTGGGAGGCACATATACAAACTGTTGTAATTCCGACACCGTTCACCTGATTTGGATGTAAATACCCTCAAATTAAAGCTGAAAGTCTGCAGTTAAAGCACATCTTGTTCATTTAATTTAAAAACCATTGTTGGGGTGTATAGAGCCAAAATGATTAGAATTGTGTCGATGTCCCAATATTTATGGACCTGACTGTATATATGAACAATGATATAGAAAGAGTGTTAAACAGATGGTGGGACCTGGGGGGTAGGAGATCTGTATGGGGGACCTGTGGGTGATGGTGGTTAGGAGATCAGAATGGGTACCTGCGGGGGCCCAAACACCCCCCAGGTCTCCATTCTGATCTGCTATAACACTCTGCTTGTATATCATTGTTGTAAGAGTAACTGAAGTAATCCACCTTAAGTGGACAGAGCCTCTGACAGCACTGGGAGGGCTGAACAGCACTTCTCACTCCGACCAGCCTTCTCACTCCGACCAGCCTTGCACTGGTCAAACACGCAAGATCCCAGAAACCTTTTAACATAAATTGGTGTTATCATGTAGTAAAAATGAGCATAACAGTTTAATCAGGGGTGGAGCTACCGTCAGTGCAGAAGGTGCAATGCACCTGGGTTCTCCTCTGGGGAGGACTCCCTGCCCCGGACACAAGAAGCTACAGCAGGGGGGGATTGCAGTTTAGCAGCCGCCAAACAACTCCCACCAGATCACATACATGTTGAATATATATGTATGTGTGTATATACATATACATACACACACACATATATACTAGTCGTTTGCCTGTCGTTAAATGATGATATAATATTTGATGTGCTCTGTCTCTCTCTGCATCCTCTCTCTCTCTGTGTTCTCTCCCTCTCTCTCTGTGCGCACTCTGTCTTTATGCCTTCTTTCTCTCTCTGCCCTATTTCTCTCTCTTTCCCTCCTCTCTTCCTCCCTCCCTCCCTCCTCTCTCTCTGTCTCCTTCTGTTTTGCCCTCCCACCTTCTCTCTCTCTCACTCCCTCCCTCCTTCATTCTCTCCCGTTCCATCTGTCTCTTCATCCATCCTTGTCTCTCCCCCTCCTCTCTTCCCCCTAGTTATCTCTTCCCCTCTCCCCTCCTTCTCTCTCCCCATGTCTCTCTCCTCCCAATGTCTCTCTTCCCCCATGTTTCTCTCCCACCCTCTCACCTGTCTATTCCCCTCCCCCTGTCTCTCCCCCCATGTTTCTGTCCTGACTCTTTACACCACTGTGTCTCTACCCCCGTGTCTCCCCCCCCCCCCCCTCGTGTCTCTCTCCCACCCTTTCCAACAGGGGAGATCGCAGTTTAGCACTAAACCTCCAATAAACTTCCACCAGATCCATCCAATAACACATTATAATTGTCAAACTGCAATTTGTCGTCACGCTTGCGAGCTTTGCAAAGCAAGGCGAGACGTTTGCGGTACAGAGGGCCACAACTCCGAGCCTCGCAAAGCAAGGCGAGCCATTGAGACATAGAAGCCTTCAGAGCTTGGAGGTATATGCCCTGCGAGCCTCACGAAACAAGGCATGGAAACACACAGGACTTAGGCTAAAATGAGAGCCAAGGAGTATAACACTGTTACAAAAATAAAGTTCCCACATCTGCAGAGATAATGTACATTCTTTGTAACATATCAGACATCCTTCAAGTAAGTTCAATTGAAAAAAAATCTCTGTAATAACTTCTATCAAGCATTTAAAAGATTGTGTTTTGGTGGAGGCCAGCCGCAGCGGGAGAAAACTGTGCAGGCGAGCAGTAGGAGACAGGCAAGCAGAGAGAAGCCGGGCTGGAGCGCAAACAGCAGGGGGACTAGCCTAAGCTGGCGACAGAAGGGGGTGCACAGCTTCATCCTCCCTGAAACATCCCACACGGGGCACAGAGCAGCAGAGGGCTCCAAGAAAAGGGGAAAGTGGAAGAGTCCACTGCATGGAATCCCTATCCAGCTGAACTTTTCCCCCTGGAAGCCTGGAGGGAGAGAGTGTGGCGCTGCACTGCTGAGGACATACATAAGCAGGTACAGGGGAGAGGCTATAGAGCTGTGGGGGGAGAGGATAGCCCTGATCCAAGGAAGGGGTACCCAGGGGGGCATCAGAAGCAAATTAGCCCCAGAAAAATTAAGCAATCCGGGGCCCCTTACCCACATATCCCCATCAAAGCTCTCCCCATACCCTGGGTCCAAGCAACCCAGCCCAACCTGTCTACTTAGACTCAGAACATTAAAAGTACACTGCACAGGACTGCAATGATAAAGAGTGCAGATTATCAAGCTTCACATCTATATGCTTCTGTGCTCCTAAAGTGATTTTATTGGTACCAACAGCACCGGGGTGCTTGAGATTGAACCAGGCACCTTACTACACTGTGTTATATAACGTCTTGTAACAGCACCATGAGGATTTACAATCTCACCCAAAACATTATATAAGTAGTCTCAATTGTCTGTACTCTGCTCCCACCCGGTGGCAACTTTCAACCACTACAGGCTTATTGTATACCAACATAGTATTGAACCTGCCAATATCTAGAACATCAAGGGGCCACAGCTCTCCACATTGTGCCTTCTGTCCCCCCATCTGGTCCTCCCAGTATCCTGGGTTTAAGCACACCAGGCTAACCTGTCTACAGAGACTCAGAACACTAAAATACACTTTGGACTGCACAGGACTTCAAAGGCAAAGAGTACAATTTATCTGGCTTTGCATATATATGTTGCAGGACTACTAATGTGACTTTATTATCACCGACACTATCGGGGTGTTTGGGTCTGAACCAGACACCTTATTATATTGCGTTATATAACACTCATCAACAGTTATATAAAGATATGCAGTGTCACTCACCACATTGTATAAGCGGTCTCAATTGACAATACTCTACTCCCACCCGGTGGCAGCCTCAAAGCATTACAGGGACTAAAGCTCTTCATACTTTGACTGCTGTCCTCCCATTCGGCTTATCCATATACTAGAGAGAAACGGTAATACAAAGGACTGAATTAATTCCATATCACGACGTCACATTGGGGTTAACATACTAAATTTATCTTGGAAGATCTAAGGCAATATTTAGCCTGACACAGACTGGGCCTGGACCCTGGAGGATGTTAACACTAAACCAGTTGGCAAACACCCTGCTCACTAAAGAAAAGATGAGATAAATGTAGGGCCAACACCCCTATAAATGGGCCACCCCCCCTCCTAACTCTTAAAGTGCACTTAAGAGATCCTTGCAGCAGCATTGCTACCCAGTGGGCCGGGACTCACCTTAATCTAGACCTCCTCCCCCAACTGCACAGACCAGGTCTACTGGAAAGCTCATTCCTAAACTAGGCCCCGCATCGCCCTTATCTACAATACAAAGGGCAAAAATCATGATGGTTAGAACCAAAAAGGGCGAGGGATCCCGACGGATAACTGAACATTTCCCCTCTACTACGGCTAGAAGATCCCCCCACCCGGAATCAATCTCAGGGGCTTCAGATATATCGGATGCTGAGGGCTCCCAAAAAGGGAATATGATGGATGCAAACTTATCCAATGACTCCAAAACTTGGTTTGAGAACATGCTAAAATCACAACTATCATTGGTAGTTCAAGATCTAAAACATGAAATCCAAGAATTGGGCCAGCGGACAAGTATTTTGGAATCTTCCCTGGACCAGGTCATAGACTCCCAAAGACAAGATCGAGTAGACATTGATACAAATGCAATGAAAATATGCTCTCTTGAACTCAAACTGGAGGACCTCGAAAATAGATCGAGAAGATACAATGTCAGATTCAGAGGCGTCCCAAACTCAATCACTGACCTTGAGCCGTATCTTTCAGACCTAATAAAATCAATTCTTCCAGACCCCCAGGAGGGTGAAATCGGCATTGAAAGAGCACATAGGGCACTTGGAGCATCCCCAAACCCTAACATGCCTAAAGACATCATCGCCCGCTTTCTGAGGCAATACACAAGAGATCAGATTCTCATTCACGCCAGAGGTCTAGGCGAAATCAAGGGTCCTGACGGCACCACCATCCAGATTTATGCAGATCTCTCACCAGCCACCCTAGCGAGACGCAGGGAAATGAGACCGGCTGTGGAGGTACTTATACAACATAAAATTCCTTACAGATGGGGTTTTCCTTTCAACATCCAATTTACGGTGAATGGAAACAAGTTTATCGCTCAAGATGTGGAGGAATGCCAGACAATCCTTTCCTCCCTGAACTTATGGAAGGAGGGGGAAAACCCCAGCCCACTGGGCCAGGAACCAAAAGAGAAGCGAGATAGGCCGGTTAGACAATGGACGGTAGTTCCTGCCTCAAAGAGACAAAAAGCTGCAAGAAACCCACAACCTCAAGCGGCGAGAGAAGGGGGTCTAAGGCAACCCGAGTAACTGACAGGCCTACATCACCAGGCTTGGGCCGGGAGGCTCAAGTTGATATTGGCCGGGAAAATCCCCACTCCAGAGAAGAGATGAGGGGACTGGCTAAGAGATAAGTTGCCTCCCTCAGAAGCCTAATGGACATTAGAAGCCGAGGGGAGTGTGATATAGGATGGAAGCCTACTGGGTTTCTCTTAATTCACTGAATTGAATGTTTTGTGCTACACAATGCAAGGGGTGATAGGCCCATGGGGTGAGGCGGAGAGTTTTTCCCTTTTATTAAACGGGGTGTAAATTGAGTAGTTAAAATTTAGTCTGCCTCCTCGCCAGGGCTATATGCAGGAGTACAGGATTCTCATGCCCACCAAGCGCGCGAGAGCGCAAGGAAAAAGTTTTAGTTTAGATAAAAAAGTTGAAATTGTTTTGTTTCTGTTGACACATGTATTTCTGTACATTTCCCTGAATTATGTCTTGCATGTAAATGGTCTATCTCTGTTCTGCCTAGTACTCCCAAGGTCTCTCCAAGATGCAGGTGCACCTCGTCTCCTGGTCATCCCAGGGGGTCTCTCGTCTCCGGCTCTCTGGCCCTCAAACAACTTTCCCATCCTGAGCAGGAAAAATGTAAGTCACACACCAGGCACAGCACTCACAGACAGACAAGGATAAATGGCTAGGCCCGAATTTAAGATACTATCCCATAATGTGAAGGGATTTAACTCTCCTCATAAACGGCGTAAAGCCTTTCTTACATACAGGGAGCACCGCCCCTCAGTAATCTTTCTACAGGAGACACACTTCATGCGTAACAACCCCCCTAAATTTCTCCACAAACAATACCCACACTTCTATACAGCGGGTATGTTAGCCAAGAGGGAGGGGGTAGCAATTCTCTTACATAAGGACTTTCCGTTTATACTCCAGAGTAAAAAATCAGATCCCGAGGGTCACTACCTGATTCTGACCGGGAAAATACTCGACTCGACAGTGTCTTTAATTGCGCTATATGCCCCACCTACGAACCCGTGTCACACGGTCCGGAAACTACTTATGGCACTGGAGAAAGGGGACTTTGGTAGAATTATTCTGGGAGGGGACCTAAATTTAGCGTTGGATCCCGGATTAGACAGGTCTAAGGGGAGAGTGGGGCCCCACTTCCCCAGTAGGCTAAAACAACTTAAAACACAGCTAGCGAACCTGAACCTGGTAGATTCCTGGAGGGACCTTCATCCTAGGGACAGGGAGTACTCTTTCTACTCAGCCCCTCATAATTCATACTCAAGAATTGACTATATCATCATTGATGCTTCACTTTTGGATCAGACAAAGGAAGCGGACATTATTCCGTGTACCTGGTCGGATCACTCAATAGTCAAAATTGCCCTAGACTTTGGCACAGCATACTCCCCCCCCCCCCCCCCCCCCGACATGGCGCATCAATGATACGCTACTAGCATTTCCTCAATCCAAAGATAAGATCCAGCAAGAACTTGAGATATATTTTGGGGAAAATACTAAAGGAGATGTAGAAATAGACTGGGTGTGGGTGGCCCACAAAGCATATATTAGAGGGGTCTGCATGAAGATATCTGCTGAACATAAAAAGCAAAACAGGGCCCGAGAGGACGCATTAAATAAAGAGTTAATGAGATTGGAAAGGGCAATGCAGCAAGATAATTCTATTGGGGATAGGTCCCAGATTGAGAAAACCAGAGCGGAACTGGATATGATTCTGTCAGAGAGAACGGAGAGAGCGCTTAGAATCACGCATCACAAGTTTTATAGCAAAGCAAACAAACCTGACACTTTCCTAGCCAATAAATTAAAATCAAAGCAAAACCAATCTAGGATCTGCCAAATTAAATCGCCCCAAGGGCTAGTGACCTCCAACCCCACAAAAATTCAGGACATCTTTCAGGCGTATTATAGCAAGCTATATAAAGCCTCGAACTCCCCATTTCAGGGGGAAACACAATCACTTTTATCCTCCCTGGATCTACCTAAACTAACGGAGGAGAATGTTACTTCATTGAATAAAGCAATCTCCCAGGAGGAAGTGAGCAAAGTTATTTTAGAATCAAAATTAGGCAAAGCCCCAGGCCCAGATGGCTTTACAAACACATATTATAAGAAATTTGTCAGCACTTTAGCCCCATACTTGACCACATTATACAATACAATACTGGAGGGATGACCAATCCCCCCAGAACTCAACAAAGCTGACCTGGTATTGTTTCCCAAGGAGGGGAGGGACCCGTTAGAAGCCAAGAATTACAGACCGATTTCACTCCTTAACAGTGACATAAAGTTTCTGGCCAAAATCATGGCGGATAGGATAGCTGGGTTTCTCCCCTCCTTGATTCACAAAGACCAGGTGGGATTTATCCCAGGGCGACAAGCAGGGGACAATATCAGGAAAATTCTGAATTTAGTTCACCATTCTAAATTAAATAACACTCCGGCCTGCCTGCTCTCTCTGGATGTAGAGAAGGCCTTTGACTCTCTGGAATGTCCTTTTCTCTTGGCTACGCTAAACAATTTCGGGTTTTCAGGGAAGTTTTTAAATCTAATTCGGACTTATTACAAAGATCCTAAGGCAAACTTAAGACTCCCGGGTGGGGGGAGGCCAGCGGTCAGCATCCAGAGGGGGACGAGACAGGGGTGCCCATTGTCACCGCTCCTATTTGCGTTGGCAGTCGAGCCCCTGGCACAATGGATTAGAGCCTCCCCGGAGATAAAGGGTATCCAAGTGGGGTCACATCATTTCAAGGTGTCACTATTTGCGGACGACTTACTATGCTCCATTTCGGAGCCATCGACGTCGGTACCACCCCTGATGCAAAAACTTGAACACTTCGGGATGCTTTCAGGATTGAAAATTAATGTAGAAAAAACTGAAGCCTTGGCCCTAGATATACCGCTCCCGGAGAAAGATTCCCTCACACGGAGGTTTAAATTTAAATTGGCTGGGAAGGGCATTAAATACCTAGGAATTTGGTTGACAGCTAAAGTACAAGATCTATATAAAGCTAACTACCGGCCAATGTTCCGTTTACTCCAAGAGGAGATGATTAAATGGGGCAAATATAACATCTCCTGGCTCGGTAGGATTAGTTCGGTTAAAATGAACATTTTACCTAGACTGCTTTATTTATTTAGATCTCTACCGATCCAGATGCATATGAAAGACCTCTCAAACTTCCAAAGCAGGGTGTTCCGTTTTATCTGGGGTGGGGGTCCCTCCAGGATTGCGAGAAATAACATGTACAAACATAAATCCAGAGGGGGGTTGGCATGTCCCAATTTAAAACTTTATTATCGAGCAGCTCAATTAGCTTTTATTCCCCAGGCCCACTTACCCGAAGCCCATCCGACATGGATGTTTGTTGAAAGCCAAGACATGATGCCCTATACATGGGACACGGCGGTCTGGATTCACCCACTCCCCACAGAGATTAAGAAATCTGCCAATCCTATAATAAGGAACTCCGCGGCTAATATTATCTGGGTCTTCAATCATACAGACCTTCTACCCCGGATATCCCACTTAACGCCTATACTTACGCATCCACTAGCTCCAGCAGGTATCTCACAGGTCTCTCGGCAATGGTGGAAGAATAACAAACTTGATAGATTGGGAAACTGGATGAGAGATGGTCGGGTATTAACATTCGAAACTATGAGAGACGAATATGACATCCCCCTTTATGAGCACTATAACTTTTGCAGATTGAGATACTTTGTAGATAAACTACTTAGGAGTTCAGGGGTCCCCTCCCGGAATGGGTTCTCTAGAATATGTGAAAAAGCCCCCCTTAAAAGAGGAGTGATAGGGGAATTATACGAGGTCTTCAATACCCCAAAATCATTAGCCAAAGAAAAATACATGAGGGAATGGGAAAAGGATATAGCCGAGAACTGGGAGATTGAGACGTGGGAGACTTCCTGGGCCAATCTCCTGAGGGGGTCACTAAACTATAGTGTATTAGAGACATCAATTAAAGTCCTTCATCGGGCGTATATTACCCCAGATCGACTAGCTAAATGGAGTAAGACGGAAAGTCCGAAATGCTTTAGGGGGTGCTCAGAGCTGGGCTCCTTTCACCATACTTGGTGGAGCTGCCCAAAGGTTCAGCAGTTGTGGACGGCAGTGGGTGACTTAGCGGATAGTATATTTGGACACCATATTGAAGTTACCCCAGAATCTAGTCTACTGGGGATTCCGGTGGCCTCTCTTTCTGCCCCCCACAACAGACTCCTACAATTTATCTTTTTAGCGACGAAATCACATATTGCCAGGAACTGGAGGAAAAAGACACTTGAGATAGGGGCAGTTCGAGCTAAGATTCACTACTTAGCGGTTAATGAAAGGATTTCCCACTCAGTGGCGGATTCAATCCCTAAGTATTTAGAAATATGGGGTCCCTGGATAGGATACACTGATATTAGAATCCCTCTACTCCAATGAAGGGGGAGGAGGAGGGAAGGGCACCCTCACCTTGTTGACAGGATACAGGGGGGGCTGGGGGCCGGAGAGGAGATACCGGGAGAGGAACTGCACCGATATGGAAGAAGACAGACAGGTATGCTGGGTTGGATCAATGACAAGATCGAGATAGAGAAATGTTTTCCAAAGAGGAAGGCTTAACATAGATGTGTCAGATAGAATGTTTTAGTTTAATTGGTTAGGTTAACATTTGTAAAAGTTTGTAAGCAACTCTTCCTGAATATATAAGAAAAGATAACGGGGGGGGAATAGAATGGAAGGAAGGTACTGAAAGACTAACAAACGCAAATAATCATATTATATCCCTCTAGAGGTAAATGAGTCAGCCAATGGATAAAATTTGGGCTTTTTTATAATTTCTTTATGATCCTCTAAGTCATAGGTTAATAACGGAAAGTATTAGGAGATAACAACTTAACAACCAAAGAATAGTATAAGTAACGGATACGTTTAGGGATACATGTTTACATAACCAAGAAGGGTCCATTATAATTCTATACATTGGTTCATCGATAATAGCACGGAGGTAAATACGGAAAAAAGGAGGAGGCAGAATACAAAATTATTATAAAAAAAAAAAAAAAAAAGATTGTGTTTTATGCTTTAAGAGTTTTAATGGAAATCAATTGATACTAATTTAAAACAAATGACATTAAAGCAGCACATGCATTGTGTGACATTTGTATAATCAGTGAATTGAGAATGTGAGAGGAAATGTAAACAATGACTCCTGAAGTGTCTGCTATATGTGTTTTCTTATCTAATTTACAATCATAAAAACTAAAACTTCATATGTTTTTATATAAAATATTTACATTAGTAGACACTGCTTGTACCTGAAGAATGTCATGTTTTGTATCTTCCACCAGATCCATCCAATAACACATTATAATTGTCAAACTGCAATTTGTCGTCACGCTTGCGAGCTTTGCAAAGCAAGGCGAGACGTTTGCGGTACAGAGGGCCACAACTGCGAGCCTCGCAAAGCAAGGCGAGCCGTTGAGGCATAGAAGCCTTCCGAGCTTGGAGGTATATGCCCTGCGAGCCTCACGAAACAAGGCATGGAAACACACAGGACTTAGGCTAAAATGAGGGACGCAGTTGAGGCATTGAAGCATGCAGGACTTAGGCTGCAAGCAGTTGAGGAACGCGGGACTTGGAAAAATAAATAAATAAAAAAGTCGAACCTCGAAATCTCGGTGGCAAAAAAAATCCGAACCCAGAAAAATCCAAAGTAACGGCCGTACCGCGGAAATCGAAAAACAACCCAAAAAATAAAATAAATTAAAACATATTCCCACACAGTACAGGGGGAGAGCCAGAACGCCTGGGAGTGAGGTTGCAAGCAAATTTAGGCCTAATTTGAAAATGGAATGAAAACGAGGCTAAGCACATTCCGACCTTGGAAAAATACTGAACTCTGAAAAATACGCGGGACTTAGAAAATACACAAAATACACGTAGGCGATCATCGTGGGGCTTGCAATGAGAGCTGAAGGCGATCATTGCAAAGCAGGAATGTTGAAGTGCACAAGGAGAGAGGCTCGTGATGAGCGCCGAAGGTTCTCTTAGGGCCAAAATACTTAAATTGTATGGCAGTCAGCATTGCCAGGCTTCAAATTTTATTGCCCTCATTTTTGATGTGCAAGTCGCTAGTATATATATACACATGTAAAATATGTATGTGTGTATACAGTTGCAAGCAAAAGTATGTGAACCCTTTGGAATGATATGGATTTCTGCACAAATTGGTCATAAAATGTGATCTGATCTTCATCTAAGTCCCAACAATAAACAATCACACTCTGCTTAAACTAATAACACACAAAGAATTAAATGTTACCATGTTGTTATTGAACACACCATGTAAACATTCACAGTGCAGGTGGAAAAAGTATGTGAACCCCTAGACTAATGACATCTCCAAAAGCTAATTGGAGTGAGGTGTCAGCCACCTGGAGTCCAATCAATGAGATGAGATTGGAGGTGTTGGTTACAGCTGCCCTGTCCTTTAAAAAACACACACCAGTTCTGGGTTTGCTTTTCACAAGAAGCATTGCCTGATGTAAATGATGCCTCACACAAAAGAGCTCTCAGAAGACCTACGATTAAGAATTGTTGACTTGCATAAAGCTGGAAAGGGTTATAAAAGTATCTCCAAAAGCCTTGCTGTTCATCAGTCCACGGTAAGACAAATTGTCTATAAATGGAGAAAGTTCAGCACTGCTGCTACTCTCCCTAGGAGTGGCCGTCCTGTAAAGATGACTTCAAGAGCACAGCGCAGACTACTCAATGAGGTGAAGAAGAAACCTAGAGTGTCAGCTAAAGACTTATAAAAGTCTCTGGCATATGCTAACATCCCTGTTAGCGAATCTACGATATGTAAAACACTAAACAAGAATGGATTTCATGGGAGGATACCATAGAGGAAGCCACTGCTATCCAAGCAAAACATTGCTGCACGTTTACAGTTTGCACAAGAGCACCTGGATGTTCCACAGCAGTACTGGCAAAATATTCTGTGGACAGATGAAACTAAAGTTGAGTTGTTTGGAAGAAACAGACAACACTATGTGGGGAGAAAAAGAGGCACAGCACACCAACATCAAAACCTCATCCCAACTGTGAAGTATGGTGGTGGGGGCATCATGGTTTGGGGCTGCTTTGCTGCGTCAGGGCCTGGACGGATTGCTATCATCGAAGGAAAAATGAATTCCCAAGTTTATGAAGACATTTTGCAGGAGAACTTAACGCCATCTATCCACCAGCTGAAGCTCAACAGAAGATGGGTGTTACAACAGGACAACGACCCAAAGCATAGAAGTAAATCAACAACAGAATGGGTTAAACAGAAGAAAATACGCCTTCTGAAGTGGCCCAGTCAGAGTCCTGACCTCAACCAGATTGAGATGTTGTGGCATGACCTCAAGAAAGCGATTCACACCAGACATCCCAAGAATATTGCTGAACTGAAACAGTTCTGTAAAGAGAAATGGTCAAGAATTACTCCTGACCGTTGTGCACATCTGATCTGCAACTACAGGAAACGTTTGGTTGTAGTTATTGCTGCCAAAGGAGGTTCAACCAGTTATTAAATCCAAGGGTTCACATACTTTTTCCACCTGCACTGTGAATGTTTACATGGCGTGTTGAATAAAAACATGGCAACATTTAATACTTTGTGTGTTATTTGTTTAAGCAGACTGTGATTGTCTATTATTGTGACTTAGATGAAGATCAGATCAAATTTTTTGACCAATTTGTGCAGAAATCCATATCATTCCAAAGGGTTCACATACTTTTGCTTGCAACTGTGTATATATATATATATATATATATATATATATATATATATATATATATATATACTAGGGACTTACCTGTCAAATATTACGGCAATAACATTTGTAGGCTGGCAGTGGTGTTTGTCACACATTGTGAACCTCTCCCCCCTCTACTTTACTCCCTAGAGCCTTTGGTGCTCATCACGGGCCTCGCAATGAGCTCCACCCCTCTTCCTCTCCCACTTTCTACTTGACGGGAGGCGCTCATTGAGAGCCTCCACCCCCCACTACTTTACTGGCCTTGCGATGAGCGCCTTCAGCGCTCATCATGGGCCTCGCAATGAGCGCCTTGGTACTCATTGTGAGCCTCTCCACCCCTCTACTTACTCTCCCTCCCCTGTGTCTCTTTCCCTGCTCTCCCTCCCTTGTTTCTCCTTCCCCATCTCCCTCCCCGTGTTGCTTCCCCCCTCTCCCTGCTCGTGTCTCTTCCCCCTCTCCCTCCCCTGTGTCTCTCTCCCCCAGTCTCTTCACCCCCGTCTCCCTCCTCTGTGTCTCTTTCCCTGCTCTCCCTCCCCTGTGTCTCTTCCCCCTCTCCCCTGTGTCTCTTTCCCCTCTCCCTCCCCTGTGTCTCTCTCCCCCCTCTGTCTCTTCACCCCCATCTTCCTGCCCTGTATCTTTTCCCTCTTCCCATGTGTCTCTTCCCCCTCCTCTCCCTCCCCTGTGTCTCTTCCTCCCCTCCTCTCCCTACCCTGTGACTCTTCCCCTCCTGTACCTCCCCTGTGTCTGTACCCCCTTTCTGTATCCCCCGACTCTCTCCCCTCCTCTTCTCCCTCCCCTGTGTCTCTCTTCCCCCCTTCTCTCCCTCCCCTCCTTCTTCTCTGTCTCTCTTCCCCTCCTCCTCTCGTTCCCCGGTGTCTCTTCCCCATCCCCTGTGTCTCTCTTCCCTCCTCCTCTCCCTCCCCTGTGTCTCTCTTCACCCCTCCTCTCCCTCCCCTCCTTCACCTGTGTCTCTCTTCCCCTCCTCCTCTCCCTCCCCTGTGTCTCTCTTCCCCCTCTTCTCCCTCCCCTGTGTCTCTATTCCAACCTCCTCTCCCTCCCCTGTGTCTCTATTCCCCCCTCCTCTCCCTCCCCTACTTCACCTGTGTCTCTCTTCCTCTCCTCCTCTCCCTCCCCTATGTATTCTACTCCCTCTTCTCCCTCGCCTGTGTCTCTCTTCCCCTCCTCTCTCACCCCTGTGTCTCTCTTCCCTCCTCCTCTCTCTCCCCGTGTCTCTTCCCCCCTCCTCTTCCTCCCCTGTGTCTCTCTTCCCCCTCCTCTCCTCCCCTGTGTCTCTCTTCCCCCCCTCCTCTCCTCCTTCCGTGTCTCTCTTCCCCCTCCTCTCCCTCCCCTGCGTCTCTCTTCTGCCTCCTCTCCCTCCCCTCTTTCGCCTGTGTCTCTCTTCTCCTCCTCTCCCCTCTGTCTCTCTTCCCTCCTCCTCTCCCTCCCCTGTGTCTCTCTTCCCCCTCCTCTCTCTCCCCTGTGTCTCTCTGCCCCTCTGCCTCTCCCTCCCTTGTGTCTCTCTTCCCTTCCTCCTCTCCCTCCCCTGTGTCTCTTCCCCGTCCTCACCCTCCCCTGTGTCTCTCTTCCCCCTCCTCTCCTCCCCTGTGTCTCTCTCCCCCTCCTCTCTCTCCCCTGTGTCTCTCTTCCCTTCCTCCTCTCCCTCCCCTGTGTCTCTTCCACCCTCCTCTCCCTCCCCTGTGTCTCTCTTCCCCCTCCTCTCCTCCCCTGTGTCTCTCTTCCTCTTCTCCTCTCCCTCCCTTGTTTCTCTCTTCTCCCTCCTCTCCCTCGTGACTCTCTCCCCCTCTTCTCCCTCCCCTGTGTCTCTCTTCCCCCCTCCTCTCCCTCCCCTCCTTCCCCTGTGTCTCTCTTCCCCTCCTCTCCCTCCCCTGTGTCTCTCTTCCCTCCTCCTCTCCCTCCCCAGTGTCTCTCTTACCACTCCTCTCCCTCCCCTGTGTCTCTCTTCCCCCTCATCTCCTCCCCTGTGTCTCTCTTCCCCCCTCCTCTCTCTCCCCTGTGTCTCTCTGCCCCTCTGCCTCTCCCTCCCTTGTGTCTCTCTTCCCTTCCTCCTCTCCCTCCCCTGTGTCTCTTCCCCCTCCTCTCTCTCCCCTGTATCTTTCTTCCCCCTCCTCTCCCTCCCCTGTGTCTCTCTTCCCCTCCCCTCCCTCCCTTGTGTCTCTCTTCCCTCCTCCTCTCCCTCCCCTGTGTCTCTCTTACCCCCTTCTCTCTCTCCCCTGGGTCTCTCTTCCCCTCTGCCTCTCCCTCCCCTGTGTCTCTCTTCCCCCTCCTTTCCCTCCTGTCTCTTTCCCCCCTCCTCTCCCTCCCCTGTGTCTCTCTTCCCCTCCTTTTCCTCATGTCTCTCTTCCCCCCTCTTCTCCCTCCCCTGTGTCTCTCTTCCCCCCTCCTCTCCCTCCCCTCCTTCCCCTGTGTCTCTCTTCCCCTCCTCTCCCTCCCCTGTGTCTCTCTTCCCTCCTCCTCTCCCTCCCCTGTGTCTCTCTTCCCCCTCCCCTGTGTCTCTTTTCCCCCTCCCCTGTGTCTCTCTTACCCCCTCCTCTCTCTCCCCTGGGTCTCTCTTCCCTCCTCTTCTCCCTCCCCTGTGTCTCTCTTCCCCCTCCTCTCCCTCCCCTGTGTCTCTCTTCCCCCCTCCTCTCTCTCCCCTGTGTCTCTCTGCCCCTCTGCCTCTCCCTCCCCTGTGACTCTCTTCCCTTCCTCCTCTCCCTCCCCTGTGTCCTTTCCCCCTCCTCTCCCTCCCCTGTGTCTCTGTTCCCCCTCCTCTTCCTCCCATGTGTCTCTCTTCCCCCTCCTCTCCTCCCCTGTGTCTCTCTTCCCCCCTCCTCTCTCTCCCCTGTGTCTCTCTTCCCCCCTCCTCTCCCTCCCCTCCGTCTCATGTGTCTCTCTTCCCCTCCTCTTCCTCCCCTGTGTCTCTCTTCCCTCCTCCTCTCCCTCCCCTGTTCTCTCTTCCCCCTCCCCTGTGTCTCTCTTCCCCCCTCCCCTGTGTCTCTCTACCCCCTCCTTTCTCTCCCCTGGGTCTCTCTTCACTCCTCTTTTCCCTCCCCTGTGTCTCTCTTTCCCCCTCTTCTCCCTCCCCTGTGTCTCTCTTCCTCTCCTCTCCCTCCCCTACTTCCCCTGTGTCTCTCTTCCCCTCCTCCTCTCCCTCCCTCCCCTACTTCACCTTTGTCTCTCTTCCCCTCCTCCTCTCCCTACCCTATGTATCCTTCTCCCTCATCTCCCTCCCCTGTGTCTCTCTTCCCTACTCCTCTCCCTCCCCTGTGTCTCTCTTCCCCCCTTCTCTCTCTCCCCTGCATCTCTCATCCCCCTCCCCTGTTTATCTCACCCCCCCTCCTCTGTGTCTCTCTCCCCCCCTCGTCTCTCTCCCCTGGGTCTCTCCTTCCCTCCTCCTCTCCCTCCCCTGTGTCTCTCTTCCCCTCCCCTGTGTTTCTCTTCCCCCTCCCCTGTGTCTCTCTTCCCCCTCCCCTGTGTCTCTCTTACCCCCTCCTTTCTGTCCCCTGGGTCTCTCTTCACTCCTCTTCTCCCTCCCCAGTCTCTCTCTTTCCACCTCTTCTCCCTCCCCTGTGTCTCTCTTCCCCTCCTTTCCCTCATGTCTCTATTCCCCCCTCCTCTCCCTTCCCTGTGTCTCTCTTCCCCTTCCTCTGCTCCCCTGTGTCTCTCTTCCCCCCTCCTCTCCCTTCCCTGTGTCTCTCTTCCCCCTCCTTTCCCTCGTGTCTCTCTTCCTCCCCTATTCTCCCTCCCCTGTGTCTCTCTTCCCCCCACCTCACCCTCCCCTCCTTCCCCTGTGTCTCTCTTCCTCTCCTTCTCTCCCTCCCCTGTGTCTCTTCCCCCTCCTCTCCCTCCCCTGTGTCTCTCTTCCCTCCTCCTCTCCCTCCCCTGTGTCTTTCTTCCCTCTCCCCTGTTTCTCTCTTCCCCCCTCCCCTGTGTCTCTCTTACCCCCTTCTCTCTCTCCCCTGGGTCTCTCTTCCCCTCCTCCTCTCCCTCCCTTGTGTTTCTCTTCCCCCTCCTTTCCCTCATGTTTATCTTTACCCTCCTCTCCCTCCCCTTTGTCTCTCTTCCCCCCTCCTCTCCCTCCCCTGTGTCTCTCTCCCCCCTCCTCTCCCTCCCCTGTGTGTCTCTCCCCCCTCCTCTCCCTCCCCTGTGTCTCTCTTCCCCCTCCTCTCTCTCCTCTGTGTCTCTCGTCCCCTCTGCCTCTCCCTCTCCTGTGTCTCTCTTCCCCTCCTCCTCTCCCTCCCCTGTGTCTCTCTTCCACCCTCCTCTCTCTCCCCTCCGTCTCTCTTCCCCCTCCCCTGTTTATCTCGTCCCCCCTCCCCTGTGTCTCTCCCCCCCTTGTCTCTCTCCCCTGGGTCTCTCTTTCCTTCCTCCTCTCCCTGCCCTGTGTCTCTCTTCCCCCTCCCCTGTGTCTCTCTTCCCCCTCCCCTGTGTCTCTCTTACCCCCTCCTTTCTCTCCCCTGGGTCTCTCTTCACTCCTCTTCTCCCTCCCCTGTGTCTCTTTTTCCACCTCTTCTCCCTTCTCTGTGTCTCTCTTCCCCCTCCTCTCCCTCTCCTACTTCCCCTGTGTCTCTCTTCCCCTCCTCCTCTCCCTCCCTCCCCTACTTCACCTGTGTCTCTCTTTCACTCCTCCTCTCCCTCCCCTATGTATCTTCCCCCCTCATCTCCCTCCCCTGTGTCTCTCTTCCCCCCTCCTCTCTCTCCCCTCCGTCTCTCTTCCCCCTCCCCTGTTTATCTCATCCCCCCTCCTCTGTGTCTCTCTCCCCCCCTCGTCTCTATCTCCCCTGGGTCTCTCTTTCTCTCCTCCTCTCCCTACCCTGTGTCTCTCTTCCCCTCCTTTCCCTCGTGTCTCTCTTCCCCCCTCCTCTCCCTTCCCTGTGTCTCTTTTCCCCTTCCTCTGCTCCCCTGTGTCTCTCTTCCCCCTCCTCTCCCTCCCCTGTGTCTCTCTTCCCCCTCCTTTCCCTCGTGTCTCTCTTCCTCCCCTATTCTCCCTCCTCTGTGTCTCTCTTCCCCCCACCTCTCCATCCCCCCCTTCCCCTGTGTCTCTCTTCCCCTCCTTCTCTCCCTCCCCTGTGTCTCTTCCCCCTCGTCTCCCTCCCCTGTGTCTCTCTTCCCTCCTCCTCTCCCTCCCCTGTGTCTTTCTTCCCTCTCCCCTGTTTCTCTCTTCCCCCCTCCCCTGTGTCTCTCTTCCCCCCTTCTCTCTCTCCCCGGGGGCTCTCTTCCCCTCCTCCTCTCCCTCCCTTGTGTTTCTCTTCCCCTTCCTTTCCCTCATGTTTATCTTTACCCTCCTCTCCCTCCCCTTTGTCTCTCTTCCCCCCTCCTCTCCCTCCCCTGTGTCTCTCTCCCCCCTCCTCTCCCTCCCCTGTGTCTCTCTTCCCCCTCCTCTCTCCCCTCTGTGTCTCTCTTCCCCTCTGCCTCTCCCTCTCCTGTGTCTCTTCCCCTCCTCCTCTTTCTCCCCTGTGTCTCTCTTCCCCCCTCCTCTCCCTCCCCTCCTTCCCCTGTGTTGCTCTTCCCCTCCTCGCCTTCCTCCCCTGTGTCTCTTCCCCCCTCCCCTGTGTCTCTCTTACCTCCTCCTCTCCCTCCCCTGTGTCTCTCTTACCCCTCCTCTCCTTCGTGTCTCTCTTCCCCCTCCTCTCCCTTCCCTGTGTCTGTCTTCCCCTCCTTTCCCTCATGTCTCTTCCCCCCTCCTCTCCCTCCCCTGTGTGTCTCTTCTCCCTTCCTTTCCCTCCCCTGTGTCTCCCTTCCCCCTATGTGTCTCTTCCCCCTCATTTCCCTCGTGTCTCTCTTCCCCCCTCCTCCCCCTCCCCTGTGTCTCTCTTCCCCCCTCCTCTCCCTTCCCTGTGTCTCTCTTCCCCCTCCTCTCCCTCGTGTCTCTCTTCCTCCCTCATCTCCCTCATCTATGTCTCTTTTCCCCACTCCTCTCCCTCCCCTGTCTCTCCCCCACTCCTCCCTCACCTTAATGCTGAGGGCGTGCTTGTGCTGCCGGCGTCCCGTGCACGAGTGCGAGCGTCTGCGCGTGAGTCCCTGCTGTGTGCGAGCATGCCCCTGGCAACTGGAGGAGGGAGTATGGAGCATTGAGGGCCGCCAGCCCTGCAATAAATTGGCGGGGGCTGATGCGGTGCGATGAGCGCCCACGGCGCTTATTGCGAGCATCAGTGGGGCAGGGGGAGCCATGGCAGGGGGAGTTGTCAAAACCCCTGATGGCAATCACAGAGGTCAGACATTTCTTCTGGTTGGCCACCATGTTTGCACACATCTCAGGAGGGATTTTGTCCCACTCTACTTTGTAGATCCTCTCCAAGTCATTAAGGTTTCGAGGCTGATGTTTGGCAACTCAAACCTTCAGCTCCCTCCACATATTTTCTATTGGATTAAGGTCTGGAGATTGGCTAGACCACTCCAGGACCATAATGTGCTTCTTCTTGAGCCACTCCTTTGTTGCCTTGACACTAGTTGTTTGCCCATTGGTAAATGACGGTATAATATTTGATGTGCTCTGTCTCTCTCTCTTTGCTCCCTCTCTCTCCCTGAGCGCCCTCTCCCTCTATGCATTCTCATCCTCTCTCTCTCTCTCTGTGCCATATCTCTCTCTCTCCCTCCTTCTCCCTCCTTCCCTATTTCTCCCTCATTCTCTCTCCCTCTCTCCTTCTTCTCACTCCCCCCTCCCCTCCTTCTTCTCTCTTCCCCCTCCTTCTCTCTCCCATCTCCCCCACATTTCTCATTCCCCCTCTCTCCCCCTCTCCCTCTCTCTCCCTGAGTGCCCTCTCCCACTTTCTCTATGCGCCCTCTGCCTCTCTCTCTGTGCCCTATCTCTCACTCTCTATCTCCCTCCTTCCTTCCTTCCCCATCCTTCCCTATTTCTCTCTCCTCTGTCTCTCCATCCCTCCCTCTCTCCCCACTCCATGTTCTCTCCCACCTTCCCCTCCTTCTCACTCCCCCCCGCCCTCCTTCTCTTTTTCCTCCTCCTTCTTCTCTCTCCCCCCTCCTCTCCTTCTCTCTAACCCCAATGTCTCACCCATATCTCCCCTTATGTTTCTCTCCCACCCTCTCCCATGTCTCTCTACTTCACTGTGTCTTTACCACATTGTCTCTTTCCCCCATGTATCTCTCCCACCCTTTACCTCCCCTGTCTCTTTCCCACCCTTTCCCACATAGGCGTTTGACTCCTTTTTAAATCCTAATGATAACACCCAAATGGCCCTAATCAAAATTTTACATATCTTTTAGTTCTTAATACTGTGTGTGAACAGATTAGTTGCATTATGAAATACTGGAACAATAGCGAACAACTAAAAGCAGTTCTTGACAGACACTGGCATCTACTAACTGGGGATCCAGTCTTATATACATGCATACCAGAAAAAGCATCAATGACGTATAGGAGGGGACAACATTTGGGAGATATTATCACCCATAGCCATTTCACAGGAGGACAAAAAAAAAGCTGGTTACAACAAACCAAGGGCCCATACAAATGTGGCCACTGCAAGGCCTGCAAATTTATTACACCTGAGCAGGCTTTTACACATCCTAGAACTGGCCGTACATACCCTTTAAAAGCATTTTACAATTGTATATCAATGTTCCTTCTGTATATCATGGTTTGCAATTGCAACATGATTTATGTCACTAAGAAGGAGAATATTGGAACAGATCTCCTCTATAAAGAACTGTCTAGACACTCCAGTGGCCCACCACATAAGACTCTATCACAAGAATACATTTGACAATATCTACTTTCATGTCACTGACAACATCAAACCCTTGTTAAGAGGAGGTGACAGTAGAAGACGCCTACTCCAATGTGAAACCATATAGATATACCTGTTAAAGGCTCAAAGTAGGCTCACAGTATTTTCAACAACTAACTAAATGCCTGCCTATTATGAAACATCCTTCAATAGCACAGTCCATGTTTTGAATCAAATTAATATAAACCCTTAGAAAAAAAACTTAGGGGATTCATTAACAAGCCAGAAGTCAAACATGAACAAATATTCCCTAAATCAATTAGGTTGGTATCCCCTCTCCCGATGGAAGAATAACCTCTTTTTTATAGAAGGACTGTTGTATAAAGTGTTTATAAAATGTACATAGGATATTCAAACCATATAATGAAGCACCTCTCCACTAAAAAAGCATTGTTAATACTATAGATCAATTTATAGGATGAAGTCAATATTGGCTTAAAGATTAAAAGCCTAAAGCAACTATATGAATTGGCTAATCAAAAATAGCCAAGAATCATATAGGAATTAATAGACAATCTATATATATTTATTTTATAATGCATAATGCGATGAGTCAAGCAAGCATACTATTGGGTGACTCCAGGACACTATATTCTCTGTTACCCTGTTATTATTACTCATGTTATGTTGGTCCAGCCACTCATGGAGTATTATATAGAGTGGCTTTACTAAAGCTGAAACCACCTATCCTATTACAGTCCACGTTTTGCTACTCACAGAGTACTCACACAGTGACGTAAAAATTACCTTTGAGACAATCAGGGGAAGGCACCCCCGTCTTTAAAAATAAGCCCACAATTCACTTATTAATACCACTTTTTATCCCAGGGGCTCTCCTATGACTTTTTACTATCTCTTTGTATGTATTATGAGGATTGCCTATACAATCTGATACATAGCCCCAATTTGTTGGAGCTTTATACATCGTAGAATCTTATGGAGGATATATGTTTTATATATAAGGGAGATTTTCAAGATATCTGTTGGTCACATTATACAGTGCCTTGCAAAAGTATTCACCCCCTTGACCTTTTTACCTATTTTGTTACATTACAGCCTTAAATTCAATGTTTTGTTAATCTGAATTTTATGTGATGGAGCTCCATAAAGGACTCGCGGCACACTGTTAACCAAACCCGGCCGCGGGGGTACTGTAAGTACCCCGTGGCACCTAACATTAATCCCCCTCTATGCTGGAGGTCCATATCGATCCGAACCCCCGCTGCATTTAAAATTTTAAATATTCCGCCTCGCGTGTCCTGTAAGGACCCGTGCTAAAAAAAAAATATTAAACCCTGCTGCGGGGTTACTATAATTCCCCCAGGCACCTACAATTAACCATATAGCTCATGAGGCTCTATACAGAGCCCCATGAGCCCCTAATTAACCCCATTAATCTTAAAAGGGTCAATACAGACCCTTATGGGATGCTCATTAATCCAATTAGGCCAATAGGGGTCTATATAAACCCCTATATGAAACAAATGAACTCCTATAATAACACTATAAGTGTCATGAGGGTCCTCAAGTCTAAGTACTACACTATTAACCCTAACTATAGCCCATTAACCCCTTAACCCTAACTATACCCCATTAACCCATACTAAACCCTGTTAACCCTATCTAGTCCTATTTAATCCTAACTGGGCCTATCTAACCCTAACTGGGCCTATTTAACCCCATCTGGATCTATTTAACGCTAACTGAGCATTTCTAACCCCATCTTGACCTATTTAACCCTACCTGGTCCTATTTAACCCCATCTGGACCTATTTAACCCCAGTCTAGTCCTATGTAAGCCTATCTAGTCCTATTTATCCTTAACTGGGTCTATTTAACCCTGAATTTACACAGGAAACCCAATCCTACCCTACACTATTAACCCCCACTCTGCCCTGTTAAACCCTACACTATGTACCTACCACCCTAATAAAATCCCTATTACCCCACTAAGTACAGAAAATAAACACCTAATTACAGAAAATAATAAAACCTAGAATTATAGAAAAAAAGGACATTACAGAAAATAAATAAAGGACATTACCAAAATAAAAAAAACAAGATTACCAAAATTAAAAAAAGCTGTTACACAAAATAGAAAAAAGAACTACATACCTGAAAAGAAAATACATGTACAAATAACACATAACATCACATCAATACAATAAATACAGTTACAATACATCAATAAATACAACACAGCTCAAATATACCCCTAACTACATATTATTAGCCCCTAACTACAATACATGAACCCCTAACTACAATACATTGACCCTATCTACAATTAACTAACCCTATCTACAATACGTTAACCCTATCTACAATCAATTAACCCCCTAACTATAATCAATCTAACCCCTAACTAAATACATTACAAAAACCCTAAATCTAACCTAAAATAGAATAATAAAGCCCACTTGCCTTGTCAAATGTCCCTTCGGCAGATCAGCCACCCCTAGGATAAAAGAAACATAAAATGAGTATGAAATTAAACACAACACCAAATTATATCTTCTATACATAGATTGATTCTTGACCCTTATTATAAATATTCTTACCTCAAAGCAACCTCTTTATTGCCCTGTATTAACACCAGATAATATAGGAGGACATCCCTGTTGTATCCCTGTTTATACACTAGCAGAGTTATGCTATTTTAGGTTCAAGTAATACAATTCCTTTTTCTTCGCTTAATTATTACACAGGTGTTAACCACCATGGGATTTCTCTCAATTATCGGATTTAAAAAGGAGCCAAAAAACGATGTGATAATAAATGGATTTATATGATCACTGTCCTTCATATATTCAAGCTTGTCAATATAAATAAGGCATTTGTCCAATACAAAAGGTATAACAATATACTGCAATGCTCATTATTAATCTATACATATAGATTAATAATTACGAGATTACTAGATTACTGGACATTCATGTCTGCTTTACCCTTCAGTTATTATTAAAAATTTACTAAGATCTACATATAGCGCAACATATGCTGAACATGTATGCAGAGGCAGAAGTGAAAAACTTAGAAACCACCTAATACATCAACTTAATCCAAAGAAACACCATCTAAATCACCAAAGAGTTTGCCTCCTTCAAGAACTAAGGGGGCACAACATATATGTAGCTGAACATGTAGAATAAGAAATACATCTTCACAAGGAACAACATGAATTTATGAACAATAAAAAAAAAAAAAAACTCAACTGCCTCTTCCAACAAAGTAACATACACCAGGCACAAGAAGAGAGAAAAGGGATCCAAATACAGTCCTACTAACAGCAACAAAGCATTTCAAACCCCTACCAAATCAAGCAAATACTTTTCCTGAAAACTATACAGAACACACAGTAATTATAAACCTTTCAAACTACCAACTATCACAAGAAGAGGCCGCTGTTCTCTCCAAAGGATTGTCTTTATGTCCAGACATAAAACTAGATACAATACAACTATACTCGGACATGGAATAATTCTTGAGCAGATTGAGACTGGCAGAATTTTTCCACAGCACGGGACATACCACAACATCATTAGATAATAACAAGAAGAAAAAAACCACACACATTTTAAACCACCACTTTGTCATAACACTAAACAGGATAGTTATATAGAAATGGGAGGATCCAGGCGTGGAGCCCTTGCTCACTGTGCCTTAGGGAGTTCAGCTACACCTCACGGATGAGGCCCAATGAAGGCCAAAACCTACGTCTGGGGTTTGCTGTTTCTCCTGTTAGGGTAGTACTGCCTGGTATTTCGTGGCCGGGTCACTCTAGTGAGTGGGACCAGACTGATATACTACAGGATATTTCTCCCTGTAAAGGACACAAGTGGGCTAAAAGAGGTTGCTCTCAGAGTGGCTTATTATGGCCATAGAACTAACCTACTAAGGTTAGTTCGTTCTCTGATTGAGCACTTCTAACTTTGTTTATTAGTTATATAGAAAGCTTTGCCTGAGAACTGTATCCATTATAACAACCAAACACAAAAGAGACTTACATAATCTCACTCTATCAGAAAGAACTGCCATAAACAGTTTAAAAAACAACCCTGACATCACCATCAGACTGGATGATAAAGGCGATACAGTTGTTATTATGAATACTCAGGACTACATAAATGATGCCAACAGACAACTGTCAGACAACACCTACTACAAGAACCAGGACCATACAGAAGAATATGCTATTCAACTTAAGAAACTCATCCAAACATTCCCTAAATCATACCCACCAATCCTACAATTGAGACTGTCTACATGCTGCCAAAAATCCACAAACCAGGCAACCCAGGGAGACCAATTATACAGGTATGGACACACTAACTGAGCAGCTATCTGGCTTTATTGAAAACATCCTTAAACCATTAGTTAGTAACACCCCAGTAGCTATATACACAATACACCACTGACTTTCTCAACAAATTCAGTCAGATTAAAGACCTAACTACTAACACACTGCTTGTCACCATGTATGCAGAGTCTCTTTATAGCAACACCCTACACAAGGATGGCACTGAGGCATGATTTAAGTTTCTTTCAACACACAAAATCATTACTATAACCCTGATAGGGACTGCCATGGGTACTAAAATGGCCCCACAATACGTCAATCTATTTATGGGCAATCTGGAAGAAACATTCTTATCTATATGCATTTACAAACCATACAAATACTACTGTTAAATAGATGATCTGTTCATCATATGGATTGAACAGGTAAACTTTCTGGACACTACCATATCCTTCACCAATGGCACACTCCTCTCATCTGTATGTATTATTATTATTATTATTATCGTTTATTTGTAATGCGCCAACATATTCCGTAGCGCTATACATAAGTTAAGTTACAGGCAATGACAAGTTAAAGATTCACACATTGCAAAGAGTGGATGGCCCTGTCTTTGAGCTTGGAATCCGGTGTCGATAGCGCTTTCCCTAAAGCACCTTGCAGGATTGAAACTCACAGACTTACAATCTAAAGGTTAAAGTTTGTATGTGGTACAGTAGGGAGAGAGTAGTGCTGAGCATGTTAGGGAGGAAGGTTATAGGCTTCTTTAAAGAGGTGCGTTTTTATTGATGTTTTGAAGGATTTAAGGCAGGAGGATAGTCTGGTGAAGCGAGGCAAGGAGTTCCAGAGAATAGGGGCAGCGCGAGAAAAGTCCTGGAGGCAGGAGTGAGAGGAGGTGACAAGAGTGGTAGAAAGAAGAAGGTCGTTAGCAGAACGAAGAGGGCGTGTGGGGGAGTATTTGGAGATGAGAGCAGAGATGTATGGGGGTGCGCTGTTGTTGAGGGCTTTATAAGTTAGGGTCAAGATATTAAACTTTATTCTGGAGGCTAAGGGAAGCCAGTGAAGTGATTGACAAAGAGGAGCTGCCGACACTGAACGATGTGTACTGAAGATGAGTCTGGCGGAGGCATTTATTATGGATTGAAGTGGGGAGAGGCGAGTGATGGGCAGGCCAACAAGGAGCGAGTTGCAATAGTCAAGACGAGAAATCATGAGAGAGTGTATTAGAATCTTAGTAGTGTCTTGTGTAAGGTAATGGCATATTTTGGATATGTTTTTTAGATGGAAAAGACATGATTTGGTTAGAGACTGTATGTGTGGGATGAAAGAGAGGGCAGGGTCCAGTAGAACCCTGAGACAACGGGCTTGGGAGGTGGGAGTGATGATGGCATTGTTGACAGAGAGAGAGATGTGAGGAATTGAAGCTGTAGTAGAGGGTGGGAAGATTAAGAGTTCAGTCTTAGACATGTTGAGTTTCAGATGTTGGGTGGACATCCAAGAGGATATACTAGAGAGGCAGTCGGAGACTTGTGCTAGAAGAGAGGGGGATAGATCTGGTGCTGAGAGATAGATTTGGGTGTCATCTGCATAGAGATGGTACTGGAACCTAAAAGAGTTTATTAGGGTGCCGAGTGAAGATGTGTAGATGGAGAAGAGGAGGGGGCCTAGGACTGATCCTTGGGGTACGCCAATAGACAGGGGGTGAGGAGAAGATGTGCCGGAGAAGGAGACGCTAAATGATCATTCTTGGAGATATGATGAGAACCACAAGAGAGCAGTGTCTCGAATGCCGAGGGAGGAGAGAATGTGGAGTAGAATTGAATGGTCAACTGTGTCAAAGGCGGCAGAGAGATCCAGAAGAAGCAAAATAGAAAAGTGGCCTTTAGACTTGGCGGTGAGCAGGTCATTGGTGACTTTTATGAGGGCTGTCTTAGTGGAGTGTTGGGGCCGAAAGCCGGATTGGAAAGTGTCCAGAAGAGAGTTAGAGGAGATGAAACTGGTAAGGCGGTTATAGACGAGCCGCTCCAGCAGTTTGGAAGCCAGGGGAAGTAGAGAGACAAGGCGATAGTTAGATGCAACGAATGCAGATGCAGATGAAGATGCAGAATCGGATGAGGGTTTCTTGAGAGTGGGTGTAATTATGGCATGTTTTAGAGATGATGGAAAAGTGCCAGTGTTTAGGGAAATGTTGAAGATATGTGTGAGAGCTGGGATTAGTGTAGTAGAGAGGAGAGGGATGAGCTGAGATGGAATAGGATCTGAAGGACAGGTGGTGAGGTGAGAGGATGATATTAGGATGGAGACTTCATCTTCTGTTGCAGGGGTAAAGTAGTTCAGAGTGGCTGTGGGAATGGAGGGGGGGTAGATTGGGTGTTGTTGGTTAGTTGAGTTAGTTGAGAGAGTGAAGTGTGTGTGTCACGGTGAGAGGAGAGTTCATTGTGGATAGATTGAATTTTATGTGTAAAATGGTTGGCAAAGTCTTCAGCCGTGATGGGGAAGTGATGGGGGGAGGTGGTGGGCGGAGGAGAGTATTGAAAGTTGCAAAAATAAATTTTGGGTTAGAGGACAGAATTGATATTAGTGATGTAAAGTACTGCTGTTTGGCCAGGTTGAGGGCAGAGGAGTAGGAACGTAGCATAAACTTGTAGTGAAGAAAATCTGCAGGGGGTATGAGGTGGAACGTACAGCGAGAAGAAAGTAATACACTCACACCACCACCTTGTTTGTTCCCAGGTCTAGGTGTGTGACTGAGGTGAAAACCCCCCTCTGGAGGCTAAGGGAAGCCAGTGAAGTGATTGACAAAGAGGAGCTGCCGACACTGAACGATGTGTACTGAAGATGAGTCTGGCGGAGGCATTTATTATGGATTGAAGTGGGGAGAGGCGAGTGATGGGCAGGCCAACAAGGAGCGAGTTGCAATAGTCAAGACGAGAAATCATGAGAGAGTGTATTAGAATCTTAGTAGTGTCTTGTGTAAGGTAATGGCATATTTTGGATATGTTTTTTAGATGGAAAAGACATGATTTGGTTAGAGACTGTATGTGTGGGATGAAAGAGAGGGCAGGGTCCAGTAGAACCCTGAGACAACGGGCTTGGGAGGTGGGAGTGATGATGGCATTGTTGACAGAGAGAGAGATGTGAGGAATTGAAGCTGTAGTAGAGGGTGGGAAGATTAAGAGTTCAGTCTTAGACATGTTGAGTTTCAGATGTTGGGTGGACATCCAAGAGGATATACTAGAGAGGCAGTCGGAGACTTGTGCTAGAAGAGAGGGGGATAGATCTGGTGCTGAGAGATAGATTTGGGTGTCATCTGCATAGAGATGGTACTGGAACCTAAAAGAGTTTATTAGGGTGCCGAGTGAAGATGTGTAGATGGAGAAGAGGAGGGGGCCTAGGACTGATCCTTGGGGTACGCCAATAGACAGGGGGTGAGGAGAAGATGTGCCGGAGAAGGAGACGCTAAATGATCATTCTTGGAGATATGATGAGAACCACAAGAGAGCAGTGTCTCGAATGCCGAGGGAGGAGAGAATGTGGAGTAGAATTGAATGGTCAACTGTGTCAAAGGCGGCAGAGAGATCCAGAAGAAGCAAAATAGAAAAGTGGCCTTTAGACTTGGCGGTGAGCAGGTCATTGGTGACTTTTATGAGGGCTGTCTCAGTGGAGTGTTGGGGCCGAAAGCCGGATTGGAAAGTGTCCAGAAGAGAGTTAGAGGAGATGAAACTGGTAAGGCGGTTATAGACGAGCCGCTCCAGCAGTTTGGAAGCCAGGGGAAGTAGAGAGACAAGGCGATAGTTAGATGCAACGAATGCAGATGCAGATGAAGATGCAGAATCGGATGAGAGTTTCTTGAGAGTGGGTGTAATTATGGCATGTTTTAGAGATGATGGAAAAGTGCCAGTGTTTAGGGAAATGTTGAAGATATGTGTGAGAGCTGGGATTAGTGTAGTAGAGAGGAGAGGGATGAGCTGAGATGGAATAGGATCTGAAGGACAGGTGGTGAGGTGAGAGGATGATATTAGGATGGAGACTTCATCTTCTGTTGCAGGGGTAAAGTAGTTCAGAGTGGCTGTGGGAATGGAGGGGGGGTAGATTGGGTGTTGTTGGTTAGTTGAGTTAGTTGAGAGAGTGAAGTGTGTGTGTCACGGTGAGAGGAGAGTTCATTGTGGATAGATTGAATTTTATGTGTAAAATGGTTGGCAAAGTCTTCAGCCGTGATGGGGAAGTGATGGGGGGAGGTGGTGGGCGGAGGAGAGTATTGAAAGTTGCAAAAATAAATTTTGGGTTAGAGGACAGAATTGATATTAGTGATGTAAAGTACTGCTGTTTGGCCAGGTTGAGGGCAGAGGAGTAGGAACGTAGCATAAACTTGTAGTGAAGAAAATCTGCAGGGGGTATGAGGTGGAACGTACAGCGAGAAGAAAGTAATACACTCACACCACCACCTTGTTTGTTCCCAGGTCTAGGTGTGTGACTGAGGTGAAAACCCCCATGCGAGAGTGCTGCAGGGGAGGCAGTATCAGAAGAGGAGAGCCAGGTTTCAGTAAGAGCCAGTAGATTAAGGGAGTTGGTAGTGAAAAGGTTGTGAGTGAAAGTGAGTTTATTGCAGATAGATCCTGCGTTCCAGAGAGCACAGGAGAAAGGAAGAGTGGAGGGTTTGTGACAAGTGATGGGTATCAAATTCTGTGTTTTTCTGGTGTTTTCTGCCCTTGGAGTAGAGCGTGGCTGAAAGCAGGTAGAAATGAGGGAGGGACCTGGGTTAGGGCATATGTCTCCAGCAGCTAGCAGAAGGAGGAGTGAGAGTGAGAGAATATGGGAGTGGTACTTACAGTGATGTTTCTGCTTATGAGTGTTGGGGAGGGGATGAGATTGTGATTGGAGAAGAGAGAATAGCTCGTGGGAGCAGAGAAGAGGAGAGGAGAGCAAGGAAGGTGAGATGGTTATAGTATTGGGAGTGTGATATGGATAGGCTGCAAATGAAAGTCTGAGAAAGAGGCAGTAGAAGATCAGGAGGAGAAAAAAGTGAGAGAGCATTTCGACACAGTGTGTAGGTGTAGGGAGTAAATGAGATAAAGGTGTGAGAGTAAAAGAAAAATTGTTAGTGACCGAGATGGGAGAGTAGCTGGGTTGTGTGTAATTATATGTATATGTATATTCTTTTTTTTTGTGTGTATTAAATTAGTTGAATAATTTGAAGCAGGTGATGCTGAGTGAGCAGGTGTAAGTCAGGTGAGTATCTATAAATTGAGACAACGCAAGGGTGGGTGGGAGTGGGGCAGGGAGGGAGGGCAGATAAAGCAGTGTGTGCAAAAAGCCAGATGATAGTTCAAAGATGGTTGCTGGAGGCTGGAACAGAGAAGAGATAGTGAGATATAGTTTGGGGCTAGCCCAGTATTTATGCATTTAAAAGGAGAATTTGTTGCAGACAGATATGAAGGTGTAAAGGGGGTGGGGAGATGGTGGTGGAGAACTACACTGTGAAAGCTTACAATTTAACAAAGTAGTAATAAAGTTACTATGTGAACAAAAATCATATCAGATATGGATATTCCTAATTAATGTTACAGGAGGATACAGTAGAGTCAAAGGTGAATCAATTAGATGGCTGTAGATACCTTGTAGCAGTGTGTGCAAAAAGCCAGATGAGAGTTTAAAGATGGTTGCTGGAGGCTGGAACAGAGAAGAGATAGTTAGATATAGTTTGGGGCTAGCCCAGTATTTATGCATTTAAAAGGAGAATTTGTTGCAGACAGATATGAAGGTGTAAAGGGGGTGGGGAGATGGTGGTGGAGAAATACACTGTGAAAGCTTACAATTTAACAAAGTAGTAATAAAGTTACTATGTGAACAAAAATCATATCAGATATGGATATTCCTAATTAATGTTACAGGAGGATACAGTAGAGTCAAAGGTGAATCAATTAGATGGCTGTAGATACCTTGTAGCAGTGTGTGCAAAAAGCCAGATGAGAGTTTAAAGATGGTTGCTGGAGGCTGGAACAGAGAAGAGATAGTGAGATATAGTTTGGGGCTAGCCCAGTATTTATGCATTTAAAAGGAGCATTTGTTGCAGACAAAATATGAAGGTGTGAAGGGGGTGGAGAGATGGTGGTGGAGAAATACAATGTGGAAGCTTACAATTTAACAAAGTAGTAATAAAGTTACTATGTGAACAGAAATCATATCAGATATGGATATTCCTAATTAATGTTACAGGAGGATACAGTATAATCAAAGGTGAATCAATTAGATGGTTGTAGATACCTTGTAGCAGTGTGTGCAAAAAGCCAGATGAGAGTTTAAAGATGGTTGCTGGAGGCTTGTAGCAGTGTGTACAAAAAGCCAGATGAGAGTTTAAAGATGGTTGCTGGAGGCTTGTAGCAGTGTGTGCAAAAAGCCAGATGAGAGTGTAAAGATGGTTGCTGGAGACTTGTAGCAGTGTGTGCAAAAAGCCAGATGAGAGTTTAAAGATGGTTGCTGGAGGCTTGTAGCAGTGTGTGCAAAAAGCCAGATGAGAGCTTAAAGATGGTTGCTGGAGGCTGGAACAGAGAAGAGAAACCCACAGATAGATGCAGATCCCTACACAGCTGCAGTTTCCATCTGTCCCACACCAAACAAGCCATCATCCATAGTCAAGCTATTAGATACCATTGCATATGCTCATACATTGGAGACCCTGACAAAAAATGTAAAACAATTTTTGAATCTTTCAGACAAAAGGATTACAAGCCCTTTATTATTACCCAGAAAATAGCCTCTGCCATCAAAATACCCAGTGAACACCTGGTAAAATATAAAACAAATGAAACTACTTCATGTATACCTCTAGAGACTACATACCATCCAGCTTTAGAGGAAAATAAGGAAAATTATCAAATGTGTAAAACTATTCCAAAAATATATTCCCCAAACCTCCCATCCTTGCATTTAAATTACCAAACCCGAAACAGAAACTTGTCATAGAAGATTGGCCAGTGAACAAATAAATAGAAAAAATTAAGCTAAATCTTGTAACAAAAGTGCCTGTAAGTTATGTCAATACATTAGTAATGATGACACAGCCACACATAACAACAAGACTTATAACATAATAGGATCATATACATGAACATCCTCCAATGTGGTTTATATAATACAATGTAATATATATATATATATATATATATATATATATATATATATATATATTTATATTTATATATATATATATATAAATAAAACAGGCTGTTACATTGGAGAAACCAGCCAAAAGCGTCACTTAAGGATGAATTTTAACATTCTATAAAAAAGCACAATGAAGACAATTATTGTACCCTCGTTGTAGCCAGAATCATGACTCCATCCAAAACCTACAAATCAAAATACTCAGAGGAAATTTTTAAAAAATCCAAGAGAGAAAAGCATCTGAAACAAAGATGATCACATTCTTCAACACTAAAGATACATAACTTAATATGGACTTAGGTTTTCTAACACATTATCACAATTTTTATGATTTTTTTTATTTTACTATAAAGGATTATCAAGCTTAGTGAGATGTTTGTCCAACAGAAAGGATATCACTGTGGACTACAGTGCTCTTTTTTCTTGTATATATTGATGTATATGTGTATGTAGTATGTGTATATATGTTCCCTATACTATGTTGTGTTGATTCCCCCTATATGTATTTACCTGATGTCAGATGCTGTCTCCACTCTGTCTGCAACTGCTGTTTATATGTATGTCAGTATTGCTTCAGACTTGATCAAGAGAGGTCAAACCTCCTGAAAGCTTGTCAATAAATAAGTTGTTTGTCCAATATAAAATGTAGCTCAATATACTGCAATACTCATTAATATACACATTATATATACAGTATATATATATATATATATATATATATATATATATATATATATATATATTATATCTAATTTATGGTGGGCAAAAGAGCTATAGAAGCCCTTCCCCTTAAAGTAGAACAGTAAATAAATAGTACACTTGTGTTCACATTTAAACGTCTTAAATTAAAAAACTTGTTTCCTGCTCAGAATTTAGAGAAATACAGTTATTACACTGCGTTCTTGGAACCTGGTAAGGAACATACAAATGTGCCAACAAAGGTTTCACGCTTTAATCCAAATACCATTTCAAACATGGCTCCTTTTAAGCATATGCCTGCTTTATTACACAGCTTTAACCAAGCCCAGGATGAATTATGCACAAGCCAGGAAACTTCCCACAGACAGCACAGTTTTGCGTTTACTGCTTCTCATCAGTGTGGGGCCAGTTCCTAGCTTGTGTAGTAGATTTTGTGGGGTGCTAGTTTACTACAACAATCATTTAATTTAAGGTGGGCAAAAGAGCGATAGAAGCCCTCCACCGTACAGTAAATAAATAGTACTTCTGTGTTCACATTTGAACATTCAACACAATAGAGAAAGCCTTACTTGTGTTCCAGTCAGCTTGTGGGGCATACCATAGCCCCCCAGACAGGAGGTCTCCGAAATGAGACACAGGGAAATCCTTATATAAATCCACCCTTTTGTCTGATGCTGATTCTGTATGCTTTAATTATATTTATCCATCTGAACCAGAATGTTGGTGTCACCCCTAGTGGCCTTGTATTATTAATTTTAATGGGTTTCTAATAAAGTTCCTGATTTCCCCCCTATTTCCATATTTGAACATCTACAATAGGTTAAAAAAAAAACATATTTTCTTCTCAGAATTTCAAGAAATACAGTTATTCCACTGCATTCTGGGAACCTAGGCAGGGCCATGCAAATGTGCCCACAAATGCTTGTAATCCAATACCATTTTAAACATGGCTTCCTTTAAGCATGTGCTTGCTTTATTATACAGCTTTAAGCAAAGTCCCAGATGGATTATGCATAAGCCAGAAAACACACCCACAGACAGCTGTTTCAAGGTTACTGCCTTTCATCCGTGTGTGTGTATATATATATATATACATACAGTCAGGTCCATAAATATTGGGACATCGACACAATTCTAAACTTTTTGGCTCTATACACCACCAAAATGGATTTTAAATGAAACTAACAAGATGTGCTTTAACTGCAGACTTTAAGCTTTAATTTGAGGGTATTTACATCCAAATCAGGTGAACGGTGTAGGAATTACAACAGTTTGTATATGTGCCTCCCACTTTTTAAGGGACCAAAAGTAATGGGACAATTGGCTGCTCAGCTGTTCCATGGCCAAAGAGCAGATACAAGCTCCAGTGTTCATTTCAAGTGTGCTATTTGCATTTGTTGCTGTTAACTCTCAATATGGGATCCAAAGAGCTGTCACTATCAGTGAAGCAAGCCATCATTAGGCTGAAAAAACAAAACAAACCCATCAGAGAGATGGCAAAAACATTAGGTGTGGCCAAATCAACTGTTTGGCACATCCTTAAAAAGAAAGAACGCACTGGTGAGCTCAGCAACACCAAAAGACCCAGAAGACCACGGAAAACAACTGTGGTGGATGACCGAAGAATTATTTCCCTGGTGAAGAATACACCCTTCACAACAGTTGGCCAGATCAAGAACACTCTCCAGAAGGTAGGTGTATGTGTGTCAAAGTCAACAATCAAGAGAAGACTTCACCAGAGTAAATACAGAGGGTTCACCACAAGATGTAAACCATTGGTGAGCCTCAAAAACAGGAAGGCCAGATTAGAGTTTTCCAAACAACACCTAAAAAAGCCTTCACAGTTCTGGAACAACATCCTATGGACAGATGAGACTAAGATCAACTTGTACCAGACTGATGGGAAGAGAAGAGTATGGAGACAGAAAGGAACTGCTCATGATCCAAAGCATACCACCTCATCAGTGAAGCATGGTGGTGGTAGTGTCATGGCGTGGGCATGTATGGCTGCCAATGGAACTGGTTCTCTTCAAATTATTGATGATGTGACTGCTGACAAAAGCAGCAGGATGAATTCTGAAGTGTTTCGGGCAATATTATCTGCTCATATTCAGCCAAATGCTTCAGAACTCATTGGACGGCGCTTCACAGTGCAGATGGATAATGACCCGAAGCTTACTGCAAAAGCAACCAAAGAGTTTTTTAAGGGAAAGAAGTGGAATGTTATGCAATGGCCAAGTCAATCACCTGATCTGAATCCGATTGAGCATGCATTTCACTTGCTGAAGACAAAACTGAAGGGAAAATGCCCCAAGAACAAGCAGGAACTGAAGACAGTTGCAATAGAGGTCTGGCAGAGCATCACCAGGGATGAAACCCAGCGTCTGGTGATGTCTATGCGTTCCAGACTTTCATTCTGTAATTGACTGCAAAGGATTTGCAACCAAGTATTGAAAAGTGAAAGTTTGTTTTATGACTTAATCTGTCCCATTACTTTTGGTCCCTTAAAAAGTGGGAGGCACATATACAAACTGTTGTAATTCCGACACCGTTCACCTGATTTGGATGTAAATACCCTCAAATTAAAGCTGAAAGTCTGCAGTTAAAGCACATCTTGTTCGTTTCATTTCAAATCCATTGTGGTGGTGTATAGAGCCAAAAATATTAGAATTATGTCGATGTCCCAATATTTATGGACCTGACTCAGGTCGTTAGCTGCACTTGGGCAGCTCTGATTTAAGACCGCCCCTGGAATATGGGAGCGGCTGCTTATGTGCTGACTGTTTGCAGTTTCTCTAACCTGGAGAAAGACACACACAGTGAGACCACAGACTACAGCTTATGACCACTTGGAGCAGAGTAGGGAGCTGAAAGTCTGAAGAAATATACAAGTCAGTGATTTTACAAACTATTGGACTATTTGTTTTGCTCCACCTAGGTTTATTTGAATGAGAACTGGTTAGTGAGAAAACTGTTTATTAACTGTTTATTGATACAGTGGGTGCTTTTGAGGAAGTTAGGATTATTAATTTTCATTGACTTGTATTGGTTTGTTATTTTTGTATCACTGGTTAAATTTTAGTAAAATTTGAAAAAGTGTATGCGGCCTTGTGCTGGGTTACTCAATCAATGTGCCTGAAACACTGGAAATAATCCAGAGGAGACTGGTAACATGTCACATGTGGTGTTAGAAGTACGTTAGAGATGGAATAACTTGTAAAAAGCCCTGGTACAAGCCAATGCATGCTGACAAGAAACTACACCACACTTGCTGGGACAAGGTGCACAAGACATAAAAGTTCAGATGGAAGCAAACCAATAGATTTTGTCCCAGCTGCAGCACCTGATCCTTGCAGAAACTTCTGTGATTTTTGAAACCAGTGGCAATAGTAAAGCTAATCTCTTCCTACAGAAAATGACTAGTGAAGATGATGTGGAAGTAAACCCCTGACCTTTGAACCAGACCTTTGAAAGAATTGTCACTGGTATATATGGACTTTTTCTTAATGGACTCTTTTCCTTTAGGGGAGAAGAAGAAAAAAAAAACACAACACAAATTGGGATTGATAACCCTTTATTTAACCTCCCAGTTCTTAGGATCTCAGCCTTATGATAGATGACTGGTAAAGGAATATAATCAATAACATCCGTAGGTCACCATTGTAGACCCCTCAATCCAGCAACACTGTCAATCTATAAGACCATAGCATTTGTTAATAGGTGGAGGTAAAGGAATCAGTTGCTTGCTGTTTTTGCCCTTGCAACCCAATATCAATATAAACCTCCTATGCGGTGGGTTGTATCATAGCCATTTCCTGCATATTTCCACCTCATATTTGGCACTTTAGGTGATCTTTAATTATGTCCCTTGGAATCCTCCTAAATGTGTTTTATGTTACCCTGAAGATGATGAAATATGTAGGGGAAGTTGCATTTAACTTCAAATTTGAGCTAGCTGTAAGTACACCTCTGCTGTGTCAAGGCTTGAGGTCACTTTACTTGTTTCAAGTACAGCTTGATAGGCCCTATATGGATGAAAGTGTTAAATGCCAACCAGCTAGAATTAAATAGAACTGAGTCACTTAGGTTAACGCCAAGTGCACTTCTGCTCCTCTTATCTACTTGCAGTGTGTAAAGTTCAGTTATAAGCGGAGTCCTGAGTTTTTCCCTTAACTGTGAGCTATTATATGCAGTCCATTCCAATGAGAATTACATCCCGAACATCATAGTGCTTCCGGCCAGTAATGGACTTTTACCAGTTTTTATCTTATTATCTTTTTATCAAGTTCCACATTAAAGTGACCCTATGGGCTCTGTGCTTACTTTAGTTGCCAGCTCCTTTCGGGACAGAAGCTGTGTATTAAAGTCCTTAATTTATAGAGAAGTGTTTGTGTAGACCCAGGTACTATACATATATGTCGTGTGGAGGGAAGGACTCACTGTGTGCTGGACTCTTCACATGGAACACCCGTTGTTCTGCAGCTCGCTCGCAGAGACCATCTCCTCCTGCGTGCCCCGCTGTCTCGATAGCGTGTGCTGACTCCTGACCTTGCTCACTCCACACTTTTAGTCTAAAGATGCTGCGGGGATTTCCCCTGTGCCTCCTCTCTCACTGTACAGCACTGTGCAAAATGGGGAGGACTGGTATACCACAGCTGGGCATCACATAACCATCCAGGATACAATGTAACCGGTTTGGCGTTCCATAGCATATCAGCGTGGTTGTGCACACCACAACGCAATCACCACTCTGTTTCCACACCTCTCTTCCCCATCAGGACATTCTCAGCAGCCCTTCGGTAGGTGTTTCAAGGTTGACTGCTCTGAAAGCACAGCTCAATGTCCAAGCATCTTGCCCCGATTAGCGCGCCATGCTAATTGTGTACTGGCCGTGGCCTGAGACCAACAATGCTTAGGGGTTAATTAATTGAAGTTAGGGGGATAAATTGATTGTATTTAGGTGGTTAAATTAATGGTATTTAGATGGTTAAATTAATCGTAGTTAGGGTGTTAAATTGATTGTAGTTAGGGGGTTAAATTGAATGTATTGTATGTATTATTGTCTGAAATGCTTTGTATGTATAAAGTCTTATGAGTGATGGGGGTTAATTAGGGGCTCATGGGGCTCTGTATAGAGCCCCATGAGTGATAGGGTTAATTAGGTTAATATAGAGCCCCATGAGTGATAGGGTTAATTTTTATTTAGCGCGGTCCTTTAAGGACCTGCAAGGCGGGATATTTGAATTTTGAATGCAGCGGAGGTCCCGGTCAGGACCCCCGCTGCAAGGGGTAATGTAAGAACCATGCAGGGGTCCTGATGGGGACCCACAGCATTTGGGGGGGTTCATTTCAGGTGCCGGGGGTTACTTACAGTACCCCTGCTGCTGGCATGTACTATTTGTGTGACGTGGGCCCTTAAAGGACTTGCGGGGGGAATTTAAACTTTTTAAATGCATTGGGGCCCATATTGCAAGGGTTAATGTGGGGACGTTGCGGGGGTCCTGATGGGGACCCCCAGCATGAGGTTCATGTGGGTACCCCCGCAGGGGTCCGATTGGCACCCCTGCAGCAGGGATACATATTGGGAGGCTGACAGAGCACTCGCAGCTTTGAGTACCATCATGATGATGGTCTCAACTCCCATTGGCTATTGGTAAGCAGTAGCGGCGGCCTTGCAGTAGCAAGCCCAGCTCTGCTTACATCGGAAACATTGGAAGACATGAGCGTGTCGGCGAGTAAGTTGCGACCTTGCAATTGAATGAGGCTAATAATCAGCAAACACTGTCACGTGCTTCTATTCTGAAGAACTGGGAGATTTAGCGCCCATTGTACAAACAGAGAATAACTGATGCAATGTAACATGGGAGAGCACCAGTTCAATTGTAACCTGATCAATTTGGTGGTAGCAGCAGAAAAGATTCACCAATTTATCAAAAGCATAAAAAGTAATGATAAAGAAACCGATGTGTTAATTGATTCAGGAAAAGTGCAGTAACTTACTTTTCAGGCAAAATCACAAAGCCTAGTAAAATAAAAACATCTAATAAAATTGGCATAAAATGAGTATATGTAACAGTGAATCGCTACCTTACAAGTACAGCAACACTGGAAGTAAGTGGGAAGAAGATGACAATAATTGCGCCAATCGTCACTAACCTGCCTTATCCTATCCTGCTAGGCAAGGATTTTTCCATTTTGGAAAACATCATCCAAACCAACAAATGGGAACCATAGAAAAGCCTGAAGAGAAAACTCCTATGAAAACAATCATGTTTTGGGAATTTGGTAATAGAAGTAAATAGTGTACCTGATCCTGGAAGAAAGACGAACCAAGGCCCAAACTTTATTCTACAGAATGATCTGCTTTACAGAATTTTCCTTTCAGGTGGTGAGTAACTTCTGTTCCCTAAAACATAGAATAGAATAGCCATAGGCCTGCTTGGAGGACACCTTGTAAGTGCCAAAACATTGGAATGAATTATAAAGTTCTTTTATATGCCATGTGTATATGCAGAAGTGGCTTAGTATTACACTTCTTGTCCAAAATTCCAGATGACCGCACCTTGACCTGAACTGCAAGCCCCACTGATACAATTACCAATAATTGAGGAGCCTTTTGCAAGGTTAGCTATGGGGTACATGTGACCCCTTATGGCCCCCTGTGGCCCCTGCTGAACTCCTGTGGGGCCCCTGTGGCCCCCCTGTGCTTCCTGCAGGCCCTGTGGCCCCTTGGACCCTTATGCCACCACTGACCTACTGTGGGTCCCCTGAAGTCCCTTTATGGCTCACTGTGCCCCCCCCAACAGGCCCCAGGGGCCCTCAGTGCCCCCTGCATGCCCTGTGGCCCCTTATGGCCCCTGCAGACCTATTGTGGCCCATCACTGACCTCTGCGGCCTCCCTCACCCACTGTGTTCCCCCTCAGCCTCCTGTGGCCCCTTGTGGTCTCCTGTGGCCTCCCTCGGCCCCCTGTGGACCTCGTAGCCCCCTGTGGCCTCCTACAGCCCCTTGTGGCTCCCTTCATTTTTGCTGGGCCATGTGGCCCTTGTGTGTACATGGATGTTCCCCGTCAAACCTCTGTGGAGCCTTCTCGGCCCTCTGGCCTGCTGTGGCCCCTTCTCTCGCCAGGAAGTAGAGAACAGCAACAGGCAGGCAAGAAAGTATTTATATAAGTGTATAATTATGTATATATATATATATATATATATATATATACACATACACATATGCAGTGGATATAAAATGTCTACACACCCCTGTTAAAATGTCAGGTTTCTGTGGTGTAAAAAAAATTGACAAAGATAAATCATTTCAGAACTTTTTTCACCTTTAATGTGACCTATAAACTGTACAACTCAATTGAAAAACAAACTGAAATCTTTTAGGTGGAGGGAAGAAAAAAAATTATAATAATGTGGTTGCATAAGTCTGCACACCCTCTTATAACTGGGGATGTAGCTGTGTTCAGAATTAAGCAAACACATTCCAAATCGTGTTAAATAGGAGTCAGCATACACCTGCCATCATTTAAAGTGCCTCTGATTAATCCCAAATAAAGTTCAGCTGCTCTAGTTGGTCTTTCCTGAAATTTTCTTAGTCGCATCCCACAGCAAAAGTCCTGGTCCACAGAGAGCTTCCAAAGCATCAGAGGGATCCCATTGTTAAAAGGTATCAATCAGGAGAAGGGTACAAAAGAATTTCCAAAGCATTAGATATACCATGGAACACAGTGAAGACAGTCATCATCAAGTGGAGAAAATATGGCACAACAGTTACATTACCAAAAACTGGAGCTCCCTCCAAAATTGATGAAAACACGAGAAGAAAACTGGTCTGGGAGGCTACCAAGAGGCCTACAGCAACATCAAAAGAGCTGCAGGAATATCTGGCAAGTACTGGCTGTGTAGTACATGTGACACCAATCTTCTGTATTATTCATATGTCTGGGCTATGGGGTAGAGTGGCAAGACGAAAGCCTTTTCATATGAAGAAAAACATCCAAGCCAGGCTACATTTTGCAAAAACACATCTGAAGTCTCCCAAAAGCATGTGGGAAAAGGTGTTATGCTCTGATGAACCCAAGTCAGCGAGTTTCAATCCTGTAAGGTGCTTTAGGGAAAGCGCTATGGACACCGGATTCCAAGCTCAAAGACAGGGCCATTCACTCTTTGCAATGTGTGAATCTTGAACTTGTCATTGCCTGTAACTTAACTTATGTATAGCGCTACGGAATATGTTGGCGTGTTACAAATAAACGATAATAATAATAATAAAGGTTTTTGGCCATAATTCCAAAAGATATGTTTGGTGCAAAAACAACACTGCACATCACCAAAAGAACACCATACCCACAGTGAAGCATGGTGGTGGCAGTATCATGCTTTGGGGCTGTTTTTCTTCAGCTGGAACTGGAGCCTTAGTTAAGATAGAGGGAATTATGAACAGTTCCAAATACCAGTCAATATTGGCACAAAACCTTCAGACTTCTGCTAGAAAGCTGAACATGAAGAGGAACTTCATCTTTCAGCATGACAACGACCCAAAGCATACATCCAAATCAACAAAGGAATGGCTTCACCAGAAGAAGATTAAAGTTTTGTAATGGCCCAGCCAGAGCCCAGACCTGAATCTGATTGAAAATCTGTGGGGTGATCTGAAGAGGGCTGTGCACGTGAAATGCCCTCGCATTCTGACAGATTTGGAGTGTTTTTGCAAAGAAGAGTGGGCAAATCTTGCCAAGTCAAAATGTGCCAACAAAGTATTAGTTTAAGGGTGTGCATACTTATGCAACCATATTATTTTATTTTTATATTTTTTCCCTCTACCTAAAATACCTAAAAGATTTCAGTTTGTTTTTCAATTGAGTTGTAAAGTTTATAGGTCACATTAAAGGTGGAAAAATTCTGAAATTATTTATCTTTGTCTAATTTTTTTACAGCACCAAAACCTGACATTTTAACAGGGTTGTGTAGACTTTTTATATACAGTATATACTAGCGACTTGCCTGTCAAAAAATTACGGCATTGAGATGTGTAGTTTTGTAAATTTGTTTAGTTAGTAATGTACGTATTTGAGACTTGTAAGCTTTTAGTTATGTGGAAATAAGTACAATTCTTATATTAAAAATGTTTATTTGTGGAACATTTTCTTTTCTTGTTGAGTAACTGTTAAAGAGTTTTGTAGTAAAAGTATTAACATTTGAATGTAAGAACAGTTGAACTATAGATTAATCAGTATTGTAAACTTGAACTAATGGTTTTTTAACATTAAACTTGTAGCTCAAGAACTGTTAACTTAAATATACATTGAATCCAGAGGAAGGCAAACAGTAAAACCCCTCTTTGAAACTTAGCCAATTGTATCAAAGCCGAATTTTTTTTTAAGTTCCTTCCTGACCCCATTAACTGGCGATCAGATTACTCCCTGGATTAATGTTTAACATGAAATACAACATTTACATTGTGCGTGAAAACATGCTTGTGCTCTTAACATGAACTTTATAATATGTCTAAGTAAGGAACTTTAAAGTATTTTTTGTGAAACTTGAACTTTCTTATCTGTCTAAGTAAGGAACTTTAAAGTAATTTTTGTCAAACTTGTAACAGTAACATAGTTAATTAACATTTGAACAGAATTTTTTCAAATAATGCAAGCCAAGTATTTTGTGGGGCTAATCATGCATAAACAGTACTTCCATGAATTATAACTGAATTCTTTATTGGTAGTTTTCAATGGTTGACCTTTGTTTGTTAGTGTAGTAATTGTTTAAAATGGCACATAGAGTTTCCTCTGTGGAAAAGTGGTTCTCTAAAAAGAGAACGCGAGACCTTAAAGTTCGTCCGCGATGTGTAACCACTGTTCTCTATGTGTTTTGCCATTGTATTGAGTTTAATATGGAAATATTGGTGGTGTACAAATAATTTGAGTGGCGTAAAAAATATTTTTTGAAAGAAACGGACTGTTGTCTGTAATTTTTCTGATTTTTTGTGGTTAGATTGTGCTTGAGTTGATTTTTGAGTTTTGTTTTAAATTAGTTTGGCATGGGTTTTGTTTGTTTGATTGAAAGTTACAGTACTTCATAGTAGACAATGTTTTTAGTAAAAATGCATCCATCTTCTATTAAATCACCTTGACTTTCATTGTTTTTCAATGTAAACTTTAATAGCCTGTGGATTTTCGCACCGTGTTAAGGCAACGTACAATTGGCCATGTGCAAATACTAGTTATTCTAAGAAAATACCCACAGATTTGAAAGTTTGTCCTTGTGATTTATTAATGGTCATGGCAAATGCCATAATGATGGGAAATTGTCTTCTTTGAAGTATAAAAGGGAGGCTACTTTTACTTGGTGCTAAATATCTCCTTGGTATGAAAACTCTCTCTCCTTTATGCGTACCAGTTAAAATTTCATCATCTATGAAATGGTCCTTTAATTGTTGAACAATTAATCTTGTTCCATTGCATAGGCCTTTTTTTGGGTTCATATTTCGCAGTAACATGACAATTGCACCTTTCTTTAGCTGCAAAATATGTGGTGGTATTCCAGAAGGAGTTAATGAGTTTATGAATTCAGTGGAAAAGTTTGCCTGACTTTCTTTGTCATCAGCAAGTAGAGAATCAGCACTGTGATAATTTCTTTGGGGTGCATTCATTTTTTTAAATATTTCATTATTGAGGACCAATGCATCCTTATTTTTGCATGTTAGTATGACTTGGTTGGCAAGTTCAGAATTGTCCTGGTTATTTAGTGTACTTTCAAATATAGCTGATATAAGATCTTGTTGACAAATCATATGAGGTGGGATGTGCACGGTGTCATCAGTTAAATTGGGTTTTTTTCTGTTTTTCCTTCTCCAATTTTAAAAAGCCAATCATTGAAATCATTTTGTCCTTCTGATCTCATATTTTGTTGTAATTGAAGATGGGTAAAATGTTTCCATAGTGTACTTAACTTTATACAGGTTTTGATAATGTTGGTTCGATTTCCATGTACAACGACAGGTAATGTTTGTCTAAAATCGCCACCTAACAACATTACCTTTCCACCAAATGGAAAAGTATTATCCATGACTTCACAAAGTAAACGGTCAATACATTGGAAGGCATAGCATGAAATCATTGTAGCCTCATCTATTATAATTAATTTACTTTTTTGCATTTTTTTTGCTTGTAATGATATAATTCGAATGACACTGATGTTTCTAAAATAGGCACTGGCAGTTTAAATCCACTATGCACAGTTCTTCCACCTTCTAACAAAAGTGCAGCAATTCCAGTGATGCTAAATGCAAGTGCTATTTGACCTTGTGCTCGTACAAAACTCATTAATAAATTATATAGATAGGTTTTTCTTGATCCGCCAGGTCCATCAAGATAGAAATAACGCTCTTTGACTATGTCATCATCTAGTGCATTTTTGATGGCATTAAATGCTTGCAATTGTAATATATTTACATTACTTTGTACTTTCTGCTTGTAGTTGAATGTCATAGTCTTCAAAGTTTATGTCGTCTATAAGACATGGATCAGGCAGAATAAAACTTGCACAGCTTAATCCATGAGTTAAAAATACTTCTTGGATTTCCATTAATGCTTTTAAGTGTGCAATGGGTTCATTGTATCGTTGCATAAAGTCTTCAGACATATTACTTTTAAATGTGTCCCACAAAGCTAATGCATTTGGAGCATTTGAGAAGATATTTGCAGATTGTGAGGTTTTAAATTGGGAAGTAATTCTCCTCTGAAGTAACGGCATATCCAGTCACACTGTACATCACCTGAGGAGAAATGTAGAATTTTCTGGAAAGTGTGCAGTATTTATAAACTTTTAGGTGCTTGAAACCGTTAGAACGCAATACGCATGCGCTATTTGCGTTCCAGCGTGAAATTGGCGTTCCAGCCGCCATTTCGTGGCTAATAGTTGTGTGTTTCATGTAAAATGGTGGGTAATAGCAGTGTGGTACGTGCCACATAGTGTGTGTCACGTGCCTCGGGAATGGGTCTGGAGCGTTCGTTCCGTTTTGCGAGTAAGTGTAGTAGTTTTGCATCCTTAGCCTTGTTTTCGTTTGATTCAGCTGCCATTTTTTCCTCTCACTTAGCTGATTTTCGAGTGTCTAAACTCTTTTATTTCGAGTTTAATTGAGCTGTAACTTCACTTTTCGAGGTCCTCGGTGCTGTAGGTAAGCTTTTTATGCATTTGTTGTGTGTATTTTAATGTTTTTAATGTTTTCATATGCGCAGCGAGGGCCGCACACACACTTATATATTTTGTAGCGACTTGCCCGTCAAAAAATTACAGCAATAAAATTATAAAGCTGGAATGCTGTTTGTGACAATGTGAGTGTACTGGGTGGCTCAACTATATAGACCGCTAAAGCACACTAATAAACCCATGTACCGTATTGGTCCGAATATAAGCCGTACCCGCATATAAGCCGCACCTGTAAAATTGAAGGGGAAAAATAGAAAAAAGATAGTACTCAAATATAAGCCGCACCCTTGATAATGGAGAGAAAGAGACAAAAGTCAATTAGATTCAGGGAATAAAAAAAAATGATTTTATTTTACCATATACGGTATCCAGTATTTGGAAAACATTATACGGTAACTCCTTAGGCAGGTTGTCAATATTAAATATCAACAGAAAGTTAAGGTAACATCAAACATAAGGTAGCAAGTAAGGTAACAAGGAAACTTTCTACTTAGGTCAGGTAACATATTTTAGTGTAATTGGCCTATTCACAGCCATCACAGTCATCACTGGTGTCACTACTCACTTCGTCACCGGTATTCACTTCATCACTGTCACGGTTTTCTTCATTCTCCTCTCATAGCAAGTTGTCCTCGCTACCAACCAATGCATTTGACACGCAGCATTTTTTGAACACCCTGATGATGGACTTAGATGATATACTGGACCATGAAGTGAGAATGCATTGGCACAGAAGTGTCACTGACGGCTTCTTAATCTTGCCAGATGGTGTAAGAGCATGATACCCTTCCCAAAGCCAATCTGAATACTGCTTGCGAAGGTTGTCTTTCAATGGCTTGTTCACAATGACATCAAGCACTTGTAGCTTTGAAGTCATGCCACCTGGTATAACAATGAGATCTGTCTTCTGTGCAGCAAGTTTATTTTTCACTTCAGGAGTGAGATGACCCTTAAAAGCATCTAAGACTAGCGTGGCTCTCTTAGTGAGCAGTGCTCCAGGTCTGCAGTTCCAAACTACAGACAGCCAGCCAGTCAACCGTAAGTTCCGTCGTCATCCAGCCTTTTTCCTGGCAACGAATCACTAAGCCCTCAGGAATGTTTTCTTTGGGCAAAGTTTTTCGCTTCAGAATAACATAGGGGAGGTAACTTTCCTCTGTCAGCAGTAACAGCGAACATCACCATTACTCTGAGTTTTTCATTGCCAGTTGTTCTTAAGGTGACACCTTTTGCCCCTTTATGGTCTACTGTTGTATTGCTTGGCATGTCAAAATATATGGGCGTCTCGTCAGCATTGCCCATCTGGTCCAATGGGTATGAGTGACGCTGCCGCAATTGGATGACATACCGCTGGAAACTAGTCAGTTTCTCCTCAAAAGAGCGAGACCATCTCTGCATAAAACGACGGCACCAACCAATGCTTGCACGAAATTCCCTCTTATTTATTTTTATGGTTTTTGCAATTTCTAAGGCCTTCAGGTGGATTACTTCATGTGAAATAGGCATCCCAGCTTCAAGTTCTGGATATTTGTCCCCTGAAAGATTTTCTGGTGGAAACTGAATTTTTCAATTTCTGCTCTGAGGCAACCCAACGTCGCACTTTGAATTCATCCAATCCATATTTTTTTCCAGCTTCTCTGTTGCTTGTTGTTTTTGCATAATTAACAACTGCAAGTTTGAAACTTGGCACCCTCAACTCGCAATTGCGCAAAATCGGCAGTAATTTTAAGTTCCCGAATATAATCCGCACCCGTAACTCACAAATCGGCTGTCAAATTGGCTGATCTGAAGGTAGATCTGCTAAGGTAAGTGGTCTTAATAATTGTATTTTAGCTTAGATTTAGGTTTGGGTAGGTAGATAGGATTTATTGTATTTTACATAGAGAGGATGCATGTAGGTTAGGATTTATTGTATTTTAGATAGAGGGGATGTATGTATGTTAGGATTTATTTTATTTTAGATGGGGGGTATGTATGTTAGCTAGGATTTATTGTATTTTATGTAGAGGAGGATGTATGTATGTTAGATAGTATTTATTGTATTTTAGATAGGTAGGTATTGTATTTTTTTTGTATTGTATTGTAATGTAATGTATACATATATTGTATGCCATTCCTTTTCCGGTGTGTAATGTTTTTTTTTTAACCTTCTGTAGTGTGTGTGTTTGTGTGTGTGTGTGGGGGGGGGGGGGTTGTATATTATATTATTTTGTGTAATTATTGGAGTGGTGGGGTTTATTAGAGGGTAGGTAGGTAGTGTAGGTAGGTAGTGTAGGTGTTAATAGGTTAGTGTAGAGGGGGGTTAGTTTAGATGTAACATTTTATTGGGGGGGTATAGTGCAGTGTAGCGTTTGTAGCAAGTGTCATGCGGGTTCTTGAGGACCCTCACAGCACTTCTGAGGTTAATGTTAGGGTTGTAACTGCCCCATGAGGGTCTTGATATACCCTTATGGGACTGATGGGGTTAAATATAGGCTTATGAGGGTCTGTATAGACCCACATAACAGACAGGATTAAATAGGCTTAGAGGGGTTTAAACAGAAGCATTTATGGTTACTTAGGTACTGTTAGGGTTAAATGTGTAGTGTTAGGATTTTATAGTGTCAGGGTTGGGTTGATGGGGTATAGTTAGGGTTAATAGTGTAGTGGTTACACTTTGTATAATGAGGGTCCTGGATGACCCTCATGGCACTTATAGTGTTAATATATGGATTAATTAGTGTCCTATAGGGGTCTATATAGACCCCTATTGGACTGATAGAGTTAATTATTGGCTTATGTGGATCTGTATTGACCTCCATGAGTGACAGGGTTAATGAAGGGCTTATGGGGGTCCTGATTGACCTCTACGAGTGACAAGGTTAATTAAGGGCTTATGGGGGTATGCATTGACCCCTATGAGTGACAGGGTAAATTAATGGATTATGGGGGTCTGTACTGACCCCCTTATAATTGACAGGGTTAATTATTGGCTTATGGGGTCTGTATTGACCCCCATGAGTTACAGGGTTAAGGGGTTATGGGGGTCCTGATTGACCCCCATAAATGACAGGGTTAATGAAGGGCTTGTAGGGGTCTGTATTAACCCTGTCACTCATGGGGGTCAAGGGGCTATGGGGGTCTTAATTGACCCCCATGAGTGACAGGGTTAATTAAGGGGTTATGGGGGTCTTGATTGACCCTCATGAGTGACAGGGTTAATTAAGGGGTTATGGGGGTCCTGACAGGGTTAATTATTGGATTATGGGGGTCTGTATTGACCCCCATGAGTGAGATGGTTATTTAGGGGCTCATGGGGCTATGTATGGAGCCCCAAGAGTGATAGGGATAATTGTTATTTTTCGCGTGTCCTTAAAGTACTGTAAAAGTCCTTAAAGGTCCCGCAAGGCGGGAAATTCTAATTTTAATTTCAGCAGGGGTTACCGATCGCATGCGAGCGGGGACCCGCACTTCAAGGCTTAATGTGGGGTTAATGTGTGGACCCTCCGGGAGTCCCAATGTGGACACCCAGCACTAAGGGTTTAATGTTAGGTGCCGGTGGGGGTACTTACAGTACCCCCGCTGCCGGCCTTAATATTTGTGTGCCGCGGGCCCTTTAAGGAGCCACAACATTGAATTTATAGGTTTTAAATGCAGAGGGGGACACTGCAAGGATCAATGTTGGGAAATTGAGGGAAGTCCCCCATGGAGACCCTCAGCATGGGCTTAATGTAGGCACACTGCAAGGGGTTAATGTGGGGTCTGGAGCTTATTTCAGATCTCTTGGGAAAGGTTGTACGTGTTTAGCAGTGTATTTCGCGGTCCTGGGACGTGGAGCCTCGTTTTAATTTTTTTCGGCCACCACTTTTTTTCTTGCTTAGGTGATTTTCGAGTGGCGAAACTGGGGAAATTGTGGTTATATTGGCGTTGAACCTCATTTGTAGAGGTCCTGGCTGTCCCCCTGTGCTGTCTGTGATTTTTTTTTTAATGATTATTGTGTTTGTTTGTGTTTTGGTGTTGTGGGTGTTGTGGTTTGCGTGGTTACGTGTTTGTTTTACGGGTCGTAATTTTGGGTCTCAGGGTAATGTTTTTTTTCTAAGTGCCGCAAGTCGTAATTCTAGGTCGCAGCCAATGAGGGACAGAAAGGGAAGAGAGACGCAGGGGAAGAGAGACACAGGTAACCTTGAAATGTAAGAAAATGCAAAGTAAATGTTTTGTGGGGCCAAACAACACTTCCAAGACAATGTTTATTTAATTTTCTTTTTTTCCACTTGTGTTTGGTCATTTTTGTAGTTCTTGAAAATAGCACATAGAGTTTCTTATGTGAAATAGTGGTCCTCTAAAAAGAGACCGCCAGATATATAAGTTCGCCCACGGGGCATAACCATTGTTCTCTATGTTTTTGCCATTTTATAGAGTTTCTCATTGAAATAGTGGTCCTCTAAAATGAGTCAGAGTGACATAAAATTTGATCTTTGAAATAAAACAACTGTTCTCTATGTTTACAGAACCTCATAGTACACAATGTTTTTTGTCAAAATTCATCCATCTTTTAATAAATCACCCTAACTTGGGTTTTCTTCAATATAAAACTTTAATGTCGTCTGGATTTGTGCACTTTGAAAAAGCAACATAGGAGTTGTCCATGTGCAAATACAGGTTCCTGTAAAAAAATACCCACAGACTTAAAAGTTTGTCCATGGGATTTATTTATGGTCATGGCAAATTGTCTCCTTTGAAGGACAAAAGGTAAACTACTCTCACTTGGAGCCAAATCAATTCTTGGTATACAAATGTGTTCACCTTTATGGGTACCATTCATAATTTCTGCATGTATGAAATGATCTTTTAAATCCTGCACAATTAATCTGGTCCCATTGCAAAGTCCTTTTTTTGGATTCATATTTTTCAGTAGCATGACAATTGCCCCTTTTTTCAATTGCAAAACATGTGGTGGCATTCCGGATGGTGTTAAATAATTGATGAATTCTATACTAAATTTAGACTTACTGTCTTTATCATCAGCCAGAACTGAATCTGCGCTGTAATAATTTTTTGGGGTGCGTTGATAAATTTAAAAATGTTGTTATTTAGATTCAAGGCATCAATATTTTTTTATGTTAATATCACTTTGTTTGCAATGTCTGAGTAATCCTCGTTATTGATAGGATTTAGAAAGATTGCCGATATGAGTGATTCTTTGCAAACCATTTGTGATAGAATTTCTATGGTATCATCAGGTAGATTATTTGTTGTGGATGTTTTCCTTCTCCAATTTGAATTAGCCAATCATTGAATTAATTTTGGCCTTCATATCTCATATTTAATTCTGTCTCCAGGTATGTAAATTTTTTCCACAGTTAACTGGTCTTTATACATGTTTTGACGATGTCAGTCCTATTTCCATGCGGCACAACAGGTAATGTTTGCCTAAAATCTCCTCCTAACAACATCACCTTTCCACCAAATGGCAAATCATTATCCATTACGTCTTTTAATAATCTATCAATACTTTGCAAGGCATGACACTGTTGTGGACGAAATTCATGAAAATGTATATTATGTCTGTGCTGCATTCCTTTCCTTACAATATATCATAAGATAAGGCACTAATTGCTTTTATTCTTTATTTCCTGAGAGTCCTAAGATGGCTACTGCTGGGAGTCATAAGATGTCTACTGCTGGGAGTCATAAGATGGCTACTGAATCATATCCGGGAGCTCCCAGATGACATTCATATCCGTGACCAAATAAGGATATGAGCCCCGCCACCTTCCAGAGCCAATCAGAAGCTTCACATAAACTGACCATAATGACATCAACATCCGAGACCAAATATGGAAGGACCCTTCCTACCTTGTCAACCAATCAATAACTCACTAACTGTCTAACAATGCGTCGTACGATTCTTATATCTGATCAACTTAATATTATATAAGTTGCTATGTTGTATTGGGGGGGTTCGCTCGCTGGTTCATTCGTTGGGAAGAATACAAGATGTTTTATACCAGAACTTTTGGGTCTGTGTAAATTCTTGTCTCTGTGTGCACACATGGCCAACAGACGGATGATTTGGACAGGAACAGATATTACATAATGGGATTATTTGTATCCATCCAAAACAATTGGCGCCCAACGTGGGGCCCTGGGTTGTGACCAACAGATAGCAGACAAGGAAGACTTTGGGACGGTCTGTCGTGGCATAAAGGAGCCTGATTAACTCAACTCAGATATATGGTAAGGTTTAATGTTTTTAAAACCTTGCATATATATGAATAGTGCTGCTATAGATCTGCCACTTTGTCTTGGGCTGCTACTGAAGGCACCAAAAGTACAGATAAATTGCTTGCCCAGGGTCTACCTTGAAGAAATATCTGTACTGAATAATATCTGTTGCCTGTGTATGACTGTTGAGAGTGTGGGTCGAGTAAGATTTCTTATTGTAGTCAAGGACATACATGCGACAGGTTTCAGGGACGAATTGAGTAGTGTCCGAATAACACTATAGCCCTGAAATAGACGTACGTACAGACGTACATATGCATACCTTTCTTTTGGAGGGTCTATGCATGGTGGATAGCCGAGTATCTCTTAGGGGTCATTCTGTTCGTGCCTTGGTAACGTGATGAACCCGGGAGATATCTATCACACACACTTAAGGTGTAAAAGCATGTATGTGGGATGCAGACTTCAGGGACCGATTTATTGTGTCCGGATAACATGATAATTCTCTGAAGGCGTCAATTTTAACACACGACGGTGTGAGATTTTGAACTGCAATATTTTAAGAGTCAGAAATGTTCTGCAGAAATTGATAAATATCACTGTGATCTGTAATTGCTGGTTGTGATGCATGTTTTAATGAGAAATGTAGTTTATAATTTCTCTCCCTGTAAAAGCTGCAAGCTGATTTCTGTGTAGCTGTGTGTGTGAAATTCAAGGTCAAGAAGCAAAGTCTGTGAAAAGAATTTACTCCCTCCTCCCATCTCATTAATGCTTAAGGTCGTATGAAATAACTGTCATGTTTCTGTTCATGTTTTCATGCTTAGTTATTCTTTCTATGCAAATACTTAAGGTCGTATGAATTTTGTACAGTAAGTGAATGTCATGTTTCTGTTCATGTTTTCATGATGTTGTTAGATTTTGCTTACAAGAAATAATGTTTGTGTGAAAATAGGTGTGTCATGGGAGGAGATTTAAAAAAAAAAAAAAAAAAAAAAAAAAAAAGTAATTTGTCAGATATATACACGGAGTTAGACTTTGAGACCGCACATCAAATAGGTATCTCAAAGGAAACAGTACCTTAGGATTTTAAACGTACAGTATATATATGATGCAGACTGAGAATTGGTTGTGTAACAAACACAACAACGTAACAATCATCAGAGGTGTCAATGAACACATCTTAGACAGGTATGTTGGGTTTTTGGATTATTAATCCAAGGAAGGAATCTCCATAAAACCTACAATGTAATGGGATATTATTTTGTTTTAATACATTGCATGTAACAGTTTGCATATTTCTGTGTATTTGTGAGTATATATATATATATATATATATATATATATATGTATATATGTATGTATATGCGTGTATTCTTTTGAAACATTTTGTCTGAAGTTTCTGTGTGTTTGTAACTCGATATTTTACTCTTTGGAGAGTGAGGTGATTAGTCTGCATTTTTAGAAGATGTGTTAGGGGTTTGGCCCACCCCTTCTCACAATTAAGCATAGCAGACTACTCCCCTTTTCTCATCCCACCCTTCTCTGTGTGTGTGTTAGTTTTTTTATGTGGAAAAATGTTTGTCTGTATCATTGAGGGGAAATGAGAAGAAGGGAGGTTGCAGGCAGAAGAATGGTGGCTGGTTCTGGGTGGGAACCAAAAGTTTGCTACAAGATAGTGGTTTGTGGAATGAAACTCTTAACACACAGCCACCGCCCCATCATGGCTCCCAACTTAGAAAAAATGGAAGTGGACTATAACTTTAGGACCAACCCCCTTTTAGAACTATGACACGCCCCTATACCCCATCTTAAAGGTAAACAGCACCTACTATACCACTACTGCTGGAGTCAGTGCCCTGTATCCACTATTCCTTGGTAATATTATTTTTTTATTAAAAGGAAGGTATAGGAGACATTGAATGTTTTATTAAGCTTTACTATGGAACAAGAAGTATACGAAAGAAAAACGTTACTTTAGGATGTTATTTTTAGATTTTCTGTGAACGGCTCCCCTGCTAGTCTATGCTCATGTAAATTAACTCCTACACGCCTGTCTGCAACGCTGATACAGAATTCTGTGAGTTATTAATGATTTGGATAAGACTGTAACGTCTGTATTAAATATCTGTTGCTTTTCCAATTAGTGTGGAATGTGCATATTCCAGAGAAATAAGACACAGACACGGTGTTTCTGTATAGTAGTTCTCAAAGCGCTCTGTATTCAAAATGGTAGTTTACACGTTTATATGTAGAAAACGTTATCTGATCAAGCGTCACATGATTCCTTTGTCTAGGAATTAATAGCTTTATTGATTGGTTCAAAATTGCTGCAGTGTGTCGTCATCATACTGGTCAGTTTAGGGAGGAGCCGTCCATTTGTCCTTATTTGGTCACGGATGTATGCATCATCAGGCCACTCCCATTTGTAGTTCTGTCTTCCATCTTGTTTGTAGTTTCATTCTCCATTTTAGATAACCTCCTTGTCATTATAAGTGAGTAAGGAATGCAGACAAGGATAATAACATGTAAAAAGACATTTTCCTAATTATCATCCATAACAGTCCCCCCTAAAATGTACTGTTTTTATGTTATTAATGAATGTGCAATCTAAGAAAAGCAGCTGTGCTTATGTTAGTGCGTGATGAGGGGTAAACTCCCCCCTAAACACTAGGTGTATATCTGTCCCTGAGGATGAGGTGCATGACTGCTAGAAAGCCCTAAACATCTGTGCTGTGAACGCCCGTTCTTCTTTGTACATTTGAGTAGCCATGGCTTACCCATGGCCCCTCCTGCCACTGTCACAGACAAGTCAGATGCCTTTCCCTAGCCCCTTGTATCAGGAACATGTGGGACAAGGGGTTTATGTGGAAACCTCACTCCTAGATACAATAGACCGTAAACACTCTATGTGACTCCTCACCGTTGTCATCATCACAAAATTCTCGGTGCACAAAGGTTGATGTGACTCCAGTAACTGACTTCATAAAAATATGTTCGGACACATGGGGTAATACAGCAGGTAACAAATGCAAGAATTATCAGTATTGAAAGAAAGACAATGTCAACCTGTAACAATACTCTCTGCCACCCAAACCATTTATCCCAATAGTCTGTGTTTCCAGGATTCTCCTTCAATTCTTGTGCCAAGTTGTTTAGTTCTTTAATGGCTAAAGTAATCTTACCGTTTGGACCCATATTATCAGGTATGTAGGTGCAACAGTTGTCAGTGTCGGTGTCGGGGAGCATTTTACACCAATCATTGGTATCAGTGATTCAAATCCTGCGGCTATCTGGTTTCGGCCTTTGAACTCATCAAGCACCCCCCTTGGGACTCCACTAGAATCTATGTACACATGGGAATCAAAACTTTCTTTAGGTTCAGATGATGATGTATGTCTCTTCCTTCTGGGCTGTGTCTGAGGAACATTATCTAGATCACCATAATAGGTTGGAACAATGTGTAACGGCATTATGGCTTTAGTCATGGTACGTTCCCCACGCCATACTCCTGACAGTCTTACCCTGAGTTTCATATCTCCACACAACCAACATATGTCCCCCAAAGATTGTATCTGATTGACTAGCATGGTGGCTGAACCATCTCTATATGTGTGACAAAATCCATAAGGCAACCTCTGTAAGTTGAACCCCTGAGAAACGTTTCTCCTGTAACACGTATAATTTCCAGGGTACACAGTTATACCTCTCCCTGGGTGGGGATTACTAGTCATCATGGGGTACGTTTTCCTCCATTGTTCACTTCTTCTGGACCTGCCGTCTTTTGCAATTCTTTGAGCAATCTTAAATCTGTTGGCAGGGTCTGCATTGTATAAATGTTTATTTCTCCATCCACCTCTCTCCTTTCCATTTCCTGTGATATCATTGCTGCCTTCTTAGCCGTCTGGTCTGCTAGATGGTTTCCTCGTGCTTCGTCTGAATTTAGCTTCCCATGTGCCTTTACTTTCAGTATGGCTACTTCCTTTGGGAGTGCTAAAGCATCTAGTAGTTCACGGATGGCTTTGTCATGCTTCACTGGAGTGCCTGCGGCTGTCATGCATCCTCTAGCTCTCCAGATTACTCCAAAGTCTTGAGTCATTCCCAGAGCATATCTTGAGTCTGTGTAGATGTTGGCTCGGACTCCTGTCGCAACCTCACAGGCCTTGGTCAATGCAATCAACTCTGCTTCTTGTGCTGACATGGAGGAAGGTAGTGAGAAGGCTCGCATCACATCTTTTTCTGTAGTCACAGCATATCCTGTGTGATCTTTCCCATTCTCATCAGCATACCTTGATCCATCCACATACAGAGTGATGTCTGGGTCTGTCAGGGCAAGGTCTTTTACATTCGCAAGGTGTGAGGTCTCCATTTCCATCTGTTGGAGACAGTCATGAGGTGGATTTGTGAGTCCTGGGACTGCATATGGGTCTCTGGCTTGTATACTGGGAGTGCTGTCTGCTTGCCAGTGGAGAGTTTTCTTTTCCACTCCTTCCTCTTCCAACTCCTCTTCCTCTGCAAATTCCCACCATTTTAATGCAGCTCCCAATGTCTTCCATCCATCCGGTGCGAACTTGGATATTGCAACATGTGGAATTTCTGTATCCCAATGCTTGTAGAGCGCTTCTGCTTCTTGTGGGGGCTCCACCGTAAGTGCACTATCTCCTGCTGCATTGTTGTACAATGTCTTTAGGTTTAAGGTGACCTGCTTCAATTTAGTGAGACTTGCTTCATATTGGAAATCTCGGCCTGGAAATGTTTATTCCACAGCGTGCAATATAGAGGGTCTTGTGTCACATCTGTGAGCGTCTGGCCGTTTCCACCACCTTCTAGTAGACGTCTTTTTACATAGAGATTGGTTATTCCTGAGTTTGGGTTCAAAATCAGGTTGTACAATAGTATCCATCTTCCTGTCTCCCCCCTCTGGAAATGGTAAGAGAGTGGCTGGATTGAGAACATAACATCTCTGTAAGGTAACATTGTCTGGTAGAAGAAGGGAACATTGCAGACGGAGGTGTCTGGCTGTAGTCATGTGCTTAGGTAGTCTGCTGTATGATGGCCGCAATATTATGTGGTGCCAGAACTGTCAGAGGATAGCCACGGGCTATATACATCATATATGTAGAAGGATTAATTCGGGGGTTAAGGGCTGCCTGTTTTCTTTTCCTGTATTTAATGTTTGCAAACTATTCAAATACAGACTCCACTTTAGATCAAATTCACATGCAAAATCTTTCTTCCAAATCACTTACTATAATATTCTAGGAACTATTCGCTTCAGTCCCGTACTTAACTTACCATAATTCCCAACTAACACTCCACTTCTTCCTTCATAGTTACCATAAGTGGAACAGTGCCTAGGTGAGGTCTGGCCCTTACACAAACATAACAATTAGTCTTATTATGTGACTCTACGTTATATGTCGTCCATTCCAGTCATAAATTGAGGTTTGTGAACCCAATCTCATTTGCTAGGGTTCCTTCGTACCTAGGTTCACTGATATCAGTCATCTGGGGTAATGCCTGAGTGTGTTGTACTTGCATTAGTCCTTCTGATATGAGTGGTGCATTTAGATCTCTGAGCATAAATTTACCAATCCGTCCTTTTGCTTCTCCTCTAACCCAGCCACCCATTAGGTATGTACCTGCGTCTGTGGGTCTGGGGGTGAGTCGCATGTTAGCTCCAGTCTTGCCATTTGGCGAGCATTTGCCTGGCTTTATTAGAGTCATACGTTCAAGTAAAGGGCTTCCACTCAAATCTGTTCTATCTGAGGCACTCTGTGGTCTGTGGCCCTAAGCTGTCCCAGTGTTCTATCCTACAGCTTCCCAATGACTACAATATTTTCCCAAGTCTGGTCTGTAACACATATGTGTATACATGTGCTGTGAGTGTCTTTGTACAAGTTACATTGTTGAGTCACGCTTAGCTGTTGGCAACATACAACATGACAATAATCAAAAGACAATGTGATCATATGTGGTTTAGATGGATTGTACCAAAATGTAATACCATCTTTCTTCTCACTAATGAATGCAGAAGGTTCTACTTTAGTTAAGAACAGACAGAAAAGGATATGTGTTATGATCATCATGATGTTGGCTGCTGTGGGTCTGGTGCTGCTTGCAATAAGATGCATGATCTGGATTCCAGATGATTCTTTTTTTTTTTTTTTTTTTTTACAAATCTCTTGACCAGGATCCAAGCTCCAGGAAGTAGTTGATGAGTACCAGTGTCTACTTCTGGATCTGGAATAGGAGAAAACACTTGTGCATGTATTTTAGTCAGTGCTTGAGATAAAACAATCACATAATCAACAAATACATCAGATTTAAACTTCAATTGCTGAGGATAATAAGGATCTCTTGGGGGGACAGAGAAAAACTTCCCTTCTCTTCAATCCTTCCTCTAAGACTGCTCCCAGCAGGAATGATTGATTACCACTGGCTGTTTTATCTTGTGGAGTGGCCTGATTTACTATTTCATCCGGAGCGCATTCTATTAATAACTCACAGAATTCTGTATCACCGTTGCAGACAGGCGTGTAGGAGTTGATTTACATGAGCAGAGATTGCTAATAAAAGCTTAAGAAGCTTAATAAAACATTAAATGTCTCCTATACCTTCCTTTTAAGAAAGATTACTATTCCCAAGGAGTAGTGGATACAGGGCACCAACTCCAGGGGAGATAGCATATTAGAAAATTGCTTCGTCATTGATTTTAAAAGGGGTTGGTTTCTTTGTTCCACAACCCACTAAAATGTAGCAAACACCATTCTTCTCTCAATAATACAGACAGACATATTTTCACATAAAACTCTAATACGCACACAGAGTAGATGGGAGGAGGGAAGGGGAGTGGTTTGCTTTGCTTTGTCATAAGATGGGGTGGCCAATCCCTCTCATACAATGCAAACCGGTCACCTCCCTCTTCAAAGAGTACAGTATCGAACACACAGAAACTTCAGACAAAATATTTCAAAAGAATACACGCATATGTATGTACTTCACAAACACATCTGTCTCATACTTACAAACAAGATAAACTATAAATCCTCCACTGATTTCAGTGGTGGACACAAATTCTCTAACCTGTATTCCTCAATTGTATTGCAAAGAAAAGGAATTACAGTAAATACTCATACATTTACTTGCAGCAAAGCACAAGACAATCCCTCTACTTTATAAACGAAAGCAATCAGAATATTATATAAATGTATGTAAGGAAAAGTTCCTTAATGTTTCTGTGTTCATACCTTAAACAGCATAGCAATACAGTAAAACATGTTAACACCTTCAAATACAACCTAGCATTGGCGTAGGAAGAATTCTAAGATTCGTCCTTCAAATAGTTAAACCAGATGGGAGGGGGTGGATGAGGAATTTCTCTCTGGATCTCACTGCAGCTGTGTGATCAAGGTCAAAAACACACACAGAGCAGTGTCTCAGCTCCAGCACTTTGAGGGAGAGAGGTAAATAGTGGCGCCAGGGAGAAAAGTATTAAGCTGTATTTTTCATCAAAACATGCATCACAACCAGCAATGACATAGCATATAACGTTATAATCATCAAACCTTTTCTGCAGAAAACTTCAGATTCAAAAGACATATGATTTCAAGACCATGCGCATATATGACACACACACGTAACCACCCGTAGTGAATGACAGACGTCCCTTAAAGTTTTCAGGCTACTACCGGCCCGAACATCATGACCCTCAACGGATATCGTCTATCCAACATGCATAGACATTTCCCAGGGAAAAAACATATCTATTTCCCCAGGGCACACATATGCAAGTTCGTATTTGCGACCTCTGGTAATATATATATTTGCACGACACTGGGCACAAATTATCCGTCTTCCAGATAGTCACAAACACACATGTGTGTGGGTCCTGAACCATATGTCTAAAGAATTCAAATTCACAATACCAACAGTCCACACACACACACACACACACACACCGGCAACAGATATCTATTATCACAGGTTTTTATTATTAAAACGGACCTTGAGCAAGTTAAATAATCTGTGCTTTGAATGCCTGCCAATAGCCGAGAAAGAAATAGCGACTTGCAAAGTACTAAATAATGACCTTACCAGGCATATTTTCTGAAGGTTCCTTCTGCTGTTGAAAGTCACCACTTCGCTCCTTCTCGGCTATTGTCAGGTCATAAACTCAAGGCCCCACGTTGAGGCGCCAAATGATTTGGATAAGACTGTAACGTCTGTATTAAATATCTGTTGCTTTTCCAATTAGTGTGGAATGTGCATATTCCAGAGAAATAAGACACAGACACGGTGTTTCTGTATAGTAGTTCTCAAAGCGCTCTGTATTCAAAATGGTAGTTTACACGTTTATATGTAGAAAACGTTATCTGATCAAGCGTCACATGATTCCTTTGTCTAGGAATTAATAGCTTTATTGATTGGTTCAAAATTGCTGCAGTGTGTCGTCATCATACTGGTCAGTTTAGGGAGGAGCCGTCCATTTGTCCTTATTTGGTCACGGATGTATGCATCATCAGGCCACTCCCATTTGTAGTTCTGTCTTCCATCTTGTTTGTAGTTTCATTCTCCATTTTAGATAACCTCCTTGTCATTATAAGTGAGTAAGGAATGCAGACAAGGATAATAACATGTAAAAAGACATTTTCCTAATTATCATCCATAACATTAATAGCATGCGCTCCGGATGAAATAGCAAATCAGGCTATTAATTTGTCAGATATTACACAGGATAAAACAGTCAGTGGTAATATATATCATTCCAGACACGAGTCTCCGATGCTAGGAGCAGCCTTTGTGGAAGGATTGAAGAGAATCCTTCAGGAAAGATTTATTAACGTCTCGTCCTGAGTACAAGGTGTTGACACAACATCATCTATGATAATTAATTTACTTTCTTTACATTTTTTTGCTTGTAAAGAATTCAGTCGAATATCTAAAACTGATGTTTCTAAAATGGGAACTAGCAGTTTAAATCCACTATGCACAGTTCTGCCACCTTCTAACAAAAGTGCGTGAATTCCAGTTGTAGCAAATGGCATTGCTATTTGACCCTGTGCTCGAAAGTAACTCATCAAACAAAAGTACAGATAAGTTTTTCCTGATCCCTCAGGGCCATCTAGATAGAAATAACGGTCTTTGACCATTTCATCATCTGTAGCATTTGTTATGGCGTTAAATGCTTGCAATTGTAATGTATTTAAAGTTGCATGCTTTTCTTTTGTTTTTTGGTTTTGAAGCTCAGTGTCATAGTCGTCAAAGTTTTTTTCATCTATAAGTCCTGGATGAGGCAAGTTAAAACTTGCACAATTTAATCCATGAGCAACAAATATTTCTTGAATTTCCATTAATACTCTTAATAGCGCAATGGTCTCATAGTAATGTTCAAAAAGTCTTCACACATATTTAAATTAAAATGTTTCCACAAAGCTAATGCATCAGGTACATTGCAAAAGATGCAAAATGAATGCAAATTGTCCTGTTATTTGCGCTGGTATTTGACATAGTTCTGCTTCTTCCAGACAACTCTCCCAGTCTGTATCATCTGCTATGAAGTTTTGATGTCTTGCAGCTAATTAGAAAGTATCATAAACTATGTAATTCACTGTGCGTAAATGTTCATAACTTTGTGCACCGGGAACATGTAAAAGAAGTAATCTTAAACTGAAACGTTCAATGTCTCTTGGACTAACCGTATATATTCTTGGGATAATATTTTGATTATCTTTTTTTCGTTGTTGCCATTGGCCATTACGAATACATAGTGATATGGAATCTCAATGTATAAAAAATACCAAGCAGTAAGTGTTGTTGCTCGATGTTCACTTTTGGCTAAGGCATTTCTTTCATTGACTGCAGTAAAGCAAACAAACTGACTTTGTGGCAAATGTACAGCTAATCAATACACAGCATGCATCTAAAATTTCAGAAGACGCTACATGGATTCTGGAGCAGTGACATAGCGAGCATCTAAAGAAGTAAAATGTTCCTCATGTAAAATTGGATTTTCTTGTTCATTTTGTGCACCTTGCACAACAACAGTTGCTGAATCATATCCTTTGTATATACATATTTGATGGATTTAATAGAAGTGCAAGCTTCCACATTTATGTGTGCATTGTACTTCATCAGCAAATGTGGATTGTATGGAGCTACATATCTATTATTGACCTTTTGGCCATGGATAATAGCGTTTTTTTCCATTTCTCTTCTTTTATACAAAGGTTATCCATCACAATTAGCAAATGTTTGCATTTTAAATTGTTTTGAGAACTATTTTGTACATTTTTTATTTTTCGTACATGGTGAATTGGGATTGATATTTCCACATGCACCATAAATCATTCTATGTGTTACAATCTCATAAAGTTTTTAATATTTTTGGGGATGTGGCAGTTCAGCAATAATATCTGAATCCACTCTGTCTGCAAAATTCTATTTATCTTTTTCTTGCAGGATTAAAAGTACCGTATGTGTGCATGTGGCAGGCCTCTTTTTTCAAATTCAATGGTATAAACAAAAGCCACACATTTTCCAAATAACGCTGCTTTAGTTATAACCTGTATTAATGAATTGAGTTTTATTTTGAATTCTCTGGCCACCAAATCTGGTCGGCCAGAAGTATTTTGGCCAAGATTCAAATATTCCTTGATCTCTGGCCATTGTGGATTACATGTGAATAAATCAGGTTTTCCAAATTTAGGCACAGTAGCCATGGCATCATTGTATCTTTCTCGCATATTGCGAGGAGATCCTTGGAAAGTGGATGGCAAAATGATTGCTCTTCCAGCTGGAATGTCTCTGTTGGTAGCCAATTCAGCGACATAATCCATCAATCCACAATATTGTTCTATGCAAAGCTTGTTTTGTTGAATTTATATAAAATTGATTATTTGCTTCAACTTGTAGATAGGAATCAATAATCCATTGTTGTGTGAGTTTACCCCCACATAAAATAGGATTAAAATGATCCCAAATAGCAGTTTGTGCCACTTTATATTCCAGCATAGAAATATTGTTTCTAACATTAACTTTACTATTGGGATAACTTTGCAACTAATTTTTGTTCCCATCCTGGCTCACCATTTGGAAAGATAATGGAATATGTCATTGGATCCAAATTACAACTTAATATATTGATGCTTATAAAAGGTTGCTCTTCATTGCGAGGATATATTCTAATATCCCGCTGAAAAGGTGGTTCACAATCCTAATTTTTAAACACCATTGCAACCTCATTTACTGGTAAATTATATAGCCTTTGATCAGTATTGCAATCTCTTTTCAGAACCATATTTACTTTTGGCATTTGATTTAATTGAGCATGTGCCTGTTGTTCTTTTTCAACCTCTGCTAATTTGTATGCTTGACTATATGGATTGTTCGCCATAATTTTGTCCAGCTGTTCAAAGACTATTCGCAAACATTGCTTATTTTCAGGAAGTGTCATCCATTGTTCAACAGTTTCCATTGTATCTAGGACATATAACTGTGCAGATTTCCTTTGCTCACCTTCTTGTGGGGTGTAAATGTGACGTCCGGTGGTATATTTGTCCTAAAACAGTAAGGACCATGTCTTGGGACATGTTCTGCTAATGTAGCACCCATTGAAGCAAATTAAATTGCACTATTATAAGACCTGATTTTTTTTTTTTAATTGGTATAATTTGGATCACTCATTATACTTCGTAAATATTTAGGAAATGTGTGTCTTTGTGGAAGTCTTACCTTTCCTTTCTGACAACTAATAAACTCTCCATCAGTTGGTCTTTCCTTCGGAAAATGATAGGCCCCACAAAACTGACAAACCATATTGAGTAATCCACAATAGTGACTCTCTACTGGTAGTTATGTAAATAAAGGATTATCCTGAGATTCCTGAACATAGATATCACTACAACTTTGTATATCTACATTGGTGTTATACAGTGGATATAAAAAGTCTACACACCCCTGTTAAAATGTCAGGGTTCTGTGCTGTAAAAAAATGACACAAAGATAAATCATTTCAGAACTTTTTCCACCTTTAATGTGACCTATAAACTGTACAACTCAATTGAAAAACCAACTGAAATCTTTTAGGTGGAGGGAAGAAAAATAAAAAATAAAAATAATGTGGTTTGCATAAGTCTGCACACCCTCTTATAACTGGTTTATAATTTAAGTGCTTTGAGGGTCCTATCCTTGCCAGGCAATGTGCAGCAACACAGATTTTTTGTTTGTTTCTGTAATTATGAAAAATAATAGTTTCTAAATTAATGAACGTTAATGAGCAGTAATCCAAATATGTAAGTGCAGTGTAAAATCTTTTTTTTTTACTTCACTGTAAAATCTATTTTTTATTTTTATAACAATTACTAATTAATTAATAAATTAATATACGTTAATTAATCAATCAATAACTGTCATCAATGCAAAACAGAAAGACGTAATCCTTTTTTCCTAAAGAAGTGCATCATGAAATCATATACCTGTCAAGTTGATGTTATTGCAGATAAAATGCTGCAAACACACTCTCTGTATTCAAGCAGCTGCACAGATGAGGAAACTGTAAAATGTCATGAAAAGCATTTTTAATGTTTGGATTCAATTAATTGATTAATCATTTAAAGTATCATGTTTAATTGGCATACATGCAAAACGTAAAGGCTTAAGCATTGATATATCCATAAATAAATGCAGTATAAAAGATTAAATATAGCAGTTGTCATAATATAATAAACTTATTTAAAAACTGCTTTGACGGTCCTATGCCTGTCAAGCAATGAGCAGCAACACAGATATGTAATATATTTTTTGTGCTGTGGTGTAAAATATACATGTTTTGAAGGTCCAGAGCATAAGAAATTGATTAAACTAAGTGCACTGTGAAATATACAGTTTTGGAGGTCTCCGAGCATAATAAACCACTTTAAGTAAGGGCACTATAAAATGTCATTGTTGTAAACTATCCTTTTTCTTTTTTGAGGTCTCCGATCATAATAAACTGATTTAAGTAAGTGCACTGTCAAATATACTATTTTTTTACTGCAGAGTAAAATATGTTTTATTCTGAGGTTTCAGAGCATAATAAACTGATTTACTTAAGTGCACTGTGAAATATAGATTTTCGAAGTCTCAGAGCATAATAAACTGATTTAAGTAAGTTGACTATAACATTTCTTTTTTTTTTACCATGTAAAATATATTTAGTTTTTGAGGTCTCAGATCTTAATAAACTGATTTAAGTAAGTCCACTGTAAAATATACCTTTGTTTGTACTGTAGTGTTAAATATATTTTTTGAGGTGTCAGAGCATGATAAACTGAATTAAGTATGTGCACTGTGAAATATACAGTTTTTGTGGTCTCATAGCATAATAAACTGATTTAAGTAAGTGCACTCTAAATTATATTTTTTGGGGGGCAGTGTAAAATATATATATATATTTTTGTATTATTAATAATTAATAGTTACTAAATGAATGTACATTATTGAGCAGTAATCCAGATATATAAGTGCAGTATGAAATGTATATTTTTTTGTAGTTCAGTGTAAAATATATAATATTTTTTTTTCATGATTACTAATTAATATATGTACATTAATAATTAATCAAATAATAAATAAAGTATAAAGACAGAAGCATTTATGTATTCATAAAGTAAAAGCAGTCTATTTTTTTGATAATGATTACTAATTAATAATTAATACATTAATGTACCTTAATAAATGAATACATATATTATAAAGAGCTATGCATTTATGTAAAGTAAGGTCAGTGTAAAATATACTTTACCTATTTCTAATAAATATCCAGCAATCAATATCCTGAAGAGCTAACAATCTCTTTGGATTTGCCGACAGCAGAAAGATGTCCACTCAGAGTGTCATCACCTGAGGAGAAAAAGTGTCAGCAATGTGCCAAGTGTGCCCATATATAAAGGCTGCGTGCGCGAGACAAAGTCATTTCAGAATCGTAATGTGTAGATTTGCAAGTTAGTGTTGTAAAATGGCGGCGATAGTCTATGTCTTACGCTCCTTGCAAGCATTTTCTAGCATTCCTATTTTTGTACCTCGTACGTCCCTGTCAAAGTCAAAAGTTCCATGGCTGTGTTTTGCGTGCTTCAGGGTCGTGTAGCCTTGTTTTAATTTTTTCGGGGCCCATTTTTTTTCCTCCCTCAAATTCGGCTTAAATTTGCATGCAACCTCACTCCCAGACGTCCTGGCGGTCCCTCCATGCTGTGTGTGAGAGTTTTTTTCAATTTTTATTGTGTTTTTTTTGTGTGTTTTTTGTGTTTTTGGATTTGCGTGTTTCGGCCTCTAACGGCCTATCTTTGCGAGCTCGGATTTTCCTGCGTTCCTCAACCGCTTGCAGTCTAATAAAATCCCGCGTTTCCTAAGTGCTTGGATTCTAAGTCCCACGTGTCCCAATGCCTCAACTGCTTGCCTCACTTTGTGATGCTTGCAAGGCGATGAGCGCCTTTGGCGCCCATCGCCTAAGTGCTCTGAGTTCCCGCGTGTTTCAATGCCTCAACTGCTCGCCTCGCTTTGCGAGTCTCGCAGGTCAATGAGCGCCTTTGGTGCTCATCGCCTAAGTGCTCCGACCTCCCGCGTGTTTCAATGCCTGAACTGCTTGCCTCACTTTGCGAGGTTCGAAGGGCAATGAGCACCTTTGGCGCTCATCGCTTAAGTGCTATGAGCTCGGAAGGCCTCTATGCGTAAATGGCTTCCCTCGCTTCCCAAGGCTCGCAGTTGTGGCCCTACAGGTCACAAACATGACAATGAATCACAGTTTGACAATTATAATATGTGATATGAATAAGTAAGGGGGTCCTTGTAGCTGCAATATGGGAGGAAAGCTTGCAATAAAATTGCAATAAAATGATATCTGGTACCAATACTAAAAGAAGTCAGTGTTAGTATTTATTTACTTGTTCCCATGTATATAGCTATTAAAAGGCTGCAAAGAATAACATGGTGTTTACATGTGAAATATAATCATACTACTATACCAAACACAAGATGCAGTGCCAGGGTTCAGCCTAGGTTACTTCTCTGTATGATATGCAAAACAGAACAAAAAGCAGAAATACAGAAAAAAAAAACTTGAATTTTCTATCAGCCTAAATATATATGTTTTTTTTTATCTAGCCACTTGTCCGTCAAAAATGACGGCAATAAAATCTGAAGCCTGGCAATGCTGTTTGACGCACAATGCGAAGTTCTCCCCCCTTTAACTTGCGGGCCTCACAATGAGTACCTTTGGCGCTCATTGAGAGACTCTCTCCCCCTCTACTTTACGGGCCTCACAATGAGCGCCTTTGCCTTTGCCTTAGCCTCCTTGCTTAGCCGTTTTCATAACTCCCAAAAATGACAATTAAATATCAAATTATCTTGCATCCTCACTTACAGGCTATCTGCCTCTCCCCCTGTGCTGTGTGTGAGGTTGTAAGTCATTTTTTTAATCAATTGGCGTCTTTTAGAGGTTTTCCGACGACTTCCGAGTTACAGGCTTGAAAAGAAACGGCAGCCGCTAAAGCCGTAATGATTTTGAAGCCTGTAACTCGTAAGTCATTTGGAGCCTCTCCCCCCCCCCCCTCCAGCCAGTCACGTACGGGCCTCGCGATGAGCCTTCGCCGCTCATTGCAACCCCCGTCAAACCTGTAACTTTCGGGCCTCACGATGAGCGCCTTTGGCTCATCGCAAGGCCTGTAATGAGTGCCTGTAATGAGCGCAAACCCGTAATTTTAAACATTGTGTGACCAACACTTGCAATTGCTGATGGCATTTGGCAGAGCTAATGAAACCAGGGGAGCATGGTTAACTCTTAACGCTTGCAGCAGATCTCTCCCTTACCATTCCTGCTGAAAGTCAATTATATGTATCAACTGCTGCAGACAGTCTCTCTGTTTCTCCTCTCTCTATATCTACCTCTCACTCTCTCTCTCCCTCATCTCTCACCTTGCTGAGCGCAGTGTTTGTTCTGTGATGCCACATAAACATTTAATTGGTTACAACAGGCAAATAGCACTGTACAGCCTTTACGTGAGTAACAAATAGGTTTAAAAATGTACTTGTATCGTGTGCATCTATAACCTAGTACGGGTGTGGAAATCCAGATTTCGGCTTACTGCAAATAAATCTGTAAGTTTCCAATCTAATAAAAATTCTGTTAATCAGTGTCTGGTAGTTAAGAAACATTTAAAACCTGGGGAGCTTTATTATTACTATTATTTTAATTATTTTCTTTATTTGTAACACGCCAACATATTCCGTAGCGCTTAAGTACATGGCAAAAACAAAGTTAACACATTACAAAGAGGGCCCTATTTTTTAGCTTAAAATCAAATGTACATAGTGCTTGTTTCCAAAGGACCGACACATGATCGAAAACTCGCAAACTTACATTCTTCAATATACCATTACAAAATGCTGGAACTGGGGATCATTGAAGAACCCAAAAGTGAGTGGTGCTGTCCTGTTCCTAAGGCTGATGAAAGTTTTTAGTTTCTGCAGTGACTTTCACAGTGTTCAGTATCAGAATTTGATGCCTATCCCATTACCAGAGTGAATGACCTGATAGATTGGCTTAGAAACGCAAGATCCTTAACTTTACTGCCCCTGGAGCAAAACTAAATTTGTGGTGGAGAAAGAATGCCTAGCTATAAAATTAGCAACAGAAACAATCAGATATTCCCTACTAGGAAGAAAATTAAATCTGGTATCAGACCATTCTCCACACAGGTGGATGCAGCACAACCAGAAAAAGGACAGCAGAATTACAAGAAGGTTCATGTCCCTACAATCTTTCAATGTCAAAGTCCTCCACAGAGCTGGAACTCAAAATTGCATTGTGGATGCTCAGCCCCATAGTGTTGAGCTGGGGAGGGGGATATGTTACAGAGTTATCCAAGGGGTTCATGTAAGCCACGGACTATGTAAAGCTCTGTCCCCCCCCCCCCTTTATATATAAAGGGGGGGGGGGGTAATTTGATCCCCTGCTGACTTAGAACTTTGTCTACTGGCAAAGAAATGATCAGTCTATAATTTTAATGGTAGGTGTATTTTACCAGTGAGAGACAGAATAACAAAAAAAACAAACAAGAAAAATGCATGTCAAAAAAGCAGCTTTTTGTTTCAGGTTTGGTGGTTTGTGAAATATATTTTTGTATTAAGCATTTTGGGTTAGTAATGGTTGTAAATCTTTGATTATTTTACGTATTTTCTCTAAAACTGGATGGTCTGTGATCACTAGAGGCATACGTGAAGTAGTTTATTTTGTTTTGTATTTTAATAGGTGTTGACAGGGTATTTTGATGGCAGTGGATATTTTCTGTTTATTAATACAGGGTTTGTAACCCTTCTGTCTAAAAGATTCAGACAGTGTTTTTACATTTGTCATGGTCTCCAGTGTTTGAGCTTATGCAATGGTATCTAATAGCTTGACTATGGATGGTGGCTTGTTTTGTGTGGGAATGATGGAAACTGGAAGTGTGTAGTAAGCTACATCTGTCTGTGGGTTTCCTAAAAACAGATGAGTGGAGTGTGCCATTGGTGATGGATATGGTAGTGTTCAAAAAGTACACCTGCTCTATAGAGAAATCCACTTGAAGTTTTATAGATAGATGGAAAGTGTTGAATGAACTGTGAAAGTCTCTTAGTTGGCTTTCTCCTTCTGTCCATATGATGAACAGATAATCTATGTAATGGTAGTATATGTATGGTTTGTAAATGGATATAGATAAGAATGTTTCTTCCAGATTGCCAATAAATGGAGCCATTTTGGTACCCATGGCAGTTCCCATCATTTGTAGGTAGGTATCTTTGCTAAAAGTGAAATAGTTGTTTATAAGGATGCATTCTATTAGTTTAGCAATACCATCAGGGCCATATTAATGGTTTTTGTATGTGTTGAATACCTCAGTGCCATCTTTGTGTGGGATGTTGCTATAAATCGACTCTACATCCATGGTAGTGTGTTAGCAGGTAGGTCTTTAATCTGACTGAGTTTGTTTACAAAGTCTGAGGTGTCTGGTATATAGCTACTGGTGATACTAACTAATGGTTAAGGATGTTTTCAACAAGACCAGATATCTCTTCAGTAAGTGTAACAATTTGTCTCACTAGTTTGGGGATTTTTGGCAGCATGGAGAAAGTGACAGTTTTAGGATTGGTGGGTATAAGTTTTTCTACACATTTTAGGGAACGTTTGGATGAGTTTCTTTAGTTGAATAGCATATTCTTCTGTAGGGTCCTTGTTTAGTTTCCTGTAGTATGTGTTGTCTGTTGGCTTCATATATGTAGCATTCTTAATAACAACTGCACCTCCTTTATCTGACAGTTTGATGGTGATGTTGTGTATACTGTTTATGACAGTTCTTTACCATAGGGTAGGATTGTGTAAGTCTCTTTTATGTTTGGTTGGTATGGTTGATGCAGTTCTCAGTTGAAAGCTTTCTATATAATTGTCTAGTTTAGTGTTACAACCAGGTAGTGGGTTGAAATGTGTGTGTGTTTTTTCTTGTTCTTATAATCTAATGTCATTTATCATAGTGTTTGGAGCTTACACTTTTCTTCCAAGTGTCTCCAAAGATCTAAATCGGCCCTGTTGCTTGGTGGATAAATGACTGATGTTAGTGTGGCAGGAAAACCAGAATGGTTGGCCTTCTTGGAAACAGCAGATGTGGATCTGAAGAGGTAAGTTGTATGCCTCTCTAAATAGATGTGTTTTCAAAGAATTGTTCAAAATTTGAAAAAAACATCTGTCAAGTGGAAAGGCTAATGGATAGATATAAGAATTCTAAAGGGAGTGCCACAGAAAAGGTAGATGGATTAGATGGACAATTCAAGAGCAGAGGTATAGCCAGGACATAGTGAATGTATGTACTGTATTTGCATTGTGTTTGTCAAGTGACATCATGATAATGGGCATGAAATGTTGGGGTGATTATTATTTTGTCTACAGAAAGGGAAAGGTATAGTGATTGCGGTGGAAAGGGGGATAAAAAAAATAAGAAAAGAAAATTATGTCTTAGGTAAATATATTATTGTAACCTATAGAAATCACAAACCAGTACTGAATATAAAAATATAATTTATATTTTCATTTATGGGACAACATCTCTTTTTCTTCCAATGCCAGCTCCTGGTGACCCTGAAATTTCATGGTCTACAGCTGTGGATGCAATACTTTAAAAATAGATTACTTATTATAATTTATGTTAATCTATTATCTATTTCCAAGGATTCATTTAACATTAAGGAGCAGAGCTTCAAGGCAGCCAAGAGACGCAAGTATTTATCTACTCTCACTATAACATTTCTTTTTCAGCTGCAGATATACACTAAAAGAGGGGCACAACAGTACTGCATGGTTCAAAGACATATTATATTCATACTAACACTAATGATCTAGAAATGTGTTCATATAGTTAGGGTTAGTTTTGATTACTGTACAAGAATTATTGTATAGTGATAGAAATGTGGCTAGTGCATAAATCAAACATGTGAAGAACATACATTTTTAATAAGAAGTCCCAAGCAAGGTTTGGTATTATTGAAATATTTCAAGAATCAAAATTAGTTTGATCTCCTGCAAGTCTTATATTAGTGATAATAAGAGTGGAAAATTGTGAATAGTGCAAGCATACATTGGTTCCATGTACAATAAGTACTCAGGGATATATATAAATATATAAAATTAGCTTTATTTCTGTAAACCTAATATTTGATCTATGAATGAGGTATAGCATCTACTTTTTTCTTTCCTGAGCAGCTCTAATGTTTCATTGTGGAAATAGTGGTCTCATGCATTTGGGATTTCAGATATTCAAACATAATTCCTAACTATGGCCTCCATTCCATGGCTCCCATTTGAACTGAACCAAGTAAAGTTCACTCAATAAATCACCACAAGCTATCAATCACACAAGTAAATCAAACCTCCAAGAAACCCCCTTGAAATGTCCCTAATCTCCTAAACCCTGAGAACCTCTCCTATAACATCGCTATCACATGCCTTTAGTAACGACATCCAATCTTGCTGAAGTTTAATCTGAAGTCTTTCTGAGTGCCACAAATTTAAAAAAAGCCTAGGGGTACTTTCAACCCCCTGTAAAGACAGAAAATGCATCACAGAGGCCTGGATGCTTCAATGATATCTCTATGAAGAAGCTAACACCTTAACTGTGTCGAATTTTACTATTAATTGGTCAAACCGAACACAATTAAGGGAATAATACTACTACCTCCTATGAGCCAGGGAATCACCCCTCAATGCCACTACCTTCTATGAGGCTAGGTATTCCACAGGATTGCTCCTTCATACACCCTAACCCTATGAACCAGGGGACCCCCCTCATTACTGCTACCCTCTATGAGGCAGGGTATTTCGTGGGATTCCCCTTCATACCTACTACTTCCTTTGAGTCAGGGGATCTCCAGGATCTCTCTCAATACAAGCTCAGGTATCCTCTGACATTCCCCCTTTAAACCTGCCACCCCTATGAGAAAATAACACTTAATCAAGAACTAAACATTATCATAATTACTGCGTAAATTGTATATCCAAAAATAAAATTTTGCAAAGATCAGACAAACAATTATGACTAAGATCTCTGTAGAATCCCTGAAATGGGACGAGGGCGCTTGTTAGGCCAGTAGCTCTAGTTGATATCGCCCTCCTGGTGACATAAGACTCTGGTGCTAAAAGCAGCAGAACTCACTAAATATAGTTTAACTAGCCTCAACTATGCTTCAACTTAAATCATGGAAGTGGTTTCAGCTTTTTTTTAAATATTTTTTTAATTCAATAATTATCCCAAAAGATGGGGAAGTGTGGCAGAACTTTGAACTCATATAAGCATTATTTTCCTCACTTGAATTTTGATACCCTGTATACAACTAGCTTACAAAATGTATCTGCTTCCCTTGTTGAAACTGGGATATGTGAATCAACACTTATGATAAGCTTTATTGAATAAATCTGCATATTTAGAAGACTTGTATTTTTAGTGACTTTTTGGGTTTAATATAAGATATTACATATAATAGTTTCCGTAGTTTGTAACACTCCAGGCCGGGCGCATGCACATGCTCATTGCGCTCTGGGGAGGGAGGGGGGAAGGAAGGAGGAAGGGAGAATGACACAGGAGGAAAGTGACACATGGGAGGGAGAGGGGGAAAGAGACACATGGAAGGAAAGGAGAAGGGGGAAAGATACAGGGGGAGGGAGGAAGGAGGAGGGGAGAAAGACAGAGGGGAAAGAGACATGCGGGGGAAAGAGATACAGGGGAGGGGGGAGAGATACAGGGGAGGGAGAGGGGGAAGAGACAGAGGGGAGGGATGTGGGGGGAAAGAGACATATCAAATGTTATCCTGTCATTTTTGACGGGCAAGTTACTAGTTTAATACTGATCTTGTAGTGCAACCACTTATCTAACAAATCTAATTTGTTATCAGTAAATGGTTATCTTATTGGTTTAACTAATTCTGGGCAGATATTTAGCCTAGGTGATCAAATAGGTGAACTTTTTTGTATATACATTAACAGTTTACTACAACTCTCAATGATCGGTTACCTGGAAATACGGCAGCATCTATTTTATGTGTGGATTTTATGTGTATTAATTTGTTTAACATTTTATTTTATTTAAAATTAATAAAAGCAACATTTTTTTTAATACTCTTTTGTCTGTACCTTGCCTGTAAATGGATATACAGTTTACTCAGCAAATGTGGTATTGATATTTGTACCATTTACTTTAATAGGGACTTACCGTTTGTATGGGGTCTACCCCCTATGAGCCCAAGTATCCCCCAACTAAAGTATTACCATGTGGGTCCTAATGGAAACCCATGGAACCAAATATCATCCCATTACCATGGGGGCCCTATAGACTCCCATGGTAATCTAAAGTATCAAAATTGGAGGTCCCCATGGACCCCTGTGACACCTATTAACCCCTATGGGCCCCCATTGTATAATAAACTATGATCATGGAGATCCTTATGGACCACTATGGCACCTAAAGTTAACCCCTATACAATGGGGAACTTCAAGGACCCCCATGCCACTATAGGGGTCCTTATTGGAGGTCATGTACCCCCCCCCCCCCCCCCCCCATGGGACCCGTATAATGCCTAACACTACTATACATCAACAATTTTAAAAAAACTACAGACAAGAAAAAAATAATTAAACTTATAAGTGAGGGTACACTTTATCTATACTTTTGATGCCCTCCAGAGACAATCATCCTTACTCTTCAGCCCTGGATAAACAGACTCTTCCATGTTGATTGAATAATCTGCCCTTTTCTTCTTGATTAATGTTGACTAATGTTTTTCTTAGAGCGTCTTCGCCTTATTTACAACATTTGAGAATTCCGATTGGCTGAAATATGTGTCAATCCTATTTCACCCAATCAAAATTGAGTGTTTGAATTACTAATGCCCCATATCTGATTGGCTAACCAATCAAAATTGTCTCATAGCAGGTATGAAGGGGGAGTCCCGGGGAAATGCCTTTGTTCATAGGGGATAGATGGTCATAGGCAGAGGGGTCATAATCACCATGCATTCGTTTTTATTATTACCTAACCCATTCCTTGCCATTGGAAGTAGAAAATTACAAGAAAACATGGAAGTTATTCTTAATATTTTATATGTGGTCTATTGAATACTTATACACGATAACTAGCTAAATCTTGTTAAAATACAATACATACATTCATACATACACACACACATATACACATATACACACACACAACATTTTCCTTTTTAGCTTTTATATTCACTTATTCATTACTGCAACCTGATTTTCTCTGCTACTTACTCAGAAGGATGAGTCCTTGTAAACTAATGAAAGCAATGGCAGTTTTAGCTGTCATATTCCCATGTATAGCAGAGATTTCAACTGCATTCAAAGTCTCCTCCTGTCTCAATAAGAGATCTAAATGGTAGATTCCACAGCAGCATAATTGCATATAATAGAGGCTGTATTCTTTTTTTACATTTAACATTGCATATTTTCCAGTGCACACACTGTATTAAACTAAGTTTTTTAATTGCACAATAAAAGTATTTGTAAATATGCTTATATAATAGTATAAATAATATAGAAAACAAGCCTATATGAAAAGTAGCAAAATAGTGAATGGGTGACAGTAAGAATGAAAATGCTATAAATAGAATGGCCTGAGTTCCCCCCTCTAAGGATGCTGGGAATTTTGATTATTTGTACGAGAAAAGAGTAATTTGTTAACCAAGCGTAGCCTTCATGTTGTTCAATAAAATGTACAAATACTGCAGAAAGAAACATAGTTAATTATGTGTTCCTGGCCACAAACAAAATAATACTGAGAAAGTGATAAGAGGAGGTAACATATTGTACTGCCAATTAAATATATTTTTTACAATATCTATCAGTGTTGTACTAGGCATTACATTAACAAATAACTTTCAGAATTTATTCGGACGACTTCAAGTGTCAAAATAGAAAAACAGAAAGTAGATTTTCAGAAGAATTGTGTAGTGTCAAGAAAGAAAGCACGTGTTTGTGAAATAGGTGAAAAAACTAATATTATTAGTAGCGGTTTAATGAACATAACAGATTTTATTTTATCAAAATCTGAATATTTGAAGGCTGGTTGATAACTATAGAAATCCATTTTGTCTTTGTTACATCAATTGATGAGAGCTGGATCGTGAGGATGCGTTTTTATCTATTAGTAGAGAAAAGGTGGAGGAAAAAGAAGCAGGGAAGGGCCAACCCTGTTTCATGTAAAAGCAAAGGTACAGACAGAGCTTGGTGCCAGTACAAGGAATACTTTAAATATGTGTAAGGGCGGCAATCAGTACCCACCTGGTAAAATATAATCTCTCTCCTTCAAACCTGGTCAGGCTTGGACCACCACAGCCATATGATCACATGAAACATTGTGATGCCACCCACACCATGCCAGTTTACCAAAAGCAACTCTCCAACCTTGAAAGCACATAAAGGCTAGAGAAAAGACTTTATGGAACAGCAGGGCTTCATAGTAGGTGGTATAAACAGCTTCCAAAGTCTCCGACAACGTCAACAGGAGAGAAAAGTTTATACATCGCCTGCTATTTAGTCTGGCCATACTCCACATCTCTTACACCTCATAAGCAGATTAATTCCATTAGGAAATGCATGCATTGTTCTCTAGAAGTATAAATTCCCGTCTCATATACACAACTTTAACAAGTCTATCATGAATGCCTTTACGGTCCAGCCCAGGGATCAAACTTTTTCTAATTAAAATCTAGCTCAATTACTTTTTACATACTTAATTATGCTTAGACAGTTTTCAAACCTATATATTTTTTCATTGTTCCTCAGGCAAATGAACATTCACCTCACAACTCCTTATTTATTGAGGAAAGTGCCTCAATAAATTCCGCATGATAATGAGGCCCAATATCATTTAAGTATGCAACAAGGATAGAATTTCACACATCCCTTATAGTTTTTTTTTTGTTTTGAATTTTTAATTACTCCTCATATCACAGCAATGAATATTCCTAGTATCCTTAAAGGACAATGTAGTGCTCATATAGTAGGGTTTGTTGTGTTTATTTAGTTACTGATTTCAAATAGAATATGCTGACAAAAAATGAATTTGGAGTTTAGTTCTTTCATCTTCATCAGATCTGCTTCACTATACCCTCTATCTCTTGTCTAGGGGGTGGAAAAGGAACTACCAAATGGGACTGCCTTGTTGCTATTGCAGGGAAACCAACACTAGTCAGAACAAGTTATTATAGCCTTCTCAAAAGCTGATGAGCACCTCTGACTTTGTTGTTTTCTATATGCAAATTACCTTTAGGGTTTAGTCTCCCTAAGGGTAATAGGGGACTCCAGACGTGGACCCCTTGCTCACTGTGCCTTAGGGAGTTCAGCTGCACCTCACTGATGAGGCCCATAAAGGTCGAAACGCGTCTGGGTTTTGCTGTTTCTCCTGTTCAGGGTAGAATTGCCTGATATTTCGGGGCTGGGTCACTCTTTTGAGTGGGACCAGACTGATATACTACAGGATATTTCTCCCTGTGAAGGGCACAAGTGAGCTAAAAGAGGTTGCTCTAAGAGTAGCTTATCATGGCTATAGAACTAACCTATTAAGGTTGGTTCGTTCTCTGATGAGCACCTCTGACTTTGTTGTCTTCTCAAAAGCTATATTGATTTATTTTCTTCATATAGTGATTGATAAAATCAGTAACTAAATAAACAAATGAAAGCCTATTGTATGACCACTAACATGGCCATTTAATTCTACCTAATGCCACAAAACAATTTTTCTATCCTGCCCTTTTGCTGTGAAGATTTTTATAAAAAAATGTATTACAGGAAACAAAATCCCAGGAAAAAGTATTTTGTCTGTTGTGCTCAGTCTTTAAATTTGGACTGAAAGTTAATTTGTCAGCATGGTATACCATATATTGCTCTGTCCTTGGTGCTAGTTATTAAAATGCAGGGATAAATGAATTTATATTTCATAGAAACTGATGCATGAAATCACAAAACAATATAAAGTTAAAATGTGAATGCTCTCATTTGATGGGAAAAGGTGCATACAAAGCATTAGTGCTGTAGGATATCAAGGAAAACTATATCTAGAAATAGCCATCAAAAATGTAAAATATTTTTTTAACTTTTATATCATATCCACAGTATGCATTGCAACAATGAAAATAGATTTATAAATGTTTATTTGTATCTTTACTTGGATAACCCAATGGAGCTATCACATCAGACTCTTAAATCTAACCTCCGAGAAATGCCATTTGAGTTCTCATTATGTCCATAATATCTTATTCCCGAGTGGCTGTCCCATTGATATTTAAAAAAATCTCTCTCACATGGTTCCCGGAATGAAATTCAAGCTTTTAGGTTTACCAGGAAGTCTTTCAAATTGCTTGCAATTTTCAGAAAAGCATCTAGGTACCTTCTATACCTTGTAATGGCAGAAAAATGTCTCAGAGAAGCCTGGATTGCTAAAATCCAAAACCGTTAAGGAGCTACTATTGCTTTAAGTGCTGGATTAAATAATAAAAAAAAATAATGCAAAGGGTTTATGATCCCTCTGGTTATGACCCTCTACCCCTATCATCCCAGGTGTACCCCAGGAACCCCAAACAAACGCTACCCTCTATAAGGCCTTGTATTTTTTGGAGCCCCCCTTAACAATTGGGGCCATTGGGACCTCCCCCCACTCCTTGTGCTTTGGGGGCGGAGGAGAGGGGGATCATGGCCCTAGCCATGTAGTTCACTAGGGGACCCCAATGGCACCTAAAATGAACCCATTATCATGGGGGATCCTCGTGGTAATCTAATGTATAATCTAGTGTATAACTAAAATTTGACCCATTAATATGGTGACCCCTAAGGACCTCAATTATATATTATGCAATGGAACAAAGTTGAACACCCTATTATAAAGGTCCTATTGCCCCTCCATGGCACCCTAACTACTACCATAAGAGTCCTTATAGAACCTATCCTCCCATGGGGTCCCTGCCTCCATCCCCTAAAAATTAACTTAATCAATTACATAAAATTACATAAAATTTGCACCGGTTGGGTGAAAAATTCTACTTACCCTCCTTTGGATGATCCTCCAACTATGATCACTAACATGAACAAAATACGGCACCCCATATTTTAGGCGCCAACTGCGTCCTGACTCATGCACGCGCTCACAACAGTGCTCAGAGAAATACAGCTCCCCTCACCCTGTACCCATCCTCCTCCTCCCTGTGCCCATTCTCCTTCTCCATATACTCCCTATGCCCATCCCCAGCCCAGTTCCAGGGCTCTACCAGGGAAGCTCGTAAGGTTAGTACTCACTCACCCTGTAACCATCCTCCTTCTTCCTATACCCATGGTGACCTAACAGATTATCAGTTATGTACTAACCTTACTAGCTTCCCTGGTAGAGCCTGCATTACTGGGAGGAGAGAGAGAGACCTAGGGTGGAAATGGGCTGCGGATGGGCATAGGGGGTATATGGGAAGGAGGGAGGAGGAGGATGGGTACAGGGGACACAGGGAGAAGGAGGATGGGTACATAGTGAGTGCAGCTGCTGGAGATGTCAGGAGCTGTATTTCCCTGAGCACTGTTGTGAGCACATGCATGCATCAGGACACAATTGGTGTGCGCCTTAAAAAAATAAAAATAAAAAATCGGGGTGCAGTATTTTGTTCATGTTAGTTAGTGGGTACCATTCTGTAACTTTGCTATGGAGACTAATGAGACTCAAACTCAGAGACTCCTACTGGTATACTTATGACAAGGTGCTAGAGTGCTAAAGGCAAACCCCCCTGGTACAAGTCAATACATTTTACAGGCTTAGTTTTTGCAGAAGCCATGCGATAGCTCTGCAAATTTCCTAGTAAATGCTCCCATCGCTATGAATAAGCCTTACAGTTAATTTGATGCATAGTTGCCGTTTTCTAAGTGAGAAAAAAGATGGCTGCCGAAACAATGTAAAAACAATGAAAACTAGGCCCATGATGTAAAACTACCCGCAGGACATAAAATATAGCCCTAAGCAGTAACACAATCCAAGCCACTAACATTTTACACAAGGCAGTAACACAACCCAAGACAGTAACACAACCCAAGACAGTAACACTCAAGCGAGCCCTATAAACTACACAGCGGAAGAAGCTTGCAATGAGCGCCAAGGCCCATAGCCTCGCATTGTATGGCAAACCGCATTTCTAGCCTTACAACTGTGCTCCCTTTATTTTTGACAGGCAATTTCCTAGCGGAATTGATGCCCTAGATTCAACAACCTTAACTCTTAACGTTAAAGATTGGAGAGCTAAAAGCTAATGTTGATTCTGAGTTAGTTTACATTTGCAAAAGAAAATAGAAATAACACATACTAAAAACAAAGGAAACCATCAAAATCCACTATATATCTGCACAAAAAAGGCTGCTCGCAACTGAGGCTTTTTTTTTGCACATTACATACTGATCAAAATCCCTAATATTGTTTAATGGTGTGTTCTCACAAAATGCTATTTTGGCATGTTCGCGTTCGCAGCAGACGGCGAACACATGAGCTTTTCGTGTTCGACCCCTATACTTTATCATTGAGGAAACTTTGACCCTGCACCTCACAGTCAGCAGACACATTCCAGCCAATCAGCAGCATACACTCCCTTCCAGGGCCTTCCATCTGAAGGACAGCATCCATTTTAGAATCATTCTGAAGCTGCATTCATTGTGAGAGGACAGATAGTGTAGCTGCTGGAGATTTAATAGGGAAATAGATAGCCAGGCTGTGTATTTAGCTTCCACTACAGACCTGAAGGACTCATCTGATATCTGCTGCAAGCACAGCAACCCAAAAAGCCCTTTTTAGGGCTAGAACATCATTTATTTAATTTTATAATTTTTTTCTGTGTAATCTAATTGCATATGCCTGCCTGCCAGCGTGTGTGTGTGACAGGCTAACACCTAACAGCTTATATTGTGCTCAGTGAAATAAAACAACACTTTTTTTGACTGTAATAGATTGAATAGCAATTGCCTGCCTACAGACGTGTGTGTGAAGCCTATTGCATCTACTCTGCCAACTTTTGCCAGTGCACAGTGACACTCAAATCTGGTGCAACCGTAGTGTACAGTGACATAAAACAACACTTTTTTTCTGTAATCGATTGAATATCAGTTGCCTGCCTACAGGCGTGTGTGAGGCCTACAGAGCCTACTCTGCCAACTTTTGCCATTGCACAGTGACACTCATATCTGGTGCAACCGTAGTGTACAGTGACATAAAACAACACTTTTTTGACTGTAATCGATTGAATATCAGTTGCCTGCCTACAGGCGTGTGTGTGAGGCCTACAGCGCCTACTCTGCCAACTTTTGCCAGTGCACAGTGACACTCATATCTGGTGCAACCTAGTGTACAGTGACATAAAACAACACTTTTTTGACTGTAATCAATTGAATATCAGTTGCCTGCCTACAGGCGTTTGTGTGAGGCCTACAGTGCTTACTCTGCCAACTTTTGCCAGTGCACAGTGACACTCATATCTGGTGCAACCTAGTGTACAGTGAAATAAAAGAACCCTTTTTTTTCTGTAATCGATTGAATATCAGTTGCCTGCCTACAGGCGTGTGTGTGAGGCCTACAGCGCCTACTCTGCCAACTTTTGCCAGTGCACAGTGACACTCATATCTGGTGCAACCTAGTGTACAGTGAAATAAAAGAACCCTTTTTTTCTGTAATCGATTGAATAACAGTTGCCTGCATACAGGCGTGTGTGTGATGCCTACAGAGCCTACTCTGCCAACTTTTGCCAGTGCACAGTGACACTCATATCTGGTGCAATCGTAGTGTACAGTGACATAAAACAACACTTTTTTGACTGTAATCGATTGAATATCAGTTGCCTGCCTACAGGCATGTATGTGAAGCCTATTGTATCTACTCTGCCAACTTTTGCCAGTGCACAGTAACACTCATATCTGGTGCAACCGTAGTGTACAGTGACATAAAACAACACTTTTTTTCTGTAATCGATTGAATATCAGTTGCCTGCCTACAGGCGTGTGTGTGAGGCCTACAGCGCCTACTCTGCCAACTTTTGCCAGTGCACAGTGACACTCATATATGGTGCAACCGTAGTGTACAGTGACATAAAACAACACTTTTTTGACTGTAATAGATTGAATATCAGTTGCCTGCCTACAGGCGTGTGTGTGAGGCCTACAGCGCCTACTCTGCCAACTTTTGCCAGTGCACAGTGACACTCATATCTGGTGCAACCTAGTGTACAGTGAAATAAATGAACCGTTTTTTTATCTGTAATCAATTGTATATCAGTTGCCTGCCTACAGGCGTGTGTGTGAGGCCTACAGCGCCTACTCTGCCAACTTTTGCCAGTGCACAGTGACACTCATATCTAGTGCAACCTAGTGTACAGTGAAATAAAAGAACCCTTTTTTTTTCTGTAATCAATTGAATATCAGTTGCCTGCCTACAGGCGTGTGTGTGAGGCCTACAGCGCCTACTCTGCCAACTTTTGCCAGTGCACAGTGACACTCATATCTGGTGTCACAGTAGCTTGCACGCATAGTACCACTAATCGGAAAAAAAATGACAGGCAGAGGCAGGCCACCCCGCAGGGGCCGTCGTGGTGCTGTGATTCCCTTTGGCCCTAGAATAATGCCCAGTTTTCAGAGGCAACGTACCCTGAACTTGAAAAGTTCTGAGGACATGGTTGACTGGCTAACACAGGACACCCAATCTTCCACAGCTTCCGCTCGGAACCTAGACGCACCATCCTCCTCCAGCTTAGCTTCGGGCACCTCTCCAGTTACCACTCGCCCGCCTGCCGCCACCACCAACACTAGCACCACAGCCGCTTCACTTGATCCGTCAGCAGAGTTATTTACACATCCGTTGGAAGAAATGAGTGATGCGCAAACATTAGTGCCAGAGGATGTAGATAACAGGGATATGTCCCAGTCAGGCAGCATTACACACATGGACGTACGGTCTGATGATGATGATGTTGTACCCGGTGCTGCTTCCTTTGTTGAGTTGTCAGATACATGTGAAGCGGTTGGTGAGGACGATGCGTCCGTGGATGTCACGTGGGTGCCCGCTATAAGAGAAGAAGAGCAGGAGGAAAGTTCATATGGGGAGACAGAGAGGAGGAGGAGACGGGTTGGAAGCAGGGGGAGGTCGTCGCAAGTAGCTAGTGGCACAGTCAGACAGCATGCATCGGCACCCGGGGTCAGCCAGACAGCACGCCAGTCAACGCATGCTGTTGCCACCACCAGAATGCCGTCATTGCAGAGCTCAGCAGTGTGGCAATTTTTTTGTGTGTCTGCCTGTGACAACAGAGATGCCATTTGCAACCTGTGCGAAAATAAACTGAGTCGTGGGAAGTCCAACACCCTCCTAGGTATAATTTCTTTGCGAAGGCACATGATGTCACATCGCAAACGCCTATGGGATCAACACATGAGTACAAGCAGCACACAAAGTCAAAGCCGCCATCCTCCTCCTGGTCCAGCATCTTCAGCCACGTCAACCACTGCTGCCCTGCTTGCCCCCTCTCAACCATCCGCCACTCCGTGTCTCGCCCTGAGCAGTGCCTGCTCATCTGCCCACAGTCAGGTGTCTGTCAAGGACATGTTTAAGCGTAAGAAGCCAATGTCACGAAGTCACCCCCTTGCCCGGCAACTGACAGCTGGCTTGTCTGAACTCTTAGCCCGCCAGCTTTTACAATACAAGCTGGTGGAGTCTGAGGCGTTCAAAAAAATTTTGCGATTGGGATACCGCAGTGGAAGGTACCCGGCCGAAATTTCTTTGCCCAAAAGGCAATCCACCAACCTGAACTCGATTGTGCAAAAGGAAGTAATGGCATCTCTGGCACACAGTGTTGGGGCAAGGGTCAATCTGACCACTAATACCTGGTCTGCAAAGCATGGTCAGGGCAGGTATATCACCTACACTGCGCATTGGGTAAACATGGAGACGGCTGCCAAGCATGGAATACGTGGCTCTGCAGAGGAGTTGGTGACACCGCCACGACTTGCAGGTAGGCCTGCTGCCACCTCCTCTACTCCTCCTACTCCATCCTCTTCCATAACCTCCTCAGCTGAGTCCTCTTCTTGCTCCACATCAACGGCACCCCCCCAGCTCCACAGGTACTATTCCACATCCCGGATACGGCAGTGTCACGCCGTCTTGGGGTTGACTTCCCTGAAAGCAGAGAGTCACGCCGGACCAGCACTCCTGTCCGCCCTGAATGCACAGGTGGATCAGTGGCTGACTCCGCACCAACTGGAGATCGGCAAAGTGGTTTGTGACAAAGGAAGAAATTTGTTGGCGGCATTGAATTTGGGCAAGTTGACACATGTGCAGTGCATGGCACATGTGTGTAATCTGATTGTACAATGCTTTGTGCATAAGCACCCAGGCTTACAGGACGTCCTGAAGCAGGCCAGGAAGGTGTGTGCCCATTTCAGGTGTTCCTACACGGCCATGGCGTACTTTACAGATATCCAGCGGCGAAACAACATGCCAGTGAGGCACTTGATTTTAGACAGCCCGACACGTTGGAATTCAACACTCCTAATGTTCGACCGCCTGCTCCAACAAGAAAAGGCTGTTAACGAGTATTTGTATGACCGGGGTGCTAGGACAGCCTCTGCGGAGCTGGGGATTTTTTTGCCACATTACTGGTCGCTCATGCGCAATACCTGAAGGCTTATGCGTCCTTTTGAGGAGGTGACAAACCTGGTCAGTCGTACCGAGGGCACCATCAGCGACATCATACCATTTGTTTTCTTCCTGGAGCATGCCCTGCGAAGAGTGCTGGATCAGGCCGTAGATGAGAGTGAAGAGGAAGAGGAAGAGTTGTGGTCACCATCACCACCAGAAACAGCCTTATCAGCATCGCTTGCTGGACCTGTGGCAACGCTGGAAGAGGATTGTGAGGAAGAGGAGTGAGAGGAGGAATGTGGCTTTGAGGAGGAGGAGGAAAACCAACCACAACAGGCATCCCAGGGTGCTCGTTGTCACCTATCTGGTACCCATGGTGTTGTACGTGGCTGGGGGGAAGAACATACCTTCAGTGAGACGAGCTCGGAATTCAACCTTGTGCAAATGGGGTCTTTCATGCTGTCGTGCCTTTTAAGGGTGATGTTACAGCACAACGGCAATCTAACAGCGGAAGAGGTGAACATAATCCTCCTCCTCCCACGACCACGCCGGCAAGGAGAGAACGCTTTACAGACGTGTTGTTGATGGAGGACATGCAGAGCTTTTTAAGTCCTATGCATCGCCACAGCCCTTCGGGGTCCACCCTCAGAGAATGACTAGACCGTCAGGTAACAGACTACCTCGCCTTAACTGCAGATATCGACACTAAGAGGAGCGATGAACCCCTTGACTACTGGGTGTGCACGCTTGCCCTGTGGCCTGAGCTATCCCAATTTGCCATAGAACTTCTGACCTGCCCCGCTTCAAGTGTCCTGTCAGAAAGGACCTTCAGTGCAGCAGGAGGTTTTGTCACTGAGAAGAGAAGTCGCCTAGGTCAAAAAAGTCTAGATTACCTCACCTTTACTAAGATGAATGAGGGATGGATCCCTAAGGGACTGACAGTGGGCAATACATTCGATAAAAAAAGGCCTGATAGATGAGCTGCCTTGAGCTAATAATGGTCCACACGCTGCTGTATTTTATCCCTGAATGACTTGCGTGACTTATCCGCCACCAACTAGGGTTCAAGACGCAATGTTTTATGGCACTTTCTGCCTGGCAAACTAACATCAATTTTTCTGGTCGCTGCAACAGTACCTAAGTTTTGCATTTAAATTATTTTATTGTCAGAAGGCATACAGCATGTAATGAAAAATTAAGCATGTTTTAATAATAGTTGTGCAAAAATACATATTTACAATAAAGACATTTTGTGAAAGTTAGCTGGCTATTCCTTCTTACTTTTACTTTTTAGGTTAATAATTTTTCTTATTTTTTACTGTGATTGCAATTTAAGAGATACCTAAAACATGGTAAAACAGACAATAGTAAAGAGTATATCTGCAGGAAACACCAAAGTCCTATTAGCTATCATCCCTCCAGCAGTATTAGCTTATTATTTAAAATATCTAACCTGGGCAATCACCCTTGGGTTACCCTAGGGCAGGCTTCAGTAAGCGACCTCTCTTTTCCTGGGATGATTTTGCCACCGGTTGCTTCTGAAGGGTCTCCAGGGCTCCCCCACTCCGGTCCTTCCCCAAGTGTCGATCCACCAGTAACAAATGTTTTATATTTGGAGAACCAATTTAAGACCGGTGTCCCCTGTTTCTGGGTCAGGGAGTGTGTGAAATGCCTCAGCCTACAGTAATTGTAATATTCTGACAGCGGTAGCTCATGCTTGTCCCTCAGTTCCTCATAGGTGAGCATCTAGCCCTTTACTAACCAGTCTCCCAGTCTATCTAGTTTCCTTGACCTCCACCAGTGTTGCTATTTTGTGTTGTTTTGGTTTGTAGTTTCCTGTCTAGTAACGGGCCAGGTTTTTTGGCTTTATTGAATCTGATAGGAATAAATAGTACAACTGAACACACCACTCCTATCTGGTGGCACCTTAGATTGCACGCGCAGTGCCCCAAATTTGAAGTGGGAGGACCGACCAAGCATCTTTTTCCATCTCCCGCTTCCAAAAATCCATGCCATATACACGTCCCCTGATAGGTGACGTAACAGGTATCAAACTGATAGGAATAAATAGTACAACTGAACACACCACTCCTATCTGGTGGCACATTACATTGCACGTGCAGTGCCCCAAATTCGAAGTAGGAGGTCCGACCAAGAATCTTTTTCCATCTCCCTGTTCCAAAAATCAATGCCATATACACGTCCCCTATAAGTGGACGTGACAGGGATTAAACCGATAGGAATAGTACTACTTAACAGTACACACCTTATAATAACGCAGACAGAGGCAACGCAGAGAGAGGAGTCTGAAGAAGAGGAGTCAAAGGAGGAAGGTGGCTTTGAGGAGGTGGAAGACCAAACACAGCAGGCGTCCCAGGGTGCTTGTTGTCACCTTTCGGGGACCCTTGGTGGCTGGGTGGAGCAAGAGACCTTCAATGACATCAGTGAGGACAAGGAACGGGACATGGCTAGCTTGGTATCCAACCAGTGGGGAGTTTGCGGTTGTGCAAAGGGACTGTTTGCGGTTGTTTGTGGTGCATTAAACGGGGAGATTGGTCTGTTACTGTGAAGCGGGTGTACCTGATCGATACAACATCATACCTGATGTTTTAAAGCATGTTATTCCAAACAATTTAGGAATGTTAGGTGATTTATGCCCTTTATGGCTTAAAACCAGACTCTGCATCAACTATGTAATTTTCCGTGGGAGTTTTGCCATGGATCCCCCTCCGGCATGCCACAGTCCAGGTGTTAGTCCCCTTGAAACAACTTTCCCATCACTATTGTGGCCAGAAAGAGTCCCTGTGTGTTTTGAAATTCGCCTGCCCATTGAAGTCTATGGCGGTTCGCCCGGTTCGCCCGTTCGCGAACATTTGATGGAAGTTCGCGTCTTCTGTTCGCAAACCGAAAATTTGATGTTCGCAACATCACTATTGCCAACTATAAGGCTGCAAGAGTTGATGAGATCCCAGCTAAACTGTTCAAATTCCTAGAAGCTGATTTTGTGAAAGTGTTGCTTGCATTATGCCAATAAGTTTGGAAAACTCAACAATGACCATTAGACTGAAAAAAATCAGTCTATATACCAATCCCCCAAAAAGTAATTGCAAAGAGTGCTCCAATTATAGAACAATTGTTCTCATTTCACATGACAGCCAGGTAATGCTTAAGATCCTGAAAGCTCAGTGACAAACAGATGTGCAAGCTGGGTTTCGCGCTGGATAATAGAGAAAGCAAGATAGTTCCAGAAAAACATTTACTCTGCTTCATAAAATATGTTAAAGCCTTTACCTGTGTGGATAACAACTAAATGTGCCAAGTTCTTAAAAAGATGGGGGTAACAAGCCATCTCAACCCCCTCTTGAGGTTCAAGATCGATAAAGGAGTGTTGTAGCAAAAATCATACCCACAAACCACATTTTACTCCGAAACCCAGTCATGATACCAAAAAATAGAGTCCTCAGATAGAATCTTATAATAAGAAGATTATCTATACAAAACGTGGGTCAGCAACAAAAAAACATCCAGAATGTCTGCTGCTGACTGACTGAACAAAAAGTAAACAAAACACAGCTTATATAGTAATTACATGCAGAGAATGGTATATCCCAATATTACCCTACTAGAAAAATGAGACATTCCCAGAACAGCCAATAAAAGATTATTGATATTAGTAGATTAATAAAATAAGATGCATGCAGCTAGCACGTGTCAGTCATTCCTGGTACTTTACATCATCTGCGCAACAAACACCCCTACTTGTTAATTCTGCACATAGGTCAAGTGCTGATCTTCACTTTGGCCTTGTGTACTACCGAAATACATTTTGTTTAGGCTAAATAATACTTGATTGTCTCCTGAGAACAATCTATTATGGGAAGAAGGACTTGTTTGCAGTTATAGAATAAAAAACAATTAATTTATAAGTGAAAGGTATAATTAACTATTTGATACCTCACAGCCTGCAATGGACTGACTACTGTTTCAGAGCGAAAATCACAATTACGCATAGATCAATAAAAAAAAACATATTAAAACACAATAGTCCGACATGATCCGTGGGATAATGCAAAAGTCTCTCAATAATGGAATCCATAGCACACAGGTCACAGTCCAGATAATAAAGTCTGTTGAATGAAAGCTTTACAATTAGTGATTATAAAGCACAAGCAATACAATTCAAATCGTGATAAAAAAAAACAAAAAAAAACCAATCCACGAAAAGTAGTAAGCATCTGTTTGATCAAGTCCATATAACAAGGAAAGAGTCCAATGGGGTGGATGAAAACATCCACATATGCTGTTATATGTTACCAAAAGATAATCCAGATTGCGGTGCCATAGATTTAAAAGTCCATATATGTAAAATAAAACACAATGGTTAATGCAGACAAAATGGCCTCACTTAATTCTCCAACCAATTTACCTTTAACACTTACAGCCTTATTAAATTGTGATTCGGTAAATTTAAACGAGCTCTATTTAAGCACACAGCATATTTTATTTACAGAAGTTTTTAGTTAGTGAAGACCTTGCTTTTGGATAGAAGTTCACTAACTAAAAACTTCTGTAAAAAATATATGCTGTGTGCTTAAATAGAGTCCTTTTAAATTTACTGAATCACAATTTAATAAGGCGGTATTGTCTTATGAGGCATTTAGATTATCAATGTTATTTAATAACCAATAAAGTTTGCTCTGATATTATTAATAACCCAGAATGTATGCATGATAACCTATTCTTTCCCTAATTACTCAGATGTTAGTATGTACTGGATCCTAGTAAATTGATAGAACAAGGTGCAAAAATGTTAGAAGACAAAGGACAGTCAAAAGGAAGACAAAACAATGAAAACATATGCTCAGACGAACTTCACTTGCTTCTGGAAAGTGAGATCCATTGGCCAAAACAATAGGCCATCATGTGCAGATATTCAGGCACAGGGCAAGGAGTATGTGACTTTCTCACAGATCTTTACATCTTTTCTCTTTGCCAGCAGATATATGTATTAGCGTATAGTTATGTCAATGAACAAGAGTTTGACCTTTCCCCTTTTTCTTGGGGGCAGAATTTCTGTCTGGGCTTTGTCTTTAGTCAGCAAACTGTATCTGTTTCTTCATCTGTTATTATCTGTTGTCATCAGGTTAGGCACTTGGGAGAGGCTTTCTCTCAGCATATATCAGGGCACGCTTGTCTTTTCTTTGTCTTTACAGGCACGCACTCGCTGTCATCTTCTTCTGGGTTAGACAAGTGTGACAAAAATAAAAACAAAAATTGCAAACATACAAGATCTGTCATACATGAACTTCCATACATCTTTCACGTAGATATCCTCTCATCATATACACTTACCCTACATTTTTCCCTAACTGTAAATTAAATTTAACATATGTATAACTCTAAATTAAACAGGGGTAATAAAAACAAAAAATCAATGAAATCAATAATTTAAATAGTGCAGAAGCAAAAAAACATGTAAAATACTTGTGAAGGATATAAGCAACCATTATTTTCTAATCCTGCTAAAGCAGCAAAATCATCATTAGGACAGTTTCAATACTACTAAATAACTTCTCTATAAGTGATAAGACATTACTTTATTTATCCTGTAACAGGTTGTAAATTTAAAAGGAATTTACTAATTCTATTACTGTCATTATACATTTACTAATAATGTTTTAAGAGCTTTTCTTAACTCATAATGTAATCCACCTCTTATCGTGTTCCTTTCTTAGAGGCCTAGAAATAATAATCAACAAATAAAGCAATAGGTAGCTTAAGGTTTAGGCAAGTGTAATGAACTAATAGGGTGCTACTAGGGATAATATATATAACAGAAAATAAACAACAGAGTTCCCTATTATGTGCACACCTATTTTAACTCAAAAGAGCTAAAGAGATAATGAATATAACTTAGCTTTTAATAAATAGTTTTAAAATACTATAAAAATATATTCAGAGGCAGGTTGTGTATATCCAAGTTACTAGTGGTATGAATATAATATATATTAAATCCAGATACTGGGAATAAGTACCATGTGCTAAATAAATTACTTTAAAAAGTAACCATTGATGTGCAAAAAGTGCTAAAGGTGCTTATGCTAAATAATATGGAACCTGAAATTAATATAGGTCCTAAAGTGCTGAAGTTCAAGTGAATAGAGTAGATATCTAATACAGGGGTGAAATATTCCCTTTATCTGGAATAAATAGTGTCACAATTAGAATAGGCCTAAAGATTTCCCTTATATATTGGGCTATCAGGTCATATAGAGTGACTAGTGCTATTCCTTAAATTGAATTGCATAAATTCCTCAGTGAAATATTATCTTTATATATATCTCCGTTTAAAAAAAAAATGGTATTTTGATAAACAGCCGTAATATCGAGGTATCAAGCAATTGTGGATTAAGCATGAATAGCTAGAGTAACTTAAGACATTGTTGTTCGGTTAGTATTCACTTCAGTAGTGAAATACTGTTCGAGAGCTATTACACAGCGTGCCAAAAGGTAGAGACGCCTTGCAATGACGTCATCAGCCTGCGTGTAAACTCTGACCCCAGGCCTAGAAATACCTTAAAAAGATTTACCCAATTATCTACCCCATTTGCACCATGGCCATCATCTGAGCTGGGGATTGGCCTGGAAGAATAACTGTTACCACTTTGAAGATGTTTTTTTTTTCTTTTATTCTATTGGATGGAGGTCTGGGCTTTGACTAGGCCATTCCAACACATTTACATGTTTCCCCTTAGACCACTAAAGTGTTGCTTTAGCAGTGTGTTTGGGGTCATTGTTCTGCTGGAAGGTGAACCTCCGTCCTAGCCTCAAATCACGCACAGAGTGGTACAGGTTTTGCTCAATAATATCCCTGTATTTAGCATCCATCTTTCCCTCAACTCTGACCAGTTTCCCAGTCCCAGCTGCTAAAATTGTGTTCTTTGGGGGATGTGATGTGTTGGGTTTGCATCAAACATAGCGTTTTCTTTGATGGCCGAAAAGTTCAATTTTAGTCTCATCAAACCAGAGCACTTTTATCCATACATTTTGGGAGTCTCCCACATGCCTTTTCACAAACTCAAAATGTGCCATTTTGTTTTTTGCTGAAAGTAATGGCTTTCTTCTGGCCACTCTACCATAAAGCCCAGCTATATGGAGCGTATGGCTTATCGTTGTCCTATGTACAGATACTCTAGTCTCTGCTGTGGAACTCTGCATCTCCTCCAGGGTTACCTTAGGTCTCTGTGCTGCCTCTCTGATTAATGCCTTCCTTGCCCAGTCCGTGAGTTTATGTGGGTGGCCTTCTCTTGGCAGGTTTGCTGTTTTGCCATGTTCTTTCCATTTGGTTATGATAGATTTTATGGTGCGCCTAGGGATCATCAAAGATTTGGATATTTTTTTATAACCTAACCCTGATTTGTACTTTTCAACAACATTGTCCTCACTTATTTGGAGAGTTCCTTGATCTTCATGGCAGTGTTTGGTTAATGGTGCCTCTTGCTTAGGTGTTGCAGCCTCTGGAGCCTTTCAAAAAAGTTGTGTATATGTAATGACAGATCATGTGACACTTAGATTGCACACAGGTGGACATCATTTCACTATTTATGTGACTTCTGAAAGTAATTGGTTGCACCAGAGCTTTTTATGGGCTTCATAAGAAAGGGGGTGAATACATACACACATGCCTATTTTCTGTTTTCTATTTCTGATAAATAGTTTTATGTATATATTTTTCTCATTTCACATCACCAACTTAGACTATTGTGTTCTGATCCATCACATGAAATTCAGATTAACAAAACATTAAACTTAATGCTGTAATGTAACAAAATAGGTAAAAAGTCAAGGGGGTGAATACTTTTGCAAGACACTGTATGTGTAATTGATTTGGACTACATAATCCAGAAGTTATTGCATCTTTTTCATTGAGCAGATGAAGACACCATGCAAGTTATATGCATGTTGGTGGTTACTTCTATTATATGAAGTGATTAGGGACGAGATGCTATGCATTATTATCATAATACAGTGTTACCTTTAAGCCAGCTGGACCTGGACAGCGGCTCAGACACACCAGCATATCCAGGACTCATTTACTTCACCACTTGCAGGAGTTTAGGTGGTCACAACAACATAAATCAATGATGAAGCTGTAATAAGAAATAGTGAAACGCGTTCGATATTTATCATTTTTTTACATATCATATTTTATATTTTACCAAATAAACCCCCTTTCTATAGTATATGTAGTTTGGTCCTCCTATTTTGCTTTTTGCACTGGTTCACCTCACGGCGTATCCTAGACTCCCCTTGCCCTAGCGTAAGTATTCATAACTCAATTGGATACTAAGTTATCAGGCTCACAGTACAACGGAGAACTGATGAGCAGAAGGGTCCAGAGGGAACAGTGAGAAACAGGACAGCGACTGGAGGATCCGTGTTTGAATTAACACATATGTTTAGTAATACCTCATACCCACACTTGAAATTATAGAAGTAATCTGCACCAGGAGACCCTTCCGCTTTCTCCCCCACCCCTCAATTTTAAGCCAGCAGCTCATCACATTTTATACAGTCTCCTGTGCTCCTTGGTAACATTTGCACCACACCAATGATATTCATGCACAGTCTGCTACATTTAAGACTGTGCTCTGTGGATATAATAAACGGATATTCTTATTGTACTGTAATTCATGTGTCCGTCTGTTTCTAATTGTTACGTATTTGTGGCATTAACTTGCTTTGCATTTAGTTAATAATCTGATATTTGTATCCATATCATTCAGCGTTGAGTCACATTATTATGACCACCTACTTTTGACGTTGAAGAAGGGATGATCATTGGCTTTTGGGCCAAGGGTTACAATATTTCTGAAATAGCGAAGATTGTGAATTGTTCATGTGCTGCTGTGGTTAAAGTGTACCTTGAAAGGACAAATGGCAACATTGTGAATAAACAGCAGCAACACTTTGGAGCACCACATACTATTGATGTCAAAGGTGAATGATGGCTGCGAAGGTGTGTGAGGGCCAACCGACACGCTACAGTTGGGCTACGTGTGTCAAACTACAGTACAATGAACCCTGTTGCGTATAGGGTTCTGAAGCATTCATTGCACCCAGGCTAATGAGGGTTCGAAACAGCTTCAAATTGTACTGTTGATGAGTCATGTTTTCTACTCCATCGACAGGACAGGCTTTGACTTGTCAGGCGTGAAACCTCTGAAAACAAACACTCTGCAACCATTGTTATAAGAACACAAGCTGGTGGTGGCAGCATTATGATCTGGGAAATGTTTTCTTGCCATTATCTGGGTCCACTCACACCTCTGGAAGGCACTCTCAACCTATTGAGTTATTATTCCATCCTTGCAGATCAAGTACACCCATACAATGCAACATGTTATATGGCCATAATTGTTTTTGGCGGAGAAAGATGAAGAATTCCAAGTACTTCCCTCCATACTCCCCAGACTTGTACCACATCCCGCACCTGTGGGGCCACCTCAATTACCATGTTAGCCGTATGGATCCTCCACAAATCACTGCAGTCTGCATGGCTCCAGATACCCTTGATAACCATCCAACATCTTATTGACTCACTATCACTCCGTCCAGCTGCTGTCCATGCTGCACACAGCGGTTATTCTGAATATTAATGCAACTGTATTGTGTGTTTCAGTATACCCATCCAGTGTTCAGGTATAATGGATGTGCATAAATCATATATCGATAAATAATTTGCATGAAAGACAGTAATAACATTGGGATAACAGCATAATCATATTTAAGTGTAGAAATTGCAGAGTTGTGGTTGGAGAAGCGCAATTGCTCCTGACCAGTACCTAGATGGTCTGTGAATCTGTGCGGCTGGATGGAGTGTAGTTATACCATTTGTATATGATCTTTCCACTCTTGTGTGTTAGATGATGTATTGACATAGTTCTTGTTATACAAAGAACATACACGATCATATATAAAAATTCCAGTTTACTTTTGTTTTACAGAATTATCTGCCCCCTGGTTTGGAATTTAGGTCATGTAAAAACAATGATGAAGCAATAAAATACAAAGCGATACAAAATGCTGATATATACCGAAATGCATGAATAAATGGATGATCAAACGCGTTCCGTTGTGATGTACACAGCTTCCTCAGTGATAATATAGTTCTTTTTTGGTTTTCCTCTGTAGGAAGCTGAAAAGTCTGTTGTGCCAACTCAAATCCTATTTATATATCAAATATTGACGATGGTAAAATATGTCTGGACACCTCTATGTCTTCATGCATTTTATTGCAGTAATCTCATGTTTCCATGTCACTAATGTTTCCTTAATTAGTGAATAATGTTGTTATGGCGTGATTACATTTTCCCTGTTAAATATGATGTTAACATCAACATCATTTACAGTAACATCAAATGACATATTGGTGAAGACAACCGAAATATGCATTAAGTGCAACTTCCTAATCATATATTTAGGTGGCACGTCTTTTGTGCGCTGGAGAACATCGCGCCATCATCAGGGTGCCGAGAACTGCGTTCTGATTACGCTCTGTGATCCAGCCTGCACCCCATCTGTCCCATCTCATATTTACTGGACCTGCTTGCTGGAGGCTGTCAAGGCTAAGGTAAGGGGCTGACAGTTTAACTGTGCTACTTAATATTTGCCTTTTGAAGTTCACCTCCAGTCCTACACCTCCTACAATCAGTGCCAACTACTGCTCTGTTTAAAGACTCAGGCTGTCTATTATGACAATTCTCACACATAACCATATTGTATACATGACATACCTTTCATGGATGTAACATACATGATCACTCTCAGTACTGTGATATGGTCAGAATCAATGATCATAATGCTGCCACCACCAGCTTGTGTTATTATAATGACTATTGTTTGGGGTGTGGCTTGCCCTTTAATGTGTGATGCTTTTAGGCAACTCTTGTAGGCCATGTGGGCTTCGTTATTTGTATTAACCTCTTGCGTGCTGGAGTCTGTGTTACCATTGCAGTTGATATATGTTATGTTAACGTGTATTATTGACAATAGTTCATGTTCACAGATGTATAGATACTCATCCATCATACTTTGCGATATTGTGTTTAGAATGCAACATATTTCCCTTTGAGAATGTTTAATGTAATATTGTTATTTTTATTACAGTACTGTGTCTTTATCTGTTTTAACTTATTTTCCGGGTGTTATTCAATGCGCATACGTTTTTATGGAAAAATGAGCTACTGTAATGCTTTACCTACATTCAGTAACTTACCTGAAGACTGTTAACTGAGAATGAAAATTAAAGGAACAGTAAACCATAAGTTGATAACACAAGTCATTCTAGCCTTTTCACCTCTGTATTCATGAAGGTCTGAAAATTAGATGGATTGGAATGCATCGGTTTGCAACTTTCACCATAAGTGCCTGCATGTAAGACTAAAATGGGGCACATATACTGAACAGTGTTCAGTTTGAAGTAAGAGAGGTCTATATGAAAATCATTGTAGGGTTGCATTATTGCATAGCTTGGATAATTATGTGTTAAATATGATGGAGTGCTATGACCAAGCATCATTATTGAACATGTTGTACTTTTTAAGCATATAAATGTAATAGAGCAGTGGCAGAGCTAGAGAATGAAGGGCCCTGATGCAAAAAAAATGTTGGTCCCCCCTCGGGGGGATGTAAAACATTTTTGTGCTGGGCCCCACTGGGACCAAATAATTAATTGCTCCTACCTGTGCAAAGGTCCTCTACCTGTGACCACCTCTACGGATATATATGTACACATATATATACACATATTTACATGTATACAAATGTTTACACATATATCATCACACCTACATAGCAGCCACCACTCCAGTCCCTGTAAGCAGCCATCCCCTCTCAGCATCCATCCCCCCACAACACCCAACCCCTCTGAGCAACCACCTCACATAGCACTCATGCCTATCGCCTTTGTTCCTCCCTCATGGAACCTATTCCCCTGTACTTTTCTGACACTTTGCAGCGATTGCTCTCTTACCTTCTTCTCTGATACACATCCCCAGCATGCTGAAGTGCTCCATAGTGCCACTTGTTGGAGCTACAGCATAAATGCTCTTTTTTCAACAGGCACACACAAATTTCGAACGGGTGTGTGTGGCCAAGGAGGCACAGGGGGGTCCCAGTGGAGCCTTGGTGTGTTTGGCCGGCGTGGGAGGCCCCAGGGGGAACCCCTACACTATGTTTTTCTTAATTATACAGCATCCGACTGTACATAGAAAAACAGAGCACGTTAGTCCACAGTTATATCCTTTCTGTTGGACAAACACTTCCCTAACAGCCCTATTAAATTCCAAGTAAGTGCCACGTGAGACCCGCAACGGCTGCGGGCTTAAAATTTGGAGTTACAGAGATATTAAATTTTGGCTGGGAGCAGGTTACAGACGCAAGCCCGTAAAACCTTGCTGTAAAGGGAACGGACAAGCCGCGATCGGCAATCACTATCCAATTGCTGTATAACGTAGTGCGACACACACCTCTCAGCCAATAAAAAGGGGTCTAGCAAATATGATTGACAGTGGAAGCTTATAAATTTGCTTTCAACACGCCCATGCGTTGACTGTGTTGTATTTTCTCTCGAAGTAGTACACATGTCCTGGAGTTGGAGGTTAGGTTCTATTGGAGAGAGTGTAGGAGAGATTTGAGAGAGGTAGTTTTATATTCTAAACCATATGGAATTACACTTAATACTTACACATATTTACAGATTACACATATTTGCAATACACATAGGTGAAAGAACACACATAGAGACATATATAGTTAGGTCACACATACCCTCTCCCCATCCCGTCCCCCACACCCCATCCCCCAACAGTTATTAATAACACATAAAAACACATATATTTTTTTTCTACACACATACACAGAAAAACTTTTGTTTATTTATCCTTATTTTAATTTTGTGATATGATGGAGGGAGGAGACATGAGGGGAGAGGAGAGTTGGGGAGGAGGAGAGGAGATTGGAGGAGGAGAGAGAGGAGCGGCAGGTGGGCATGGGGAGTAGAGGCGGGGAGGAGGAGGTGAGGAGTGAGGTGGAGGAGGGAGAGGAGGTGGAGGAGGGAGGAGAGGAGGGAGGAGAAGAGGGATAGGAGGGCGAGGAGGTGGAGGAGAAAGGGGAGGAGGTCATTTGGGTGGTGGGGTCACCATCTGAACCCTGGCCGCCACCACCACCGGGCACACCCACACCACCTCAGGGATAGCCCCAGGCTCCATCCGGGCCCCAGACCCTCCCCTCTCCATCCCCACCACCACCAAGCCCAGCTGCGCAGGCAGAGTTGATGGCCCTCATGCGTCAGCAACTGGACTGTCTTCGGGGGATCCAGGCCAGTATCTCAGCCAATCATGTGGGGCTCATGCGGAGCCTGGAAAGGCGCAAAAGGGAGGAGAGGGGGCATCGTCTTTTGACTGAGACCTACCTGGCTGGGCTGCTAAGCTTAGGACTTGTCTACCCCGGAGGCATCCCCCAGCCACCATCAGCCCGACTCCTCCTCTCCTCCCACCATGCCTCCGCCACCTGTTGTGCCACTGCCTCGGAGCCTCCCCCATCACCACCCCCAGCAGGGAAATGGAGGCCTAATCTAGCCTGGCTAAAGAGTTTTGGATCTTGGCCTATGTGATGATAATATATTGTATGAAGATTGCTCCCTCCCCTCAGACGGTCCATGGTCCTCTTCTCTGTGGACATGTAGGGTTCTGTTTAACATGTTACCAAATGGTCACTGAGGAATGCTGTTGAGAGGAGATGCAGCAATCTCTGTGATTTTATCAGGCCTTATTTTGTAGTTTATCTTTTTTTTCTCTTTTTTTTGTTTTAGGTAAAAATTCAGGTCCATGAAGGCATCTGCAAGCATTGTGGAGGAAATATATGAGGTGTACGGTTTTCACAGTGCCTCTAAGGTAGACATTCCTTCAATGACAGCCCCGGCCCCCCCTTAACATGTAGCTCCGACAATCTTAAAGCTATCATTTAGCCAGATATCTCAGACATTATTGTTGTTAGCTTAAATGTAGACTAATACCGCTATGTTGGTGGACTTCCAAAGTCTCACAATGGCATGTTAATGCCAGCATTAATATATGCACTAGTGAAGCATGTGATCCTGACCTCAATATCAGTCTGAGAACAAATCCTTGGGTCTGGTGTAAGTGACATTGAATCTGGCTGGTGACCTTTGTGTCCTCTCTATATTAATGGGTATTTTCCCATATTGCTGACTATCCAGATACCTAGCTAATAGTAATGCTTGCAGATGGGAGTTGAGTTGGTATATTGTTACAGTGAAAGTATTTAGCACTGTACTGTACATGCATGTTGATTAGTTTTTTATCCTCCTGCGCCTTCTTTTAGTTGACCACTTTTTTATTTTTTCTTCACCACACTGTGTGTGTGAAACTGGATTGGATTACACAGTCCAAAGGTTGAATCATCTGTTCATTTAGCAGATCTAGACAAGTTGTAAGTGCTATGCACATTAATGGTTTCTTCAATTAAATGGAGTGATTTGTGATGTTCCTTTTTTTCATCAGATTCCGGTTGCAGTGGTGTAGTGACCACATATGACCAGGGGTAGCTGGTGCATAGGGGCAAATGGGCAAGCACCCAACGCCCCAAAATTATCAATCACTTTAATATTATATTTTAAATGTATATAGATAATAATACAATTTAATTATAACTATATATCAGCTTTCATGTCTTCTTTCATATGATTTTGTTAAAAACATGCATCTATCACTTTAAATTAACCCTTTGTGTGCCTTCCCCTTTGCCTGGTGTTTTCCCTAGTACTGCAGTTTACAGTGTGAGTGTTGTGCTGTAACACTCAACCTGAGTGAATCTAAATTCACTCTGCAAGGAAATGTATACATTTTCCTGAATGGCGCTGTTTGTGAGGCTTGTGATGAGTGCTAAAGGCCAGTAAAGTAGAGGGGGAAGAGGTAGAAGGGGGAGTAGCTCGCAATGAGCGTCAAAGGAGCTTATTGCGCGGCCCGTGATGTAGAGGGGGGAGAGGCTCGCAATGGTCCCACTTGGTATAATGTGGGTTTTAAGGTCTGGTTGTCGCCTATATAGTCCTGCTTGGTATTTTAAGGTTTTAAAGGTCCAGGTCGGACCTATATGGTCCTGTTTGTTGTAATATGGGCTTTTAAAGTCCGGTTGGGGCCTATATCTTAACGCTTGTTGTAATGTGGGATTTTAAGGTCCAGTTGGGGCCTATATGGTCTTGCTTGGTGTAATGCAGGTTTTTACGGTCCAGTTTGGGCCTATATAGTCCCACTGTGTATTTTAAGGTTTTAAAGGTCCGGTTGGGGCCTATATGGTCCCGCTTGGTGTAATGTGGGTTTTTAAGGTCCGGTTGGGGCCTATATGGCCCCGCTTGATATTTTAAGGTTTTAAAGGTACAGTTGGGGCCTATATGGTCCCTCTTGGTGTAATGTGGGTTTTTAAGGTCCAGTTTGGGCCTATATAGTCCAGCTTGGTATTTTAAGGTTTTAAAAGTACGGTTGGGGCCTATATGGTCCTGCTTGGTGTAACAAACACTATATATACAAGAAATCCCTATATGTGCACACCTATTATTATTGAATCTTCTCAGGGACAAATATTAAAACTTCACTTTTATTAAATCTCTTAAAATAAAAAACGTAAATATTATCAGATGCAGGAATCAAATAATATTACTTGGTTATAGGGAATTAAACACTCAAGTGTTAATATAAAGTGCTAATGTTCTTATATATAAGAAAAGAACCAGAATAAATGCTGATTCTATAATAATATTTTATACAAAGTTCTGTCAATAAAGTGCTTTAGTGTATAAATGATAGTGCTACCCAAGCTACACTTCTAACTAATCACATATATAGTTGTGAGCATACGAGTTGTTGCTAACGCTTGCAAGCTCACGTAGTAAGCCACGGCCCTCGCAAAGCAAGGGTCGCAGTTGCTGTCAAGGAGCGCCTTCGGCGCTCCTTGACAGCAACTGCGACCCTTGCAAAATTTACTAGGGGCGCAGTTGCTGTCAAGGAGCGCCGCAAACTTTACATCATAACGCAAACAAAATACGAGACACGTTGCGACCCATTGCGACCTTGCAAAAAACGGCCGCAACACGCGCACATGAAAACATCAAAAATCAAACAAATACACAGAACAAATACATAAAAAGCTTACCTACATCAAGAGGGAGCATCCAGGACCTCGAAAACTAAACTTACACCTCAATTTAACTGAAATTAAAGCAGTTTAGACACAAAAAAATTCTCTAAGCGAGAGAAAAAATGGCCGCCGAAAAAAACGAAAACGAGGCTACAGCAGTCTAAAGACGCAAAACACCCTCAAACACCTACGTATTTGCCAAAAGACACCAGATTACAAAACAAGGACGCAATCCGCGCAACTACAAAAACATTACAATCACAACAAATACAAAAAACAAACACATAAAAAGGTTACTCACAGCAAGGGGGGGCACCGAGGACCTCTGCAAGTGAAGTTACACCTCCATTTAAGCACACATTTCGGAGTTTAGAGACCCGAAAATCACCTAAGCGAGAGAAAAAATGGCCGCCGAACAAAACGAAAATGGGGCTGAAGGGGCCCTAAACACGCAAAACACTACCATAAACACGCAAAACAACACAAAACACCAACAGATATTCCAAAAAAGCCCACCAAACAGCTACGACTATTCTGAAAAACTCGCACGACATAGAAAACGAACAACGCTACATCAGCCACATTATATACACCAAACACACTTAGCTCACTTACAATTTCATTGCCGTCATTTTTTGATGGGCAATATTCTAGTATATAATAATTCAAAGTGCTAAGTGCAATGCGATAATATGAGCGTTATTGCTATAATATTGTCAAAATTTCTATCATTGGTTTAAATTCCCCTATTGAATTTATTACTCCATGGAGCTATATTGCTCCTATTAGTTTGAGTTATAAGATTTTGCTCTTAGTATTATACAATTGCCCAATATATTTCTCCTATAAGAGACTGTATCTTAGCATGCCACGCCGTTTAGACGACTAGCAATGACGTCAACAACATGCGTGCACGTTCCTGCGTCTGACCCGATGCACGTTTCTAGATTTCTTCAGGGGTCACCACTATGTTGATTTTGCATCCCTTTATACATTCTCCGTAGTCATGGAAACGGTGACATTTATAAAAACAACTTATTTTATTTTAAAACAAGTGTCTCTGTGCTTAACAATTCTAGTGATGTATCTACAGACTCAGGGCCCTATTAAATTCCAGCCTCGTAAATAAGAGGCTTCTACTTAAGCCCTACGTACTGCAAAGTTTCTCTAACTTCCAATGATATTACATTAGCCCTGCTGCGAGCAACGTATGAGCTACGCAGCAGGGCCGTACGTATAAACACTGCGAAATGGTAAATGAGGAGTGACAGCCTGCGATATGATATCGCAGGCTCCCGCACCTCAACAAGTAGTGCAGGGGTCCTAAACGGGACCTCCGCGTCAGTCCCCCACATAAGCCCTGCCGTAGGGGGTTCTCCAACTAACCCCCCGGCACCTGAAATTAACCCCCCTCTATGCGGGGTTCCACATCGGGAGCCCCAAAGGGTCCTCACATTAACACCTTGCTGCAGGGGTCCATAGGGACCCCCGCAGCCCCCAAACATTAACCCCTTGCAGCGGGGGTCCCCGATCATGCCCCAGCTGCATTTAATACTTTTAAATTCCCCGCCGCGGCTCCTTAAAGGGCCTGCGGCACACTATTACTCAACCCTGGCTGCGGCACCTAACATTAACCCCCCTTTATGCTGGGGGTCCCCATCGGGACCCCCCAAGTGTCCCCACATTAACCCATTGCAGCGGGGGGTCCCCGATCTGCATAGATCAGGCCCCCCGCTGCATTTAAAAGTTTTAAATTCCCCGCCACGGCTCCTTAAAGGGCCCGCAGCACACTATTACGCAACCCCGACCGCGGCACCTAAAATTAACCCCCCTTTATGCTGGGGGTCCCCATCGGGACCCCCCAAGTGTCCCCATATCAAACCCTTGCTGCAGGGGTCCATAGGGACCCCCACAGCCCCCCCACATTAACCCCCTGCAGCGGGGGTCCCCGATCAGCACCGATCGTGACCCTGCTGCATTTCAATTTTAAATTTCCCGCCTCGCGGGTCCTTAAAGCACCGTAAAGGTCCTGAAAGGACTCGCACTAAAAATATTAACCTCAGGCAACTATAATTAACCCTATAACTCATGGTGGTCAATACAGACCCCCATAAGGCCTAAAATAACCCGTCACTCATGAAGGTCAATACAGACCCCCATAAGGCCTTAATTAACCCTATAACTCATGGTGGTCAATACAGACCCCCATAAGACCTTAATTAACCCCGTCACTCATGAAGGTCAATACAGACCCCCATAAGGCCTTATTTAACCCTATAACTCATGGTGGTCAATACAGACCCCCATAAGGCCTTAATTAACCCTATAACTCATGGTGGTCAATACAGACCCCCATAAGGCCTAAATTAACCCTGTCACTCATGAAGGTCAATACAGACCCCTATAAGGCCTTAATTAACCCTATAACTCATGAAGGTCAATACAGACCCCCATAAGGCCTTATTTAACCCCATCACTCATGAAGGTCAATACAGACCCCCATAAGGCCTTAATTAACCCTATAACTCATGGTGGTCAATACAGACCTCCATAAGGCCTTAATTAACCCCGTCACTCATGAAGGTCAATATAGACCCCATAAGGCCTTAATTACAGACCCCCATAAGCACTTAATTAACCCCGTCACTCATGAAGGTCAATACAGACCCTCATAAGCCTATATTTAACCCCATCAGTCCCATAAGGGTATATTATGACCATTATGGGCCTGTTACAACCCAACATTAACCACATAAGTGCCATGACGGTCCTCAAGGACCATCATGACACTAACTACAAACACTACACTATAACCCCCAATAAACCATTTAATCTAAACTAACCCCCCTGTACACTAATCTATTAACACTTACACTACCTACCTACACTACCTACCCCCTAATAAACCTCCCCACCACTCTAATTACAAAAAATAAAAAACCTACCTTACAAAAAATAAAAAAACCTACCTTACAGAAAAAAAAACTACAGTACAGAAAAAAAACCTACAGTACAGAAAAAAAACAAATACATTACAACCCCCCCCCCACTACAGAAAATAAAAAAATTACACACCTGTAAAGGAAAGACAGATATACACAATACAATACATACATACATATAATACATTACATACATTACATATAACATATTACATATAATATATTACATATAATACATTACATACAATACATTACATTACATATATTACATATAATATATGACATATAATATATTACATATAATACATTACATACAATACATTACATCACATATATTACATATAATATATTACATATAATACATTACATACATTACATTACATTACATATATTACATATAATATATTACATATAATACATTACATACATACATTATAATTACATACATTACATATAATATATTACATATAATATATTACATATAATACAAAACAAATACCCCCTATCTATCTAACATACAATCTATTTAATATAAAATAAATCCTAACTATATCAAATACATCCCCCTATCTATCTAATATACAATAAATCCTAACTACATAAACAGACCCTAATTCTAAACTAAAATAAAATAATTACAGTCCTAACTACATACACAGACCCTAATTCTAAGCTAAAATAATTACAGTCCTAACTACACAGACCCTAATTCTAAGCTAAAATAAAATAAATAAGACCGCTTACCTTTAAGATGTTGCTTCAGATCACTAACCTAGGGGTAAAACAAAACAAAATAATTAGTAAAAAACATTAACATGAAATAAATAAATATTATATACATTCTAAATATTCTACTCACCTTTCCAGCATGTCCCGTGATTGTTCAGCTCTTCCGGCGCGGCCCTGTTAAAAAAACACAATACATTAATACATTAATACAATATACAAACAAGAAATAAAATAAACATATAAACATCTAAATATACATTTAACTTACCACCCTGCAATGTCCCCGGCTTGCTCCCCTATAGCCCCGGCTGGGCCCCGGAACCATCCGTGCTCTAAAAAAAATAAAAAAAAAAAACTAAAGGAGATCTTTCCTCGCAGACCTCCCCAATGCTAATGAGCCTCCCGGAGTCTTTTCCGGGAGGAAATTGGCAATGGCAACTTGTGATTGGCTGAAAAAGCTGTCTATCAATTCCAGCCAATCAGAAGTCGTCAATGTGTGAGCCAATCAGGATGGGATACACCCCAATATCCCACCCTGATTGGCTAAAGCACTTGTCAATCTTTATTGGAACCAGTCACAAGGCTCAGATGCCTTCAGCCAATCACTATGGGATACACCCCCACGGAGTGATTGGTAGAAGATATCTGCGCATCCTGATTGGCTCATACATTGACGACTTCTGATTGGCTGACAGATTTTTCAGCCAATCACAAGCCGCCATTGCCAATTTCCTCCCGGAAAAGACTCCGGGAGGCTCATTAGCGTCGGGCGGTCTGCCAGTGCAGATCTCCGTTAGTTTTTTTTTAGTTTTTTTTTTAGAGCGCGGATGGTTCCGGGGCCCAGCCGGGGCTGAAGGGGAGCAGGCCGGGGACATCGCGGGGAGGTAAGTTAAATGTATATTTAGATGTTTATATGTTTATTTTATTTCTTGTTTGTATATTGTATTAATGTATTAATGCATTGTGTTTTTTTAACAGGGCCGCGCCGGAAGAGCTGAACAATGACGGGACATGCTGGAAAGGTGAGTAGAATATTTAGAATGTATATAATGTTTATTTATTTCATGTTAATGTTTTGTACTAATTATTTTGTTTTGTTTTACCCTTAGGTTAGTGATCTGTAGCAACATCTTAAAGGTAAGTTGTCTTAATTATTTTCTTTTAGCTTAGAATTAGGGTCTGTGTATGTAGTTAGGACTGTAATTATTTTAGCTTAGAATTAGGGTCTGTGTATGCAGTTAGGACTGTAATTATTTTATTTTAGCTTAGAATTAGGGTCTGTGTATGTAGTTAGGATTTATTGTATATTAGATAGATAGGGGGATGTATTTGATATACTTAGGATTTATTTTATATTAAATACAGTAGATTGCTTGTTAGATAGTTAGGGGGTATTTGATTTGTATTATATGTAATATATTATATGTAATGTATTGTATGTAATGTATTATATGTAATATATTATATGTAATATATTATATGTAATGTATGTAATGTAATGTATTATATGTAATGTATGTCATGTAATGTATGTAATGTATTATATGTATGTATTGTATTGTGTATATCTGTCTTTCCTTTTCAGGTGTGTAATTTTTTTATTTTCTGTAGTGGGGGGGTTGTAATGTATTTGTTTTTTTTCTGTACTGTAGGTTTTGTTTTTTTCTGTACTGTATGGTTTTTTTTTCTGTAAGGTAGTTTTTTTTTTTTTGTAAGGTGGGATTTTTTATTTCTTGTAATTATAATGGTGGGGAGGTTTATTAGGGGGTAGGTAGTGTAGGTAGGTAGTGTAAGTGTTAATAGATTAGTGTAGAGGGGGGTTAGTTTAGATTAAATGGCTTATTGGGGGTTACAGTGTAGTGTTTGTAGTTAGTGTCATGATGGTCCTTGAGGACCGTCATGGCACTTATGTGGTTAATGTTGGGTTGTAACAGGCCCATAATGGTCATAATGGGACTGATGGGGTTAAATAGAGGCTTATGGGGGTCTGTATTGACCTTCATGTGTGACGGGGTAAATTAAGGCCTTATGGGGGTCTGTATTGACCACCATGAGTTACAGGGTTAATTAAGGCCTTATGGGGGTCTGTATTGACCTTCATGAGTAACAGGGTAAATTAAGGCCTTATGGGGGTCTGTATTGACCTTCATGAGTGACGGGGTTAATTAAGGCCTTATGGGGGTCTGTATTGACCACCATGAGTTATAGGGTTAATTAAGGCCTTATGGGAGTCTGTATTGACCAACATGAGTTATAGGGTTAATTAAGGCCTTATATGGGTCTGTATTGACCAACATGCGTTATAGGGTTAATTAAGGCCTTATGGGGGTCTGTATTGACCTTCATGAGTGACGGGGTTAATTAGGGCCTTATGGGGGTCTGTATTGACCACCATGAGTTATAGGGTTAATTAAGGCCTTATGGGGGTCTGTATTGACCACCATGAGTTATATGGTTTATTAAGGCCTTATGGGGGTCTTTATTGACCTTCATGAGTGACGGGGTTAATTAAGGCCTTATGGGGGTCTGTATTGACCTTCATGAGTGACGGGGTTAATTAAGGCCTTATGGGGGTCTGTATTGACCACCCTGAGTTATAGGGTTAATTAAGGCCTTATGGGGGTCTGTATTGACCACCATGAGTTATAGGGTTAATTAAGGCCTTATGGGGGTCTGTATTGACCTTCATGAGTGACGGGGTTAATTAAGGCCTTATGGGGGTCTGTATTGACCTTCATGAGTGACGGGGTTAATTAAGGCCTTATGGGGGTCTGTATTGACCTTCATGAGTTATAGGGTTAATTATAGTTGCCTGGGGTTAATATTTTTAGTACGAGTCCTTTCAGGACCTTTACGGTCCTTTAAGGACCCGCGAGGCGTGAAATTTAAAATTGAAATGCAGCAGGGTCACGATCGGTGCCGATCGGGACCCTTCGCTGCAGGGGGTTAATGTGGGGGGGCTGCGGGGGTCCCTATGGACCCCTGCAGCAAGGGGTTTATGTGGGTACACTTCCGGGGACCCGATGGGACCCCCAGCATAGAGGGGGGTTAATTGAAGGTGCCGCTGCCGGGATTGGGTAATACTGTGCCGCGGCCCCTGCGGGGAATTTAAAACTTTTAAATGCAGGGGGGGCTTGATCTATGCAGATCGGGGACCCCCCCTGCAAGGGGTTTATGTGGGGACACTTCAGGGGTCCCGATGGGGACCCCCAGCATAGAGGGGGGTTAATTGTAGGTGCCGCGGCTGGGATTGGGTAATAGTGTGCCGCAGCCCCTTTAAGGAGCCGCGGCGGGGAATTTAAAACTTTTAATGCAGCTGGGGCCTGATCGGTGCCGATCGGGGGCCCCCGCTGCAAGGGGTTAATGTGGGGGTGCTGCAGGGGTCCCGATAGAGACCCCTGCAGCATGGGGATGTGTTTAGGGAGCAGGGGGGAGCCTCACACTGCTGTCTCTGGCTGCTCCGAGGCAGCACATAGAGGCTTTAGGATCCCATGCGGGCACTTTTTGTGCCCGTAGGGATTCTTACGAAATGCGATAATCATGCGTAGATTTAAGGCTCTCGAAGCCTATTCTCGTCCATTTTTTCGTAGTCATATCGCAAAGCAGGCTGCGAGAGATTCGGTACTCGCAAACAGCAAAAAAACTGCCTTTTGCGAGCACCGAGAGAACTACGAGGGATAATTTAATAGGGCCCTCAATCAGTATCATTATACAAGAATTGATGTCGCATCATTATCAACTTGGTGTAATGTGGGTTTTTAAAGTCGGTTGGGGCCTATATGGTCCCGCTTGGTTTAATGTGGGTTTATAAGGTCTGATTCGGGCCTTTATGGTACAGCTTGGTGTAATGTGGGATTTTAAGGTCCAGTTGGCGCCTACTTGGTCCCGCTTGGTGTAGTGTGGGTTTTTAAGGTCTGGTTTGGGCCTTTATTGTCCCACTTGGTATTTTAAGCTTTTAAAGGTCCAGATGGGGCCTATATGGTCCATCTTGGTGTAATGTGTTTTTTTTTATGTCTGGTTGGGGCCTATATAGTCCCACTTGGTATTTTAAGGGTCCGGTTAGGGCCTATATGGTCCCGCTTGGTGTAATGTGTTTTTTTTAGGTCCGGTTGGGGCCTATTTAGTCCCGCTTCATGTAATGTCGTTTTTTAAAGTCTGGTTTGGGCCTATATAGTCCCGCTTGTTTTTTTAGGGTTTTAAAGTCTGGTTGGGGCCTATATGGTCCCGCTTGGTGTAATGTGGGTTTTTAAGGTCCGGTTGGGGCCTATATAGTCCCACTTGTTATTTTAAGGTTTTGCAGGTACCTTTTTGGCCTATATAGTCCTGCTTGGTATTTTAAGGATTTAAAGGTCTGGTTGGGGTATATATAGTCCCGCTTGGTGTAATATGGGTTTTTAAGGTCTGGCTGTGGCCTATATAGTACTGCTTGACAGAATAGTTTTTTTTTGTTATGTTTGGGGCCTATATAGTCTTGCTTGGTTTCTTAAGTGTTTTTAAGTAGACACCCTGAGAAGGAGAATCAACTGTTGGTGAGTGTCATTGCATTCATGCAGAAGAGAAATGTTATTATTTGCCTGATTCCCAAGATTTTAGCATTTTTAAACAGTATTAAAAAGTCAGTAGGTGGAGTCTATTTCAATTGGCGGAGCAAGTATAGCATCATTGGGCGGGGCATATAATGATCAATATGACAACAGGGGTAGAAGTTTAAAAATAGGTGGGATCTATGTAAATGGAGGACCCAAGTCTTACTGTTGCACCCATCCAACTTAAAAGTTAATCAGCCACCACTGCATGTGACCCTGGTAGGTGCTATGCATCATGCTTATTCTAGACTATCACATTACCCCCTGTAGGTATCCCCTTTTTCCCAAAAGCCTCCTGCTCTCCCGGGATCTGCCCACACCACACCCATGATATTAATGCACAATCTTGTCCATTTCTGATTGTGGTCTGTGTAGAAAATAAAGCTTTGTTATACCGTTGTAGCCATGTCAGTGTGTTTTCAATGGTTTGGGTTTATGGGACATCCACATGCATCACATTAGTGTCACATTCCTATAGATGTAAACTAATGAGCCCTAGTTAACATGCAATACATAAATACATATCAAATGAAAAATAGTCATAATAGCATTAGATATCATATAATACTAAATATCATATATAATAATAACAAATGGTTAATATACAGACTAAGTCCAATTAGTGATACTATGACATGCCCATCTAGAGTGACCCTAGCTCACAGCTTCATTGCAGTACATAAGCCCCTTCGCCACCACCACTTAGCAATGCTGAAGGGGACCAGGGGAACATACACCACACTAATCTACTTGAACCCATCCCATGGAGGCTGTGCAGAGCACGGGCATCAACAGCCAACTCACCTCCATCAGGGGTAAACTTCGCTATGCCCATCCTGGTAAGCCAAATGCCATGTGGTCATGTGCCAAGATGTCTAGCCATTCCCATTTGGTGACCTCCCATTATGTTCTGCTATTCATCAATTTACATTAGTGTGGATTGCTAAGTAGTGATGAAGGGGCTTGTGTAGCTGAATGAAGCTGTGAACTATACCATGTAGGGCCAGTGTAGGTGGGCAGGTGATACCAGAGAGGTCAGACAAATCCCAGTCCACTAGAAAAGGAACTGAAAACCCACTCCAGTATATGGCATGCGAACCATGTAGAACAGCACAGGCAGAGACCTAGATAAATGTGCTACAGTCCATAGGGTCACAGAGAGTTGGACACAACTGAAGGACTGAACTCCTTTCCACCATCTCTCTCCCTCCTTGCTTTTTGTATTTTAGGAAGTTTTTACTATTTTGTATGATTATACCTTTTTTTACTCCCATCCTATTAATATATATATTTTTAAAATGTTCTTTCATCAGTTTGTTCCCTTTCACCCATCAGTATTGGTTTCTTGGTCAGACAAGATTCTTTTTTTAATCACTAAATATCACTAAATAGTTTCCAGTTGCTATCTATTTGGATAAATATTTAAAAAGGGGTGAAAAACTTTACAATCCGTTTTCTGTCTCTATACTATCACATGAATAGCATAACATAGAGAAAAGTAAAGAAACCTAATGAAAGTAAACTTGGTAGTCTTACTGTAACTTCTTATGAACTATTATAGTTGTCAAATATGCAAATGTGTCCGTCACGCCAATGTTACATTTTACTGCGATGAGCAGGCAAACTCGCAATTCTGACAACTACTTGAGGATGCAATGAACGCTGAAGGTGCTCACTGCAGGGCATGCGATGAGCGCCGCAGGGAATTAGGCTGCAATGAGTGTCAAAGGCGCTCATTGCAGGCCTGGCAATGAGCGCTCATCGCAAGGCCTGTGGGAGTTAGACTCTCCCTAATGTTAATAAGGTGGTGGGAAAAAGACCCCCGGATGCATTGGATTTAATAATAACAAAATAATAATAGTAATAATACATTACTGAATTGTTACACAGCCATCTATTGGCGCTAAGGAGTCATAACAATAACTTATTAGAGCGCCATCTATGTGGAAATATAAGTTGCATTCTTTCATCACCATCTGTTGGATGTAAGGGTAAATTACAACAGTGGAAATAGTTTTTGAAACGCCATCTATTGGATATAAAGGTGTATAATACCAAGAAGCCCCATTCTTCTAATTATTGGAGAGGAGGATGTAGAGGTGAGAGAGGCTTGCAATGAGCCAAAGCTCGCAATGAGGGCGGGAGAGGCTCGCAATGAGTGCCGAAGGTGCTCAGTGCAAAGCATGAAAGTGGCGGGTTGGCCATTGCCTGCAATGATGGAGTAGAGGCTCGCAATGAGCTCTGAAGACGATCATTGCGAGGATTGTGTTGCAAACAGCATTGCCAGTCTTAAAATGTTATTGTCGTCATTTGTGATGGGTAAGTCGCTAGTTTATAATCATTTATAATATAGGTTTATGATAGGATCAGATTAGTGAGTAATTATATTCTGATTGTGTGTGTCAATTATATCTTGGCACCTAGATATAATGAGAGAAAAATAATGCACAGAAATCAGAGTGTCATCAGGATAATCTCTGATCTTTATTTAGACAGCCTGTCTCTTATATAGCATAGAACACGTCACAACTTATTAGCATAGTTGGAAATAGGGTTAAATACAAAATTGCAAGCAACTGTCTTTTCAGACAATGTTTACTCGGCAAAACACCATCTAAAAAAAACCCCTGTTTGCTTCAGATACATTGTCTCAGCAGTATCTGAAGCAAAAACAGGAACCAGGATACAGATGTTTTATACATAGACACTCTACAGATCACGCGCTTAAACATTCTAGTGAGATAAGGAAAATGCTGACATGCCTTTATAATTTCTACAACATACAATTTTTATAACATACAATTAATTTCTAAATGAAGCAATTAAAATACCTAACATATCCCTCCTCTTATAAATGTATTAGACCAAGGTCTTAAGGCAAGGTTCAGGTCATAGTCCTTTCTTTAGTGAAGAGTTGGGGTCTGGACCATCATGGTGCTTCTCTTAACCCACTTGTTTTTATACATCATCAATGTCATGATCAAGATAAGAATCAGATTCTCCTTGAGTGAGGGGTATCGTCTCTATTAGGTATTGTTGAGTTACTGCTTGGTCAACAACCTTATTCACCAATCCACGGATGCATGGTATCACACAGCATCCTAACAAAATGATCAGTGTTAGGACTGTGCCAACAGTGATCAATATCCCTCTGATGTAAGCTGCCCATTTACCAAAGGTGTCTTGGAGCCATTTAGACAGAGGATCATTAATACCGGAATTTTCTGCTAGTTCATTTGACAGGGCAGTGAGGCCTTCCAGTGCTTTGGTCACAGATCCGTCTGGAGCTGTGTTGTTGGGTATGAAAGTGCAACAGGCAGTCCCAAACATTTTACATACCCCTCCTTCTTTCGCCAACAGCATGTCCAGAGCTATCCGGTTCTGCCAAGCCATCAGGCTAGTTCTATCCAGTTGCTCTGCCAAGCCTTGAACTGCATCTCTGGTATAATTTACGAATCTCTGTTGATTATAGTAGATATAGTTGATCCAATCTACATTCTTATTTATAGTCACCCACCAGGAGATGATGGTTTCGAATCCAGCCGCCACTTGATTTCGGGCTTTAAACTCATCAGGTACTCCTCTCGGAATCCCAATAGAATCAATGTATATTCGGTCATCAAAGCTCCCCTTTGGAACTGACCTTCTGGCCCGCTTCAGGTTTTTTTCGGTTATCCACATCATACCAGCACTTCTATCAGGCAATATATAAAACGGTTGAGCCAGTTGGATCAGGGTACATATTCCACCCCACAGTGAGGGTAATACTTGTCTCACTTGTTTACCTCCACAATACCACCAGATATCTGCTCGTCCAACTAAGTGGTTGGAAAACAATGTGTCTGGATATTCTTTACTGCCCACGTGTATAATGTCCGAACAATAAGGTGCTTGCCCAACACTTATTCTTGAGTTCTGTCCGGTACGGTTAAAGCACGTAAAATTACCCGGGTATATCATAAATTGGGGTGGTTGGATCCTTGACACTGGTGGGTACAAATAGTGTAGAGCAGTACAATTGGATACTGGCGCTATTTGTTGGAACAACTGTAACATGCACTTCAGTCCCGTTTCATCATTCTGTTGGTTCAGTTTAAATGGTACCGTTGCCATTGATGGTCTGGCAGTGGAACATGCTATACAGTTACTCATTTCCATGGAGGCTGCTGTATACAGCATCCATTCCAACCAGATGTTTTTTTCTGCATACCCAGTCTCAATTTCAAAAGTGTCAATCAGGCGGTCAGGTTCCAAATAAATGACCTGTGAGGGCACAGTCCTATTCACAGGACTCACCTTGGTGAGATCAATAGTCTGTCTGGGCTCCTCTTTTTGCAGTACCTGAATATGCAAATATTCCATATTGTTACCTCTGCCTGAGGTGTAAATTCCAAGAGTATATCTCCCCTCATCACACTTTTGTGGGTCCTGGAGGGTGATCCGGATGGGGTTGCATAGCTGATTTTGGCTGCAAGAGGATGGCTCCACACCCCGTGTCAGCTTTAAGCGTCTCTTTGTACTTTTGCACTTCATGTGATTAGGTGGGGAGTAACCCCAGTCAGCTCCTGTATTCCATAAGGCCAGTTTCCAGCTAGGACATCTCTCATTTCCATACGGAGAGGCTATACACAAATATACTGGCGCTTTTCTCACCCCTCCACTACGTCCTCCTCCAGAAAGTCCACATCTTAGTACTTGACATAGGTCTATTTGGTTGGTTCCTATCTGCCCTTCCTTGAACACTAGGGTCACTTGGCCAGTTAAATTGACTTCCATCGTGTCTCTTCTCATTCTGTTCATCCACATCTCTCCAATAGATTGCGTCTGGTTGCCTCTGGGTCTTGTTACTTCTTCCCATATGATTATGGGTGCTACTATGCAAAGAGTTATCAAGATGAGGCATGTCAGTGAGATTCTTAGGCCACACCAGTTAGGTCTTTTGAACAGGTGCCAGGACATTTTCTTGGGCCAGTTGAGAACCCCAAAAACCCGCACCATTCGGTTCTTCACTGGGTTTGAGACGAGTTTCCCCCCCTTTGTAGCCCAGCCTGACTCGCAATGAGTCAGCTAGCAGGTTTTTAGGAATCAACTGGCTCAAGCTCTGGCACTTTTACTCTCTTGCAGTGAGTCAGGTGTATCCAGGTGGCTCGTTCGGCAACTTTCAAGGCAGTGGGTGTTGACAGCAGAACTTGGTACGGTCCTTCCCACCTGGCCGATGCCCAATTTTTACGCTTGATTACTTTAATTAGGACCCACTGGCCTGGTTGTACCAAGCAGGGTCCCTGCTGTTGCTGTGGAAGAGAGAGAGAGATGGAGGTAATATCTTTCTTACTTAACATTTTTCTCATATAGTCTGCTAAGTTTTCACTCATGTTCTCATCTTCTGAGATAAATGGTCTAAATTCTGGTAGTAGGAATGGTCTCCCATACAATATTTCAAACGGGGTTAACTTCTTCCTGCCTGGAAGCATGTGCATGTTTAGCATGACTAATGGTAAACAGTAAAGCCAATTTTTTCCTGTCGCTGCCATTGTTTTCCTCAATTTATTTTTAATGGTACCATTAGTTCTCTCCACTAATCCAGCTGACTGTGGGTGGTACGCACAGTGGTTTTTCAACTCTATGTGTAATGCTTTACTCAAGTGGTTGATAATCCTGTTCACAAAATGTGTGCCATTATCGCTATATATTTTCTCTGGTATACCAAACCTAGGAATTATTTGTGTCACTAAGGTTTTAGCCACTGTGATTGCGTCAGGGTGTGCACATGGTTTCGTTTCCACCCACCTAGAGTATACATCAATTATCACTAGGCAATATTTCTTCCCTTCACACTTTGTTAGTTCAATGAAATCCATACATATTGTCTGGAAGGGGTATGTTGGTTCTGGGAATGTGCCCCTTATGGGGTGATAGTTACCCTGAGGGTTATGTTGTGCACAAACAAGGCACCCTGCACAAAAATTTTTAAAATAGGTGTTTAATCCATAGGCTGAAAATATTCTGCTGACCATGTCTACCATACTCCCTCTTGAGACATGACTAATTCCATGGCTCAACATAGCTGCATATCTGAATAGCGATTTTGGTAAAATTGGTTTCCCTTCTATACTCTCATAAATATTATCAGCATTTAGTTTACTCCCTTTCTTCAACCAGTATGTTTTTTCCTGTGAGGGTGCATTTGCCTGTAGTTGCTGTAGAATACTCTTGTCAATATGGTTTACTAAATACACAGATGTGTAGCTGTGTAAGAGAAAAATGTGTATGTTTCCCGTTTGAGCCGCTTGCTTTGCAGCTGTATCTGCCCTGCCATTTCCTATTGAAATTGCGTCTGTGTTCGTGGTATGAGCCACACATTTACATACCGCAATCTTCAAGGGCAGTTGAATGGCTTCAAGTAACTGCAAAAGGAGTTGTTTATGAGTGACTTGCCTGCCAGTAGATGTGACCATACCTCTATTTTTCCACAATTGTGCAAATATGTGCACAGTTGAGAATGCATATTGGCTGTCGGTGTATATATTTACTATTTGTCCCTTTCCTATTTTACAGGCTTCAGTAAGGGCCACGATCTCAGCTGCCTGTGCTGAAAAATGTGATGGAAGTTTTCCTGCTCTTATAGTTTCTTCTTGTGTTACTACTGCATATCCCGTTGCATTTGTACCATCTTTGTTTCTACTTGATGACCCATCTACAAACAGAGTTAGTGTAGCCTCGGTGTATGCAACATCTCTAAGGCCGTCTCTTGGTGAGACTTCTTTTTCTATGATTTCAGTACATGCATGTGGTGTACCATCTTCCTGGATGGGAACTAACGTTGATGGGTTCAGTGTTGTGCACCTTTCTATGAGCAAGTGTGGTTGTGACAGAAGTATAGTCATGCATGATAAGTGTCTTGAAGGGGAAAGGTATGAAACCTTATTTTGTAGTAGTATGACAGATACAGCATGTGGTACTCTTAGAGTCAAAGGGTGGAACAGGACTAAGGCTGCTGACGCCAGAACTGCCATGGAAGCCGCCACTACAGCCTGTACACAAACCGGAAGTCCCCTGGCTACAGGGTCCAACCTGGTTGAGTAAAAAGCCAAGGGTCGGTCTCGCAGGCCATGTTTCTGAGTCACAACAGAAGTCATATAGCCTCCCCTTGAGTCAACAGTTTGTACAAATGGCTTGCTGTAATCTGGCAATCCCAATACAGATGTTCCCACTACTGTGTTCTTAAGCTGAATGAATGCTGCTTCAGCTTCATGTGTCCACACTACCTTTTCATTAGCTGACATTGATTGTGCATAAATAAGGTGTTGTATGGGCCCTGTAAGTTCTGCATAGTTGGGAATCCAACTCCTGCAGAAATTTACCATCCCTAAGAAAGACATAACTTGTCTCTTTGTGACCGGCTTAGGGGCTTCTAGTATGGCCCTTTTCCTAACTGGGTCTAGTGATCGTCCCTTTCTGCTCACTAGGTATCCCAGGTACTTCACTTCTGATTTCCAGAGCTGTAATTTATCCCGACTAACCTTATGTCCCTCTTCTGCCAGGAATGTGAGTAAGGCTAGCGTGTCCTCCTGGCATATCTCCTCAGAAGGAGAGGCCACCAAGATATCGTCCACATACAGTAGTATTTGGCTTCCCCTTGGGGGCGTAAATTTTGCCAAATTGGAGGACATAGCTTGGGAAAATATAGTTGGACTTTCGGTATATCCTTGAGCCAATCTTGTATATGTGTACCTCCTCCCCATATAGGTGAAGGCAAACCAATATTGGGAACCTTTATCCACTGGTATGGAGAAGAATGCATTGGCTAAGTCTACCACAGAAAAATGTGTGTTATCTGGCTGCATGTCATTTAGGAGTGTATGTGGATCTGGCACCGTGGGTGCTCGGGGAATTACAGCTTTGTTTACTGCTTGTAAATCCTGCACTAATCTCCAAGCTCCGGTTGCTTTCCTGACTGGGTAAAGTGGGGTGTTACATGGGGATCCTGGGCATTCTATTATAATCCCTTTCTCAATCAAAACCTTTATAATAGGTTCTATGCCCTTCTCTGCTTCAGGTTTTAGAGGATACTGTCTCTGATGTGGCCGAAAAGTACTTTTTGGGGTGATTTCTACTGGCTCTACCCCCTTTATAAGGCCTACATCAGCGGGCCCTGTGGACCATAAGGTGTCCGGAAGGCTCTCTAATGCTACCTCCTGTTCCTGAGTGAACAGTATCTGTGTGTTGTGTCATGGTTCCTCTAACAGAAGAACTTTCTCCCACCTGGATGACTGTAAGTGTATTCCTTTCTTTGTCTCTGTTACCCAGTTTAGGATTTTCCGATATATTTTTGTGCTCGGTGAGTACTGCACTCCGAGGTCATAGGGTAAGTACTCCCATGGTGTTTTATCTGTCTGAGCCTCTTCTACCATCCCTCCTACCTGTACCCACCTTCCACCAGCTGGCATAGTCAGTGATATGTGTGGCACTGTGTGTCCTGCGTAGAGGAACTGGTCTTGATTATTCAGTTTTACTCCCACCCCTGTATACCCATTTTCTGTCCAGTATATGTAATCCAAGGTTATTCTGGTATTGGTGTGTTTGAAAAATGTTTTTTCATAGTCCACATCCCTCCCCGATGTACTTTCAAATTTCATAGTGCAGTGTAATGACTCTGTGCTTTGTTTTACACTGGAAGATGGAGCTAGGTCATTAGCCATGGCTATCAAAGCGCTAGATACTTGTGCTGGCCCTTTTGACACCATGTCTAATGTGTAAAAGTAATGTGGTTCACCCATCCCCTGCACTACATTCACATCGACAGGTATGTCCCCCATGTATGCTTTCATGCCTTTCTCTGTGGGAACCACTTTAATGTTGCATTTCAGCATCAGATCTCTACCCAAGAGATTTATCGGGCATCTAGGGGAGAGTATAAAAGGATGCTCAAATGTTTGGCCATTGAACAATCTCACTGTAAGTGGGCATGATACAGGTTCACTATTTGTCTGTCCTGCTGCTGACCTAACCAGTATGTTTTGTGACGACGTGTAACTAGTCCATGTGCCATCATTGCTCAACACTGATTTACATGCTCCTGTATCACATAAAAATGTTATCATTACCCCCTCTACATCTAGCTGCATGACTGGTTGTTCTTCTAAAGCCATTAAGTCTATACATGATTCTAAATTCAACACATCATTTTTCCCTGGCAATTTTACATCATTATTACCATACTCATACAATTCAGATTCATGCAATTCCTGTTTAGCAAACATTTGCAAAGGAGGGGTACAACCTGGTTCTAGTCATTTGTCAGTCTGGTGGTCATCGTCATCCGCTCCCTCTTCCTCCTGGTACTTTCTGTTTCTGCAGTGACGTGCTAAATGGCCGGCCTTGCCACACACGTAACAATTTCCATAAAATTTTCCTCTGTTTCCACCTCGACCTTGTCCACGTCCACCTCCTCTCCCTCCACGGTTTTGATTATTTCCACCATCACCAGAAAAGAAAGCAGAAGTTATAGGTTGCGCTTTCCCATCAACAGAAGTCATTAAATACACCTCCTTTGGTTTACTATCTTGCTTTTTCTGTTTCTTTTCTTTTGCTCTCTTACACTGCTCTTCTGCATGTTTAGCATATTCTATGGTTTCCCTAAGGGGGCATGTTTTATAAGTAATTTGGTGTTGTATCACAAAGTCATTTATTTCTGGGTAACATCCCCTGAGAAAAGCGTTCTTTAGCTGCTGAGCATATGGACCAGCATCATCATATGGGTTAGGTCTGGCTACCCCGCTATGGCTGTCAAATACTACCCGCAACCTCCCCATATATTGTTCCACACTTTCATCATCTTTCTGTACACACTCATTTATCTTAGTCCAGTCTGCATGTTCCCTGTGTCTGTCAGCTATTCTGCCTATTAGAGCGTCTACTTGTTGGGTCAGTTCCTGTGATCCATAGCGCAATGGTTCCCCCCTTGGGTCCAGTGGATTCCAGTCACCTTCACTAAGGATCCAATCGGACCCTAATATCTGCCTCAGACATCTTTCAACCTCAACACCATTTAATTTAAAACTTTGCTGCAATCTCTGAAACTTAAGTCGGAAAATTCCCATATTGTCATTTGGGTGGGGGACTCCTTCTACAGCTCTCCTCACATCTGCATCCGTCCATGCCCGATATACTAGCATTGTGGGTGGCAACACATTTCCCCCCTCTACAAGCTCTCCCCCTCTAGGATTGGGAACCTCAATTAAAGGATATAATGGCACAGATGTCATTCCCTTACCTCCATAATGATGATCAGGTGCCCGCCTGGTTCTGGCGGGCCGTCCGTCATAAGGTGGTGGTGTCGGAGGAGGTGGATTTGGAGCGGTGGCGGCAAGCAGGTATTTGCGGGCATCATCAAATTCGCCCTCTACATCATCACTATAAGTGACCAGATTCCCAGGAGGTGGAGGGGCGGTCACTCGTGGAAGTCTTTTCTGTGTACACATAAACATATCCTCTTCCTCTTCCGAAGGAGAGAGGTGGTTAACATTAAATGTACCTCCCCCCGTAGGCACCGTCATTGTCATACACATTTGCATTTTGTCATCTTTAACAATTTGTACATTATTGACAACAACCTCTGTGTCAATAGGGTCAACATGTTTTTCCTTAATCTTCATTTTAATTGCCCTGGTCCCATCTTTTTTACCTTTTGTATGTTTAATCGGTGGGTCCTGCGTGTGCCGTTTAATACAGCAACCGCAGGTTTGTCCCATTTGAAAAACAAAAACCAACAACAACAAAAAAAAAAAACAAAACAAACAAACAAAAAAAAAAAAAAAATAAAAAAAATAAACAAGAAAACAAAACAAAAATAAATAAAAACAGACAAAAACAACTCAAATCTCACAGACGACAAGGACAGAGGGTAGGGTAGGAAGAGTGAAAAAACCTGTAGTGCTCAACCGCTACGGGTAATTAGAAAAATCACCCGCACGTCTTACCAAAACACAGGCAAGTCACTGGCTAGCCCTGCGGTGGACGTCAGGTAGTGTGTGACAACTTCACTACTAAAAGGGTACAGAGAAGGAGAAAAGAGAAATATTTAGCCCGTAGTGCTCAACCGCTACGGGTAATTATAAAAATCACCCGCACGTCTTACCAAAACACAGGCAAGTCACTGGCAGGCCCTGCGGTGGACTTCAGGTAGTGTGTGACAACTTCACTACTAAAAAGGGACAGAGAAGGAGAAATATTTAGCCCGTAGTGCTCAACTGCCACAAATTTTGGTTTGTGCGTCTTCCATAAACACAGGCAAGTCACAGGAGTAGCCCTTCGGAGACCAGGTGGGTAATGCGTGACCACTCACTACCAAAAGTGGATAGTTTCAGGTAAGAATTAGGAGAACAACACAAAAGAATACATGTATAGATACATACACACACAAGGACACAGAAATATACAGAATGTTGACAGGTATATATAATAACCAAGAAACTGTTATCCGTGTGACACCCCTCACAAACATACATACACCCGGTACCGGTATTTAAATCATACAAAATGGTAACATGCACACACATACATATTTTCTTGCAAGAGCTCATGTGAAAGTCAGACTCATTTACCCCTTTTTCATGGTAAGCATTCTCAATATTGTTACGTACGGAGAACTTATTTTATAGTCTTGTCCTCAGGATAATGACTCTTTTACCTCCCTATGGGTAAGTTTCAACCCTTCTACCTATTACTAGGCTAGAAACCTAGTTGTACAACTCTTTTACCTAACATCACCGTAAGGTAAGGACCTACAGAACATACACACAAATGCAAAATGCAACAGAAAGTCAGGTACTCACTGTCAGTTCGTTGTAAGCTGTGCCTTGTCATCCCCCGGAAAAACAAACACCTTGCCTCTGTGGTCCAACTGATCGTATATATCAGGCCTGAGGACTTTCTCAAGGGAAGGAAGTCCACAGCAACTTACCCCCCCCCTTCCCCGTGCACGGTAAAAGGAGTTTTGCTTCGTCCGAGGAATGATAAGGGAAACAACCACCGTTCGAAGGACCAAAATGATAGGATCAGATTAGTGAGTAATTATATTCTGATTGTGTGTGTCAATTATATCTTGGCACCTAGATATAATGAGAGAAAAATAATGCACAGAAATCAGAGTGTCATCAGGATAATCTCTGATCTTTATTTAGACAGCCTGTCTCTTATATAGCATAGAACACGTCACAACTTATTAGCATAGTTGGAAATAGGGTTAAATACAAAATTGCAAGCAACTGTCTTTTCAGACAATGTTTACTCGGCAAAACACCATCTAAAAAAAACCCCTGTTTGCTTCAGATACATTGTCTCAGCAGTATCTGAAGCAAAAACAGGAACCAGGATACAGATGTTTTATACATAGACACTCTACAGATCACGCGCTTAAACATTCTAGTGAGATAAGGAAAATGCTGACATGCCTTTATAATTTCTACAACATACAATTTTTATAACATACAATTAATTTCTAAATGAAGCAATTAAAATACCTAACAGTTTACAAGTGGACTGTATAAATACAATTTTCCTAGTAAAATATGTTATTTAGACCTGCTCCCTTTAAAAGAGCTTGCTCATGGTTTGATGCAATGTCAAGACATAAACAGTGGATATTATAGTATAGAATATTCTCCATCTTAGGGAGCGTGAAAGCTCTGTTTTTAAAAACCTGAAAGTGAACTCACACAAACCATGTACAACTAAATAATTTTTTTACATTGGAAAACAACTATAGGTTTTTATATCACCTATAATAATTGTCAGTTCTGAGTAACGCCAGCGAGATGCTTTCTGCATAGGCGTTACTCACGAGCTGATTGTCCTAACATGCAGAGAATCTCGCAACTACACATGTGTAGACATGTTAATCGTGCATGTGCAGCAGAGCCACCCAAATGTGCATGCGTTGTGCAATACTGTTTGTGTGTCGGAGTTGGGTGACTGCGAGGAAGGGGGAGAGAGAGAAGGCAGAGCAAGAGGGAGAGTGAGGGGGAGACGGAAGGAGAGAGAGGAAAGTAGGGAGAGAGAGGAGGCAGAGAGAGAGGGAGGGGGAGAGAGGGATAGAGAGGGGGGGCGAGAGGGAGGGGAGAGCGGGAGGCAGAAAGAGAAGAGAGGGAAAGAGAGACGGAGGGGGAAGGCAGAAAGAGAGGGGAGAGAGGGAGAGGGAGGGGGAGAGGGAGGAAGGGGGAGAGAGGGAGGGGGGCAGAGAGAAGGTGAGAGAGAGAGGAAGCAGAGAGAGGAGAGAGAGGGAGGGAGGGAGAAGGCAGAGAGAGGGGGAGGGAGGCAGAGGGGGAGGAAGAGTGATAGGGAGGGAATAGAGAGGGAGGCAGAGAGAGAAGGAGGGATGCAGATAGAGATAGAGAGAGAGAGAGAGGAAGGGAGTGAGAGAGGGAGAGAGAGAGGGAGAAAGAGCGAGAAAGAGAGAGAAAGAAAGGGAGGGACGTATCAAGATAAGGAGGGAGAGAGACAGAGAGCAAACAGAGCGCAGAGAGAGGGTGCGCAGAGAGAGAGGACACACAGATAGAGCGTGCACAGAGACAGACAGAGGGCTCACAGAGAGAGAGGGAGCAGAGAGAGGGAGAGGGCACAGAAAGAGGGACAGCACAGAGACTATTGAACATAACATATGATACCATCATTTATGATGGGCAAGTTACAAGTAAATAAATAATCAGGTGCAGTGCCATTGAGTAGCATCCACATATGCAGAAATTTATTAACACAGTAAGTATATTTGGCATCCTCTTCTGGATTGCTACCTTGTCATGGTGAAGTGGTTTGTGTACTTCAATGAAGCTGTGAGCTATATCATGTAGGGTCACCCAAGATGTGCAGGTCATAGCAGAGATCAGACTAATCATGGTCCACTGGAGAAGGAAGTGGCAACTTACTCCAGTATGCTTGCCAAGAAAACTTTATGGATGAGCACAACCAGACACAAAATGTGTCTGGTGTGCTGTAGTCCATAGATTCATGAAGGAGTTAACTTTCCTGCTCTGTTGATTAACTGTACCTGGGCAGACCTGATTTAAGACTGTGCCTGGAGTATGGGTGAGGCTGCTTATGGACCAAGTGTTTATGGACCAAGCAGTTTTAATCTGGAGAAAGACACACACACAGAGACAGCAGCCTTCAGTTTATGATCAGTTGGAGTAGAGTGGAGACATGTTAATCTGAAGAATACAGGCCAATATTTGTTAACATACTGTTGGGCTATTTGTTTTAACTCCATTCAGGTTCAGCTGCTTGAAAGGTGGTTAGTGAGGAAACTGTTTATTAGTTAAAAGTAGATAGAAGTTTTCTGAACTTTGAATGCATCTGATAGAGGAGAATCAGTAGTGTATGAAAACATGCTCTTGCATGAAAGCAATCACTAAAATAAACATTAATAAACTTACTTTAAAGTTTGCAATAGTCTTCAGTTTTCTGGCAGTTGATTTTGAGAAGGAATGCCCCTGAAACTACAAGCTAAATTAGCATAAAATTCATAATTTGTTATGGCCAATCAGAGTTAGCTACAACATTGTTGCAAAGTGTAGGTATTCAGTCTCTGCATCAAAGCATCATAAGATGTCTAGTATTTTATTCTCACCACACGGTAGCAAGGTATCTGCTCAGCTAGTGATGCTTTGGACCTCAGCTTGAAGGTTAGTATAGGGTTAAAAATGTACTTGAATGTAGTGTTTCTATTGGTTAGTACAGGGTGCCTCTGTAGGCACCTCTGTGGGTTGTAGAAGCCAGTTTAAAAAATATATATACATATATATATATATAGAATGAATTGATGTAATTTATTTATCTGATATAAGCAGAATGTGTTAAATTAGAAAAAGTTAAAAACAGGGAAACTTACATATACCTTTTCACTGATTAATTTTGATTTGTTATTTTTGTATCACTGGCTAAAATTTTAGTAAAACTTGAAAAAGTATTACAGCCTCTTGTATTGTGTTCCTCCATCAAAGTGCTGGACCCATGGTCACAAACCTATAGGAGACTAGCAACTTGTCACATGAAGTGGGATTAAGGTGGATGCACTTGTGAAAACCCTAGTACATTCCACTGCATGCCAACAAGAAACTACAAGAAACTGTCTTCTGCAGACAAGTCGTCAGCTGAAAACAAACCAGCTACTATTGGGCTCCTTATTTTGCTCAACTCAGGTTTAGCTGGACGAGAGCTGATTAGTGGGGAGAACTATTTAATGGTTAAGGCAGTGCATATAATTTCCATTGCTTCGTTCGGTAAAATTTAGAAAAAATTATAATTGTATACAGAGCCTCTTATATTGTGTTCCTCCATCAAAGTGCCTGAAGTATGGGCACAAACCCAGACAAGACTTTTAACTTATAGGTATAATTCTATAATAATAAAATAGAGGAAAGTAATTGGATGTGGGGCACATATTTGAATGGTGCTAGTTAGTGCTAAACTCTTCTTAGACTGAACATTACAGATATTTTCCTTTAGTTTGTAAGTCTGCGAGTTTTCAATCTTGCTATGTGCTTTAGTGAAAGCACTATGTACATTTGATTTTAAGCTCAAATACAGGGCCCTCCATTCTTTTTTCTTCATTGAGTTCTGGAATATGTTGGCATATTACAAATAAAGGAAATAATAATAATAATTTTCCTTTTACCAGCTAACAATATATCAATTTTTTTTTATTATTTTTTTTATAAAATTAAATTAATAGTTGATTAAAGTTAATAGTAAAATGAATTACAACATTAAATATAAAATGAAATAAAGAAAAAAGAAAAAAATGTAGTACTGTGGGAAAAAAGAAGAATGCATACCAGAAAACAGAGATTACACAAAATTGCATACAGTGTTACACAATTCTAACTTGACCTGTTTCCCAGAGAGCTAGAAAAGGTACTCTTGCATGCTCAGGGCTTCAGGGAAACTACAAATTGTATTGTGCTCTTCATAAACAATGCAAATAGGTCAGATTTAATGTAAGATCACCTGCACTAGCTTTTAAAAGTGCAAACACGTCATTCTTCCATAGTAGTTTTGTTATCCGCTTAAAAGTTACAGGTGTTAATTTTGTTCTGTGATTTGAATAATTCAGAAATAACAGAGTCAGCAGATTAGTTACTTATTTGTATTGTATTGTTCTTCTGTGTTCTCTTTTTATTCCTAGGGGGAGCTTGAGCTTTACAAGACATTCCAGTATTTGCTCATCAGTGATGCCTCTTTGGCTGCTTGCTTGCCTATGTAGTATTTATAGTGAATGGAGAGGTGGTTATGAAGACACTGCAGTGCTCCTGAGTGACCATACTCAGAGTCTAACTCTCAAGAGCAAGAATGCAGTGCAACCAGGACTTGGATTTTTACTTGAGCTTTTGCATGGGTGCTATGGGGCTCTTTTTTTTAATTAGACAGATCACTACTCCTGCTGGTTATGGGAAGCATATTGAAAATAGTACTAAACAAGCCTCTGTCATGGTCCCAGCCAAGTATGGCTGGTTCATCCAAGAGCTGCCCTCTTTTCTGGTACCTGTTCTTGTGATACTCTCCGGCAAACAGAATAACTCTTTGGGCTGCAAGATGCTCTTATTCATGTTCTGTGGACATTATTTTCACAGGTAAGTTCATATTTGTATTGTAACTTCCATGAACTAAATACAGTAGTAAACTATAGTAGCTACTAATTTTTATGTTTTTTTATTACTATTTTGTTTGTTCATTTTTGGAGGATAATTAATAGCAGGAGGTCCATCATGTACAGCCTTATTAAATTGCGATTCAGTAAATTTAAAAGGGCTCTACTTAAGCACACAGCCTATTTTTTTTTTGCAGAAGTTTTTAGTTAGTGAACTTCTATCCAAAAGCAAGGTCTTCACTAACTTAAAACTTCTGTAAAAAAAATATGCTATGTGCTTATATAGAGCCCTATTAAATTTGCTGAATCGCAATTTAATAAGACTGATAGTTTGGAGGAAGAGGTGATATTATAGAAGCCTTCAAATATATCAAAGGATTTAATAAAGTTCAGATGGAATGTATCTTCTTGTAGAAATGGCAGGGAAAAAGGCAGTAAAGACATTTTACCATTGCTGGGGTGTGTATAAGACTAACCTGAGAAAAAATTGATTAAAGGCTAAATTTTACTTTTTGATATTCATTGCTGTTAAATCTATGATTCTACCCAAAATTATTGTATGTATTTGTGGGGCTAAAAAAAAGAGCAGTTCCACATAAGCTTTTTATGAAATTTAAGTTTAACCCTCTTTCTCAACAGAAAATATATACTATACTAATACTAAAGCCAGAGTAATCAGTTTTTACCTCATATGAAAACATACACCACAAAGTTTTTTCTTCTTCAACTTCTTCTGCTGTCAACTTCTCTCAAATGTGATAGTAAAATCATCTCTGTTAATGAATATTGTGTTACAGTAAGGTTGATAGTAGATAAGAAATACTAAACCAAGATTTATATACCTGTCATACCCTAATACCAGAGGACTAAGGCAGTATATATATATATAATGCCACCAAAACTGTTTGGCTTTAATTTGAAGTTGAATGTAATTGTCATTTGGACTTTTGGACTTGCACCTACCCTAAAAAAATTCAGAAACAAGAAAAAGAGAGCAAGCTTCAATAAAGGAGAAGATGTTGAATGTCCCAAATCATTTAGAATTTAATTAGTTTTGTGGTTTAAGCCTCCTTCTATTATATTGTTTTACAAGGCTCAAAATTGTTGTAATTACAGTGGTTAAATAGTAAACAGTAACAAAATGACAGTATGATATTTGTTAGGTAACATTCAGCCCTATTAAATTCCCTCAATGTGTAAAACTCCAGCCCGTAACGTAGCCTGCAAGGCTTACGGCTATTAAATTGGCCTTGTAAAGCAACCCGCCAATGACTTGCTGGTTAAGGGCGAAAAAAAAACACGGTTTGAACTCCACGGCCACAAATCCTTTGTACTGTCAAGCCCGTAACTGTTCTGTTCGAAAATCGCTATTAAATTGCTACAAATCCGCTGGCGTTCAAACCCGTAACCCACAAATGGAGCCAAAAAGCCAAAGGGTACTAGAGAGGACCAGCAAGGGTGTTAAAGTCCTATCCGTATCACTGTAAAAGCAAATATCAACACACTACTGTACTTATAATTAAAGGGAAAGTGATGTTAGGTATTAAAATAAATAGCACAACATTCACAAGCTCTCAAATCTGCAATATTAAATACTTTATTTTCTGTTTAATTTCCGTATTATCAATGTGTTAATACATATAATGGAACTCATATAACCAAATTAGTGAGAGATTTAGCCCAAGTGTGCTCAATGGGAACTATATATGGGTATCCCAGTATAGTCTAATCATAAGATAACACTCGATATATAATGGAACTCGCATGGACTAGAATATCATATTTAGTGATTTATCAATATTGCATTATTTCTGGAATGCAGGTCTGATCGAAACTCATAATTGAAATCCATAAGGCTTTGAAATCTAACCTCCATTTTTCAGTGACGTATTGATGACGATCTCTTTTGATTACGGGTTTGACTAATTGATCATGTTCATGGCCGCACATGCAACGTGCGCAAGAATGGTTTATGGGCTTGCATCTACTGCCCATAACTCGGGGCATGGTTCAATTTAATAGCTCTGTAACACAGCCGAATTACAAGCCCGCAGCCTTTGCGGGTGTGCCTTTAATCTGCCCTGTTTAATCTGCCCTGCCCTATACTCCTTATACCTCCATCAGCCCAATTAAATTAAAGCCCCGTAAGTGCAACGTGAAGCTCACAACAGCTGTGGCCTTGAAATTTGGCCAACTTACTGTGCTATTATATTAGAACAGGCTGCGAGCTCCGACCTAGAGACGCAAACCCATAAATCATTAATCGGCCGTCGGATTTGAGGGCTTGAACATATTCAATTAGTCAAACCCGTAGTTACGGGCTTATACGGAGCCAATGGAAACAGATATCGTCACAATTGCATCACAGAAAAATGGAGGTTGGATTTCAAAGTCTTACGGGGTTCAATTACGAATTACGATCGGACCCACATTCCAGATATAATGCAATATTAATAAAGCCGTAAATATGATATTCAATTACATGCAAGTTGCATTATATGTTTTAACACATTGATTGCCGGGATCGTTATAACACAAAAAATATACATGAAGTAAAGTATTTTACTGGGCTGATTTGCGCGCTTGGTAGTGATGTGCTATTAATTCTAAGACCTAACATCACTTTCCCTTTTAATATTAGTACAATGTGTATATGTGCATTTAAAGTGCTACGGATTTGAATTTACCCCCCTTGCAGGTCCTCTCCAGAACACATTGGCCTTTGGGCTTCATTTGCGTGTTACGGGCTTGCTCTCGAGTGATTTTTTTGCAATTTAATAGCATGATTGGAATTGTAGTGTTTACAGGCTTCACAGATCAAAGGATTTACGGCTGCGAAGCTCAACGTTGCTCATCAAGTAGGCTTTTTTCGCAGCTAACCTGCAAATCGGCAGCGGCCTGCTTTACGGGGCTAATTTAATAGCAGTAAGCCTTACTTTCTAGTACATTACGAGCTACATTTAACACATAGGGGGAATTTAATAGGGCTGCATGTCTGACAACTGTGTTTGAATTTCCTTACTAGTTTAACTTCAGCTACCTGTACTTTAAGAGCATTCCACAACCCTACTACTTTGAAGTATTTGATTAGAATCCCCATATCGTGCTATGTTTTTGCTTCAACACATGAAGTTTAGAACAAATGTATGAATATGTGTACACAGTAGTAGTTACATACAGTATCCCCCATGGTCTATCAAAAGATAGAACTTGGCATTTTAACTGATTTGTTTTCCTCTTTTACATACCGTATATACTCAAGTATAAGCCGACCCGAGTATAAGTCGAGGCACCTATTTTACCACAAAATACTGGGAAAAATGAGTGACTCGAGTATAAGCCGAGGGTGGGAAATGTGCTGCCCCCTGTGTCCCTCTTGTGCACTCTGTGTCCCCCTCTTGTGTGCCATTTTCTTGTGTCCCCCTCTCTCTCCCCTGTGTCTCTTCTCCCCTCTCCCTCCCCTGTGTCTCTTCCCCCCTCTCCCTTCCCTGTTTCTCTTCCCCCCTCTCGCTTCCCTGTGTCTCTTCCCCCATCTCCCTTATCACCCTCCTCAACTCCCCTTCTCATTCTCAACCTACCTCCTCAACCCCCCTCCTCATTCTCAATCGCCCTCTCATTCTCAACCTCCCTCCTTAACATCCCTCCTCAACCCCAACCCCCTCCTCATCCTCCCTCCTCATCCTCCCTCCTCATCCTCTCTCCTCATCCTCAACCTCCCTCCTTAACCCCCTCCTCATCCTCAACCGCCCTCCTCATCCTCAACCCCTCCTCATCCTCAACCCCTCTCCTCAACCTCCCTCCTCAACGCCCCATCCTCATCCTCAACCCCCAATCCTCACCCCCCTCTTCAACCCCCCTACTCATCCTCAACCCCCTCCTCAACCTCCTTCCTCAACCTCAACCTCCCTCCTCATCCTCCCTCCTCATCCCCAACCCCCCTCCTCAACATCCCTCCTCAAGCTCAACCCCCGCATCCTCAACCCCCTCCTCCTCCCCCCCTCATCCTCAACCCCCTCCTCAATCTCCCTCCTCAACCTCAACCCCCTCCTCATCCTCAACCTCCCTCCTCATCCTCAACCTCCCTCCTCAACCTCTCTCCTCATCCTCAACCTCCCTCCTCAACCTCCCTCCTTAACCTCCCTCCTCAACCTCTCTCCTCATCCTCAACATCCCTCCTCAACCCCCCTATCCTCAACCCCCTCCTCAACCCCCCAATCCTCAACCCCCTCCTCATCCTCAACCTCCCTCCTCAAGCCCCCTATTCTCATCCTCCTTCCTCAACCCCCCTATCCTCAACCCCCTCCTCAACCCCCCTCCTCATCCTACCTCCTCAACCCCCCTCCTCAACCTAAACTCCCCTATCCTCAACCCCCTCCTCATCCTCCCTCCTCAACCTAAACCCCCTCCTCAACCTAAACCCCCTATCCTCAACCACCTCCTCAACCCCCCTCCTCATCCTCCCTCCTCAACCCCCCTCCTCAACCTAAACCCCCCTCCTCAACCTAAACCCCCCTCCTCAACCTAAACCCCACTAAATACCTCCCCCTCTCACCTCACTTACCTGCTTCTGCTCCGGCCTCCGCTCCTTCTTGACCCGACGTGCATGTGATGTCACATGCGCGCCACGCCATTAGCATATACAGGGTGCAGGCACCCGGTATATGCTAATGACGTGACGTCACATGCGTGCCACGCCATTAGCATATACTGGGTGCCGGCACCCGGTATATGCTAATGACGTGACGTCACATGCGCGCCACGCCATTAGCATATACCGTTTTTTTATTATTCTTGTAACAACCACTTGTACATATCCTTATTTATAGGTAACAATGACATTTCTGCCATCCAAAAGTACTGTGTCCCTTTAACCTATTAAGCAGGTTTTGCGGCATTCCAAGAACCAGGGTAAGCTCATCAGCAGAATAGTGTAGGAAAGTAGGGAGTGATGAAAGGTGTATGGTATGTTGGTCTAAGAAGCTCTAAAGTGTAGCCCATATAAAGGGAAATCATAAGATTGAAACTAAATATACAAATTTTCATGTCAAAAATGTTGACATATATGATATTTATCACAAAATGTAACAAGCAATATCATAGATATGAAAGCATACTGTAACCCATAACATGCTATGCATTAACAGCCTTATTAAATTGCGATTCTGCAAATTCAAAAGGGCTCTATTTAAGCACATAGCATATTTTTTTTACAGAAGTTTTTAGTTAGTGAAGACCTTGCTTTCGGATAGAAGTTCACTAACTAAAAACTTCTGTAAAAAAAATATGCTGTGTGCTTAAATAGAGCATCAATGATTCAGTTTTACTAAAGTGCAACTTGGGAGAGCCAGCGTAATGTTCAGGCAAAAGGAAGGCATTGAAGTTCAGTGTAAGTGCTTTTCACTTTAAATCTATTTTTTAAGTTTTTCAGCATTAATTCATGTTAAAAATATATGTGTAAACGGCAGCAAAGAATGGTTTCATCCAGAAAATATAACTTAAAAACACAGTTCCCCCCAATAAAAGCTGCTGCTGCATTCCTCCCCCACTCCCTCCTTGTCCTGGGCTTATGCATGCAAGAACCTGGATGATGCTCAACCCCCTCCTCAACCTCAACCTCCCTCCTCAACCCCCCTCCTCATCCTCAACCCCTCTCCTCAACCTCCCTTCTCAACCTCAACCCCCCCATCCTAAACCCCCCTCCTCATTCTCAACCCCCTCCTCAACCTCAACCCCCTCCTCAACCTCCCTCCTCATCCTCAACCTCCCTCCTTAACCCCCTCCTCATTGTAAACCCCCTCCTCAACCTCCCTTCCTTATTCTAAACCCCCCTCCTCAACCTCCCTCCTCCTCCCCCCCATCCTCATCCTCAACCCCCTCCTAATCCTCAACCCCCTCCTCAACCCCCCTCCGCAACTTCAACCCCCCTCCTCATCCTCAACCCCTCCTCAACCCCCCTCCTCATCCTCAACCCCCTCCTCAACCTCCCTCCTCAACCTCAACCCCCCAGGGGAGGGGGGTTGAGGATGAGGAGGGGGGAGGGAAAGAGACACGGGGGGTTAGAGAGACACGGGGGGTTAGAGAGACACAGGGGTGTTAGAGAGACACGGGGGGTAGAGAGACATGGGGGGGGGGTTAGAGAGACACAGGGGGGACTCGAGTATAAGCCGAGGGGGCCCTTTTTAGCCTTAAAAAAAGGGCTGAAAAACTTGGCTTATACTCGAGTAATTAGGGTATTCTACATATATTTGTTATCATATGTAGGTGTGTCTATATGTACATACACAACTCTGTTTACTACTTCTACATATTTGTATAGGTCACTTTTTGTATATAGAAGTACGTAAGTTTTGTTATAAAGTAACATTAATTAGCTAAATACTGTTATTTTCAAAGGCCATTGTAAAGTGCATTTTGTGAATCATTTAATAAGCATTTTCAAAGTATGAAACACAATGGGACTGTTTTGTATGAGCGCCAGAAGATTTATCAATGTGCAAACTAGGTAAAAAGAATAAAAGCTTCATACCTCTGTAGAGCCCTGTAGGTATCCATGATACTGTGTTGGAAATATGTGTGAGCGGGGGGTTCTATTTCTTGAGAGTAGTTCTTGCATCTGTTGATTTAATAATCTCCCTTAAGTTATTACTCTGACTTGTCTCTCATTCAGTGTTCTATAAACATAGAAGTCCATTCCATGGCTCCCATAAGAACTCTTGGTAAATTAAAATTTTCTGCAGCTTTTCTGTGGCTCCTGCAAAAGGGATCTGGTAAAACTGACTGACTCACACAAAGAGGGTTTGCCCAGAGCTCTATAGCCATAACGTCTGCTTGCAGTCTAAATCTCAGTAGAGAATGGTACCCACTAACATGATATGACCCAATCCAATGGAAGTAAAATGTCAGTTCATAAGGACCCCCAATAGTCCTTAACACTAAATACTTAGAAAAAACTACATAAAATAGAAAAAATGTACCTATAAGGTATATTTTTTAAGTGTTTAGTATTAAGGATTATGGGTCCTTATGGGCATCCTGTATGGACCCCTATGGTCGTAAGAAGAATTGCTATGATAGACACACATGGTATAGGAGTTAACTTTACTTGCCATGTAGGTCCATAAGGACCCCCATGGTCATAGCATGCTATACCAAGGGGGGTCCTTTAATACAGGTGTTAATATTAGGTACCACAAGTTTCCTTGTGGACTCCCATGGCATAGTGCTTAATTTTGTGTGTGATAGGCTTCAATGAGCACCCCCAATGTCATAGTTTAGTATACCATGGTGTCCATTGGCAAGATAAAAAAAAAAGTAAAACTTTTTAAAATGTGGTCCAGTCAAAAAAATGTTTTTATTATTTTGCTTTTCTAAAATTTCAGACACGCGGAAAGACTTCCAAGTAAACATCAGCGAGATTGGATGTCATTACAGGAGGCATGTGACAGCAAATGTTTTAAATAGTTATGAGACAGACACTCAGGGCTTATGATTTTAGTGACATTTGGAGCACTTGGATGGCATTTCTGGGAGGTTAGATTTATATGTGTGATGTGATAGCTCGGTAGTGACTTTACTAATGAACTTCACTTCAGTCTCTGAGAGGAGCCAATCAAAGACTGAACAAAGAGGTTTGAAGAGACATCTTACATTGCAATTTGTGGGGTAGAGAGAGATAGTAAGATGTGGAAAATATAAATGTTGCGCTGTGGGAAATGGACATTTGAAAGAACAGAATGGTTACCATGTGTCAAAAGTCTTTGAGTTTGCAGCTGTTCAAAGAGATATTTTCATAATGTAATTTTGTATACTTCTTGTCTCTCAATAAATATATTTTTTTATTTGTTGTTAAATTTGCAAGATAAATAATATATAACAATTATTGACAATATATCACAAATATTTGAGATTTAAATAATTGTATCAAAATAATACCCATCCTTCATTCTCAGCACTAATTGCCTGTTAAAGTTAAAAAATAATAGTTATTTTATATACCTCTTTATAACATATTTTCTTATATTATTGTTATGACAATAAAGTGATAACACTTCATTTATGAATTAGGCATTTTATTTTCCATTATTGGTGCAGCCATTTTGTTCTTAAAAAGGGCACTTATTTGTGATGTGTGTAATAAACTAACAGCTAAAGCAGCTGGGTAAGCCATGGACATAAAAACATCTTTAGATAAAATCTGAATCTTTTAATATTCTGTTCGAGCACAGGATTCCATTTTCTGCTTGTTACAGAGAGCAGGATCATGATGATTGTTTACTGTATCTAACAGTGGAGGGAGGGATGGGAGAGAACAAGGAGAGATCAGCAGATTATTGGGATAATATTGAAATGAACACCATACCACTTCCCCCCGCAGGAAGTTCCGAATACATTCAGGTAGGTAATTAAATCAATAGATGCTAGGGGCCTCTTTCAAATGCGATTTGGCCAATTGAATAAAGGCTCTATATAAGCATGTAGCATATTTTGTTTACAAATGTTTTTAGTTAGTGAAGACCTTGCTTTTGGATAGAAATTCACTAACTAAAAACTTCTGTAAAAAAAAAATGCTATGTGCTTATATAGAGCCCGATTCAATTGGCTAAATCGCATTTGAATGAGGCCCTAGGACTGCTTCCGATCAATGGAAACATTCCTCTAAGACCCATATTTCCACCAAAGTATCATGAATACCAACTGGGTCTAGCCGAGGCATCAAACTTTTTTCAAATTAAAAATTTGTTTTTAATTATGTTCTTAGACATACTTAAAAATGTCAAATGTATATATGTTTTCATTGTATATTGGTCCTGCAACACACCTATATTGCTAATGACCTCCTTCTTGCTAAAACTGCATCATGGGCTCACTTATGCATTTAACCCTTGTATTTTGCATATCCATTCGATGGTTACTTGAACAATGCTATCACCAGTGACTTACGCAGGATCAAGTAAATGTGTTCCTGTGTTGCAGAAATTTTTAAGGGGTCCATATCACTATTATATCACTGTGAAAAATAAAATACATATACGAACAAATTTATGTACATCCATGTTAATGCTTTCACATTTTTTATGACATATATAGTTGTGGATCTTTGCAATGTTCGTAACGTTTGCGATGTTGGTAACGCACTTGATGCCCTCGATTGTGAGCCTCGTGAAGCAAGGCGAGCCGTTGAAGCATGCACGACTTAGGCTGCAATGAGCACCAAGGGCGCTCATCGCAGGCCTCGGGATGAGCGCTGCAGGTGCTCATCGCCAGTGGCGCAGGACTTAGCACCGAAGGTGATCATTGCAAAGCAGGAAAGTTGAAGTACACAGGGGGAAAGTCTCACAATGAGCGCCAAAGTCTCCCTTCAGATACTGCGCCACAGGGCAGTATTCCAACATGAGGTTGGCGCTGAGCTCCTTTTGGCGCATATTGCAAGTCTCTCCCTGGTGTAGTTTGTGTCCTATGAGCACCGTTGGAACTCCTTGTGAGGCGCGTGTTGAAGGTGTTTGTGGTTTTTTGCAATACTGTGTTTTTTGTTTTTGTTTTGGGTATATATGTTTTTAATGAATTAATGAAATCATAAATAAATATACTTTACCTATTCGTAATTAATATATGCAGCAAGGAATGTGCTGAAGAGCTAACAATCTGTTTTGATGTTCCAGCAGCATATAATCTAGATTTGCCGTGTTGGTGAGCTGTAAGTATCAGCAATGTGTGCAGTGTGCAGTGTAAATAGGCTGTGTGCGTGAGGGGAAGCCATTTGTGTAGCTGGGTACTTCCGCATACTGTAAGTTAGTGTTGTAAAATGGCGGCGAATGTGTATGTGGTACGCGTTTTTGGATGATTTTGCGTCTTTGCTAATGATTTATGTTGTAGATCGTACAGGTTTTAGTAAAAGTCGTATGTGCTTGGCGGTGTTTTGCGGCTTTAGGGGTCGTGTAGCCTCGTTATTTTCTTTGCTTAGAGGATTTTCGAGTGTCTAAACTTTTTTAATGGCAATAAGATTGAGATGTAACCTGTCTTCCAGACGTCCTGGGTGTCCCCCCTTGCTGTGGGTAAGGTTTTTATTTTGTGTGTTTGTGTATTTTGTGTTTTTTTTATGTTTTCGGCGGTTCGCGGGTTGTCCGTTAAGGTCGTATTTTTGCAAGTCCATAATGGATTTATTCTAAGTCCCGCGGCTCGTATTTTTTTTTTTTTGTGTAAGTCCGCAATTTTTTTTTTCTAAGTCCTGCAGCTCGTATTTTTTTGTGTAAGTCTTCAGCTCATTGCAACCGACGTGTGAGCCTCCACCTCCGCAAATGCGGCCCCTTTGCGAGGGTCCGCATTTGCGGTCCGAAAGTTGTACAGGGTCGTAGGGATGAGCGCCTTTGGTGCTCCTTGCCTGGCCGCATCCGTGGCCCTCGCTTTGAGAGGGCCGCAGTTTCCCCATTACGTTAGCAATGGATTTTGCCAAGCCCACCTGCTGACAACTATATATGGGATATATATATATATATATATATATATATATATATATAGAGAGAGAGAGAGAGAGAGAGAGAGAGAGAGAGACATTTGTAAGCCCATCTGCAAGTCTAAAAATAAATTTAATCCCAGAAATGTCCCCACCCAGTAGCTCAGAATGCAGTATAACAACTGTATTTCTGGGATTCCTGAGCAGGTAGTTGTTAAACTTATTTTTAGACTTGCAGATGGGCTTACAAATGTATTATTTGTCTCTGTACTCTGTACTGTGGAGGGCTTCTCTTGCTCTTGTTGCTCACCGTACACTAAATGGTTGTTATATATATACTAGTGACTTGCCTGTTAAAAAAAGAATGGCAACAAAATTGTAAGGCAGGTAATGCTATTTGCCACACAATGTAAGGCTTTTAGTCCTCTGAGTACCTTTGGCGCTCATTGTAAGCCTCTCCCCTCATTGCAAGCCTCTCCCCCTTTTGGTCGTCTGATCACCTTCGGTGCACATTGCAAGCCCCACGCTGAGCGCCTTCGGCCTTCGGCGCTCATTGCGAGCCTCTCCCCTTGTGTACTTTTGTTCCTCTGAGCACCCTCGGCGCTTGTTGGGAGCTCCGCGCTGAGCGCCTTTGGCAAAGTGAGTCTCTCCTCTGCTCTGTTTTTTTTTATATAAATATATTTTTTTATAATAATTAATTAATTAATTAATTAAATTATAAATTAATATACTTTACCTATTTGTAATGAATATATCCAGGAATCAATATGCTGAAGAGCTAACAATCGCTGTTGTTTTTCCTGCATACAATGTACATTTAGACTGTGGGTGATCTGAGGAGAAAGTGTCCGCAATGTGGCAAGTGTGCAGTGTAAATAGGCTGCATGCGCGAGGCTAAACCAATTGTTTAGTTTTGTAATGCGAGATTTTAGATTGATGTTATTAGTTTTAAGGTAGTGTTGTAAAATGGCGGCAGGTGTGTATGTGTTAGGCGGGTCTCGAGCATTTTCCGCCCTTCCTAATAGTGTTTTTGTACCTCGTACGTTCCTGGCTAAAAGTCGTATGTGCCTGGCAGTGTTTTGCGTGTTTAGGGTTGGTGTAGCCTCGTTTTCGTTTTTTTCGGCGACCATTTTTTCTCTCGCTTAGGCGATTGTCGAGTGGTGAAACTCTGCAAATTTGGCTTAACTTTGCATGCAACCTCACTGCTCGACGTCCTGGCTGTCCCCCCGTGCTGTGTGTTGTTGCAGGGACAGAGACAGAGACACATCATGTGAGACAACAGACAGTGAGTGCGAGAGGGAGAGCGACACACAGAGAAAAATCGTGACACAGAGAATGTGACAGCGATTGAGAAAGAGTCAGAAAGATGGAATATGTTAAGTAGAGAGTTAAAAAAATCAGACATATACAGATAGAGAGGGTGAGATACCGTGAGATAAAACAATGAGATAGAGATAGAGAAGATTGTAAGTCTGCGAGTTTCAATCCTGCAAGGTGCTTAGGCTAAAGCAGTATGGACACCGGATTCAAAGCTCAAAGACAGGGCCCTCCATTCTTTGCTATGTTTAATTTATATTTATCATTGCCTGGAACTTAACGTATGTACATCGCTATGGAATATGTCGGTGCATTATAAATAAACAATAATAATAATAATAGAGAAGGCTGCTCACAGTAAATCATAGCTGCATATAATCTAGTTCTTCAAAAGAGCTCACATTATAAACAGGGGACTTAAATTGTCATCTAATTATACCATAATATACACTCTCACCCTATGTCAATCATATCCCTTCTATGAACATCTAACAAGAAATACAGCATGTTTGCATGAATAAAGCATTTGAGTAACACACCAATATGTTGTTAACACATAAAAAAACAGAATAAAGAAAATGGTGCAGATTCCACAGGAATGGCAGGAGTACTTTTTCATGAACATTTTCAACAAACAGATAAACACTTGATGTCAAGAGGATTGTAAATAATACACTTTAAAGTATAATATTTAAAAAAAAATCAAAAGTGAGATAGTGAGCTAAAAGTGAAATGACATATTCATGGGAATGATAGAATACTTTCATTGAATTTCACACTTGAAATGAATAAAAGCAATCATTTGCTATAACAAAAAGTACCACTTTAGTTTATCTTTATATTATAAATCAATGATAAATTATATAAATATAATAGTGCCTTTAATCAACACAGTGGGGAAGAATGCATATGAAGTGCATGTAATAGATGATTAATGCACTCACTTTCTCTGAAGTTCCTCCAGTTACTACAATAAGCAACAGGGAGCATTTCCTGTAAATGCAGCCCGGTAGTTATTACTTTTAAGAGGATTGAGGTGTACAGGAAGAGAGTCTAGCATTTCACCTACATATTTACTGCCATTTTCTTTCACCACCCAACCCAATATAGTTGTTGTTGTAAATATATATCTCTGGCCACTTTGTCCCTATCTATTGATTGGAACTTACAATGCCCTTTGCAGAGGTTATATCCCAAAATGAACAGATAATGATTATGATATGTTTTAAATCTTTCTGACTAACCCCTTTTAGCTGTATCTTATAATATGGACCTGGTGGATACTCAAGATGAAGTCAGTCCCTCCTGGAGATATGATTTCTAATACCAAAGGCAACTTATAGGCTGTTTCAAATTATGGGTTGAATGCTACTTACTTTGAGGTGGTTGTATACTATTATACTATGAAGCTAATAACTTTATTTTCCTTTTTTATCTTACTTCAGTTTGTTCTCTGCCTCCCTCCCTCTCTCCCTCCCCTCCTTCTCTTTCACCCACCCCTCTCTCTCTTTCTCCCTCCCCTCTCTCCCTCCCCTTTCTCCCCCTGGCTTTCACTCTGCCTCTCTCCCCCCCCCCCTCTCTCTTTTTCCCCTCTATCTCTCTCCCTCTAGTCCTTCCTCTCTCTCTCTCCATCCCTCCCTCTCTCTCCCCTTTCTCCCCCTGGCTTTCACTCTCTCACACTGCCTCTCTCTCCCCCCGCCCCACTCTCTTTCTCCCCTCTATCTCTCTCCCTCTACCCCTCCCTCTCTCTCTCTCTTTCCCTCCCTCCATCTCTTTCTCCCATTAATCTCTCCCCCCTCCTCTCTCTCTCACTCCCTCCCTCTCCATCCCTGGGCTCGCCAACGCACATGTGCCGACATTTCACTACCGGACACATTGCACATGCTCAGTTGTACAATTGCCAGAATTTACAGTCACATATAATCATTTTCATAGTGTGTATCGCTCCCACCATGGGGAGAGATGAGGAGAGAGGGAGAGACAGGGGAGAGGGTGGGGAGAGAAATGGGGGGAGGAGGGGAGAGAGACAGGAGAGAAGGTGGGAGAGAGACAGGGGGAGGGTGGGAGAGAGACAGGGGAGAGGAGACAGGGGAAAAAGAGTTAGGGGAGAAAAAGACATAGGAGAGGCAGAGGGGGAAGAGACACACGGGAGGGAGAGGAGGAAAAAGAGACACAGGGGAGGGAGGGGGAGACACAGGGGAGGGGGAGACACAGGGGAGGGAGAGGGGGGAAATAGACACAGGGTAGAGAGAGGGGGAGGCAAGAGGCAAAGGGGAGGGAGAGGGAGGATGAGACACAGGGGAAAGAGACACAGGGGAGGGAGAGGAGGGAAGAGACACAGGGAGTGGGAGAAGAGACACATAAAATATAATCCCATCAATTTTGATGGGCAAGTTACTAGTTATATAATAGTTATTAACTTGTGAGTAACGCCTGCGTGGTGCGTTCTGCGCAGGTGTTACTCACAAGCTAATAACTATTATAGTGAATTTGACTATCTTCCGTTTTTTTGTGAGAGATGGCAGTCATTGGTTTTATGATGGTATTATTATATTTTACTAATTTTACTAACAATGTCATTATTGCTCTATATTGTCAGCTACAATATATTGTTAAGGACTTGTTACCATCTTTTTTTCAACAGTATCATTTTGTCTGTTTTTGTTACTGTTATCGTATTATTATAGCTACTATAATGTCTAGCATATGAATTTGTTGCCATTCTACACAATACATTTTTTATTTTTGATACATTTTGATGTTACAGTTTTATTACCTAAATAGATTCATTTTCATAGTAACAGTTGGATCCCTTACTAAAGGGCCTTGTAATTTATTTGCCTGTATACATCAGGCACAGAATATGAGTTTACTCCCATTCTGGTTTAATTATAAATTCAAGATGAAAAAAACATTTATGATAAGTACATTGTGTGCCAAATGAAGTTCTAATTAAGAATATAAGAACAATTACTGAAACAAATTAACATTTTAAGCAAACCATGCTGAGGTACAGAATGAAACGTGTTAGAATTAAGAGTAAAGTAAATGTATTTGTAATGTAAGTGTAGTATTATGACAGTGGTTTAAGTAGATCTGTTCTGTGATATGCGTTAAGAGTAATTGTAGCTTGGACTATGGATAGGATAAAAGCAGTGTGATAAGAAAAGGTAATGGTATAAATTATATATGGTAACAGTATGGCAATGGTAGTGGTATAAATAGGATTTGTGTAATAGAAAAGAGGTTAAGGTAGTATAATAATGGATTTAAGATAGTTGCAAGAATATTGTCACATGTTTAGCACTGGTAAATGAATCTTAGTAGATACAGATTTATAGTTTGGCCTCTGTACTTTTGCTGGAGTAGAGTAAGATATGGTTATTGCAGTGGAGGGGATACATTTTGGTATGGAAAAGTAAGATTAAAGGTATATTCATTGTGAGAGTTGGATGAGGATTACTGTAGCTGCAGATCAATATTATTGCAGTGGCCATGATAGAGAACTGCTATGAGCAATTTTAGAGTTACAGCAAGATTAACATAATGGTACAGGAGATGGATAGGGTTATGATGTGACAGTAGGAAGATAGTTGTTATTTGTTAATAACCACAAAATGCATGAATAATTCACTCAACTCTAATGCTCACTTTTTTACTTTTTGAACTCCATTAGTTAAAAGACCACTGTATGTAAGCTTTTTACAGGCATACTGTCCATGTAGCAAATATGCCAAGGTATGAGACCTGAGCAAAATAAATGTAAATATTAATTTTTGGAAGATATTCTATTTTTATTATATTTCTGACTTTATTTGCAGCTCTGATTAAGCATTACAATTCCTCCTCTGGTGCTGAGTCACTCTAGGAGGCTTCTATGTAAATTACAGGTGTGTGTGTTAGTGCACACTGTTTTTCTAGGCTCTATGAGTGAGCCCAGAAGGAGCTCTGTCATGGACATGCTCCCCATAAGTTACATAGAAGCCTCCTAGAGTGATGGCAGCAAACGAGAATGTGTAGTTCTTGATCAGAGTTGCAAATGGAGTCACAAAAAAAGAAATGTTTTAAAAATAAGTTGAATATTTTAAATATTATACTCAAACTAGCGACTTGCCCGTCAAAAAATGACGGTCAATAAAATTTAAAGCCATGGGAATGCTGTTTGAGACATAATTGAAACTGTTTTGTACTGTGAGGACCTTCAGCGCTCATTGCAAGGCTTGCGCTGAGCACCTTCGGCACTCATTGCGAGCCTCAGGACCTTCGGCGCTCATTGCGAGCCTCTCATGTCGTGTACTTTTGGTCCTCTGAGAGAGATATATATTTCTATGTATATGTAGTTAAGTAATAATTAATGATTTATTCAATTAATTAATTAAGTAATAATTAATTATTTATGCAATAAATTAATGTACTTTCATTATTTATAATTGATATATATGCAGTGAGCTGAAGAGCTAACAATCTGTTTGTATTTTGCGTCTGCATAGAATATACATTGTGAGTGTTAGTGCCCTGCTTATAAAGTGTAATTAATGTTTCAAGTGTGCAATCTAAATAGGCTGCGTGCGCGAGGTAAAGCAGTTGGTTTATTGTGTAAAGCGGCATTGTATAGTTGTAATGTTATTAATGTGGTACGAGTCTCGTGAGCATTTTCCTGCTTTTCTAATAGTGTATGTTATAGCTCGTAGTGTGGTATGCAGTGTTTTGTGCGGTCCGGGGTCGTGCAGCCTCGTTTTCATATTTTTCGGCGACCATTTTTTTCCTCACTTAGGGGATTTTTGTATGGTGGAAATTATCTAAATTTGCGTTCCCCCTTACTCACAGACATCCTGGCTGTTGCCCCATGCTTTCTGTGACGTTTTTGGAATTTTTTTGGGGTGTATTTAGTGTTTTTTCGAGTTTTTGGTTCGGCCGCTAAGTCCTGCGTCTCATATTTTTTTCTAAGACCTGCTAAGTGCTCCGAGTTTAACGGCTCGCATCGCTATGCGAGGCTCGCTGGCAATGAGAGCCTTCGACGCTCATTGCATAAGTGCTCTGAGTTTAACGGCTCGCCTCGCTATGCAAGGCTTGCTGGCAATGAGAGTCTTCGGCGCTCATTGCCTAAGTGTTCCAAGTTTAACAGCTCGCCTCGCTACGTGAGGCACCCGGTATATGCTAATGATGTGACGTCACATGCGCGCCACGTCTTTAGCATTGGCCGGGTCAAGACGCCGGAAGGAGCGGAGGCCGGAGCAGAAGCTGAAGATGGAGGTAAGTGAGGGGAAAGGGAGAGGGGGAGGTATTTAGACGGGTAAAGTGAGGAGGGGGTATTTAGAATGAGGAGGGGGGGTTAGAATGAGGAGGGGGGGGGTTGAGGATGAGAAGGGGGTGGAGGATGAGGAGGGAGGTTGAGGAGGAGGTTGAGGAGTGGGTTGAGGATGGGGGGGTTGAGGTTGAGGAGAGAGGTTGAGGAGGGGGTTGAGGATGAGGAGGGGGGTTGAGGAGGGAGGTTGAGGATGGGGGGGTTGAGAATGAGGAGGGAGGATGAGGAGGGGGGTTGAGGAGGGGGTTGAGGAGGGAGGTTGAGGATGAGGAGGGGGTTGAGGATGAGGAGGGTGATAAGGGAGGGGGAAGAGACACAGGGAAGGGAGAGGGGGAAAGAGACACAGGGAAGGGAGAGGGGTGCAGAGACACAGGGGAATGAGAGGGGAGAAGAGACACAGGGGAGAGAGAGGGGAACACAAGAAAAGGGCACACAAGAGGGGGACACAGAGGCCACAAGAGTTACCCAGGGGGCAGCACATTTCCCACCCTCGGCTTATACTCGAGTTGGCTTATACTCGAGTATATACGCTATTTAAAACTGTGTTGTAGTATTCAAAGACAAATTTGGAAGGAAAATGCATTTTAGCAGTAGCGATGTAGCCTAAACTGTATAGAGCTATATAGAACTAGAAAAATGACGGCAATAGAATTGTAAGTCAAGGAATGTTGTTTGGGCCAGACATTATTTTTTATGGTGGTCTGAGATCTCGGCGCTGATTGCGAGGCTGGCACTGAGCGTTTTTGGAGGCGCTCATTGCGAGCCTCTTGGTTGTTGTATTTTTTTATCAGAGTCGCTTTTGCTGTCATTGTAAGGTCGGTGATGATCTGCTTTTTGCGCCTATTGCAAGGCTGTCCCCTGGTGTAGTTTGTGTGCTATGAGCAGCGTTGGCGCTCATTGTGGCGCAGTGAATGTCTTTTGTGTTTTTTTTTGTGTAAATGTATGTTGTGATGCCAATTAAATAAGTATTAAATTCATAAATTTATATACTTTACCTATTTGTAAGTAATACATGCAGGAAGCATTGTGGTGAAGAGCTGACAATCTGCTTTCATGTTCCTGCAGCATCCAAAGTAGGTGTGCAGTGTTGTGGAGCTGAGGTGTAAGTGTCAGCAATGTGTAAATAGGCTGCGTGCGCGAGGGGAAGCCTTTAGTGTAGCTGGGTACTTCTGCATTCTGTAAGTTAGTGTTGTAAAATGGCGGCGATTGTGTATGTGGTAGGCGGGTTTGTACGATGAAGCGTCCTTGCTAATGGTGTATCTTGTAGGACGTACAGGTTTTTGTAAAAACAGTATTTGCTTTGTGGAATTTAGCGGATTTAGGGGTCGTGTAGCCTCGTTTTCGATTTTTCATTGGCCATTTTTTCTCTCGCTTAGGAGATTTTCGAGTGGCTAAACTTTGTAAATTTGACAGAATTGGAGGTTTAAGCTGTGTTGCAGAGGTCCTGGGTAAGGTTTTTATGTTATTTTGGTGTGTATTTTTGTGTTTTTTTATGTTTGCCGTTGTACGCAGTTTGTCCGTTAAAGTCGTATTTTTGCGAGTCCGTAACGGATTTTTTCTAAGTCCCGCGGCTCCTATATTTTTGTGTAAGTCTGTAGTTAGTCATTGCGTGTTTATGTGTTTTTTTTTCAAGTCCCGCTTTTGTGGTTGTTTGTAACCGTTTGTGAGGCGCCATAGAGCCTCCACCTCTGCAAATGCGGGGGTCCGCATTTGCGGCAGCCGAAGTGGGAGCCTCCAACTCCGCAAATGCAGCCCCTCGCTTTGCGAGGGTCTGCATTTGCGGTCCGAAATTCGTAGGGGGTAGTTTCCACCATCACAAGGAGCGCCTTTGGCAACTGCGTCCCTCGCTTTAGCGTTAGCAACAACCCACATGCTGACAACTATATATGCGATGTTCAATTCTGAATGGAATGTTCCCACATATATAATCAGTTCAATGCAAGTGGCTGAGGTCATTATTATTATTATCCTTTATTTGTAACGTGTCAGTATATTCTGTAGCACTTGGTTTCTACCCTAAAATGAGGTATGGACATTTTCCTTGACATGATCAAGTAAGTTAAATTGTTCTGTAATTATTGGTTAGGTAGACTTCAGGTAACAATATTTTATATTGTACAGACTTCAGTTTTCCACTCCTTACAATCTTATATGCCAATTCAATACTACTTCACACTACCAGTATTTGTTCCTCTCTTGCATGACTGATTTTTGCTGCTGTTGAATGCATTGTATCCAAGCCATTTAGGAAATAGCATAGGTTGTAGATCAAAAGGAACATCTGAGTTGTAGTGAAAGGTTCAGACATAATACCGTGGATATGCAAGGATAGACATTACACACCCTTATGTTGAATTATTGTTTAAAACTCAGTCAACAAAGGAGTAAAAGCATTGACCTTTCATGAAATGTCTTTGTGCATGTAATCAAATTGCTCAGTGTTTTTCCATGGTGTGTGTAGTCATTGCCAGTCATTCTATCCTGGTAAAGAACCATACATTAGTACAGTTTCTATAGTTTTTATTTAATCATTTCCCATGAAAATGAAATCACAATGACATAAATACAATATCAAGAAAATACGTTTATGATATAAGTAATAGATAGTGAATCAAATGTGATGTATTTGTTGGCTAACTCATTTTTCACTCATTTTACTATAGTAGTAATTTACCGAATAATTTGCAAACATATATTAGCAACTATTTAGCTGGAGATCACATTCATTTTAGGAGTAGATGATAGGGCACTAACTGGTAGTGGTAGAATTTAAGAGTTTCCATGTGTTTAAAGCTTCCGACATAGCTGTTGATAACTGAAGCATCCAATCTTATTCTTTAGGCACTCTGCAGGCTACACCATGGAGGTTCTCCTTAGGAACACTATTCATTTCATAGGAAATACACTGTACCATGATACATTTTAGAATAGAAATGCACACGTTAAAAGTTGTGTTTGACTTTTCCAGCACCCAATGAGGCTTTATTTGTCTTATCATGATTGCGGGTGTGTTATTTCAATGTTGTAGCCCCAGGCAATACGTATAGAAATTCACTATAGTGGGATTATTTTTTATCATATAAAATTTATTAGGAGTAATGTAATAGCATTTAACCAAAATAACAAGGTAAGATAATCTGTTTGTTTGTTTTTAAGTAAATAAACAAAAAATATATAAAAAAAAACATACATTATTTACTAGCGCAGCAGCATAGCTATACTTCCCAATTATACTTCAGGAATAATGTTGTATGGTTCACTGACCACTACAAAAGAACCATTACAATGGACTTCATTTCCTATACATCAGCTGTCGGACCATTGAGGACTATATGTTTTGTAATGCAATAATATAGGTTTTCAGTCACACAAATATTAAATTCCAAAATGTTTTTACAAAGCAGAAAGCTTTTAAATGAGCCTTCAAATGGTGGTGTTCACTAGTAAGGTGAGACCCCTTACAGTTCCCTATGCTAAATTGAATGTTTTTCTTTCTTGCTTTTCTCATACTTTGATGACCCCAAACAGCTCTTATTTCCTTAGAATGGAATAATGTAGGAACTGGAATGTTCTCACCTCACTAGTTAATGGGTGGTTGGGTGGACGGATTCATTGGTGGGTTGAATGTTGGCTGGATGGATGAATGGGTCCATTAGTGGATGAATAAGTGGATGCATGGGTGGACAAGTGGACTGATGGGTGGACAGGTGGTTGAATATAAGGGTGGGTAGATGAGTAAATAAGTGGATGAATGTATCGGTGGATGAGTAAATGAGTGCTGATATCTCAAACCAAATGTAATAGCTAAGATCCCCAGCACACACAAATTCCCGTCCATATTTTTAATAATAAAATGTCTTAATTTGTTACAATATATTCAGTGAATAATACAGTTGATCAAAATATCATTTATGTCCATCTTTTATCTCATTCCACCCCATTATCCATTTTGTTTTGTCTTTCCATCATTATCTCTCTTATCTGATTCTTCCTATTTCAGGCCTTCTTAACCATATTTTTATTCCTCATGATTCAACAACAGACAGGCATAAATCTGGGACAGGTTTGGAGTGCGTTACAAATCTCCTCACAACTCACAGTATAATGACCTCTGTAGTTTGGGAATACATCACATGCTTTTGAAGTTTGTATCAAACTAGCAATATTGTCAGCTATACAAACCAACAGCATAAAACATTTTTAGAAAATATTATTCTTATCAGCTTCTGTCATGTGCTATAACATCTTGGACTGCTAGTTGGCCTATAGCCAGAAGGGGGGATATCTTACTGGGGCTCACTTTCCTACATGGTTGTATTGTCAGGTGGCTATGTATAGTGTTAGTCTTTCAACATAACTGAGCAGAGATCTTATCCAACTTTACAGTTTCTCCCATTCATCCAAGGTTTCTTATCATGTTAGAAACAAAGGCAACATGTCTACTGATCTTAAAGCAAAATTAAATATGATAGTTAAAAATAAAGACTATGGGCCTCATTCAATTGCAGGACATAACTCGATCGCCGATTTGCTGAGATCGGGTTACGTCCTCGCGTGGCCCTACGTTTATGCTGCTATTCAATTGGCCTGCACAGCAAATCAGTCCCCCTTCCCGCTAGTCGCAAACCATGCTATTGGCAGTAAGCATTTGCGTGACTGAACATGATCGCGGCCTCAAGGCCGTAACTCATGTTTCAAGCCCACAAACTCAGAGTGCTGTAAATGCAAATATAAATTCAAGACAGCACTTTAAAGCACTGTAAATGATGGGGAACACAATGGGTTACATTAGGATTAAAGGTACAACATTATCAAGCTGGCACATCACCAAAATACAATATTTAATTTTTGTCCAAAGTCCTACGGGCTTGAATGACCTCCAAGCCAGTAACTCATTATTCAAGCCTGTAGGACTTCAATGAAATAATGAGGATGTTTATCAAAGTCCTAGGGGCTTGGAGGTTGAAGGTTTATGACGAAAAATGAACATGAAATAAACTATTTATTTATGCCGATTTGAGAATTGGGAAATGTAGTGCTATTAATTCTAAGACCTAACACCACTTTCACTTTTAATAAAAGTACAGGATTGCTTTTTTATTTGATTAATAAGTGTTACAATTAGTAAGTAAGCCCTTTGCGACACCTCCTTAGTACAAGTAACCTGTGGTTCACGTTTAGTCACTTACAGGCCGACAGAAGGGTGAATCGGAGCAATTGAATAGTGATTAGGGATTTTTTTGCTGCCGCAACTTTTGCGGCCGTGAAAGATCAGAGGCTTTGGGGGAAATAAGCTACAATTAGCAGAATCACAATGGAAAGTAGCAGGCAGCGCGTAACCTGATCGTAGCACGCAAGCGAAAGGCAATTGAATAGCAACCTAGCTTGCGACCGCCATTTGCGAGTCCAGATCTCTAAAATCTAGCAATTGAATGGGGCCCTATTTCTTTATTTTTAAATACAGATTTTTTACAGTATCAATTCATGTTCTTTAAAAGAGCATACTATAAATATGACACTTTGGTGGTCCTTTAAATTTAGGTTTTCAGCTTCATTAGATACATGAATACATCCCCACAAGTAAATGAATGCATTTGTAGATTTTATGCACATGTTAACTGTCAACAATGCAACAGATCTAACACTTTTAAATTCTAACCTTGCATTTTATTGATATTTGAACAGAACATTAAGGACAATGTAAAAAACATGGGTATGTGCTGTTACTTTTATGTGGTCTTTGATTTTGGGCTCAAATAGGAAAACTGTATGAGCTTTCTAAATTAATTTCAATATGAAATTAGAGAGGTAAACAGTATGTCTTTTTATTCCCCTATAATATGTTCTCAGACCTTTTACAAATTACGTATGCAATTAATTTCATATTAAAAAGAGATATAGAAAGAAAAAATAATTATCAATTGTACAAAGTACAGTATGTGTCTTTTTATTTTCAAGACAAACTTGTTTTTGCATGGAAAAGTAATTAGTAACACATTTTTGTTGTTGTTCTGTTGTGTCTGACTCTCTGTGACTTTATGGACTGCAGAATACCAGGCAAATATGTCAGCTACTGCCCTTCTGAGATCCATCAAACTCGTGTTCATTACTTCATTGACCTTATCTATCCAACTCCACTTCTACCGCCCCCTTCTTTGTGTGTCTTCAATCTTCCCCAGCATCAGAGTCTATCCTAGGAAATCCTTCTCATGATATGGCCAGAATATTTGAGACTTAACCTCATGATCATACCTTCCAGTGAACAGTTTGTCTTGATTTCCTGTGGTATCGGTTGATTGGATCTTCTTGCAGTCCAAGGGACTCTAAGTAGTTTTCTCCAATCCCACAATTCAAAAGTGATATATGTCTTGCCATAGCTTTCCTCCCCAGAAGCAAACGTCTTTTCATTTCATGGATGCAATCACAATCTGAAGAGATGTTGGAGCCCAGGAAAATAAAATCTGTCACTTCCTCCACATCTTTTCTGTCTATTTTCCTGGAAATGAGACTGCTGTTTGCCATAATCTTCATTTTATTAGAGTTGAGCAGCAGGCCAGTTTTTGCATTCTCTTCTTTCATCAGAGTGAAATCATCAGCTTATCTGATGTTGTTGATAAATAGCCAGCAATATTAATTCCAGCTTTGGATTCTTCTGGTCTGGCTTTACGCGTGATCTATTCCCCATATAAGTTGAATGAATAAGGTGAAAATATACAACTTTGTCTCACTCATTTTAGTATAAAAACACATTTTTTTTATTTATTTTTTAATGAAGACGCAGCTTTGTAAGATTATTATCAAGGTACTTATTAAAATATTTTAGTTCTGGTTCCTTTAGTGGTATCTAATTGTCACAAAGGAGGAGCAAAAGCTACTGTATGTATCTTAGTAAATGCTTCTACAATAGGGGTCAGAGTTTTTTTGTATATAACAAATTGTGGTAGAGTAACTTTTTGTTGTCAAATGTATCAGCTTGACATTCCTGAATAACTTGCATCTTGTGTAACGAAGGTCAGAGAATGGGAAGTTGTAATTCATTAGTGATGATTCAGTAATAATATGTAACAAAGTTTCACCCGATGACAGTGTTTAAAAAAAATAGAACAAATTGTCTGCTGAATGTAATAAGCATCCCATGCAAATATGTTGTGCAGATATGGTGTTATGGTTAGGGAGATTTAATACCAAAAAGCACAGTAAATGGATATGATGTTTCTATATTGTGGTTACATTTTTGCCCAGCAGCTGATACATCAAAGAGTGCTGGGAAATTGAGAAATCCATGCCCAAAGCTGACAACATCAAGTACTTTTCAAATACTAATTATAACTTACTTATAGTTAGAGCAGTTTTCAGATTTAGTCAACTGTAGATGATTTCTAGTAACACAAACTAAAAGTCAGACTGTATTACAAAAATGGAACTTAAAAGAGATTATTTGAGAGAGGAAGTTTCTGACTGATTAGGGACAGACACTTTTTCTTAGGAGGGCCCTGAAACTTTATTAAAGAGTTCACAAAGTACCAGAAGTTGTAGTGTTCGCTTAGTGGGAGACTGTGTTTATCCTTAATTATATCAAATGTGATAGGTTGTCCCTCTTCTATGCAGGCGCTTAGTCTATATAGCCTTCTTGACTTCCCCCAAATGATGGATTCCCTGCTCATGTCTTTAGGGGGGCAGCGTATGGGAGATTATTGATGTCAAATGTGATGGATTGGAGAATAAGGTGGAGTAGTTCATGGCCCAATTCCAGTCAAATGTATGCAGAATCACGCGGTGTTTTAATCAATTGACATGCTCTGGGGGACTATTTAGCCAAACCAGAATATCCCACGAAAAAGGATGCATGGACTGGTTTTCAATAAACATCCACGAGGGTTGGTGCAAGGGTGAGTGTATGATAGGGATGAAAGAAAGTTGTACGGCCCAATAGTATTTTATCAGGTCTGGGCAGGACAAGACCCCGCCCCAGTTTTGTGTTTAAACATAGTAGTTTGACTGGTTCTTGAGGGGTTGTCTTGCCAAATGAATCTAAAAATCTTACTCTTCAAATCCTTTATATTCACCAAAACTGTGAAAGTTCTGAACAAATATAATCGTTTTGGAAGGGTATTCATCTTAAATGAATGAATCCTCCCTAGCCAGGAAATAGGGTATCAAGACCATTTAGTTACGTCTTCATTCAGAGACTTAAAGAGGGGAATGTAATTCACCTTATATAAGGTGTCCAAGAGGAATAATAGGGGGTATATAGGACATCTACAACTCTCCTCTCAGCAACACCAAAGACAACTACGTTATGGAATGGGAGAAGGATTTGAATCAAATCTGGGATATGGAGAAATGGGAAACTGCCTGGAAAGGCATCTATAGAGGGTCCCTTAATCAAAATCTACTGGAAACTGCAGTAATAGTACTGCACCAAACATATATAACACCAGAAAAGCTTTCCAAATGGAAAATGACAGAAAGCCCATACTGCTTTAAGGGCTGCCAGGTTACGGGGTCTTTTATCCATATCTGGTGGCTTTGTCCCAAGGTCCAACAGCTATGGAGAGCTGTTTCACAAATAGCCACAGAGTTGCTCTGCATCCCAGTAAGAGGAGAATTTGAGGTGTGTCTACTAGGGATTCCGGTAAAAACCCATATGCCCCCTCAGGACAAGCTCCTACAGTTCTTCTATTTAGCAACCAAGAGCCATACAGCAAAGAATTGGAAGTCTGATAAACTTGATCTGACAACGGTTAAAAACAAAATTAACTATATAGCAATAAAAAAATATGGCTTACACACTGGAAGACTCTATTCCTTGGTACATGGAGGTTTGGGGCCCATGGCTGTAGTAGAGAGGGACAACCCTTGCATTCACACAATTAACATATCTTGGTGTGGAGGGGCATGGGGCTCGGCGGTCATGATGGGGGCCTGGAACCTGGAAAGGAGACCCTCTATTTCTAAAGGAGAAACCACTCTGATAAGGTTGGAAATGTAATTTCTATTTTGAATGTTATGTAAGTTTATGTGAACTAAATTGTTAAGATTTGTTTTGTTTGAAGATGTTTAATTTAGGGAAACGAAACTGGTTATGCAATAACTACAAACAAGATAACATAGTCATACAAATTCAGTTTACTTTAATAGAAATGTATCAAATAAGAAAAAAACAGTTAGATATACTTAGATAATGTCGATATTACAACATATTAATCCTCAGATAGAAAAAGATGGAGAGGAAGACAGATAACTATAGGTGTTAGATCATAAGATATCACACTGTGTATTGTATCTCTATTCATCTGTTGTCTTAAATATCTGTGCTGTTTATATACCTGACTATCTGTCTAATAAAAATGTATTGGAAAAAAAAAGAGAGATTATTTGGTCCTATAAAACATGTTTACAACCAGTGTGCCCTGAACATAAATACTTTCTAAATTTGACAATTTCTACAAATCTGTATACAGGTGGAGGGGTAAAGGGGGAATATGAGTGAACTACAGTATATCTTATTTTACAGGAAAAGCTCTTTCTTCTTTTAAAAAGAAAACAAAATAATTATGAGGACACCAGAACTTGTCACCTTCATTCAATAATAACATGTGCATAATTAGGAGGTTCAAAATGACTACACAGGTTTGTCAATAAATTGTCGTTATAGTTTAGATGGCATTTACTGAGTTTGGATTTTCCTGCTTTATCCCTTGCCCTGAATCAGAATCTCCTTTTTGTGGGTTTTTACTGTTACTATGGTTGCCTTTGTCATAGTTTGCAAATCAAAAATAGTTTTACTGTTGTACCGGAGGCGTAGTGTTGCTGGACAAACAAAGCAAATGCTTCAACCTCCAAGCCCGTAGGACTTTGAAATCCAACCTCCATTTTGCAAAGTCCTACAGCCTTCACTTACGAGTTATGGGCTTGGAGGTTAGTCATGATAACAATCTCTGTTTCCATTGACTGTTTCTGCTTTGGGAGTTATGGGCTTGCTCCCCTAACATGTTCAAGCCCAGAAATGCTATGTCCGATGGCATGGCGTTCTGATTTTCGGGACCGGCACCTAACTTGCAGGCCCGGCCAATTGAATAGCATCACAATCAGAGACCAAATGGAGCCTGCAACTCAATTGCAGGCATTTGGCTGTCTGCGATTGAGTTGCGAGCCCCAAATTGGATGAGGCTCTTGGTCTCTTCATTCTGATATCTCTTTCTGGGCCCACATGGTGCACCATAAAGAATTTGCCTACTTCTGTAATGCCCAGTTCTTGGGGAAGCCATGTAGTGAGAAGATCATTATGAACCTTGCCTTTGGTGTTCTCAGGCATTCCTATTCTTGTTTTAGTGTCCAGTAGAGGGGACACATTATTAATAATCTCTTGTGTTTGCCTTTGAGTAGATGCACTGGGCTGCATTTTGGTTGATGGTGGGGTGGCTTCCATTTAGCTACCAGTATAAGATGCCTGTGATGGTGGGAAGCATTTGCTCTGGATGCCTTATCACCTGTTTGTTGTGTTTGTCATTTCGAGATTCTGTTCTTATGTTCAATACATTTGTCCACTTTGTGTGGCTTAGTCATTCAAATGATTTCCTTAAAACAGATGGCACAGAATCTTCTACATGAGCACAAGTTATACTATATGAGTTAAATTCACCCTACCTCATAAATCAAGCTAACCACTAGCAGACATAACTACATTAATCACCATATAAGAACAAATGTAATGGTTTAAAGAGATTCATTTACCAATGGCACCTATGCATTGGTGGATTTACTGCTGGTGCCAAAGGTGCAGAGCACCAGAGTCCACAAGTGACCAGGGACCTTCTGCTACAGAAGGACTCTTGATTTATTAGGGGTGGGTGGCAGATAATTCTATTTATAGAAAGTGATATGGTCATCTTATGAGTGATCTATCTATGTATATGTTTGGCTTTTTTATTGACCTCTACAGGGTGTACAGAGAAGATACAGGTAGTCCCAATTTATTTTAAAATAGGGCCTCCATTCATTATCTCCACCACTGAAAGTAGGACAACTGATATGTCCTTATACCACACAATATATAACAATTACATATGTCTTTAACACTACCAAACAGCTGACCCCAAAATCTAATAAGGTTGTAACTAGTGAGCTGACTATTGCATATATCTTACAGGATTTCACAACCATCCTGTGACTATAATAAACTAGCGAATTGCTTATCAAAAAATTACGGAATTGTTTTTTTCTAAGTACCGCTTCCTAATAGTGTATTTTGTACCTCGTAAGTTCCTGGGTAAAAGTCTTATGTTCCTGGCGGTGTTTTGCGTGGTTATGGGTTGTGTAGCCTCGTTTTCCTTTTTTTTGGCCGCCATTTTTTTTGTCGATTAGGAGATTTTCGAGTGACCCCGTGCTGTGTGTGATGTTTTAAAAAAATGTTTATTTTGTGTGTGTTTTTTGTATGTGCTTCGTATTTTTTCGATCTCGTATTTTTTTTTTCTAAGTCCCGCGGGTCGTATTTTTTTGGGGGGTGAAAGTCGTATTTTCTTTTTCTAAGTCCCGCGGGTTGTATATATATTTTTTTTCTAAGTCCCAATTTCCTTGGCAAAGTGTTATGGGACGTAATTTTTAAATGCAATTTTTTTCAAACTGCTATGCGGCTCGCACTGTGAATTGGATAATTGAGATTTATGTTGATTTGTAGTCCTGCGGGTCATAGGGATGAGCACCTATGGCACTCATCTCCACCAGCGCAGTGACCGCCTTAGGCGGTCACTGATGAAGTCGTGCAGGGTCATAGGCGCTCATCTTCATTAGCTCAATAAGCGCCTTCTGCGCTCACTGCCTAAATTAGTGGGGTGCTAGGGATGTTTATTAGGGGGTTAGGTAGGTAGTGTAGGGGTTAATGGGGTAGAAGAGGGTTATTAGGGTAGAGGGGGGTTTATAGTGAAGAGGGGGGTTTATAGGATAGAAGCGGGAGTTAATAGTGAAGAGGGGGTTTAATAGGGTAGAGGGGGTTTAACAGCATAGGGGGGTTAATTTCAGGTGCCGGGCGGGTACTTGTAGTTCCCCCCCACGGCAGGGCTGAACTGTTCGGTCCTGGTCGGTACCCCCTCGGCAAGGGCTGATGTCGGGAGCCTGCGGGGGTTTCATTAGTAGTGATGGCAATCTCTTTTGCCATTGGCTACGCCTAACCCGTTACTGCAGGTTTGACTAATTGATCCTGTTCAAGATCGCACATCCAAAGTGCGACAGACTGGGTTAAGATTTAGCATCTCCTGCAAATTGCTTGCAGGCTCTTCCAATTTAATAGCGACATAACCCGGGAAATTTTCAAGCAAGCTGGCTTTAAGAGCTACACGGACTTACGAGGCTCCAATTTAATGAGGCTGCTAGCCATTCAAATATTTTGTACCCCTCACACCCAACTTGCAGCATAAGTTTATGTGTGTGTACATATATATATATATATATATAGTATAGTACACCATGATTTGTCTGACCTCTCTGCTATAACCTGCCCATCTTGGGTGGCTCTACATGGTATAGCTTACAACTTCATTGAGGTACACAAGTCCTTTCACCAAGACAAGTTAGTGATCCAGAAGGGGGTATATATATGGTTTCAAAAGAGGTTAAGGAACCTTTCAATCTTGCTGATAATTTTTCCAATTCAACTTTTTCCCAGACCTTGGTTATAACAATATTCAAATTTGGACTCTGTGGTGTTTTCCATAGTTCTGATAAGGATCTTCTTACAGCATTTTGTTTCCTAGTAAACTGTTCCCACAGACCGAATAATAAAGAAAACCATGGGTTAAGTGGTGATTGGGTTCTAGACAGGTTGCTATAAAGGAGTTTATTGAGATCCAGAACATTTGGATTTTTGGGCAAGACCACCATGTATTTAGATATGTTCCATCTAGGCAGCAGCCTTTCTAACATAATTGTAAGATTGTTCTTTAAAACTATGTATGGAAGGGGAAGAGTGTTTTCTGCTGATTGAAGTAGTATGTAAGGTTGAGAAATCAGTCCCTTTGGTGTATGAGTTAGGAGGCATAATTTATGAAAAGAAGTTAATGGAGTAATTGCTGCTTGCTTTATGTTAGGTTGAGTGGCGAAACTGAATGAAGTAGCTACAGATGTATAACACCTTAACTTATCCTTTAACTTATCTCATATAATAGTTGTCAAACTGCGAGACGTTGTCACGCTTTGCGAGGTGTGTATGCCGTTAACGCATAGGACTTAGCGATGATCGCCAAAGGCGCTCATCTCTGCAAGCCTCACGAGACGAGCCGTTAAACCGTAGTACTTAGCCCATGCGAGCCTCGCAAAGCGAGGCGTTAAAATACGAGACGTGGGACTTAGAACAAAAAAAAGATACAAGACGCAAAAATTTACGAGATTAGCGGCCGAACAAAAAACCCGAAAAACACTAAATACACCCCCCAAAATTACAAAAACATCACAGATAGCATGGGGCAACAGCCAGGACGTCTGTGAGTGTGGTGGAACGCAAATTTAACACGATTTAGATGATTTTCGCTAGTCAAAAATCGCCTAAGCGAGGATAAAAATGGCCACTGAAAAAAATGAAAACGAGGCTACACGACCCCGGACCACGCAAAACACTGCCAAACGCAAAGCACTTTACACATCACACTTCAAACTACAAGATACACTCTTACAAATGCCGGAAAATGCTCAGGAGATGCGTACCACATTAATAACATTACGACTATACAATGCCGCTTTACACAATAAACCAACGGCTTTACCTCGCGCACGCAGCCTATTTAGAATGCACAGTTCAAACATTCATTACACTTTATAAGCAGGGCACCAACACTCAAAATGTATATTGTATGCAGACGCAAAATACAAACAGATTGTTATATCTCTTCAGCCTATTGCTCGCTGCATATATCAATTATAAATAATTCAACTACATTAATTTATTGAATAAATCATTAATTATTACTTAACTACATATACATAGAAATAGATATCTCTCTCAGAGGACCAAAAGTACACGACAGAAGAGGCTCGCAATGTGCGTCGAAGGCGCTCATTGCGAGGCATGTGATAAGTGCCAAAGGCGCTCAGTGCAAGCCTCACAATGAGTGCCAAAGGGCCTGAGGCTCGCAATGAGCACCAAAGGCACTCATTGCAAGGCATGCGATGAGCGCCGAAGGCCCTCAGCGCAAACCTTGCAATGAGCGCCCAAATTAAAAGTTTGAAAACAAAAAACTGGAGGCAGCTAGATTTTTTTTTATTATTTGAAAGATAATCCATTATTTATGGAGGATATTGATATAAGTGATTGGTTTTATTGTATGTATATATATATTTGCACAATAATGTGTATTTTAATAAAGGCCCCAATACAATATATATAGAAAGGTGCACAATTATGATAAAATGAATGCAGCAGTTCCTCTATACCAGTGGTTCTCAACCTTTCTATTGCCGCAACCCTTTGTTAAAATGTATCAAGTTGTGGCAACCTTTAACAGTAAAAAAATTCTGATGGTTTTAGGCGACCCCTGGCAAATCGTCATTCGACCCCTGAAGGGGTCGCCACCAACAGGTTGAGAACCGCTGCTCTATTGAATATAGTTGGGGCAAATTCAACCTGTGTTGCAAAAGATCAGTAATAATGTAACAAATATGCTGCCATTCAGTTTAGTTTGTTTTACATATTGTTACTAAAAAGGAATGTAACACTGATAAGCTTTTTTTATTTATTCACTCCTAAATGTTTATTGAAAGATCTATGTTTTTAATTGTTCATTGTTTGAGAACAAAAAAATATAAAAAATTCTGAAGTTAACTGAACAACGTATTAACAATCTCTTCTGTAATTTGTCTAAGTTTTTCTAAGCAGCAGCTACCACACAAATAGTTAAATTGTTTGGTAGCTGCTGTTTAGAAAAACATATGAATAAGACAAATTACAGCAGAGATTGTTAATACGCTATCAGTGTTACATGTTATTAACTTATCCGTGTTACATTCATTATTAGTGTTGAGTTTCTAGGCTGGGGGAAATTCTCTGTTCAGTAGAAACATATTTCAATGTACTGCACTGCCATCTCCCCCTAAAATGTACAGCCCTAGGCAGAAACACAGGACCAAAAGAGCCCCTATATTTGCTTTGCACCATTAGATACAGGGTAAAAAACATGAAAAAAGTGTTTTACTTTTTAAAACTGATGCAGAATTCATGGAGTTATGATCAATAGAAGTCAGGCTATTTAAGTTTGCTGCCTCTGCCTGAATGAGTGATGAGCTCTGTACTGCGTGGAACATAATGAATATTTATTAGAATCCTTTGTAGAAGAGTACACATACTTTTTAAAGCAGAGTGTGTTGGTCCAGTGGAAAGTGTGGTTCATAAAATGTTTTCATTAGCAAGTCTAAATAAATGTCTTCCACTTGTTTTTTTTAATTAACAATTGTATTTATAAATAAGTCATTTATTTTTAAACAAAAAAGCAAGGGGAAGGCAGGGGACTTACCAATGAATTTGTTTTTATTTCAAATCAGTTGCTTACCTCTGCACCACCATATTCTGCTTCTGTAGAAAGTGTAAATCTATAACACAATGAATAAAAGTCCCAGTCTCCAACCTTATTATTTATGCAGATTGTTGTGGGGTGGCTTGAGTGGTTAAACTAAAATGACAATATCTAAATCAACTCTTGATCAATTTTAAACATGTAAACACATTTTCCACTTTATGTTTCACTCTCTAACTAATGGTGCAGAGCACATATGGCAACTTTTGTTGTCGTTTAATAGTTCAAAATAAGCTTAAGGATCCATTAACCATTTATTGTGGGCTTTGTGAAGTCTTGAATGTGAATGAAATATAAGTGTACAGCTATATTCAGAACTCATTGGCTGATAGCATGTCTACTATGGCTCATATTACATTTTATTGGCTGACATGGATTACCACCCTTCCCACAAGGCAATACATTTACAGCTATTTATTAAGCACTTTTAAAAACAATATACATTGTGAAACATTTTACTCTCTTTAAGATGCTACAATTATTATTATTATTATTATTATTATTATTATCACCGTAGCAATATACATAAGTTTACTTACAGGCAATGACAAGTTCAGGATTCACACGTTGCAATGAATGGAGGGCCCTGTCTTTGAGCTTGGAATCCGGTGTCCATAGCGCTTTCCCTAAAGCACCGCGCAGGATTGAAACTCATAGACTTACAATCTAAAGGTTGAAGTTTGTATGTAGTACAGTAGGAAGAGAGTAGTGCTGAGCATATTAGGGTGGAAGGTTATCGGCTTCTTTAAAGAGGTGCTTTTTTACTGAAGTTTTGAAGGTGTTAAGGCAGGAAGATAGTCTGGTGAAGCGAGGCAAGGAGTTCCAGAGAATAGGGGCAGCTTGGAGGCGGGAGTGAGAGGAGGTGACAAGAGTGGTAGAAAGAAGAAAGTCATTAGCAGAAAAAAGCAGTGTAAGCAAAAGCCAGAGGAGAGATTTCAAGATGGTTGCTGAGGGCTGAAACAAAGAAGAAATAGTGAGATATAGTTTGGGGCTAGCCAAGTATTTAAGCATTTAAAAGGAGCATTTGGTTCAGACATGTATGAAGTTGTGAAGGGGGCGGGGAGATGGCGGTAGAGTAATACAGTGTGAAAGCTTACAATTTAACAAAGTAGAAATACAGTTACTATGTGGACAATAATGATATCAGATATGGATATTCATAATTAGTATAATGGGGGGATACACTAGAGTAAGAGGTGAATCATTGACATGGCTGTAGATACCTTGTGGGAGTGTAAGCTAACGCCAGAGGAGAGATTTCAAGATGGTTGCTGGGGGCTTGTGTGAGTGTAAGCAAAAGCCAGAGGAGAGATTTCAAGCTGGTTGCTGGAACTTGTGGGAGTGTAAGCAAAAGCCAGAGGAGAGAAAATGAAAAACACACACAGTTTTACATGTTTCATGTTTGCAAATCATTTTATAATTGCTTTCATATAGAATGTATTATTGTTATATGTTATTATTTGTCTGGAATACTTTTTTTTTTTTTTGAAAATTTATTTGATTTTTTTCAATTTGAAACAAAAGAAAAGACAAACAGAAAAACTTACAAAGTACAATAAATACATTAGTATCTGGATTAGTACATAAAATACAAACACACCTAAACCCGACATCCATGTGGAAACAAATCTAGATACATTTCATAATCAGACTGAAGGAACTTATTTACCATGTCATAAATAAGGAGAGCAATACAGAATATAAGAGTGAATTTGCTATGGTTGTAAGGATTCCATGTAGCTGTCCCATTTCAGCCAGCTAAAGTGGCAGACCTTGCGCTCCAAAGGAAAAGGGTTACTGTTATTCATTAACTCTCTATTTGTAGAGATAAGATTGCACAATTCGCTAAAAGCTGGGATTGTAGGTAGCTTCCAGTATTTGACAATAAGGTATTTGGCTACTAATAAAATATGGCAAATCAGATACCTCTCAGTGGGCGGGAATTTCTCTAAGTTCATGTGGAGAATGGCAACTTGAGGAGACCATAACATTTGTTTGTCAAGCAATTTGCATATTAGTTGGAAGATGTCTAACCACCACTTCTGCATTTTTTTGCATTCCCACCAGATGTGGTAATAAGTCCCTCGTGAGCCACATAATTTCCAACAGCAATCTGACTCCTATAAGGAAATAGAAACTATTCTCTAAGTATAATAGAGTAAAATGGGTATATTTAAATAGTACCTAGTTACGGTGGGTTTGGAATGTCTGTCCCCACCACAACCTAGGAGACTAAGAAGACTCTACTTTATAAATGTGTAGCAACTGAAATGAAAAATTATATACAAAAAATAAATCTTTATTAAGAAAAAAATGAAAAATAGTGAAAATGAATATTAAAAAAGATATACTATGGAAGTATGTCTTGAGCAGGCCGGCTCTAGTTTATATGGGGGGTAAGTACTGGTGAGCTCTAAGTAGTGACAATGGAGCTCTGCTAAGTAACTTAAGGTGACAGATATAGCCACCACCTGTCTAGTTTACAAGACAGATGACAGCTTGCAGTTGCTGTGATTGCTGTCAAAAAAAGGGGAAAGAAGAGGAGGGGAAATCTCTCTGTGTAAAATGCCCAGAGGTTAATCTGATCACACTCTGGTCTAGCTTATTCAAGATGTGTGAAAAATTAGCAGGGACAATTCCTCCTCAGTGTTGTGACACACAGCACAAAGCTGCTGTCTACAAAAAATGCTTAGTCCAATAGTGTCATATATAGACCAATAAGAGATTATTGTAATTTCTGTATTACCTTCTTAGTTAAATAAGGTGAATAGCGTTTTTAATAAATAATACTCTCATACCTTATAAGTGTGGAAAATATAATCCTACGACGAGTCTGTAGGTATTGTGCTCCACATTGGGAGAGCTTACCCCCGCCGCCTGGTGTGTTTGGAATGTTCCCGACGCACGTTTCCCCGCTATTTGCTTTTCGGATTCATCAGGGGACGGCTTCTGTGTAAAACCGCGGTCTTTTTAAAGGGTGCCGCGATTTCGCGGGACGCGATGACGTCACCGCGTCCACGCTGGCGCCGCAACGCGATCTCGGGCCGCGTAATCACGTTTCTTGCGAGATTACGTATTCCTAATCGCGAACTCACGTTAATCGCGAGATTTAGGTTGTAAGTTGCTTGTATCACGTGTAAATGTGTTAGTATGTTCGCTGTGTGTAAGGCACTTACTGTATTTGAGGAAACTAGGGATGTAGATTGAATTGTAATAAATATTCTCTTATTATGAGTAAGATATAGCTAAACAATACTTTAAAATGCCAGATGTTTCAAATAATCCTGTACTATGGGATTTGATACGAATATTTTAATGATAAGTCTAATACTAAAAAAGAAGGCCAATGGGGGAGAAAGGAGGGGGGCCCTTTTGCACCTAATATAAAGTCACAGGCCCCAACCAAAAGGCTATAAGACTTGTGAGTGTAAATGTTGAATTTGGAAATTACCAAATTTTTGATTTTAAATATTTATTAGCCTACATAGCATTGTAAGAGGGCCCATGTTAGGGAAATGAAAAGTCATTTTGTGTCAAATAAAGGATAGGGGAAGGACTACGTAAATATGGAAGAAAAATAGAGCCAAGTGGCTAAAATGATAGAGATGTGTATGTCTTACTGTCTCAGAAAAAAAGACGAAGACGGTGTAGACTAGGAAGAGACGAGAGGAACCTAAGGGAAGAAGTTTTGACGTCTACTCTAGGGGGGTTATCATGATGGTGGAGTGTACGTAAGACTGTATAGTACGGTAAATAGAGGAAAAAGCTGCAAGCTGTCATCTGTCTTGTAAACTAGACAGGTGGTGGCTATATCTGTCACCTTAAGTTACTTAGCAGAGCTCCATTGTCACTAGTTAGAGCTCACCAGTACTTACCCCCCATATAAACTAGAGCCGGCCTGCTCAAGACATACTTCCATAGTATATCTTTTTTAATATTCATTTTCACTATTTTTCATTTTTTTCTTAATAAAGATTTATTTTTTGTATATAATTTTTCATTTCAGTTGCTACACATTTATAAAGTAGGGTCTTCTTAGTCTCCTAGGTTGTGGTGGGGACAGACATTCCAAACCCACCGTAACTAGCAATCTGACTCCTCTGGATTGATTTTCCTCAATTTAACTGGAGTTAAGTGCCATCTATGAATAATTTTGAAATATAGCTCTGTATATATTATATTAACCGAGGACTTTTTTGTGGTTTTTAGACTATACTTCCAACTTGTCTCATCTAGGCAGATTCCAAGATCCATTTCCCACCCTTTAACCCCTAGGCTTTTAATAAAGGGGACAGAGTCATCAATAGGTCTACTACACTTAGAAATTAGATGTGAAAAATCTCCTTTTAGAATGATTTCCTCTATTTTAGTAGGACTATTCATCACTGAGAGTTTATATCCTCTCCCCATTAGATTTAACTTGAGACTTTCGTAGTTTAACCAGTTGAATTTATTATTTAGCTCCAAATTCTGCTGAAGCTCCTGAATGGCAAGAAGAATACCTTTATTATATAGGTAGGAGATACATCTTAAACCCTTATCAGATAGCATCTTTATTGAGGGACATTGCGCCCTCAAACTCAGATATTCCAGTGGAGCTACGATTGAGGGTATATTTGTTAACAGCATCTTTCTTCTATATTTATACCAAATTTTAATGATATTGATTAAGTTTTTTGGGAGATCGCTATATAAAGCTTTATCATATGCGGGTAACCAGATCAAAATTTGAATGGGATGATCCTTCACTAACGCTTCTTCCAGCGATAGCCATCTTGGCTTATCTTTAGTAATATGCCAACCAATGAGTTGGGCAATAATTATCTTAAGATGGATTTCTTTTAAACTTGGTGCATTTAAGCCACCATTAGAAAATGTACTGTAAGTTATGCTTTTCCGAATTCTAGGTTTTTTTCCTGCGTACATAAATTTATCTAGTTGATCCTGTACACACTTGAGATAATTATTAGCCAAGATATCGGGTATGGATCTCATACAGTATGTAATTTTGGGAAGTATGTTCATATTAATTGATGCTATTCGGGCTGACCAGGATAGGTTTAGATGGCTCCAATCAGTTAATATAGGTCTAATTAGCTTCATAACCTCATTAATGTTGTCATTAAGAATATTATCTACCCGAAAAGAGAATCTTATTCCCAGATGGGTTATATATTTGGAGTCCCAATTAAACCTAAAGTCTTCCCTTAATTTATTCTTAGTTTCCAGTGGTATTCCTTTTGTTAAGGTATCTGACTTTGTCTGATTGACTTTAAAAAACGAAAGCCTGCCAAAGTCCTCAATTATTTCTTGGAGTTTGTAGCACGAGTAATCAGGGTTTGTTATGGTAACTATAATGTCATCGGCAAAGGCCATGTATTTAAATTCTTCTTTACCTATACAAACCCCTTTGATTTCATTACACTGACAAATGTATATAGCTAGAGGTTCCAAGAAGAGTGTAAATAGAAGCGGGGATAAAGGGCAGCCCTGACGGGTGCCGTTCCCAATTTTAAATTGTTTAGATTCAAAGTCAGGATTTACAATACGTGAGAAAGAGTTTCTATAAAGAGCTTTGACTGACTTTGAAGCGAAGTCACCCAGGCCAAATTTCACCAGTACACACTGTAGAAATTCCCAGTTAACCCTGTCAAACGCTTTTTCAGCATCTAATGAAAGTATCATTACCGGTATATCTTTATTTTTGACATAGGATAGTATATTCAAAAGACGTCTTGTATTATCTGAAGTCTGGCGACCAGGGATAAATCCAGTTTGATCCGGATGGATCAGATTGACAATGATCTTCTTTAATCTATTTGCTAGGATTTTTGAATAAATTTTAACATCTATGTTTATTAGTGAGATTGGCCTGTAGCTACTGCACTCCTCAGGGTTCTTCCCTTCCTTCAGAATATTTATAATTTTTGTCTCTGTCATTTCTAACGGAATATGGCCTGATTGTTTAATTTCGTTGAATAAACTAAGCATAGACGATTTAAGCTCAGAATGAAGCATTTTATAGAACATATGATCGAACCCATCTAGACCTGGTGCTTTATTTGATTTGCCTGAATTTATTGCTATAGTAATTTCTTCGCTAGATATTTCCCTATTCAGATCTAGGGATTCTTGATCCGAAATCCTAGGGATCTGGATCTTATCTAAGAAGGAATCAACAGCAGCCCTGTCTGATATCACCAGGTTTTTATCTTTATCTAAGTTGTATAGATTCTCATAAAATCCCTGGAAAAGCTCACCGATTTTGTCTGGGTTCAAGTGAACTCTTTTCTCATTATCTACTATTTTTAGGATCCTATTGTAGTTTCGCTGTTTCTTTAATCTATTCCCGAGAATTTCACCTGTTTTATTACCAAAAAGAAAGTTGGATTATTGCAGTCTCCAAAGGAGGTTGTCTGCCTGGGATTGTAGGATACGATTTATTTGGTTATTTAATGTATTTATTTGGAGTCCAATATTTTTATTTGGGCTCCTTTTGTTAAGCTGATGGAGTTTCTCTAGTTCGATATATAGGGTTTTAAGAGGTAGACCCCTTTGCTTATTTAGGACTGCCATCCTTGAGATTATAGTACCCCTAATATAGGCTTTATAGGAGCACCATAATGTCTTACTGGAGGACACTGTGTCTTTATTAAGCTCAAAAAATTCCAGAGTATCCTTTTTTACTGCGTTAAGATTGTCTATATTTTTAAATAGTGTAGGATTGAATTTCCATCTTTTTGATACTTTCGATTCCAATGAATCCATGAGAATAATAGAATTCATACTGTGGTCTGACCAGGGTGGAATACTTAATATCAAAATGTTACATTTTATGTGTAATAGTCGTATAATGTTTCCTACTTCTCCATAACTCATATTTCCTATTTTTTCTTGATCTGTCTGTTGGTTTTAACACATTTGATAACCCTCTTCTCCTTTAAACTCTCCATCTGTAACACAACACGTTCTTGATTCACATCCTACCTCTCTCTTTGGCAATTCTCCCATTTGAGGTACCACGTAGCTCAGTCCTCAGTGCCTTGCTTTTTTTGACTTACACATCTTCCCTTGACCTTATAAACTAATTTGGGTTGAAATATCAATTACACACAGACCGAATTACCTATCCTTACTAAATGTATCACCCTCTCTAATAGCCCAAGTCACAACCTTCCTACACAAAATCTCTTCATGGACCTCCTCAAGTTATTTAAAGCTCAACATCTCCAACACAAATCTCCTACTGTTCCCTGCATCTGCCACAAGCCAATATCTCTCTTATTGCTAAGAACTCAGTCATCACTCCATGTTCTCTGATTTACTGCCTTGATTGATACTGGACTTTGCACTTTCCTTCAAGCCACACATTCAGTCTCCAGCTAAGTCCTGCAGATTTCACTTAAAGAGTATACAAAAATACACTACAAAAATTCTAATATGAGCACTCATCTTGTCTCACCTTGACTACTGGTAGCAGTACTTCCCATGAACCCTCTTCCCCTACTTCAATAAATCATGAATGTCTTTGCAAGACTCATCCATCCTACTTACTACTCCTCCGCCACTGCACCTCTCTGTCAGTTTCACCATTGGCTCCCCATATCTTACAGAATAAAATAAAAAAGCTTGACTCTCACATATAAAGCATGTGTGTCCACTCCCTACTACATCTTTCCTGCTATTTCAAAGTATTAAGATTAATTAATAGGAAGTACCAATTAATTTTTGTCTTCTGTTTAGATTTTAGCTCTGCTTCCTTTGATTGTATCTGATTGTCAGGAAGGGGGAAGTTCAGTCACGTATCTTAGTAAATACATCTACAAAAGGGATCAGAAGTTTTTACATCTGTAAAAATTAGAGACTGTGTAACAGCCAGAATGGAATGGAACAGGCAATTTATAATAGAAATTAATACCAATATCACTGGGATGTGTTAGATATTATTGAGAACAATATTTAAGAACCAAAACCAATGCAATATAATACTTTTTTAACCCTTTAAAAAACAAAATATCACCTGGAACAGGCTGAAACGGGCCGGATCGCACTCTTTATAAAGGGAATTCATGCTAAAATCATTGGGATGTGTTAAATATAACTGAGAACTATATGAACTATATTTAAGACCGAAAACCCATGTGATAGTATGTTTTATTAACCCTTTAACAAGCTAGAATACAATTTTTTATTAAATAAGCCAGAACAGTGACTTTACAAAGGGGTAAAAATACCAAATACACATAACTAGGTGGGATTCATGTGATAACCTTCATAAATTCTAAAAGAAACTAATTTCAAGTACCCGTTCTGGGCCAAGATACAATATTTCGCAAAATGACCCAAAACAGCGACTTTCCAAAGAGTTTAAAATACCAAATTCACCAAATACACATAAGTAGGTGGGATTCATGTAATAAGTTTCATAAATTCCACAGAAACTAATTTCAAGTACCCGTTCTGGGCCAAAATACAATATTTCACAAAATGACCTGGAAAGGTAGCTTTCCAAAGAGTCAAAAATACCAAATTCACCAAATTTCTAAAGTATTATATTGAATTGGTTTTGGTTCTTAAATATTTTTCTCAATAATTTCTAACACATCTCAGTGATATTGGTATTGATTTCTTTTATAAATGGCCTGTTCCGTTCCGTTCCAGCCCTTTCCGGGTTTTACACCATCTCTAAAAATTGTGGTAGAGTTACTTTTGCTTGTCTGATTTATCACATTTACGTTCCCGATTAACTTGCATCTGTGATAATTTGTTAAAAATTCAAATCTATTATCAATACATTGAATATTTTCAGTTGCCAAGAGAGAGGAAATATGAGACAAATATCTAGTTTATATATTTTGTTGGTTAGGAACCCTCGGCTATATGTTCTAAGAGTATTAGTCACCAGGGAGGGGCCTTGTTAGAGATAAGATCTCTACTCAGTTGAAACACTAAATAATAGGATAAAGTAGAAATGCAAATATCCTCTCCCCAGGCTCCAGACCAATCAACATACACTCAAATACTCAAGCAGAGGCTGTTAAATGATGGCATGACTTATTGCAGGCCTGCAACTTTCAAAGATACAAATAGTTTTAGACTTGCATGCTTCACAGGCATTTTAAGGTTTTCCAAACTTTACATTGTATTCAATTGTATTCAATGTTGCTGTACTGTACTGGTTAGTATAAAGAGAATGTAAAAAGTTCTCTATTCCGATCTATTGACGGGCTACCAAAATGTTGTGGAACTAGCAATCTCTAAATATCCAGTATGGAAGACAACAGTCCTAGGTCCCCTCCTTTTCTCCATCTATACTTCCTCCTTTGGTACCATTATAAAATCTTTTGGATTTCAGTATCATCTATGTGCAGATGACACTCAAATCTACCTCTCAGCAGCAGAATTATCCCCCTCTCTTCTAGCACAAGTGGCCAACTGCCTCCTCCTATAAATCTTCCTGTTGATAATGCCATCATCACTCCCACCTCCCAGGCCCATTGTCTTCGGGTGCTACTGGACACTGCCCTCATTATCACTCTTCACATAGAACCAATAACAATAGCTTCACATAAAAACATTGCCACAATATATCATTATTTGTAACTAAAATTCTAATTTACTCTCTCATCGGAAATCACCTCGACTACAGTAACTTTCTCCTTGTTGGCCTCCCCATCCACTAGACAGATCTACCAAACTCAATAATCAGTGTCTGCAGCACCACTCCATTGGCTTCCCATGGCCTCCAGAAAATCTTTTAAAATCATGACCCTAATGTATAACACCCTCAACAACACTGCACCCTCTTATATCTCTGCTCTCGTCTCTAAATATTCCCCCAACCACCCTCTTCGCTGTGCTTTGGAACTCCATGCCCACTCTGCTAGACTATCCTCCTTCCTTAAAACCTCCATAAAAATGCATCTGTTTAAAGAAGCTTGTCACCTTCAGTATTAGTATACAAAATGCATCTATCATCCTTCTATAGTCACCCATGCCCTTCAGGATGTAAGTTTGCGAGTCTTCAATATTGATAAGTGCTTTAGGGAAAACACTGTGTACATTTGATTTTAAGACAGGGCCCTCCATTCTTTAGCAGTCTGTTAATATTGTTTTTGACTTAAACGTACCCCTGTATAGTGCTACAGAATAAGTTGGTGCGTTACAAATAAAGGAAATAATAATAGCATGCAAAAGCAAAGTCTGCTAATACTAAGCCTTTCTCTAATAATGATTCTATGTTTGTGGTTTGCACAGCCAGTAATGCTTAGTTTTTACATTCTCCACAAACATTGAAGCATATGAAGTGTTTTCAAAGCTGGATAAGTCATGTACATAAAATATTTTTTGAGAGTTAATAGGGTTTTTATAGACTTATGAAAAGGAGACTCCATCTTGTTGCATCACTTTCTGAGAGATTGATCATAAATGGTGAGTTTTATCTATTATGGAGAGATTAGTGGTAAAGGAGGGATAGATAGATAAATACACCATGCCTTCCCCCTGACAGACCCAGAAGCAAAGAGCTTGCATTAACAGATGCAAGCACTGCTCCACAAAAATGGAAAATGGGATGCATCCAGGGTCCTGAAGAGGTATCAACATTTTTTTTCTAATTTTTCAACTAGCTTTTTGAATTTTTCCTAGCCTAATTATGTATTTTTTTCACTGTATAATGGCCCTTTAAAGGACCACACAAGTTTGCCTATGTGCTCAGCACCATTAGATAGAGGTTAAAAAAGCATATGAAATTGTTTTCTCATTTTTAAAACTGATATTGAATTTATGGAGTTATGATCAATATAAGTCAGGCTATTTCAGTGTGTTGCCTCTGCCTGAATGTGTAATAAGCTCTTTACCACTTGGTACATAATGAATATTAATTAGAATCAGGTGTAGAAACTTTGAACCAGGACGTGGCTAAGTCATTGTAACTCCTTCATTATATTCTAGCAGCTAGGGTAGCAACTAAGCAGATAATACAGCAGGTAATGTTGCACTCTGTGGTGCTGAAGACAGATATTTCAAATAACTAGTTAAATATGGTACAAATACAATCTGTACAGACTCCAGCCTTATTATTTATGCATATTCTTGTGGGAGAACTACACGTGCTAAATGAAAAAGACAATATAAGTACATTCTTGATCACTTTGAAATATATAAACACAATTTCCTTATGATTTTTCATCCTCAAACTGATGGTGCAGAGCACATATGGTGAGTTTTGTGGTTCATTACGCCAAGCAAAAAAAGAAATTGAAATAACTGCATATGACAGTTAATAAATCATTTCAAGTCAAGGTCATCAAACGAACAAAATTATTTTTCAAATGTGGAACTTCAAATCTATTCTCCTTTTATGTTGCTCATATGATAACATCCATTAGTCTGTAACACATCACTGACAGAAAGTGATCATTATAGTGCAATAACTTGAACTGCTGGGGTACTTTATCAAAGACCCAAAATGTATAAATATTTCATAGCTTGTATCTGCCAAGTCTTCAAGAGTAAGTGTGTTACACATGATCTATGACATGATTATTTACATTAATTAATTTCATTCTCAATCTCTTTCTTTTTTAGGACATTCATTTATTCTACATTTACCAAAGGGAGACCTTCACCGCTTCATATAGTAATTTCGGCTGTGATCTTTTGTACCTACAATGGTTTCCTTCAAGGACATTGTATGGTTTACACCGCTGCATATCCACATGAATGGTATCTGGACATCAGATTTGCCTCAGGTAACTCAAAATTTGCAATACTAGGGTAGTTCAAATATAAATAAATCAAACATAAATAAATAAAGTTACTCACTTCAAAATAAAGTTATTTTTAGTTTATTCTTTTTTTTTTTTAATTTATACCTTTTTTTCTAAAGTGAATCATGTTTGAGAATTCATGAATATTGATTAGCTGTTTTAGTGTGTTAATTATAATCACAGGCTGCTTGTTTGTACCTATGGAGGCCAAACCATTGACCCTCCCAATGTTGTCATTCAGTAAAAAACCCTCCCCACTCTTATCAAGGACTTCAGTCACAAATTAGCATTCTGAGCAGTAATGTGACGAATTTGACGCTTGAATTCCGGAGTACGCAGCTGCCTGGCAGTGTCAGGCAGCCTTAATTAACGTAGAAGCCAGACAAGTAGATGGTAGACCACAATAGATCTTCAAGTGGATATCAATTACATTTGAATGCTTGGCTCCAATTGACTCCGCAGTTATGTACAAGACATCAATTTATTAACCCAATTCCTACGGTCATCCAAACAGGGGTTTTCCTATACCACCAAATTATCGGGCAAAAGACTGTGTTATCCTGCTTCTTCTCTAGTGTACATAATGTTATATTTTGCTACATTATGTTGATGTAATTGTGGTAAATTAAGAGTGTTGATCTGTGCACATTATGATAATAAAAAAGTAAAGCTCCTGAAGTGACCCATAAAACGTTTAAAAAACTTTCCTCCAGACTACCCAAGTTATGCAAACATTTAGATGCCCTCCACACTGCCCCCTACTCTCCTTACCTCCCCTAGACTCCTGAGAGTTCTTTCCTCTTAGGGGATCAACTTTACATTTCTTGAATTCTTGCAGCTAAGAGCCAGGTAGGCCAGAACCAAAGACATTACCAAAGTCCCTGCCCATTGGCCTGCCCCTGCCTGGTCATTGGTAAGGGTAGTGAGATGAAAGCCTGACTGGGGATAGCATTATTGCATACATGTAATGTTTTATGGTACCATGATGTCAGCGTGGTTTAAAAGACCCCTTTTGTTGACAATAATGGAGATCCCTTGTTGAAAGATTTTACGAGAGCTAAACCCATCTTAGTTCACATAGCAATACAGTGAGATTCATAATATCCGCGTTGTACGACTACTGAGACGCCAGAGTGCTTAATACTCTTACAGATCTGGAACTAGGGCCTAACTGGTGGGATTTCCTGAGCATTGATGGTCCAGAAGGCCGGATTTCATGACAGTATTTATTTGCATATTTAAGTATCTTTTTCTTAACAAATGCTTAAAAGATCTGTGTTACTCACTGTTATAACCTGCTTCTTAAACATAGCCTGTCATTGGCTAGTGCATCTAGTACTATGGAAACACTGTTTACATCAGTTTCTGGGGATGGACATTTTCAGGGACTATTTAATTATTAATACTAAAAACAGGGTACTCTCCATGACCCTTTAAAGACTGCTCTGTTACATGCAGGAATAAATATATTGAATTATGTCATGGAACTATTTTGCTTTATACAACACCAAGTTTAAGGAGAAAGGGAGCTGCTGTTGAATATTTTTCCTGTTTTTTTTTTTTTTAAATTGTTGCAACCTTAGAATTCAAAGCTGTAATCTGATTGGTCCTTGATGGTTTTCTTTCTTCACATTAATAAAACGATTTATCTCCAGCATATATAGTTATATATTCAGTAATATGTAAACACATTCTATAAATTAAGAATGTCGTTTATTAAGCCAGGTCTTTCTTCTCTTTCTATAAAGCATCTAAATTATATTTATGCATTCAGAAAAGTTATGTTATATAAAAAAGTATATTAACAATTAGATGTGGATATAGTGCATTTCATTGGACTATTGAATTTTCATATTGAATATGGACCATTACTGTGGCCTTTGAAGAACCTCTGTAGTACCTTAAGAGTTTGAGCTAGATGTTTTAATAAGGAATTGATAATTAATAAAATTCCTATTCAACTATTGGGTATAGTCCCTACTATGATATTTAAAGATTAAAGGATATAACAAGCAATAAATGTTACAACAACAAAAAAGAAATAATGAACAAAAACATGTTACCAAAGCTAATAAAAATATACATAAAGTATATATAAAGTATATATATTGTTATATATGTCAAAAGTTGAACTTGATAGATGTGTGCCATTTTCCAATCTCACTTCTATGACTAAGAGAGTGATTGCTTGAGAAAATAAAATAGTTTAATAAAAGCAATTGAAAAGGTCTTGAGGCTATAAGTATAAATTAGACAAGGTTATTCAATCCAGATATAATTACAGTAATGAGAAGGCATAATTTGACTATTATGTGTGTTACTGAGTCATGGTACAAGGAAAGTAGAGCTGGGACATCTTGTCACTGTTCCACGGAACACTCTAAGAGAAGACAGATTAAGAAGGAAACAGTGAGAATATACCATAAACTGAAGTGCAGAATCAACACTGTTTTAAATGGACACATAAAAAGCGTCTATAAAATAAAGTAAAATGGTATCTTATCACAATTTTTTATATAAGAAATTCCACTCATATTAAAACTTTGCAGGTGCTATGTAAAGGGTCAATTGACCCTTTATTCTCCCCTCCTTAGTTGAAGAGGAAATAGAACGTCTTAATTCTAATGTCACAGTAGAAGAGTTTAAAGAAGTTGTTAATAAAGCAAAATTAGGTAAATCCCATGGGTCGGATGGCTTCACTAACCTATATTATAAAAAAATTACTGACCTCCTTGTCCCATACTTATAGCCACATTAAATTCCCTCTACGTTGAAAACAGCAGCTCGTAATGTAGCCCGCAAGACTTACGGCTATAAAATTGGCTATCCGCGGGCAAATTGCGGTGTAGGAGCGAGAAAACCCTATGGGACGCGTGAAATCGACTTGCAAGCCTGCAAATCCTTTGTTCTTTCAAGCCCTGTAACTGTTAAGTTCCAATCGCGCTATTAAATTGCATCAAAATCACTTGTGTTCAAACTCGTAATGCACAAATGGAGCCAAGAAGACTAAGTGTGCTAGAAAGGACCCGCAAGGGGCTAAAAGTCCAATCCGTAGCAATGTAAATGCAAATATACATACACTACTGTACACATGATAAACGGGAAAGTGATGTTAGGTATTAATAGCACAACATTCTTTGGCTCACAAATCAGCAATATAAAATACTTTATTTTCACTTTTATTTCCGTGTTATATCGATCCTGGCAATCAATGTGTTAATACATATAATGGAACTTGCATGGACTAGAATATAATATTTACGGCTTTATCAATATTACATTATTTCTGGAATGTGGGTCTGATCGTAACTCGTAATTGAACCCCGTAAGACTTCAGTGACGTAATTCTTACGAACTCTGTTGCCATTGGCTCCATTTAAACCCATAACTATGGGTTTGACTAATTGATTACGTTCACGGCCGCACATCCAACATTTGACAGATGGTCCCCTAACTCTCGCCCTGAACAAATTTAATAGCTCCGTAAATCTGCAAAATTTAAAGCCTGCAGCCGTTGAGGGTCTCATGTTGCACATACAAGCTTGGAATTTAATTTGGCTATTGGTAGCATAATTCAATTGGATACTAGAAGGCCACTCGGTCCCCCTAGAACCTAACCAAGCAAAATTGTATTTTTCCCTAAACATAGCAAAGACCCCCTAGAGGTTAAAAATTATAGGCCAATCTCACTACTTAATAATGATATCAAACTCATAGCAAAATAATGGCAGATAGGATATCCCATTTTTGACCAGGTTAATTCACAAGGATCAAGTAGGGTTTATTCTGTTCAGGCAGGTGGGAGACAACATCAAAAGAGCCTTGCATGCCATGCATATTGCACAACAATCCAATACTCCTACATGTCTCCTAGCACTAGACATCAAGAAGGCCTTTAATTTAATACAGACCTGGGCATTTTGCAGCTGACACCCGGCCTGCGGGCTGTCCCTGGCCGGCCCGCTACAATGGCAGCATGGAGGTGACTGAGCAGAGCTCCCCAGATGGCCAGCCTCCGTCAGTCCCTTTCCCGATTCCATTGCTCAGTGGTTGGGTATACTTGCACTGCCGAATCTTCATACAGCAGGGGAGGGGAATTCCTAATGATGTCACGTGACCCTGCAGTATGAAGCTCCGGCAGGGGAAGGATACCCAACCTCTGAGCAATAGGATCCTGGACAGGGACTGCTGTCCACAAGTAAGAGGAGGAGGGTGAAGGAAGTACAGGGGGCTTGATGGGGTTGAATAGGGGGGCTGGGGGTTGAATGGTGCTAATGAGGGTGGTGGTGGATGAATTTTGCTGTGGAGGGGGCTGAAAGGGTGAATGGTGCTGCTGTGGGGATGTTAGGGGTGAATGGTGCTGCTGAGGGGGGCTGGGGGGCGAATATTGCTGCTGAGGGGGTTGGAAGGGTGAATGGTGCTGCTGAGGGAGACTGGGGGTGAATGGTGCTGCTGAGGGGGCTGAGGGTGTATGGTGCTGCTGAGGGGGGGGTGAATATTGCTTCTGAGGGGGCTGAAAGGGTGAATGGTGCTGCTGAGGGGGTGTTTTGGGTGAATGGTGCTGCTGAGGGGGGCTGGGGGGCGAATATTGCTGCTGAGGGGGTTGGAAGGGTGAATGGTGCTGCTGAGGGGGCTGGGGTGAATGGTGCTGCTGAGGGGGCTGAGGGTGAATGGTGCTGCTGAGGGGGGGGTGAATATTGCTTCTGAGGGGGCTGAAAGGGTGAATGGTGCTGCTGAGGGGGTGTTTTGGGTGAATGGTGCTGCTGAGTGGGTCTGGGGGGTGAATATTGCTGATGAGGGGGTTTGAGGGGTGAATGGTGCTGCTGAGGGGGTCGGGAGGGGTGAATATTGCTGCTGAGGGGGCTGAAAGGATGAATGGTGCTGCTTAGGGGGTGTTGGGTGTGAATAGTGCTGCTGAGGGGGGTTGGGGGTGAATATTGCTGCTGAGGGGGTTGGAGGGTGAATGGTGCTGCTGAGGGGGCCTGGGGTGTTTGACAAGAAAATTTAGTTTTTTATATATATAATGTGTGTGTACATATATGGCACTGGAGAGTGGCCCTCCACAACAATCCCAATTTCTCATGTGGCCCCTTTGGCAAATTAATTGCTCACCCCTTATTTAAAAGAATGGTCTTATTTGCACACAGTTTTAGCTAAATCTAGGTTTAAATGACATTTTATAAATCTTCTTAATGTTATCATTCTCCCAAAGCCTTTATGAAATTACCCTCTATCTCCCCTTCTGCCCTGGTAGTGGAACCTATAGCCCAGGTCATTAGGTCCAGCTCAGATAGTCAAGCGATAGAGGTCAGTCTTCAACATTATAAATGCTGTCTATTCGCGGATGATTTACTTTGTACTCGTACAGATCCAATTCACTCTGTTTCAGCTCTAATTCAAATTCTAGGAACATACAGACAATTTTTAGGCTTGAGAGTGAATATAGAAAAAACTAAAGCCCTAGCTCTCCAACTCTCCCCATCTGAAACTGAATTTGTCCATCACAATTATAACTTTTCTTGGCCCAAGTCATACATTAAGTATCTTGGAATAAATATTACACCAAGGCTGGTAGACATTTATAAAGCTAACTATCTTGCAATATTGAAATTACTAACAACTGATCTATGCACGTGGTCTAAATACCATATTTCATTGTCTGGCCGAATGAATGCAGTTACAATGAACATTCTGTCTAGTCTACGCTACCTATTCAGTACATTACCTTATTTTAAATATCCTCAAAGACTTAAATGGACTTTAAATACAGATATTCAAATTCATCTGGCAGGACAAATCCCTAAGAATAATCAGATCAATAATGTACAAACATAAATCTAGAGTGGGTCTATCATGCCCAAATCTCAAACCTTACTTCAAGGCAGCACAACTAGCCTTCCTACCCATGATCCAATAAGTTATTCTTGGAACAAAATTATCTTGTTACTGAAACCCTGTAAACCCATTCATCAAACTCTCATTTTCAGGCTATTCATGGGCTCAAGCGAAATTCCAGGTAATTCCTAAATTCTCTCCACTGACACCATTATTTCCCCATTATCAATTTCCCAAACGGTTTAATGAAGATTCTCTAATCTGGTATAGATCTAAAGGCCTAGATAAAGTTGGATCTTGGTTTATCGACAGCATAATACTTACATATGAACAATTACAAGACAATTCTGGTCTTCCCCTAAGTAAACAATTTAACTACTTGAAACAATTTAGCAAAGACCTATGGAAACCCAAAGACGAATTGGTTTACACGTATCTGTAAAGAGGCTCCACTAATGCGAGACATCCTAGGCTTACTATATGATACTTTTAATTCACCTTCAAAAACCCACAAAGATAAATACATAACAGAATGGGAGACAGATTTAGCTCAACAATGGGAACACGCAGAGGCGGCTTGTGACTTTCCAAGTTGGTGGGGCGGAAGGGAGAGACCTGGCCCCTCCCCTTAAATTGACTCCGCCCAAAAGTAGAAACTCCTCCACTTCACAACATGTTAGGCCCTACTCACTGACACATACTCCACCCACTTACTTGATTTTTTTTCCCTGTCACTTTACGTACGTATTATCTTGATGAGGGTGAGGTGGTGCTGGTTCTGCTCACTATTCTTATGATGGGAAGTGCTTGCATTTTCTTGATGACATGCAATAATTAAATAGAATACATATAAAACATGTTAGTTCAGGACATATAGCCGTGGCAGCTCATAGGAACAGACAAAAATTATCCCATAGAGAGAGACAGGGATCGAGAGAGAGGGATGGAGAAAGAGGGGGATAGCGAGAGGGATAGATAAGCAAGCAGTAAATAACAATTCATCATAGAAGAATGTAAGGCATACGAATAGGGGACGACAGAGGAGGAGATTGATAGATGAGGTTATTGAAGCAATGAACATGAACTTGAGGAAGCTCAGAGGGTAGTGAAAGACAGGTGTGCCTAATGTGCTGTGTTCCATAGGGTCACAGAGAGACGGACATGACTGAACAAAAACAAAAGTAACAAGGAAAACAATACCATATTTGAATACATTTTTTACAACACTACAAGTGCTAAATGCTCCTACAGGTAGACTGATTGAAGTGAAAGCTAAAAAACAGACATCAAGTTATTTTACTTACAATACAAGAACTTAAACTGAAGTAAAAACCACCCAACCTCTTGTACCATACTCCATCGTCTTAAACTGGCTAGAAGCCCTGTGTACCATTTGAATTAAATAAAATCAGATGTTAACTGTTATACTAAACTGTGCTAAAACTATATATATACTAGCGACTTGCCCGTCAAAAATGACGGCAATAAATTGAAGCCTGGCAATGGTGTTTGTCACACACTGCGAGCCTCTCCCCCCCCTACTTTATTGGCCTCGCGATGAGCGCCTTCGGCGCTAATCACGGGCCTCGCAATGAGCGCCTTCGGCGCTCATTGCGAGCCTCTCTACCCCTCTACTTGACGGGAGGGGCTCATTGCGAACCTCTCCCCCCTCTACTTTACTGGCCTTGCGATAAGCTCCTTCAGTGCTCATCTCGGGCCTTGCAATGAGTGGCTTTGGAACTCATTGTGAGCCTCTCCCCCCCTCTCCCTCCCCTGTGTCTCTTCCCCCTCTCCCTTTCCTGTGTCTCTTTCCCCCCTCTCCCTCCCCTGTGTCTCTTTCCCCCCTCTCCCTTCCTTGTTTCTCCTTCCCCCTCTCCCTCCCCTGTGTCTCTTTCCCCCCTCTCCCTCCCTTGTTTCTCCTTCCCCCTCTCCCTCCCCTGTGTCTCTTCCCCCTCTCCCACTCCTGTGTCTTTCTCCCTCCCCTGTGTCTCCTCACCCCGTCTCCCTCCCCTGTGTCTCTTCACCCCGTCTCCCTCCCCTGTGTCTCTGCCCCCCTCATCACTCCCCTGTGTCTCTCCACCCCCTGACCCTCATCTTTTCCCCACTCCGCTGTGTCTCCTCCCCCATGTCTATTCCTCCCCTCCTCTCCCTCATTTCTCTTCCTCCCCTACCGTTTCTCTTCCTCCCCTTCTCTACATCCCCTGTGTCTCTCTTCCCCCTCCTCTCCCTCCCCTGTGTTTCTCTTCCCCCTCCTCTTCTTGCTCCCCTGTGCCTCTCTTCCACCTTCCCTGTGTCTCTCTTCCCCCTCCTCTCCCTCCCCTGTGTCTGTCTTCCCCTCCCCTTTATCTCACTTCCCCTGTCCCCTGTGTCTCTCTTCCCCTCCCCTGTATCTCACTTCCCCTGTCCCCTGTGTCTCTCTTCCCCTCCCCTGTGTCTCTCTTCCCCCCTCCTCTCGTGTCTCTATTCCCCTCCTCCTCTCCCTCCCTCATGTATCTCTTCCCCTGCTTCTCCCCTCCTTGTCACTCTTCCCCCGTGTCTCTCTCCCTCACCTCATTGATGTAGATGCGCGCGCGCGCACGCTTATCTAACGTCTTCGCGTGCGCGCGCGTGCACGCTTGTCTGCCCGGCTACCCGCGCACGCGACGTCTTCGCGTGTGCGCGCGCGCACGCTTGTCGGCTATCCGTGCACGCCTGCAGTAGGGCTGATGGGAGCCATGGTGAAACTGCGAGTTGTCGTCAGTTGCGGCCCTTCCTTTGCGAGGGCCGCAAAGCGTGACGACAACTCGCAGTTAGACAATTATAATATGTGATAACTACAGTGTAGTATAGATAAATAAATATAAATCCGCAGTGTAAGGTTCTGTAGTCCTGACACACATTGTGTACTTTTCATCCTACTTTATTGACCTCGCGATGAGCGCCTTCGGCGCTAATCACGAGCCTCGCAATGAGCGCCGTCGGCGCTCATTGCGAGCCTCTCTACCCCTCTACTTGACGGGAGGGGCTCATTGCGAACCTCTCCCCCCTCTACTTTACTGGCCTTGCGATAAGCTCCTTCAGCGCTCATCTCGGGCCTTGCAATGAGTGGCTTTGGAACTCATTGTGAGTCTCTCCCGCCCTCTACTTCCCCCCCTCTCCCTCCCCTGTGTCTCTTCCCCCTCTCCCTCCCCTGTGTCTCTTTCCCCCCTCTCCCTCCCCTGTGTCTTTCCCCCCTCTCCCTTCCTTGTTTCTCCTTCCCCCTCTCCCTCCCCTGTGTCTCTTCCCCCCCTCTCCCTCCCTTGTTTCTCCTTCCCCCTCTCCCTCCCCTGTGTCTCTTTCCCCTCTCCCACTCCTGTGTCTTTCTCCCTCCCCTGTGTCTCCTCACCCCGTCTCCCTCCCCTGTGTCTCTTCACCCCGTCTCCCTTCCCTGTGTCTCTGCCCCCCTCATCACTCCCCTGTGTCTCTCCACCCCCCTGACCCTCATCTTTTCCCCACTCCGCTGTGTCTCCTCCCCCATGTCTATTCCTCCCCTCCTCTCCCTTGTTTTTCTTCCTCCCCTACCGTTTCTCTTCCTCCCCTTCTCTCCATCCCCTGTGTCTCTCTTCCCCCTCCTCTCCCTCCCCTGTGTTTCCCTTCACCCTCCTCTTCTCGCTCCCCTGTGCCTCTCTTCCACCTTCCCTGTGTCTCTCTTCCCCCTCCTCTCCCTCCCCTGTGTCTCTCTTCCCCTCCCCTTTATCTCACTTCCCCTGTCCCCTGTGTCTCTCTTCCCCTCCCCTGTATCTCACTTCCCCTGTCCCCTGTGTCTCTCTTCCCCTCCCCTGTGTCTCTCTTCCCCCCTCCTCTCGTGTCTCTATTCCCCTCCTCCTCTCCCTCCCTCATGTATCTCTTCCCCTGCTTCTCCCCTCCTTGTCACTCTTCCACCGTGTCTCTCTCCCTCACCTCATTGATGTAGATGGGCGCGCGTGCACGCTTATGCGACGTCTTCGCGTGCGCGCGCACGCTTGTCTGCCCGGCTACCCGCGCACGCGCCGTCTTCGCGTGTGCGCGCGCACACGCGACGTCTTCGCGTGTGCGCGCGCGCACGCTTGCCGGCTATCCGTGCACGCCTGCAGTAGGGCTGATGGGAGCCATGGTGAAACTGCGAGTTGTCGTCAGTTGCGGCCCTTCCTTTGCGAGGGCCGCAAAGCGTGACGACAACTCGCAGTTAGACAATTATAATATGTGATATACTGTATATATATAAAATGTATGTCTATGTGTCAAATTATGATGTATATTATGGGTGGTATGGGTATATTATAGCTTTCTTGGGAGAGACATACTTTCCCATAGTGCTGAATCCGGTAATGCATAATTAATTTTATTTTGCAATTTTTTGTGTCCCCTGTTCATTTAAGTTGGGGGGGGGGGGGTTGTCCCCTCCATCACCCCCCAGTTCCTATGCCCCTGCTATGCATGAAAGCTGTGTTATAATGGCAGGCATATGCTAAAGCTTACTATATATATATATATATATATATATATATATATATATATATATATATATATATATATTACCATTGTGTGGTATTAAGTGGTATTAAGGACTTATACTAATAATTAATTTGCTTTTGGGGCTATACAGACAAAAACTAAAATTACAATATCTAGTTCTTGACATGTAAAAAAATAAATAAACAACTTTCCACTTAGTTTTTCACCCTCTATCTGGGGTGTAGTGTGCATACTGTGACTTTGGTATTATCACATATATAGTTGTGAGCATGCGAGCTGTTGCTAACGCTTGCGGGCTCGTGTAGCAAGCACGCGGCCCTCGCAAAGCGAGGGCTGCAATTGCTGGCATGGAGCGCTGAAGGCGCTCCTTGCAAGCAACTGCGGACCTCGCAAAATTTACGACACGTTACCACCCATTACGACCTTGCAAAAATCGTCCAAAACCCGCGCACCTGAAAACATGAAAAACACAATAAATACACACAACAAATACATAAAAAGCTTACCTACAGCAAGAGGGGCCACCCAGGACCTCAAAATCTGAAGTTATACCTCAATTTAACTCAAAATAAAAGAGTTTAGACACTCAAAAATCCTCTAAGCAAAAGAAAAAATGGCCGCAGAAAAAAACGAAAACGAGGCTACTGCAGTCTGAAGATGCAAAACACCACCAAACACCTACGCATTTCCCGAAAAAGATGTACGAGATCCGAAAACAAGGACGCAACCCGCGCGACCCCAAAAACATTACAAACACAAACAACAAACACATAAAAAGCTTACCCACAGCATGGTGGTGCACTAAGGACCTCTGCAAGTAAAGTTACACCTCGATTTAAGTACAAATTTCGGAGTTTAGACACCCGAAATTCACCTAAGGGAGAGAAGAAATGGCCGCCGAACAAAACGAAAATGAGGCTAAAGGACCCTAAACACACAAAACACCACCAAACAGCTACGGATATTCCGAAAAAGTCGGATGACATCCGAAACGAAGGACGCTAAATCAGCCACAGCCGCATACCACACATTAGCCGCCATTTTAGAACTTATACAATGCGGAAGTACACAGCTACGCTAACGGATTTGCCTCGCGCGCGCACACTATTACACTGTACACATTCATCACGCTTACACAGCAGCTCTACAGCACTAATGCTGCAGCAACATCAAAACAGATTGCCAGCTCTTCAACAGAATGCTTCCTGCATATATTACTTCAAAATAGGTAAAGTATATTACTTTATTAATGTATTTTTAATTTTATTATCATACACCAAACAGCATTAGCTCTCTTACAATTTCATTGCCGTCATTTTTTGACAGGCAATATTCTAGCATGGAATATATTTAATAATGTTTCTGAAGTTGTTAATTATTAGTTTATTAGTTTAACAATCCTTTAATATATTTTACTTTTATCTCCCAACAAAGAAATATATATGAAGAAATTGGTAAAAATGTGAATGGTCTATAGCACAAAACTGAACAAAAGTTAAGAATTGACTTAGAATTTTCAGTGGAAAGCTGGAGAGATTATAGACATAGATGATTCATCAAAGAACAGTAAGGACACATTCATAAAGACAGGTTCACACTGCATCAAATCCTATATTTTAAATCTCATGAGCTAGAACAAAATGAAAATCTAAAATTATAGGGTGTATGGCTCACTGGAAATGCAAAAATTGTGTGCAATTGAGTCATAAAGCTAAAACAGAACTGAAAAGTGAGTGAGTTTTATATCTCTTGGGAAAACTGGCAGCTGAAGAGGATTACTCATATATTAAGGGATTCAGTAATGAATGTGGATAATTGCAATAGACCCATATAATGTTTTTGAGAGTACATGAATCCTACTTTACAATAGATGTCTCAACCACATTAGCCTGGTTAACATACACGCTAAGCCTTCAATATGTGCCAAATTAATCTCACTTTTAAGCTGTATGCGTAAAATGGAATTAATAAAAAAAGATTACCAAAACCAACTAATTAAAAAAATACACTACACTTTTTAAAAGAAATCACACACCAACTGACAACACAATAACCCCACTTGCTTCATTCTTCCTGTGTTTTATGTTCGCTCCCACCATTGATTTGTTTTTGTCTCTTCCATGTTTTTATGTCTGCCCTGCGCTCCTGACATCAATTGCTTTTCTTTTTACTTGCTGTCTCACTTTCTTTATAAATAGGCTAATAACGTTAAGTAGCAAATTAGAAAAAGATAGCACATGTGGCCAAAAATTGGGAAGTACATATTGATAATTTAGTATAAGATACACAAAAAAATAATACTAACTAGGTGTTAACATACAATGTAGTGACATTTTTCCACTGTTTGATACGTTTGATCCTCAAAACAACTCATACTAAAAGACCAAAATATCATACTGGGTACTGACACTGTTTGAAGTAGTGATACTTTAGAAATACAGTAAAAAAGGCTTTACAATTCCAGAGCATGTGTTATCTCAGAGGAGGGAGGATGGAACAGGGATATTTCAGTTTCTGATTGAAATTAAGGCCATATCTATTCCGCCCCTCTGGTCTAGATGCAAGCTGCTTGCATCAATAGATGTAATCATTGATCTCCATACATATAAGCACCCTCTCACACACACAACCGCTACTGAAGTACCACCCAGCAGATGCATGAACATTTATTTTGTTCTAATTAAAAACTATCTTTATGACTTTATCCTGCTTAATTATACCCTTTAAATTTAGAAATATTGAAAATATAGGTGGTTAAATGGGAATGAGAAAGTAAAGAGGGTTTGCAAGAAAATGTAATGTGCAGCAAAAAGATGGATGATGTTAAGGAAAAAGGTATTAAAAAGTTGAATATCTGCTGCCATTTTCATCAATTTCTGGCTGCATTTTCAATAAAATACAAATATAGGAGCACTAATTGAAATTTGTGAAGTAATAATTTGTGGAACTTGTGAAGTCATAATAATATGTGACTGAAACCAGTTTTGCTTTGATATCGCATATATAGTTGTCATAATTGTGAGTTTGTTGGTAACACTATGTTAAAAGATACGGGCTTGCGCATTTGTGGCCTTTCAGGGTCCCTCTAAGGGTCATCTGTCCCGTCATAGCTGTTATTTGCTCGAGGACACTCCACCGATGGAGGATGAAAACAGAATGAAGACGCTCATGGCGATGCCCGCGATCAGCGCTAAAGGCCTTAGGATTTTGTCGCTGATCACGAAGCATGCAAGAATTTGAAAAAATAACGATTTTAACTGCCGATATTTTTTTCAAGCTTGTTACTCGGAAGCCGACAAAAGACCACCAAAAGACGGCAACTATTTAAAAAAATGTACTTACAACCTCACACACAGCACAGGGGGAGACACAGGGAGCCTGTGAGTGAGGTTGCAAGATAATTTGAGGCTTAATTTGCATTTATCGGAGACTGAAAATATAAGATATGCAATACAGTCTATATTTCTAATACGCATATACAGTATGCTGTATTGTTATCACCTTTGTTGGTATTACTTCAGATAATTTCTTTGTAAGTAGTTCCAGGTGGAAATTTCTTTCATTTTGACTCCATCTAGAAGCCACTGTAGACAGAAGGACAAAGATGGGGTGATGTGATTAGATTCAGAGCCTTTTTTACAAAACAGTTTTGTGAATGTGCAGTTGGCCACATAAACAGTGTTTTCTTGCACTTGTTTTCCTGTTGGTTTATACATTTTATTGATAGTATGAGAAAATGCAAAATACGAGAATGTGAGAATGAAGCCATTGTGATTTCTGATGTAGCAAAAAGTACATTTTAAATCCTGAATATCTTTATTAGTGCTTTTATGGAGATTTTTTTTACCAATATGTATTGGAATAACAGTTTTGTATCACTTTCTCCTTTTTTCTGTGTACAGGTGTATTAATTTTCTCTCTTGGAATGGGAATCAACATTCACAGTGATCATATTCTACGCAATTTGAGAAAACCTACAGAACTTACATACAAGATTCCAAAAGGTAAGAGCATTGGATATAAATAAAGTCACTGGACAATATTCCCTAAAAAGCAAGGTTGTCATTGAGTATTGCTATGACCACTAAGCCCACAGTTTATTGTTAGTTTAAACATGATTCATTGGGGTAGATTCTCGAATCTCTACAAGATCTGTGAAGTTATTTGCTAAATCTACACTGTCAAATATCCCCATAAGACATCACGACCATTTATGACGTTTTTCACAAAGCTGCAAAGCTTAGTGAGTCTTGATAATTTATATAATGGCGTATGCACTACTCTAGGACAGAGGTCTGCAACCTAGAACTGTAAATCAAATGTAGTTCAGAATTCTCAAATATAGCAGGACAGTAATGCAGTAGTATACATGCAATTTTTTTTCATTATACAGCGTGTATCAACTTAAATCTATTTTTTAGTTCACCATTAACATTAAAAATACACGTGCAAACAGCAGCAAAATATAGTCTTTAGCCACAAATATCATTTAAATATACAGATCCCCTCAATAATAGTCACTGCTGTACTCCCCCACTTCCCTCCTTCACCTGGAGACTGTTGTCCAGAAGACAAACACAATCATGATAGTTTGCATTAGTTATATAGGACAGATAACCTGGAGCTTGCTCTGTAGGACAAGAGTACTATGGACAAAATTCTGCAATCCCTGCCTTTCTAAAGTGAGCATCCTCCAGGTTCTTGCATGCATAAGCCCAGGACAAGGAGGGAGTGGGGGAAGAATGCAGCTTTTATTTGGGGGAACTGTGTTTTTAAGTTATATTTTCTGGATGAAACCATTCTTTGCTGCCGTTTGCACATATATTTTTAACATGAATTAATGCTGAAAACTAAAAAAATAGATTTAACGTGAAAAGCACTTACACTTTAATGCCTTCCTTTTGCCTTAACATTACACTGGCTCTCCCAAGTTGCACTTTAGTAAAACTGGATCATTGATGCTCTATTTAAGCACACAGCATATTTTTTTTACATAAGTTTTTAGTTAGTGAACTTCTTTCCAGGTCTTCACTAACTAAAAACTTCTGTAAAAAAATATGCTATGTGCTTAAATAGAGCCCTTTTAAATTTGCAGAATCACAATTTAATAAGGCTGTTAATGCATAGCATGTTATGGGTTACAGTATGCTTTCATATCTATGATATTGCTTGTTACATTTTGTGATAAATATCGTATATGTGAACATTTCTGACATGAAAATGTGTATATTTAGTTTCTATCTTATGTTTTCCCTTTATATGGGCTACACTTTAGTGCTTCTTAGACCAACATACCATACACCTTTCATCACTCCCTACTTTCCTACACTATTCTACTGATGAGCCTAACCTGGTTCTTGGAATGCAGCAAAACCTGCTTAATAGGTTAAAGGGACACAGTACTTTTGGATGGCAGAAATGTAATTGTTACCTATAAATAAGGATATGTACAAGTGGTTGTTACGAGAATAATAAAAAAAATAGTGTTTGATAATAATTATAATTAATGTTCCTGTTTTCAGGTAGAAACTGCTTTTCAAGAACCTCCTGTCAGGTCATGTTCCTTATCTCAGGTCATTAATTAGCACTCACAGTGGTTGAATGAGAATTATTCAGGACCTTTATAACTGTTACCATTTGAAACTATTTTCATTCAACCACTGTGAGTATTAATTAATTACCTGATATAAAAGGCAAGGACTAGGTAGTAGGATTTTCTGCCGTACAGAGGGCCATTTAATATTAGTTATCTAAAACTATTTTAATCATTTGACAATATTATTTTATTTATAGGTGAATTTTAAATTTTACTATTGCTGTGACCTTTATTTCAGACCTCTGCTTTATATGAAAACCTAGGAAATTGCCCTTCAAAAATGACAGGAATAAAATTGTAAGACTGGCAATGCTGTTTGCCACAGAATGTGAGGCTTTTTCTCCTCAGAGCACCTTTGCGAGTCTCTCACCCATGTACTTCGACTTTCCTGCTTTGCAATGATCGCCTTTGGCGCTCATTGCATGGCTCGCAATGAGCGCCTTTAGCAATCATTGCAACCCTCTCCCACTCACTGTGCTCATCGGGAACCCCGCGATGAGCACCTTCGGTGCTCATTGCGAGCCTTTCCTCCCGCCTACTCTACGGGCCGCTCATTGAAGGGTTCGTTAACCTGCAAGTTTTATGCTTGTGTGTCTCTTTCCACCATCTCCCCCCTGTCCCTTCCCTGTGTCTTTCTCCTTGGTGTGTCTGCTGAATCTTTGCGTGCATCGCTGACTGCCATTGGTTTTATTTTCAAAGTCCCTCGTGCCTGGCGTTGCTCAGCTCCATTTTCATCCTGTTTCAGAATTTTCTGATTTTTTTCCCTTGCTTACCGATTTTTGATTGACAAAAAATGCCAAATATTGCTCAAATTCGCTTGCAACCTCACTCCCCGGCTGGCTCTCCGCGTGCTGTGTGTGTGTTGTATTTTATTTGTTTGTGGGGTTTTTAGAGGTACGTGGGCTGTGAAAGTCCTGCGTCTGCGGTGCTCATCGCGAGGCCTGCAGTGAGCGCCTCTTTCAAATACAATACAGCTTTGCCAATATTTATATGAGGTATTCAGAAGCCATTCACTATGCTCACACTAAGACACTTCAACACATTTCCAAATACAAACACAACAAACAACAAAAATATGTATTTAACAATTAAAATCACACAATAAAATCAATATAATAATGTAACTTAAAAGGCCAACACCTTTAATTTTTTCAATTTTTTTTTATTTCAAATCATGATATATTGCTATGTTTGATTAACTACTTTGTCGCCGTAGATTTTTAAAATGTCCTTGCTGCTTCTATTGTAAGACAGTCTATTGTAAGACAATTGTAAGAAAATCTTATCACAGACACTTTCAATATATACTGTATGCTTCAATTAGCCATTAGCAAAGCAGATCAATTTATTGCAAAACAAAGTGTTTTTATATTTAAAAAAAATGTATTTAGGCATTAAAGGACCACTATGGTCATGTTTTTTTAATTTACTCATTTGAAAAACTTCACTTGAAAATGTGCAGCATGTTTTTAGAACGCGAACAAAAAAAACCGCCTTTATGTTTTATTTTATTTTTTATATATATTTATGCTGCTGTGGAAGCTGCTATTTTGTTTTCAGTAGCTCAACTTCCTGAGATGGGAGGAGATTTGGAATATACAGGAAGTTTGTATCTGCAAAAGTGGTCCCAGCATCACTAATGGGAAGCTCATTAGTTTACAAGGACACACCAATCTCAGGAAGTAACTGGCAAGCAGAAGGCAAGAAAAAAAACCTACAAGTTGCAATATATACATTTGTTCTAAATCTAGGAAACTGAGGAGCTAGCCAAAATTCATCTAATATATATATATATATATATATATATATATATATAAATACTAGCGACTTGCCCATCAAAAATTACGGCAATACAATTTGAAACCTGGCAATGCTGTTTGCCACACAATGCAAGGCTCTCGCCCCTTTAACTCCTCACGTACCTTGCAATGAGCGCTTTTGACGCTCATTGCGAGCCTCTACCACGCCTCGCAATGAGCACCTTCAGCACTCATCGTGATCCCTGCAATGAGCGCCTTTGGTGCTCATTGCGAGCCTCTACCCCCCTCTACATTACGGTCCTCGCGATGACCGCCAAATGCTTCGCCGCTCATTGCAGGCGTTGTCCAACCTGCAACTTTCTAGCCTCCATCTCCTGTTTTTTTTTACCGTTATCTCCCTCCCCTGTGTCTCCCCCCTCCCTCCCCTGTGTCTCTTTCCATCCTCTACCCCCTCTCCTTCCTCTGTGCTACTGTTTCCATTTGCGGGCTTGGGAAATTGATAATTTTCATCAAGCCCAAAATGGTTTTCTGATTTACAGGCTTGAAAAAAAATGTAAGGAGGGAGTGGGGGAGGAATACTGTGTTTTTACCAATCTTTGCTGTCGTTTGCACATATATTTTTAACATTAATTAATAGAGATGTCGTGAACAGTTTGCCCGCAAACTGTTCCCGGCGTACATAGCATGTTCACGTTCGCGGCGAACGGTGAACATATGCGATGTTGGATCCGCCCTGCACCTCACAGTCAGCAGACATATTCCAGCCAATCAGCATCATACCCTGCCTTCCAGACCCTTTAACGTCATGGACAGCAGCCATTTTGGAATCATAACTAACTTGCAGTCTTACTGAGAGGAGGCTGAGTGTAGGTGATACTGCATCAATAGGGAAAACCATAGCTAGGCTACTGTACACAGTGTGCAATACAGTCCTGAAGGACTCTTTTGATCTCTGCTGCAAGGACACCCCTGTGTCTCTTCCCCCCCTTATCATCATCCTCCCCTCACCTTAGCACCCAACCCTAACACCCCTCACACTTATCCATAACACCCATCAACCTAACACCTAACCCTAACACCCCTCACACTTATCCCTAAGACCTAACACCCCTCACACTTATTCCTAACATGCCTCACCCTAACACCCCTTACACTTATCCTTAACACCCCTCACCCTAACACCTAACCCTAATACCCCCGCACACTTATCCCTAACACCTAACCCTAACACCCCTCACACTTATCCCTAACACCCCTTACCCTAACCCTAACACCCCTCACACTTATCCATAACACCCATCAACCTAACACCTATCCCTAACACCCCTTACTTATCCCTAAGACCTAACACCCCTCACACTTATTGCTAACATGCCTCACCCTAACACCCCTTTCACTTATCCTTAACACCCCTCACCCTAACACCCCCTCACACTTATCCCTAACACCCCTTACCCTAACCCTAACACCCCTCACACTTATCCATAACACCCATCAACCTAACACCTAACCCTAACACCCCTCACACTTATCCCTAACACCTAACCCTAACATCCCTCACCCTAACAACCCCCACACTTATCCCTAACACCCCTCACCCTAACACCTAACCCTAATACCCCCTCACACTTATCACTAACAGCCCTTACCCTAACACCTAACCCTAACATCCCTTACCCTAACACCCATTGCACTTATCCCTAACACCCCTCACCCTAACACCTAACACCCCTCACACTTATCCCTAACTCCCCTTACACTAACACCCCTCACACTTATCCCTAACACCCCTTACCCTAACCCTAACACCCCTCACACTTATCCCTAACACCTAACCCTAACATCCCTCACCCTAACACCCCCGACACTTATCCCTAACACCCCTCACCCTAACACCTAACCCTAATACCCCCTCACACTTATCACTAACAGCCCTTACCCTAACACCTAGCCCTAACATCCCTTACCCTAACACCCATCGCACTTATCCCTAACACCCCTCACCCTAACACCTAACCCTAACACCCCTCACACTTATCCCTAACACCCCTTACACTAACACCCCTCACACTTATCCCTAACACCCCTTACCCTAACCCTAACACCCCTCACACTTATCCCTAACACCTATCCCTAACATCCCTCACCCTAACACCCCCCACACTTATCCCTAACACCCCTCACCCTAACACCTAACCCTAATACCCCCTCACACTTATCCCTAACACCTAACCCTAACATCCCTCACCCTAACACCCCCCACACTTATCCCTAACACCCCTCACCCTAACACCTAACCCTAATACCCCCTCACACTTATCACTAACAGCCCTTACCCTAACACCTAACCCTAACATCCCTTACCCTAACACCCATTGCACTTATCCCTAACACCCCTCACCCTAACACCTAACACCCCTCACACTTATCCCTAACACCCCTTACACTAACACCCCTCACACTTATCCCTAACACCCCTTACCCTAACCCTAACACCACTCACACTTATCCCTAACACCTAACCCTAACATCCCTCACCCTAACACCCCCCACACTTATCCCTAACACCCCTCACCCTAACACCTAACCCTAATACCCACTCACACTTATCACTAACAGCCCTTACCCTAACACCTAGCCCTAACATCCCTTACCCTAACACCCATTGCACTTATCCCTAACACCCCTCACACTTATCCCTAACACCCCTTACACTAACACCCCTCACACTTATCCCTAACACCCCTTACCCTAACCATAACACCCCTCACACTTATCCCTAACACCTATCCCTAACATCCCTCACCCTAACACCCCCACACTTATCCCTAACACCCCTCACCCTAACACCTAACCCTAATACCCCCTCACACTTATCCCTAACATCCCTCACCCTAACACCCCCCACACTTATCCCTAACACCCCTCACCCTAACACCTAATCCTAATACCCCCTCACACTTATCCCTAACAGCCCTTACCCTAACACCTAACCCTAACATCCCTTACCCTAACACCCATCACACTTATCCCTAACACCCCTCACCCTAACACCTAATCCTAACACCCCTCACACTTATCCCTAACACCCCTTACCCTAACCCTTACACCCCTCACACTTATCCATAACACCCATCAATGTTAGCTAACCCTAACATTCTCACACTTATCCCTAAGACCTGACACCCCTCACACTTATTCCTAACATGCCTCATCCTAACACCCCTTACACTTATCCCTAACACCCCTCACCCTAACACTCCTCACACTTAGCCCTAACACCCCTCACCCTAAAACCTAACCCCCTCACCCTTATCCCTAACACCCCTTACCCTAACACCCCTCACACTTATCCCTGTGTCTCTTCCCCCCCTTATCATCAAGGGAGGGGGAGGATGATGAGGGAGGGGGGAAGAGACACAGGGGAGGATGATGAGGGAGGGGGGAAACAGACACAGGGGAGGATGATGAGGGAGGGGGTAAAGAGATACAGGGGAGGGTGATGAGGAAGAGGGGAAAGAGACACAGGGTAGGATGATGAGGGAGGGGGGGAAGAGACACAGGGGAAGATGATGAGGGAGGGGGAAAAGAGACACAGGGGAGGATGATAAGGGGGGGGGAAAGAGACACAGGGGAGGATGATGATGGAGGGGGGAAGAGACGCAGGGGAGGATGATGAGGGAGGGGGTAAAGAGATACAGGGGAGGATGATGAGGGAGGTGGGAGGATGATGAGGGAGGGGGGGTGAGACACAGGGGAGGGTGATGAGGAAGGGGGGAAAGAGACACAGGGGAGGATGATGAGGGAGGTGGTAAAGAGATACAGGGGAGGATGATGATGGAGGGGGATGTTAGGTTATTTATGCCCTTTATGGATTAAAACCAGACTCTGCATCAACTATGTAATTTTCCGTGGGAGTTTTGACATGGATCCCCCTCCGGCATGCCACAGTCCCCTTAAAAACAACTTTTCCATCACTATTGTGGCCAGAAAGAGTCCCTGTGGGTTTTAAAATCCGCCTGCCCATTGAAGTCTATGGCGGTTCACCGGATTCGCCGGTGCGCAAACATTTGCGGCTATTTGCGTTCGCGGTTTGCGAAACAAAAATGTTATGTTTGCGACATCACTATTAATTAATGCTGAACTAAAAAAATAGATTTAACGTGAAAAGCACTTATACTGAACTTTAATGCCTTCCTTTTGCCTGAACATTACGCTGCCTCTCCCAAGTTGAACTTTAGTAAAACTGGATCATTGATGTGATTAAGGATTTAATGCATAGCATGTTATGGGTTACGTTATGCTTTCATATCTATGATATTGCTTGTTACATTTTGTGATAAATATCATATATGTCAACATTTCTGACATGAAAATTTGTATATTTAGTTTCAATCTTATGATTTCCCTTTATATGGGCTACACTTTAGTGCTTCTTCGACCAACATACCATACACCTTTCATCACTCCCTACTTTCCTACACTATTCTACTGATGAGCTTAACCTGGTTCTTGGAATGCAGCAAAACCTGCTTGATAGGTTAAAGGGACACATTACTTTTGGATGGCAGAAATGTCATTGTTACCTATAAATAAGGATATGTACCAGTGGTTGTTACGAGAATAATAAAAAAAAATAGTGTTTGATAATAATTATAATTAATGTTCCTGTTTTCAGGTAGAAACTGCTTTTCAAGAACCTCCTGTCAGGTCATGTTCCTTATCTCAGGTCATTAATTAGCACTCACAGTGGGTGATTACCATTACAGTTGGTTGAATGAGAATTATTCAGGACCTTGATAACTGTTACAATTTGAAACTATTTTCATTCAACCACTGTGAGTATTAATTAATTACCTGATAAAAAAGGCAAGGATTAGGTAGTAGGATTTTCTGCCGAACAGAGGGCCATTTAATATTAGTTATCCCAAACTTTTTTAATCATTTGACAATATTATTTTATTTATAGGTGAAGTTTAAATGTTAATATTGCTGTGACCTTTATTACAGACCTCTGCTTTATATGAAAACCTAGGAAATTGCCCGTCAAAAATGACGGGAATAAAATTGTAAGGCTGGCAATGCTGTTTGCCACAGAATGTGAGGCTTTTTCTCCTCAGAGCACCTTTGGTGGTCATTGCGAGTCTCTCACCCATGTACTTCGACTTTCCTGCTTTGCAATGATCGCCTTTGACACTAATCGCGTGTCTCGCAATGAGCGCCTTTAGCAATCATTGCAACCCTCTCCCACTCGCGGTGCTCATCGGGAACCCCGCGATGAGCACCTTCAGGGCTCATTGCGAGCCTTTCCTCCCACCTAATGTACGGGCCGCTCATTGAAGGGTTCGTTACCCTGCAAGTTTTATGCTTGTGTGTCTCGTTCCACCATCTCCCCCCTGTCCTTTCCCTGTGTCTTTCTCCTTGGTGTGTCTGCTGAATCTTTGCGTGCAGCGCTGACTGCTGTTGGTTTTATTTTCAAAGGCCCTCGTGCCTGGTGTTGCTCAGCTCCATTTTCCTCCTGTTTCAGAATTTTTTCCCTCGCTTACCCGATTTTCGATTGACAAAAAATGCCAAATATTGCTCAAATTCGCTTGCAACCTCACTCCCCGGCTGGCTCTTCCCGTGCTGTGGGTGTGTTGTTTTTTATTTTTTCAAGTATTTTGTTTGTTTGTGGGGTTTTTAGAGGTACGTGGGCTGTGAAAGTCCTGCATCTGTGGCGCTCATCACGAGGCCTCCAGTGAGTGCCTTTGGAGCTCATTGCAGCCTACGTCCCGCGTGCCTCGACTGCTCGCCTCGCAGGCGGCCCTCGCTTTGCAAGGGCCGCAAGTGCGTTACCAACATCGCAAACGTCACTAACATCGCAAGATCCACAACTATATATATGACTAGCGACTTGCCCGTTAAAAAATGACGGTCAGTAAAATGTTATTGCTGTGAAAAGTGTTTGCCACACAATATGAGTCTCTGACATTCGTACCCTTTTTTTTAGATACATTTCATCATCTGTAGCATTTGTGATGGCATGAAATGCTTGTAACTGTAAAGTATTTAAAGTTGCCAGTTTTTCTTCGTTTTTTTGTTTTTGTAGCTCAGTGTCATAATCATCAAAGTTGATGTCATCTATTAATCCTGGATCAGGCAAATTAAAACTTGCACAATTTAATCCATGAGCAAACAGTTCTTTCATTGCCTGCAGTAAAGCAAACAAACTGACTTTGAGGCAAATGTACAGCTAAACGATAGATAGCATGTGACCGATCATGCATCTCAAATTTCAGAAGCCGCCATTGCTTCAGGAGCACTGACATAGCGAGCATCTAAATAATTTGATAGTTCGTCATGTAAAATTTTCATTTGCAACACCTTGCACAACAACAGTTGCTGCGTCATATCCTTTGTATATATATTTATACACATACTTGATTGATTTAATAGAAGTGCAAGCTTCCACATTTATGTGTGCATTGTACTTGATGAGCAAATGTGGATTGTATGGAACGACAAATCTATTATCAACCTTTTGCCCACGGATAATAGCTGTTTGTCCTTGTGTTCTTTTATACAAAGGGTATCCATCACAATTTGCATAAGTTTGCATTTGAAATTGTTTAGAAAATTCTTTAGTACATTTTTTATTTTCCATACATGGTGAATTAGGATTCATCTCTCCACATGGGCCATGAATCATTCTGTGTGTAACAATCTCACAAAGTTTGTTATATTTTTCTTGCTCTGGCAATTCAGCCGAAATTACTGAATCCACTCTCTCTGTAGTATTCAACTTATCTTTTTCCTGCAGTATTAAAAGTATGTGAGCATGTGGCAGTCCTCTTTTTTGAAATTCAGGATTACATGTGATTGTAATAAATAAATCTGGTTTTCCAAATTTTGTGACAATAGCCATGGCATCATTATATCTTTCTCGCATATTGCGAGGAGATCCTTGGAAACTGGATAGCAAAATAATTGCTCTTCCAGCTGGAATGTCTTTGCTGTTAGCCAATTCCGCAACATAATCCATCAATCCACAATACTGTTCTACTCATAGCTTATTTTGTTGAAATGTAATGAAATTTAGATTATTGGCTTCAACTTGTAAATATGAATCAATAATCCATTGTTGAGTGAGTTTGCCCCCACTTAAAATGGGATTAAAAGAATCCCGAATAGCAATTTGTGCCACTTTATATTCCAGCATTGAAATATTGCATCTAACACAAACTTTACTATTGGGATAACTTTGCAATTGTAATTTTGGTTCCCATCCAGGATTCCCTTTTGGAAAGAAAATGGGATATGTCATTGGATCTAAATTACAACTTAATATATTTATGTTGATAAATGGTTGTTCTTCATTGCGTGAATATATTCTAATATCCCGCTGAAAAGGTGGTCCACCATCTTCATTTTTAAACACCATGGCAACCTCATTTACTGTTGGTAAATTATATCGTCTTTGATCAGTGTTGCGATCTCTTTTTAACACCATATTTCCATTGTATCTAAGACATATAACTGTGCAAATTTTCTTTGCTCTCCTTCTTGTGGTTGTAAATGTGAAGTTTAGTGGTAAATTTGGCCTTGAACTCTAAAACAGTAAGGACCATGTCCTGGTACATTTTCTGCTAATGTGACATCCATTGAAGCAAATGAAATTGCACTGTTATAAGACCTTATGTTTTTTTTTTTAATTAGTATAATTTGGAAATGTTGGATCGCTCATGATACTTTCTAAATAATCTGGAAATGGGTGTCTTAGTGGAAGTCTTACCTTTCCTTTCTGACAGCAACTAATGAAATCTCCGTCAGTAGGTCTTTCCTTTAGAAAATGATAGGCCCTACAAAACTGACAAACAACATTAAGTAATCCACAATAATGAGTGTCTACATGTAATGCTCTACTAAACACATTGTCATGCACTTTCTCAACATAGAGATCAGAACAACTTTCTATGTCTACATTGGTGTCATGTGTCTCCACATTGGAGTCAGTAGGCAATATAGTATCATTGGGCAATTGTTCACAGAGATGTTTTTGTTTACACTCAGTTGCTGCTTTCTTACTCATTTTTATTTTATTTAAAAGTCTCTGTCGATCTTCTTCTCACAAGCGTTGTGAAGTTTCCGGTGTCTGAGCATCTCTCCACCTTTGCTTCCTTTCCCTTGCCAATCTTCTTTTGCGTTCAATTTTGTCTTCTACATTATCCGCCATTTTAATTTGTAATTGTAAATAGAGATGTAATTATTGTTTGTTGTTTGTTTTCTGTACATATTGTTTTTACCTGTTTCCAATGTAAAAGTAAATTGGATGAATGAACTAATCAACCATTTTAAAATCTTGTACTTTTTTACAATGAAATAAATGAAAACAATTCACTACTTTTTTATTGACATATATTAAATAGCAAAGGCCTGCACATATATATATTTTGCAAATGTAATTATGAATTAATTATTAAAGTAATATGAATGTCCATTATTGAATGAGTTAAAAAATGGGATAAATGTAGAACCTTCAAAGTTACTTATATTGTCATAAAGAAGCTGAAACATAAACAGCTATTAACAAAGTATACATTTATTGTAAAAGACTGTTCAATTTTCTTAAATCTTGTACTTTGTTACAATGAAATAAATGAAACCATTTCAATACTTTTTGATTGACATGTATTAAATAGCAAAGGCCTGCACATATATATATTTTGCAAATGTAATTATGAATGAATTAGTAACGTAATATGAATGTCCGTTATTGAATGATTTCAAAAATGGGAAAAATGTAGAACCTTCAAAGTTACTTATATTGTCATAAAGAAGCTGAAACATAAAGAGCTATTAACAAAGTATAGATGTATTGTAAAAGAGTGTTCAATTTTCTTAAATATTCAATGAATGTAGCTATGATGTGTAATTGTTGTTCTTTAAAACATAATGACTTGCGCATATTTTTTTATTTTTATTGTACTGACCACTTTAAATGAGTAAACGTCCTTTGTTTTTTGTTTTTTCTTCAAACTGAAATAATAAAAAGCACATGTTCCACTATATAAATTTTTTTTATTTTTTTTATTGAAACATTATTTTTCTTTGTAAGTTAATTCTTTAAAATGTTCCTTTAAATTAATATAGCATGTGGTAAAGTCCTTTTTTTTTCAAAATGACATAATAAAAATCACATTTATTTAAAAAAAAATGTAATCAATCTTCAACGATATCAAACCTTTTTTTATTTATTTTAATGTTATTTTTCATTTAAAGTTCATTCTATTCAAAGTTAATTTTCAATAATATGGTATATGGTTAATTTATTACTATGAATCTGTAATATACTTTTCTGAATATTAATCAATAAGTGCTATCCATTTTATGAAAATGTAATGTAGGCTTTTTTGTTCCATAACTTCAGAATTAAATGTTATACCTGTGAAGTTGATCTTTATGGTGTTCAAAGACTGCAAACGTCACTCTGTGTGTTGATTCAGTTGCAGATCGGATGAAAATGTGAAATAAGAATGAAATCCTTTTTAATATTTTGCTTCATCTGTATCATTCAATCAGCAGCAACAGACATATATTGGGATAGATGCAAAACCTAAAAGCATATTCCTCAATGTATTGTAAAATAATATTTTTTTTATTTTAGTATGATTGCTAATTATTAATTAATTAATATCCTAATATACATTAATTATTCTAAAATTGTTATATATATATATTTTTTTGCTGTAGGAAAATAATTAAATTCTATACCTGTCAAGATTATCCTTATGATGTTCAATGCCTCCAAACATCACTGTGTGTGTTCATTCAGCTGCAGGTCCGCTGAAAGTGGGCAAAAATATTAAAAATAATGTATAATATGTTGCTTCATCCCCATCAATCAATCAATCAGCATGAACACAGATATGTTAGCATAGATAAAAAACATAAAATCAATATTCATCATTGTATTTTTTAGGTCCTGCTTACTAATATTAATACACCTTAATAATGTAACTGTCATCAATTACAACTATGAAGATTTATAAAAAAAAATTGCCCCCAAGCACATAATTGAATCATATACCTGTAAAGGTGCTGTTAAAAGGCTGCAAAGGTCACTGTCTGTGTTGATTCAGCTGCAGCGTCACTGAAAGTTTTCAAAAGAAATGAAATTATTTTTAATATTTTAATTAATCCCTATTAGTCAATCCACATCATCACAGATTTTTCTTATTTTGTTTTTTTCTTTGACCTTTTTTTATAGTTAGTCTTTACAGAAGAATCAATAAATGTCCATTAATAATAAATTAATGACTGACTAAATATAACGTAAATATGTAAGCGTGACTATATTCCAAAAGTCTTTTTTTTTTTTTGGTAGTTTATAATGAATATATTACGAATGAATTACTAAAATAATGTACATTAATAATTAATGAATCAATGTGTACATTTTTTTATGCACATTATTAAACGTTAACCTTTTTTGTTATTAATGATTACTAATGAGTAATTAATTAATTAAAGTACATTATTAATTAATTATTCAATTCTTTCAAACAGGCAAGCACGATATTATTTGTAAATTAAATAAATTTCAAATTCTTGGTTCCTCTAATTTTTTTTATTTAAAAATTAATAAAAAAATTAATCATTAATGATTCTTAATGTAATGTACCTTTTTTAATGTAATATTCATGAAGCAGTATCCTGAAGAGCTAACAATCTCTTTAGATTTTCCGACAGCAGAAAATGTCCAGTCAGACTGCCATCACCTGAGGAGAAAGTGTCAGTTATGTGTCAAGTGTGCCCTATATATAGGCTTTGTGCGCAAGACAAATTCGTTGTTTTAGGCGGGAAATCCACCATTTCACCATGTTAATGTGTAAATGTGTAACTTCGTCTTGTAAAATGGCATCGTTAGTGTCTGTTTTACGCATTGCGCGGTTATTTAGCAGCCTTCCTATCTGTATTTCTCAACCACATACGTCTCTGGCTCTGTTTTACGCACTTCATGGTAGTGTAGCCTCGTTTTCATTTTGTTCGGCGGCCATTCTCACTTAGTCGATTTTCGATGTCTGTAAATCATCTAAATCGAGTTTAATTGGAGTTCCACCTCACTCACAGACATCCTGCCTGTTGCCCCATGCTGTAAGTAATATTTTTGTAATTCTTTTATGTGTATTTAGTGTTTTTTTCTTGTTTTTGTTCCGCCGCTAATCTCATAATTTTTTACGTCTCGCGTCTTGTGTAGGTGCGTATTTTGTTTGTGTAAGTCCCGATAAGTGCTACGTCGGCTCGCCTTCGGCGCTCATTACCTAAGTGCTACAGGTTTAATGGCTCGCCTCGCCACGCTCACCTCGCCGGCAATGAGACCCTTTGGCGCTCATTGCCTAAGTGCTACGGGTTTAACGTCTCGCCTCGCTATGCGAGGCGAGCTGGCAATGAGCGCCTTCGGCGCTCATTGCCTAAGTGCTTTGTGTTTAACGGCTCGCCTCGCTACGCGAGGTGAGCCAGCAATGAGCGCCATTGGCGCTCATTGCCTAAGTGCTACAGGTTTAACGGCGAGCGCCTGCGGCACTCATTGCTAAGTCATACGTACTACGCAAACAGCATGACGACGACTCGCAGTTGGACAATTATAATATGTGATAGATAGGTAGATGAATTAGCTTTTTCATGTTTGTGTGAAGGCATTATAAATGTTGGAGTGGTATTATATGGATTATATTGGTCTCTTAAACCTCACTGGCTTTAAAACTTCACCCATTCATTTATTTTCTTTACTACCTTCCTGTTCTACCTGCTAACTATATGTTTTCGTAGAATATACTCTTTTTAAGGAGTGACCTGTTTGTAATTGTAGACAATTCATTTCTCTACTATAAATTTCTCTTTCAAATACAATACAGCTTTGGCAATATTCATATGAGGTATTCAGAAGCCATTCACTATGCTCACACTGAGACACTTCAACAAATTTCCAAATACAAACACAACAAACACCACATAAAAAGCATCCAAAAATATGTATTTAACAATTAAAATCACACAATAAAATCAATATAATCATGTATCTTAAAAGGCCAACATCTTTAATTTTTTCTGACTTTTTTTATTTCAAATCATGATATATTGCTATGTTTGATCAACTACTTTGTTGCCGTAGATTTTTAAATTGTCCCTGCTGCTTCTATTGTAAGACAGTCTATTGTAAGACAATTGTAAGAAAATCTTATCACAGACACTTTCAATATATACTGTATACTTCAATAAGCCATTAGCAAAGCAGATCAATTTATTGCAAAACAAAGTACAAACTGTTTTTATATATAAAAAAATGTATTTAGACATTAAAGGACCACTGCGATCATATTTTTTTAATTTACTCAATCGAAGAACTTCACTTGAAAATGTGCAATATGTTTTTAGAACGCGAACAAAAAGAACACCGCCTTTATTTTATTTTTTATATATATTTATGCTGCTGTGGAAACTGCTATTTTGTTTTCAGTAGCTCAACTTCCTGAGATGGGAGGAGATTTGCAATATACAGGAAGTTTGTATCTGCAAAAGTGGCTCCAGCAGCACTAGTGGGAAGCTCATTAGTTTTAAAGAGAAGGAGAAAGTACACCTTTAATTCCCAGGACAACCATCCCCCAAAGGAACATCCAGACAAATATCTACCTGCAGACGAGAATCATAATTCAAACCATTTGTAGAGTAAAATTTAACTTTTATTAAATATATAAAACATAAATTTATTAAAACGATTGATCCCTGTGGAAGCTGGCGCGAAACGCGCGCATCGGATCTGTGCTGCGAGTCTCCCGATGATGACGTCACTCCTTTGGGAGTAACTGATCTGCACAGTAATATCTGTACCTCCGTTGATGGTGTATGCTTGTATATTTGTTGGAGAGTAGGTAAGTGCGCCAGTGGTGTGAATAGTCCCAGATAGGGAGTGTAGGATAGCTTATTATAGGTAGGTTATCGGGTAAATAGTGGGCCCTTATCTGCCTAATCCACTATACATATGTAAATAGGGCCACAGTGGTAAAATACTTCATCACCTACTGGCTTGCATACTTCCTACTCTTCAACTAAACTGATTATGTTATTTACTTGATTTTTTTGTGTGCTTTATAAAGACCAATATATACTGTATCTTTATGTTACAATTAATAATATTTGTACTATAGGTAATTAGACTCATTTTGAAGCACATTTAGATCTATATATACTACTTATTTTGTGTGTCATTACGGTTGGTATTTGATAGTACTTTGTGCAGCATGGGAGACGTGTAGTGTAACGTCTTTTAATAATATTTTATGTTTTATATATTTAATAAAAGTTAAATTTTACTCTACAAATGGTTTGAATTATGATTCTCGTCTGCAGGTAGATATTTGTCTGGATGTTCCTTTGGGGGATGGTTGTCTTGGGAATTAAAGGTGTACTTTCTCCTCTTTAAAATGTATTCATTGTTTTCACTGCCTAAGACAATCATGCTGTGTTGTTCCATTTATATTTATATATGCTAGTCATATAACTCTACTATTTATTACAACTTGCTATACCCTAGTTTTGACTTATTGGCCTTTTTTTGAAATTTATAAAGCTCATTAGTTTACAAGGACACACCAATCTCAGGAAGTAACAGGCAAGAAAAAAATAACCTACAAGTTGCAATATATACATTTGTTCTAAATCTAGGAAACTGAAGAGCTAGCCAAAATTCATCTAATATATATATATATATATATATATATATATATATATATATATATATATATACTAGCGACTTGCCCATCAAAAATGACGGCAATACAATTTGAAACCTGGCAATGCTGTTTGCCACACAATGCAAGACTCTCTCCCCTCTAATTACTCACGTGCCTCGCAATGAGAGCCTTTGACGTCCATTGCGAGTCTCTACCACGTTTCGCAATGAGCACCTGCGGCGCTCATCGTGAGCCCTGCAATAAGTGCCTTTGGTGCTCATTGCGAGCCTCTCCCCCCCCTCTACTTTAGGGTCCTCGCGATGAGCGCCAAAGGCTTTGCCGCTCATTGTAGGTGTCGTCCAATCCGCAACTTTCTAGCCTCCCTCTCCTGTTTGTTTCCCCGTTATCTCCCTCCCCTGTGTCTCTTTCCAACCTCTACCCCCTCTCCCTCCTCTGTGCTCCTGTTTCCATTTACGGGTGTGAAACCATTTGCAGGCTTGGGAAATTGATAATTTTCCTCAAGCCCAAAATGGTTTTCTGATTTACGGGCTTGAAAAAAAATGACGGCTTTACGGACATTTTTTTTCTCGCCTAGCCATCCTGAGACAGGCAAAAACGCCAATTAAATAGCAAATTAGCTTGCAACCGCACTTACAGGCTCCATGCCTCTCCCCCTGTGCTGTGTGTGAGGTTGTAAGCTCATTTTCTAATCAATTGGCTTTTTTTGGCGGTCCCCGAACGGCTTTCGAGTTACAAGCTTGAAAAAAATGGCAGCCGTTAAACCTGTAATTTTTTGAAGCCTCTAACTCGTAAGCAATTCGAAGCCTTTTCCCCAATATATGTACGGAGTTATCTCTGTTTTCTACAGACCTTAAGGGAATTTCAAAGGCATTGGCTTTTATGACTAAACATGTACGTAATAGGAAATGGAAAAGTTTTTTATATCATCTTTCAACAAATAATATAATAATACATTCATAAAAAACAATTGTATACATTATTATATTACAAATAAAGAGAATAAGTTAGTTACCGTATATACTCGAGTATAAGCCGACTTTTTCAGCACAATTTTTTATGCTGAAAAAGCCCTTCTCGGCTTATACTCGAGTCAAGGTCTCACTTACCTGTTCTCCTATTTTAGGGGCTGCAAAAAAACTCCTCCCCCCCCTTATCATCCTCTTTCCCCCATAACCTCCTCCTCACTGCACCCTCTCCAATCCCTATCCTCCACTTTTCTTACGCGTCACGTCATTAGCATATGCCGGTATGGAAGATGTGCTGCGAAGTCAGGATCAGCATCAGCTCATGGGAGCATAGTAGCAAATAAGGAGAGTGGAGGATAGGGATTGGAGAGGGTGCTGTGAGGAGGAGGTTATGGGGGAAATAAGATGATGATAAGGGGGGGAGGAAGAGGAGGATGATGATAAGGGGGGGAGGAGGAGGATGATAAGGGGGGGAGAAGGAGGATGATAAGAGGGGAGGAGGAGGATGATAAGGGGGAAGAGGATGATAAGGGGGGGAAGAGGAGGATAAGGGCGGGAAGAGGAGGATAAGGGGGGGAAGGAGGAAGATAAGGGGGGGAGGAGGAGTATGATGATAGGGGGGGAGGAGGAGGATAAGGGGGGGATGAGGAGGATAAGGGGGGAGGAGTATGATGATAAGGGGGGGAGGAGGATGATGATGATAAGGGGGAAGGAGGAGGATGATAAGGGGGGAGGAGGAGGATGATAAGGGGGGGACGAGTATGATAGGGGGGGAGGAGGAGGATAATTAGGGGGGAAGGACCCTCTTTTCCACACCCGGCTTCTACTCAAATCAATACGTTTTCACAGTTTTTTGAGGTAAAATTAGGTGCCTCGGCTTATACTCGGATTGGCTTATACTCGAGTATATACGGTAATTAAAAATATTTCATTATAATGAAATTCAAATAAACACTGGAACTTTATTGGCAAAACTGCATTAAAGTATAGTTAAGGTTGCTGGGAACAATGCTGCAACTTAAGGCTGGAAACATGCAGGAAATTGGGAAGTTAAGGTAACATGCAACCTTAAACGCCTCCCTCCGCCTGCAAAGGTTTTCTGAAAACATAATTCAATGAAATTAGATGACATAGTTCATGACATCATGTATAGTATATAATTACGTCAGCTATGACATCACTTATCACATTACATGTTGTTACGCCCGCCAGATTTGGGGGACTACGCTCACCCCAATTCTCTCTTTCTCTATGGGTCGCAACTGGTTGTTCAGATCTCGACACCAGCAGACACTTCAGATGACAGCACCATTTCTGAAGAGACAGGCACCATCAGACCCCTTTTCTTAGGATCTAAGAATCACACACCATGTACCTTTCATTAGTACAAGCAGACTCCAACACTACCATTGTTTAGTGTGTCCAAAATCAGACTGGCACTTTGTTTTTGTTACAGAGATATATAAAAAACACAGAAAGATCTCACTCCCCCAACATGCCTAACTCCTCCTGTTGTGGGCAATAGCTTGTTACACTCTCACTACCTGGGAGATGTCTATCCCATGATACACCCCCCATCTCTTAGTTGCCAGATCTCAAATTACAGGGTTATAAAACTAAACTTTCCCCCTCCAGACTAAAGCCAGAGGATTTGTGTGTGGCTGCCTCTCAAAGCCATATCAATTCTTTACAATTCTTTAACCCTTTGTATATCCCAGAAATTACTGTATTAACTTTATTATCTAAGCATAGCCTACTATCCTACTTCTAATACAGATACATTATTTTAATGTTAATCAATGACAGTACTATATGCACTTATTACATCCATGATATAACTACATGTAGGCATTACACCCATGATATAACTGTTTAGCAAGTTGTTAGTTCCTTCTAACCACACATACATTAACTGATTAACCCCAAACAGTCCAGTGGGCCTTTCTGTTCATAACTCATATAATATATAAAAAATGGCATCATCCATGATATTACCCTAAAAAAATAAACATACAAGCCCTGTCTTAGGCATATGTACAAGAGATATTGCTGATTTGACTAACATAGACACTTTTTTAATTCAGCATGGAACTAATTGTTCAATTCATTATAACTGTACAGGTTAACATTTTATACATGGTCAGAACCCAAACAGTAGTAAGAGTGTAAATGTATTATATGTATGTTCTATTACTTATTTTTATACGTCCAAATGTGAAAATAATGTTCTATTTTTAGACTGTACTTTAGGATGGGTGGCTTCTATCACGCTTTTGCCCACCAAAGGTTAAATGATATTATGGTTAATAGTCTTCCAACAAAATCTATAGAACAATTTAGGTACCAGCCCCACACTGATGAGATCCAAGACCAAAAAAGTTACTGTCTATTGGTAGGGGTCCTAACTTGTGCAAATCCATCCTATGCTTTACATGAACTCTGTGTTATAATGGCAGGCATATGCTAAAAGGAACCATGTATACAATTACATTGATAAAAGAGTGAATATACATTGTGTTCTCGTTTGCAAGTTCCCTTCCCAGTTTTTCCAAAGTGCATTACAAAAATTGTATTTCTTGAGATTCTGAGACAAATATAAATCTTTAACTTGTTTTAGATATGCAAATTATTATGCTATATAAAATACACACATATATACACACACACAAGAACAAAAATATTTGACATCAATATACATAACACTTAGGGCCTCATTAAATTCCAGCCTCGTAAATAAGAGGCTTCTACTTAAGCCCTACGTACTGCAAAGTTTCTCTAACTTACAATGCTATTAAATTAGCCCTGCTGCGAGCAACGTGTGAGCTACGCAGCAGGGCCGTACGTATCTACACTGCGTAAATGTACATGAGGAGTGACAGCCTGCGAGATGATATCGCAGGCTCCCACTCCTCATCAAGTGCTGCGGGGGTCCTAAAAGGGACCTCCGCGGCAGTCCCCCACATAAGCCCTGCCGTGGGGGGTACTCCAAACCCCCCCCCAGGCACCTAAAATGAACCCCACCTCAATGCGGGGGTCCCTGTCGGGACCCCCGAAGTGTCCTCACATGAACACCTTGCTGCAGGGGTCCATAGGAACCCCCGCAGCCCCCACACATTAACCCCTTGCAGCGGGGGTCCCCGATCGGCACTGATCAGGCCCCCGCTGCATTTAAAACTTTTAAATTCCCCGCCGCGGCTCCTTAAAGGGGCCGCGGCACACTATTACCCAATCCCGGCCGCGGCACTTAAAATTAACCCCCCTCTATGCTGGGGGTCCCCATCGGGACCCCTGAAGTGTCCCCAGATAAACCCATTGCAGGGGGGGTCCCCTATCTGCACCGATCAGGCCCCCGCTGCATTTAAAACTTTTAAATTCCCCGCCGCGGCTCCTTAAAGGGGCCGCGGCACACTATTACCCAATCCCGGCCGCGGCACTTAAAATTAACCCCCTCTATGCTGGGGGTCCCCATCGGGACCCCCGAAGTGTCCCCATATAAACCACCTGCAGCGGGGGGCCCCGATCGGCACCGATCGTGACCCTGCTGCAATTCAATTTTAAATTTCCCGCCTCGCAGGTCCTCAAAGGACCGTAAAGGTCCTGAAAGGACTCGCACTAAAAATATTAACCCCAGGCAACTATAATTACCCCATTAACTCATGATGGTCAATCCAGACCACCATAAGGCCTAAATTAACCCATTAACTCATGGTGGTCCATACAGACCACCATAAGGCTCTAATTAACCCATTAACTCATGGTGGTCAATACAGACCACCATAAGGCTCTAATTAACCCATTAACTCATGGTGGTCAATACAGACCACCATAAGGCCTAAATTAACCCATTAACTCATGGTGGTCAATACAGACCACCATAAGGCCTTAATTAACCCATTAACTCATGGTGGTCAATACAGACCACCATAAGGCCTAAATTAACCCATTAACTCATGGTGGTCAATACAGACCACCATAAGGCTCTAATTAACCCATTAACTCATGGTGGTCAATACAGACCACCATAAGGCTCTAATTAATCCATTAACTCATGGTGGTCAATACAGACCACCATAAGGCCTAAATTAACCCATTAACTCATGGTGGTCAATACAGACCACCATAAGGCCTTAATTAACCCATTAACTTATGGTGGTCAATACAGACCACCATAAGGCCTAAATTAACCCATTAACTCATGGTGGTCAATACAGACCACCATAAGGCCTTAATTAACCCATTAACTCATGGTGGTCAATACAGACCACCATAAGGCCTAAATTAACCCATTAACTCATGGTGGTCAATACAGACCACCATAAGGCTCTAATTAACCCATTAACTCATGGTGGTCAATACAGACCACCATAAGGCCTAAATTAACCCATTAACTCATGGTGGTCAATACAGACCACCATAAGGCCTTAATTAACCCATTAACTCATGGTGGTCAATACAGACCACCATAAGGCTCTAATTAACCCATTAACTCATGGTGGTCAATACAGACCACCATAAGGCTCTAATTAACCCATTAACTCATGGTGGTCAATACAGACCACCATAAGGCTCTAATTAACCCATTAACTCATGGTGGTCAATACAGACCACCATAAGGCTCTAATTAACCCATTAACTCATGGTGGTCAATACAGACCACCATAAGGCCTAAATTAACCCATTAACTCATGGTGGTCAATACAGACCACCATAAGGCTCTATTTAACCCCATCAGTCCCATAAGGGTATATTATTACCATTATGGGCCTGTTACAACCCAACATTAACCACATAAGTGCCATGATGGTCCTCAAGGACCATCATGACACTAACTACAAACACTACACTATAACCCCCAATAAACCATTTAATCTAAACTAACCCCCCTCTACACTAATCTATTAACACTTACACTACCTACCTACACTACCTACCCCCTAATAAACCTCCCCAACACTCTAATTACAAAAAACAATAAACCTACAGCACAGAAAACAAAAAACCTACAGTACAAAAAACAAAAAAACCTACAGTACAGAAAAAAAAAACAATTACAACCCCACCCCCCACTACAGAAAACAAAAAAATACATTACAACCCCACCCCCCACTACAGAAAATAAAAAAATTACACACCTGAAAAGGAAAGACAGATAAACACAATACAATACATACATATAATACATTACATACATTACATACAATACATGACATTACATATAATATATTACATATAATATATTACATATAACACATTACATACATTACATACAATACATGACATTACATATAATATATTACATATAATATATTACATATAATACATTACATACATTACATACAATACATGACATTACATATAATATATTACATATAATATATTACATATAATACATTACATACAATACATGACATTACATATAATATTTTAAATATAATATATTAAATATAATATATTACATATAATATATTACATATAGTCCTAATCAAATACCCCCTATCTATCTAACATACAATCTATTTAATTTAAAATAAATCCTAACTATATCAAATACATCCCCCTATCTATCTAATATACAAAAAATCCTAACTACATACACAGACCCTTATTCTAAAATAAAATAAAATAATTACAGTCCTAACTACATACACAGACCCTAATTCTAAGCTAAAATCAATAAATTAAGACCACTTACCTTTAAGATGTTGCTTCAGATCACTAACATATGGGTCAAACAAAAAATAAAATTTAGTACAAAACATTAACATCAAATAAATAAACATTCTATACATTCTAAATATTCAACTCACCTTTACAGCATGTCCAGTCACTGTTTAGCTCTTCCGGCGCGGCCCTGTTAAAAAAAAAACACAATACATGAATACAATATATAAACAATAAATAAAATACACAAATAAACATCTAAATATACATTTAACTTACCTCCCCGCGATGTCCCCGGCCTTCTCTCCTTCAGCCCCGGCTGGGCCGCGGGACCATCCGCGCTCTAAAAAAAAAAAAAAAAAAAAAACTAACGGAGGTCTGCACTGGCAGACCTCCCCGACGCTACTGAACCTCCCGGAGTCGTTTGCGGGAGGAAATTGGCATTGTAGGCTTGTGATTGGCTGAAAAAGCTGTCAGCCAATCAAAAGTCGTCAATGTAGGAGCCAATCAGGATGCGCAGATGTCTTCTACCAATCACTCCGTGGGGGTGTATCCCATAGTGATTGGCTGAAGGCATCTGAGCGTTGTGATTGGTTCCCAGAAAGATAGACAAGTGTTTAAGCCAATCAGGGTGGGATATTGGGGTGTATCCCATCCTGATTGGCTCACACATTGACGACTTTTGATTGGCTGAAATTGATAGACAGCTTTTTCAGCCAATCACAAGCCGCCAATGCCAATTTCCTCCCGGAAACGACTCCGGGAGGTTCAGTAGCGTCGGGGAGGTCTGCCAGTGCAGACCTCCGTTAGTTTTTTTTCTTTTTTTTTTTTAGAGCGCGGATGGTTCCGCGGCCCAGCCGGGGCTGAAGGAGAGAAGGCCGGGGACATCGCGGGGAGGTAAGTTAAATGTATATTTAGATGTTTATTTGTGTATTTTATTTATTGTTTATATATTGTAATCATGTATTCATGTATTGTGTTTTTTTTTTAACAGGGCCGCGCCGGAAGAGCTAAACAGTGACTGGACATGCTGTAAAGGTGAGTTGAATATTTAGAATGTATAGAATGTTTATTTATTTGATGTTAATGTTTTGTACTAATTTTTATTTTTTGTTTGACCCATAGGTTAGTGATCTGAAGCAACATCTTAAAGGTAAGTGGTCTTAATTTATTGATTTTAGCTTAGAATTAGGGTCTGTGTATGTAGTTAGGACTGTAATTATTTTATTTTAGTTTAGAATAAGGGTCTGTGTATGTAGTTAGGATTTTTTGTATATTAGATAGATAGTATGTTAGATAGATAGGGGGTATTAGATTAGGACTATATGTAATATATTATATGTAATATATTATATGTAATATATTATATGTAATGTCATGTATTGTATGTAATGTATATAATGTATTATATGTAATATATTATATGTAAGATATTATATGTAATGTCATGTATTGTATGTAATGTATATAATGTATTATATGTAATATATTATATGTAATATATTATATGTAATGTCATGTATTGTATGTAATGTATATAATGTATTATATGTAATATATTATATGTAATATATTATATGTAAGATATTATATGTAATGTCATGTATTGTATGTAATGTATATAATGTATTATATGTAATATATTATATGTAATGTCATGTATTGTATGTAATGTATGTAATGTATTATATGTATGTATTGTATTGTGTTTATCTGTCTTTCCTTTTCAGGTGTGTAATTTTTTTATTTTCTGTAGTGGGGGGTGGGGTTGTAATGTATTTTTTTGTTTTCTGTAGTGGGGGGTGGGGTTGTAATTGTTTTTTTTTTCTGTACTGTAGGTTTTTTTGTTTTTTGTACTGTAGGTTTTTTGTTTTCTGTGCTGTAGGTTTTTTGTTTTTTGTAATTAGAGTGTTGGGGAGGTTTATTAGGGGGTAGGTAGTGTAGGTAGGTAGTGTAAGTGTTAATAGATTAGTGTAGAGGGGGGTTAGTTTAGATTAAATGGTTTATTGGGGGTTATAGTGTAGTGTTTGTAGTTAGTGTCATGATGGTCCTTGAGGACCATCATGGCACTTATGTGGTTAATGTTGGGTTGTAACAGGCCCATAATGGTAATAATATACCCTTATGGGACTGATGGGGTTAAATAGAGCCTTATGGTGGTCTGTATTGACCACCATGAGTTAATGGGTTAATTTAGGCCTTATGGTGGTCTGAATTGACCATCATGAGTTAATGGGGTAATTTAGGCCTTATGGTGGTCTGTATTGACCACCATGAGTTAATGGGTTAATTTAGGCCTTATGGTGGTCTGGATTGACCATCATGAGTTAATGGGTTAATTTAGGCCTTATGGTGGTCTGGATTGACCATCATGAGTTAATGGGGTAATTTAGGCCTTATGGTGGTCTGTATTGACCACCATGAGTTAATGGGTTAATTTAGGCCTTATGGTGGTCTGGATTGACCATCATGAGTTAATGGGTTAATTTAGGCCTTATGGTGGTCTGTATTGACCACCATGAGTTAATGGGGTAATTTAGGCCTTATGGTGGTCTGGATTGACCATCATGAGTTAATGGGTTAATTTAGGCCTTATGGTGGTCTGGATTGACCATCATGAGTTAATGGGGTAAATTAGGCCTTATGGTGGTCTGTATTGACCACCATGAGTTAATGGGTTAATTTAGGCCTTATGGTGGTCTGGATTGACCATCATGAGTTAATGGGTTAATTTAGGCCTTATGGTGGTCTGGATTGACCATCATGAGTTAATGGGGTAATTTAGGCCTTATGGTGGTCTGTATTGACCACCATGAGTTAATGGGTTAATTTAGGCCTTATGGTGGTCTGGATTGACCATCATGAGTTAATGGGTTAATTTAGGCCTTATGGTGGTCTGGATTGACCATCATGAGTTAATGGGGTAATTTAGGCCTTATGGTGGTCTGTATTGACCACCATGAGTTAATGGGTTAATTTAGGCCTTATGGTGGTCTGGATTGACCATCATGAGTTAATGGGTTAATTTAGGCCTTATGGTGGTCTGTATTGACCACCATGAGTTAATGGGTTAATTTAGGCCTTATGGTGGTCTGGATTGACCATCATGAGTTAATGGGGTAATTTAGGCCTTATGGTGGTCTGTATTGACCACCATGAGTTAATGGGTTAATTTAGGCCTTATGGTGGTCTGGATTGACCATCATGAGTTAATGGGGTAATTTAGGCCTTATGGTGGTCTGTATTGACCACCATGAGTTAATGGGTTAATTTAGGCCTTATGGTGGTCTGGATTGACCATCATGAGTTAATGGGGTAATTATAGTTGCCTGGGGTTAATATTTTTAGTGCGAGTCCTTTCAGGACCTTTACGGTCCTTTGAGGACCCGCGAGGCGGGAAATGTAAAATTGAATTGCAGCAGGGTCACGATCGGTGCCGATCGGGGCCCCCCGCTGCAGGGGGTTTATATGGGGACACTTCGGGGGTCCCGATGGGGACCCCCAGCATAGAGGGGGGTTAATTTTAAGTGCCGCGGCCGGGATTGGGTAATAGTGTGCCGCGGTCCCTTTAAGGAGCCGCGGCGGGGAATTTAAAAGTTTTAAATGCAGCGGGGGGCCTGATCTATGCAGAACGGGGCCCCCCCCTGCAATGGGCTTATGTGGGGACACTTCGGGGGTCCCGATGGGGACCCCCAGCATAGAGGGGGGTTAATTTTAAGTGCCGCGGCCGGGATTGGGTAATAGTGTGCCGCGGTCCCTTTAAGGAGCCGCGGCGGGGAATTTAAAAGTTTTAAATGCAGCGGGGGGCCTGATCTATGCAGATCGGGGACCCCCGCTGCAATGGGTTAATGTGGGGGTGCTGCAGGGGTCCTGATAGAGACCCCTGCAGCATGGGGATGTGTATAGGGTGCAGGGGGGAGCCTCACACTGCTGTCTCGGGCTGTTCCGAGGCAGCACGTAGAGGCTTTCGGATCCCTTGCGTGGACTTTTTGTCCACGTAGGGATTCTTACGATATGCGAGACTCGTGCATAGATTTAAGGCTACGTAGCTCTCTCGGAGCCTATTCTCGGCCATTTTCTCGCAGTCATATCGTAAAGCAGGCTGCGAGAGATTCGGTTCTCGCAAACAGCAGGAAAACTGCCTTTTGCGAGCACCGAGAGAACTACGAGGGAGAATTTAATAGGGCCCTTAGCTTCTCCATCAGCCCTATTAAATTCCCCCAACGTGTAAAACCGTAACCCGTAACAGAGCCCTCAAGACTTCCAGCTATTAAATTGGCCCCTTCAAGTTCTCAACACTGTAAAAGACAATATAAACACACCAGTGGACTTGGGGAAATATGGGGAAAGAATGGAAAGGCATTACAATTACAATATTCCCTCAATAAAAATAGGCATTAAAAAATATTTTATTTCATCACATGTTGGAATGGTCATGCATATGCCAATATGAAAAGCCATGCTGCAATTAAAGACACACCACCTGATTATATTGCAACACAAAAACATGAAACTGATGCCATATTAACCCTTTCTCACTCTAATCTCAGGATCTAATGTGTAAACTGGAATATATATATAATTGCATATACATCTCGCTCATTACATCTACATTGGGAAAACAAATAGTGGCCAAATGATATCATCACATCACATATATCAAGTACATGGGGAACATTTTATTATTTTTGTTCAGTCCTTCAGTCGTGTCCGACTCTATGAGACCCTATGGACTGCAGCACATTTACCTAGATCTCTGTCTGTGCTGTTCCACAAGGTTCGCATGCCAAATATGCTGGAGTGGGTTGCCAGTTCCTTCTCTAGTGGACTGTGATTTGTCTGACCTCTCTGCTATCACCTGCCCACCTACAGTGGCCCTACATGGTATAGCTCACAGCTTCATTCAGGTACACAAGCCCCTTCACCACCACCACTTAGCAATCCACAAGGGGACCAGGGGAACATACACCACACTAATGTAAATTGATGAATAGCAAAACATAATGGGATGTTATCAAATGGGAATGAGTATACATCTTGGCACATGGCCACACGCAATGGCGTGGGACTCTCCAGGATGGGCGTAGCAGAGATTGGCTGTTGATCCAGGTGCCGCTGCATAGCCCCCATGTGTTTTTGCTGCCCTTCCTGATGGGTTAGAGTGGATTAGGATTGTGTATGTTCCCCTGGTCCCCTTCAGCATTGCCATGTAGGGTCACTCTAGGTCGGCAGGTCATAGCAGAGAGATCAGACAAATCACAGTACACTAGAAAAGGAACTGGCAACCCACTCCAGTATCATGTGTCATATTGCCATCAGGCCCTCAGGAGAATGTTGATACTCCACAGTATCACTAATTGGACTTTGTATGTGTATTAACCCTTTATTTTGATTATATATGATATATATTATTATATGATATCTAATGTTATTATGACTATTATTATTGTTATATGTATTGATCTATTTCACAGTAACTAGGGCTCATTAGTTTACATATATAGGAATGTGACACAAATGTGATGTATGTGGGTGTCCCATAACCCCAACCATTGAAAACACACTGGTTAGAATGGTATAACAAAGCTTTATTTCATACACAGAACACAATCAGAAATGGTCAAGAGTGTTGGAAAAAGGGGATACCTACAGGGGGTAATGTGATAGTCTAGAAAAAGCATGATGCATAGCACTTACCAGGGTCACATGTGGTCACTACATCACTGCAACCAGAATCTGATGAAAAAAAGGATCATCAGAAATCACTCCATTTAATTGAAGAACCCATTAATGTGCATAGCACTTGTCTAGATCTGCTCAATGAAACAGATGATTCACACATACAGTGTGGTGAAAAAAAAATCTGAAAAAAAGTGGTCAACTAAAAGAAGGCGGAAGAGGATAAAACCAAAAACAACATGCATGCAAGTACAGTGCTAAATACTGTAACAATATACCAACTCACCTGATTCCCATCTGCAAGCATTACTAACTATTAGCTAGGTCTCTGGATAATCAGCAATATGGGAAAATACCCATTAATACGGAGAGGACTCAAAGGTCAGTAGCCAGATTCACTGACCCAAGGATCTGTTTTCAGACTGATATTGAGGTCAGGATCACATGCTTCACTAGTGCATATTTCAATGCTGACTGTCATTAACATGCTACTGTGAGACTTTGCAAGTCCACCACCATAGCGGTATTTGTATACATTTAAGCTAACAACAATCATGTCTTAGATATCTGGCTATATGATAGCTTTAAGATTGTGGGAGCTACACGTTAAGGCGGGGGCTGTCATTGAGGGAATGTCTACCTGAGAGGCACTCGGAAAACCTTACACCTCATACATTTCCTTCCTAATTCTTGCAGATGCAGAAGATGCCTTAATTGTACCTAAAACAAAACAAAAAACATAATGCCTACAAAATAAGACCCTGAAAAAGATAGGGAATGCAGCATCTCTTCTCAACAGCATTCCTCAGTGACCATCAATTGGTGACATGTACAACAGAACCCTACGTGTCCACAGAGAAGAGGATCATGGACCATGTAATGGGAGGTAGCCATCCGCATACAAAATGTCACCATCACATCCAAGACTCTGTAGCCAGGCTAGATTAGGTTAACATTGTGACATTGTGACCAATAGATTGTCACTAAGGAGTGCTGTTGAGAAGGCACAAACATCTGGACAGCCACTAGGTCATCCTCAGCCTAGGCACAGGGCCCAAATCCCCCGTGGCTGACCGCCGTCTCCCTGTTGGTGGTGATGCGGGGGGTTGGAGGCAACCCCCGGGAGGCATCTGCACCTGCAGTGGTGGAGGCATGGTGGGAGGAGAGGAGTGCCCGGATTGTGAGTGGCCAGGGGATGCCTCCATGGTGGATGCAGGGCTGGGGACCAGAGTGTGTCTCATGGCTTCTGCGGTTACTCCCTGAAATGCGCTCTGGTTTGCCCCAATGCTGAGCAGCCCAGCCAGGTAGGATACAGTCATCAGGTGGTGCCTCCTCTCCTCCCTATTGCACCTGGCCAGGCTGCGCATTACCTCCGTATGATTGGCGGAGATGCTGGCCTGGATCCCCTAAAGATAGTCCACCTGCTGACGCATGAGGGTCAGCATCTCCACCTGCGAAGCCTGGCCTGATGTTGGGGATTGAGGCCCATGGGGCATGGCCTGGTGAGGAGGTGGCGGTGTGTGAGTGAGGAGGGTCTTGGGCCTGGGTCTGGTGAGTCTGGTGATGTAATGGCGATGTAATGGCGGTGGTGTTATTGGGCGCGGTGGTGGTGGCCAGTCCAGCGCGGTGGTGGTGGCCAGTCCAGCGCACTGCTGTGGGGAGGGGGGGGGGGGGTGGCTGGCTGCTCTCATCACTCCAGTGGGAGGGCCCTGGCAATAGCCTCAGTCTCTGGAGGAAGGGGATAGTGGGGTTGAATCCCAGCAGTGTGGCTGGAGGTTCAGATGTTAACCCCACCAGCCATATTACATCATCCTCCTCCGAATCAGGGCCCTCGGCTCCACTTCTCTCCTCCTCCCCCTGCGCTGGTTCCTGCTGGGTGGGGGCTTGTTCTTCCACTTCCTGCTCCGATGGAGCCGACGCCAACGCCTCGTCACTGGACCCAGACCTCCTTGATGCTGAAAGATATGTTATTAGTATGATGAATAATACATTGTTTTGTGTGCATTCCTAACTATCTGACATCTAGGCTTGAACCTGAAAGATTCTCCTAATTGCAACTAAAATTAGCTATCATTTGCTAGATATGATCTTTTCTTTGGTTCTTGGTCTTGATCATTCTTGGCTCCTAACGCTATCTTGATTCCGGCTGCGTTCTTTAACTGTATAGGCTGCAGTGGGCACACCAGTACTTGGACTCTCTATTGCTTGATAAATGTAGTTGTGCCCAGGAATGACAGTGATTTGTTAGCTACATGGATTTAATGATGCATCCATCTATCCCTTGTTAATTCCACAGAGCTGACATGTCAGTGTCATTGTTGGTCATCATGTACATATGGTATGTGTGATGTACATGTGGTGGCATGTTGGTGTATGTGATATTCACCTAACATGGAGCCTGGGCCCTGCTGGGCCACTAGGCCTGAAGCTCCAAGGGTCAGCACCAGGCTCAGAAGGTCCTTGGCGACCCTCTGCCACTCATTACAGGTCACAGTCACATTGTTGTCCTCCTTGGCCATCATCCTTCTTTACCTTGGCCCTGATATCAAAATGGTGCTTGAGGGACCTCACATCCATTCCTTGGCACTGTGCCCACTACTGTAACCTCAGCCGCTACCTCCTTCCATGCCTGAGCATTATGCCCTGGCCTAATTTCCCTCATGGGGTGGCCACAGATAGCACCACGGAGGACCACATTCTCCCGGTGCGAGTAATTGTGCGCCATGTGCTTGCCCTTAGCCTCTTGCCCTCCCGACTGGAATTCCTTGCTCCCTGACCTGTTCCTGGGGCCAGGCCCTCCCCTAAACTACCACCCCCCCTGGGATCAGGCCCTCCCCCCTCTGTCCCTCTCCTAGGTGTTCCTTATACTCGGGCTACCCTGCCACCACCCGCCTCCTCCTCTACACCACTCCTCTCTCGTCCCCTCTACTTCTCCTCCCCACCACTCCTTCTCCCCACCACTTCTCCCCAGGGTCACCTCGCTCTCCTCCTTGCCTCTCATCTTCTCCTCCTCCCCACCTCTCCACTCCTCTCTCCTCCCTCCATATTAATCCGAAAAATTATAGAACAATAAATAAAAATAAGTGTTACTGGAAATATATGATGAAAAAAAAGTGTGTGTATTATGTGTAATTAATAACTATTGGGGGATGGGATGGGGGTTGTATGGAGTGACCTAGCTCTATACATTTCCATGTGTGTTCTTTAAATTATGTGTATTACAATTATGTGGAATCTGTAAATATGTGTAATCAAGGATTACGTTTAAAATCATATACAGTAGAAGATAAATGAACAAAACCACAAATTAGTGCTCTCAAAATACTCCTGCTCTGTCTCTCAAAAACCTCCAACTCGGGACCTTTGTGCTACTTCGTCAGAATATACAACACAGTCAACGCATGGGCGGGTGGAACGCAAATTTATAATCTACCTCTGTCAATCATCTAACATATGTCTAGGGGAGGGACTATGACACAGTATTCTCTGGAGCAAGGTACAGTTTAGGGAAAGAACTAAACAATATTAATTTCTGGACATAATTTTCTGGTCGCCATGGTGACCCACTGCCTTGGAATTGTCAAATCCTGGTATATGCTATCAGACATCCTTTATCAATCTTTTTACTCTTTCCAACCAAGTCCTAACACCTTAAATCAACAGTTCCCTTTATCTCATAAAGCCTCTTTCAGTCTATTTTGCCACTAATATGCCATCATTACCTATTCCTGGGTCTCTCATTCTCTAAGCCCCAAAATGTTGTTATATATTACAGTAGCTCCTAACCCCAGTACCCACTGAGATAAAACATGCCAGGAATTCACAATAGTTTAGAAACCGGTTAAGTTGATTGCTTTTTTTATGAATTCTTTGTAACCCCCTACCAATCTTAAATTTGTTACCTTCACTATGGGGGGAATTTACTAAGCATCTCCTTGCCTAAGAAGAAGTAAGAAGGGCTGTGGTCTATTTATTCCCCCATAGTGCAAAGCAAATCAAGCGATGCACATGAAATGTACTTTAGTTGGTTAGTAAATTCCCACCTATGCAGCAATACATATCATTGTACTTTTCAGTCACAATACCTAATGTAGACTGTTGATAATAGGAATGTACAACGGTACTTCTATTCAAATTCATATATTTGCATACACAAAGGTGCTGCGTTTAAGCATCATTTACATCTCACTACAAAGTACCTTTAGCTGCATTAGAAGCATTGAGTTATTCTGTGAGAAAATGGGTTTATGAGTCTATTTGGGAATTGGAAACATGCACAAATATATACATAAATGTAGAAACGCACATATATATATATATATATATATATATATATATATATATATATATATATATATATATATATTCACACATTGGCCTCCATTCAATTGAAATAGTAATTACTGGAGCCCGTAAATTGTTTTGCTATTCAATTGGCCTTTTCTAGCTAGCCACAAACGATTTGCAAATTACAGGCTGAAAATCCTGGCGGGTGTCAAATTTGTAACTCCGACCCATCTAAGCCTTTGATCTTTCAAAAACACACTACTAAACTTAAAAATATGGGGAAAGCAATGGAAAGCATTATAATTCATTGCACAACAATTCCCAAGAAACAAATATTTTATTTTCTCTTATGTTGGAATAGTGATGCATATGCCAATATAAAAAGTGTGGCTACAAGATGCATAAAGCAAATAAAGACACACTACTTGATTAAATTGCAATACAAAACCATGAAACTGCCTGGCATATTATCCCTTTCTCACTCACAGAGGCTCTAATGTGGACCCTAAAAATAAAAAGATAATCTTATATACATCTCACTCATCAGATCTAGGGTGGAAAAGAAAAAGTGGCAAAATTACACCACCAGACTACTCTAACCCATCAGGAAGGGCCACAAAACACATGGAGGCTGTGCAGAGGCACACATAGCAGCTGCCAACTCACCACCATCAGGGACAATCTGTGCTACACCCATCCTGGAAAGTCCCACACCATTGCTGGTGGGCATGTGCCAAGATGTATACCCACTATCATTTGGTGAAATCACATCAAGTGTTTTGGTATAAATCAATTCACATTATCACCTGTTATATTGTTATCAGCACTGCAGGGGAATGTTGATACTCCACAGTATCACAAATTGGACCTCTCATGTGTATTAACCCTATATTATTATATTAGTATCATTATTATTATTATATGTATTAATTTATTGCACAATAACTAGGGCTCATTAGTTTACAGAAATAGGAATTTGACACAAATGTGGTGGATGTCCCAAAACCCTAACCATTGAAACACACTGACACAGTGATAACGGTATAAGGTTTTTTTTCATACACAGATCACACTAATGTCATAGTCTAGAATACTCATGATGCATAGCACCTACCAGGGTCACATGTGATCACTACACCACTGCAACCGAAATCTGATGAAAAAACGGATCATCAGAAATCACTCAATTTAATCAAAGTAACCAGTAATGCGCACAGCACTTACTTCTGGTCATCATCTGCTCCATTGAACAGATGCATAAAATGGACTATCTGATTCAAACCAGTTTAACACATACAGTGTATTCCAAAATCAAAAATCTGAAAAAAGATGGTCAAAATAAAAAAGGAGGAGGAGGATTAAAAAAAACAAGAAACATGCATGTATAGTATAGTGCTAAATACTGTAACAATATACCAACTGCAAGCATTACTAACCATTAGCTAGTTCTCAGGATATCACACTGGCCATGACCATTAATAATGATGTGTCATCTAACAATAAATGCGTAGCTGTGACCACCGTCAGTGGTCCAGGTGTACTATCCCCTTCTACATTTGATATTGTTAATCAACATTGATATCACATCACTCAGCTATACAGATGTTAGCACACATTAAAGGATACTCATGATATCAGCTATAGGGGAAAATACCCATTAATATGGAGAGGACACAAAGGTCAGCAGCCAGATTCACTGTTACTTACATCAGACACAAGGATCTATTCTCATACTGATATTGAGGAGGGGATCAAATGCTTTGCTAGTGCATGTATTAATGCTGGCTTTCATTAACATGCCATTGTGAGACATTGCAAGTCCACCGCCATAGCGGTATTAGTCTACATTTAACCTAACAACAATCTGGTCTTACACATCTGGCTATATGATAGATTTAATATTGTGGGAGCTACATGCTAAGGGGGGCTGTCATTGAAGGAATGTCTTCCTGAGAGGCACTGGGAATATCTTATAATTACTTCATTTCCTTGACAATGCATGCAGATGCAGAAAATGCCTTCATGGACCTGAATTGTGCCTAAAAGATAAAAAAGGAAACAATAACCTGCAAAATAAGGCCTTAGAAAAAGATAGGGGCTGCAGCATCTCTTCTCAACAGCATTCCTCAATGATCATCAAATGGTGAAATGTTAAACAGAACCCTATGTGTCCACAGAGAAGAGGATCGTGGACCATGTGATGGGAGGTAGCCATCTGTGTACAAAATATCACCATCACATAGGCCATGAACCTATACTCTGTAGCCAGGCTAAATTATGTTAACATTTGGACCAATAGATTTTCACTGAGGAGTGCTGTTGAGAAGGCATAAAACTGGATCCACCACTGGATCCATCCTCCTCCGCCTTGCATCATTCTCAAATCCCCCATGGGCAGCCGCTGACTCCCTGGTGATGGTGGGGGGGCAAATGCAGTGGCCGTGCTGGTGATGATAGTCATGTCGGAGGCATGGGGCGAAGAGCTGCTGGGCTGCATGTGCACGGGGGAGGCCCCGGAGTAGAGAACACAGGGCATGGGCATTGGCATCTGCAGTCACTTGCTGTATTGTGCTCTGGTTGGCCTCCATCCTGAGAAGCCCGGCAAGGTAGGATTCAATCATTAGGTGGTGTCTCCTCTCCTCCCTATTTCACCTGGCCAGGCTGCTCATGATCTGCTGACCATGAGATGCTGGCCTGGATGCCCTGAGGCAATCCAGTTGCTGTTGCATGATGGCCAGCATCTCCACCTGAGCAGCCTGGCTTGGTGGTCCAGAGGATGGAGGTCCCTGGTAAGGGCCATTGCTGGGTGAGGAGGGGCCGGTGGCCCAGTGGGGAGTGAGGCTGTGGCCCGGCTGGAGCCAGGCTCCATAGGCGTTGAGGAGATGGTGTACCTGGTGATGGGAGCCAAGCTGATGCACTGCTGGGAGAATGAGGGGGTGATGGCCAGTAGGAGGGCTCTGGTGATAGCTGTAGTCATTGGAGGAGGGGGACAGTGGGGTCAAATTCCACTGTTGTGGCGGATGGTCCTGAAGGTGACCCCACTGCCAAGATGACGTCCTCCTCCTTGTAACCAGGCCCCTCGGCTCCTTTTGGTTCTTGCCCCCCACCCTTGCGCTGGTTCCTGCAGGGCGTTGGCTCGGCCCCCAATGTCCACCTCCCATGGAGCAAATGCCCCCGCCTCTTGCTCACCACTGGATCCAGGCCTCCTGGATGCTGGAAAAGAGAAAATAAAGGTATATGTGTTAATTATGTAGAATAATAGATTGGTTTGTGTTCATTCCTAACTATCTGACATCTAGGCTTGAACCTGGATGATTCTCTTAATTGCAACTATGAGTAGCTATCATTTGCTAGATGTGATCTATTTTTTTGGTTCTTGATCTTGGTTGTTCTTGGCTCCTAACGCTATCTTCATTCTGGCTGTAGTCTGTAACTGCATACGCTGCAGTGGGCACACCTATACATGGACTCTCTATTGGTTGATTACTCATGACCACGAATTACAGTGATTTGTCAGCTTCATGGATTTAATGAGGCATGACTGATCTCAGTGTCCTTGTAGGACATCATGTACATGTGTAGTGTGTGTGATGTACATGTGGTGGCATGTTGGTGTATTTTATATTCACCTGATATGGAGGCTGATCCTGCTGGTCCACCAGGCCTGAAGCTCCAGCGGTGGCCACCTGACTCAGTAAGTCCTTGAGCTCCCTATCCCACTCATTGTATCTCACAGTCACTTGGGGGCTGCCACTTGGTGCTGCAGCTTGACTGACCTCCTTGGCCATCAACCTTCTCACCTTGGCACTGATGTCATCAAAATGGTGCTTGACGGACCTCACATCCCTTTCCGCTGTGCCCACTGCTGTGACTGCAGCCGCTACCTCCTTCCATGCCTGGGCCCTAGGCCCGAGCCTAACTTCCCTTCGACCTGCAAGGCTAGCGTAGTGCATCCACTACTTATTACCCAAATAAATTAATACTGTGCTTATTCAAATTCCTTGATGAACTACCACTACCTCATGGATGCTAGAGCCTGCATCCACTACTACCACGAGTTCCTAATCAATGTAGTACTGCTATAAATCCAATACTGCTATAAATGCTTTTACCTCATGGGCATAATCTTTTCTTTATTCACTACTTTTACACAACTTAATATTCTACATCAAATCATCCAAAACTAGTAAGATTTTTTACAGTTTAACTTAAATAAATCTAGTTTGTTGTAAGAGATACACCACAAAAGGGTGTTCTTTTTTGTTTTTCTCATTAGATGATCCAAATATATTGGTCCATCTAAAACAATTAATAGACTGCTTTAATACATACTGTGAAAGTTAGGGAAATAAGTTCAGCTCCATTAAAATAAATAGTAGAGAAAGTGCTGAGAAAACATTATCAAAAATACATATATCACATTTTCAATAAGTGATTTGAGAGCACTATGTTATTTTTTTTTTAACCTACTGGTATACACAGCATTAATATACAGTATAATAGTAGTTACTAAGTATACATGATAGTTACACTTTACAATAATTGTGCAACTGCCCCACCTACTGGCTATGAGTTTACATTATATGATTTGTATTGTACTTACTCAATACCATTTTCCTAGCACTGTAACAGTGAATCATAAAGGGATGCGGAAAAACCTTCTATGCTCTGAACCATCAGATACATGGTGGACAGTCATTTCAAAAAGTTGTTTCTTTTTCTTTTAATTGATCAAGAATTATTATTGTTATTTTCAGTTATTGCCTTATAGCTCTAGTCGCCCTCCCACAAGAACCTGCATCGATAATAAATAATTAATGCTCGTTTTTTGTCTTGATCATATAAAAAGGATTGTTTTTTCATAGGATGTTGATGCTGATCTATTCTCTTTCCTCAGTCCTCTTCACAAATTAAGATTTCAATTGTCCTTTAACTTTTTTTGTGTTGTTCAGTCGTTTTTGACTCTCCATGACCTCATTGACCATAACACACCAGGACATCTTTATGTCCATGGTCATGCTGATCCACTTGGTATTCATGACAGAGATACTGGAGTCGATTGCAAGTTCCTTCTCCAGTGGGCGACAGCATACAGCTCCTAGGTGGTCTCTCATCCAAGTACTGACCAGGCCCAACCATGCTCAGCTTCAGTGTGTTGTGACCTCTTGGTTCCCTGACTTGGAATCAAACCATGGTCATAGTGGTGAAAGCACCGAATTCTAACCACTGGATCTTTAACTTACCATGACGTAAATTTGATATTTTATGTCAAATGTAATATATAAATAGTGCAAATAGGCAAATTAAAGCAAGCTAATTGTAAAATTACTGAGGAACTATGTTTTTTTTTTTTTTTTTTTGCATCTTCTTATCAAAACCAACAGTATTATATTAATTTAAAAAAGAGAAGTTGAATTTAATCTGACAAATGCCATTGTATAGCTTACCACTGCACTTTGCCTCTGCGTGATAATCAGTGACTTTAGAAATTAATAAAGCTAAAATAAAATCAGTGTGACAGCCACAGCTTATCAAAAAGTATGGATGTCTAAAACCACATGACAAGCCAAATTATCTATAAAATATATCTATTTCATTACATTTTTCATAGAGACAGTTTATCACTGTAGTAACTAAACTACTCTTATATCATATTTTTCTAACAAGGAACTGATTATAGTTATACACTATAAACTGTTTATCTGTTTAAATTTGATGAAAAGATCTTTATAAAGGAAATATAACTGACCAGTTTGATGTATATGAAGACAGGATGTAAGTTACTGAGGCTGAAGCTAGAACATCTATTTATGTAACTCTCTGCAGAGACAATACTGATAGTTGGAACTGATATATCACAAGCAGCTAAAAGACTACAAAAGTAATTGAAATGGAATAGAGCTGGCAGTGGAACTACTGAAAAATAAACTCTCATCTTTCTCTTTCTTTTTAATCCTTTTCTACATTAAGATGCAATGTGTCAACACGCTCACAATCAGGAAAACTAAACAGTTAATTCATTTCCCTCCTTACAGTTTCTTCATTTCCCTCCTTAGTCCATCTGTTTAGAGGGGGTCTCATTTAAAGGAAATCTATGAGGTTAACAATAGAGACAAAAACTTTGAACTTATTGAAGTTACAATGTTAACATATTTAAAAAAAGGTTATTTTGAATGTTTATTGTTTAATGATTATATGAATATATGTAAATTACCCATGGCCCTATGCTGATCGAATGGTGTAATTTGCGATATACCCTAAAATCGCTGCAGTAGATTTTTTCCCTATGTTATATGTTTATGTTAATCTTTTCACTCACAATATTACGGCACTTAGTCTGTATCCAAAAATCCTGCCTTCTCCGCAAGAGATTTCAGTGTAGGGAGTATGTGTTCACCAAACCAAGCTTTAGGCATGAGATACGGCTCTAGGAACCGGTAAAAACTGAGAACGTTATAATTGTTATAATGAGTGAGAATGTGTGCCGTAACTGCGGCAAGAAACCATATATATTTATATATATAAATATATTATATTTTGATTTATTTATATAAATGAAATATATGTGACAATTGTGTTTATAGATTTAATATATATACTTGTGTTTATTTTGTGTATATACAGTATATTATATGTATATAGACAATGCATTAGAGCATTTGTTCCTAGTCCACGTGGTTTCCTAATATGTATTAAACCCTTGAGTACAGGGTTCTGTGTTACCTTTGATGTTGTATAATGAAACGGACATAATAAAATATCATACGTTTTAATTACACATATGTTTATATTGGATTGTTAAGTGTCAAATAATGATGAACTTTCATCATTTTCAATAGTTTTTTTGGTGCTATACTGTCTCTTGAACTGCTGCTGCGGCACTCTGCAATGAATTTAAAACTATTTGTGAGTAGTCTTTGGTACCCGTACTATTTTCTTCATCTTTTTGTAGTAACGGCACTGCCCTATTTTGTGAGTGATCCATAAATTGGCAGTGCAAAAATAATGGAAAAGATTGCTATAATTTTCATCTCTGCCTTGCTGCAGTCACTTGTAGCAGTTCTCTCGCAATGTCTCCAGGATGGGTGATTAACATAGCTAGGGAGATTGACTTTGCTCTTAAACATGGTGTAATCTGTGATAAAGGGGGTTAAAATAGAGGTCTATGTTTGCTATGCAAATTATTTAAAAAATAGAACAGGCTCCAAATCTACACTAAAAAGTATAAGACTAGCTTTCCAGCTCAAAAGCAAGAAACACAGTAAAGAATTTTTACAATTCAAATTCCGGAAACAAAATCCAATCTAAAAGTGTCATGGCTAATATAAAATATTTATCACATAATGTGAAATATCTTAATAACCATATCAGAAGAAAAATTGCATTTAAAGATTACAATAATAAATTATCAAACCTCTTACTTTTGCAAGAGTCACATGTTTTCAACATTTTTAGATAAAAATGTCTCCACATACATACTAGCTTCTGGAGTATTTAAAAAGCTGGGAATACAAAAAACCACTCACTTGAAAATAGAATCAACAACAAAAGACAGATTTTTAATGCTAGTGCGAACACTGTATAACCAAACTGTATATATAGTAAATGTTTATGAACCAAACAAACAGAAAATAATTATTCAATAGACTAAAAATTAACAGCCTTATTAAATTGTGATTCAGCAAATCTAAAGGGCTCTATATAAGCACATAGCATATTTTTTTACAGAAGTTTTTAGTTAGTGAACTTCTATGCAAAAGCAAGGTCTTCAGTAACTAAAAACTTCTGTAAAAAAATATGCTGTGTGCTTATATAGAGTCCTTTCGATTTGCCGAATTGCAATTTAATAAGGCTGTAAGTGAGGCGATTTTAACATAGCTCTAATGAACAACTTAGAGCTAGAGATATGTTAAATAACATTCAAAGGCTAACAAAATCAGCAGATATAACATTTTCTCACAATGGTTACAAATAGTGCATATCTATCATTCCTGGAGATGCCAACATCCTACAGAGAGGGATTGTACTTTCTATTCACATTTATATAATGGCTATTCTAGGATAGATTACATCATGTTAGACCAACAATTATTTAAGTATTAAATATCAAATAGATAGGGGAGATTAAAATGTAACCTTTATTCCTGTTGGTTAAAATTAATTAAATACTATATTAATCATAAAACAATCTATAAAGCGCTAGAGAATGAGCTCTAATAATACAGCCTCTATTTATGCAATTCCCCAACACCACAGTAGTTATTAGCATTATTTTCCAAACTGCATTAGAAGGTATCAGTCAGTTTATTAAGGACACAGGATTACAAGGCACTTAACATTTAGTCTGGGTTATGAATGCATCTGATAGAGGGGAATTAGTAGTATATGATTCCATTTATTTGCATGAACTATGTTTTTTAGCTTTGTATTAAAAAAAAAACTGTTGCAGGTGACGTTTACACCCCCAGAATTGAGCTATGCCTCTCAGGGTTCGATTTTGTAAAAATCTATGTGAGCATGTCCAGCTTTGTAGCCAATCAGCAATGTTGTATGCAGCCAGCTAGATAATGCTGCTACACTTCTTAGAACTAAAGATCCTTAAAGGACCATAAATCGACATTGCGAGGGTCGCAGTTGCTGGCAAGGAGCGCCTTTGGCGCTCCATGCCAGCAACTAAGGCCCTCGCCCGCAGCCCTCAAGCGTTAGCAACAACTTGTACGCTCACAACTATATATGTGATGTATTCTAGATAGGGGGTTATGTATAGATAGGGGGTAACGTTGTCTAGATGGGGGTAGTGTATGATAGGGGGTTATGTGTTATAGATAGGGGGTCATGTATAGATAGGGGGTAATGTATTGTAGTTAGCGGTATACCGGTATTTATAATGTATTTTTTACTAATAATGTTATGTATATTTGTGTATGCCTTTTCTTTGCAGGTGTGTAATTTGTTATTATTTGTTGTAGTGGGGTGGGGTTTGTAATGTCTTTTTTTTGGTATTCGGGTGGGGTTTTTAATGTACTTTTTTTATTTTTTGTAGTAGGGGGTTGTAATGTACTTTTTCTATTTTTGGTGACAAAGGTTTTTTTATTTTTGGTGACATAGGTTTTTTATTTTTTGTGATTAGTGGGGTGGGGGGTTTAATAGGGGGTAGGTAGGTAGTGTTAGGTAGGTAGGGTTAATAGGTTAGGGTAGAGGGGGGTTAGTTTAGATTTAGTGGTTTATTGGGGAGGAATAGTGTAGTGTTTGTACTTAGTGTCATGAGGGTCCTGGAGGACCGTCATGGCACTTATGGGGTTAATTATATTGTTCTCATTGTCCTATGAGGGTATTCACAGACCATTATGGGACCGATTGGGTTAAATATAGGCCTACGGGGGTCGGTATAGACCCCCATAACTGATGGGTTAGATGGAGGCATATGGGGGTCTTTATAGACCCCCAGAAGTGATGGGGTTAAACAGGGCTAGAAGGGGTTAAATAGGCCCAGTTAGGGTTAGATAGGCCCAGTTAGGTTAGATAGGTACAGTTAGGGTTAAATAGGGTTTAGTATGGGTTAATGGAGTATAGTTAGGGTTAATAGTGTAGTGTTTAGATGACCCTCATGGAACTTGTAGGGTTAACCTAGGGGTTAATAGTGTCCTATAGGGGCCCTCTAAGGACCTGCGGAGGAAAATTCAAACCCCGCAATTCCCCAGGCTCGAATTTTGAATTCATGTGTGCGGCTGGAAATTTTAAGTCCCATAGATGCTGCGTGAGCCGCAATCGGTGATGATCACGACCCTCTGCAGCAAGACAAGGGGTTAATGCGGGGAGCCTGCAGCAAGGGGTTAATGTGGGGAGCCTGCAGGGGTCTCTATCGGACCCCTGCATTATAGGGGTGATGTGATCCCTACGGCCATTAATAGAATGAGGCCCAAAGAGCAAATAAATTAAAGATAAAAAGGGTAACATGTTCCATACAACAAATCATCACAAAATTTTAAAAATGTTACCAAAACATATATAAAAATAATAAAGCACCAGAAGCTAAATAACAAAACATTTCTCATTTTCTCACTTAAATTACCAAAACTCACAGGCTAAAAACTAGAAAAGCTAATTAGTCAAGAAGATGTAGTTGAAGCCATAGAAAACGGTAAACCTCCAGGCCCGGTTGGGTACTGTGATACCTATTATAAAGTATACCAAAAACAATTGATCCCAAAGCTCTATTACCTATCTCCAACATTGTAAAATGGTGCCAATACCTCCTGAGTATTCCTAAAGGTACATACTTTCTTATCACCTAAGCTAGGGAAAGATCCATTACAACTATAGGCTGATATCCCTCATAAATTCTGATGTGAAAATATATATAACTTAAAATATAATATATATAACTAAAATGATAGCCATGAGAATTAATGAAATAATTCAAACAATTATACATTGCAGATCAAGTAAGCCGGGAAGGCAAGCCCCAGACAATGGCCCCCTTATAATTTCAAGCCTGTAATTACCTTCATACTGATCGTTTGTCTGCGCATTTCAAATTTGCTACATTTATATATGTATTTAATTGACTCAAGCCCGCAATTACAGGCTCACAGCCCCAATACGATAACCATGAACGCATACATAGCATTTCAGGTCATCATCATGATCAATTAAGCAAGCCGGTAAGTTACAATTTACACAGAGCCAATAGTAAATGAGACCGTCATCATGACTTCAGTAAAACATGGAGTTTAAACAATCAATTTGTGGTTAGAAGTCCGATTTGCAATGTCGAAATCAATTGCACAGAGCAAATGTTTTGTACAGAAGCATGGTCTTCACTAACTAAAAACTTCTATAAAAAATATGCTCTGTGCTTATATAGAGCCTTATTCAATTGGCCAAATCATAATTGAATGAGGCCCTATGTATGTGCACTATCATTTTTGACACTACCTATCAAAAATTCCATTCCATTAGGATTAGGTATTGTAGGTAGAGAAAATGTGATAATTTAAAATGTAACCATTTATTATTTATTTTTAAAATGTGGGGATTAAAATACAAATACGTGGATTTGAAATTGAGGTTGTCTGATACATTTTGTTCATAAGAGTCCATTTTGGGCATAAATTGTATCGTAATGCAAAAGGAAGGTAATTTATGGTAGAGTTCTCTTAAAGGAAGAATGTTGCTGTGTTCAGGTAGTAACAAACAGTATGGAGATGTTTGTGTGAGGTCTCTGGATAAAGGAAGTGAGAGAATTGTGAGATGATTGTATAACAGAGGTGTGATCAGAGATAGGAGCAGAAGGGGGGAGGGATGGATATGTGCTTACTGTTGGGGGGTGAGCGGAATATGGACAACTCAGAGATACAAAGTACTATCACATGGGAATTAAACAACTGATACAAAGTATACAGAGAATATAACAGTGTTTGCAAGGTTGATTAAAGGAAATACCTCTTAAAGGAAGGATGTTGCTGTCTTCAGGTACATAGGTTTGTTCACTGTGCTTTCGGGGTGCAGCCACACTTCATTGACAATAGCCTAGAGATGCCAAAACAAACATCTGGGGTTTGTTTTGTATCTGAAGATCTATAAACAATAAAACAGATTTGTAACTGCACTTTCAGGTCATTTCTGCTCTCCACCCCTCCCGTCCTTGGGTAATTTATGATACTTTAGCAAAGCTTGCATGTATCAGAAGGATGTTTAAATTCATGTTGGGTTTATAGTTAACATAATGAATGGCTGCTTCTGAGCATGAGCGGAAGGGTAGGTGTCAAGAACTAAAAGCTCCAAGGAAGTAGGACTTCCTGTTGCAGCTGCAGCAAGTAGTTGTGCGCCCGATCCTGAGTATTCGCCGGAATGAGCTCCGAGAACTCATTGGTCCACAATGGATCCTGTGTTTGGCCTTGTGCAGAGTAAGGCTGGAGGTCAGTGAGGTGCAATGAGAGGACAGTTTCTATGGCCCCTAAGTGCATGCGATGGGCGTGCTGCCACAGTGATGCTACTGATCCCTTCCTATGAAACTCTGGATCACTCATACAGCGCTACAGCACCTTGAGACTCAGTGGGCATGAGAGGTTGTAGTTGCTTATAATTGACATCATATGTGTCTATCTTGACGGGAGAGCCTGCAAGAGCGAGGTATACTTTTGTCAAAGTTCTTTTTCTGATTGCAAGGTAATTTTTAATTTGAAAGATAAATTTCTGGTAATCTGATGAGTAATATTGGTTATAGAAAATAAACAGTTGTATGTTTATCTTTTTTTGCTGAGAAAACCTTACAAAGTTAAGGAAACTCTTGAGTAACAATTTATGTGGTTAACCAAAGTCTATGGCAAATAAAAGATACTTTTCTAGGATTTTTTCACCCTGGATACATGGGTAAATTACATTTGTTAATTTATGAGGTTTGTTAAATTGCACAACAGGGGAAAATATTGAAACCATTGCCAGTGAGAGGTCATGTTAGTTGAAGTATAACCCCAGTTGCTTGAGCTTCAATGTGTTTTAATTATAGAGAGATTGGAGATTTGATTATAATCATAAATGTAGATATATGTGTGAAACTCTCTGCAATTTGGTATAGGTTAGAAACAAAAACAAAAAAGAAAATTTATCTTTTTTAGCTGATAAAATCTTATAAAGAAGCTTCATAATAATAATGTCTGACTAACAAAATTATCTGATGAATAAGAATAAGTTGTTGAAAATACGTTAACTTCACCATTAGGGCTTTTAAGACTGCGCAATTAGGGGATATACTGAAACTATAACCAGTGAGAGAGGCATAAGAGTTGATGCATAATCTCAGTTATTTGATAATCTGTTTAAGATATATTTAAGTATGTTTACAATTTGAGTACTTTTATTAATACTCATGGATACATTTATGGAAATATCCATAGAACAAGAAAAACAGCTAAAATATCTAATACAACAAATGAAATTTTACAGTTTAGGATGGAAGATCTAGAAAATTGAAGCAGATGAAATAATTTAAGAATTGTTGTTCTCCCAGAATCACTTAAAAGTCGTAATCCTCTATACTTTGCTTCAACTAAATTGCCCAGAATAATTAGTATGGATCCAAATAGGCCTTCAGTAGATATAGAAAGAGTTCATAGAATTGGAATAGAAAGGGAAAATACTAATGGCGCAGCTCATAATAGGACAAGAGTTCTAAAATGTCTTTACAATTTATGTAAGATTATAGGAAAATTGAAAGTTTTATTGTATGAAGGCTCTAATTTGAGACTATACAATGATTACTCTACAGAAGCAATGCGGAAACGCAGGGATTTTTTAACATGCTGTAATCAACTTTTCAAAGAGGATAAGAAAATTGCTTTACTGTATCCAACCAAGCTCCCCTCTGAAGGTATCAAAAGGAACAATTTATTTTGATAAAGCAAGTATTTCATTTTTTAAGAGAAGAAGGGGAAGGAAGTAGGCAATAAATATACATTTTGGAAGCATAAGAAATGACAATTTATATTTCAGCAATAATGCATAAATATGCCTTTTATTGTTCTACAATGAAAATTGACATAAGTCATGATGGTATATGAGATTACTCTCAATTATTATGTGGTACTGCATGGACAAGGGGAATTGATACAAGAAATAAACATGATATCACATGTGAATATTTTTATGTTCATATTAGTGGTTAGGTATTCTTTTTGCCTATCGATTAATGAATAATCAATGGGCATGCTTCTCTGCTGGAGAGCTGTAAGAAGAAAATTAGTGTATATATGGTAATTCCCATTGATATTGAAGGGGATGGGTGTGTTCTCCGTCTCTTCACACGTAAAAGGGAAATTGATAATAAAATCAATGTGTGGAAAAATTTCTTGGAATGTAGGGGTAATAAATTCACCAATAAAAAAAACTAGGCAGATATATTGCACATTTACAAAAAACTCGCTTGAATATTAAAGAACATAAAAGATTAGTTAGAGACCGGGTAAAAGAAGTTGTATATACTAAATATTAAAAAAACAAGCTAGGGGTCATAATACCTTTTAAAAATGGTATCACATATATAGTTGTCAGTGTATGTAACGTTTTTGATGTTGGTCAGGCAGTTGTGACCTCGCAAAGCGAGCCAGCATCGCCGTCACACATGACAGCCTTGCAAAGCGAGGCGAGGCAGCCGTGCAGCACTTAGGCTGCAATAAGCGCAGAAGGCGGTCATTGCAGCCAGCGATGCCATCACACATGCAAGCCTTGCGAGCACTTAGGCTGCAATGAGCGCTGAAGGCACTCATTGCAGCCAGCAGCGCCGTCACACATGCGAGACACAGAGGGAGAGGAGGAAAGAGACGCATGGGAGGGAGGGGGGGAGAGACACAAGTGGGGAGAGGGGGGAAAGAGACACGGGAGAGGGGGGAAGAGACACAGAGGGAGAGGGGGGAAAGGGACTCGAGGGGGAAGAGACACACAGAGAGGGGGGAAAAAGACACGGGGAGAGGGGGGAAGAGACACAGAGGGAGAGGGAGAAAAAGAGACACAGAGGGAGAGGGGGGGGGGGAAGAGACACAAGTGGGAGAAAGAGACAAAGGGGAAAAAAGAGACACGGGGGAGAAAGAGACAAGGGGGAACGAGACACGTGGAAGAGACACAGGGGAGGTGGAAAGAGACACAGGGGAGGGAGAGGAGTGGGGAAAGAGACACAGGGGAGGGAGAGGAGTGCGGCAAGAGACACAGGGGAGGGAAAGGGAGGGAAAAAGAGACACAAGTGGGAGAAAGAGACACAGGGGAAAAAAGAGACACAGGGAGAAAGAGACAAGGGGGAAAGAGGCACGGGGAAGAGACACAGGGGAGGTGGAAAGAGACACAGGGGAGGGAGAGGAGTGGGGAAAGAGACACAGGGGGAGGAGAGGAGTGGGGGAAGAGACACGCGGAGAGGGGGGGGAAGGCACAGGGGAGAGGGGGAAGAGACACAGAGGGAGAGGGAGAAAAAGAGACACAGAGGGAGGGGGGGGAAGAGACACGGGGGAGAAAGAGACAAGGGGGAAAGAGACACGGGGAAGAGACACAGGGGAGGTGGAAAGAGACACAGGGGAGGGAGAGGAGTGGGGAAAGAGACACAGGGGAGGGAGAGGAGTGGGGAAAGAGACACAGGGGAGGGAGAGGAGTGGGGAAAGAGACACAGGGGAGGCAGAGGGGGGAAGAGACACAGGGGAGGTAGAGGAGGGGGGAAGAGACACAGGGGAGGGAGAGGACGTGGGGAAGAAACACAGGGGAGGGATAGGATGTGGGGAAGAGACACAGGGGAGGGATAGAATGTGGGGAAGAGACATAGGGGAGGGAGAGGAGGTGGGGAAGAGACACAGTGGAGTGAGACCAGGGGGGAAGAGACACAGGGGAGTGAGAGGAGGGGCAAGAGACACAGGAGAGGGAAATGGGGGGAAGAGACATGTGCGAGGGAGGGCAGGGGGAAAGAGACACGTGCAAGGGAAGGCAGGGGGAAAGAGACACGTGCGAGGGAGGGCAGGGGGAAAGAGACACGTGCGAGGGAGGGCAGGGGGAAAGAGACACGTGCGAGGGAGGGCAGGGGGAAAGAGACACGTGCGAGGGAGGGCAGGGGGAAAGAGACACGTGCGAGGGAGGGCAGGGGGAAAGAGACACGTGCGAGGGAGGGCAGGGGGAAAGAGACACAGGGGAGGGGGGAACAGACAAAGGGAGGGAGAGGGGGGAAGAGACACATGGGACGGAAAAGACACAGGAGGGAAACAGACACAGGGGAGGGGGTTAGAGACACAGGAGGGGGTTAGAGACAAGGGAGGGAGAGGGGGGTCAAAACACAGGGAGGGGAGAAGACAGAAGGGAGGGAGAGGAGGGGGAAGGGAGACACAAGGGAGGGAGAGGAGGAGAAGTGGGAGACACAAGGGAGGGAGAGGAGTGGGGAAAAAAGACACAAGGGAGGGAGAGGAGGGGGGAAAGGAGACACAAGGGAGGAAGTAGACAGGGGGAGCTCATTGCGAGACCCGTGATGAACGCCAAAGGCGCTCATTGCGAGGCCAGTAAAGTAGAGTGGAAGAGGTGGCAAACAGCAATGCCAGGCTTCACTTTTTATTGCCGTCATTTTTGATGAGCAAGTCGCTAGTGGTAATATAATTATCATAAGATGAGACTTTAACATTACTCCAATGAGAAATCTTGACAAAGCAAGAAATTTGCAGTTCTCTTATGGTCTCAAGGATTCATGTGTGTGTGATAATAGGGAAAGGTAAATCAGCAAAGGAATTGTAAATAATTTAAATGTTATTGATATAAGGCACACATTAAATCCAAGACATACAAATCTTTAACACAAATTGACTATTTTTTTACTTCACCAAAATAAAAAATTTACAGATAGGAAATATAGTTTTGTCAGATCACACACCTGTATTGATTGATATTAAACTTACACAAATAGAGCACAAGTTAGGAAATGGAAATTCCCTAATTCTTTACTTGAAGATTCTGATTTTTTTAAATTTCATTTATTTGAAAGAAAAAATGAAATAATGTAATAATAATATTCACAGACACAACTGAATTATTTTGGGAGATTGCTAAAGTTGTCCTTAAAGGAGATATTATTAGTTATTTATAATAAACTAAAGAAAGAATGTACAAAAAGATTACAAGATCTTAATGAGACCCTCACATAATCCTCTATTTCCTATAAGGACAATCCAAATCAAGAAAACCAGATTTAATTCAAAGCAGACAAGGAAGAGATAGATAATTATTTAAAAATGAAAGCCCAAAAATCTTTGTATTATTCATATAGTAAATTCTTCAGAGGTGGCAATAAGGTATCGAAAATGCAATCAAATCTTTTAAAATCAGGAAAAGGCCCTAATTATATATCCATCATACAAGTGGGAGGAAGAAAGATTATTAAATCAAGATAAACAGAACAATCTTTCTTTAGGTACTATTTTGAGATTTAAACAAAAAGAGTAGAGGTGCTCATCTGAGAACGAAAAATACCTCAGTGGGTTTTTTCTATAGGTCTGGTTACCTACTCAGAGAGCAGCCTCTTTTAGCTCACTTGCGCCCTTCACAGGGAGATATCTTGTAGTATATCAGTCTGGTCTCACTCAAAAGAGTGATCCAGTCCCGAAATACGAGGCAATTCTCCCTGAACAGGAGAAACTGCAAACCACAGACGTGTTTCAGCCTCTATGGGCCTCATCAGTGAGGTACAGCTGAACTCCCTAAGGCACAGTGAGCAAGGAGTCCACGTCTGGATCCCCCTATCACCCATAAGGTGAGAAGATCTAAACAAAAAGAGTAGAGGTGCTCATCTGAGAACAAAAAATACCTGTGGGTTCTTTCTATAGGTCTGGTTACCTACTCAGAGAGCTACCGCTTTTAGCTCACTTGTGCCTTTCATATGAGAGAACAACATTGAAAATAAAGAAAGCATTTGAAAAGGGAATAAAAATATAAATTATTAATCAAACACAGCTGGAAGTGTTAAATGCACCATTCATAATTAAAGAAATACAATAAATTATGATGTTCCTTTAAACAGGTAAACCATTAACACTGAGGTTGATGGATCGATGTACTGTTTGATATCCACTGGATGACCATGGAGAGACAGAGAATTATTCTAAAGAAAAGTTAAAATCAATTTCCCTTGGTGAATTGTTTTTCCTTTTAGTAGAGAGAATTTGTATTATCACTCAATTTGAAGGTACTGGATTTTTAAAATGTGTTAACCATATGATATATCTTTTTCATGTAACTGAAAGTATACTCTTTATTATTGTGTTAATCTTGTGCAATATTGATGGTACAATTGATTGAAAATTGTATTTGTATATGGTAACTAATGACACACTTTTCTGTTGTGAAAATCTTTTTAAATCCTCTAATACAATATACTAAAAAAAAAAAAGCTCCAATGAAACAAGAAAACATCCCATCCTCTAGTCTCCATCCATCTTTATGCTTTTGGATGGAACCCTTTCCTTCTCTTTCCTTAGCCCATTTCAGCCGCAACATGGTAGGGAATCGTAGGAAATTGTTTTGTTAGTTATCATTCAAGTGAAGTAATACTTTTTTCGATTCGGCCAATTAAATAGGGCTCTATTTAAGCACAGAGCATATATTTTTACAGAAGTTTTTAGTTAGTAAAATTCTATCCAAAATCAAGGTTTTCACTAACTAAAAATCTGTCACAAAACTATGCTCTGTGCTTATATAGAGCCCTATTAAATTGGCCGAATCGCAATTTAATAAGGCTGCTAATATTAAAGTGCTTTATTAATAATTTATACTCTTTCCTGTTTCTAGTCTTGTGCAATAAAATTAATGTTTTAAAATAGAATAAATATACTACTTCACTTTTTCTATATTACAAGGAGATTCAACTAAATTAGAAGTAGCATCAATAATCATTATTCATTTTAGGTATATTTTTAAAGGATTTTTACTGCAGGTTGATTTTTTGACATATTATTCCTATGAGTATGTTGGAGGCTATCATTGCTGATTTTGAGTCTGTTATCTTCAGAGATAATTGACTGTAGATATTTGGCGATGCCTTTGTTTTTTTTATAGCTGGGCTGATGACTAAAGTAATACAATCCATTGGATTTTTAAGTTTATATTGAAAACATATTTCTCTTGTATTTTGGAGAATTTGTCCCATTCCTTAATCAGACAACACCTGTTTTGTTGTTAAGCTTAGTACTGTTATTGGAGCAGCTTCTTCAATATTGAGAGGCTGACCTAAGTCTACATATTTTTGCAAGAAATCTTGTTAATGCAATTTATTTTCCAAACAGGTACCCTATGCACAGATATTGAAGTCTTAGGAGAACAATATAGAAAAATAGTACTTATCCACCCTTGTCTTCTGATTATAATAGAATTTTCTTCCAGATCAGTCTTTACTGGGGTTCATGAAGAAAATTATTTTGATAAAAAAGTAACTCTGATATTTTTGTTCTGGTTCTTCTTTCTGTGCTACGATTCCAAAAAACTCTGCTTCAAAAAACAGACAAAAAATATAGTAGAAAAAATGAAGGAAAGCGAATAGAGCCAAACATAGAGCCTGATTCAATTGCAAGCCTGCATCTCGTGGGATCCGGGCCATATGTCTGCGGGCATGCTGTGGGTTCCCATTTGTCTCTAATTCCGGTGCTATTCAATTGTAGAAGCCTGCAAGTTACTGGTCGAAAGCCGATTCCGTAAACCATGCACACGTCAGTAGCAGTTCAGGGGGGGGAATATGATCAATTAAGCAAAATCGTAACCTCTCATTTCAAAACAGCCAATAGAAAATGAGACCGCCATCATTATGGCAGTAAAACATGGAGGTTACAGGTCAATCAATTAGGTTCGGGTGTCCGAAATGCGATCAGACTCACAAACCCTCAAATACTAAATTGAAAAAATGACTGCCAATACTGTTCTAGTCCATATGGGTGGCCTGATATGATTCCCAAGATCGATATAACCCTGAAATAAAACATAAAACATTTTTTTTACTGCCGAATTGCAATCTTGAGACTGTTGTCCAATTAATTCTGTCATTGCTTTCCCCGTTATTTACAGTGCTGTGTTGATTTTTTATTTGCATTTACAGTGCTACGGACAGGAGTTAGACCTCTCTAGCACTCATAGGATTTTCTTCTACATTTGCCGTTTTTGGGTGTGAAAACATTTGCAGGCTTGAGCAATTGAATATAGATTTGCATATTTTAGAGATCGTAACACTTGCAGACTTGAAAGATCACAGGCTTCAGGAGGCTGTAAGTTTCGGGTTTAACCATCGCAAAGTTTTCAACCCCGTAACCACGGACCTCTTTCCACTGCCTGGATCCTGGTGCATTGAGCCACCATAGAGGACATACCGCCCCATTGGAAAATGGGTAGGGGAATTATATTGCCACATGGGAAATGTGGGCAGGTGGGTGTTGGGGTAAATAGCCCCAAAACATAGGGCCATATTTTACCATCATGCTCCATATGGTCTTATGGCATATCTCTCTGCCTTATCCTGTATACTATATGTAATTCCCCATGTGATATTACTGTGTTCTGTTTAAATTGTAACTAAATGATCATAAAACAGTTAAACAAAATAGATCTACAATGGGACATTGTAGACAGACAGGAACCAGTGACTCTATTGTAATTTGTTTTGTCCCATCGTTTGCCAGATAAGCTAATTACATCTCTGATGTGCTAGACAGTTAGAGACGACGTGTTTATTGGAGGTTGGCCTATTGTTCACAGGTGCCAGACAGGATGACAGACTATTAGACCCCATGTGGAGTCAATATCCTGTGTTTGTCTGCCACTCCCTGTCATTATTGTGTTGTATACACCCCCTCTGTATCTATGCCTTAAATATTGTTTGACTTTCCAAAAATAAATCAGTTGACTGATGAGACATATAGAAATGGTATGTTCTCTTATTTGCTCCTGGTGGATGCAATACTGATCATATCTCCACCTTGCAAGTAACTTGTCCTGGTCTCTACCACAGAAAGGTTACTGAGACTCATAGAAGTGTTGATTCCTGATTGATAACCTGTAGTCTACAGCAGGTGGCCCTGGGCAGTAAAAACCCCACCCCGGTCTCTCCCACCATTCTCTCTCTCTCTTTCTCTCTCCCTTGTCTCTCCCCTTCCCCCTTGTCTCTCCCACCCTTCTCTCCCCCCACCCTTGTCGCTCCCTCCCTTTTTTCTCTCCCTTCTCCATTGTCTCCCCCCACTCTTCTCCCTTGTCTCTCCACCCATCCTTCTCTTTGCTCTCTTGTCTCTCCCCTCCCCCTTTGCTCACCCGCATCCTTGTCTTTCCCCTTCTTCCTTCCCTGTCGGATTCACCCCCCTCCATGTGTCAAATAAGCAATTTTGCCTTAGGTTTGATTTAAAAACCTTAGTAGCGAAGGGGATTTGTGATGTGGTAGAGGGTCTAGATCTATCTCTTAGAGGATCTAGAACGGCATTCATATCTCCTCCTATAACCCAAATGTTACCATTTGAAAATTAGATTTGAGATTCTGCAAAAGAAAGTGGACTGGTCTGAATTTGGTGCATAGACATTGAGAAGTGATACTGAACTATCGTTAATAATTCCATGAACTGCAATATATCTGCCTTCAGCGTCTTTTTGAGTGTTAGTGTGCTGAAAATGAAGTCCTTTGTGAAACAAAATCGAGACACCTTTTGTTTTATCTGTAACAGATGCATGAGATGATTGTGAGTATGTTTTTCCCCAGTATTTGGGTATTGAGTTTTTTTAAAGTGAGTTTCCTGTATCATGACAATATCTGCTCCCAGTCTATGGTATTCCTGAAGGGCTATTTAAGCCTTCTGCATTATGTGAAATTATTTTCATGTCCATGACTCACCTGCTGCTGAGATAGAGGAAAGAGACTGAGGATATCAACTAATCAGTCAGGCTTTTTACTAGACTGAAGCAAGATGACCTCTTGGCTGGGACACGAGGAGCAAGAGACTGAGATCTGTTAAGGGCTGATTGCCTGAGAAAAATATGGATATGGAAAAAAAAGACAGAAAGAAGTCAGAGCAGGATAAACCAGACTTAGAAAATGTATGTAACAACGTTGTGATCTAAAATGAGATTCGTAGTTAATAGCTTACTGGTACCTCAGTTTTAGTAATTACGTGAGTGAGTATGGATATATTTCTATGGTACACTATAGAAGAGAAAGAAGGAAGAAAAAATAAAAAATAAAAAGTCGAAATATCAGTAACTTCAATTACTGTATTTAGAGGAGAGCAATAGCTGTCCTCTTAACTTTAATCGGTGAGCCAACTAGTATCCAGTACAATGAATACTGAGAAGTTTCGCCTAAAAATTAAACTATATTTATGTCCTATAGGGGCACTTTTAAAATATTCGGTAACATTATAAGGGACATTGCAAGATAAAACGTATGTGTATACAAGCATATAACTGCAAAAAAAGGAGATACATGATAGGGCGCACTTCAGGATACTTCCTTCAGATCAGCGCCCCAATATGTAGACCAATATGCTGAAGTGAAGTCCCCTAGTATTGATATGTCCATTAAACAAATAATGAGAGGCATATTTAGGTTGTTGTAGTAGCTTGGCTTCTCAGACCTTGACCTCTGTCGCGCGCTTGATTCAGGAGGAGGCCTGAAATCTTCTGGTAGCTGAATGATCAATGAAGAGAGAAGTGTAACTCCTTCTTCAAAAGATCGAATGGTGTACAATTTCCCCTCCTTGGAGATGTTCAGCCAGAAAGGAAAGCCCCAGGTGTATTTCCAACCTCTGGCTAGTACAAGTTCCAGAATGGGTTTTAGCGTCTTCCTCTTGAATTGGGTTGTTGCAGACCAATCTGAGTAGATACTTGGTTGTCAGCGTTCTACTTCAGGGATACCGGTTCTAGCCACTCTCATAAGAAATTCTATCACATTTTAAAGGATTCTTTTGAGCATAATGCTTAGACTTATTGAGAGGTCTTCTATATGATTGATTATGTAACTCCCATATATAGATGTATTGAAATACTTGTAATTATAACCATTATCACTTTCCTGTATTCCTTCTGTTAGGGCAATAGATCTATAGGTTTTATGAATATGGGATGGACCTGCTTCTTTATATGGTTTAGACTACTACAAATATTTTTTTCCAATTGGTGGTGTTCCTTTTCTTATAATCCTCTTTTGTTACTGAGCTATATTAACCATACAGTTTCAGATTAAACTACAGTACCTAGATATGTAAAAATATAGGTTAATATATACTGAATGGTTGGAGGAATCCTAGAGATGTGAAATCTTAGTACATGTGGAAATTTGTCTCTAAAGAGGCCAATATCAGACTAACATTGCAACAATTAAGCAAAACAATTAGTCATAAATGTAAAATACTACACTTGAAAATAGGTAAGAAGGTTAAAAAATAGCCTTTAATGTATTAATTTTATATGCAATTATATTTTATTACATTGATGTAGAATCTACCCTTTTAGTATCCAGTGATCTACTTCCGGAGATGTAGAGAGACTTTGAATGCAGAAAGGACCTTTAGTTTACAAGGTCACACGCTGTCTAGAAGATGCAGGCAAGTAATGAAAGTATCAGCTTGCAGTAAAGAATATTTGCATATAAAAGTGGTAAATTCTAAAGCTGTATTCATTGACCACAGTGGTCCTTTACATATAAGATTTTTATAGGAACATGGACACCCCACTATTTCCAGTTAAGTGCATACAACATCTAATATTATTATTATTTAATCTAATATTATTGTTAAATATTTTAGTTTTCAGAGAGCCTGACATATATTTGCCAATGATGTTTTGCTTTAAGTTTCTTGTTTCTAAAGAATGTTAAATAAGATTAATTTTCATTATAGGAGGATTGTTTAACTATGTATCGGGGGCAAATTTCCTGGGTGAAATTGTGGAATGGTTTGGTTACGCCTTAGCAACATGGTCCATGCCAGGATTTGCATTTGCATTCTTTACGTTGTGTTCCATTGGTCCAAGAGCTTACCATCACCACAGGTAAGCCTTTACTTTAACTGCACCTTTAAACATATTACTTTCATTTTAAAAAGTATAGCTGTGAATTTTTTAAATAAGTAAAATAGATTTGAAATATTCTTTAAAGAACAAACAGCAGTGGTTCTATATCTCTAGCTAAAATTCATCTGGAGCTGATGTACAAACCTCCACCATCATGGAATATTAGAGACATTACATAATATGTTTATCCTTGCATATAGTTGCCTTATATGACGAGACACCCATTTTGGCTGGCATCATTTTAATTAATAATAAAATAATGCAGGTGTACTAAATGAGACAATAATTAAACAAAATAAATATTTTATGCATCTAAATTATAATTACCAACCTCTTGACTGCTTGCTATTGGTCATTTTGTATAAATATTAGCTTTCAAACTTAATGTTGTAAAAATAAAAATACAATTTGTCCAAACCATCTAATTTTGAGATTGTGTTAATATTCTGAAAATATGAGCAGTAAGAATAACTAAATGTGATCAATAATAAACTTTTGACCTACAGCACATTATTCAATAATTATGTTTAAAATAGATAACATATTTATAGAATTTATAGATATTTTAAACATAGTAAATATTATTTACCTTTTTTTTTTCTTGCCACCCACTAATGCCATAGATAATTGTTTTGTTCAACTATATTGTCAAACCACTCCTGATTTCAGGACAAGCCTAATTACCTTAAACTAAAATGCTTTTTAAAGTAAAATATTTAAGTAAATTTCTATAATTAGCTTTTAACTTGAAGACTAGTAAAGCAGAAAAATATGCAATTGAACAATAATAATACAAATAATACAAATGAACTAACTCCCAGAAAAGCCAACATAGAAGTTATGGAGTTACCGGTATATATTGTTTTTAAGCCCACAGCTCATCTAACACAATCATATTCTGCTTGTCTCTTTTCAGATTCTACCTCCAGAAGTTTAAAGATTATCCAAGAGGGAGAAAAGCTCTGATTCCTTTTATCTTCTAAATGCCTGAGTGACTATGAAGATTTTGCTTATATGGCAGCTCTGTGAAAAAGAAAAAGGGCAACTTGGGGTGTTTTTTTTACAGATTTTTTTTACTTGGAATGTAATAGAACATTTTGTACAAAAAAAAATGTTTATGGAGTTTGATTGTGTTTTTAAGTACCATAACACTGTCTTCCATAAGAAACTATTGCTGTGTGACTTCCTCAGCCAATATGTTGTATTTGTGTTTCTTAAATCTAAAACATAAAATTGTTCTTTTATCATTATGTACAATGGTTCCTACCTGGGAAAAGGGGATATAATATTACAGAAGATGGAAAAGCACAATAGTAAGTACAATAAACATTTTGCTATGTCAAGATTACGATACTCCATAAGACAAGACTGCTGTTCCTCTATGAATGCCATTAACTTGAATGGTAGTAACAAAAGTCACTAATGACTTGCTCACCGCCAAGTCAAAGGGTTACTCTATCCTAATTCTCCTGGATCTCCCTGCTGCCTTTGATACAGCTGACCACCCTCTTCTAATCCAAACTCTCTGCTCGCTTGGCATCCGTGACCAGCTCTCTCATGGTTCATATCTTATCTAGAAGATTGAATATTTAGAGTCTCCTTTTCTGGCACCACATCTTCGCCTCACCCTCTGTTTGTTGGCATACCCCAAAGTTCAGTCCTAGGCCCCCTTTTCTTCTCCCTTGGTACCCTAATAAAATATTTTTAATTTCAGTCCCATCTACAGTCAGGTCCATAAATATTGGGACATCGACATAATTCTAATCTTTTTGGCTCTATACACCACCACAATGGATTTGAAATGAAACGAACAAGATGTGCTTTAACTGCAGACTTTCAGCTTTAATTTGAGGGTATTTACATCCAAATCAGGTGAACGGTGTAGGAATTACAACAGTTTGTATATGTGCCTCCCACTTTTTAAGGGACCAAAAGTAATGGGACAATTGGCTGCTCAGCTGTTTCATGGCCAGGTATGTGTTATAGCCAAAAAGTTTAGAATTGTGTCGATGTCCCAATATTTATGGACCTGACTGTATATTCAGATGACACTCAAATCTACCTCTCAGCACAAGAACTATCCCCTCTTCTAGCACAAGTTGTCAACTGTCTCCCTCCTGGATGTCTGCTTATCAACACAAACTTAAAATGATAAAGACTGAGCTGAAATCTTCCCATCCTCTACTAGGGCTTCCACTCCTTAAATATGTTTCACCTTTGGAAATCACATCATCACTCCGACCTCCCAGGCCTGTTGTCTTGGAGTTCTTCTTGACTCTACCCTCTCTTCCATCCCTCACATACAATCAATAACAAAATCGTGTCAGTTTCACCTAAAAAACATCTCCAAAATATGTCACTATCCTCCACAAGACACAACTAAATTTATAATCTATTCTCTCATCATATCCCACCTCGACTACTGCAACTCGCTACTTGCTGGCCTCTCCATCACCTGTGTGTCTCCACTCTAATCCATAATGAATGCCTCCGCTGGACTCATCTACCATACTTAATGCTCAGTGTCTGCAGCTCTTCTATGTCAATCTCTCCACTGGCTTCCCATAGCCTCTAAAAAAAGGATTTTAAATCATGACTCTAACATATAAAGCCCTCAACAACAGTGTACCCCCTTAAATCTCTGCTTTCATCTCAAAATATTCCCTCAACTGACCACTACACTCTGCTAATAACCTTCTTTTTTCCTCCTCTCTTATCACCTCCTCTCACTCCACAACTTTTCTCGTGCTACCCTACTCTATGGAACTCCTTGCCTCACTCCACTAGACCACCGTCCTTCCTGAAAAACTTCAAAAACTGACTAAAACTCATCTGTTTAAAAAAGTGTATCACCTTCGCCTTAATATGCAGCATTATATCACTCACACCAACCATCTACAGTGCAATACACAACCACCTCTACTTGCTTGAGCCTATTACCTTACACACTGCCATCTTGCATCTATCACCCTCCTCTATCACACCCAAACCCTTTGATTGTAAGAATGGTGGGTTTTGAAAAGCCCTATGTATTTTTTATTTTAAGCTCAAAGACAAGGCACTCCATTCTTTTGCATGTCTCTTTGTCTTGTATAACCCCTGTATAGCGATACGAAATATAGAAATTATAACTATCGCTCCATTTGTTGTTGTTTAGTTGCGTCCGACTCTCCGTGACTCTATGGACCACAGCACGCCAGGTGCATCTCTCAGTCACTGCCCTCTGAGATCCATCAAGTTCATGTTCATTGCTTCAGTGATCTCATCTATCCATCTCCGCCTCTATCGTCCCCATTTTCTTGCGCCTTCAATCTTTTCCAGCATCAGAGTATTTTCTATGGAATACTGCCGTCTCATGATATGGCCAAAACATTTGAGCTGCAGCCTCGTAATCATACCTTCTAGTGAACAGTTTGTCTTGCTTTCCTGAAGTATTTGCTTTATTGGATCTTCTTGCAGTCCAAGGGACTCTTAGCAGTCTTCTCCAACACCACAATTCAATGGCGTCAATTCTATGGCGCTCAAACTTATGGTCCAGCTCTCACATCCGTATGTTACTACTGGGAATACCATAGTTCAAACTATGCAGACCTTTGTTGATAGTTTAATATCTTTACTTTTTACTAGCTTGTCCAAGCTTGCCATAGCTTTCCTCCCCAGAAGCAAACGTCTTTTAATTTCATGACTACAGTCACGATCTGCAGAGATCTTGGATCCAAGTAAAATAAAACCTGTCACTGCCTCTACTTCTTCTTGCCAGGAAGTGAGATTGCCGTTTGGCATGATCGAATTGTTTTTAACGTTGAGCAGCAGGCCAACTTTTGCTCTCTTCTTTTACCCTCATCAATAAGTCCTTTAGTTCCTCCTCACTTTCAGCCATCAGAATAGTATCATCGGCGTATGTGAGGTTGTTGATATTCCTTCCAGCAATATTGATTCCGGCTTTGGCTTCATCCTGTCCAGCCTTACGCATGATGTATTCTGCATATAAGTTGAATAAGGTGACAATATACAACCTTGTCGCACTACTTTTCCGTACTTGAACCATTCTGTTGTCCCATGTTCGTTCCTGACTGTGGCTTCTTGGTCAACATACAGATTCTTTAGGAGGAGGATGAGATGATCTGGTTCTCCCATCTCATTAAGGACATGCCACATTTTGTTGTGATCCACACAGCCAAAGGCTTTAGAATAGTCTATGAAGTAGAAATAAATGTTTTTTGGAACTTTCTTGCTTTCTCTATTATCCAGCGGTAATTGACAATTTGATCTCTTGAGCCTGTTCTTCCTCTGCGGAACCCGGCTTGCACATCTGGTAGTTCCTGGTCCATATATTGTTGGAGTCGAGCTTGTAGAATCTTAAGCATTACCTTGCTGGCATGTGAAATGAGTGCAATTGTTCGATAATTGGAGCACTCTATGGAACTGCCTTTTTTGGGGATTGGGATGTAGACTGACCTTTTCCAGTCTATTGGCCATTGTTGAGTTTTCCAAATGTGTTGGCATAAGGCAAGTAACACTTTCTTTCACAGCATTATCCTGTAGGGTTTTGAATAGTTCAATTGGGATTCCATCATCTCCAAAAGTCTTATTATCAGCAAGACATCCTAGGGCCCATCTCACATTGCTCTCCAAGATGTCTGGCTCCAGCTCATTGGACACATTATTGAGGTCATCACTGCTGTTAAGATCCTTTCTGTATGAATCTTCAGTGTATTCCTGCCACCTCTTCTTTATCTGATCTACTTCTGTTAGGTGCCTACCATTTTTGTCTTTTTTCACGCCCACTTTGGCATGAAAGGTGCCTTTTAGGTTCCCAATTTTCTTGAAGAGATCTCTTGATTTGTCTTCTTCAATCTCTTTACATCGTTCATTGTAGAATGTCTCCTTGTCTCTTCTTGCTATCCTCTGGAATTCTGCATTCAGTTGGACTAATCTTTTCCTATCTCCACTACCTTTCGATTTTCTTCTTTCCTGGGGTACTTTCAAAGCCTCATCAGATAGCCAGGTTGACTTCTTAATTTTCTTTCTTTTAGGGATATTCTTTGTTGCTGTTTCCTGGATAATGTTGCAAACTTCAGTCCAAAGTTCTTTAGGCATTATATATATTCCATGTCTAGTCCCTTAAATCTATTCTTTACTTCCATTGCATATTCACAAGGGGTATTATTTATTTTGTATCTACTTGGTCTGATGGTTTTCCCTCATTTTGATTTTCAACTTTGCAATAAGAAGCTTATGGTCTTAGCCACAGTCAGCTCCAGGTCTTGTCTTTTCTGACTGTATAGAGCTCCTCCATCCACTACAAAGTATATAGTCAATCTGATGTCCATGTGTAGAGTTGTCTCAGAGGCTGTTGGAAGAGGGTGTTTGCTACAACCAGAGAATTATCTTGACAAAATTCTACTAATCTATGACCTGCTTCATTTTGTACTCCAAGGCCAAAAAAGTTATTCCAGGTGTCTTTTGGTTCCCTACTTTAGCATTCCAATCTCCTATGATTATAGTAATATCTTTTCTTAGTATTATATCTATGATGTGTTGAATGTCTTCGTAGAACTGGACAACTTCAGGCTCTTCAGCTTCCGTGGATGGAGCATAGACTTGGATCACTGTGATATTAAATGGTTATTTATTGGTTTGTAACCGAGCACTGCTTTGGCCACTCTTTGATTGACTAGGATGGCCACTCCATTTCTTCTGTGGGATTCTTGATCACAGTAGAACATACAGTCCATCCCATTCCAGTCCATTTAAGTTCACCTATTCCCAGGATATTAATATTTAACCTTGTCATTTCATTCTTGACCACATCTAGTTTGCCTTGGTTCATAGCAAGGTGAATTGGTCTTTACAGCAGCGGACTTTCCTTTCCCCTTCAGACACACTGCCAGCTGGGTGTCTTTTCGGCTTTGGTCCAACCACTTAATTAGTTCTGGCTTACCCTCTGATCAGTAATGTGGTAGGCACCTGCTGGCCTGAGGGGCTCATCTTCTGGTACCATGGTTGGCCCTGTCCATAACGTTTTCTTAGTCCAATAGCTCTACACTTCATGACAGACTTGCAGCGACTTGGGGAAGCATTAGACCAGGCCTCTCCGGCTTCCCAGACCAGCAGCTGAATTTTCAGGACCAGATAGATGAACAGTGAGGTTACTTTCCCAGCTCATGAAAGTGACAAGCCTGTAATCCTTTATGTTTACCATCAATTGCATATCCGAGAGGCAACACCAGCCAAGTGAAAAGCTCACAGAAGTAGGATAGAATGAATAATCATGCACCTGTTTCCTATTAATGGGTAACAGAAACAAAGAATGATCCATGGAAACCCCCACTCTCTCACATATTCAGTAACTGCTGCACATCCTGGTTCCTGCTAGCAAGGTAATTTCTAAAATCTCTCTGTGACCGTTTATTGCAATACAAGGAATAAATAAAGACACCTATCACTACACCAAGTAAAAAAAAAAGAAATGTGTCTTGTCCTCTTATATTAGTATACTTTTGGCTAGATTACATTATTATTATGACTCCCATATCAAATCTTGCAAGTCAAAAGTACACCTCAACACTAACATAATCTAAACACTAACATAGATATTTTATCTTGGCCATTTCAAACCCTTCCATGTAAACATGAGTGTATTTAGTTTTTATGCTGCTCAATGTCATTTAGAATTGTGCTCATCCAACAGCCGCTTGGCGGCTAATCCTTTGACCTTTTCTTTTTTTTTTTTTTTATTGTTTTTACAAAGTATAACAATGCATCATTCAGTGGTTCTGAACATCATAAATCAGATTAATAATAGATTGCATTGAGATAATATAAACAAAAAAAGGAACGAAACATTAACATGACATCACATCTAAAAAGCATTCAGTCTACATGCATACATATTCATTTGTTACACCCCAAATTCTGAAAATCAAGTTGACAAAAATGATTAAAAGAAAAATCAGAGAAAAAAAGGAAAAAAGTAATTAAAAAAGAAACCGAACCGGAAACCGCAAAATTTCCATTAGGCAAGAAAAAGGGAGAGAGAAAAAAGGGAAGAAAAAAAAGAAGAGAGAAAAAGAAAAAAACGAAGAAGAAAAAAAAAAAAAAAAAAGGAAAACAAGAATCACTCACTATAAAGAAGTTTTAGCAGCACCATCGTGGACAGAATCCCAAATTTTCCACTTCAAGATGTTATTGCGAGAAATGCTGGTACCTTCAAAGTTAGCTTGTAAGTCTCTTTGACCTTTTCTTATCACAAATCATAAGTTTTTATGTGTGTGTATATATATATATATATATATATATATATATATATATATATATATATATATATATATATAGTATCACATAAAGTATCATAATACACATCGGCTGCTGATCCCTAAAAATGTGCTGCCTAGGCAGTAACCAACCCCTGAGTGTAAAACCTAAGAAGTGATCTCTACATGTGATATGTTCACTGATCTACATTTGTTTTTAGCTAAAATGCCACTATTTGGCTCCCCCAAAAATTCCTAAATGTTCTCATAAAGCTCTAAAAAAATATTAAAACTAGCTAAGAAGTAATATAATTGAAATACAAATTCCCTATTTTAAGAATTAAAATGTAACTTTTATTCGAGTAGAAGTAATAAAAATAGGGGAAATAGAGCAAATTAAAAAAAATACACATGGGATGCCAATCCACTCCTAAAGAATATACAAGCATATTAAGTTGTGAATTCAACAAAATGATCAATGTGACATAACATTCTTAATAGGGCATGAATGTGTAAAAAGTGCCTAAAAAACAAATAGTGTACACTGTGTTATGATGCACAATGGGCAAGATATTTGTTAGCCTGTAGCATTCTTATTCTAGTGCCATTACTAGTTAAAAATAAAGTACTGCAAAAATAGCAGCTGATTGCACAATTTCTGTTAGATTGTAGCGTTGTCATTGCAGTACCATTCCTAGCTACAAAAGTGACTCAATGCAAAAAAATGCTAATTGCACTTGCTTCCACTGAGTAACAATGTACAAGACAGATATAACTTTCAAGCCATAAATAATATTACTAGTTATAACAGTGTTGCACACTAATAATATAATTATATCACAAATATCAAATTTAAAGTAATAAACTTTGGCCGTTACCTAGAATTTACACCCATGTGATTGAATAAAAGGAAAATGATAATGAAGCAGGGTTTTTTCTGAATGGAATAGTAAACATTTGATAACAGAGTTATGCTCAGATGACATTGCTTCATTGAAGGGCTAATAAGAGCAGTTTCCACTTTGCTTGCCCAGATAACAAGAGGAGCACTGATTGAATTGTAAAAAGTTCTGTCACATTCAGACTTGCACTAGATCATATACTGGTATTGATGATATACTGTATGTACTACAGTGATAAATCGACATGCATAGATCGATATAAACATTGATCTAGTAGGATACTGATCCCTAGTTTGGGATTGGCAAATAATATGTGAAATGGTTGAATCATATCAAACTGTGTAAAATCAATGCATATGTTATTTTGCAATTAATATAGTGTTAAACAAGTACCAGCCGTAATTACAAATTAACAGCCAGAATATGACATACTTGTATATGTGAGCCCAAATATTTTACATAAAAGTTAACATCTTGTTTGCAGTACATTATATTATGATAATAGAGCATGTATTACATTGATCGGTATGAAGATTATGAACAATAATGCGATAACAAGGACTTTATATCTCAGCCCAGATAAGTGTTTAAAGACCCAAAGAACAAATGTAACCGCACATTAATATGGTGAAAACACACAGTTAAAATAATGTAAACCAGAATGTATGGTAAAACAGGTAATATTTACAGGTAAATAATTTAGAGGTGAACTCTTTATTCTGATGATGGCCATAGAGTAGAAATATAATCCAGATACAATTTGGATAGCTGATGAAAAGTTTCAGGAAGATCAAGCCATTGATACCTCTGCTTCATTTACTGAGTTGAGTTTATGTAGCTGAAGATTGGTTTTCCAGACACACTGGAGTCCAAGTCTGCATTTAATTAAATAATGTACAGCTGTCACTTTGTAATTTATGTGGGAATTAAAGCTTTTATCAGATATTATCTAGAGTTCTGGGAATCAATACATTTTTATTGGCCATATGTATGCATGCCTTAAACCCTTTGCAGGATCTAGAGCCTGCTATTGCTACATTTTTCCTATCCTTGTCGTAGATGCACAGTATAATGGATATACACTATCTTTTCTTTAAGACAAGGGGCTCTCCAGTAGGTGATCATGGGATATTCTGTCAGTACCTCCTTGAGATCCAATGTTTTTCAAAAAAAGTATTAATATGGCAACTTTGAGCATTAAAAGTCCCATTCTTCCTCCCCCCTTAGCAAACACAAACAGATCAATAAGCGTATGTTTGTTATCAGGCCCTTGCCTGATACTTATAAAGCCAGTTTGATCTAAATCAATTAAACTCTTTAATAAAGTGTTAATTATTTCGGAAAGTATTTTTGCATAAATCTTTATATCAGAGTTTAATAAAGATATTGGCTGATAGTCTGCTTAAATAGTTGGATCTTTGCCTTCCTTAGGGATGGTTACTATAGCTGCTTCAAGCGTTTCAGCAGGGGCCAAACCCTTAACTCTTAGTTCGTTAAAGGAGTTATTTTTCATCCATTAACTTATTATTAAACAGTTCAATTACATCCATATTGAGACAACTCTTGTTATCTCGCTGATATAGCGTTAACAAATGTATCTGTCTTACAACATTCATTTTTGTTTTTTCTGGATAAAACATAACATTTATAACATTTTTAAAGGTACATAATTGTTAAGTCACAACAGTGCTCTCATTATCAACAATAAAGATTTTACATACATGGTATTGACGTTGTCTTGATTTGAGCATATGGGAGAACCTATTTCATCAACAATTATAACTAAAACAAAAACTAAAAAAAAAAAAAAGAAACCTCACACCAATGCTATGTTGGTCACTTCCTGTATTTATAAAGCAATTTTTATTTAACTTGCCTGCCCGCAGTCCACTCCCCCGAGCAAATCCGCAGCCATGGGCAGTTCCCGTCTTGGCCTCCACCCTTCTTTTCACCGATTGATCTGAGTTCTTCGGGTATATGTATAGCCTATATTTGTATGCCTCCCTATATTCTATCCAGGGCCACTAGACCTCCAGATACCTGGGTATTGAGTCTTCAAGAGAATGTGTCATTTTTTCAGTATTCAACCTTATTTATGACCTTTTGAAAGTCTAGTTCTTTTTGTTTCCAATTTCTTGCAATGTCATTTTTTGCCGCTAGAAACTAAATTTGTTTAGAGAGTATGGGATTGCATCTATAGGGATCCCTAATAAGCAGGATGCAAGTTCTGCTTTGTTTTAAGTATTAAACAAAGTTGTGGCTAATTAAGATAGTGTTCTCCAGATTAACTTAATTTTGGGGCACTCCCACCAAATGTGAAAGAAGGAGCCTATCGAGCTGCACCCCTTAAAACTATTTGGACTGGCTGTATGTTTCCATTTAGCTTTTCCATTTAGTTAAAGGAGTTTTTAAGGTGTCTAGTTATAACTTTTGAGCTGATTTATCTCTTGATGCCAAAAAGGTGTTTGCCTATCTTAATTGGGACTTTATAGAGGTGGCAAAAAACGAGTATGGATTTGGCAGGTTTGGCTCCAGCACTATTATGCACTCTATTCTAATGTTTTAGCCCATGTTGTGGGAGATGGTTTTAGGTCAGACAAGGGTTGTCCCCTGTCTCCATTGATTTTTACATTAGCTATTGAACCCCTAGCTGAAATGATAAGAAATGATACAGAGATTTGCGGTTTACACAAACGTAGATGATTTTCACTCACCATACCTGAAGGTGCTAAATCTACAGTGCTAAATATAAAGAGGGTAACAGATTATAAAACAGATGAAATACTAATACTCTCTTCAAATCCACTTGATGGATGGCAATATTATCCATGAACAACGGGGTCGATGTTCAATAATGATATCAGTCCAAAAACCTACACTCAGTGTGCCCAAACGTAGGGCTAATATCCCCCACAGTCTTTGACAACACACTAGTGCAGACAGGTTAATGCCTATATCCACCAACAATCAAGCAGTATATATGGATAATGTTCATAAATAAAAATAAAAAGTTATTGCTACTGTATAAAATAAATACACTAATGGAATAGATACAATAACTATTACTAGATAATGGATACCAGACATGTTTCAGCTGTATACCGGCCTTTCTCAATGGTAATGTATATATTGGTACCTACTGGAGTGTGTCTTTATATGTCTTCTCCATGGATATTACCTCCTCTATTACTGGTCCACTCCCAACGGTTTAGACCGGAAGTTGTGTAAAGGGTTCAGTGTGCTCGTTGCCTGGCAACATGACATCACTTCCGATTTAAATTTGCGGTTTACAGGTTAAAAATGTTATAAATAAAATTACGTTATTTGCAGATGACGTGGCTGTTACACTGGCCTTGAAATCTATTAAACATTTACAAAAGGTTATTGAACTATATAGTAGAGTCTCATATTATAAACTAAACGCCTTGAAAGCAGAAGTCCTATGGATTAATATTGACAACAATGAGAAAATTAAACTAAGAGAGGAATTTCCCTTCAACTGGGATGAGAATGATATAGCACATTTGGGTATATAATTTTCTCCTACTCTGAAAGAACTGGTAAAAATTTTTTTAGATAAGTTATGGATTCATATAAAAAACATGTTGTTTAAATGGGGAAAATTTAACTTCTCATAGACAGGAAGAATAGCTGTGATAAAAATGTTTATTTTACCTAAAATTACATATATCTTAAGATGTATCCCTTTATGAATATCTAAGAATTTACTGGGGAGATTAAAACATTTGATAGATCTCTTTATTAATCAAGGAAAGAAAAAATGGGTACAGTGCCTTGCAAAAGTATTCACCCCCTTGGATTTTTTTGTGTTTTGTTGCCTCACAACCTGGAATTAACATGGATTGTTTGAGGATTTGCATAATTTAATTTACAGAACATGCCCACAACTTTGACATTTTTTTTTTTATTGTGAACCAAAAAACAAATAGGACAAAATAACAGAAAAAGTCAATGTGCATAACTATTCACCCCCCTAAAGTCAGTACTTTGTAGAGCCACCTTTTTGCTTTTGGATAAGTCTCTATGAGCTTGCCACATTTTACCACTTGGATTTTCGCCCATTCCTCCTTGCAAAACTGCTCCAGCTCCTTCAAGTTGGACGGTTTGCGCTTGTGAACAGCAAACTTTAAGTCTGACCACAGATTTTCAAATGGATTGAGGTCTGGGCTTTGACTAGGCCATTCCAACACATTTACATGTTTCCCCTTAAACCACTTAAGTGTTGCTTTAGCAGTGTGTTTGGGGTCATTGTCCTGCTGAAGGTGAACCTCCGTCCTAGCCTCAAATCACGCACAGAGTGGTACAGGTTTTGCTCAAGAATATCCCTGTATTTAGCACCATCCATCTTTCCCTCAACTCTCACCAGTTTCCCAGTCCCGGCTGCTGAAAAACATAGCCACAGCATGATGCTGCCACCACCATGTTTCACTGTGGGGATGGTGTTCTTTGGGTGATGTGATGGGTTTGCTCCAGACATAGCATTTTCTTTGATGACCGAAAAGTTCAATTTTAGTCTCATCAGACCAGAGCACCTTCCTCCATACATTTTGGGAGTCTCCCACATGCCTTTTTCGCAAACTCAAAACGCGACATTTCGTTTTTAGATGAAAGTAATGTCTTTCTTCTGGCCCAACTCTATGGAGCGTACAGCTTATTGTCGTCTTATGTACAGATACTCCAGTCTCTGCTGTGGAACTCTGCAGCTCCTCCAGGGTTACCTTAGGTCTCTGTGCTGCCTCTCTGATTAATGCCCTCCTTGCCCGGTCCGTGAGTTTTGGTAGGCAGCCATCTCTTAGCAGGTTTGCTGTTGTGCCATGTTCTTTCCATTTGGTTATGATAGATTTGATGGTGCTCCTGGGGATCATCAAAGATTTGGATATTTTTTATAACCTAACGCTGACTTGTACTTCTCACCAACATTGTCCCTTACTTGTTTGGAGAGTTCCTTGGTCTTCAATGGCAGTGTTTGGTTAGTGGTGCCTCTTGCTTAGGTGTTGCAGCCTATGGGGCCTTTCAAAAAAGGTGTGTATATGTAATGTCAGATCATGTGACACTTAGACTGCACACAGGTGGAGATCATTTCACTAATTATGTGACTTCTGAAGGCAATTGGTTGCACCAGAGCTTTTTATGGGCTTCATAACAAAAGGGGGTGAATACATACGCACATGCCAATTTTCTGTTTTCTATTTCTAAAAAATAGTTTTATGTATATATTTTTCTCATTTCACTTCACCAACTTAGACTATTGTGTTCTGATCCATCACATAAAATTCAGATTAATAAAACATTGAACTTAAGGCTGTAATGTAACAAAATAGGTAAAAAGTCAAGGGGGCGAATACTTTTGCAAGGCACTGTAATTGTAATGCCTTCCATTGCTTTCCCCGTGTTTTAAAGTGCATTGGTGTGTTTTCATTGTGATTTGCAGTGTTCCTAACTAGTCTGTAAACCCTTTGTTGGTCCTATTTGGAACCTATAAGCTTTGGCCCGACATTTGGCGTTTGCGGGCTTGAGTGCGGGTGGGGTGTTGAGCGATTTTTTAAATTGAATCTAAATTTGCGATTTTTGCACTCAGAAGTCTTGCGGGCGCGAAAGATCAAAGGCTTCTGGAGGTTTTAAGCTACGGGTTTAACCATTGCAAGGTTTTCAAGGCCGTAATCGCTTCGGAGCACGCAAAAAAAATGCCAATTGAATAGCAAAATTAACTTGCGGCCTCAATTATGGTCTACAGTAACATGCAATAGTTCAATTGAATCGGGCTCTAAGTTAGTGTTCATATATCAAGGTATTGTAGGCGCACATTAAGCCACACGAAAAAGGCAGGAGCAGAAAGAAAGAGAGACAAATAAAAACAGAAACAGAGAGACAGACATGAACACAGAGACATACAGTGACAGCAAGACAGACCAATGGGGAGAAATAGTCAGAAAGGGATGAATAGCAGGCATATAGAAAAACCCTGGCTGATCTGGCCATGGTAGACTCTGCTGCCTTCCTTTATATTTCTGTACATGAGACCCTCATATTTACTGTGGCATAGTACAGATGAGGATGTAGGGATGGGAATTATCACATGAATTGAAAGAATTTTAAAGTAGGAATGACAGAATACAAACTAATTAAGCAATAATGAGGTGATTACTGTAGCAACACTTTACAGCATGTCCAGATTGTCATCCCGTCACTGTTTGAAATATGTATGAATACGACATGTACAGGCATTTGTTTAAATGGGACATGCAGAGATTATATGTAAACATTTTAAACATTTAACCGTAGGTGGAGGGAAGATGGTTTAAACTTGTTCACTCTGCTCGCATGTGGGAGTAATCTACCTGCCTGGATCCCTCACATAATTAATCCTGGGAGACTTTAACATCTCTATAGACAACCCTGAAACTCAACCTGCCTTCAAGCTACACTTTTGGCTAATCAAAATGGACTTCTTCTCCACAACATTGCTGCTTCACAATATAACCGTGCAATATTCTGCACTTGCCAAAATAGCTCCCATCACATTGCACCATCCCAAACGTGTTCAGTTACAACAATGGCAATCAAAAGAAACAGGTTACTGGCACAGCTGAAAGCCACTGGAGGAATTCACATATTTATACAGATTTCTTCCACTACAAATGTATTCTACGATCTACCAAATGCTGCCGTTCAACTTTCAAAAAAATACATATTTTTAGGTCCTCATATACACCACTTTCTCAGCTCAAGACATTGCAGAACAGTTACAAAAATAAAATGTATTCAATAAGACAAGATATCACTCTTTATCACATGGCACGCTCTCCACTTTTGATAGCCTGCAGTTCAAGGCCTCACTCATCCTCTTCACACTAGCCAAAGGATGAGGCGGCCTCAGACCTTTCATCTAACATGTCCACTTGATTCTAGTCCCTCACAACTCATTCCCTTTCTTCTACATTATCTCTATTTCCAAACCATTTCTTTAACCTCTCCCTCACATCTGACACTTGTCTCTCTTCCTTTAGTCACTTATTACACCAATCTTAAGGAACCCCTCTTGTGATCCATCTATGCTGTGTGACTATAGCCCTATATACATGCTTCCCTTTGCCTCCACACTGCTAGAAAGACTATTTTATAACCGTCTAATCTATTTTCTGTCAATACTTGACCTTTTGGTTTAAATGTCAGTGTACCGAGACACCTTACTAACGTAGCTAATGATCGCCTGTTGGCTATTACGTCACTGAAAAATGGAGGTTGGATTTCAAAGCCTTACGGGTTTCAATTACATGTTTCGATCAGACCCGCATTCCAGATATAATGCAAAATTAATTGATCAGTAAATATGATATTCTAGTCCATGCACATTCCATTATATCTAAGACTCTATTTTGGAATTAGGTAGCAACAAACTAAAGAAACAAACGTTATTAATAAAAAAACAATAGTGAGGTTAAAAATATATATATATATATAAGGTATTTACAAATCTAACATTTTCCTGTTCTCATTTCCCTCTTAAATCTATAAAAAGTCAATATTCTTTATATCCCTTCATAATCATAATAAAGAATTAGTTAGGTCAATAACAGTAGTACTTTACCATTTAAAAGGAGGACCTACCTTGAACTTTGCTTTTTTAGCCATCTTTATAAAGATTCCTTATAGTGATTAAGTGGGATTAGGCTTCAACGTAGATAGAGGAGTTTTAACTCAGTATTGGCATAGTATTACATTGTAAGAGTTAATCTTTATATCCTCTCACTTTTTAGTATATCATTAAGAGTGTTTATCAGTTTTTCCACCACAATGGTATAAAATTTGTGTCTGTGTGAATATGTATTAGCCCTTTTCATTAGTGTAATAAGAAAATAAAAGTGGCAATTTGGATGTTATGCCACCAATCTGGTGTAAGTTTTGACCAGGATATTTTGTGTTAGATAAATGGTTTATTATTTATTTACACTTATTTCTGTAAGTAATTTCCACTTCTTAATGTTCAGATTTAAGTTTTAGATATATCTATATAATAATACACAAGGTATATACATGGCCCTTTAATATGAACGTTATGGATTTCCATGACCATTTCCTGTTTGATTTCAGAAGAGCCACAAACTCTATTCCAAAAATCTTGCGATATGCGCGAGTACTTCAATCGAAGTGATGTCACCGCGTTGACAATGGGTAAACCCAGAAGAATAATAAACTTGATTCTAAAAATCTCACGATATACGAGAATATGTTGTGCGCGTTGACGTCACTGCGTTGACGTTAGCGTTGTGACATCATCGCGCATACGCTCACGGGCGTTTAAAAAGCCCGCCATTTTGGTCATAATGTGTCCCCTGATGAATCCGTTCTGTTACGGGGAAACGCGCGTCGGGCAGTGGTTACAGGCAGATGGGGAAAGCTCTTCCCCTAATATACATGTATAATTTTGTTTTAGATAAATGGAATAACTGATTTAATGTGGAATTCGAAAAAACCTGATATACTTTATCCATATATAGTGGAATTGAGAGCAGTACTCATATTCCTGCTTTTCAAAACTTGTTCTTCAATTTATTTTCTCGGAATCTCTGATGTCCTGAATCCTATGGAAAAATAGGCTTCACAATTTGACAATAAAACATCAATAAATGTATGATAAGTACGGTAATAACAGAGATCTATTCATTAAACAAACATAAGCAACATCAGTCAGTTATCAGTTTTATCAACCAGACTGGTGCTGTCTCAATATATCATTATATGTATGTATATATATATATATATATATATATATATATATATATATATATCTTTTAGGGGTCATGTATAGTAGCTTTTATAACCATCTAACCTATTTTCTGTCAATACTTGACCTTCTGGTTTAAATGTCACTGTACCGAGACACCTTACTAACGTAGCTAATGATCGCCTGTTGGCTAGACCAAAAGGGCACTATTCTCTACTTATGCTCCAATACCTCTCTTCTGGCTTTGACACAGCTGACCACTCACTTCTTCTCCAGACTCCCAGCTCCATTGACCTCTGTGACACTGCACTCTCCTGGTTCCAATCTTTTCTATCCAAACGCTACTTTAGTGTTACATATTTGGGTTCCACTTCATCACCATTGCCACTCAAGGTTGGGATACCTCAAGGCTCTGATATGGGTCCCTTGTTTTCTCAATCTACAGACATCACCCTTACAACAGCTCCATCACACAAACATCACAAGTCCACTGCTTTGTGATTACTTTGGATTCAGCACTCTTTCTCTACCCACATCCAGACAATTACCAAAACATGCAATTGTGTCTGCGAAACATCTCTGAAATCTGTTTCTTACAAAAGAAACAATGGGATAATTTCTCATATTGACTACTGCAACTCACTCCTAAACTTCCCCTTACTAGAGTAATAATGAGTTTATTAATGTAGCAGTACAAGACAGAATGTCCAAATTAAAGTCCTTCATCACTTGGAATGTGTATGGGTAAGACATACATAGGCATTTGTTTAAATGGGGCATGTACAGATTACATATAGGCAACATTTTCAAGATTTAACAGTAGGTGGAGGAAAAATGGTTTAAACATGTTTACTCTGCTAGCAGTTTGTCAAATTGTTCTAAGATATGTGTTGATATTGTTTAAGCATCAATGAAGGTTTTTTAAACCCAGTCTAGCTTCTAACTGAAACGTCACCAGGATTGCAGTTTGATACCTCACTGCTTACATCACAATATGACCAGCGTACATCACAATGCCTATTCTGTATAAATAGAACCATCCATAAAGCTTCTGCTCATTGAACTTTAGCCTCTTCCAGTGATGAATGCCCAGACATAGCTGTGGGTGCAGCCACAAGGAGGAGGTGTTTGTCTAAAATCAAGACTGGCTCCTTCAAGTGCGAGCCTCACTGACTACATCTATCACCTGCTAATGGAGATGAACAAGATGGGGGAGGCTGCACTCAGTGACCCTATAACTGACCTGTGATCAATAAAACAGTATGGCTATGGGAAGACTATCTGGGCTAGTCTACATATATACAAGTAAGCACTGCAACTCACACTGGTATATCTGTGTATGAGTACTTGGGGAATATCAAAGTCACATTGCTGCCCAAGAGCACACCAGGAAGTGATATCCAAGGACTTCTGTGTGGTCCATTCACAGTCAGCCAAGCTGTAATTACTCACTCGGATAGAATATTGTTATACAGGCTGAAAATAAAACATTTCTCCATATATATGTACACCATACAGTATTGACTAATTTTATATGTGTAAATTAATTATGGGTTCTAATGTATGTATTTCACATTATTTCAGTGAAAATATGCTTTGTTTTAGCTTAGTGCTAAAACATGAACATACTGTTTAGCCTTAACTCCTGGCAGTCTAGGCTGCATCCCCTTAAATGATCACTGTACTCCATTGCTTTCCCCATGTTTTAAAGTGCATTGGTGTATTTTCATTGTGATTTGCAGTGTTCCTAACTAGTCTGTAAACCCTTTGTGGGTCCTATTTGGAACCTATAAGCTTTGGCCCGATATTTGGCGTTTGCGGGCTTGAGTGCGGGTGCTGTGTTGAGCGATTTTGGAATTGAATACAAATTTGCGATTTTAGCGCTCAGAAGTCTTGCGGCCGCAAAAGATCAAAGGCTTTGGGAGGTTGTAAGTTCCGGGTTTAACCATTGCAAGGTTTTCAAGGCCGTAATCCGTTCGGAGCCCGCAAAAAAATGCCAATTGAATAGCAAAATTAACTTGCAGTCTCAATTATGGTCTACAGTAACATGCAATAGTTCAATTGAATCTGGCTCTAAGTTAGTGTTCAGATATCAAGGTATTGTAGGGGCACATAAAGCCACACAAAAAAGGCAGGAGCAGAAAGAAAGAGAGACAAATAAAAACAGAAACAGAGAGACAGACATGAACACAGAGACATACAGTGACAGCAAGACAGACCAATGGGGAGAAATACTCAGAAAGGGATGAATAGCAGGCACATAGAAAAACCCTGGCTGATCTGGCCATGGTAGATTCTGATGCCTTCCTTTGTATTTCTGTACATGAGACCCTCATATTTACTGTGGCATAGTACAGATGAGGATGTAGGGATGGGAATTATCACATGAATTGAAAGAATTTTAAAGTAGGAATGACAGAAAACAAACTAATTAAACAATAATGAGGTGATTAATGTAGCAACACTTTACAGCGTGTCCATATTGACATCCCCTCATTGTTTGAAATGTGTATAAATACGACATGTACAGACATTTGTTTAAATGGGGCATGCAGAGAATATATGTAGGAAACATTTTAAAGATTGAACAGTAGGTGGAGGGAAGATGGTTTAAACTTGTTCACTCTGCTAGCTTGTGGGAGTAATCTACCTGCCTGGATCCCTCACATAATTAATCCTGGGAGACTTTAACATCTCTATAGACAGCCCTGAAACTCAACCTGCCTACAAGCTACACTCAATTACATCCTTGTTTGGCTAATCAAAATGGACTTCTTCTCCACAACATTGCTGCTTCACAATATAACCATGCAATATTCACTGCACTTGCCAAAATAGCTCCCATCACATTGCACCATCCAAAATGTGTTCAGTTACAACAATGGCAATCAAAAGAAACAGGTTGAGGGGGCGGAGCTAGCGTCTGGACGGCACGGACGTGCTTGTGGTGAGCTCTGTGCAATACCTGGAAAAAAGGGGCCCAAACTCGGCTCCAACAGCAGGGGGGACCCTAACAACATCGGGGAGAAAGCTGAGAGGCAGGGGAGGCGATCCCGATACCCCACGGGACCCCGCATCGAGGTTGGAGCAGCCTGCGTGACCAGCCACCGACCCAGCAGGTAGAATCGTGCAACCCTAGCAGGGGAGCGCCTCTGCATAAAAAGCAGCCCTAGACTGGGAGAGGGAGCCCAGGAGAGGAGAGGAGAGCAGTCCCAGTCGGAGGGGGCCCTACCAGTAGGCAGCAAGGAGGTGAGAGAGGGGAGAGAGAGAGAAGTAGGGCCTGCAGGGAAGCCGGCAGCCATCTTGGGAGGAGGAGGAGGTGGCAGACGGCCTCCACGGGAGGCCAGGACATACAACCAGGTGCCCAGGAGACCACTGAGGACCCTGGGGAGACATCCGGGGACAGCTGGCTCCGACCGGAGGGGCACAGGGGTTACACAGAGGTGGACAGAGCCCCCAGAAGAAGCAGAAAAATCCAGCGAACGGCGGCCATTTTGGGTGTCCCCACATGTGGACAAGAAGGTACCTTTCACTACAAAGAGGGTATAACGTCAAGCTAAGGCCCAACTAACTTGCTTATGCTCCCATTCTGGACACTTCTCTAATATAGCCTATCTAGCCTTTGCTTTTCAACACCTGTCTTCTAACAGATAACCTTTCAGGGGCTTGGGACACCAGTGTACACAAATTCCTGAGGGAGAAGGTATCCCTGCTTCCCCTACAACTGAGACTGTTTCAATGAACAATTCTCCTATTCTACCTCTAATAAATGCAAATAAGCAGCTCCTTACCGGGCAAAACTCTGTATACCACCAGGACAAGAATGATCTGCCTCTCTATAGGCAAATATAAAGACAAGGTTAAACAGCCTGCACTTCTGCATTTTTGCATCTCTACCCCCACCCGGTGGACCTGTGGTGTACTACAGAAATAAACTGGTAGCACATAAACAATATACTGCTAGAAGCAGCACTGTCAACCATCACAGAGGGGGCTACAAACTGACCCAGTCAATTGACCCAGTGCAATATCTGCAAGAGAGCATTTTTGCCTACACAGGCAGGCACAGGGTTGACGGGTCTCCAGAATTCTTGACTAAGGGCTAAACCCTCAACATGGCCTAAGAGCAAAATCGGGAACAGACCTGGCAACACCGCCAGCAGAGGTCGCTACTACACCCACATAGCCTAACATATGACGCTATGCGACTCACTGTAGCCCTTAACAGAGTTGTAAACGCAGCCTTGCACTACATACCGAATGGGGGCCGAACCTCTGGCGGATTATCAGCGGCTTCCTTCATCTGAACACCTCAAGATGCCGAAACCCAAACGCTCATCCTCAGCTAAGGGTATACGGGAGCAGTTCCCACCAAAGGCTGCCCAGCACATGTCTCCTGGTGACTCTATTTCAGAACACTCAGAATGCTCCGATCAGGAAGAGAATCCCAAAAGATCTCACCAACATGTAGATCTATCGGCCAGGTCAGTGGCCACGATCGAGCGGCTTCTGGCAAAGGCGATTGAACCCCTCAGGCAAGACCTTAAAGACCTGGGACAGCGCACTCAGCTCCTGGAAGAAATGACTGACCAGGTAGTGGAGGCCTAGGAAAGAGACCGGTCCTCTATAAAGAAGAACACGTCCCACATAACGGAACTTGCAGACAAGATAGAGGACCTGGAAAACCGGTCTCGCCGACACAACGTCCGCGTCAGAGGCATACCAAGGGCCATTCAAGACCTACTAAACTATCTGAGAGATACCGTGGAGGTGATTCTTCCCAACCAGCCTGAAACTATGTGTGAAATTGAACGAGTCCACAGAGCTCTAGGAGGTACGAGGAGCCGGATGCCCCTAAAGATGTCATAGTTAGATTCATGAGGCAGCAGGCGAGGGATTTACTACTATCTGCAGCCAGGAAGATGCACACTGTGAAGGGGCTGGACGAATCGCCCTTACAAATCTATGCAGACCTGTCCCCAGAGACGCTCCACAAACGAAGATTGATGAAACCGGTAATTGCTATTCTTCTTCAGCATAAGATTCAATACCGCTGGAATTTTCCATTTGCCCTCACCTTCACATCTCACCACCCGTACACCACCCGTATACCAGAAGAATGCTTGTCAGTGCTGAAGCGCTTGCATTTATGTACGGAGGCCACAATGGAAGTTGGGCAGGAGCAACCTCTTCCACCCATTTATAGGAGGCAGTGGACGCAGGTGACATCCCAGAACCAGGGCAAACAAGCCTACGTCTCCGAGGAACCAACCAACTTACTGGACAGTGCCAATGGCTTACAAAATAAGCACAAGACTAACACGGACAATGCTGGCCCCGCTGCGGAGGTCAAGCTAGACTCCTGACCCAACTGGCCTCTTCTTCAAGGGACTCTGATAAAGGCTAAGTTCTCTTTTAAGGGCCCATAGACCCATAGTGTGGGCTTCTGATTTGCATTGAAAAAAGGATTAAAGACCTAATTTGTTATTATTGTTATAGATTGCCAGGTTATTGTGTTCCCCACTTTAAGTGGATTAGATTTCTATTTGCTATTTGGAGAAGATGATAAAGGTTACTTTGTAGACTAAACCTTTAAAACATTTAACAATGACTTTCCTCAGTTATATCACGAGAAAAGAGCTAATCGTTAACTGGGTTTTACCTTGTAGTCTACTAAACGGATTTTTCCAGCTGAAGCACGACTGACTGTCTTTATCTGCATTTTTTCTTTCATTTTCTCCCACTAGATAGCAGGAAAATTTAAATTTCAGCCGCAGACCAACAGATAGTGCAGCTACTGGCATCCGGTGCTCCTCCTTGCTCTCCCTCCTACGAGATCACCTCTCAGGTAAAGACACGTGCACCTAGGATCCCACACCGAGTTTCCAATGGCTCTGTCTAACTACACTCTAATAACCCATAATGTGAAGGGTTTCAATTCCCCTTTAAAGAGGCGGAAGGCTTTTGCATTCTATAAAAAACATAAGCCTGCAGTTATTCTTATGCAGGAAACCCACTTCTCTCGTAATAACAAACGCAAATTCCTACATAGGGACTATCCCACCTATTTCCTGGCCACCCTCCCTACTAAGAGAGCTGGATGTGCAATCCTCCTACATAAACATTTTCCGTTTCAGGTAGAAAGCAACCTGGTTGACAAAGAGGGTAACTACGTAATGGTGACTGGTACTATTGGGGGGGTTAGAACGACTCTAGTTTCCCTATACTCTCCCACTACTTCGCCCTACACAACTTTGATTGGCTTGCTGAAAACAATCGAATCCCAAGGCTTAGGAAGGCTGATAGTTGCAGGAGACCTAAACCTTACCTTGGACCCGACTTTGGATAGGTCGGGGAAGCCCGCTAAGAACAAATGCCCCAACAGAACCAACAGATAGAGTCCTTGCTTGATAGCCTGGGGTTGGTCGATGCCTGGAGGGGTATGCACCCGGCTAAGAGAGAATATACATACTATTCCCCAACCCATCTGACCTATTCTAGGATTGATGCTATCTTGGTCGGCTCCCCTCTATATGACTCAATTTTGAGAACTGAGATTGTACCCTGCCCCTGGTCAGACCATACCTTAGTACTCATGGAGATAGAGCTGGGGCCAAATTTACAACCCCCCTACACCTGGAGAATAGACGAATCCCTACTGACTAGTCCGAGTAGTGCAGAGGCAATTGCAAAGGACATAAAGCTATTCTTCGAGACTAATGTCTCTCCTGAAACTGGAGCCGGCTAGCTCTGGGTTGCCCATAAGGCCTTTATTAGGGGACCGGCCATTAAGCTGGCCTCAACCCTAAGAAGAAACCTTGGGCAAAGGGAGGCAGATCTTACAGGGACACTAAAGAGGCTGGAAGAGGTTAATCAACAGAAACCTTCCCGCAGGGGTCGCAGGTTAGTTGACAGGACAAGGCTTGAACTAGATGGCATACTATCGTATCACACTGAAAGGGCAATGAGGAAGATGAAACATCTATACTATTGGTAGGCAAATAAGCCTGATGCAATGCTTGCTAGAAAACTAAATAATACATTTTCCCAACACAGAATATCCCATATTAGAAGCTCAGACGGTCAAATTTCCTGTAGCCCTAATGACATCCAGAAAACGTTTCAGGACTTTTACCAAACTATATACTCCTCCCAGTCCCATGGAAGTGAATCAGATATAGATGCCTTTTTACGGTCAAAAGACCTCCCCAGGGTTCCGGACTGTCACTTAGAAACACTGAACTCGGACGTGTCCCTGGATGAACTTAAATCGGCCACTATGGGTCTTAAGCTGGGCAAATCCCCGGGGCCAGATGGCTTCACCAATTTGTTTTACAAAAAATTTAGACCCCTGCTTACTCCCTACCTAATGCCCCTATTCAACGCAATTTTAAATTGGGAGCGCATGCCCCCAGAATTAAACCAGGCTGCTCTGGTGGTATTTCCAAAGGAGGGCAGGGATAATCTAGAGGCCAAAAACTATCGCCCTATTTCCCTGATGAATGGAGACGTAAAAATTCTGGCCAAAATCATGGCCAACCGTATCTCTAAATTCTTGCCAGAGTTAATTCACAAGGGAGGCCGGGGACAACGTTAGGAAGGTCTTAAACATCCAGCACCTAGCAAAAAAATCTAACACCCCATTATGCCTTTTAGCTCTAGACATAGAGAAGGCGTTTGACACTGTGGAATAGTCATATATGTATAAAACATTAGACAAGTTTGGATTTAAGGGATGTTTTATTAACCTGCTTAGAAGCTACTATGACTCCCCTACAACCCATTTAAAGTTGCCAGGAGCACATAAAGCGAATATCCAAATTCAAAGAGGGACTAAGCAAGGGTGCCCACTTTCGCCACTGTTATTCGCACTTGTCATGAAGCCATTAGCACATGCAATTAGAGCTAACCCAGACATCCAGGGGGTTTGTGTGGGACGCCAGCACCTTAAATGCTCGCTCTTTGCGAACAATTTATTATGCACTCTGTCCAGTTCCTCTAGTTCTATACCAGCCATCATGTCTACTATCAAGGATTTTAGTATAGTCTCAGGCCTTAATCTAAATGTGGAGAAAACGGAAGCTTTGGGGATGGGTATGCCACAAACTGAGATTGATAAACTTAAATCAGAATATAATTTCAGCTGGCCAACTCAGTATTTAAAATACCTGGGAGTAAAGATCCCCTCCAATTTTGCCAACTTATATAGGGCAAATTTCCCCCCCTTGTACAAGTCCTTGACTGAAGATATGCAGAAGTGGGCGAACTTTCATATCTCATGGACGGGCCGTATAGCAGCTGTAAAAATGAATGTCTTGCCTAAACTGCTATATTCATTAAGGACACTTCCCGTACCGATCCCACTCAAGGAACTGGATAAATTCCAGAACAGTATGTTTAGGTTTATCTGGGGCAATAAGCGCCCTCGTATCTCTAGACAGGTAATGTTTAGACATAAAAGTAAAGGCAGACTAGCGTGTCCCAACCTGAGGTTGTACCTTAAGGCAGCTCAACTGGCCCATCTGCCCAGGTTACATTCTGTTACTCACCAGCCATCCTGGGTATTCACAGATAATCAGCCGATGCTTCCGCACAGCTGGGATAGGTTGATCTGGATTCCCAAGGAAATGACTCCCTTTCATACGCACCACAATTCTATGATCTCCCTAACTTTGCAGGCTTTGGGGTGGGCCAACTCCAGGTGTCAACTTAGCTCGGGTTTGTCTCCCTTACTATCAGTCACGTCCTTTCCAGAAATCCTAAAAGACACGAACCCCATCTCCAAGTTTTGGTGGACCTCCAGACACCTAGACCGGGTAGGGAACTGGGTACAAAAGGACGGACTGCTGACTTATGACTAATTCTGCACGACCCACGACTTACCAGCCACGGAAATCTATAACTATTTGAAAATTAGAAGTTGGGTCAGCAAAACTCTGAGAGAATTAGTACCCCCTAGGTCCTCCTGGATGTCTGTTATATGTAGAAGCCTTCCTCTCATGAAAGGGGTATTGGGTTCGCTATACGGCATTTTTCGAGACTCCACCAGCAGCCATAAACCTAAATTTATGAAACAATGGGAAAAGGACCCTGGGGGTAGAATGGGATTGGGACAAGTGGACAGAATCCTGCTCCACCCTCTCCAGAGGTTCCCTCAATGCAGCTCTGCTAGAGACAGCTGATAAAGTACTACATAGAGCCTACTGCACACCCTATAAATTGCAGAAGTTTAAGCCACACAAGAGCAATAAATGCTTTAGGGGCTGCCAACAAGTGGGGGACCACAATCACATTTGGTGGTCATGTCCAACTACACAGAAAACATGGAAACATCTAGCACAATTAGCCTCCACACTATTTCAAAAGGTGGTCTCGCTCCTCTATGGAGTCATGCCTGTTGGGAATGCACATCAAGAACCTCTCTCAATCCCAAAATAAACTATTCCAATTAATGGCACTGGCATCCAAAATACACATAGCTAGCAGATGTAAAAAAGAGACACTAAACTTCCAGGAGGTAGTCAAGAAGATCTATTACCTCTTTATCAATGAGAGACTAACTCATATCATCATGAATAGTCTCCCCCAGTTTCTGGCAGTCTGGGAACCTTGGGTAGCGTCTTCATTAAGTGTTCCCTTGAGGTAACGCCCAAATCCTGATTCAGTGAAGGCAGGAGGGGGCAAGGAGTAAGGAGTCCTGGAGGTTCTTCGGCTGCACTACTAAGGTAAAGGTCTAGTGATGAACAGTGGGGTATCTTAGTGAAGATTATAAGGGACAAATTTAGCAGAGACCAGTTTATCTATTTTAGCTAGTTGGCTTACAAGTTTACAGTTTATATATTTAGTGAACAGCATTATGGTTTGACTATTCATGTCAATGTCTATTCTTATGTGTTATCTCTGCCTTTCTTTCTCCTACACTTTCATTTGTTGTTAATTTTAATGTGCATTATGTTCTACTTTGATAGAAATTTTAAATTATTATACATGATACTTTATAACTAAAAATGTAAAAGAAAAGAAGGTGAAGTCAGTTCATCATTGGTTAATGTTTGCTGTGTGAACCTGTATAAATTGACTGACGGAATTACTGATCAATATGTTTTATATGTTGTTGTGAACCTTCTAATAAAGAAATATTTTTTTTAAAAAAAGAAACAGGTTACCGGCACTGCTGAAAGCCACTGGAGGAATTCACACATTTAGGCAGATTTCTTCCACTACAAATGTATTATACAATCTACCAAATGCTGCCGTCCAACTTTAAAAAAAATATATATTTTTAGGTCCTCATATACACCACCTTCTAAGCTCAAGACATTGCAGAACAGTTACAAAAATACAATTTATTCAATAAGACAAGAGATCACTCTTTATCACACGGCAAGCTCTCCACTTTTGATAGCCTGCAGTTCAAGGCTTCACTCATCCTCTTCACACTAGTCAAAGGATGAGGCGGCCTCAGACCTCTCATCTAACATGTACACTTAATTCTAGTCCCTCACAACTCATTCCCTCACTTTCTTCTACCTTATCTCTATTTACAAACCATTTCCTTAATCTCTCCCTCACATCTGACACTTGTCTCTCTTCCTTTAGTCACTTATTACACAAATCCTAAGGAACCCCCCTCGTGATCCATCTATGCTGTGTGACTATAGCCCTATATACTTGCTTCCCTTTGCCTCCACACTGCTAGAAAGACTATTTTATAACAGTCTAACCTATTTTCTGTCAATACTTGACCTTCTGGTCTAAATGTCACTGTACCAAGACACCTTACTAATGTAGCTAATGATCGCCTGTTGGCTAGACCAAAAGGGCACTATTCTCTACTTATGCTCCAATACCTCTCTTCTGGCTTCGACACAACTGACCACTCACTTCTTCTCCAGACTACATTGACCTCTGTGACACTGCACTCTTCTGGTTCCAATCTTTTCTATCCAACCACTACTTTTGTGCTACATATTTGGGTTCCACTTCATCACCATTGCCACTCAAGGTTGGGGTACTCTGTTTTGGGTCCCTTGTTTTCTCAATCTACAGACATCACCCTTACAGTCGACAACAGCTCCATCACACAAACATCACAAGTCCACTGCTTTGTGATTACTTTGGATTCAGCACTCTTTCTCTACCCACATTCAGACAATTACCAAAACATGCAATTGTATCTGCGAAACATCTCTGAAATCTGTTTCTTACAAAAGAAACATTGGGATAATTTCCCATATTGACTACTGCAACTCACTCCTAAACGTCCCCTTACTAGAGTGATAATGAATTTATTAATTTAGCAGCACAAGACAGAATGTCCAAATTAACGTCCTTCATCACTTGGAATGTGTATGGGTAGGACATACATAGGCATTTGTTTAAATGGGGCATGTACAGATTACATATAGGCAACATTTTAAAGATTTAACAGTAGGTGGAGGAAAAATGGTTTAAACATGTTTACTCTGCTAGCAGTTTGTCAAATTGCTCTTAGATATGTGTGTTTCTGATGGTTAATTGATATTGTTTAAGCATCAATAAAGGTTTCTTTAAACCAGTCTAGCTTCTCTCTGAAAAGTCAACAGGATTACAGTTTGATACCTCACTGCTTACATCACAATATGACCAGCGTACATCACAATACCTATTCTGTATAAATAGAACCAGGAGGAGGTGTTTGTCTAAAATCAAGACTGGCTCCTTCAAGTGCAGAGCCTTACTGACTACATCTATCACCTGCTAATGGAGATGAACAAGATGGGGGAGGCTGCACTCAGTGACCCTATAACTGACCTGTGATCAAAAAAACAGTATGGCTATGGGAAGACTATCTGGGCTAGTCAACATATATACAAGTAAGCACTGCAATTCACACTGGTATATCTGTGTATGAGTACTTGGGGAATATCAAAGTCACATTGCTGCCCAAGAGCACACCAGGAAGTGATATCCAAGGACTTCTGTGTGGTCCATTCACAGTCAGCCAAGCTGTAATTACTCACTCGGATAGAATATTGTTATACAGGCTGAAAATAAAACATTTCTCCATATATATGTACACCATACAGTATTGACCAATTTTATATGTGAATTAATTATGGGTTCCAATGTATGAATTTCACATTATTTGAGTGAAAATATGCTTTGTTTTAGCTTAGTGCTAAACCATGAACATACTGTTTAGCCTTAACACCTAGCAGTCTAGGCTGCATCCACTTAAATGATCATTGTACTCCATTGCTTTCCCCATGTTTTAAAGTGCATTGGTGTATTTTCATTGTGATTTGCAGTGTTCCTAACTAGTCTGTAAACCCTTTGTGGGTCCTATTTGGAACCTATAAGCTTTGGCCCGATATTTGGCGTTTGCGGGCTTGAGTGCGGGTGTGGTGTTTAGCAATTTTGCAATTGAATACAAATTTGCGATTTTAGCGCTCAGAAGTCTTGCAGCCGTGAAAGATCAAAGGCTTCGGGTGGCCGTAATCCGTTCGGAGCCCGCAAAAAAATGCCAATTGAATAGCAAAATTAACTTGTAGTCTCAATTATGGTCTACAGTAACATGCAATAGTTCAATTGTTACTCTAAGTTACTGTTCAGATATCAAGGTATTGTAGGCGCACATAAAGCCACACGAAAAAGGCAGGAGCAGAAAGAAAGAGAGACAAATAAAAACAGAGAGACAGACATGAACACAGAGACATACAGTGACAGCAAGACAGACCAATGGGGAGAAATAGTCAGAAAGGGATGAATAGCAGGCATATAGAAAAACCCTGGCTGATCTGGCCATGGTAGACTCTGCTGCCTTCCTTTATATTTCTGTACATGAGACCCTAATATTTACTGTGACATAGTACAGATGAGGATGTAGGGATGTGAATTATCACATGAATTGAAAGAATTTTAAAGTAGGAATGACAGAATACAAACTAATTAAGCATTAATGAGGTGATTAATGTAGCAACACTTTACAGCGTGTCCATATTGACATCCCCTCATTGTTTGAAATGTGTTTTTGTTTAAATGGGGCATGCAGAGATATGTAGGAAACATTTTAAAGATTTAACAGTAGGTGGAGGGAAGATGGTTTTAACTTGTTCACTCTGCTAGTATGTGGGAGTAATCTACCTGCCTGGATCCCTCACATAATTAATCTTGGGAGACTTTAACATCTCTATAGACAACCCTGAAACTCAACCTGCCTTCAAGCTACACTCAATTACATCCTTGTTTGGCTAATCAAAATGGACTTCTTCTCCACAACATTGCTGCTTCACAATATAACCATGCAATATTCACTGCACTTGCCAAAATAGCTCCCATCACATTGCACCATCCCAAACGTGTTCAGTTACAACAATGGCAATCAAAAGAAACAGGTTGAGGGGGCGGAGCTGGCGTCTGGACTGCAAGGACGTGCTTGTGGGAGCTCTGTGCAATACCTGCAAAAAAGGGTCCCAAACCCGGCTCCAACAGCAGGGGGACCCCAACAACATCGGGGAGAAAGCTGAGAGGCAAGGGAGGCAATTACGATACTCCACGGGACCCCCGCATTGAGGCTGGAGCAGCCTGCGTGACCAGCCACGCACCCAGCAGGCAGAGGCGTGCAACCCCAGCAGGGGAGCGCCTCTGCATAAAAAGCAGCCCCAAACTGGGAGAGGGAGCCCAGGAGAGGAGAGCAGTCCCAGCCGGAGGGGGACCTCCCAGAAGGCAGCAAGGAGGTGAGAGAGAGAGGAGAAGGGCCTGCAGGGGAGCCGGCGACCATCTTGGGAGGAGGAGGAGGTGGCAGACGGCCTCCACGGGAGGCCAGGACATACAACCAGGTGCCCAGGAGACCACTGAGGTCCCTGGGGAGACCTCCGGGGACGGCTGTCTCCGACCGAAGGGGCACAGGGGCTACACAGAGGTGGACAGAGCCCCCAGAAGAAGCAGAAAAAGCCCACGAACGACGGCCATTTTGGGAGTCCCCACATGTGGACAAGAAGGTACCTTTCACTACAAAGGGGGTATAACGTCAAGCTAAGGCCCAACTAACTTGCTTATGCTCCCATTCTGAAAACTTCTCTAATATAGCCTATCTAGCCTTTGCTTTTCAACACCTGTCTTCTAACAGATAACCTTTCAGGGGCTTGGGACACCAGTGTACACAAATTCCTGAGGGAGAAGGTATCCCTGCTTCCCCTACAACTGAGACTGTTTCAATGAACAATTCTCCTATTCTACCTTTAATAATTGCAAATAAGCAGCTCCTTACCGGGCAAAACTCTGTATACCACCAGGACAAGAGTGATCTGCCTCTCTATAGGCAAATATAAAGACAAGGTTGAACAGCCTGCACTTCTGCATTTTTGCATCTCTACCCCCACCCGGTGGACCTGTGGTGTACTACAGAAATAAACTTGTAGCACATAAACAATATACTGCTAGAAGCAGCACTGTCAACCATCACAGAGGGGGGCTACAAACAGACCCAGTCAATACGCTAACTGGTGTGCCACCCTAACCCAATCCAACAGACCTTAAATTGAAGGCGAGACTCAGTGCAATATCTGCAAGAGAGATTTTTGCCTACACAGGCAGGCACAGGGTTGGCGGGTCTCCAGAATTCTTGACTAAGGGCTAAACCCTCAACATGGCCTAAGAGCAAAATGGGGAACAGACCTTGCAACACCGCCAGCAGAGGTCGCTACTGCACCCACAGAGCCTAACATATGACGCTATCCGACTCACTGTAGCCCTTAACAGAGTTGTAAACGCAGCCTTGCACTACATACCGAACGGGGCCGAACCTCTGGCGGATTATCAGCGGCTTCCTTCATCTGAACACCTCAAGATGCCGAAACCCAAATGCTCATCCTCAGCTAAGGGTATACGGGAGCACTTCCCACCAAAGGCTGCCTGGCACATGTCTCCTGGTGACTCTATTTCAGAACACTCAGAATGCTCCGATCAGGAAGAGAATCCCAAAAGATCTCACCAACATGTAGATCTATCGGCCAGGTCAGTGGCCATGATCGAGCGGCTTCTGGCAAAGGCGATTGAACCCCTCAGGCAAGACCTTAAAGACCTGGGACAGCGCACTCAGCTCCTGGAAGAAATGACTGACCAGGTAGTGGAGGCCCAGGAAAGAGACCGGTCCTCTATAAAGAAGAACACGTCCCACATAACGGAACTTGCAGACAAGATAGAGGACCTGGAAAACCGGTCTCGCCGACACAACGTCCGCGTCAGAGGCATACCAAGGGCCATTCAAGACCTACTAAACTATCTGAGAGATACCATGGAGGTGATTCTTCCCAATCAGGCTGAAACTATGTGTGAAATTGAACGAGTCCACAGAGCTCTAGGAGGTACGAGGAGCCGGATGCCCCTAAAGATGTCATAGTTAGATTCATGAGGCAGCAGGCGAGGGATTTACTACTATCTGCAGCCAGGAAGATGCACACTGTGAAGGGGCTGGACGAATCGCCCTTACAAATCTATGCAGACCTGTCCCCAGAGACGCTCCACAAACGAAGATTGATGAAACCGGTAATTGCTATTCTTCTTCAGCATAAGATTCAATACCGCTGGAATTTTCCATTTGCCCTCACCTTCACATCTCAAGGTACAACATACACGTACACCAGAAGAATGCTTGTCGGTGCTGAAGCGCTTGCATTTATGTACGGAGGCCACGATGGAAGTGGGGCAGGAGAAACCTCTTCCACCCATTTATAGGAGGCAGTAGACGCAGGTGACATCCCAGAACCAGAGCAAACAAGCCTACGTCTCTGAGGAACCAACCAGCTTACTGGACAGTGCCAATGGCTTAAAAAAAAAGCACAAGACTAACATGGACAATGCTGGCCCCGCTGCGGAGGTCAAGCTAGACTCCTGACTTAACTGGACTCTTCTTCAAGGGACTCTGATAAGGGCTAAGTTCTCTTTTAAGGGCCCATAGACCCATAGTGTGGGCTTCTGATTTGCATTGAAAAAAGGATTAAAGACCTAATTTGTTATTATTGTTCTAGATTGCCAGGTTATTGTGTTCCCCACTTTAAGTGGATTAGATTTCTATTTGCTATTTGGAGAAGATGATAAAGGTTACTTTGTAGACAAAACGTTTAAAATATTTAACTCTGACATTCCTCAGTTATATCACGAGAAAAGAGCTAATCGTTAACTGGGTTTTACCTTGTAGTCTAACTAAACGGATATTTCCAGCTGAAGCACAACTGACTGTCTTTATCTGCATTTTTTCTTTCATTTTCTCCCACTAGATAGCAGGAAAATTGAAATTTCAGCCGCAGACCAACAGATAGTGCAGCTACTGGCATCCAGGGCTCCTCCTTGCTCTCCCTCCTACGGGATCACCTCTCAGGTAAAGACACATACACCTAGGGTCCCACACCGAGTTTCCAATGGCTCTGTCTAACTACACTCTAATAACCCATAATGTGAAGGGTTTCAATTCCCCTTTTAAGAGGCGGAAGGCTTTTGCATTCTATAAAAAACATAAGCCTGCAGTTATTCTTATGCAGGAAACCCACTTCTCTTGTAATAACAAACGCAAATTCCTATATAGGGACTATCCCACCTATTTCCTGGCCACCCGACCTAATAAGAGAGCTGGATGTGCAATCCTCCTACATACAAATTTTCCGTTTCAGGTAGAAAGCAGTCTGGTTGACAAAGAGGGTAACTACGTAATGCTGACTGGTACTATTGGGGGGGTAGAACGACTCTAGTTTCCCTATACTTTCCCACTACTTCGCCCTACACAACTTTGATTGGCTTGCTGAAAACAATCGAATCCCAAGACTTAGGAAGGCTGATAGTTGGGGGAGATCTAAACCTTACCTTGGACTTGACTTTGGATAGGTCAGGGAAGCCCACTAAGAACAAATGCCCCAACAGAACCAAACAGATAGAGTCCATGCTTGATAGCCTGGGGTTGTTCGATGCCTGGAGGGGTATGCACCCGGCTAAAAGAGAATATACATACTATTCCCCAACCCATCTGACATATTCTAGGATTGATGCTATCTTGGTCGGCTCCCCCCTATATGACTCAATTTTGAGAACTGAGATTGTACCCTGCCCCTGGTCAGACCATGCCTTAGTACTCATGGAGATAGAGCTGGGGCCAAATTAACAACCCCCCTACACCTGGAGAATAGACGAATCCCTACTGACTAGTCCGAGTAGTGCAGAGGCAATTGCAAAGGACATAAAGCTATTCTTCGAGACTAATGTCTCTCCTGAAACTGGAGCCGGCTAGCTCTGGGTTGCCCATAAGGCCTTTATTAGGGGACCGGCCATTAAGCTGGCCTCAACCCTAAGAAGAAACCTTGGGCAAAGGGAGGCAGATCTTACAGGGACACTAAAGAGGCTGGAAGAGGTTAATCAACAGAAACCTTCCCGCAGGGGTCGCAGGTTAGTTGACAGGACAAGGCTTGAACTAGATGGCATACTATCGTATCACACTGAAAGGGCAATGAGGAAGATGAAACATCTATACTATTGGTAGGCAAATAAGCCTGATGCAATGCTTGCTAGAAAACTAAATAATACATTTTCCCAACACAGAATATCCCATATTAGAAGCTCAGACGGTCAAATTTCCTGTAGCCCTAATGACATCCAGAAAACGTTTCAGGACTTTTACCAAACTATATACTCCTCCCAGTCCCATGGAAGTGAATCAGATATAGATGCCTTTTTACGGTCAAAAGACCTCCCCAGGGTTCCGGACTGTCACTTAGAAACACTGAACTCGGACGTGTCCCTGGATGAACTTAAATCGGCCACTATGGGTCTTAAGCTGGGCAAATCCCCGGGGCCAGATGGCTTCACCAATTTGTTTTACAAAAAATTTAGACCCCTGCTTACTCCCTACCTAATGCCCCTATTCAACGCAATTTTAAATTGGGAGCGCATGCCCCCAGAATTAAACCAGGCTGCTCTGGTGGTATTTCCAAAGGAGGGCAGGGATAATCTAGAGGCCAAAAACTATCGCCCTATTTCCCTGATGAATGGAGACGTAAAAATTCTGGCCAAAATTATGGCCAACCGTATCTCTAAATTCTTGCCAGAGTTAATTCACAAGGGAGGCCGGGGACAACGTCAGGAAGGTCTTAAACATCCAGCACCTAGCAAAAAAATCTAACACCCCATTATGCCTTTTAGCTCTAGACATAGAGAAGGCGTTTGACACGGTGGAATGGTCATATATGTATAAAACATTAGACAAGTTTGGATTTAAGGGACGTTTTATTAACCTGCTTAGAAGCTACTATGACTCCCCAACAGCCCATTTAAAGTTGCCAGGAGCACATAAAGCGAATATCCAAATTCAAAGGGACTAGGCAAGGGTGTCCATTTCGCCACTGTTATTCGCACTTGTCATGGAGCCATTAGAACAGGCAATTAGCGCTAATCCAGACATCCAGGGGGTTTGTGTGGGACGCCAGCACATTAAATGCTCGCTCTTTGCGGACGATTTATTATGCACTCTGTCCAGTCCCTCTAGTTCTATACCAGCCCTCATGTCTACTATCAAGGATTTTAGTATAGTCTCAGGCCTTAAATTAACTGTGGAGAAAACTGAAGCTTTGGGGATGGGTATGCCACAAACTGAGATTGATAAACTTAAATCAGAATATAATTTCAGCTGGCTAACTCAGTATTTAAAATACCTGGGAGTAAAGATCACCTCCAATGTTGCCGACTTATATAGGGCAACTTTTCCTCCCTTGTACAAGTCCTTGACTGAAGATATGCAGAAGTGGGCAAACTTTCATATCTCATGGACGGGCCGTATAGCAGCTGTAAAAATGAATGTCTTGCCTAAACTGCTATATTTATTTAGGACACTTCCCGTACCGATCCCACTCAAGGAACTGGATACATTCAAGAACAGTATGTTTAGGTTTATCTGGGGCAATAAGCGCCCTTGTATCTCTAGATAGGTAATGTTTAGACATAAAAGTAAAGGCGGACTAGCGTGTCCCAACCTGAGGTTGTACCTAAAGGCAGCTCAATTGGCCCATCTGCCCAGGTTACATTCTGTTACCCACCAGCCATCCTGGGTATTCACAGATAATCAGCAGATGCTTCCGCACAGCTGGGATAGGTTGATCTGGATTCCCAAGGAAATGACTCCCTTTCATACGCACCACAATCCTATGATCTCCCTAACTTTGCAGGCTTGGGGGTGGGCCAACTCCAGGTGTCAACTTAGCTCGGGTTTGTCTCCCTTACTATCAGTCACATACTTTCCACAAATCCTAAAAGACACGAACCCCATCTCCAAATTTTGGTGGACCACTAGACACCTAGACCGGGTAGGGAACTGGGTACAAAACGACGGACTGCTGACTTATGACCAATTCTGCACGACCCACGACTTACCAGCCACGGAAAACTATAACTATTTGAAAATTAGAAGTTGGGTCAGCAAAACTCTGAGAGAATTAGGACCCCCTAGGCCCTCCTGGATATCTGTTATATGTAGAAGGCTTCCTCTCATGAAAGGGTTATTGGGTTCGCTATACGGCATTTTTAGAGACTCCACCAGCAGCCAGAAAACTAAATTATGAAACAATGGGAAAAGGACCTGGGGTTAGAATGGGATTGGGACAACTGGACAGAATCCTGCTCCAACCTCTCCAGAGGTTTCCTCAATGCAGCTCTGCTAGAGGCGGCTGTTAAAGTACTACATAGAGCCTACTGCACGCCCGATAAATTGCAGAAGTTTAAGCCACACGAGAGCAATAAATGCTTTAGGGGCTGCCAACAAGTGGGGGAGCACATTCACATTTGGTGGTCATGTCCAAATACACAGAAAACATGGAAACAATTAGCACAATCAGCCTCCACACTATTTCAAAAGGTGGTCTCGCCCTCTATGGAGTCATGCCTGTTGGGAATGCACATCAAGAACCTCTCTCAATCCCAAAATAAACTATTCCAATTAATGGCACTGGCATCCAAAATCCACATAGCTAGCAGATGGAAAAAAGAGACACTAAACTTCCAGGAGGTAGTCAAGAACATCAATTACCTTTTTATCAATGAGAGACTAACTCATATCATCATGGATAGTCTCCCCCAGTTTCTGGCAGTCTGGGAACCTTGGGTAGCGTCTTCATTAAGTGTTCCCTTGAGGTAACGCCCAAATCCTGATTCAGTGAAGGCAGGAGGGGGCAAGGAGTCCTGGAGGTTCTTCGGCTGCACTACTAAGGTAAAGGTCTAGTGATGAACAGTGGGGTATCTTAGTGAGGATTATAAGGGACAAATTTAGTAGAGACCAGTTTATCTATTTTATCTAGTTGGCTTACAAGTTTATATATTTAGTGAACAGCATTATGGTTTGACTATTCATGTCAATGTCTATTCTTATGTGTTATATCTGCCTTTCTTTCTCCTACACTTTAATTTGTTGTTAATTTTAATGTGCATTATGTTCTACTTGGATTGAAATTTTAAGTTAATATACATGATACTTTATAACTAAAAATGTAAAAGTAAAGAAGGTGAAGTCAGTTCATCATTGGTTAATGTTTGCTGTGTGAACCTGTATAAATTGACTGACGGAATTACTGATCAATATGTTTTATATGTTGTTGTGAATCTTCTAATAAAGAAATATATAAAAAAAAAAAAAGAAACAGGTTACTGGCATTGCTGAAAGCCACTGGAGAAATTAACACATTTATGCAGATTTCTTCCACTACAAATGTATTATACAATCTACCAAATGCTGCCGTCCAACTTTCAAAAAAATATATGTTTTTAGGTCCTCACATACATCACCTTCTCAGATCAAGACATTGCAGAACAGTTACAAAAATAAAATGTATTCAATAAGACAAGAGATCACTCTTTATCACACGGCAAGCTCTCCACTTTTGATAGCCTGCAGTTCAAAGGCCTCACTCATCCTCTTCACACTAGTCAAACGACGAGGCAGCCTCAGACCTCTCATCTAACATGTCCACTTCATTCTAGTCCCTCACAACTCATTCCCTCACTTTCTTCTACCTTATCTCTATTTACAAACCATTTCCTTAATCTCTCCTTCACATCTGACACGTCTATCTTCCTTTAGTCACTTATTACACCAATCCTAAGGAACCCCCCTCATGATCCATCTATGCTGTGTGACTATAACCCTATATACTTGCTTCCCTTTGCCTCTACACTGCTAGAAAGACTATTTTATAACAGCCTATTTTCTGTCAATACTTGACCTTCTGGTTTAAATGTCACTGTACCAAGACACCTTACTAATGTAGCTAATGATCGCCTGTTGGCTAGACCAAAAGGGCCCTATTCTCCACTTTGCTCCAATACCTCTCTTCTGGCTTCGACACAACTGACCACTCACTTGATCTCCAGACTGCATTGACCTCTGTGACACTGCACTGTCCTGGTTCCAATCTTTGCTATCCAACTGCTACTTTAGTGCTACATATTTGGGTTCCACTTCATCACCATTGCCACTCATCACCCTTACAGTCGACAACAGCTCCATCACACAAACATCACAAGTCCACTGCTTTGTGATTACTTTGGATTCAGCACTCTTTCTCTACCCACATCCAGACAATTACCAAAACATGCAAATGTATCTGCGAAACATCTCTGAAATCTGTTTCTTACAAAAGAAACAATGGGCTAATTTCCCATATTGACTACTGCAACTGACTCCTAAACGTCCCCTTACTAGAGTGATAATGAATTTATTAATGTAGCAGTACAAGACAGAATGTCCAAATTAATGTCCTTCATCACTTGGAATGTGTATGGGTAGGACATACATAGGCATTTGTTTAAATGGGGCATGTAGAGATTACATATAGGCAACATTTTAAAGGTTTAACAGTAGGTGGAGGAAAAATGGTTTAAACATGTTTACTCTGCTAGCAGTTTGTCAAATTGTTCTAAGATATGTGTGTTTCTGACAGTTAATTGATATTGTTTAAGCATCATTGAAGGTTTCTTTAACCCAGTCTAGCTTCTCACTGAAAAGTCACCAGGATTAGTTTGATACCTCACTGCTTACATCACAATATGACCAGCGTACATCACAATGCCTATTCTGTATAAATAGAACCATCCATAAAGCTTCTGCTCATTGAACTTTAGCTTCTTCCAGTGATGAATGCCCAGACATAGCTGTGGGCGCAGCCACAAGGAGGAGGTGTTTTTCTAAAATCAAGACTGGCTCCTTCAAGTGCAGAGCCTCACTGACTACATCTATCCCCTTCTAATGGAGATGTACAAGATGGGGGAGGAAGCACTCAGTGACTCTATAACTGACCTGTGATCAATAAAACAGTATGGCTATGGGAAGACTATCTGGGCTAGTCTACATATATACAAGTAAGCACTGCAACTCACACTGGTATATCTGTGTATAAGTACTTGGGGAATATCAAAGTCACATTGCTGCCCAAGAGCACACCAGGAAGTGATATCCAAGTACTTCCGTGAGGTCCATTCACAGTCAGCCAAGCTGTAATTACTCACTCGGATAGAAATATTGTTATACAGGCAGAAAATAAAACATTTCTCCATATATGTACACCATACAGTATTAACCAAATTTATATGTGTAAAATAAATGTGTTCCAATGTATGAATTTCAGATTATTTCAGTGAAAATATGATTTGTATTAGCTTAGTGCTATACCATGAACATACTGTTTAGCCTTAACACCTGGCAGTCTAGGCTGCATCCACTTAAATGATCACTGTACTCTAAAAATAAAACATGTTGAAATGAAAGTGTATGTATAAGTATACTTAATGTCTAATTTAAACTTTCTGAATGCTAGTATTTCTGCTTTAAAGTTTTTTCCTTATAAGTTTGTGCCAGTTGCTCTTTGCTACTTAGCTCTGCCCCTTTCGCAAGCAACCTGATCCATACCCTGCCTTCTTTTACCTGCACGTCCAATCTGAAATTTCTTACAGAACCAGAAACAATGGGATAATTTCCCATATTGACTGCCACTCCTAGACAACCCATGGCTGCACATAGTTAACGAGAGTAGTGGGTATTTGACCGGGATAAGAATTGGAGATATAAACAGCCAGTAGCAGCATCGGCACACATGCAAAGGCAGCAGGCTTGAAATTCGTCTGCGTTACAGAGCTATTAAATTATACCAGGCCAGGAGTTACGGGCCAGAGACGCAAACCTGTAAACCATTTGTCGCATGTTGGATGTGCAGCCGTGAACATGATCAATTAATCAAACACGTAGTTACAGGTTCAACAGAGATCGTCATCAAAATGGAGGTTGGATTTCAAAGTCTTACGGGTTTCAATTACAAGTTTCGATCAGACCCGCATACCAGATATAATGCAAAATTAATAGAGCAGTAAATATGATATTCTAGACCATGCAAGTTCCATTATATGTATTCAAATATTGATTGCCGGGATCGATATAACATGGAAATTAAACTGAAAATAAAGTATTTTATATAGCAGACTTGCAAGCTTGAGCATGTTGTGCTATTAATTTTAATACCTAACATCACTTTCCCTTTTATTAGAAGTACAGTAGTATGTGTATATGTGCATTTACAGTGCTACGCAATGGACTTTAACCCCCTAGCAGGCCCTCTCTAGTACCCGTGGGCTTTTTAGCTCCATTTGCAGGTTATGGGCTTGAATGCCAGTGAATTTGTTGTAATTTAATAGCGTAATTGGAACGTAACAGTTACGGACTTGACAAATCAAAGGATTTGCGGGTGCGCAGTTCAAATTTCAACGTCCCGTCGCCTTTTCTCGTCCTTACCCCGCAAGTCGTTGGGCGGGTTGCTTTACGGGGCCAATTTAATAGCCGCAAGTCTTGCGGGCTATGTTACGGCCTGCGGTTTTACACATGGAAGGAATTTAATAGGGCTATAAGTGAATTAGGTAGTCTGGTATAGGGATGGTATAACAGTTGTTAGTCTATATATAGGGATTGATTACATAATTTGTTACAGGCAGTTAGAAGTTTCTAATTTATCTGAAAGCTCCACATCCACTAGTTTCTATGGCTTCTCCAATTGTGGATAAGCTAATTGAGCAGGTTAGGAGACAGACTCTTCCGAGGGGTACTTCTTGGTACATCAGTGTTGCCAGCCAGGGAGCCTTCTCTGGCAGACATTAATTTACCTCCTGCTCCTTTAGAAAGGGGCATAGATACTACCCTAATTTGCCCCATAAGATCTGTCAAGCCTCCTAAGATAGTTGACTCTTCTTACATTTGGGGGACATCCAGAGCTTCTAGGCCTGCTAGGAGAGATAGGGTGGATGATAGGCCACTCAAGAGGGGTGCTGCTTCATCTCCTGTTAGGCCCAACAGGCCAACTACTAGCACCAAAAGGGATAAGCGATCTCCTTCTGTTCCCCGCAGGAGAGGTGCTGCCCCCTCTCATATTAGGCCCATTAACCCATCTGCTCCCTCATCTACTTAACCCCAGGCATGTAGGCACACTCACCCAGCTACCGCCATTCATGCTGCTGTGGAAAGCTGTGAGGCCACTCGTGGTGGCCAATCGGGCCGTGCAGAAAAAGCCGCAGCATCAGTATACATGTTCTCGGGCCCGGACACATCGGGATGCGTGCCGCAAGTGCTAAAAGCCCACAGCTCAACAGGAGGGTGTGGGTACAGAGGGGGGGGGGCATAAATCGGCCCCATATGAGGCCAAGAGAGGGGTCGGGGGATTAGGGAAGGCCGGAGGCTGCATCACAAAATGGCGGCAAGAGCAGGGGGCAATGCAAAATGGTGGAGGGGAGTGTCCATCAAGGATGAGGGAGGAGTCCAGTGATGACCATAGCAGAGACAGAGCTATTAGAATGGAGGAGCACTGCAGAGAGCAGGGTGAAATTCATGATTCTGAAGGAGGGGTAACAGCCTGCACAATCCACACAGCACTGTGATGCATCTCTCCAGCTTGCTATGGAGGAGGGTTATGCTTTCAGTGACAATAATCTATAGTAATATTCTTAATGTTCAGGACTTAGGCTTACCCATTTCTGATCCAGATGAGGGCACATCAAGGATGGTGCAAGGAATGTGTATATCAATGAGAATGTTAATGATTACTCTGTTGCAGATGCAGTATTTTTGTCTACTGGTAGGAAGAGAGGACAAGATACTGGATCCACATCATCCCTTGGTGGAAGCAGGAAGACGTTATGTTGCTCAGTAATAGTGGGAAGGGAGGTTAAACAAGGTGCATAGGAGAAAAATGAAAGTATGAAGCAGAGGTAATAGGTCGGAAAAAATTGCCATCATCAGAAAATAAGACCAAAAAAGATGTTGGGTGGGACTAACAAAGAAGGAGAGAGTCATGGAGGAGATGTGTTCCAAACAGAAAAAAGTCAAGGTAAGTTAATAGAAATGTAATAATTGCATATATTGGTAAATAGCTTGCAGAATAGGCTACATAAGTTGGAAAATGGTAAGCTGGAAGAGAAGGTGGATATTAATTCTGCTTGGGTTTCTAGGCATAGTAACATGACACTAACAAGGATGCCCAACACAACTTGCACAATTCCTCCAACTCCAATGAATCCAATTCAGTTAGGCCAGGAAGACAGTGATTCAGGGAGTTCAAAGACATGTGCATCAGTGATTGTCCCCAACAACAAGAATAGTAAGGCGGAGGTCATGGTGGTAGCAGGAACAGCTATGGCAAGACTGTCAGTGTCAATTAGACCCATTAGGACTACATGTCCCCGCAGATTTTAAAGAAAAAAATTGGAGACGTGAGTTCATTTAGCTTTTTTCGCTCCTTCCCCTGGATAGTTATCTTGAGGTGAGAGAGCAGAGGGATGAAACTAAAAAAGAAGAGGGGGAAAGAAAATGCAGGTACAGAAGACTCCAAAAAAACTTCTATAATTGGTTGCAAGCCTTTGTTACAATGGCAAGCATCATTGGCAAACGTTATCCTGAAAATTGTTCAGCATTATTCTGTTACTTGGATGAAATTGAAAGTATTCCTAGGACTTATGGGGGCATGGCATGGTGGTCCTTTGACTAGCACTTTCGCCAGAGACTAGCGGATAGGAAGAACTAGACATGGGAACATGGATGAAGACTGTGATGCCACTTGGGTCCTTTTGTAGTTCGCTCGGACGGTCAGCAGTGGAAAAGCAAAACAGGGAATTCAAAAGAGGCGGTTGCTGTTTTCAATACAATGAAAGCATATGCAAATGGGGGAACACGAGCAAATTTAAGCACAAATATAGTGAATGTAGTAAACAACATCCCCTCTTTAGATGTTTCAGGAAGCTCAAACCAGCAGGGGATTCTGCTTCTAAGAGCGGTGACACTGATACAAGCAAAAAAGATGCTTCCATGGTTAAAAATGAACTCTAGGAGGCCCGGATTCGCTTAAAAGGCTAGAGTTATTGTTAACTGGCTCTAGTTTTGGGTTTTGCATCCCGAGTTCATCTACATTTCAAAGCTTGAAGTTTACAGGCAAATTGTCATCTGTGAGGCAACATCCAGTTATTATTGTAGAGAAAGTTAATTCAGGGGCATGGTTAGCAAAATGTGACATTGGGTCGTCTTTTAGGCTCCTGCCTGTTCATTCAATATCTCACCATCTGTTGGGTTGCAGTTTCAAGAATCTCTTTTATGCGGATCTTTGCTTACCAATGGGCTGTGTTCTATATCTTGTTCTTTGAAACTTTCAGTTATTTTCTTCAGTGGGTGGTCCAGCAGGTGGCAAAGTGTAAATCCATTATTTATTTATTATTTAGATAAAAAAGAAACATTAAATTCCAGTGTTCTCTACTTGTTGACAAAGTGCTGGATCTGCGGAAGACCATTGATGATGTTATAGGGCGCAAGAAGGTAAAGCTCAAAGAGATTCAATCATTATAAGGAAAGTTGAATTTCCCTTGTAGGGTCATCCCTATTGGCAGAATATTCAATAGACGTTTGTCGCTGGCTACAGCAGGAATAAAGAAGCCACATAATATTATCAGAAGTACTAAGGCCATGAAGGAAGATCTGCTAGTCTGATTTTTTTTTTTTTACCAGTTTTAATGGTAAAACACTATTCATGGAAGAGAGAGATTCCAATTCTGATATTGACTTATTCACAGATGCAGCTGGAGGTGTAGGTTTAGATGCATACTTTAAGGGCCTGTGGACTCAGAGTACTTGGCCGAAGGAATTGAGATTAAATAATTGTGGCTATTCATATTTGGGGTGATCAGCTCAAGGACAAACAGGTGGTCTTTCACTGTGACAACCTAGGTACCATTACAGCAATTAATAACCTATCTTCTTCATCTATGCCAGTGATGCGCCTTCTCAGGCACATGGTGCTGAGTTGCTTACAAGGAAACATCATGTGTAGAGCAGTGCATGTGCCAGGTGCAAAAAATTGAATTGCTAATGCGTAATTGCGTTGTCAGTGGAGCAAATTTAAAAGGATGGCACCGAATGTGAGTATCACCTCTACTACTTTTCCAGAATATCTATAGATATGGGGGTCTTTAATCTTATATCCCAAGATTAGTTATAACTGCTGCCTTGAATTTATGGAGTAATCAATAAATCTAATAATTCAGTGTAACTGATGTTTTACTCACCTTGTTTTATGGAACTGACTAATATTCTACAAACGTAATGTATTATCATTCCTTTTTATATTACTTAGATGTATTATAGAAGTATGTATATTTGATGTTTCTACAGGTTTGGGTCCGGCCCATGCATGGATTGTTGGACATTGTTGGATATTGGTCAATTTGTGTGTAGAATACATTGTAATTCCTTTCAGGAGCACATGCCTCATCATAGTATGCAGAGTTGAACTATGGTATTAAAGGATGAGCAAACTGGGGAGCTTAAATGGTTTGACTGTGATGCTCATAAAAGATCCTTAAAATATGTGATGTGAGACAACCATCTCTCCTGTCAATTAAAATGAGGAGGAGGGAAGAAAATTAGGATGTTTAGAGAGGGTTTTATAAAGGAAGAAAGAAGGAGTTATAGAGTTTATTGCAGCAAGGGAAATGCCTAAGTGGGACCTTAACTACTTTAGAGGGCCATGAAGTCAGCATATGTGCTGAATTCATTACATTTATGATATACTAGTGAATTGCCCGTCAAAAAATTACAGGCATAATAGTGTAAGCCAGGCAATGCTGTTTGCCACACAACGTCGGCGCTCATTGCAAACCTTTCATCCCGCCTACTGTGCATTAACCTCCAACTTCTGTGCTTTGGAATGGCATGTGTCTTTTTCTAGCATCTCCCCCTGTCCCTTACCTGTGTGTTTCTCCTCTATGTGTCTGCTGAATGTTTGCATGGCGTGCGCTGAGTGGTGTTGATTTTATTTTCAAAGTCTTGCGTGCTTGGCGTTGTGTATTTTCTAAGTCCGGCGTTTTTGCCGTTGTGTATTTTCTAACTGCGCCGTGCCTGGCGTTGTTCGAGTAAGTGTTACTGTCTTTGCTGTTGCGTATTTTCTAAGTTTTGCGTACCTGGCTTTGCTCAGCCTCGTTTTCATCCAGTTTCAGACTTTTTTGCGTTTTTCGTCTGCCATTTTTTTATTTGCTTTGTCGATTTTCGAGTGACGAAACACAGTAAATTCGGCTCAAATTCGCTTTCAACCTCCTGGCTCTCCGCTTGCGCTGTGTGTAGTCGTCTTTTTCGATTTCCGCGGTTCGCCCGTTAACTTTGTATTTTTCCGAGGTCGGATTTTTTAAGTCCCATGTTCCTCAACTGCTTGCAGCCTAAGTAAGTCCTGCATTCCTCAACTGCTTGCAGCCTAAGTCCAGCGTGCCTCGCTTCGCGAGGTTTGCAGGAGCGCCTTTGGCGCTCATTTCAGCCTAAGTCCCGCGTGCTTCAATGCCTCACCTGCTCACCTCGCGGGCAATGGGCGCCTTTGGCTTCAATGCCTCAATGGCTACCCTCGCTTTACGAGGCTCACAAGCGTGACGACAAATTGCAGTTTGACAATTATAATATGTGATAGAAGTTAAAGGTATTTCTTTGTGTCCCCTTTGCCTGAAGGAGTAATGAGCTCTGTACTGTGCGGGTTGTGATGAAAACTTATTAGCATCAGGTGCAGAGTATTTGAATCAGGCAGTGGCTAAGTGGTTTGTAATTACAAATAAAAGAACAGGTTAAGCTGCAATCCATGGTGCTGAAGGTCTCCGGTTCAAGACCCCATTAGCCTTTTTCTTTTGCTGTTTTTACTTTAAAATCAGAAATATGTTAATTAGGTTGTGTAGTAAAGCAAATGTTAATATGATCTGTGTTTTGGGGTTGCTTTTAAAATAATAATTTGAATAGTTATGTGCACTACTTTTTTCCCCAGGAGGTGGGAGCAGTTTAATCAGATACACCTGATCACAGACTTTAAAAGATTGGGCCAGAGAAATGGGTGTAGCCGTTTTATGCACTGCATCCAGCAGTGTGGCAGGCACTGTTGCTAACAGTGAGAGAAGCAATCTTTGTTTGGGGCTTTCAACCTTGGAAAGGCTGTAAAGCAACCAGTGGAAAGTTGGCTCAAAGAAGAATGCAGACTAACAGAAGTGTACTCTGCTTGTGAGAGCCACAATGAGAGAAACAGAGAATGGTGTTTTTTGGAACTGCAAGAGACACCCGGGGAGAAACGTGTTTTTGTATGGAGCTGGAGAAAAGACACAGATTTAACAGAAGTGTGCAGCTGATAAGCATGCCACAGAAGTAAAGTAAAAGGCTGGACTTCTAAGGATACAGACCAGTAATGGAATATAAAGTAATGTACTCCTGTTTTATTTTTGCTCCATCCAGGGATAGTTAGGGGTATGTCTAGCACTAAAGATAGTGCTTCAATGAAAACTAGGCCTGTTATTTTCATTGTTTTGTTTTATTATTTCTTGTAACACTGGCTAAAGATTTAGTAAAAATGTAAAATGTATTTAAACCTCTTGTATTGGTTTTCCTCCGTAAAATTACCAGAAACACGGGCAGAAATAGAGAACAAATAATTAAATTATTTAGGATATGTAATAAACATGTATATTTAAATTATACTTATATATTATAAATATTATATATTAAATTAAAATTGAATCTTTAACTCCAAAGACTGTAGCGTAACTGCTATTTGAGTATCTCATGCTAGTACTTGGTGAAACACATACGAATACCTACAGTACATAGAACACGTGAATAATAAGGTTGAAGTCTGTAACCGTTACACACTCTAGTCTAGATATACTAAGTTTAATTTTAATTTATTTTAAAGCAGTGTGTGCTGGTGTAGTAGTAAGGGTGCTGTTTCATATTTTTTTTTATTGATAAATCATTGGGTCTAATGCAATGCCTTAAACTTTTTTATTTTTTTGACTAATGTACTTATTAGCACACATATAATTATAAACAAATAAGTACGTTAGCTTAACAAAAAAATTAAAATAAATAATGGATGGCATGGAAATCAAACCAGTGACTTACCAATGAAAACCATTCTTAAAACAGCACACTCACCTTTACAACAACACACTAAACTTTAGAAACAACTATAAAAGTTAATATACATAAAATAGAATGTATAACGGTTATAGACTTCAATCTTATTAACTGTGGAGTTTCTTGTGGGAGGGTGTCATGGGCAATTCTTGATCCATTTTAAAAATGTAAATAACTTTTCCATATGATTTTCCACCCTATGATGGAGCACAGCACACATGGTGACTTCTGTGTCCTTTAAGGGATGAGATGGATCCAATGTAAATACAAAATCAGAAGAAGCTTTAATACTCAAGGTACAAATTACTAATTAAAAAAGGTAGTAACTAATCTCTAAATGGAATAGAGTGAATTGGATATATATAGGAGACGTCCCTATGTGCGGTGGGTCTGGAATAACAATCCCCACCACAACCTTAGAGACAAATAAGACTCTAATTTGAAAATGTGTAGCAACTCATAAAGAAAAAATAATAAGGATACAAAAATAACTTTAATTAAGAAAAAATCTAAATAAAAATGAAAAAGGTGTAGATAAAAAAGAGATATATACTTTGTAAATCTCTGGTAGGCTGGCTCTAGTAAGTTAGGGGGGTTAGTTAAATTATGAGCTCTAAGTAAGAAATAAATCTATATTAGAAGAGATATAGTGAAAGACTTAGCCGTCACCTGTCTAGTTTAAAGGACAGATGACAGCTTACAGTTGCTGGTGTTACTGTCAAAAAAGAAGGAGAGGGGAGGTCTCTTAGAGTTTCTGACTGAAACTTGATCTAATCACTCTAGAGTCTTGCCTCTTTGTGATGTAAATAGGGTCAGCAGAGACAAAACCACCTCAGTGTTTTGATACACAGCACTATGCTGCTATCAAAAAAGGGGGCTTGGTTCCAATTAATGACTCATAGCCCAATAGAGAATTATGATCAATGGTATATTACAATGGTGATTTTATGAGGTAAGTAACATTTAAAATGGTATTATCTTACCCTATAAGTGTAAAAAAACAACCAATCCTACGTCGAGTGTGTAGGTGCTGTGCTCCACATTGGGAGAGCTTACCCCCGCCACCTGGTATGTTTATGTTGTTCCCGACGCGCGTTTCCCCGCTATTGTCGTTTCGGATTCATCAGGGGACAAGTTCTAAGTAAAACCGCAGACTTTTTAAAGAGTCCCGCGATTTCGCGGGACGCGATGACGTCACCGCGTCCAAGCTGGCGCCGCGATGTAATCGCGTGCCGCGTCATCTTGTTTCTCGCGAGATTGTGTATTCCTGATCGCGAACTCGCGTTAATCGTGAGATTCTATTTGAAGTTGCTTGTACCACTCGTAAAAAGTGGTTAATGATATCGCTGTATATAGGGCACTGGCTCTGTTAGTTAAGAGAAGGGTATTTACACTAAATTATCATAATCTTTCACTGATAATGTCTAATATGTATAAAACTGTCAAATGGTATTTAGATTGCTGGATATCTACAATGATCCTGTACCCTGAGTTTCAAAGTCTTTAAAACATGTAAACACTGATCTAGTTTGAAGGGCCAGTTATAAAAAATAGGCCAAATGGAGGGCATCATGCACCTGAAGTATACTCACAGATCCCAGCATTCCTGTTAGTCCTGTGCCAGTGAACCCATGCTCCTGACAGCTCCCTGTTGCCATCTTATGAAAGTGTACCTGTACTTCTGTAATGTGCTTGTGTCTGGCTTCTTCACAGTTGCTAAAAACGGCATAATTGTCCCAGGGTGGGCAAGGAGCACATTATTTCACACTTAAGTACTGATCTATTTTCTTCCCATATATAGTTCTCAGCAGCACGGCTTTCCAAAAAACGTTGGTAACGCAACGTTAAAACTGTGGGCTCATGACTTTGGCAGGGAGTGCCGAAGGCACTCATTCCTACAACCCTGCACCCATTAAGCATCATACCTACAACCCGCGGGACTACACAACAAAAGAAAACTCAAACACACAATTCACAGTGCAAGACCCGTAGCACTTTGAAAAAATCTCAAAAAAAAAATGTTGCCCGACCCGCAGGACAAATGATCAACAGAAAACTCAAAGACAAAAACAACAGCGATTGTTAGCCATTCAGCATATTGATTCCTGGATATATTCATTACAAATAGGTAAAGTACCGTATATACTCGAGTATAAGCTGACCCGAGTATAAGCCAAGGCACCTATTTTACCACAAAATACTGGGATAAAATGAGTGACTCGAGTATAAGCCGAGGGTGGGAAATGTGCTGCCCCCGGTGTCCCCCCTCTCTCTCCCCTGTCCCTTCCCTGTGTCTCTTTCCCCCTCCCTTATCACTCTCCTCAACCCCCCTCCTCATTCTCAACCTCCCTCATCCTCAACCTCCCTCCTCATCCTCAACCTACCCCTCATCCTCAACCCCTCCCATCCTCAAGCCCCTCCTCCACCTCAACCCCCTTCCATAACCTCAACCTCCCTCCTCATCCTCAACCTCCCTCCTCATCCTCCCTCCTCATCCTCAACCTCCTTCCTCATCCTCAACCCCCTCCTCAACCTCCCTCCTCATCCTCAACCCCCTCCTCATCCTCCCTCCTCAACCCCCCTCAACCTCACTCCTCAACCCCCCCATCCTCATCCCTCAACCCCCCATCCTCATCCTCAACCCCCCATCCTCATCCTCAACCCCCCTCCTCAACATCAACCCCCATCCTCATCCTCAACCCCCCATCCTCATCCCCCTCCTCCCCCCCTCAACCTCAACCCCCCTCCTCCTAATCAACCCCCTCCTCACCCCCCCCCCTCAACACCCCATCCTCATCCCCCCTCAACCTCATGCTAATGACGTGATGTCACATGCGCGCCGTGTCATTAGCATATACAGGGCGCCGGGGTCAAGACGGAGCAGAGGCCGGAGAAGAAGCAGGTAAGTGAGGGGGAGGTATTTAGAGGGGAGACAGTGAGGAGGGGGTTGATGAGGAGGAGGGGAGTTGAGGATTAGAAGGGGGGAGGGAAAGAGACACAGGGGGGTAGAGAGACCCGGGGGGGGGGTTAGTGAGACACTAGGGGGAGTGACTCGCGTATAAGCCGAGGGGGCTCTTTTTAGCCTTAAAAAAAGGGCTTAAAAATCGGCTTATACTCGAGTATATACGGTATATAAATGTATTATTTAATTAATTATTATAAACAAATATATTTATATAAAAAAAATAGAGCAGAGGAGAGAGCTCACAGTGAACGGCAATGAGCGCCGAAGGTGCTCAGACTACCAAAAGTACGTCAGGGGAAAGGCTTGCAATGAGAGCAAGGCTCGCAACGAAGGTACTCAGAGGACTAAAAGCCTTACATTGTGTGGCAAACAGCATTTCTTCCTTACAATTTTATTGCCGTCATTTTTTGACGGGCAAGTTGCTAGTACTGATATATTATTCTGTGGATAACTAAAGACCTTGCAGGATAGTATGGAAATTGAAATATTTCACCTTACTTGTGAGGTTAACCTTGCTGAAAAGGCCCATGTTAATGTTTTTTTTTTTTTTTATTTAGTGACAGGTTGCCTTACACATCTATTTTGAGGAGTTTAGATCTAATTTTATTTTAGGTATTTGGGATTAATATGAGACCCTCTCTGTATAACTAATGCAGCAATCCATTTAATAACTGTTCTGTTTGTGAAACATCTGAGCACTTGCATATTAATGTGTTTGTCCTGGGACACTGGGAAATTGGCTTTGGCTCCTAAATATTTCCCAGATGCATAATGTATCTCTGCATGTGCTCCTAGAAATATCTTGTCTGGGTCTTAGAAAATATATCTGTCTCTCTAGCATTTAAGAGGCATGGAATGCATTTTTTTATATCATGCACTTAAAAGAACAGTTTCAAAATGTTTTCTTTTCATGAAAAAAAGTTAGTAAAATTGAAAACAACTAACAAGAAAGTCCTCTGTGTGACTATACATGTCTTGTATGACCCTTTAAATAATTTTGGCCACACTTTTGTGTATGTGTTACATCTCTGGTTCCTCTAGGCACAAAAGACTAAACTGCTCCCCTGAATACCTGATTGCCAATTTTAACATCCATCTGTGTTGCTCATACTGCTGCTTAGGCAAGCAATGTCCACACACAACAGTAGAAAGACAGTCACCATTGTTGTTATTAAGCGTAAACTTTACATGTGAACCATGTGCATGAACTTAGGGCTGGGATTAAGTTCTATGCCCATTCTGTAAAAATAAAAAACGTCCATGAGTGTTCCCAAATAAGTCTATTAGTGGACTTGTCTCTGGCTATATCGCTTAAACATAAGGAATCTGTCCCTTCTCAGATTATCCCTGTCTCGAAGGACAGCAAAAACAAAGATGATTACTTTACTTAAGACTATATATATACTAGCGACTTGCCCGTCAAAAAATGACGGCAATGTGATGTATATGTTTGTGAAGTTGTTTAGTTATTTAAATATATTTTTGACCGTTGTAAGTATTGTGATATGAAGATGTATTTTTGTAAAACGTTGATGTAATGGTTTTTAAAAATGAATTTTGTATCTGAAGAATTGTTCACTTTAATATACATAGAATCCAGAGGAAAGTAAAAAGTAAAAAGACTTTTTGCAACGTGCCGAATTTTAACATGAAGTTTAAAATATATGTAAGGAATAACCTTGAAAGTATATATTTTTAAAATTGAACTTTATTTTTTATGTAACTTTGGAATTTTTGCAAAACATTTGTGTAATTTTGAACATTATAAACAGGAACATAGTAAATACATTTTGTAACATAATTTTGAATTAAAAGTATTAACATTTGAATGTAAAAACAGTTTAACTTTAAATTAATCAGTATTAACATGCAATTTGTATCAGAATAATTGTTAAGTTTAATATACATTGAATGTAGAGGAAGGCATACAGTAAAAACTCTCCTTAAACCGTACGTAATTAAAGTAATTCATTACTGAGCACATAAACTGGCGATAAACATGAATGAAACCTTAACATAGTGACTTAACATTTTAACATAATTTTTCATAGAAATGCAAGGCAAGTATTTTGTGAGGCGAATTATCCATAAACATGACTTCCATTAATTATGACTGAATTAAACAACCAATTGTTTTGTATTTTTGAATGTTTTTCCAAAATGTTTGCATGGCTTTAGTTTGTATCCTGCAAAGTTATAGTACTTCATAGTAGACAATGTTTTTAGTAAAAATACGTCCATCTTCTAATAAATCACCTTGACTTTCATTGTTTTCAATGTAAACTTTAATAGCCTGTGGATTTTTGCACCGTGACAACGCAACGTACAATTGACCATGTGCAAAAACTGGTTCTTCCAAGTAAATACCCACAGATTTGAAAGTCTGACCTTGTGATTTATTAATGGTCATGGCAAATGCCATAATAATGGGAAATTGTCTTCTTTGAAGTATAAAAGGGAGACTACTTTCACTTGGTGCTAAATCTATTCTTGGTATGAAAACTCTCTCTCCTTTATGGGTCCCAGTTAAAATTTCAGCATCTATAAAATGGTCCTTTAATTGTTGAACAATTAACCTTGTGCCATTGCATAGGCCTTTTTTGGGGTTCATATTTCGCAGTAACATGATAATTGCACCTTTCTTTAGCTGCAAAATATGTGGTGGCATTCCAGAAGGAGTTAAAGAGTTAATGAATTCAGTTGAAAAGTTTACCTGACTTTCATTGTCATCAGCAAGTACAGAATCAGCACTGTGATAATTTCTTTGTGGTGCATTAATTTTTTTTAAGATTTCATTATTGAGTATTAATGCATCTTTATTTTTACACGTCAGTATGACTTGGTTGGCAAGCTCAGAATATTCTTCGTTATTTATGCTCCCTTCAAATATAGCCGATATAATATCTTGTTGACAAATCATATGAGGTGGGATCTCTACAGTGTCGTCAGGTAAATGTAGTATTTTTTCTGTTCTTCCTTCTCCAATTTTAATAAGCCAATCATTGAAATCAGTTTGGCCTTCTGATCTCATATTTTGTTGCAGTTGAAGATGGGTAAAATGTTTCCATACTGTACTTGACTTTATACATGTTTCAATAATGTCTGTTCTATTTCCATGTACAACGACAGGTAATGTTTGTCTAAAATCGCCACCCAACAAAATTACCTTTCCACCAAATGGAAAAATATTATCCATGACTTCACGAAGCAAACGGTCAATACATTGGAGGGCATAGCATGACATCATTGTGGCCTCATCTATTATAATTAATTTACATTTCTTCAATTTCTTTGCTTGTAAGGATGTCATGCGAATATCTGACACTGAATTTTCCAAAATAGGCACTGGCAGTTTGAATCCACTATGAACAGTTCTTCCACCTTCTAATAAAAGTGCAGCAATTCCAGTAGTGGCAAACGCCATTGCTATTTGTCCTTGTGCTCGTACTGAACTCATTAATAAATTGTACAAATATGTTTTCCCTGATCCGCCAGGTCCATCAAGATAGAAATAACGCTCTGTCACCATGTCATCATCTATAGCATTTTTAATGGCATGAAATGCTTGCAATTGTAGTGTATTTAAAGTTGCAAGTCTTTCTTGTGTTCTTTCTGCTTGTAGTTGAATGTCATAGTCTTCAAAGTTAATGTCATCTATTAGACCTGGATCAGGCAAATTAAAACTTGCACAACTTAATCCATGAGTTAAAAAGACTTCTTGAATTTCCATTAAGGCTTTTAAGTGTGCAATGGGTTCATTGTATCGTCGCATAAAGTCTTCAGCCATATTACTTTTAAAAGTCTCCCACAAAGCTAATGCATTTGGAGCATTTGAGAAGATACAAATAAAAGCAAATTGTTCTCTCATCTGTCGTGGCATTTTACATTGTGCTGCTTCTTCTAAACATCTTTCCCACTCTGTATCATCAGCGAGTAAGTTTCTATTTCTTGCAGCTAAATGGAAGGATTCATATACAATGTCATTAACAGTTCTTAATTGTTCAAAACTTTGTGCTCCTGGAACATTTAAAAGTAATATCCGTAAGCAAAATCGTTCAACATCTCTTGGACTGACTGTGTAAATTCGTGGAATTATTTTATTGCCTCTGGTTTTTCTTGCTCTCCATAATCCATTCACAAAAACATAGTGATATGGAATTTCAATATATAAGTATTGTGTTGCTTGAGCATCAGTGGAATTTAATGCAAACCATGCAGTTAGTGTAGTGTGACGATCTTCACTTTGGGCCAATGCATTCATTTCATTTCCAGAATGGAAATAGACTAAATGTCGTTGTGGCAAATGTACTGCTAACCTATATACTGCATGTGATCTATCATGCATTTCAAATTTTAAAAGCCGCCACATAGCTTCTGGCGCACTGACATAGCGAGCATCTACATGAGATGCAAGTTCATCATGTACTAACTCACTACTTTCAGGGTTGTCTGCACTTTTGACGACTACAGTAGCTGCATCGTAACCTTTGTAAATATATTTGTAGACATATTTAATTGATTTGATGGAAGTGCAGGCTTCTACGTTGATGTGGGCGTTGTACTTCATGAGTAAATGTGGATTGTAGGGTACTACATATCTATTGTCCACTTTTTTTCCACGAATAATGGCACTATCTCCTTCTCTTCTTTTATAAAGTGGATATCCATCACAATTGGCATATGTTTTGTCTCTATAATCTTTGGGAAAATCTTTTGAACATTGATTATTTTCCATACATGGTGATTGTGGATTAAGGTCTCCACAGGGTCCATGAATCATGCGATGAGTAACAATCTCATATAGTCTACCATATAGTTCTGGATCCGGTAGTTCAGCAACTATGACTGCATCCACTTTGGCCGAAGTATCTAATTTATCTTTCTCTTGAAGTATTATGAGAAGATGTGCATGTGGAAGGCCTCTTTTTTGAAATTCAATGGTATATACATAAGCAAGACATTTGCCAAATAACTGATTTATAGTAAAGTCACGTATTAATTCATTTAATTTTATCTTAAAAACTCTGGCTACTAAATCTGGTCGATCTGAAGCACTTTGTCCAAGAAGTAGATTTTGATGAATTTCTGGCCATTGTGGATTACATGTAAATGTCACAAATAAATCGGGTTTTCCAAATTTAGTCACAATAGCCATAGCATCATTGTATCTTTCTCTCATATTTCGAGGAGATCCTTGAAAGGAAGATGGTAAAATGATGGCTTTGCCAGCTGTCATGTCTCTGCTTGTAGCCACGTCAGCAACATAGTCCATGAGTCCACAATATTGTTCTACACGTAGTTTATCTTGTTGATATTTTATAAAGTTTAAATTATTTGCCTCAACTTGCAAATATGAATCAATAATCCATTGTTGTGTTAGTTTTCCACCACATAAAATGGGATTAAAATCATCTCTAATGGCAATTTGAGCAACTTTAAATTCAAGCATAGAAACATTATTTCGGATTCTGGCTTTAGCATTTGGGTAACTGGGAAGGGTTAATTTTGGTTGCCAACCTGCTTCTCCGTGTGGGAAAAAGATGGGATATGTCATTGGATCTAAATTTGGACTTAAGATATTAATATTAATAAATGGTTGGTCCTGATTTCTGGGATATACTCTAATGTCTCTTTGAAATGGTGGTTCTCCTTCATCATTGTGAAAGACCATTGCAACCTCATTTGATGTTGGCAAGTTATAACGACGTTTATCAGTATGTCTGTCTCTTTTAAGCACCATATTAACCTTTGGCATGGGTAATTGATGTCTTTGTGCATGAAGTAGTTGTTCATTTTCTACTTCTGCCAATTTTTTGTAAGCTTTACTGTAGGGATTGTTGTCCATAATGTTATTTAGCTCTATAAAAACACTGGGTAAGCATTTTTTATTTTCTTCCATCTGCATACGTTGGTCAACAGCTTCCATTGTATCTAGGACATATAGTTGAGCGAATTTTCTTTGCTCTCCTTCCTCTGGATGTAAATGTGAAGTCCGATGATAAATTTGTCCTTGGACTTTAAAACAGTAAGGACCATGTCCTGGTACATTAGCAGCCAATGTTGCCCCCATAGATGCAAATGATATGGCACTATTGTAGGATCTTATGTTTGTCTTAAAATTGTTGTAATTTGGAAAAGTAGGTTGAGTCATAATATTTAGTAAATAGGTTGGAAATTGTTTCCTTTGTGGAAGTTTGAACTTTCCTTTTTGACAACAACTAATAAATTGTCCATCTCGAGGTCTCTCCTGTTTAAAATAATAAGCCTCACAAAATTGACATTGAGTAGTCATGTCCCCACAACTATGAACCTCTACTGCTAAAGACTTCATTAAAGGACAATTTGCAACGCATATTGGATGTTGACTTTGATATTCATCAGATGAAAAGTCCTGAAATGTTTCAACAACAGGTTCTAAATGTTTAGTTTTTTTCGTAGCTTTTCTTGGTATATGTTGGACTTGTTCGGTTGAAATGTCCTGTAAGTTTTTAGTAAGAGTTTGTAAATGCTTTTTTTTTGTAGTTGTTTTTTTTGGTCTGTCTTGACTGGTATGTTGTAAAATGTCATCTGATGTTTTAGGAACAGTTTGTAAATGCTTTATTATTTTTTTATTTTTTTTGGTTCTATCTTTCATTTTTGCAGCTGATATTCTTTTATTTGCAAGTCTTTTGCGTTCTTTTTCTCTTCGAATTTCTTTCTCCTCCGGTGTCTGCTGGGCGGCCCATCTCTCTTGTCTTTCTCTAGTTTGACGTCTTTTCTTGTCTTCTTTGGTCTCGTTATCAGCCATATTAATCTGTAAACGGAAACAAATAAATGTAATTGTGTATATTTAAATTTGTAATTCCTGTTAAAGATTATTGTGCACAATATCTGTTGTAATGTAAAATAGAAAATGTTGTTTGAGTGAAATGTCTTTTAAATAAGTTAAAAATGTATGAATTAGGCTGTATTGTATCATTTATGGTTATTATTTTCAAAAATATTTTTTGTAACTTTCTGTACAATCCCACGACTTTTGTTATTCTTATTTAAGGTTCTTAGTAAGGCTTGTGGGTTGTGATATATTAAATAAGAATATGAATTTATTTTGCTATGTGTTTATGTTAGTTTTTGTACAATCCTGTTTTGTGCGCACCACTTGTGGTATACTTATTTAACCTTTATTGGGATGGTTATAGTTAGTGAAACATGAAATAATATAATTAATGTAGTTTGCTATGTGTTTGTGTTACTTTTTGACAATCCTGTTTGGTGGGCATCACTTGTGCAAAACTTATTTCTTCTTGATTGTACAGGTTATAGGTTGTTAAACATTAAAGAAGAATGTTAATGTAGTTTCCTATGTGTTTGTGGGATTTTTTGTACAATGCTATTAGGTGCGCAACACTTTTGTTATTCTTATTTTGGCTTCTTTGTAAGGCTTATAGGTTGTTAAACATTTAATAAGAAAATCTGTTTTGTGTGTAGCAGTTTGTGTGTTATTGAATTGCGATTTGGCTAATTGAATTGTGCCCTAAATAAGCACATAGCATATTATTTAAAATAATTTTGTAGTCATTGAAAAACTGTATTTTTGATATTTTTTTATTAAGTAAAACCTTAGTTTTAAGCAATTGTTATGTTGTTATTTAGAGCCCTATTCAATTGGGCAAATTGCAATTGAATGAGGGCCTTTGTGTGTACCATATGTTGCATAGTTTGGCCCTCATTCAATTGCATATTTTACAATGTAATAGTACTCTAAGGCCGTAATTGAATTGCAATGTATAAATTTGAATAGGGTTGTAAATAAGCACATGACATATATTTGTTAAAATAGAGTAAGGGCCTAAAAGTTCTTATTTATAGGCATATTTAATTGTCCAAAATAGCAATTGAATGAGGGCCTTTGGTTACTGCATTTGTTATATTGTGAGCTCCTCATTCAATTGTGTTTTGACCAATGGAATAGAGCTCAATATCAGCACAGAGCATAATTTTTTACGGAATTTTGTATTTAGTGAACTTGTATCCAAAAGGAACGTGTTCACAAAAGAAAAATGTCCTTTAAAAAATATGCTCTGTGCTTATATAGAGCCCTATTGAAATGGGCAAATCACATTTGAGTGAGGCCCTTGGCCATTAAAGATATATAGGTCCTCATTGAATTGCAATTTTGCCAATTGAAGAGGGGTCTATATAATCACATAACATATTTCTTGAGCAAACTTTTTAGTTATTGAAAACCTTGATTGTGGTTAGAAGTTCAGTAACTAAAAAGTTCTGTATAAAAAAATATTATGTGCTTATATAGAGCTCTATTCAATTGAGAAAGTTGCAATTGAATAAGGCTCATGGTTCTTTCTTGTTTATACTTAATACTTTACCTTGATAGAAGTTTTGAATGACAGACGGTGCCTTCCTGGCAATCTTAATCCGCCGGTGTTCTTGTAGTGTCTGTTTGAAAAAGAAAGTGAAATAGTTATTTGTATATTTATAATTTTTCATCTAGCAAAGCATGGCCTTTTGAGCATGTAATGTCTTGTTGTATCTTACCTCTTCAAATTTGTTGGTGTTCTTTAAAAGGGATTGTGCTTCACAGTGCACGGTGCAAATTGTTGAGAGACGCTGTTGATGCAGAGTCTGTTTGAATATTAAAAGAAATAGAAAGATTCAGCTTTATATGATCTATTGAATTGCAGTAAATGAATTCAATTAACCTTATTTTTTGTTGGTGTCTACACACATATGTCACATCCATGAAGTGTACGTGTGACATATTAGTATACATGAGTCAAATTTAAATGGTTAAATTAACCTTATTTTTTATTTTTTTCTAACACACATAAATGTGTGTGTGTGAGATGTAACTATAGATGATACACATATATGTGCGTGTGACATATCAGTATACATGAGATATAATGTCATTTAAATGTAGTTGTTTACTGATTTTGTTGTAAGCTAATTTTGTTGCATTGGCAATACACATAAATGTGCGTGTCACATGTCACTATACATTATAGACATATATGTCGGTGTCAGATGTCACTATGAAGGGGCAATACACAGAAATGTGCGTGTCAGATGTCACTATACATTATAGACATATATGTGCGTCTCACATGTCACTATACATTATACACATATACGTGCGTGTCACATGTCACTATGAAGGGGCAATACACAGAAATGTGCGTGTCAGATGTCACTATACATTATACACATATACGTGCGTGTCACATGTCACTATGAAGGGGCAATACACAGAAATGTGCGTGTCAGATGTCACTATACATTATAGACATATACGTGCGTGTCACATGTCACTATGAACGGGCAATACACAGAAATGTGCGTGTCAGATGTCAGTATACATGATAGACATATATGTGCGTGTCACATGTGACTATACATTATAGACATATATGTGCGTGTCACATGTGACTATACATTATAGACATATATGTGCGTGTCAGAGGTCACTATACATAAAGCTCAGTTTATTTTTTTTTGTGAGCCTATACACATAAATGTGCAATACATGATGACTACATAAATCCTAGTTTATTTTTTTATTTGTTTGACCTGACCTGATAATAAAATGTAATATATTATAGCTTACCTGTCAGTTGTAATTTGCACAATGTAAAGTAGTAAATTAGTAAAGAATTGTCTTCTGAAGTAAAAGCAGAAGTCACTCCGTTGATCACCTGAGGAGAAATGTATTTTTTAGTTGGAAATAGGCAGTATTTATAAACTTGTAGAAAGTTCTGGAAAGTGAGACCGTTAGAACGCAATACGCATGCGCTATTTGCGTTCCAGCTTACAATTTGCGTTCCATCCGCCATTTTAGGCGTATTACTGTTCAAAATGGTGTTTAATATGATTGTGATACGTTCCGCATAGTATGTGTTTCATTATTGCGAGTAAGTGTAGTGTAGTTACGTCTGAAGCCTCGTTTTCGTTTTGTTCGTCGGCCATTTTTTCTCTCGCTTAGCGATGGTATTAGTGTCTAAAGTGTTTATTTTGATTTAAATGTAGGTGTAACTTGTTTTTTTGAGGTGCTGGCTGGTTCCTCTTGCTGTAGGTAAGCTTTTTATGTGTTTGTTGTGTGTCTTTGTTAAGTTTTAAATGTTTGTATGTCGGCGTGTTGCGTCCGATGTTTGCGAAGTCGTAATGTGTAGTAACGTGTCTCGTATGGTGTTTGCGTGTGTAGCCTCGTTTTCGTTTTATTCGTCGGCCATTTTTTGTGTCGCTTAACAAAGTATTTAGTGTCTAAACTCTTTTATTTTGAGTGCAATTAAGTTGTAAGTTGCATTTTTGAGGTCCTGGGTGCTTCCTGTTTGTGTAGGTAAGTTTTTTATGTATGTGCTGTGTGTATGTATTGTGTTTGTAATTTTGTAATGTTCGCGAGTTGCGTCCGAGTGTTGCGAGGCCGTAATGTGTGTGAACGTGTGTCGTATGTTGTTTGCGAGTGTCGTAATGTGTGTGAACGTGTGTCGTATGTTGTTTGCGAGTGTCGTAATGTGTTGCGACGTAAATTTTTTTTTGCAAGGGTCGCAGTTGCTGCAACTGAAGACCTCCCTTTGCGAGGTCCTCAGGTGCTGGCATGGAGCGCCTGCGGCGCTCCAAGCCAGCAACTGAGGCCCTCGCTTCGCGAGGGTCCTCAGTTGCTGGCAAGGAGCGCCTGCGGCGCTCCATGCCAGCAACTGAGGCCCTCGCTTCGCGAGGGTCCTCAGTTGCTGGCAAGGAGCGCCTTCGGCGCTCCCTGCCAGCAACTGAGAACCTGGCACAGTGCCCTCGCTACGCGCGGCCCGCGACTCGCTGCGCGAGCCGCGGCCCTCGCTACGCGAGGCCCGCGACTCGCTGCGCGAGTCGCGGCCCTCGCTTTGCGAGGCCCGCGACTCGCTACGCGAGCCCGCAGCGTTAGCAACAACTCGTACGCTCACAACTATATATGTGATATATATATATATATATATATATATATATGCTGGTCTCTTCCAATTAAAATAAATACAAAAATCCAAATGAAGGAAAAATAATAAGGAAAGGAAAGGAAACAAGTAAATAAATAGAAAGGCATACCCCATTTAACTCTGTAGAAGTGTTCCTATAAGACCAAGTGCTAAATGAAACACTATTAAACTGGGTACATTTTAACATAGGGTAAATCACAGGTAAATTGGATTCTAAAATGTATTTCGTGGCTCTTGGTGTTTTGGAATCTGTGTTAATCTGGGGGGTGTCAGGCAAGAAATAGTTATTTCCATTTCTTCAATTGCTTCCCCCTCTACCCCCATACTTAACCCTTTATGAAAGGTTTGTAAATCATATTTCTCTGTTGTCCCAAGGGCTATAACCGTTGTCAGTTTCTCCTAAGTTTTTAGCAATTATTGTGTATTGTGACAGATTCACTGTCGCGCTTAGGATCCGTGCCTTGTTTTCCAGCACCACAATGGAGTACTCTGGAGCCTTTTTATGGTTTAACAAAACTTGCAGTTTATTTGTCAGCATAAAAGAAAATAAACAAAACAGAAAATAAATGCTAGCTTCCCTTTGAAGCACTACCTATACTTTTATCTGCAATTCCCTCACTGCTCTGCTCTGTAATTCATAATACAGTCCAAAAGACAGGCCTGCACACTTGCCTGTTTTAGAGTCCACTGCCTTCCGGGTCTGCACTCCATCTGCAGAAGAGCTGTGTCTCTTTGACCTCTCCGATCACGCTGGACACTCTTCTCAATGTCTCTCAACTGTGCTATCTGTGAACTTCAACCACACTGGCTTTCCAGATCTCACTGACCTCTCTCTCACCACACAGAGCTGTCTTAGGTTTTCTCTTCATCTTCACAGGCTCCAAACAATCCTTCAACTGGAGGTAGCAGCAGGCCCTGATTGCAGACAGACCCCTGCCTTTTGAGAAGGTTGTTAACTCTCTCACTCCTGGGGAGAGGTCTTGAAGAGCTCTCTTCTGACCTCTGGTGGCACTTCTCCACAGTATGTATACTCTGAGTAGAATTTTAAGAGACGTTGCTAAGTGAGATTTTGGAGTAAGAATTCTAAGACTTAGAGCAAGTGTCCTGGTAGCAAATCTGATTAAAATATTTTCTTCATAAAGTCAAGGATTTATATTTGAAGTCCTCAGGGTCAAATGAAAATATTTTTTTTTGTTTTTTTGCAAAATGTGTTTCTTGAATAATTAGTAATGAAAGTTAAAATGTCTTATAAAAAGAAATAGTTTACTGGCTTTTAAATGGTGAACTGAAGCCCTTTACTTTATGTGTAATTAAAGTTTATTTTGTAATAGATATCCTGCATTCATAAAGGCTATGTAGTTTAGGCCATACCCTATAAGAGGTAGGGGAGGAGAAGTTTCCTGTTGATGGGGTCCCAACGTCGGACGGCCCAGGGAGAAGCAAGCAGGGTCACTTGAGGAGAGTATCTGAGAGAGCAAGGAAGAAAGAACAAGTATAAATTTATAAAATATGGTAGGTGAGGTCAAAGTATAGACCAGTTTACTGTAATGAGTCATATTTAACAATAACGACTAGGAAGAAGCGTAGAACTACCTGTCTCTCTCAATCCCTATATAGGGAGGGTAGAATTGTTTAACAAATAGCTTTAACTGGGTTTGATAAAACATACACATTAGCTGGGTACATTACCTGAGAATATTATAGTAAAGGAGTTGTCCATGAATAATATAAATCTATATCCAATTTCCACAGTGTAATCTTGTGAGATAATCCAGTTAATTTTGAATGTGAAATCTTATATTAGCTCTGAGATTTAGTATAGCTAAAGTTTTTAAATCTCAGTTAATATATGTAAAAGTCACCTGGATTAGGCCAGGTTTGGTCTATGAAGAAGAGGTGAGCAGTATCAAAATAAGTTATTGTGGGTCCTCCGAAGCTGCTTACTCAAAGAGGCTGGGAGGAGAAAAGTCACTACCTTGAGAAGGTATTGTCCTCTTCCGGCATTTTTCCTTTGGAGATTCCGACCATTGTTTAGCAGGTCAAGGAGCAGGAACAGGTCTGTTGTAGTCACCGTAAATCAGTTAGATAGCAATTTGAGGCGTTGTAAAAGAATGTCTTGGCATTCCTCCAAGGTACTGTCGGGATTATTAAGACATATATTTTCTAAATACTTAGAATAATATTTTTGGAGTTCAGAATCAATTTATAGACACATATTCCTCTCTATAAAATAATATTTATTGGCAAGTTATACTGTGTTCCCTGGGGCGTGACCGGAAATGGCTTTTGGCGCCGTTTGAGCGACGCAAAGGCGGATGAGGTGATGTCGGGAGTGTAGCTGAGTGTGAGCAGCGACTTCCCCCTGTACTGCAGGCTGTATACTCCCCTAAGACCCATATGCAATGTCTGGTAGACAGGACCAAAGAGAAGGAGAAAAAGAGGCATTGGCAATATAGCTGAGGGTGAGCAGCGCTCTAACTCCTGCACCACAAGCTGCTTGTTCTCCAATTCTCCAGTGACCCCAAAGTAAAGCACAGTAAACAGGACCAGAGGGAAGGAGGAAAGGAGACCTGCAGGCAAATACAGGCAAAGGAGGCCGATGACATCTCTCTGAAGCTGGGACTGTATCACTGCGATGCATATATGGAGCACGTATGTAACAATATACCCTGATAAACAGTACTGCACAGCAGGAGGCATTTCAAAAATGTAGAGAGAAATGGTAGATAAAGTAAAAGGGAAAAAAAAAAGAAAAAAGAAGAGAAGGGTTACACCCCGACAACACGATCATTGGTTAACGCCGGCTATTTTCAAATTTTGGTCAAAGAGACCCTAGTATGAAGTCTGTATTTAAGAACTGGACAGATAAATGTATGTTTTGGGATGAGAATGGAAGGATGAATGATTGGGCAGGAGTTAGGGAAGGAGTGCAGGATAGGAGGAAGAACAGGATAATATCTTGTATTTTATTAAAATAATAAGGAAAGGAAAGGAAACAAGTAAATAAATAGAAAGGCATACCCCATTTAACTCTGTAGAAGTGTTCCTATAAGACCAAGTGCTAAATGAAACACTATTAAACTGGGTACATTTTAACATAGGGTAAATCACAGGTAAATTGGATTCTAAAATGTATTTCGTGGCTCTTGGTGTTTTGGAATCTGTGTTAATCTGGGGGGTGTCAGGCAAGAAATAGTTATTTCCATTTCTTCAATTGCTTCCCCCTCTACCCCCATACTTAACCCTTTATGAAAGGTTTGTAAATCATATTTCTCTGTTGTCCCAAGGGCTATAACCGTTGTCAGTTTCTCCTAAGTTTTTAGCAATTATTGTGTATTGTGACAGATTCACTGTCGCGCTTAGGATCCGTGCCTTGTTTTCCAGCACCACAATGGAGTACTCTGGAGCCTTTTTATGGTTTAACAAAACTTGCAGTTTATTTGTCAGCATAAAAGAAAATAAACAAAACAGAAAATAAATGCTAGCTTCCCTTTGAAGCACTACCTATACTTTTATCTGCAATTCCCTCACTGCTCTGCTCTGTAATTCATAATACAGTCCAAAAGACAGGCCTGCACACTTGCCTGTTTTAGAGTCCACTGCCTTCCGGGTCTGCACTCCATCTGCAGAAGAGCTGTGTCTCTTTGACCTCTCCGATCACGCTGGACACTCTTCTCAATGTCTCTCAACTGTGCTATCTGTGAACTTCAACCACACTGGCTTTCCAGATCTCACTGACCTCTCTCTCACCACACAGAGCTGTCTTAGGTTTTCTCTTCATCTTCACAGGCTCCAAACAATCCTTCAACTGGAGGTAGCAGCAGGCCCTGATTGCAGACAGACCCCTGCCTTTTGAGAAGGTTGTTAACTCTCTCACTCCTGGGGAGAGGTCTTGAAGAGCTCTCTTCTGACCTCTGGTGGCACTTCTCCACAGTATGTATACTCTGAGTAGAATTTTAAGAGACGTTGCTGAGTGAGATTTTGGAGTAAGAATTCTAAGACTTAGAGCAAGTGTCCTGGTAGCAAATCTGATTAAAATATTTTCTTCATAAAGTATATACTCCCCTAAGACCCATATGCAATGTCTGGTAGACAGGACCAAAGAGAAGGAGAAAAAGAGGCATTGGCAATATAGCTGAGGGTGAGCAGCGCTCTAACTCCTGCACCACAAGCTGCTTGTTCTCCAATTCTCCAGTGACCCCAAAGTAAAGCACAGTAAACAGGACCAGAGGGAAGGAGGAAAGGAGACCTGCAGGCAAATACAGGCAAAGGAGGCCGATGACATCTCTCTGAAGCTGGGACTGTATCACTGCGATGCATATATGGAGCACGTATGTAACAATATACCCTGATAAACAGTACTGCACAGCAGGAGGCATTTCAAAAATGTAGAGAGAAATGGTAGATAAAGTAAAAGGGAAAAAAAAAAGAAAAAAGAAGAGAAGGGTTACACCCCGACAACACGATCATTGGTTAACGCCGGCTATTTTCACATTTTGGTCAAAGAGACCCTAGTATGAAGTCTGTATTTAAGAACTGGACAGATAAATGTATGTTTTGGGATGAGAATGGAAGGATGAATGATTGGGCAGGAGTTAGGGAAGGAGTGCAGGATAGGAGGAAGAACAGGATAATATCTTGTATTTTATTAAAATAATAAGGAAAGGAAAGGAAACAAGTAAATAAATAGAAAGGCATACCCCATTTAACTCTGTAGAAGTGTTCCTATAAGACCAAGTGCTAAATGAAACACTATTAAACTGGGTACATTTTAACATAGGGTAAATCACAGGTAAATTGGATTCTAAAATGTATTTCGTGGCTCTTGGTGTTTTGGAATCTGTGTTAATCTGGGGGGTGTCAGGCAAGAAATAGTTATTTCCATTTCTTCAATTGCTTCCCCCTCTACCCCCATACTTAACCCTTTATGAAAGGTTTGTAAATCATATTTCTCTGTTGTCCCAAGGGCTATAACCGTTGTCAGTTTCTCCTAAGTTTTTAGCAATTATTGTGTATTGTGACAGATTCACTGTCGCGCTTAGGATCCGTGCCTTGTTTTCCAGCACCACAATGGAGTACTCTGGAGCCTTTTTATGGTTTAACAAAACTTGCAGTTTATTTGTCAGCATAAAAGAAAATAAACAAAACAGAAAATAAATGCTAGCTTCCCTTTGAAGCACTACCTATACTTTTATCTGCAATTCCCTCACTGCTCTGCTCTGTAATTCATAATACAGTCCAAAAGACAGGCCTGCACACTTGCCTGTTTTAGAGTCCACTGCCTTCCGGGTCTGCACTCCATCTGCAGAAGAGCTGTGTCTCTTTGACCTCTCCGATCACGCTGGACACTCTTCTCAATGTCTCTCAACTGTGCTATCTGTGAACTTCAACCACACTGGCTTTCCAGATCTCACTGACCTCTCTCTCACCACACAGAGCTGTCTTAGGTTTTCTCTTCATCTTCACAGGCTCCAAACAATCCTTCAACTGGAGGTAGCAGCAGGCCCTGATTGCAGACAGACCCCTGCCTTTTGAGAAGGTTGTTAACTCTCTCACTCCTGGGGAGAGGTCTTGAAGAGCTCTCTTCTGACCTCTGGTGGCACTTCTCCACAGTATGTATACTCTGAGTAGAATTTTAAGAGACGTTGCTAAGTGAGATTTTGGAGTAAGAATTCTAAGACTTAGAGCAAGTGTCCTGGTAGCAAATCTGATTAAAATATTTTCTTCATAAAGTCAAGGATTTATATTTGAAGTCCTCAGGGTCAAATGAAAATATTTTTTTTTGTTTTTTTGTAAAATGTGTTTCTTGAATAATTAGTAATGAAAGTTAAAATGTCTTATAAAAAGAAATAGTTTACTGGCTTTTAAATGGTGAACTGAAGCCCTTTACTTTATGTGTAATTAAAGTTTATTTTGTAATAGATATCCTGCATTCATAAAGGCTATGTAGTTTAGGCCATACCCTATAAGAGGTAGGGGAGGAGAAGTTTCCTGTTGATGGGGTCCCAACGTCGGACGGCCCAGGGAGAAGCAAGCAGGGTCACTTGAGGAGAGTATCTGAGAGAGCAAGGAAGAAAGAACAAGTATAAATTTATAAAATATGGTAGGTGAGGTCAAAGTATAGACCAGTTTACTGTAATGAGTCATATTTAACAATAACGACTAGGAAGAAGCGTAGAACTACCTGTCTCTCTCAATCCCTATATAGGGAGGGTAGAATTGTTTACCAAATAGCTTTAACTGGGTTTGATAAAACATACACATTAGCTGGGTACATTACCTGAGAATATTATAGTAAAGGAGTTGTCCATGAATAATATAAATCTATATCCAATTTCCACAGTGTAATCTTGTGAGATAATCCAGTTAATTTTGAATGTGAAATCTTATATTAGCTCTGAGATTTAGTATAGCTAAAGTTTTTAAATCTCAGTTAATATATGTAAAAGTCACCTGGATTAGGCCAGGTTTGGTCTATGAAGAAGAGGTGAGCAGTATCAAAATAAGTTATTGTGGGTCCTCCGAAGCTGCTTACTCAAAGAGGCTGGGAGGAGAAAAGTCACTACCTTGAGAAGGTATTGTCCTCTTCCGGCATTTTTCCTTTGGAGATTCCGACCATTGTTTAGCAGGTCAAGGAGCAGGAACTGGTCTGTTGTAGTCACCGTAAATCAGTTAGATAGCAATTTGAGGCGTTGTAAAAGAATGTCTTGGCATTCCTCCAAGGTACTGTCGGGATTATTAAGACATATATTTTCTAAATACTTAGAATAATATTTTTGGAGTTCAGAATCAATTTATAGACACATATTCCTCTCTATAAAATAATATTTATTGGCAAGTTATACTGTGTTCCCTGGGGCGTGACCGGAAATGGCTTTTGGCGCCGTTTGAGCGACGCAAAGGCGGATGAGGTGATGTCGGGAGTGTAGCTGAGTGTGAGCAGCGACTTCCCCCTGTACTGCAGGCTGTATACTCCCCTAAGACCCATATGCAATGTCTGGTAGACAGGACCAAAGAGAAGGAGAAAAAGAGGCATTGGCAATATAGCTGAGGGTGAGCAGCGCTCTAACTCCTGCACCACAAGCTGCTTGTTCTCCAATTCTCCAGTGACCCCAAAGTAAAGCACAGTAAACAGGACCAGAGGGAAGGAGGAAAGGAGACCTGCAGGCAAATACAGGCAAAGGAGGCCGATGACATCTCTCTGAAGCTGGGACTGTATCACTGCGATGCATATATGGAGCACGTATGTAACAATATACCCTGATAAACAGTACTGCACAGCAGGAGGCATTTCAAAAATGTAGAGAGAAATGGTAGATAAAGTAAAAGGGAAAAAAAATAGAAAAAAGAAGAGAAGGGTTACACCCCGACAACACGATCATTGGTTAACGCCGGCTATTTTCAAATTTTGGTCAAAGAGACCCTAGTATGAAGTCTGTATTTAAGAACTGGACAGATAAATGTATGTTTTGGGATGAGAATGGAAGGATGAATGATTGGGCAGGAGTTAGGGAAGGAGTGCAGGATAGGAGGAAGAACAGGATAATATCTTGTATTTTATTAAAATAATAAGGAAAGGAAAGGAAACAAGTAAATAAATAGAAAGGCATACCCCATTTAACTCTGTAGAAGTGTTCCTATAAGACCAAGTGCTAAATGAAACACTATTAAACTGGGTACATTTTAACATAGGGTAAATCACAGGTAAATTGGATTCTAAAATGTATTTCGTGGCTCTTGGTGTTTTGGAATCTGTGTTAATCTGGGGGGTGTCAGGCAAGAAATAGTTATTTCCATTTCTTCAATTGCTTCCCCCTCTACCCCCATACTTAACCCTTTATGAAAGGTTTGTAAATCATATTTCTCTGTTGTCCCAAGGGCTATAACCGTTGTCAGTTTCTCCTAAGTTTTTAGCAATTATTGTGTATTGTGACAGATTCACTGTCGCGCTTAGGATCCGTGCCTTGTTTTCCAGCACCACAATGGAGTACTCTGGAGCCTTTTTATGGTTTAACAAAACTTGCAGTTTATTTGTCAGCATAAAAGAAAATAAACAAAACAGAAAATAAATGCTAGCTTCCCTTTGAAGCACTACCTATACTTTTATCTGCAATTCCCTCACTGCTCTGCTCTGTAATTCATAATACAGTCCAAAAGACAGGCCTGCACACTTGCCTGTTTTAGAGTCCACTGCCTTCCGGGTCTGCACTCCATCTGCAGAAGAGCTGTGTCTCTTTGACCTCTCCGATCACGCTGGACACTCTTCTCAATGTCTCTCAACTGTGCTATCTGTGAACTTCAACCACACTGGCTTTCCAGATCTCACTGACCTCTCTCTCACCACACAGAGCTGTCTTAGGTTTTCTCTTCATCTTCACAGGCTCCAAACAATCCTTCAACTGGAGGTAGCAGCAGGCCCTGATTGCAGACAGACCCCTGCCTTTTGAGAAGGTTGTTAACTCTCTCACTCCTGGGGAGAGGTCTTGAAGAGCTCTCTTCTGACCTCTGGTGGCACTTCTCCACAGTATGTATACTCTGAGTAGAATTTTAAGAGACGTTGCTAAGTGAGATTTTGGAGTAAGAATTCTAAGACTTAGAGCAAGTGTCCTGGTAGCAAATCTGATTAAAATATTTTCTTCATAAAGTCAAGGATTTATATTTGAAGTCCTCAGGGTCAAATGAAAATATTTTTTTTTGTTTTTTTGCAAAATGTGTTTCTTGAATAATTAGTAATGAAAGTTAAAATGTCTTATAAAAAGAAATAGTTTACTGGCTTTTAAATGGTGAACTGAAGCCCTTTACTTTATGTGTAATTAAAGTTTATTTTGTAATAGATATCCTGCATTCATAAAGGCTATGTAGTTTAGGCCATACCCTATAAGAGGTAGGGGAGGAGAAGTTTCCTGTTGATGGGGTCCCAACGTCGGACGGCCCAGGGAGAAGCAAGCAGGGTCACTTGAGGAGAGTATCTGAGAGAGCAAGGAAGAAAGAACAAGTATAAATTTATAAAATATGGTAGGTGAGGTCAAAGTATAGACCAGTTTACTGTAATGAGTCATATTTAACAATAACGACTAGGAAGAAGCGTAGAACTACCTGTCTCTCTCAATCCCTATATAGGGAGGGTAGAATTGTTTAACAAATAGCTTTAACTGGGTTTGATAAAACATACACATTAGCTGGGTACATTACCTGAGAATATTATAGTAAAGGAGTTGTCCATGAATAATATAAATCTATATCCAATTTCCACAGTGTAATCTTGTGAGATAATCCAGTTAATTTTGAATGTGAAATCTTATATTAGCTCTGAGATTTAGTATAGCTAAAGTTTTTAAATCTCAGTTAATATATGTAAAAGTCACCTGGATTAGGCCAGGTTTGGTCTATGAAGAAGAGGTGAGCAGTATCAAAATAAGTTATTGTGGGTCCTCCGAAGCTGCTTACTCAAAGAGGCTGGGAGGAGAAAAGTCACTACCTTGAGAAGGTATTGTCCTCTTCCGGCATTTTTCCTTTGGAGATTCCGACCATTGTTTAGCAGGTCAAGGAGCAGGAACAGGTCTGTTGTAGTCACCGTAAATCAGTTAGATAGCAATTTGAGGCGTTGTAAAAGAATGTCTTGGCATTCCTCCAAGGTACTGTCGGGATTATTAAGACATATATTTTCTAAATACTTAGAATAATATTTTTGGAGTTCAGAATCAATTTATAGACACATATTCCTCTCTATAAAATAATATTTATTGGCAAGTTATACTGTGTTCCCTGGGGCGTGACCGGAAATGGCTTTTGGCGCCGTTTGAGCGACGCAAAGGCGGATGAGGTGATGTCGGGAGTGTAGCTGAGTGTGAGCAGCGACTTCCCCCTGTACTGCAGGCTGTATACTCCCCTAAGACCCATATGCAATGTCTGGTAGACAGGACCAAAGAGAAGGAGAAAAAGAGGCATTGGCAATATAGCTGAGGGTGAGCAGCGCTCTAACTCCTGCACCACAAGCTGCTTGTTCTCCAATTCTCCAGTGACCCCAAAGTAAAGCACAGTAAACAGGACCAGAGGGAAGGAGGAAAGGAGACCTGCAGGCAAATACAGGCAAAGGAGGCCGATGACATCTCTCTGAAGCTGGGACTGTATCACTGCGATGCATATATGGAGCACGTATGTAACAATATACCCTGATAAACAGTACTGCACAGCAGGAGGCATTTCAAAAATGTAGAGAGAAATGGTAGATAAAGTAAAAGGGAAAAAAAAAAGAAAAAAGAAGAGAAGGGTTACACCCCGACAACACGATCATTGGTTAACGCCGGCTATTTTCAAATTTTGGTCAAAGAGACCATAGTATGAAGTCTGTATTTAAGAACTGGACAGATAAATGTATGTTTTGGGATGAGAATGGAAGGATGAATGATTGGGCAGGAGTTAGGGAAGGAGTGCAGGATAGGAGGAAGAACAGGATAATATCTTGTATTTTATTAAAATAATAAGGAAAGGAAAGGAAACAAGTAAATAAATAGAAAGGCATACCCCATTTAACTCTGTAGAAGTGTTCCTATAAGACCAAGTGCTAAATGAAACACTATTAAACTGGGTACATTTTAACATAGGGTAAATCACAGGTAAATTGGATTCTAAAATGTATTTCGTGGCTCTTGGTGTTTTGGAATCTGTGTTAATCTGGGGGGTGTCAGGCAAGAAATAGTTATTTCCATTTCTTCAATTGCTTCCCCCTCTACCCCCATACTTAACCCTTTATGAAAGGTTTGTAAATCATATTTCTCTGTTGTACCAAGGGCTATAACCGTTGTCAGTTTCTCCTAAGTTTTTAGCAATTATTGTGTATTGTGACAGATTCACTGTCGCGCTTAGGATCCGTGCCTTGTTTTCCAGCACCACAATGGAGTACTCTGGAGCCTTTTTATGGTTTAACAAAACTTGCAGTTTATTTGTCAGCATAAAAGAAAATAAACAAAACAGAAAATAAATGCTAGCTTCCCTTTGAAGCACTACCTATACTTTTATCTGCAATTCCCTCACTGCTCTGCTCTGTAATTCATAATACAGTCCAAAAGACAGGCCTGCACACTTGCCTGTTTTAGAGTCCACTGCCTTCCGGGTCTGCACTCCATCTGCAGAAGAGCTGTGTCTCTTTGACCTCTCCGATCACGCTGGACACTCTTCTCAATGTCTCTCAACTGTGCTATCTGTGAACTTCAACCACACTGGCTTTCCAGATCTCACTGACCTCTCTCTCACCACACAGAGCTGTCTTAGGTTTTCTCTTCATCTTCACAGGCTCCAAACAATCCTTCAACTGGAGGTAGCAGCAGGCCCTGATTGCAGACAGACCCCTGCCTTTTGAGAAGGTTGTTAACTCTCTCACTCCTGGGGAGAGGTCTTGAAGAGCTCTCTTCTGACCTCTGGTGGCACTTCTCCACAGTATGTATACTCTGAGTAGAATTTTAAGAGACGTTGCTAAGTGAGATTTTGGAGTAAGAATTCTAAGACTTAGAGCAAGTGTCCTGGTAGCAAATCTGATTAAAATATTTTCTTCATAAAGTCAAGGATTTATATTTGAAGTCCTCAGGGTCAAATGAAAATATTTTTTTTTGTTTTTTTGCAAAATGTGTTTCTTGAATAATTAGTAATGAAAGTTAAAATGTCTTATAAAAAGAAATAGTTTACTGGCTTTTAAATGGTGAACTGAAGCCCTTTACTTTATGTGTAATTAAAGTTTATTTTGTAATAGATATCCTGCATTCATAAAGGCTATGTAGTTTAGGCCATACCCTATAAGAGGTAGGGGAGGAGAAGTTTCCTGTTGATGGGGTCCCAACGTCGGACGGCCCAGGGAGAAGCAAGCAGGGTCACTTGAGGAGAGTATCTGAGAGAGCAAGGAAGAAAGAACAAGTATAAATTTATAAAATATGGTAGGTGAGGTCAAAGTATAGACCAGTTTACTGTAATGAGTCATATTTAACAATAACGACTAGGAAGAAGCGTAGAACTACCTGTCTCTCTCAATCCCTATATAGGGAGGGTAGAATTGTTTAACAAATAGCTTTAACTGGGTTTGATAAAACATACACATTAGCTGGGTACATTACCTGAGAATATTATAGTAAAGGAGTTGTCCATGAATAATATAAATCTATATCCAATTTCCACAGTGTAATCTTGTGAGATAATCCAGTTAATTTTGAATGTGAAATCTTATATTAGCTCTGAGATTTAGTATAGCTAAAGTTTTTAAATCTCAGTTAATATATGTAAAAGTCACCTGGATTAGGCCAGGTTTGGTCTATGAAGAAGAGGTGAGCAGTATCAAAATAAGTTATTGTGGGTCCTCCGAAGCTGCTTACTCAAAGAGGCTGGGAGGAGAAAAGTCACTACCTTGAGAAGGTATTGTCCTCTTCCGGCATTTTTCCTTTGGAGATTCCGACCATTGTTTAGCAGGTCAAGGAGCAGGAACAGGTCTGTTGTAGTCACCGTAAATCAGTTAGATAGCAATTTGAGGCGTTGTAAAAGAATGTCTTGGCATTCCTCCAAGGTACTGTCGGGATTATTAAGACATATATTTTCTAAATACTTAGAATAATATTTTTGGAGTTCAGAATCAATTTATAGACACATATTCCTCTCTATAAAATAATATTTATTGGCAAGTTATACTGTGTTCCCTGGGGCGTGACCGGAAATGGCTTTTGGCGCCGTTTGAGCGACGCAAAGGCGGATGAGGTGATGTCGGGAGTGTAGCTGAGTGTGAGCAGCGACTTCCCCCTGTACTGCAGGCTGTATACTCCCCTAAGACCCATATGCAATGTCTGGTAGACAGGACCAAAGAGAAGGAGAAAAAGAGGCATTGGCAATATAGCTGAGGGTGAGCAGCGCTCTAACTCCTGCACCACAAGCTGCTTGTTCTCCAATTCTCCAGTGACCCCAAAGTAAAGCACAGTAAACAGGACCAGAGGGAAGGAGGAAAGGAGACCTGCAGGCAAATACAGGCAAAGGAGGCCGATGACATCTCTCTGAAGCTGGGACTGTATCACTGCGATGCATATATGGAGCACGTATGTAACAATATACCCTGATAAACAGTACTGCACAGCAGGAGGCATTTCAAAAATGTAGAGAGAAATGGTAGATAAAGTAAAAGGGAAAAAAAAAAGAAAAAAGAAGAGAAGGGTTACACCCCGACAACACGATCATTGGTTAACGCCGGCTATTTTCAAATTTTGGTCAAAGAGACCATAGTATGAAGTCTGTATTTAAGAACTGGACAGATAAATGTATGTTTTGGGATGAGAATGGAAGGATGAATGATTGGGCAGGAGTTAGGGAAGGAGTGCAGGATAGGAGGAAGAACAGGATAATATCTTGTATTTTATTAAAATAATAAGGAAAGGAAAGGAAACAAGTAAATAAATAGAAAGGCATACCCCATTTAACTCTGTAGAAGTGTTCCTATAAGACCAAGTGCTAAATGAAACACTATTAAACTGGGTACATTTTAACATAGGGTAAATCACAGGTAAATTGGATTCTAAAATGTATTTCGTGGCTCTTGGTGTTTTGGAATCTGTGTTAATCTGGGGGGTGTCAGGCAAGAAATAGTTATTTCCATTTCTTCAATTGCTTCCCCCTCTACCCCCATACTTAACCCTTTATGAAAGGTTTGTAAATCATATTTCTCTGTTGTACCAAGGGCTATAACCGTTGTCAGTTTCTCCTAAGTTTTTAGCAATTATTGTGTATTGTGACAGATTCACTGTCGCGCTTAGGATCCGTGCCTTGTTTTCCAGCACCACAATGGAGTACTCTGGAGCCTTTTTATGGTTTAACAAAACTTGCAGTTTATTTGTCAGCATAAAAGAAAATAAACAAAACAGAAAATAAATGCTAGCTTCCCTTTGAAGCACTACCTATACTTTTATCTGCAATTCCCTCACTGCTCTGCTCTGTAATTCATAATACAGTCCAAAAGACAGGCCTGCACACTTGCCTGTTTTAGAGTCCACTGCCTTCCGGGTCTGCACTCCATCTGCAGAAGAGCTGTGTCTCTTTGACCTCTCCGATCACGCTGGACACTCTTCTCAATGTCTCTCAACTGTGCTATCTGTGAACTTCAACCACACTGGCTTTCCAGATCTCACTGACCTCTCTCTCACCACACAGAGCTGTCTTAGGTTTTCTCTTCATCTTCACAGGCTCCAAACAATCCTTCAACTGGAGGTAGCAGCAGGCCCTGATTGCAGACAGACCCCTGCCTTTTGAGAAGGTTGTTAACTCTCTCACTCCTGGGGAGAGGTCTTGAAGAGCTCTCTTCTGACCTCTGGTGGCACTTCTCCACAGTATGTATACTCTGAGTAGAATTTTAAGAGACGTTGCTAAGTGAGATTTTGGAGTAAGAATTCTAAGACTTAGAGCAAGTGTCCTGGTAGCAAATCTGATTAAAATATTTTCTTCATAAAGTCAAGGATTTATATTTGAAGTCCTCAGGGTCAAATGAAAATATTTTTTTTTGTTTTTTTGCAAAATGTGTTTCTTGAATAATTAGTAATGAAAGTTAAAATGTCTTATAAAAAGAAATAGTTTACTGGCTTTTAAATGGTGAACTGAAGCCCTTTACTTTATGTGTAATTAAAGTTTATTTTGTAATAGATATCCTGCATTCATAAAGGCTATGTAGTTTAGGCCATACCCTATAAGAGGTAGGGGAGGAGAAGTTTCCTGTTGATGGGGTCCCAACGTCGGACGGCCCAGGGAGAAGCAAGCAGGGTCACTTGAGGAGAGTATCTGAGAGAGCAAGGAAGAAAGAACAAGTATAAATTTATAAAATATGGTAGGTGAGGTCAAAGTATAGACCAGTTTACTGTAATGAGTCATATTTAACAATAACGACTAGGAAGAAGCGTAGAACTACCTGTCTCTCTCAATCCCTATATAGGGAGGGTAGAATTGTTTAACAAATAGCTTTAACTGGGTTTGATAAAACATACACATTAGCTGGGTACATTACCTGAGAATATTATAGTAAAGGAGTTGTCCATGAATAATATAAATCTATATCCAATTTCCACAGTGTAATCTTGTGAGATAATCCAGTTAATTTTGAATGTGAAATCTTATATTAGCTCTGAGATTTAGTATAGCTAAAGTTTTTAAATCTCAGTTAATATATGTAAAAGTCACCTGGATTAGGCCAGGTTTGGTCTATGAAGAAGAGGTGAGCAGTATCAAAATAAGTTATTGTGGGTCCTCCGAAGCTGCTTACTCAAAGAGGCTGGGAGGAGAAAAGTCACTACCTTGAGAAGGTATTGTCCTCTTCCGGCATTTTTCCTTTGGAGATTCCGACCATTGTTTAGCAGGTCAAGGAGCAGGAACAGGTCTGTTGTAGTCACCGTAAATCAGTTAGATAGCAATTTGAGGCGTTGTAAAAGAATGTCTTGGCATTCCTCCAAGGTACTGTCGGGATTATTAAGACATATATTTTCTAAATACTTAGAATAATATTTTTGGAGTTCAGAATCAATTTATAGACACATATTCCTCTCTATAAAATAATATTTATTGGCAAGTTATACTGTGTTCCCTGGGGCGTGACCGGAAATGGCTTTTGGCGCCGTTTGAGCGACGCAAAGGCGGATGAGGTGATGTCGGGAGTGTAGCTGAGTGTGAGCAGCGACTTCCCCCTGTACTGCAGGCTGTATACTCCCCTAAGACCCATATGCAATGTCTGGTAGACAGGACCAAAGAGAAGGAGAAAAAGAGGCATTGGCAATATAGCTGAGGGTGAGCAGCGCTCTAACTCCTGCACCACAAGCTGCTTGTTCTCCAATTCTCCAGTGACCCCAAAGTAAAGCACAGTAAACAGGACCAGAGGGAAGGAGGAAAGGAGACCTGCAGGCAAATACAGGCAAAGGAGGCCGATGACATCTCTCTGAAGCTGGGACTGTATCACTGCGATGCATATATGGAGCACGTATGTAACAATATACCCTGATAAACAGTACTGCACAGCAGAAGGCATTTCAGGGGTTGTAATAATCATAAATTAAAGATACATAGTGAAATTAGGGGTCTAAAGAAGAAAAAGCGCATATTACATGTTACAGTTATGCTACTCATGGAGACCTAGAAGGAACTATACTGTGAATACTGAAGGAAAGGAGTATCATACATTAATATATTAATAAACTCCTAGTAAAATACAAAGTATCTAGAGGTAGAAGTGTATGCTCTGTAGAATCTCAAAGTGTTTCACAAAAGACCCCTTTATAAAAGGACTGCATGGGACTGAGAGAATCACTTCTGAAGTAAGATGGAGCTGTAACACTGTGCCACACGTATGTAACATGAATATAATAATATTTACCCCATTAAACTGCACTGTATAGCAGAAGGCAATTCAGGTGCTGTTATAATCACATGTATATAATAATATTTACCCCGTTAAACTGCACTGCATAGCAGAAGGCAATTCAGGTGTTGTTATACTCACAATTGAAGACACACAGTGAAATCAGGGGCTTATTGAGAAAAGGTACAAAGCTACCAGAAGAGTCTCTAGAACTTGAAGGAGAGTATATTCTAAAGAAATTTACACTGCTGTATAAAACGTCCTTTATAAAAGGATTGTACAGAAGTGAAAGGATTACCTCAGAAGCAACTACTGTTAAATGAAAACAACTGAAATACAAGTTCTATACTGCAGTCTGAGGATGGGGGGAGGAAAAGACGCCTTTTAAAAAATAAACTGCTTATTAGTTTTTTCCCCGAAAGAAAATATGTTTTTTAAGTATAATCTTACACACCACTTATCTATATTTAGAAATATTGCTTATGTATAAATGATGTAAAGTAAGCAAGAAGATGATCTCTGTGGCATAAGCTGAATGGACTTAAGTTATATAACAGACTCCATCTAATACCCTTTGTTTCACCTAAATAAATTGTATTGCTTTAATAGTGCTCTTAATTCTGACAAACTGCTTGAAAGTTCTGGGCCTTGAACTGGAAATATAAGAAGAAAAAAAGAGGGAATATACTTAATAAAATAGCAATGCCGGTTAAAACAAAAAATAAAGAAAAAAAAGGACACCAACAAAAACCTAATACCTTTTTTTTTCCAAAAATCCAAGGAAAACCACAGGAGATCTCTCTTCCTATATCACCTGATACAGAACAAAATCTCAGTCAAAGTATAGGGAGCATGAACGAAAGCAATACTAGTAGAGAATCAAATATACAAGAAGAAGAATCACTTACAGTGAGAAAAATGAAGACATTACTACAGGAGTTTCAAACATCTTTTATTGCAGATATAAAAAATCAAATACTGGACAATGCAAAATAAATTATTGCTTTAAATATCAAAACTTCAGAGTTGGAGGCCAAAATTGATAAAATGGATGCAGACAACAACTACCTTCAGAAGCAGAACCAGGAACTAGAAGAGAAAATAATTATTCTAGATAATAGAATTGGTAATATTGATGATAAAATCAGAAGAAATAATCTCCGGATTAGGGGAATAGATGAATCAATTACGGATGGAAACTTAGAAGAATACCTAGCAAAATTGTTTTTATCCATGGTGCCAAGTTAAAACCAAGTGGAAGATAAGATGGTTGCATTTTTCAGAATCCCTATTCCTATGCATTTAAAAAACAAGCTGCCAAGAGATGTGATTGTTAAGTTTCACAGGTTATCCACGAGAGATCTAATTATGAAAGCTAATTTTCAAGAGAAATATAAAAAGGCACCACATGAGAAAATAAAAAAATGTCAAGACATATCTGCTGCTACCTTAATTAAAAGAAAGGAGTTTTCAGTTATTACAGAACTTTTAAGACAAGAGAAATTAATTTACAGATGGACAACACCGGTAGGCCTTATGGTAAAGAAAGACTTAAGCTGGCACAAAATCAGTTCAGCAAAAAACAGAGAAGAACTATTAAAGTCATGGAATATAAAGATGGACAATCAGATAAATATAATCCGAAAGGATATACTACTGAGACCAGAATGGCAACAAGAATAATTCCATGCGGAGAAAAAAGGGAGGGGGGAAGGGATGTGTTTTTTCTGTCGATTTATATGCACGTGTATGTCTACCCTCTTTGGATATTAGTTTTGCACATATTTTGCACATTTTGGGAAATTAAATCTTAAACAAATTTGTAGAATTAGTACGTAGGCTATTCTAATGGATATTTACCCTGATAGAATATGCTGAAGATTGAAGAGTTGGATAAATGCATGATGCACTTTACAAATTATAGAGTTAATATGTTTACCTAACACAAATGTATTTTAATGGATATTTATTTTGGTACAATATTTTGAAGACTGAATAGTTGATTATTGCATGATGCACTTTATAATTTATAGAGTTTATCAAACACAATTGTAATAATGCACAAATTTTTGAACACGTAGTAACTTATAGAATTGTAATGGGGAGGGGAAGTGGAGGGGAAGGGGGGAGAGGGGAGGGATAGTAGGAGAAGGATTATGGTGAAAAGTGATATTTAAAGGGTATAATTTGGTTTTTGTTATTTATGCTTCTCCCTTGTTATGTATTATAAAGGTTGATGCAATCGAAGGAATTGAGACTTAGATACATTTTGAAATGCACATTACACTTTGGAATAGTAATAAATCTGAGTGTACACATGAATATGGTTTTAACACTATATAATGTTGGTAATGGTAAAAAAGACTGTAAAGTACATGTTCCCCCTCTGTTCCCCCTCCCCTCCTTACGGTGTATTCCATCTTGGTTGTGATAACTGAAGGTATTATTGTAGGTTTGTCTAGGTCTGAATTATTAGTTAAAAGAGAAATGGTAGATAAAGTAAAAGGGAAAAAAAAAAGAAAAAAGAAGAGAAGGGTTACACCCCGACAACACGATCATTGGTTAACGCCGGCTATTTTCAAATTTTGGTCAAAGAGACCCTAGTATGAAGTCTGTATTTAAGAACTGGACAGATAAATGTATGTTTTGGGATGAGAATGGAAGGATGAATGATTGGGCAGGAGTTAGGGAAGGAGTGCAGGATAGGAGGAAGAACAGGATAATATCTAGTATTTTATTAAGTTTAAAAAATGGATATTACATTAATCTCATATAATATTAATGAATTAAATTCTCCCTTAAAAGAAAGTTAGCCTTTCGGGAATTTGCGAAACTAAAAGCAAACATAGTATGCCTCCAAGAAACACATCTAAAAAACAGTATTCTTACTTATTAAGGAATAAAAGATTTGTCTATTGTATAGCCTCCTCGTATAATAGTAAATCAAGGGGGGTATCCATTCTTTTTGATAAAGATTTGGTAGTAAAAGAAGAATTTTGTAAAATAGATGAAGGAGGACGATTTATTATATGGGTGGGAAACATAGATAATCAGATCTATACAATTGTAAATATTTATGCACCCAATCGGAAACAAGAAGGTTATGTACCGTATTTTTCGCCCTATAAGACGCACCGGCAGATAAGACGCACCTAGTTTTTAGAGGAGGAAAACAAGAAAAAAAAAATCTGAATCAAACACAAATACACTCAAACACAAATACACTTTACACACAGATACACACCTACATTACACACAAATATATATATATATATATATATATATATATATATATAGATACACATACATGCATATACATACACACATAAATATACATACACATACATACATATATACACACACATACACACACATACATACACACACACACACACATACATATCCATATACTGCAGCATTTGGGAGCCATTGACCCTCCCTGACCCTCCTGATCCTCCCTGACCGTCCTGATCCTCCCTGACCCCCCTGATCCTCACCTTTATAGATACACATACATACATATACATACACACATAAATATACATACACATACATACATATATACACACACATACACACACACACATACATACATACATACATACACACACACACACATCCATATACTGCAGCATTTGGGAGCCCCTGATCCTCCCTGACCCCCCTGATCCCCCTGATCCTCACCTTCCTTCTGATCTCTGCCATCTTGATCTCACCCCAGCGCTTCCTACCAGCACTCCACGTGTACTGCAGCGTTGCGTGTGTGACGTCACTAGGACACACCGGCCGACGCGATGCTGGTAGGAAGCGCTGGGGTGAGATCAAGAGGACAGAGGCAGTCTGAAAAGGTATATTCGCCGTATAAGACGCACCAACTTTCCTCCCCCAGTTTTGGGGAAGAAAAAGTGCGTCTTATACGGCGAAAAATACGGGTAATCAATATCCTGAAATTGGTTAACAAATTTAAAAAAGGTAAGACGATTATATGTGGGGATCTTAATCTAGTCCTGGACCCAGAGATAGACAGGTCAAGTAAAGCCAAAGTAAAAATAGGAAATAATAGTATCAATGCATCTAAGAAAATTACAGAACTTCTTATAGAAATGGGCTATTATGATATATGGAGAATTAAGTCTCCTTGGGTAAAAGATTACACATGTTTCTCTAAAAGATTCAAGAATAGACTACATTCTAGGAGATCAATTGGTGCTGAATGATACATTTAAAATGAATATATATACAAATACAATCTCGGATCATGCCCCAATGGCTCTAGTTTTAAATAAAAAAACTGGAAACTATAAAATAAATAGAAACTGGAGATTGGGGCCAATGGTCTTGAAAGATGAAACAAGAGTTAATGAAATAAAGGGAAACTTAATAGAATATTTCGACATAAATAATGGTTCAATTGCGTCTTTTACAACGCTTTGGCTGTCGTTTAAGGCATTCACTAGAGGTTTATTAACATCTAAAAAAATTTTGCTAAAAAAAGAGTGGGGAGACTCTTTAAGATCTTTATATATAAATCTGGAAGATAAACATAATTTGAATAAAAAATCTCCAAATAAGAAATTAAGGGAAGAGATTTGAAATATACAGCAACAAATAAAGAAGGTGGAACAGTATAGGTTGGACAGATTCATTTGGAGGTCTCAGATGGAGACTTACTTAGAAGGAGATAAGACTGGAAACATTTTGGCAAATAAAATGAAAAGGCAAAGAATTTATAATTGCATCCAAGAGATCAGAGGGGAGGATAATAAGGCTTACAGAGATCCTCAGGACATAAGTGATATCTTCCATAATTACTATTCTAACCTTTATAACTTGAGTAATTCAGATATAAAAATAAAAAAAGATATAAGGGATATTGAGGAGTTCTTAAGAGACTTGAATCTCCCAAGAATCTCAGAAACAGAATTAGAGATCCTGAATAAAATAATAACGGAAGAGGAGATAGAAGAAGCAATTAAAGAAAGTAAAAACAATAAGGCCCCAGGCCCTGATGGATTAGATAAGCTTTATTATCAGAGATTTGTAGAGGTAGTGAAGGCTCCTCTGGCTAGGATGTATAATGAAATAAAAGATAGTGGTGTCCTTCCGGCGGAACTAACAGAAGCAACAATTATAAATATATTAAAAGAGGATAAAGATCCGGCCAATAGGAAAAGTTATAGACCCATATCCCTTTTGAATTTTGACCTGAAATTATATTCAAAAAAATATGCACAAAAAGGCTAAACCCTTTAATAGATAAACTTATAAACCTAGATCAGGTAGGTTTTGTTAGTTCTCGTCAGGGGTGTGACAATATCAGAAGTCTAATGAATATTCTATCTTCGGGAATCAAGAAAGGAGCTCCCATGCTGGCTGTAACGGAACCCATCACTGTTTTACCCTGTTTTATGGTTATTATTATGGTTAAAATATGATCCTACTGTTATACTGTATGTATGTGGGTTTATGCTCTGCAGAATATTAGCCCAGACTATTGCAGACCTTGGCATAATAGATAATCATATTACAGAGACTCCTCATAAGATAAGGAAGTCTATTGTATAAAGTGTTTTCATTCTCAGACATAAGAACAAAGGGAAGGATAATCTAATCAATGTCTGATTGTATCAAAGTTGCCAGGTAGCCTCAGGGAGGTGTGACCCACCTATTGTCCCTCTATGTGTATTGTGTGGCCAACTATGGGGGATGTGTATTGCCTGTGGGAAGAGATGTGTATATATATTTCTGCACATAACAAAATAAAGTTAGTATTTCTTTGACTCCCAAATTGAGTGTCGTCCAATATGGGAGGTGGGGGATGGTGAGACTGTAGTGCTTCTTGGATATTTTACCGTATACCAGCAGAGATATTGGATTCGTGTTCCAACTCCGTTACATTTGGTGGCAAGTGGCGGAATTGTTCCCACGGTCAGAAGGACAGCTACAGGAGATACCATTCCGTGGAGTTACAAATTGATGGCAACGCTAGTATCCGTACAGCGCCCCTGGCTACAGCAGGATGGAACCGGCTAGTTTTCGGACTGAGTTCCTTGATGAGGCGGAGGAGGCGGCCGCGGACTACAGGGATGCAGACAGAAAGGAACTCATGGAGGGAGACCGGGCAGCGGCTACAGTACCTCTTATGGACAACACACAGACTGAGTTTGGAAGAGAACTCCAAAGCAGACTGGCCTTTTTCTCAGGTACGCTTCCCATAAGAACCTTGGAATGGTTAATGACAGATGTCCACGAATACATAATGGAAAAGCAGCGGGCACGGGAGCGGTCCATCTTGGGAGCTGCTAACCCACCTCCCACAATTAACCCCCCCCCCCCCCCCAGCACTGCGTCCGGGTGGTGGGAACTACCAAACCCCTCCACGGTACATCAGGTGCCACACGTGTAACCAGCAGGGCCACATGCAGAGAGACTGTCCCAGAAACAGAATCCTCCACATGGAATACTCCAACTAATTACCCTCCCCAGCGGCAGTGTGTACCCCAGAGGGCCGAAGGTGTCGTCCTTCCCCCCCAGCGGCAGTGTGTATCCAAGGGAGCAGAAGGTGCCGTCCTTCCTCCCCAGCGGCAGTGTGTACCCCAGGGAGCAGAAGGTGCCGTCCTTCCTCCCCAGCGACAGTGTTTGTGTACCCCAGGGAGCAGAAGGTGCCATCCTTCCTCCCCAGCGGCAGTGTGTACCCAGGGGGCCGAAGGTGTCGTCCTTCCTTCCCAGCGGCAGTGTGTATCCAAGGGAGCAGAAGGTGCCGTCCTTCCTCCCCAGCGGCAGTGTGTACCACAGGGGGCCGAAGGTGTCGTCCTCCCCCCCCCAGCGGCAGTGTGCACCCCAGGGAGCAAAAGGTGCCGTCCTTCCTCCCCAGCGACAGAGTGTATCCCAGGGAGCAGAAGGTGCCGTCCTTCCTCCCCAGCGGCAGTGTGTACCCCAGGGGGCCGAAGGTGTCGTCCCTCCCCCCCAGCGGCAGTGTGTCTCCAAGGGAGCAGAAGGTGCCGTCATTCCTCCCCAGCGGCAGTGTGTACTCCAGGGAGCAGAAGGTGCCGTCCTTCCTCCCCAGCGACAGTGTGTACCCCAGAGAGCTGAAGGTGTCGTCCTTCCTCCCCAGCGGCAGTGTGTACCCCAGGGGGCCGAAGGTGTCATCCTCCCCCCCCCCCCCCCCCTAGTGGCAGTGTGTATCCCAGGGAGCAGAAGGTGTCGTCCTTCCCCCCCAGCGACAGCTTACCCTAACAAGGGGAGACACCAATCTCCCAGATGGCGCAGATGGGACCATGGTCTCTGTGCCTGACCTCCCGGGATGCTGGACAGCCTGTCCAGATCCCCAACTACCCTCACTGGGACAACCGAAGGAGGGGGTAAGTACAAATTCCCCTCCCCAGCTAACTCCTAATGTGGCCCCAGGGTTAACAGAGGAAATGTTAACCCCTACTGACCTCCACCTTTCCCTGGCTACTGAGCCGGAATATGTCCCAAGTACCCCAGCAGAAGAGCTGATAGTGCAGTCGGCCTCTGCCCTCCCTTTGTCCCTTGTACAGAGCAGAATGTCCTGCAGGTTATACCAGCAAAAGAGCTGGCATTAGGGCAGAGTGCCGCTGGCCTCTGCCCCTCAAGTCCCCTCAGCGTGTTGCCCCATAACCACAGCGAAATATCCAGGTGCCTGGTTAAACTTCCCCCCAAAGGGGAGATGGGTGACGAAGTGCCTTTTGCCACTTTGTCCTGGAGAGGACTTATTGCCAGCCTCCTGCCCTGCGACTATGGCCCTGGGACATATTGCCCTTTAAAACCAGTATTCGGCCATACCAGAGTGTATGTCACTCATTCTGGCCCTTTAAATACAGGGGGGTCATTCGGTACTTGCCCTGTAGGAGCGGTGATACCCCAGATAGCTATGCCATGGAGCCCATTCATATAATGAAAGACTATGGGAAAGACTTTAGCTACATGGCAATTGAACTGCGTGAATAGGAGCTGAGCGCTATTCGGTAGTTTTGTGCGCTCAGATCCCAGCTATCTGGGGATATGTGAAATGTGAGTAAAGGTGAATTGCAGTAATGCTGATGGGTTGTCAAACTAGAGAATTGACCAACAAATACTTTTGTCCGGACATCCCCAGGCCGATCCGTTGGGATCAGCCCGTATAAGTCGGCTTATGGTCACGGGGGAGGTGTGTAACGGAACCCATCACTGTTTTACCCTGTTTTCTGGTTATTATTATGGTTAAAATATGATCCTACTGTTATACTGTATGTATGTGGGTTTATGCTCTGCAGAATATTAGCCCAGACTATTGCAGACCTTGGTATAATAGATAATCCTATTACAGAGACTCCTCATAAGATAAGGAAGTCTATTGTATAAAGTGTTTTCATTCTCAGACATAAGAACAAAGGGAAGGATAATCTAATCAATGTCTGATTGTATCAAAGTTGCCAGGTAGCCTCAGGGAGGTGTGACCCACCTATTGTCCCTCTATGTGTATTGTGTGGCCAACTATGGGGGATGTGTATTGCCTGTGGGAAGAGATAACAAAATAAAGTTAGTATTTCTTTGACTCCCAAATTGAGTGTCGTCCAATATGGGAGGTGGGGGATGGTGAGACTGTAGTGCTTCTTGGATATTTTACCGTATACCAGCAGAGATATTGGATTCGTGTTCCAACTCCGTTACATTTGGTGGCAAGTGGCGGAATTGTTCCCACGGTCAGAAGGACAGCTACAGGAGATACCATTCCGTGGAGTTACAAATTGATGGCAACGCTAGTATCCGTACAGCGCCCCTGGCTACAGCAGGATGGAACCGGCTAGTTTTCGGACTGAGTTCCTTGATGAGGCGGAGGAGGCGGCCGCGGACTACAGGGATGCAGACAGAAAGGAACTCATGGAGGGAGACCGGGCAGCGGCTACAGTACCTCTTATGGACAACACACAGACTGAGTTTGGAAGAGAACTCCAAAGCAGACTGGCCTTTTTCCCAGGTACGCTTCCCATAAGAACCTTGGAATGGTTAATGACAGATGTCCACGAATACATAATGGAAAAGCAGCGGGCACGGGAGCGGTCCATCTTGGGAGCTGCTAACCCACCTCCCACAATTAACCCCCCCCCCCCCCAGCACTGCGTCCGGGTGGTGGGAACTACCAAACCCCTCCACGGTACATCAGGTGCCACACGTGTAACCAGCAGGGCCACATGCAGAGAGACTGTCCCAGAAACAGAATCCTCCACATGGAATACTCCAACTAATTACCCTCCCCAGCGGCAGTGTGTACCCCAGAGGGCCGAAGGTGTCGTCCTTCCCCCCCAGCGGCAGTGTGTATCCAAGGGAGCAGAAGGTGCCGTCCTTCCTCCCCAGCGGCAGTGTGTACCCCAGGGAGCAGAAGGTGCCGTCCTTCCTCCCCAGCGACAGTGTTTGTGTACCCCAGGGAGCAGAAGGTGCCATCCTTCCTCCCCAGCGGCAGTGTGTACCCAGGGGGCCGAAGGTGTCGTCCTTCCTTCCCAGCGGCAGTGTGTATCCAAGGGAGCAGAAGGTGCCGTCCTTCCTCCCCAGCGGCAGTGTGTACCACAGGGGGCTGAAGGTGTCGTCCTCCCCCCCCAGCGGCAGTGTGCACCCCAGGGAGCAAAAGGTGCCGTCCTTCCTCCCCAGCGACAGAGTGTATCCCAGGGAGCAGAAGGTGCCGTCCTTCCTCCCCAGCGGCAGTGTGTACCCCAGGGGGCCGAAGGTGTCGTCCCTCCCCCCCAGCGGCAGTGTGTCTCCAAGGGAGCAGAAGGTGCCGTCATTCCTCCCCAGCGGCAGTGTGTACTCCAGGGAGCAGAAGGTGCCGTCCTTCCTCCCCAGCGACAGTGTGTACCCCAGAGAGCTGAAGGTGTCGTCCTTCCTCCCCAGCGGCAGTGTGTACCCCAGGGGGCCGAAGGTGTCATCCTCCCCCCCCCCCCCCCCTAGTGGCAGTGTGTATCCCAGGGAGCAGAAGGTGTCGTCCTTCCCCCCCAGCGACAGCTTACCCTAACAAGGGGAGACACCAATCTCCCAGATGGCGCAGATGGGACCATGGTCTCTGTGCCTGACCTCCCGGGATGCTGGACAGCCTGTCCAGATCCCCAACTACCCTCACTGGGACAACCGAAGGAGGGGGTAAGTACAAATTCCCCTCCCCAGCTAACTCCTAATGTGGCCCCAGGGTTAACAGAGGAAATGTTAACCCCTACTGACCTCCACCTTTCCCTGGCTACTGAGCCGGAATATGTCCCAAGTACCCCAGCAGAAGAGCTGATAGTGCAGTCGGCCTCTGCCCTCCCTTTGTCCCTTGTACAGAGCAGAATGTCCTGCAGGTTATACCAGCAAAAGAGCTGGCATTAGGGCAGAGTGCCGCTGGCCTCTGCCCCTCAAGTCCCCTCAGCGTGTTGCCCCATAACCACAGCGAAATATCCAGGTGCCTGGTTAAACTTCCCCCCAAAGGGGAGATGGGTGACGAAGTGCCTTTTGCCACTTTGTCCTGGAGAGGACTTATTGCCAGCCTCCTGCCCTGCGACTATGGCCCTGGGACATATTGCCCTTTAAAACCAGTATTCGGCCATACCAGAGTGTATGTCACTCATTCTGGCCCTTTAAATACAGGGGGGTCATTCGGTACTTGCCCTGTAGGAGCGGTGATACCCCAGATAGCTATGCCATGGAGCCCATTCATATAATGAAAGACTATGGGAAAGACTTTAGCTACATGGCAATTGAACTGCGTGAATAGGAGCCCAGCTATCTGGGGATATGTGAAATGTGAGTAAAGGTGAATTGCAGTAATGCTGATGGGTTGTCAAACTAGAGAATTGACCAACAAATACTTTTGTCCGGACATCCCCAGGCCGATCCGTTGGGATCAGCCCGTATAAGTCGGCTTATGGTCACGGGGGAGGTGTGTAACGGAACCCATCACTGTTTTACCCTGTTTTCTGGTTATTATTATGGTTAAAATATGATCCTACTGTTATACTGTATGTATGTGGGTTTATGCTCTGCAGAATATTAGCCCAGACTATTGCAGACCTTGGTATAATAGATAATCCTATTACAGAGACTCCTCATAAGATAAGGAAGTCTATTGTATAAAGTGTTTTCATTCTCAGACATAAGAACAAAGGGAAGGATAATCTAATCAATGTCTGATTGTATCAAAGTTGCCAGGTAGCTTCAGGGAGGTGTGACCCACCTATTGTCCTTCTATGTGTATTGTGTGGCCAACTATGGGGGATGTGTATTGCCTGTGGGAAGAGATGTGTATATATATTTCTGCACATAACAAAATAAAGTCAGTATTTCTTTGACTCCCAAATTGAGTGTCGTCCAATATGGGAGGTCGGGGATGGTGAGACTGTAGTGCTTCTTGGATATTTTACTGTATACCAGCAGAGATATTGGATTCGTGTTCCAACTCCGTTACACTGGCCCTGTCAATAGACGCTGAAAAAGCGTTTGACAGGGTCAGTTGGGAGTTCCTGCAGGTAGTGCTCCAGAAATATGGTTTAGGCGATTTTGCAAATAAGGCGATAAAAGCCTTGTATAGTAATTTAAGAGCAAAAGTAGTGGGGACAAATTTTGAGACAATTTTTTTTAGTATGACGAATGGAACAAGACAGGGGTGTCCCCTGTCTCCTCTATTATTTGTTTTATATATTGAACCTCTGTTAGAGAAAATAAGAACAATGAAGGACATAAGCAGTATTAAAATTGGGGAGAAAGAATATAAAACAATTATTTATGCTGACGATATGATTATCATTCTTACGGATCCCGAAAAATCTTTATTAAATCTAGAAGCGATATTAAACAGCTTCAGTAATGTCTCCTACTTTAAAGTGAATACATCTAAGACAGATGTAATCACTAGAGGTTTATCCCCAGAAATTAAGTCAAAGCTAAGAGAGAGATATCAATATAATTGGAATGTAAAACAAATTAAACATTTGGGAATACATATATCTTTCGAAATTAAAAATATTTTAAAAAATAATCTGTCTAACATATACAAAACTATATCAAAAGTTATCCAAGAGTGGAGATCAATCCATTTATCCTGGACTGCGAGAATAGCCGTAATAAAAATGATCGTCATTCAAAAAATAACATACATTCTTAGATCTATTCCTGATATCCCCATGCTCTATTGGATAAAGAGATTTCAAAGAGCGAGGATAGCTGGTATGATTACTAGAAAAAGAATAGAGTTTGGAGGACTTGTCCCGCCATGTATAAAAGATATTTCAACAGGTATATCTCTAGCCCAGATTATCCCATGGAATCTTCCATCAGTAAAACCAAATTGGAAAGAGATGGAGAAAGTTTTCTTGGATCCCACCCCTATAAATGCCATAATTTGGTCTTCAAGTATGGACTTGGTAAAGAATAAATTAGTGCCAAAGCATATTAAATCTCTGCTTAAATTCTGGATGAAAATCAGATCCAAGATGAAACTATCAGTATATCCATCTTTGGCCGCACCAGTAGAAATACTTAAGGCAGAGCTTAAGATAATATCCTTGGAAAAATGGATAGAAAAAGGTATTTATCGTATAATAGATTTTTATGAGGAAGGTACATTACTTAGTTGGTCAAGACTACATGCCAAATTTAAACTTGATAAAAATCTGTGGTTACATTATATGAATATGCAGAGTGTTCTAAAAAGGAGAGGCTTTAAAAAGGAAAATATAGATAGGTTAACATCCTTTGAACTCCTACTATATAATACAAATACCCGTCATAGGATTTCTAAATGTCAGGAGATTATCTCCCGAAATACCCAGAATAGTAAAACCCCAAGGATGGTGAAATGGGAGGAAAGTTTATCATTATCTATTAGTATGAAAGAGTGGGTTAAAACTATAAAAATGGTTAAAATATCGGCTAGATCCTCTGCTAATTATGAAACATACTTCAAAATAATTGACATGTGGTACCATACACCGGACTCAATTAATACATTTTCCCAAAAGGATATAGTATTATGTTGGAAAGAGTGTGGTCTGAGAGCGGATGTTAAACATGTCTGGTGGGAATGCACCAAAGTGAAGGCCTTTTGGAGGAAATGTTGCCTATGGCTGGAGATGATAACAGAAGCTGAAATCCCCTTTTATCCAGACGTGCTATTACTCCACATTAATCTCAAGGAGACATTTCCAAAACAATACTTTTTACTATCTCATATCCTGTTGGTAATTAAAGTGCTAATGTGTAAATATTGGAAAGAAAATGCACTTCCATCTATATTAGAAATTGCTAGGATGGTTACTAAAAATAGAGAGTTTGACTTAAGGTCATCTGGTCAAGCAAGCTCAATAAAAAGGGGGATAGACAAGCAATGGCTAATATGGGATTCTTTTATAAAAAAGAAAGAAGGAATAGGTAGGGTGTAAAGGGAAAGAAAAATGCATTCTCTGTTGATGAGCGTTGTTCTCCCTCTACACCTTCTGTTAATGCGAGATTTGATATTTGATATTTCTCCTGTATATTCGACCTCCTATCCTTTGTTGGTGAGAATATGGTTAAGAATTCCCTGCCTCTGAATGTGAATGAATGGAATGTTTTTTTTTGTGAAAATTGTTTATGTATATATTTATTGTCTCATTTGTTATATGAAAACTAATAAAAAGAATTCAAAAAAAAAAAATAATAATAATATTTATTGATAATAACAAATACCAACTAATCTAATATATTTATATCAAAAAAACATGTATCAGATTAATTGCAAATAAGATAAAATCACATCAGCCAGTAGGCTATGATTAGGCGTGGCTCTGTCGGCCATGTTGGAAATTTAAAAAGAAATTATAAATGATTTTAGTTTAATTACATTTCACTAAGCATAATTCTAGTAAATATAACAACAATTTACCTCTTAGTATAATATATCGGATATAAAATCTCAAGCACATGCTTCCATAATAATATGTTATGGGTTTTGGCAATTTATATGGTGATATTATCAATATCAATACCCCTTTATTAATATTAATTAATAATTTACATGTTTCACATATTTACCAATCTTGACTCATTTCTGAATTCTTATTACATGATCTATTAAGAGCATTGGCCTCATGAAATAAAGAGAACAGTGTTATGTGAGAATATATTTATTATAAAGGAATACAAATAATAATACAGTATATTTTAATAACAAGTTGGTATAACAAGTGTACATATATATCAATGTACATCAATTATAAATTGTTAGTTATTATTACATTATCCACATAATCATATAATAAGACATGCACAATATGCTTACTATAATTAAATATGGTAAATTATGAAATCAGAGACTGTTTTCATTATTGTGGTATGTTACACATATCTATTTATTAAGCTATCATATTATTTTAATATCTTATGATTTTATAGTTGAATTATAGTATTATCTTGAATTAAGATGTTGTCTCTTATTAAAAAGAAAACATGTTTTCTTTTTAATTAATTATCGGACATATTAAATTGCTATAAAAGCTGATAATTTGTAATATTTATCAAATGAACTAGTAAATTATACGTCTTATAATTCGCCAGATATATGGTACATTTATATATATATCAGAGAATATTGATAAAGCAATTTATTCTATATTATATTATTAAAATATTTCAATGATTGTAATGAAAAATAAATAACATATAAAGAAATGTTATACTTTATAAAAGATCATACCTGGTTCTTTTGTTTTGGTTCCATCAATTTACTGGAAGTCTGGATCTTTTGAGAAGTTCTTGATATGTAAATGTGTAAATTCTTTTCTCAGTGAGTTGTCTAAATCTCTTTGTAAAATGCATGTTTAAGATTTATATGTGTTTGGGAAAAATCCCAATAGTTTTAAAGTATTCTTTTTAAGAGTTAACCAAAGTGTATCTATGTGTCTCTCTCCAGGAAACTTTCAGTCACCTCTTGTCAGCTAGATACCCTCAATTATACCTACAACTTAATTTGCCTATCACAAATTCCAATCAGGACATGTGTTCTTGTCAGGCAATCAAATGTTCTTATGGTGTCACCAAATATTTAACCCTTAACAGAAAATATGTTGTTTTTTTATAGAGATATTTATTCCTTGGACCACAAGATGGTGCTCTTGGACCTTCAAATTACCCTAGGAATTTGCATAAAATTAGCTAATGAACTTTCACATTTAAACTATAAACCAAGGTATAAACCTGACATGCTTAGCAAGTTGGTGTCACTTATGTATACATCAAGGAGAAATGTATTGTCTTGAGAACTAATCTTTGCCGACGTAAAGTCTGTATATGTATAGAAATTTAAAAGAGTATTCTGTTGTTTCAAACCTTATCTTTTCAATTTGGTTAAGGAATTTGCTTTACAGGACAATGGGTCTTAGAATTTCTCTTCAATGAGAACCTGAAAAAAATATATCTTTTACAGATATATTCCACAATGAAATTGCCTGCATAAATGTATATCGCTTAAAAAATAATAGTGCATTGGTTATAAAAGAAAGGTTGCATCTCCCTTCCTTCTCTCTCCTTCTGGCTTCTGGTGACACATTTCCTAACCCAGGGCCTGACCTGACATGTCCACTAGCAGTTACATTATCTTACCACTAGGGACAGATAACATATTACACACCTGAGCCATTCACCTCACAATGTCACATACTTCCTCACCCTTGCTATCCCCTATCTGTTCATCCCCAAGTTTCTGCCTTTTCCATCCCCTTTAGATTGTAACTAGCGAGTTTTCAATCTTGTAGGGTGCTCTGGAAAAAAGCACTTCCTACAAAGATTCTAAGCTCAAAACAGGGCCCTCCATTTTTCTGCAGTTTTTTAACATTGTATTCTTCCTTGTCCTTATCCCATGTACAGCGATACGGAATATGTTGGCGCGATACAAATAAAGATTAATAATAAAAATAATAATAAAGGTTAGTAATAGGATTATTATATTACCTTATAATATCCAATATAAAATGAAAGGGAACATTTTGATTTGGGACCTATTTGATCAATTGATGATCTCCATATTCATGGAAGAAATCAAAACCAAGTCTCTGGCGCACTGGAGGAGAAGAAATTGACAATCATATCTCTTGGTTGTTCAGTTCTTGTCGATGAACCCAAGGCTCTGTGAGCTCTTTTTCTATCTCAGGCATTTTAAATAAGATAGAACTTATAAGTTTGTGCAAATATTGTTTGAAGTCTGTTATTGATTTCGGAACTCCTCTTATCCAGATATTGTGGTGGGATTTGTTTTCTAGAACCTCAAGTTTTTCCTCTACAGTTTCTAAACTTTGTATATAGCTAGAGATATCAGCTTTGTCTTTCGTGTGTGCACCTGTGATTTGGTCCAAGTCACACTTTCTTTATTTCTTGCATTGCGGAGGATAAATCAGAAAACTTGTGTTTTTTACTTCACATTCTGAGACATGGATGATGGGGGGGGGGGGGTTGTAGTGATCAATGGAGGGAGAGGTACATGAGGAGGGCACAGACAGAAATCAGGACCTTTTGTTTGATTTAAATTGACACCACATCCCACCTCCCAGAAGCAGACACCTTGCATCATTCAATGCAAACATAGTTCTCCAGAAATGTAAAAGCTTTTGACACACACACAACTTCCACTGATGTATCATAGATCCCTCCAGTGTCCTGAGAGCCATCAAGCTTTATTTTTTCTAATAATAAAATAGCTGTTTGACTTTTTCCTGATTAGTTGATAATGGTCTCAGGCAGACAAAGTTTTAGGACATATTTTTTTCATTGCAGAGGTCTTTTAAAAGAGAACAAGAGGACAAGGGTGATCTCATACTTCTCAGAAGTTGAGAATTGTTTACCTAACAAATTTTAAATCTATTATGAAAGGTCCAATTGAAAAAAAACTGAAAAGGTGTTATCTCAAAATACTATTTTGTGGGGACTTAGAAGGACAACTGCAGTGCTTCATGTGTTTTTTTAGTTACTGTTAGCATCAAAATCATTTTTTGTAAAAAAAAAAAGAATGTAGCTATTAAACGGACATTGGCATCATTTTTTCTTTCTTGCATCTGAAGGAGGGTATTTGATCATATACTAATGTGTGTTTTCTTTTTTCAAATGATGCTTTCAAAGCAAAAAAAGTATTAAAAAATGTTTAACTAATCTGGGGGTCAGCCAATGATCAGTAATATAGATGTATAAGTCATACTTGTGTGCCAATTAAATCTACAGAGGTACGTATGCTATGTGAACTTCCTTTTAGTTTAAATGAACTTAAATTTTTTACTTAATATTATTTTTTTCATGTAAAACATAATTGTTGTAATGTTTAAAGCATAGTCTTTTAAATGTATGAAAAATGAACTTTGCTCAATGTTCCTTTAAATCTTACCATAGAAATGTAGTGTTTTAGGCTTCAGCAGATATACTTCTCTCTGCCCTCAATCATGTGTCCAGTGGGAGAGGAAGTGATTAAGGAGCAGTCCTGGTATGAGTCTTCATGTGTTGACTTGTTATTCTTTAGCTGATTACTCCCCTCCAGTCGAAAATCTATACCAGTCAGAAAGTTTATGACAGCCCTCTTTCACCTCCTGGACACTTAATAGGGGTGAAGAGAAGCACATGTGTTAGAAGCTACTACATGCAAATCTCATGTAAGTTCTAAAAATTACATAGATTTTTTTTTCTTCGTATACTGATGTTATTGCTAATAAATGACGAAAAAAACAAATGAAACCCTACTTTATGGCCACTGCTCTTTAAGAAATGGAGGAATCAAAAGAATTGTAGTCCAGCAATACTTTCTGGCGCATAAGGGAATAAGAGACAAAAACGTTTTAAAATGTTTAATCAACTATATTTTATTTGAACAGTAGCTATATTTGAGACCTTAAAAGAATAGCATTTACTTGCAGATGAAGATAGGGTGTGAAGGTCTGTTATAGAAATAGAGCACACTGAAAAAGGACTGAGCATTTCCAGCATCTCCTGTGCTTTGTAAATCTCCATATATATATCTACAATTTATAAACTGCATTTTAAATAACAAATTTAAACCCACTCACAAAACTAAAAACTTCTTTAAATTAAAAAAAAGTTTAAAAAACTGTTATCAAGTTCTTACAAATTTACGGGTGTGATCCCAGGCCCACGCCCCAGAAGTGGTTAGTATGGTGTGCCAACCTAGGGCAGGGTCTGAGTTCCTAGCAAGAGATTAATGTGTGCTGCCGAGTGGGTCTTCTTTCTCCCTCTTCCCTTCCCTGGAGAGGTATAGGGCATTTGGGTGCCGCATGGATGCAGTCCGGGAGCACTGAGCACTAAAAAGGAACAGAGTGGCAGGAGTTGTTTGGACATGCAGCTCCACACAGAACAGAAAAAGCTGGGGCCAGCTGTCGGACATCGGATGCCGACTCCTGGATAAGGAAGCTGCTCTAGCTGTGTGACGACATTGGGTGCAAGCTGTGGAAAATCCAGTGGCTCCTGTGACTTTTGGGACCCCTGTGACTATGCAGTTACTATTATAAGTGTTATTAAAAGAACACTTAGGCTGGTAAGAGCCCATATTGGGCCACTTTCTTTGCTTACATGTGCAAGTTTATTAGTAGATATAGCTAAAACGGCAACTCCAGCGATTCAAAGGATCAAATTTGACTTATAATTCTCTCAAGTACACCGATGCATATTATATTTCTATACAGCTACCATCAGTTTGACTGTTATTCTGTAAAATCTAGTTATCTTTTTTCTCTCCAAAATTATTAAACAGTGAGACTTACGTCAATATATATACAGATAAAAACACTCCTTGCTTGAAACTTCAGGAGTTGTCTGGGTATAAATAAAAATAAGACATTAAATTATAGGAGCTGTATAGCTATAAAGAACAAGGAGAGCTGGAAATACAGGAGTTGCCTAGCTATAACTAACAGAGAGAGCTGGAACTGTAAGAGCTGTTTAGCTATAAGCAATAAGAAGTCCTAGAACTGTTTGGTCTGTCTAGTCATAACAAGGAGAATTGGAACTGCAGGAATTGACTAGCAATAAGTAATAAGGAGAACTGGAATTGCAGGAACACTTCTATCTATAAGCATTGAGGAGTACTTGGACTGCAGGCGCTATTTAGCTATAAACAACAAGGAGAGCTGCTGGAGGCGTTTAGCTACAAGTAATAAGGAGAGATGGAACTGCAGGAGCTGTCTGGCTACAAGTAATATGGAGCGCTGGGACAATAGGAGCTGTTTAGCGATATGTAAGAGTTGAAACTGCAGGAGCTGTTTAATTATAAGCAATAAGGAGAGCTGGATCTGCAGCAGTAGTCGTTTTTCTATAAGCAATTAGGAGAGTTGGAACTGCAGGAGTAAGGAGAACTGGAACTGCATGCATTGTCTAGCTACAAGCAATAAGGAGAGCTGGTGCTGCAGGTGTTGTTTAGCGATAAGCAATAAGGAGAGTTGGAAGTATGTGTGTTGTTTAGCTAAGCAATAAGGAGAGCTGGAAGCATGTGTGTTGTTTAGCTACAAGCAATAAAGAGAGCCGGAATGTAGAAGAGCTGCTAGGCTCTAGAGTATGGTTCCCCAGCAATACCTGTGGGTAAAATTGCTGGTTTGTGTTTTGAAGATCTGAAGACTTCGGTTCCTGTGAAGTGTTAAAAATGTATTATGGACTATGAACTTTGTATGCTTTGGTTTGACACTTTCTGTTTGTTGTTCTAAACAATTTAACATTCAAGTTCCTTTGCATGGGACTATAACAGTAAAATAGTTAATTGTCGGGCTGTATTTTAAGGTAGTTTTATACGACTACAAATAAATAGCAACACTTTATTATTTAAATTATAATGGAATAAGTTTTAATTAACAATTTCGGCCTCATATTAGAGCCAGATTTAAATAATAAAATGAAGAAAGCTAATCAATCAAAAAAAGGAAGATCTAGAGATAAAATGCCAGTTCCTAAGACCTCACAGGATTTTTTCCCCCTATAAGTCAAGTAATAAAGATAATAAACAAATAGACCTTAGCTCTCAGTCTAAATTTGAATCTACCTCCATTTTTCCAGACTCTAACGAAGTTTCAGTCATAGAAGACGATTCTCTAAAGGTCGAGTCAGAAGAGGAGGAACTGACTGTTGTAGCTATGAAATCTATGTTAACAGAGTTCCAAGCCTCAATAAAGGCTGACTTATCTCTGGAAATTGCAAAGAATGTTTGTAGAATTGTTTCTCTAGAACAAAAAACAGAAGAGGCTAAACTGGTTCAAGAAGAAATAATTAAACAAAATAAAGATCTGATTAGAGAAGTTGCAAGTTTAAAAGAGGAGGTACAAGTTTTGAGACTCAGGAGTATAAGACAGGAAGATTTCTCAAGGCGTATCAACATTAGGATAAGAGGTATTTTGGAAAAAATAAGTATTAAAGATTTACAAGATTATGTTTGTACCTTTCTGAATGTATTAATTAAGCATGATTCAACATGAGAGATGCTGATAGATAGGGTACATCGACTGCCACTATCAAAAAACATTAAAGAGGACCTACCTCAAGATAATATTGTTAAAATACATCATTATGTTAATAAAGAAGCAATTATAAGAGCTTCATATAAATCGGAAGGTTTTCGAGACACCTTATTAAAATCTTAAATATTTTTCAGATATGTCAATTGACACCATGTTGTGACGCAAAGAATTTGGCAATTTCACCAGGGTGCTAAGAGAAAACAAAATCCTATATAGATGGCTACATCCTACGTCCCTGATCGTGACACACGCTAATTCTAAAAACATTATTAAAACTTGGGGATATGCTCTCGGTAAACAAAAAATTTTGATCTTGGTTTAAACATGAAAAATAATGAAGAAAGATGGAAGGATTAATTGAGTAAAGATTTTTGGGGGAGGGTAGAAAAGAGAAAAAGAGGAAAATTTAACTATAATCCATTTACATCCTTAATGTTTGGAATTATATACACTTTTTGGTTGAAGGTAAATTATTAGAGGTAACAATATAAATAATATGATCACAGAGATTAATTTAGTTATTACAAAAAGCGTTCATTATATGTGCTTTAAACTTGTAAACTCTAATGTAAAACGTTTTTCACAATAGTAGGATATGTTCACAACATTTATTCTTAAGATTATAGGTTAACATTTGTATATTGGTATATGATCCTATCATCTGGGAAGCATATTTGATGAATGTATGTTGTTAAAAATATATAATATGCACTGAGAGATTAAAAGCTTGTTTCACACATTGTAGCAGGTTTTGTCTAGACCTTGTATATAAGATATGTTTAATTTGTGGGTTTCAAATTTGCGAAATATAATGTAAAACTTGATCACAAAATCTAGTGATAAAGATTATATAAGGTAATATTGTAACATTTGTATATGATCCTATCATCTAGGAAACACACTTGATGAAGGTGTGTAGTTAAAAAATATATAATATACACTGAGAGATTAAGATTTGGTTTCTATACATGATAAGGGTGGTTTATATAAGAGGATGTACTCTGAGTTAAAATGACTGAAATTACATCAGTTAGTTCCCCTTTGTATTACTTGACTGAGTATACTCCCCTAAACTTGGTTTGACTAATGTTTGGACCTTGTATATAAAACATGTTCACTAGGTGTGTTTTAATTTTTGAAACAAAATGAAAACTGTTTTCTCAATAGTAGAAAATGTAATGTTAAGATTATAGAGGCTTAATGTGGTAATATTGATATATGATCTTATCACTTGGGAAGCATATTTGATGAATGAGTAATATGTACTGAGAGATTAAAATTTGGTTTTATAAACTGTAAGGGTGAACTGGCTAGAGGATGTATTTTTATTTAAAATATGATGGAAGATGTACTGGCCAATTTCTCTTTATATTATTTATCAATGTTTAAACCCTGTATATAAGATCTCACGCCCACCTGGTCTATTCAAACATGTTTAGTTTGATTTCCTTGGGGCACCCATTGTGCCAAAGGAGTTTGGTCCTGGCAACTGGTACCCTAGAGGATGAGAATCATCTGAATAAGATAATAGAGATTTGTTGTTTTTATGTTTTTGTGAATTGTTTGTGTTTTAAGTTTTAAATGCATCTTACGTTAATTAGCCACAACGTCCAAGGTCTAAATCTTCCTGTTAAGAGATATTCAGCTTTTGATAGTTTTGAAAGGGGGAAGGCAGACCTGGTCTACCTTTAGGAAAAGCATTGGCAGCAAGATAAGATTCAGAAACTTATACATTGCAATATAATTCAACATACAAAAAAAGAAAAGCTCATGGAGTATCAATTTTTTTTTTTTGAAATAAATCTTAAAGTAGAAGAAAAATACGTGGAAATTGATCCTGGAGGCAGGTACATAATATGGCTGGCTAAAATAGAAAATCTAAATTTTACTCTATTGAATATTTACGTGCCTAACAAAGGACAGAATAGGTTTGTTAGTGGTATCGTCAAAATATTGAAGAAATACATACAAGGATCCATAATAGTCTGTGGAGACTTCAATCTCTGTCTTAATCCGACATTGACACAGAGAAAGCCTTCGACAGAGTTGGTTGGGACTATATAGAACAGACTTTGTTAAAATTTAACCAGGAGGAAGTTGGCTCTAAGGCTATCAAAGCACTGTACAATGTCCCATCTGCCTCTGTCGTTGACTTTGAATTACAGTCAGTGAGATTTATTATCTCTAATAGAACTAGGCAGGGATGTCCCCTGTCTCCATGGATATTTACACTTATGATTAAACCTCTTGCGGAAATTATTAGAAGTTGTACTGGCTTAAAGGGTATCAAAATAGGTGGGACAGACCATAGGGTTACTTAATTTGCTAATGAATCCACAGGCATTTTGCATTTCAATAATTTAAAAAAACTATGGATCTCTATTGGATAAACTTAACAATTTGCGAAGTTCTTGGAAAAATACATCTCTATCTTGGTCTGGAAGAATGGTATCTGCAAAAATGTTTCTTTTGCCCAAATTTAATTATTTAATTAGGAGCATTCCTATCCCCCTCCCGGGTATTTATTATAAATCAATTTTCTATAATTAATTAATTTTTCTACATAATTACAATTGTATCAGAATAAAAAGGTTTATTATGCCCAGAAGATATGGAAAGGATGGTATTGCATACCCCATTTTAAAAACCTATCACAATGCTACAATGATAGTACATCTAGCACGTGGATTTGCTCATTCTGACTCTACACAGTGGCTACGAATAGAGAATTGTTTTCTACAGAGAGGTAGAATGAGATCTTTATTATTATTGGGAAAAGGGAAGGAAAATATAATCCTAGAAGAAACACATATTATCAAAGTCTTGAGTAGTTTTGGGGGAAAAAATAATTTTGAGATAAACTGATCCCCTTTCCAAGTCCACTAACTTCTTTGGAAGATATCTCCTTATTGTTTAATATTTCTAATTTAAATATATGGGGAAAATGGGGGATTCGACTATTTAAAGAGTTAATTAGTAATGGAGTTCTTCTTTCTTTTGCAGATATAAATATAACATTTGCTTTATCGGCTAAATTCTGGCTGGACTACCATTGTCTTCTCTCGTCTCTTGTGAAAATTTCTAATATTGCACAATTTAATAGTTCCAACACCTTTTGAAAAAAGTAATATAAACAAACCGCATTTAATTGCGAAATGTTTTAACCTTCAGAAGGACTATTTAGAAGAAGGAAAAAACGTTATAAAAAGAAAGTGTGGGAAATTGACTTACACAAGACATGGGATAAAAATGTAGCAATTTAATATCATCTCCTTACTTGGTCCCCATGACGTATAGACCCTGTTTGTCCTTCACCCCCTTGGACCCCATACTCAATGTATTTTTATGTTCTTTCTTTTTTTTTTTTTTATGTATATGATAAAATATAATGGTGTTAATTATGTCATGAATGTATTTGTCAAACTTTTTCTTCTATGTTTGCACGTGTTTTGTATTCTCTTCTTTTGAAAAAAAAATTTTTTTTATCATAATGTTGAAAGTAGTGTGGTGGAAAGTAATCCCACGGCCGCACGGAGTTGAGGAAAGTGGGAGTTTGACCGGGTTAGGAATAGGATGGAGAAAGTGGTTAATAAGGGGTTAAGAATTATAGGAGAAGCAAAAAGGGGGAGGGGATTTCTAACAATAACACAAAATATATGCAAGGAATTTTTAATAATTTGGTCAGTTGAACTTGGGAAGCTAGATCATCTTTATCTATCCCCTTTCAACCAATTGTTCTGCTAAACTGTGGCTTCTTCAATAGTGGATGAGCTGATAGCTAGGCTTAGGAGGGAGACATTAGTCAGGGGATATGAATGGCTAGCCTCTATTGTGCCACACTCGTTGGCACACTTGGAAAATAGGCCTCCCGTGGCGAATGGCATGCCCACTACAGTCGGTCAGCCTGTCTTCCCTAATGCCAGGGTACCCTGTCATTAGCCCCTAGTGGCCCTCCTATAACCCCAAGATAGCCAGCATGCCGCGTTTACCCCCCCCCCCCCCCAGAGGCTTAGCCCCTCACCAGCAGGTCCCTCATTGTCCCCTAGTGGCCTTCCATTAACCCCTAGAAGGCCACTGCGATGCTCTAAGCCTCCCCAGAGGAGCGGTTGAATGGAAGCTTGTTTTTTATTGCCGGTAACGTAGAAGCGCACGATATTGACCTTTTTACGGATGCTTTAGGAGGTGTGGGTTTTAAAATATACTTTAAAGGGCAGTGGTTGTTCGGAGAGGTGGCCCCAAGGTTGGTTTGGTTCAGATTTGATAAAAATATGACTTTTCTGGAACTTTTCCCAATTGTGGTATCCATATTGTTATTGGGCAACCAGTTGAAGGACCAACATGTGGTGTTTAATTGTGTTAACATGGCGGTGGTTATGGCTATTAACAATTTGACATTGTCCTTATTACCTGTGCTACATTTGTTGAAGCGTATAGTAATAGCTTGCTTAGAAAAGAATATGGTGTGCAGGGCCGTGCACATTCCGGGTAGAAACAACATTATTGCAGATGCTCTGTCTAGGGAACAATGGCCGCGTTTCAGAAAGAATGCTCCTGGTGCTGCTGCTAGTGCATCACCATGCCCAAAGGAAGAATGTTATCTGTGTGGGGGGGTTGATTTGAGTTACAGGAACCTTGCAGAAATGTTTAGAGTTGGTAAGTATGATTACACTATTGATAATTAAACGTTCAGGCTAGTTAAGGGGATAGGGAAGTGGGACGCGTGAAAAATAAGGAATAATTAGTTGCAGGAGCAGGTTGAAGGGTACTGCAGAGGATTTATTGAGTGAAAAGTGTAAAGCGATTGTTATTATATATGTTCTGTTATGTATCTGTAAAAACTGTTTATATATATATATATATATATATATATATATATATATATATACAGTATATATATATATTTATATATATGTATATATATATATATATATATATATATATATATATATTGTAATGAAGTGCAGCAGGAATCCCTGATAACCTGCAACAGAGTACATCAGGGAAGATATATAAGCCACAGATGGAGCAGAGCCATATACCCTGGACTGACATAGAAAAGGTTAAATCCAAAATCTTTAGCCTAATCAAGCCAACACCTGACCCTGCTCATGAGCCGTTAAAAAGGCTGCTCAGTGAAGTTTGCAGTCTCTGCCTAGCAGTCTGAGGAGGAGGGTGTAACTAAGAGACTTTTCCAAAGAAGAGAGCGGCCCACTACATTTCAGGAGAAATCAAGCTGAGCGAGGAGCCACCTAAAAGACCCCATTCCTGATAAGCCGGATGCAATAAGGGATAAAAGGTTGGTGCCAAATGCATGTTATTTTCATCACACCCAGAAAAGGGATTACAAATGCCCCAGGGAGAAGAGAGTGTTAAGAAAGCGTAACCGTCCCTCATCACAAGAGGGTGACAAGGGTCCCTGGGTTGAAGCATAAGGGAGAGAAGGGTGGGCCCTATGCTTCACCCACTGTTGACACAGAAAGAGGAGGACAAATCCTCAAGAGATACCTGAATCAAGCAGAGAGCTACACTGTGGACTGTATTATTTTTACCTGCAGGCCGAGAAGCGATCTCAGGGATAGTCAGGGCGTTCCAGGTCATAGTAAGCCCGTTTATGTAGATTTTTATTTTATTGCTGAGGACAAGCACTGTTTTTCTTTCTGTTGGTGCTGACAAATAAACAGCAGTCAAACTAAACCTCTGACAAGCCTACTGTGTCTTCCTCCCTAAATAAGTAAAAGAGCAAAGAAAACAGGACGCAAACCCCGCCAGAAGGGGGCGCTCTGTTATACTGGTGGCAGTGGTGGGATCGACTTGTCTGAGTTCAAGAAGACAGCCCACAGTACAGCACAAATGATGGAAGAAATACTGAAGGCCTTGCTGCAGCAACAACAGCAACAACTACAACAACAACACCAGCAACACCTGGAGTCAAATAGACAACAACAGGAGTTTAACCAACTGTTGGTAAGCCAGCTGGCTCAGAGCCAGGCTAGTTTTCAGGAGATATTACTTCGGTCCACACAGCCCTCAGCAGCGGGAACAAGAGGACCTGTTACGGGACTGCCTACCAGTCAACCCTCCAGAGACTGAGCAAGGAGGATGATATAGAGGCCTTTCTGCTGTCCTTTGAGAGGGCGGCTCTCCGGGAAAACTAGCCCCAGACCCAGTGGGCAGGTATACTTCTAACCAGCATGGCACAAAGGGCCTACTACGACCTCACGGCAGAGCAGGCAGCTGATTACAAATGTTGAAAAGCAGAGATTCTAGCCCGGATAGGGGTGAATCCAGCTGTCGGGCCCAGAGGTTTCACAACTGGAGATACCAAGGTGATCAACCCCCAAGAGTCCAACTATTCAATCTACTCCACCTTACTCGCAAATGGCTGTGCCCTGAGAACAATACTCCGGAAAAAATAGTGGAGATACTGGTGATAGATCGCTACTGGAGAGGGTTACCCACGGGAATGCGAGAGTGGGTGGGACAGTATGGATCCCAGACCCTGGACTACTTAGCTGCCCAAGTTGAACGCCATCAAGCGGTAAAGAGTATTGCGGATGACTCTTCTGGAGAAAAAGCCAGGTCCTGGAAACTGGGCATATCCTCAAAATGGCGACCTACCGAAGGGGTCCCAAGAAATCTCCATCGAGAACCTCGGGGACTCAATGGACCCGACAGGTAAGAAAAGGAGGAGAAAAAAATATGCCTACTTGCATAACATGAAATGCTTCCAGTGCGGTGTACTGGGGCATATGGCAGCTCAGTGCCCAAACCGAGATGAGACCATGCAGTGTAATATGGGAGGCCCAGTTACCCACTGTAGTGTGGTTAATCTGGTAGGCATGACGGAAATGAACCATCCCTTTCTCACTGAAGTCATAATAGACGGTAAGAAGGCAAAGGGACTGATTGATTCCGGAGTGCAGTTACCCTATTGTCACAAAGGGTAGTTGCCCCGGACAGCGGGAGGTGCGGAAAAAGCATGGGCATCACATGTGTACATGGCACCGTTATGAATTACCCTACGAAAAACATCGGGATCGAGGTTAAGGGCTTGAAGGCCCAAATAACAGCTCCGATAGTACCTCATTTGCCCCATGCAGTAATTGTGGGAAGAAATTTCCCATGCTTTGAGCGCCTCATACATACTGACAACTGTGGGACAAACGCCAGGTCTATACTGGAGATCTTCCCGTTTAAAGATAAGGAACTTTTCTCCAGCCGAGAAAAAGTAAGGAAAACACGCCAAGAAAGACGTCAGGAAAAAAAAGGGGAACAGAAATCAAAAAGAGGTTAAGCCGAGACGAGGCTCTGATAACTTCTCAGACCACTTCTGAGGAGATAGTAACCTTAAGGGGTTCGTCTCCTAATCAGGATATAAACCCTCTGGAGCAAAGGGAGACGGCTGAAGAGCAAAATGTGCTCGAGGGAGACGAAAACTTTGGGAGAGACCAAGCAAATGATCCTCTCCTACAGAACGTCCGCCAAGACGTGGTCAGTGTGAATGGGGAAATCGTAGAGGGTCGAGAAAATCCCCAGGGACCTTTTTTCGCGTTGAAAAAGGACCTCTTATAAAAGCGGAGGTCACCGAACAATTGCTGGTACCACAGGGGTATCGAAGAAAGGTGTTAGACATGGCACATAGTCATCTTTTTGGAACATATCTGGGGGTGGAGAAAACCTTGAAACGAGTGTTGAAGAGATTTTACTGGCCGGGGGTGTATGAAGAAGTCCGCCAGTATTGCCTGTCTTGCCCCAAGTGCCAGCTAGCAAGCCCACGTCCCCAGTTAAAAGCTCCTCTAATACCGACTTCCAATTATAGAGGAACCATTTGAGCGAATAGCAATGGACCTTGTGGGACCACTAGAACGAACAGCTAGAGGACATCAATACATTCTAGTGATAGTGGACTATGCTACCCGCTACCCAGAGGCTGTGCCACTAAGGACTGCCAACTCCAAAAGCATTGCAAAGGAACTGATTCTTCTTTTTTCAAGAGTGGGCATACCTAAGGAGATACTGACGGACCAAGGGACACCTTTTGTCTCAAAGTTAATGAAGGATTTGTATACCCAACTTCGAGTGAGAGCCTTGAGAACTTCAGTATACCACCCACAGACCGATGGGTTGGTAGAAATATTTAATAAAACACTAAAGAGTATGATCCGGAAAGTGGTGGACAAAGACGGGAAGAACTGGGACCTACTACTACCCTTTCTACTATTTGCAGTCCGAGAGGTACCCCAAGCATCCACAGGTTTCTCTCCATTCCAACTCCTGTATGGGCGTCATCCACGGGGCATACTGGATTCCCTTCGTGAAACATGGGAAGACCAACAGGACCAAAGTGAAAATATCATAGAGTATGTTCAAACACTGAGAAACCAAATTTAACAATCACCCCCCTAGTTAAAGAACATATAGAACAGGCACAACGGCACCAACAAACCTACTACAATCGAGATGCCCAAGTTAGGAAATTCCGGCCAGGCGACAGGATAATGGTTTTGGTTCCGACAGCCGAAAGCAAGCTTTTAGCAAAATGGCAAGGACCCTATGAGGTAATAGAGGCTGTAGGAGACGTTAACTATAAAATCAAGCAGCCGGAAAAGCGTAAGCCGGAACAAATTTATCATGTGAATCTTTTAAAGGCCTGGCGTGAACAGGAAGCAGAAGTAGCCACAGTATATCAGGAGAATCCAATGGAAGTGGATCTCCCCAGGGTGCAGGTGTCAACAGAGTTGTCACCACAGCAGCAGGAGGAAGTAAGACAACTGATTCTCCGCAATACAGACGTATTCACTGAATATCCCGGTCGAACAAACTTAATATACCACGACATTGTCACTAAACCTGGGGTGGTTATCAGAAATAGACCATATCGTATTCCTGAGGCCTGGAGGGAGGAAGTAAAATTAGAGGTAAAGAAAATGCTCGACTTAGGAATCATCGAAGAGTCCAACAGTGAATGGTGTAGTCCCATCGTCCTGGTCCCCAAACCCGATGGGACAATTCGTTTCTGCAGCGATTTCCGGAAGTTGAATGAAGTCTCCCAATTTGATGCTTATCCCATTCCCTGAGTAGATGAGCTAATAGACCGGCTAGGACCAGCAAGATTTATGTCCACCTTAGACCTGACTAAAGGATATTGGCAAATTCCCCTAACAAGGTCAACAAGAGAGAAGACAGCGTTTTGTACCCCTGGTGGCCTGTTCCAATATAAAGTCTTGCCTTTTGGTCTCCACGGAGCCCCGGCCACATTTCAGCAGCTTATGGACAAACTCCTTAGGCCTCATTCTGAGTATGCGATGGCCTATTTGGACGACATAGTGACACATACCCCAAGTTGGGATTCCCACCTGAGCAAAGTGGAGAAGGTCCTGGAGACCCTGAGGAGAGCAGGCCTCACCGTAAACCCCGCAAAGTGTGCACTTGGGCTAACAGAGATCAAATATCTTGTATACACGGTCGGTAGAAGACTGATTAAACCCCAACTTAACAAAGTGGCCGCAATACAGGGTTGGCCAAGACCGTTAAGAAAGAGGCAGGTGAGGGCGTTTTTAGGAATAGTCGGATATTATCGGAGATTCATACCCGGTTTCGCCTCCATCGCAGCTCCCTTAACGGACCTAACCCGACAGAGGGACCCGGATACGGTACAGTGGAACCCAGAAGCAAAAAGGGCGTTTGAAGACCTGAAAGTTGCCTTATGTCATGAGCCCATACTAATGGCTCCCGACTTCCGGTGCCCCTTCATATTACTATATTATTATTCAGGGTCCACTGCCTCTCGGCTCAGGTAGCTCAACTACGAGGATATGTAATGAAGTGCAGTAGGAATCCCTGATAACCTGCAACAGAGTACATCAGGGAAGATATATAAGCCGCAGATGGAGCAGAGCCATATACCCTGGACTGACATAGAAAAGGTTAAATCCAAAATCTTCAGCCTAATCAAGCCAACACCTGAACCTGCTCATGAGCCGTTAAAAGGCTGCTCAGTGAAGTTTGCAGTCTCTGCCTAGCAGTCTGAGGAGGAGGGTGTCACTAAGAGACTTTTCCAAAGAAGAGAGCGGCCCACTACAGTTCAGGAGAAATCACCTAAAAGACCCCATTCCTGATAAGCCGGATGCAATAAGGGATAAAAGGTTGGTGCCAAATGCAAAAGCATAAGGGAGAGAAGGGTGGGCCCTATGCTTCACCCACTGTTGACACAGAAAGAGGAGGACAAATCCTCAAGAAATACCTGAATCAAGCAGAGAGCTACACTGTGGACTGTATTATTTTTACCTGCAGGCCGAGAAGTGATCCAGGTCATAGTAAGCCCGTTTATGTAGATTTTTATTTTATTGCTGAGGACAAGCACTGTTTTTCTTTCTGTTGGCGCTGACAAATAAACAGCAGTCAAACTAAACCTCTAAACAAGCCTACTGGGTCTTCCTCCCTAAATAAGTAAAAGAGCAAAGAAAACAGGACGCAAACCCCGCCAGAAGGGGGCGCTCTGTTACAATATATATATATATATGAATACTGGGCGAGGAACACAGTAGCTGGCAAGGAAGAGGGTTTGCAACTTGGGTTTAAAAAATCAGTTGTAGAATTAAGATGGTTTGGGAAAAGAGGAATGAGGTGGGATGGTTTGTTGGTGGAAGCAGTGCAGTATGCAAGATGGGTGGAACCCCGAACATTTTAGTACTTCATGTGGGGGGCAATGACTTGGGTATTATGCCAATGAAAGAGTTGATGGAAGTAATGAAAAGGGACATACTGAAGCTGCATCATTTATTCCCAAACATGGTTTTAGTATGGTCCGAAATGATCCACCGGTTCCACTGGCAATCAAGTATTAATAATGCCATTATGTTCAGATGCAGGAGAAAGGTAAATAGAGTTATAGCTTCATTTGTAATGAAGCTTGGGGTGTTTTGATGCGGCACAGTGGCATGGAAGACAAGGGTGCTACAAAATAAGTTAAAAAAGTGAATTAACTTGAATAAAGAAGCTGTGGCTGTTTAAAATCCCAAATTATGTGTGAGTGTCAATTATTGAGTTGTGTCTTTCTTTTTTGGGGGCAATCCGTATTGACTATACACCGGTCAAGTAATCCCACGGCTGTACTAGGATTGAGGAAAGTTGGAGTCTGACCAGGTTAGGAATAGGATGGAGAAAGTGGTTAGTAAGGGGTTAATAATTATAGGAGGAGCAAAAAGGGGGTGGGGATTTCAAACAATAACACAAAATATAGGCAAGGGATTTTAAATATTATTTGGTCAGTTGAAGATCATCTTTCTCAGCCCTCCCTCCCTGTTCAGATTATGGTAATAGTGGTGATTATGTTGGGATGGAATTCTTGGTTTGTCACAGCAATGGGGGATAGCGGGGGTGCTTGCCCACAGTGGGGAAGAGCAACAGTAACAGCTCTTGGGGGTGCAGGACTCATGGGGCCCCCTAGAATTAAAGTGTGGGTGAGTTAAGCACCTCTCGTTGTGTGTTTTTCTACGGAATAAGTTAAATAAGTTAATTAACTTAAATAAAGAAACTGTGGCCGTTTAAAATCCCAAATTATGTGTGAGTGTCAATTATTGACTTGTGCCTTTATTTTTGGGGGGAATCCGTATTGACTATACACCGGTCAAAGGAAGTTACATAGTTACATAGGGCCTCATTCTATTAACGGCCGTAGGAGATGTGTGGCCGCAAGGACCGGCCGCAAGCTATTTGCCAATTCTATTCCCTTGCGGCCGAGGGCTCCGGCAGGCTTGCGGCCGGCGCCCTGTTATCCCTTGCGGCCGCACGCGCAGCAGGAAAGCCTTTGATCTTACACGGCCGCAAGAGTTTCGGCCGCAAGAAAGCCACGGTTGCTATTCAAATGCCACGTAAACCCTCTCGTCATGGCCGTAATTATCTAAAACCGAGCCGCAGCTTACTTGCACCAAAAAGGTCCCTCTAGCACCAATTTAGCACATAATAAAGCCATCCTGCACTTTGATGAGACGATAAAGTGATTGGAGGTGTTAGCATTCATAGCACAACATTCCCCCAAACTCAAATCTGAAAATCATTTTTATTCTAATTCATGTAAAATGTCCGCGGACAAAATTCTAAGGGCTTGGAGCACCTCAGACCCGCAAAGGCTGCGGGATTAGCTTCCGTCAAGTCCGTAAATGGGTAAAATAGACCCACGGGTCGTAAAGGGCTTACTTACAAGTCGTAGCATAGAAAAGCCATCCTGTACTTTTATTAAAAGTGAAAGTGATGTTTGTTTTTAGAATTAATAGCTCAACATTCCCCTACTCTCAAATCCGCAAATAAAGATATTTAACTTCATGTTCAATCTTCGTGTTTTATCTATCATGCAAGCACGCACGGGTTTGAATAACGAGCTACGGGCTTGGAGGACATGCGCCCTCCAAGCCCGCACGGGCTTGAATAACGAGCTACGGGCTTGAATAAACGAGCTACGGGCTTGATCATTGAAGTCCGTGGGACTTGGACGGATTTTAAAATCAAAGTACAATTTGGCGATGTGCAAGCTTGAGAATGTTTTGCTATTAATCCTCATGCCCCCCCCCATTATGTTCCCCATAATTTACAGTGCTTTGCAGTGCTGGATTGAATATATATTGGCTTCTACAATGCTTTGAGTTTGCGGCCCTCAACCTCCGAACCCGTACGGGTTTTAACAAGGACGAGACCGCAGGACTACGGGACGGAAAGTAAACCGTAAATGATATATCGGATTTGGGCGATGTGCAAGCTTGAGAGGGTGTTGCTATTAATCCTCATGTCCCCCATTATGATGCCTAGCATTTACAGAGCTTTACAGTGCCATCTTGAATTTATATTTGCATTTACAGTTTTCTGACTTTGCGGATGGAAAACAAGATTAACGGGCGCGGGAAAAACGCTTGCGGCCCTTTGCATGATGTGCGGCCGGCCATAAGGGGTATATCCTTGCGGCGCCGTCCATTTGAATAGCAGGGTAGCAGTAGCTCTACACGGGGCCGTAAGATGGCCGCAAGGAATCGCAGCCTTGCGGCCATTTTATGCCCGTTAATAGAATGAGGCCCATAGTATTTAAGTATTATTCCTTTCAGTCCATCAAGTTCAACCTTTTAAGATCTCCTCTGATCTGCAATATGCGGATTAACTATTAATTAATTGTATAAAAAAACATAATAATCAATTTCCTCCTGATCCCAGACACCGGCGACCAGACTTCTCCCTGGATCAATACTGCCTCTCCAATTATCCATGATAACCCTGAATTCCCTTTTTAATTAGAAATAAATCCAGTCCCCTTTTAAAGTTATCTATCGAATCCGCTGTCACCACCTCCTCTGGTAGAGAATTCCACAGATTAACCACCCTTACTGTGAAGAACCCTTTTCTTTCTTTAAGGTGGAATCTTTATATAAGGTAATCATATCTTCTTTAGATGCCTTTTTTCTAGAGAAAATAAGTTTAATATGGTTAGTCTTTCTTCATAGCTTAGCCCCTCCATTGCCCTTATTAGTTTTGTTGCCCTTCTCTGTACCTTTTCCAGCTCTAAAATGTCCTTTTTATGAAGTGGTGCCCAAAATTGTATTCCATATTCCAAATGAGGGCGTACTAGAGATTTGTATAGTGGCGGAATTATATTTGCTTCCCTTGCTTCTATAACCTTCTTAATACATCCTAATAGTTTATTTGCCTTTGCAGCTGCTGCTTGGCTTTGAGCACTGTTACCTAGGTGGTTGTCCACAAGCACTCCCAAATCCCTTTCAATATCTGATACCCCTAGATTTTTCCTTCCAGATGCATAACTTTACATTTATTCATATTAAATCCCATCTGCCACTTAGATGCCCATTCCTCTAATTTCTGCAAATCCCTTTGGAGGAAAAGCACATCATTTTCTGATTTAATTACCTTGCGTCAACAGCAAAAATGGAGACACCACACTCCAATCTCACTTCCAAGTCTTTAATAAATATGTTAAAAAGGAGAGGACCTAATACTGAAACCTGAGGAACCCCACTTACCACATTAGTCCAATCCGAGTATGTTCCATTTAACACAAGCCTTTGCTTCCTGTCTTTTAGCCAGCTCGCAATCCATCAGCAGATATTTACTGCAAATCCTGTATCTCTTAGTTTGCACAATAGTCTCCCATGTGGCACTGTATCAAAAGCCTTTGCAAAATCCAAAAAGACTTTATCCACTGAGTTGCCTTGATCCAGGTTCCTACTAACCTCCTGATACAAACTAATTAGATTTGTTTGACAAGACCTATGCCTCAAAAATCCATGTTGACTCCTACTTATTATCCAGTTCAAATAGACATATTATTGTATATTATCCCTTATTAACCCTTCTAAAAGCTTCCCCACTACAGAAGTGAGGCTCACTGGTCTATAATTCCCCGGATTTGCTCTTGCTCCCTTTTTAAATATAGGTATCACCTCAGCTTTTCTCCAGTCATCTGGTAGAGACCCTGTGTTGAGTGACTCTTGAAAAATTAAATATAATGGTTTGGCTATTACAGAACCCAGTTCCCTTAGTACCCTTTGATGTATTCCATTAGGATCCAGGGCTTTATTACCATTTTTTTTCCAACCTCTTTTGGATTACTTCCTGTGTTAACCAATTATTTGGCAAAGGTAGTGTAGCCCCATTATGTTGCCGTGTACCAACCACTGGTACCTCCCTTGTGTATACCGAAGAAAAGAACCTATTTCTGCCTTTTCCTGGTAACTAATTATGAGACAGCCTGTGCTAATGTTACTATAGCTTCCTTCCTGGCCTTCTTCCCATTAATATACTTAAAAAATATTTTAGGGTTAGTCTTACTCTCTTTTGCAATTAAGTTTTCATTTTCTATTTTAGCCAGTCTAATTGTGCTTTTGCAAGCCTTGTTGATTTCCTTGTACTCCAGTAAAGCAGTCTCTGTCCCCTCTTGTTTGTATCATTTAAATGCCTGTTTTTTACTCCGTATCTTGATCTTTAAATCATTGTTAAGCTACATTGGATGGGATTTACTCCTTTTACTTTTATTCCCACACAGTATATGCGATGTGTATGTATATTTAGTAAGGATTTAAATGTTGTCCATTTATGTTCAGTATTTTTACCTGCCAGTTCTCTGTCCCAGTCTATACTTTGTATCGCTGCCCTTAGACAGTTAAAATCTGCCCTTTTAAAATTAAGAGTTTTCGTTGGCCCCTTAAAATTTAGTTTTTTTAATTAAATCTCAAATGAGACTGTGTTGTGATCACTGTTTCCCAAAGGTTGCCCTATTCCAACATCTTATACTATATCAATATTATTTGTGATGAGTAAACCTAAGATAGCTTCATTTCTAGTAGGCTCTTGTACAACCTGGGCCAGATAAAGATCCCTGAGTGTACTCAAGAACCTGCTCCCCTTAGTTGAACTGCTGGTCTTATTTATACAGTTTAGGGTAATTCAAATCTCCCATTATTAGAACTTGCCCAAGCTTAGCTGCATTTTCAATCTGTAACAATAATTGTATTTCCTCACTTTCAGCTATATTTGGGGGTTTATAGCATACTCCTACTAATATGCTTTTGGAATTTGCTGCTCAGCTATTTAACTCTACCCACAAACATTCAACTTTATCACTAGGTCCACCATAAATATCTTCTCTGACTATAGGCTTAAATTCAGGCTTAACATACAGACAAATCCCTCCTCCTCGTTTACCATTGCCCCTATCTTTCCTAAATAGGTTATAACCATCCAGATTAACATTCCAGTCATGAGATTCATCCCACCATGTTTCGGTAATGCCAATTAAATCCCATTTTTCATTAATTGCTAATAATTCTAACTCTCCCATTTTTCCTGGCAAGCTTCTGGCATTAGCAAGCATACACCTTATGTTATGAGTCTGTAGTTCTGAAGTGCCTGCCACTGTACTTGAATTATTTAGTACTACCTCCCTATTGACTATACTATCCCTCCCCCCATCTCCTCCCCTATGAGTTGTTAATTCATCCCTTATGCCCTCTACACTTTCTACCCCATTACTTATATCTAGTCCCTCCCCCCCCCACCTACTAGTTTAAAAACTCCTCCAGCCTTTCTACCATCCTATCCCCTAGTACAAAAGCTCCCTCATCATTAAGGTGCAATCCATCCCTACTGTAGAGATTGTACTGAAGGGAGAAGTCAGCCCAGTGCTCTAAAAACCCCAACCCCTACTTAGTGCACCACATCTTTAGCCACGCATTAACCTCCCTAAGCTCCTTCTGCCTCCCTGGGCTAGCACGTGGCACTGGTAGTATCTCAGAAAATACTACCTTTCAGCTTATTACCTAGTTCTCTAAAATCATTCTTTAGGACACTCCATCTTCCACTAACTTTGTTATTGGTACCAATATGTACCAAGACCACCGGTTCATTTCCAGCCCCTCCAAATAATTTGTCTGCCCGATCCAAAACATGAAGAACCCGAGCACCCGGGAGACAGCAAACTGTTCGATTACTGGGATCTGGGTGACAAATCACCCTGTCTACCTTCCTAATAATAGAGTCCCCTCCAACCAAAACCTGCCTGTTGCTCTGCCTATTCTGCCCTCCCTCTCCTCCAGTAGTGCTGTTCTCACAGCTCTATCTGGCATTGCCATTCCTGAATGGACATCCCCAACAGTTTCACTCAATCTGGCAAATCTGTTGGTGTTTGCCATCTCAGAACTGGCCTGCCTCCTCCTGTTCCCCCGCTTCCCCTTGTAACTGTAACCCAGCTACCTCCCTGGACATCCTCACTAGCCCAGCTCCACCCTCCATGCTATGCCCAGCTAAACTGTGCTCAGTGAGCACCAACCCCCTTTCCAGTGGAGCAATATCACTAAGTGCTGCAATTCTCCATTTCAGATCTCCAATTTGAGCTTCCAGAGAGGCAACATGCTCACACCTCTCACAGAGGTATGGACCCTGGATCATCTGTTCCAGTATTGCATACATATGACAGGATGTACACTGAGTGAGGTTGCCACTGGACTGACTCATAGTTATTATTGTCTACAAAATTTCAGTGGGAAAAATAAAGAATATAAAATAATATATTTGTTTAAAGTTTTCCTCCTTTGCACTATAAATCTGCCCTCCCTTTTCTTTGAAGTCCCTCCTTTTATTTAAACTCCTACACTTTTACTAGAATTGCACTTGATACTGAAAATGTTCGCAAGCTCACAAGTTTGCCCCCTCTCCTGTTTATATTAACTTCTGCCTTCTCACCTGGGCACAATTAGTGCACTCTGCAATTTATCAGCCTTTACTTGTAAGGAAAATACACTTGTAAACAGGCCCCAAAAGAGCTCACAAACCTTTTATACTAGTTTAGCAGTCAAGCCACACCCCTCTCACCTGGGCACAATTAGTGCACTCTGCAATTTATCAGCCTTTACTTGTAAGGTAAATCCACTTGTAAACAGGCCCCAAAACAGCTCACAAACCTTGGCCCTCATTCAATTGCAATTTGGCCAATTGAATAAGGCTCTAAATAGGCACATAACATATTTTTTTAAAGAAGTTTTTAGTTAGTAAGCATCTATCCAAAAGCAAGGTTTTCACTAACTAAAAACTTCTATAAAAAAATGCTATGTTCTTATTTAGAGCCTTATTCAATTGACCAAATCGCAATTGAATGAGTCCCCTTGTATACTAGTTAAACAGTCAAGCCACACCCCTCTCAACTGGGCACAATTAGTGCAATCTGCAATTTATCAGCCTTTACCTGTAAAGGAAAATCCACTTATAAACAAATTATGGTTATGTCCTACAGTAAATAAATTGTGACCAAAACATCTCACAAAATGGAAACCACTGTAGTCCTATATTTAACATGCTTTTTGGGGGGGAGGGGGGAAGAGCTATAGTACAAAACTACAGCCTTATAATACTACTACATTTTATATGCAATCAAGTATGTTGTTGGAATCAACAATTTTGATTTCTACTGATCAGTTTCCTGAGGTGGAAGGAAACTTTGAATACATTCCCAGATTTGTAAGAATAATGCTACTTCTGGTAAGAATTAGAAGACTGAATGTTTGTTTTTTAAGAAATAGGAAAATAAACATTTTAATAAAATATTGGATTTATGGGAAAACTGTAAAAAATATGTCATTTTTACTTATTTAAAAAGAAAAGCTAATTTATATTTATAGTGGAAATTGCAATTTATATAAATGCATTTAACATAGAAAAAAAGGAAGAAAATAAGGCACAGCTTCCGTTTTTACTTTTTTTGCTAGTTGTGTACAGGTATGCCCTGCTTAAAGCTACCCCGTTTAGAGCTGATTCGCTATAGAGCTGTTTTTCCTGCAAGGCCCCTTTTGACGCTAAACCCCCACTATAACACTGTTTTTGCCTGACGGACCCCTTATAACCCTCTGATTCTCTATAGCACTGCCCTGCTATAACGCTCTTTTTCCATGCCGGACCCCTTTTAATGCTCTGATTCACTATAACACTGATTTTTTTTTAAGCTTCAACATCAATAATTTAAAGTTTATATTTCTGCTAATGTTCAGTTTGTGTTAGTGTTATGTTTGCTGTTTCTTTGAAGTTCATACAAAAAAAACGAAAAAGTTTAAATTTCAATTGAATTTTTTTTTTTTTTCTTGAGTTCCCCTATCTGCCCCATGTTAACCTGCCCATTTAGAGCGGTTTCGCTTAGCACTCCTATAGCCTGGAACCAATCTACAGTGTTAAACAAGGTATTCCTGTGTATGGAAAATAGTACATAGATTTTAATATGCATTATATATTAAATAACCACTGTGGACAGTTGGTTTAGTATGTGTATTTTTGTTTAAGCAAAACAAGTATAAAACACATCCTTATAATATTTACCATGTTTGTGCAATTATTCTTGACTGTGTGGTTCCATTTAATCACTTAGGGCCTCATTCTATTATCGGCCGTAAACCGGCCGTAAGGCTGCGATTCCTTGCGGGGGTCCCGTTACCTTGCAATTCAATTAAACGGCCCCGCAAGGATCTCCTCTTACGGCCGGCCGTAAATCTTGCTACCAGCCGTAAGCTCTGAAAACTTAAAACTCAAAAATAAATTCAAGCCTGCACTGTACAGCTCTGTAAATGCTAGGGATCATATTGGGGGACATGAGGATTAAAAGTAACCCACTCTCAAGCTTGCACATCAGCCCAAACCCGAGTTCAAATTAACTGTTTATTTTCCGGCTGTGGCGTGGGCGGGTCTGAGGTGCTCCAAGCCCTATGGACTTTTTACATGGATATTTGACGTATATTAAAAAATATATATTTTACGGATTTGAGTATAGGGGAATTTTGTGCTATTTTTGCTAACACCGAAAATCCCTTTATAGTCTTCACAAAGTGCAGGATGGCTTTATTTGGGCTATATTTCGTGCTTAATTGGTGCTAGCGGGACCTCTTTCCTGCAAGTAAGCTGCGGCTCGCTTTTAGCCTTGCAGAGAGGGTTCCCGGAGCAATTGAATTGCAAATAGGAATTTCTTACGGCCGATTTCCTTGCGGTCGTTTTAGATCAAAGGATTTCCTCGGGCGCGAGCGGCCGCAAGAGATAGCAAGGCACCGGCCGCAAGCCTGCCGGAGCCCCCGCCGTAAGGGAATAGAATAGCAGAATAGCTTGCGGCCGGTCCTTGCGGCCCCGCATCTCCTACAGCCGGTAATAGAATGAGGCCCATGTATGTAAGATTTTAAACTCAAAGACAGGGCCCTCTACTTACTGCAATGTGTTTATTATTATATTTATTTTTTCTTTGTACTTAACCCCTGTATAGCGCTACGGAATATGTTGGCGCATTATAAAAAACAGCAACAATAATAATAATATGAGCAACAGTATAGTGACATATCCAATGCAATCAGTCCATGAATATGCAAAAATACAAGCTATGGTTGAATATTCCTTAGGCATGCTGCCCACATGCTCCATGTATATTAAATCTATTAATTCTTAATTTTAAAAGCAATACATTTTTTGGGTAAAAAATAAAATTGTAAAGAAGATCACTATTAATGATCCCTGTGGTCAAATATTGTTATATGTTGTCTTTGCAATCATCTGAATAGCGAGGAGAGTTCAAAAGGGAGTTTAAGCAAGTTAGGATATAGTATGTACTATATGGTGGTCCAGTGGTTAGGATTATTTGTTTTCCATGCTGCAACCTGGGTTCAATTCCAGTCTGTGAACCAAGAGGTCATACCACCCTGAAGCCGAGAAGGGTTGGGCCTGTTCAGTATTTGGATAGGAGACCACCATGGAATACCAGGAGCTGTATGCTGTGGCCACTGGAGAAGGAAGGAACTGGCAACCCACTCCAGTATCCCTGCCATGAAAACCAAGTGGATCAGTATGACCATAAATATGAACCTAGTGTATTACGGTCCATGAGGTCACAGAGTCAGAAATGACTGAACCACACAAACAAAAATGTACTGCAAGCTCCTGCTACACTGGCATTTTAAACATTCACTCCACAACATGGGTTATAATATAGCAGATATCAGTGCACTGCGCACGTTTAATAAATGCACGTGTATTAAGCCTCGTCGTGCACAACGAATTAGGGCTAACAAAGTTGGTGTGTTAATATACTTCAGGAGAACAAGACAATTAAAGCAGGTATTCTCCAGTAAAACAAATTTGTTACAAAAGAAACCTCAAATATGTACACATTTCACGGAAAGACTAAGAAAAAATGTCTGCGTCACAATCTCAGTGTCAAACATTTCAAAAATGGAGGAAAGGGAAGAAACTTCCCGCCTTTCCTCTTTCTGGGCGTGGCTGGTGAGTGACGACGTCGCGTGCCCGCGCTCGCGCACCTCCTTCCTATCCTCGAAGACACAAACTGTCCAATAGCGTGTGACCGTCTGACCTGTCAGGTGTCGCGCGCACGGGCTACGGCCTGCACCACGTCCTAACACGAGCCAAGTCCCGCCCATGTGACGTCAAGGCGCAGTAAGCAGGAGGCGAGCTGACACGGAGGGGGCGGAGAAGAGATGGTGGCCGTGAGGTTACCGTGACACTGCCAGGCCTGAGAAGAGAATAACATAGATAAACAACCGGTAATTACCGTAGTACAGAATCGTTGCATTACATGGTGGTTCCATTCTCACTCTGGCTAGTGGCTGCCGTTGGTTTGTCACTGCGCTCGTGTCAAGCCTGTAACGTGCAGTAGGCGAGGCCGAGACACACCGAGCTCGGGAGTCCCGCACTGCCCGGGATGATAGACAGGCGGGCTGAGCTGAGAGAGGCCTAGAGCAGTGAGGAGCTGTACCCAGGTAATGACAGGCCTGATCTGTGTGTATAATGAGAAGCTCTGTATGGGTATGGCAGGTCACTGCACACAGGAACACATGTGGGATGTACTGGGGACTGAATAGGATCACTGATGGGCAGAAATATACACTATGATACTGACATACCTGCTTACAATGTGGGTGAATGTTGGTATGAAGACACTGGCACATGTTTACTTTAAAAGAGCTACTTCTCAATGCATTAAAACACGTGTGTGTATATATATATATATATATATATATATATATATATATATATATATATATATATATATATATATATATATGTATATACATACACACACGGATGAACAAGAATATTTAAAACAGTGGCGTCAGACCCTGGACGAAAACTCTTAATAGACATACATTACATGTTGGAAATAGTAGGAACCAGTAGAACACATTCTAGGAGCCCTAGCTCCAGGAAACCCCACGTGTGTATGTAATAAAAAAAAATATATATATATCCCCTTCTGGATTGGTACCTTGTCGCAGTGAGGGGGCTTGTGTACCTCAATGAAGTTGTGAGCTATGCAATGTAGGATCACCCAAGATGGACAGGTCATAGCAGAGAGGTGAGACCAATCATGATCCACTGGACATGGAAAAGGCAACTCCAGTATCTTTGCCATGAAAACCTTATGGATAGGTACTATCAGACACATAATGTGCCTGGCATCCTGAAGGCCATAGCATCACAGAGAGTCAGAAACAATTCTACACAAAACATGTGTGTTTGTTTTACTTCTCAATAAATATAATTGATTTTATATTTTTTGCAGGGAAACAATGAGTATTATCCCGATTCTCTAACTGGTAAGTTGCTGTTGCTCACTCAATGTCAAGACTGCTCTCCATATAGACATGTTTTTAATACAGTGACTTAAAACCGCCTGCAATATGGTTTTGGCTGTAAGTTGTTGTCTCCGTGATCCTATGGACAGCGGCATGATAGGCACACACACACACACATATATATATATATATATATATATATATATATATATATATATAATCAATCATTATGTCTCTGGTTGTGTTCTTGGCAAAGATTCCAGTTCCTTCTCCAGTGGTCCATGATTTGTCTGGGATGTAACATGGTATATGTACACACGGGAAGCTTCCTGGTTCCGGGCGCTCTGGCGTCCCGATATACTAGTACACCACAACCCTCTAACCTTAACCCCAACCCCCTAAACCTCACTTCCTAACCCTGTTACCCCAACCCCCTAAACCTCACTTCCTAACACTAAGCCTCTAACCCGAACACCACTTACCAGGCACTTAGACACAGATAGATCGGGATGTCGGCAGCGCACTTACCGTGCGTACATATAACAGGATAGGTCCTTTGTCTGACCTCTCTATGATGACCTTCCCATCTTGGATGAGCCTTCATGGTTTAACTCACCGCTTAAGTGAAATGCACAAGCCCCTTCACTTCGACAATGTACCAATCCAGTAGCCTTTTGGGGTAGTCTGCATATAACCAAACAATATTCCAGGCTCTTTTATGGCACTGTATTAAAGAACATTTCCACGTGGAGAGTGGTGGAGTTGTCTTGACACCTCTGAGTGGTGTGCCATTGTTTCCTGTCCGAGAATCCAGCCATAGGATTGTTTATTTTTGTTTATAATCATCTCACAAGAAATAAAACCATTACAATATATTCTGCGACTTTGAAAGAAATATGTTACAAGGTATTCTAAATGAATGAAAACAGATTGCCACTCTTTTGCCTGTTCTGTATTTAATACCATATTGCAAGCTCTGTTACTGCACCGTGGTAGCAGAGTTTTCTGTATAGATCATGGTAAAACTGTTGCCTCCTCTGAGTTACCTGTTGGAGAACCTGACTCAAGGTATTTATGACTGAATGCATCTAAAGATAGCAACATTTCACAACCACAGCTGTGGCAGCAGACCTACAAACTGAAAAATGGCAGCATGTATTACAAGTGGGCTTGTTTGTATTGCTGAATTGTTGCAGAAAATGTAACTTATCAAAGTGTTTATAACATTGTTTTGTATAAATTACACCGTATATAACCTTGAAAAAGGCAATATAAACTCATCAGTATATCTTCTTGAGTCACAAAGATTCCATTAACTTGCAGAGTCTATAAACATCTTCTATAATACGACTGTCAAACAAAGTTGTTTTTTAATGTTACACATTCCATGTTGGTTCTGGAGAAAGGTAGGTTGATTGGATGAACATTAGGGGCTATAAATTATCTGTAAGATTTTAAAGTATAGTGACATTGGTGCAAACTTATTCTGTCGTATGTGTGTTTTCCAAGGCAAGACTGTCACTAGGGTGGATCTTGTGAATTGCACATAGGCCAGTATTTGTACAGAACAAATGAGGCAGTGAATGTCAACAGTTTGCAAGTCGGTACATTCTGAAATTATTTCCTGTATGCCACACTCCAGAGCTGACCCTGCCTACCCCAAATATTATTCCATAGCTCACAGTTCAGTTCTCGAGGAAACCAGACAGGAGATGTTTAAGTAATCTTACTTTAATACAGGAGAAAAGATTAGAGCTCTGATAAATAATGTCACCAGAATGCACACCTTTTTCTCTAAACACAGATCTGCCCAGGACCCAAAAGATGGGTTTTGAAAAACCACAGCACTGCGAAAAGCCAGGGTCAGCAACCTGTGGCACTAGTGTCTACTATAATACCTAAATAGATTTTTATTTGGTATTTAAAGCACAGAGCCAGAAATGCTGTGTGTGGGATGATGATTGGTTCAATTAAATGGGCATGTAATATAGATTGGACTTGGGCGTGTAAAATATGTGATTTGATGAGCAGGGAGGGATAAGTTCAATTTTATCTGAATTGGTGAGGATTTCAGAGATGAGTAGTGATGACATTTATGAGATGTAGGTGAAGAGGTAAAGCAATAGTGTATGTGATCGTTGATTTGATATGAAGGTTATTTGATGAGATGAAGGTATAATGGTAGTGATTAGGGCAAGGTCTTGACAAATCTAGAGAGCAAAGGCTCCTAATACTTTATTGCCGCCTCACAACTGTTTAGTTATTTTATATATATATATATATATATATATATAATCCATACTCTGGCTCCTAAATAGCAGACACATTTGTCAACCATTGGATTAGGGAACATCCCATGAACTTGTGTGGAGTTACGAGTAATGTTTTTCAACAGCCAGTCCCAGAGACCTTATCTGCTGGTCCTCAGGGATGAGGAGAGCCTAATAGTTTATACATGCAATTACCATTACATTATCACATTTTATAAATATATTATAGAAGGATTTATAAGGAATTACATTGTACTCTGTTCAAATTAGAACAAATCTATATGAAAATAGTCAGTCACCAGAAGTATGGCCCTGTTAACAAAAAAAAAAAAGAATATATATATATATATATATATATATATATATATATATATATATATATATATATATATATATTAATTTATATTTGTGGGTATTACCATTAATGCCCATGATTACTGACTAGTGACCAACTGGTTCCCCCCCAAAAAAGTTGCTAATCACAGGTTTAGGGTATCCATAGTCTATAGAATGGAAATACCAGTAAGAAAAATGAGAAGAGCTAATGGGATAGATATATATATATATATATATATATATATATATATATATATATATATATATATATATATATATATATATATATATATATATATATATATATATATATATTACATACATACATTTTTCGAATATTTGTTATCAGCACTCAATACCATAAATAAGTTAAGGCTTGGCACCAGGCATCTTAAATGTTGCCTATCTCTGTGATAAACCAGTATAGCTGTCTGAATGTTCACTACAATGTAAACTGTACTTTCTCATGATACAAAAATTCACAATATTTCTGTATATATGCATTTGCAAAATCATTGTATAACAAATTGATACTTGTGACTTCTTCAGTTATAAGCCACTTTTCCATCTTTTTTTTTTAATTTTATCTATTCATTTTTGCTATTTTAGGGAATCTGTCACCCAAAAGTTCAAGCTAATTAGGATTGTATTCTGCTTGTCTGTAACGAATGGCCAAAATAAGGACTGGCATTTTTCTTTGGTAATTAGAGCCATCTCCCTAGTAGAGCCGCACAATAGCACAGAAGGACCTGTGAAATCATTTCTAAATATTTCAGAAATAATTTACTGTAGGGAAAAGCTGCTAATACAATTATATCCAAATCTTAATGCTGTTAAAAATGAAATCTCCTCATGGCGTGACAGAATCCCCTTAGTATTGTGTATTCCAGTGTACATGCTTACAATGAGGTGTTGTCCTTGTGTGACCCTGGTCCTTTCAAATAATGTATATTGCTTACCTTTTATACAATTCCACTCTCCTGAAATAGAACTACAGTTGGGTTTTTTTCTTTTAATTGTCAGACTTTTGAGTAACTGCAAATATGTTTGTTTTCATTCCAGACACTTCAGATATACACGTCCCAGGTTAGTCATCAATTCAGATTGCTAACCATTTCTATAGAGTAATTAAGAAGAAATTGATCCCTTTTCATTGGTAATTAACATGGCATGGCTTCAGGGGCAAATACAATATCAAATATCCTTTTGCACAGTAGTATTCCATAAATGTTATTCATTCAGTAAAGGGCTCCTAATATTTTTTTTAGAAAAGCCACTTCTCCACAAGTAAATGATTGCACTCTGTTATTTGACAAATTTATGTGAAATTTAGGAGCCATGTCAGCGATTTTATATATAGAAAAAATGAACCGTGACTCTGGCCCTTTATGCACTAAATTGGAAACAGTATTGTGGTAAACTTCTGGGTTTCTCTCCCTTTTTTTTTTTTTCTTTTTTTTTAATTTTTGGGGTTTCTTCTTTTTTTTGGGGGGGGGGGGGGGTTGTTTCCTTCACTCCAAAATGTTGTTCTTTTTTTTTTTTTTTTTAATTTATTTAAACATATCCACTTCTGGACCTTTTTAGTGTGATATTTTATATTGGAATGCTGTCTGAGTAAAAAAAAAACTTGTTTTGGGGCTGGCAAAATATTCTATGCAGTTCAAAAAAAATAATTGCATTGGTACAAAAATATGCTTGTGATAGAAGAGTAGTTATTCTTTATGCCATCCAAATAATGTTTCCGCCTTTAGGGCCCATGGAGTGCAGCAGCTATAATTGCTTATTGTTGTATGTTATAAGTCTGTCAGCACATTGTGTCATTTTGTTGAGGTCTTGTATACAATGTACCATTTTTTTGTGGATTCTTGGTTTATGCTCTGTGCCAATAAGTGATTTAACAGCACGCCTACATGACCCTTAGACATCATGGGAGTTCACATTTCAAGAGCTGGGCCAGGTGACTTGTGACTAAAAAATAAAGTATATACTGGCTTCTAATCTATTAACATTTGTTGGTGCTTAGCAACCATATACGTTTTTAACCCCTGCTACCTCCATCCCCCCCCCCCCCCCCCCCCCACACACATTTGAAATATAATTTATGGGTGAAGTTTTAATTTCTGCCATAAATGGAAAATCTGTTGCACAAAAATCGAAATATAGTAAAATTCTAGTATTGATTGTGATTTTCAATTAGAGTTCAGCCATTTATTTGTTTACAATTACTGCTGCTGTAACATTGGAGTCAAGCAGTACAGCTATTTTATCTCAGAATGTGTGAATATCAGGAGCAGCTCTGTTCATGCATTTGTTTGATATCCTGTATAAAGCTTAGATAGGGCTTTACAAAACCAGGGAGCCACAGCTCCCTTAAAAAAAAAAAAGTTATTTCCTCCTAACTTTTTAGGTATTTCTACATATGCCATGTGCATAGAATTATTCACTGACTCCTAAAAAAAAAAAAAAATGAATGTGTCCGTCTATTCCTGTAAAGGTACATTTAAAAGAAAAGTTAAAATATCTTTATTTTTTCTTCTAAGTCCCTAGTCATTTTTTTTTTATTCCACATGCACTATTATAGAAATTATTGTTGCTTTGTTTAAAAACATTTGTTGGTTGTAATCTGTTCATTTGAAAGCACAAATTATTGCTGTAGTAATCTGAAGTGTGACCACTTTTGCAGTGTAGTAAAACTGATAGAATGGGTGACGGATATATCTTTTTTTTTTTCTGTCTATAAAAGGAACTTGGTTGCTGGAATATTTTCTCCTTTTTGTTCATTCATCCATAAGCACCCATAGAAAAAGTAAACATGTAACTGTTCTCAAAGATTGGAAGGTTAAAGGCATATCTGGTTGAATGCATCCGATAGAGGAGAATCATTAGTGTATGCCAAAAACATTTTTGCATGAAAAAATATAAAAATAAACATTTCCAAATTCAGCCTGATGTTTGCAAGCCGCAGCTTTTAACACCCTTGAATATCTCAGCTAAAATTAGAATAAAATCCCCAAATTAGTTTTAGCCAATCACATGCAGCTAATAGATTTTAATACAATGTAACAGTCAATTATGGCAGTTTGCTCATGAAGGACTCATGGGATTTGTTGTCTCCCTGTAGGAGTCGTCAGACACCGATCTGTACATTTTGCATTGAGCTGCTGCTGCTGGTTTGAAGGTTAGTGTAGGATTAAAACCTGTACCCAAATGCATTGTTTCTATTGGGAGGTTCACTGTGCCTATTGTAAGCAGCTCGGGGTGTGGAAAACAAGTTTTATTTTTAAATAAAATAAATCTGTATATGTATCGAATGACTCCATGTTCTGATATAAGAAGCATGTGTTGGGTTAGAAAAAGCTAAAATCACGGAAACTTAGATATGCCTTTAATGGGCAAGTATTTACCATTGCAATGAGAAAAACAGGAAGTTGGAGTCAGTGCTGTTTCCTCCTAAAGGACCACTGCCATTCAAGAAAATACATTTGTTTGTCAAGTATGTTATCAATATTATTAACTGTGTAAGCCATGGGCATAAATACATTTTTGGTATAAACTGATTTTTTAATCTATTTTATGTTGGTTAGCCTCATGATTCAGCTCTGAGGATGTGATGTATTTGTTTTGTCTAACGGTGAAGAAAATGATCAGATAAAACTGCAATAGACACAATGCCCATTCCCTCTCACTGTCCAGAAGCAGACCCCTTGCATCATTGACTGCAACAGTAGATCACCAGAAATGTAACTCATTCTAACAAACTCCAGTAATGTATCATGGATCTCTCCAGGGCATCAACATTTATTTTTCTAATTAAGAAATAGATGTGTTCCTTTTCATACTGCTTAATTCTGCTCTCAGTCAGGTTTAAAGTTTTCAAAAATTATTTGTATAGGCTGTATTGGAACACAACTGAGATTACAAATGTGGTATCTAATGGAGAGATCATTGCTACTAATTTCTGAAAATATTGTTTTTAGTGTAAGCCCCATATGCAAAACAAAAGATTGGACATGCTCATGTCCAGTCCTTTAGCCCAGTCTATTGCCAAGAGGTACCACAGAGTCCTTAGTGGGTGGATCAGAAAACATGACCGGTAAAACTTGCACATTTCAGTGTAAATTTAATGTTTAATTTTTTTAAATAACATTCTACAGATATAAAATTATAGGTAATAATATTTAGGACCTCTGCTGTGTCATTTCTTCTAAGTGTGTAGAACACAGGGACTACAGCAATAGTGAATAATGGATGGTCATCTAGAATAAATCATTAATTGGTGAGTGCATTATGGTCTTGTCATAGACAAGTGTCATCATGAGAGATGCCCAATGAATATCCTGCAGAGTCCTTTCTGTTCAAGGTGTTGGTTTTTACAACAAGATATAATAAAGACAAATATTGAATACTTGATGTGACTCTTCAAAAGAAGGTCCCTTGTTTATAAAATACAGAATTTAAAGTTTTTTTTTTTGTTTTTTTTTTGTAGTAGTGGTGAGTTTTTGCTCTGTCCTTACATTTGGAGAAGTATTTCCGACTAAAAATCCATACAGTTTTGGATGTGCTTCCCCTGTGATCTCCAGTAAAGCAGCGATTGGATACCTGCTTTTTAGCTCTGCTTTGGGCCCATTGATAGATGCCAGTCTGGATAGCCTAACTTTTTATAAGGTTCTGATTTTAATAAATCCAGCAAATGTTGTTGAAGATGTACTGCACTATGAGGTGTCTTGTACTTGTTCTTCTTGTCTTTTTTTCTTTAATACTGAGCATATTTTGCTAAACCGAAAATGCCAACACTTCCAGATGTCACTGTATTGAAATACACATATTTTTTGTTCATATTAAAAAGACCCAGATTACTCTTTACAGGAGAACACAAACTTTTGATGCATAAAATATTTTGCATTAGATAAGCAAGCCTAATTTTTTTGATGGCCTTCATACTTTTTTAGTCTTCGACAAAGATGTATCATCACCACTCAGACTACTGCAATGTATTTATTACTTTATGTGATTATATTCGCTTAACAATATTACTGCATGTACTAATTTTGGGTTGGTTCATTTAAACATTTATGTGTTATCACCACAGGGTGTATACTTACAGGCTCACCACGCGGTATGCATATTTAGACACATTTATGTAAAACATATTTACTATAGAAAGACTATCAGCCTTACTAAAATTGTGATTCAGCAAATTTAAAAGAGCTCTATTTAAGCACAGTGCATATTTTATTTACAGGAGCTTTTAATTCGTGAAGACCTTGCTTTTGGATAGAAGTTCACGAACTAAAAACTTCTGTAAAAAAAAAAAATACTGTGTGCTTAAATAGGGCCCTCTTAGATTTACAGAATCGCAATTTAATAAGGCTGTATATGAGCAATTCTTGAATACCTGTGTGCTGTGCTTACATACTAGCCAATAGACTCTGTTTTACAGTATTGTTGCATTACTACTTGTCAGAATTGGGAGATACACCGTGAATATTTTTAAAAATATTTTATTTTTCTGTAAATTTTTATATGATCAGTAAAGGTTGTATTTTATTTACATCTCAATGGTGTGTGATTCTAATTATTTTCTGTGCATGACAATTTTTGGATGTTCTTTGGGTAATCCTTACCATTGGAATTGGCTGTCCTATCGCAAGTTAATTCACTAGTCCATTTACACTGCCAATGGCAATTATGTTGTTTATCCCCTTCCACTTCTATTATATATGCTGGGCATTTTTCTAACTATCACTAACAACACTCTATACCCTAGGCTTGACTCGCTGGCCCCCTTAAGTTTGTTGTAATTTTAGATGCAAACGGATTTAACCTTGTTCTAACAGTATGCAACATTTTTGTATAAATAATAAAGGACAGTGACAAATATACTTTGCTTTTATTTTTTCTCTGCTTTCTAGAAAGAAAAACATGCAAAATCTTGCTGCACAGGTCACCAGCTCTTTGCTGCAGTTTCCAGAGGTAACAATTAAAGCTCTTGAGGAAGATGAAATAAACCTGGATTCTGTCCTTCGTGGCAAATTTACTACAGGTAAGTTGTGTATAAAGTATGGAATGAAGATACATGTATAAAGTATTGGTGCCATAAGCTGCACCTTTGACATGTATATTATGTGGATTTTAAATAATGTAAAAGCACCAGGTTAGTTAAAGGTGAAGTACTACCAATATTTTCTGAAGTAAAGAATCCCTGAGGCACTCAGGATGGTTTGTGTGGTAGCATGTAAATCACAACTTTTTTTGCGTTAATTGGTACCACAGTCTGCTTGTTTTTGTGGTGGCAAAACAATGTTAACTTGTAGTTGGAGCCTTTCTCTGTGCTACTAATTGGAATTGGCAACCACACAACAATTGATTTCCTGAAGATTAAAGTCTAGTACAATATATCGTTTTTAATGTTCTTGTTCTGGGGGTTTAGAAGTCCCTTTTGATGTTTACAACATTCAAGGTATGAATGTTTTTGTGAGAAATGGTTCATATTATTATTATTATTATTTTATTGGAAATCTAAAGGAGGGACAATGGTATGGAAAAGTAGAAAAATGTCTGCAATAGTACGTGGATACTTCAGGATAGTTCATATTAGAGAGGCAGTGTGGTCCCAGGTCCGTCTATCTATCTTATGCTTTAATATTTAAATCAATGCCTTCTACTTGTTTTTCTTTAAAATTGACTAATGTATTTATTTATTAACGCACCTGAATTATATACACATTAAACAAAAAAAAGTGGAAGGTAGGTCAATTGAACCTGAGTTGCCAATGAAAATAAAAATCTTTAGAACACTTACCATTACACCAACACACTTTGCTCTCCAACACAGTGTAAATCTATAATACAATGTGTAACACGCTCCAGCCTTATTATTTATTATGCAGAATCTTATGTGAGGGCTTAAATTTAAAAAATGTAAACCACATTTTCCACATGATTTTTCACCCTCTGATCGTGTAGCACACATGTTTGTGATAATTTCAAAGGGACATGAATGGTTTCTGGATATCACTAGGAATATAATGTACCCGTGTATCTATTTACTTTAATGTACTTTATCTTATAAAGATATGTTTTTCTGTCTAAAATCATTCAGATTTAACTGTTTTGGTCTGCCATTTGTAGCTCATGCAGCTCTTGAATACCCAGACTATGAAGTACATTATTTCAAATTAGCCAATCGGTGACCGTTCACGAGTTGTATGTTGCCACTAATTGGTTGCTGGTTGGGAATTATTTATAAGATTTTATGCAGAACAAAACGGAGCGTTCATGCACTTCTTATAATAAAGTACACACAAATAAAGATACATAGATATATTCCTAGTGAAATCTTTGGAACAGGGGAAAGCCTTTATAAGGAGTAGGTAGTGAAGTAAAGGTTGTTTGTTCTTATTTATTTTAATAAAGCATTTGGCTGATTATCTGTTACCGTTCTTTAAAATAGTTTTCTGAGAATATGGGACTACAGTATCCCTTGTAACAGTTTTATTGGGGGGGAAAAAGTGTCTCCAAAGCAAATTGCACATCCATTTGAAAGGTCTCCTTCAAAATCTTCTCTTAGCAGTAAATGAGTCATTCCTTCTTGCAGCTAGTGGAAAATGCTCATCATTGTTAAATAGTTTTGGAAGGTCCTGAATGAGTAAGCCAAAATACATCTGACAAATGTAGGGGGAACTTTAATATTGAAGTCATAATATTCACTACTAAACGGCAATTAAAAAAGTTAATTGTTACCTGCTTTATATATTATGAACACCAAGCAACTTTTTCTGGTTGGGAGTCTAGGTATATAATTCACACTTTCCTAATTGTAGTTGTATATAGACCTTATCAATGGAGCTTGTTTGCTGCCTATTTAAAATATTTGATACTTGCCACATCTTTAATTTTGGGTTCTCTTTAAAGGTAATTAAAGCAAATCATACATTGCTGTGGCTATATTTCTACACAGATTTTATTCTTGTAATACACACTCATCTGAGTGGCACAGTATGTGAAATAATATCACAGCTTGCTTGGAGTGTGTTGAAGAGGTGAATTGAATAGTACCACAGATGTAGATAACTGGCTTCCTCAGGAGGTTACTGTGCCATGTATGCCTTTTAGAAAATGGCTTCTGTTGCAGGGTCTATGGCTTCCAAAATAATTAATCTTTCTCTATTATTGGGTATTCTACTATTTGAAATTCAAAGCCTCTACTGGCTTACAAAATACTCTCCAGTATCCCAGAAATAACCTGACCCTTTCAAATGGATTATCATTTTTACATTTACATTTTTGTTGTAAATATCAATACCCATGCACACTTTCCATTGTGACTTGCTATTTATCATGCATATGTTTTCCCCCTGTTAAGGAAAAACTGGACTTGCTTGGTTGGCATGTGGGCCTCAACTGGAAGTGACAAATGCTGTCACTGGAGAAAGACTGTCCGCTTATCGTTTTAGTGGTGTGGCTGAACGGCCTCCCACAGTTGTAGCTGTGAAAGAATTTTCTTGGCAGAAGAAGACTGGACTGCTTGTTGGATTAGTGGAAGCAGAGGGCAGTGTCCTCTGTCTGTATGATGTAGGCATATCAAGAGTTGTTAAAGCTGTTGTTTTACCTGGATCGGTATGTATACATGTATTCTGCAACATTAAAATATGGTTTAATAGTTTTATACTAATGATTATATTTTCTGCACAATAAAGCAAGTTAAATAAGTGTTTTTTGTTTGATAATATCACATGGTTACAGCTCTTCTTTATCATTCTTAACGTTGTGGGTCTCAGTCTTCAAAGCACACTAGATGGCCATGCTTTTAGATTAACTTGAAATCCTTGCTGTCAGTGTGTTTTAGTATGCGCTTATGACAGGTCTCAACAAATACCTGTCACCATAGTGGCTAAAAATATCGGCCTGTCTCCTAGAATTTGTCTACCTTCAAGTAGTATGCTAATGAAGATATATATATATATATATATATATATATATATATATATATATATATATATATATATATATATATATATATATATATATATATATATATATATATATATATATATATATATATATATATATATATATATATATATATACTAGTACTCTGATGATCACTTACATATGCATAACTGCTAAAAAATTTACCGCTCTCCCCCCTCCCTTTCTTACTTTAGGATCCATTTAAGGCAATTCATGATTTGCAGATTTCATTCTAGTTTTTGAAGAGACTTTATTAATATGCTGTAAATGATTAACCTTAATTTGATAGCAAACCATACTACTAACCAAAATGTGCATTCTGGCAAAACTCAAAAATGTCCCTTGTCTCCAGAGCACTTTAATGATTTTTTTTTATTTAAGGTGGTATGTCAAACTGGTGTTGTGGGCACCTTTTGCAGCCCCATATCTGTTTTACCTGTTAAGTAACTTCCATTTTATCCAAATTGTTTAAATGTGTGTTTAATTTGAAGCTGTGGGGTGTTTTGAATGCATTTTCAGCATTGAGTTTGATATGTCTGCTTTAAAGGGATATTAAAATCTAATCCTCTTGGTTGTTGTTTATGTTTTCTAATTTAGAGTGCATATTAACTTATGCTGCACTGGGCGCAACCCTAAAATTAAGCAAACAATAAATATTGAAAGTAATCCCAATTACTTTATTTTTAAATGTCTTCATTTCAAGGTAACTGCTGTTGAACCTATTATTAATCATGGAGGTGCCAGTGCCAGCACTCAGCACTTACACCAGAGTTTGCGCTGGTTCTTTGGTGTTGCAGCAGTGGTCACTGATGTTGGGCATGTTCTTCTCATTGATCTCTGCTTGGATGACGTGTCAACAAATCAAGATGAACTGGATGCATCGGGTCAGTGTTTGTATTGCTATTTGCCTGCTGTATTTTGTTCATTAATGGGTTGTGGACTGTATTTGTTTACTTGTTCTTTGTCTGTTCAGAGACTACATATATCGATTTGCAATTGTTGAACAGTTTTACTTGAAATGATGCCATGCTTTAGCCATTAGTTATTGGGTTTGGCTAAATGCTTATAATAGATATTGTTAAAAATTTAGTATTTATTTTGTTCTTCCTTTTTTATGCTCAAATATTGTGTTGTGTTCTAACCCTTTTTTTTTCTTTTTTTTTTTTTCAATACACCTTAGACCTTGAAGTAATGAGTGGAATTCCAAATGAAATCCCGAAACTCAGAGAAGCTGCTACCAGAGAGAGACGTCATCTTTGTCTGCAGTTATTGGCTCCCTCTGGAACTACTGTATCTACTTTAAGCTATATAAACCGGATCAACCTCCTAGCAGTTGGATTTTCAGATGGATATCTTTCTTTGTGGAACATGAAAACTTTGAGGCGGCAGTAAGTGGCTTCTTCTATTCTTTACTTGTTTACTTCTTTAAGTGTGGGACCCAACAAATTCCAGGTGTTAGGAGGCTACTTAAAACATTTTATTGCCAGCTCATATATATATATCTACACACCCCTGTTAAAATGTCAGGTTTCTTTCCTGTAAAAAAAATTAGACAAAGATAAATAATTTCAGAACTTTTTCCACTTTTAATGTGACCTATAAACTGTACAACAAATGTATGTATTTATTTTGATATCCAAGTTTGTTATTTAAAAGAAAATATACTATAAAACTGGTGCAATTTCAGATTCTTCCTCAGCATTTTTCTGTGTTACCCAAAAATGTTCTTTTTATTATTAATAATATTATTAAAGGTGTTAAATTTGGATAAAAATACTATTAACATTATTTCTTCTTTGTGTAGGTATTTAATTATATTTGAATAATACCGTTTGAACATGTTCTACTAATTTAACAAGATCTATCAGTTTGCATTGTTTTTATTTTGTTTAGATACCATGTTCAAATTGAAGGAGGCAGAGTTCCTGTTCATGGTGTTACTTTTCAAGAACCAGAGAATGATCCTAGAAATTGCTGTTATCTTTGGGCTGTTCAGTCTAGTCAAAGGTAAATCACACAAGCCATAGTGACATTAAACATTTTTTAATTACTTTATTACTGTAGTTTAAATAACATGTTACATTTTATTATTACATTTTTTTCAAAACAAGTTAATTACACAAGCAATGTTAACGATATATATATTGAACACAATTAAGTACAATTTAATGGTTTTGTGTATGCATTTCATTGTAGTGTTTTGTTTTAGTGGTGGCGATGTAAGCTTACATTTGTTGCAGTTGGCATTTGGTGACAGAAAATGCTTGGCGTCTGGGCAAATTCTTTATGAGGCAAGTTTTTAAAGTTTTTTTTGTTTTTTATAACCAATTAATGCAATTTAACTTATTTTTCTATGCAAAAAAATAAAATTGTTTTAGTATAGTAGTTTGAATGTATTTAGTTCATATTGTTGACAAACCTATTCCATTACCATTTATATTGTAGGTCTTGGAATATTGTGAGGAAAGATACAGCTTGGACCTTTCTGCCAATGCGTTGTCTTTGAGAGGACAAACAAATAGTACAAAGTTACTGAGCTGCCAAACAATAGAAAAATTCCGTGTTCACAGTGAAAGAGAAGATGGTGTCCCTGAAGGTCTGTCATCTGCACTTTTGTCATTTTATATAGGATGAGGGTCGTTGAAGGTTTCTGGATTTTGCTAGGAATATATTATACTTGTGTATCCCTTTAGTGTAACCAGGTACGCAATGACGAGGACGCTGGCTGCAATGAGCACCTTTGGCGCTCATTGCAGCCCAAGTTCTGCACGGTTGCTTTGCCCCGCCTTGTGAGGCTCGCATGTGTGATGGTGGCCCTAGCTCGCAACTGCGTGACCAACATCGCAAACGTTAGACAGCGTTCTTGGTCCACAACTATATATGTGATATTTTTTACTATATATATATATATATATATATATATATATATATATATATATATATATGTAAATAAATAGTACATCTGTGTTCACATTTGAATGTCTAAAACAAGTTTAAAAACCTGCTTCCAGATAAGAATTCCGAGAAAAACTGTTATTATACTGCATTCTGGGAAGCTGAGCTGGGACATGCAAATGTGTCCACAAATGCCTCGCTCTTCAATCCATAGCTATTATCAAACATGGCTTCTTTCAAGCTTATGCATGCTGTATTACAAAGGTTGGATTAAACACCAGCTGAGTATCCAATCCATGTACAGCTGTTTCAAGCTTACTGGCTATCATCAGCATGGAGCGGGATCTCAGCTTGTGTTGTGGACCTTTTATGAGTAGGTAGTTCACCACAGCAATTATTTTATAATATTGTGGGCATATATATGTGTGTGTGATATAGTTATAGATATATATCTTCACTTGGTAGATGGTATTTTTTGCCAGCTTCTTGTCATCAGTTCATTCTGCCTTTTCCTGAAAATCTTGTTAAATACCTTTGCAAATCTTTGTGGTGGCTTCTGTATTCACAACTGTTTAGCATAACTAGCAGCAAGTAAGCCAATGATATCGTTAAGGAGGACAATAATAGTGACTGTGTTGTGTTGCTGTTGGCTGTGCACTATGACTCAGGCTAGACAGACAGTATGCCAATACTGCATTTTGTTACATCTCTTCAAAAGAGTTAATATTATTGTTAGTTTTATTTGAATGTTTAATGTATTTCCTTTATTTTAATTTGCGTATTGTCTGCTTTCAGTCACTTCTCCTGATACGAGTATAGCGGTCTTCTGCTGGCAGGTGAATACTTATGGACAAGGCAAACCCTCTATTTATTTGGGTGTGTTTGATATAAACCGTTGGTATCAAGCTCAAATGCCAGATTCTTTAAGGTAATTAATTCATATATTGTGGTTTGTATGTCTTAGCATTAGTAGAAGTACATAATTTTTATGTTAGTATTTTTTCACCACAGGCCCGGCCAGTTTCTTCGCAACTGCTCTTACTTTGCATTCTGGTCTCTTGAAGCTGTAGTAAATATGACGACTCAGGACAGTCTTTTTGATATTCTTGTGCATGAACGCAGTTTGAGTAGAGGAGTTCCACCCTCCTACCCACCACCAGAGCAATTCTACTACCCAAGCACGTATAACTTTGGTATGGATGTAAATTGTCTGTAAACATTTTGTATCTGTTAATAAATGTCCTAAATAGTTTCAATAATGATATTGTTTTCATTTTTTTCGAAGATGTCACCTGTTTGCTGAACTCTGGAATTATTCATGTAACTTGTACTGGATTTCAAAAAGAGGTAAGCTCACTATTTCCCGACTTAAATTTAAATAAAGAATTGCATGTTTTAGACCAGAAGTGGCACTCACTAAAGTGTTGGGAGGGATCTTTCCTTTTAATGCAACAGGGGCCGCTAGATGGCTCTGCAGTTATTTTACAGCGCTGCAGATATTTAAGACATTTTCTAACCTTAAAATGTTACCCTAACCCTTAAAGGAACCCTCGCCCTAACAGTTACCTTAATGCTATGATATCGGCACTAAAATATCATTGGCGACATCTAGCGGTTAGTCGCTGGCACTCCTGCTGGCAGACTGGTGGTGAAACAGGATCGGACCTCAGTGAGTTCTAAAAATAGAATAATAATTTGGCGGACTAATATATATCTATCTATATCTCTTAAAGGGATAATCTCTCAAGTAACAGAACTTCAAAATCGGCATATTAAATAATTTGGTTGCTAGTCATTCCATATCATAACAATATAGCAACTACAGGTAAGCAAAATTATAAATATAATTAGGGCATTCCCTATCCTAGTATGTCCTAGTTTGTATTAGGACCCATCACTTACGCTCTCAATATTGATGTTGGAAGTATATGTATTTCCTCTGTGTGTTATATATATATATATATATATATATATATATATATTTATATATATATATATATATATATATAAATATATATATATATATATATATATATTCCATTTAAGTGCACTCAGGTTCAGTTTCTCATTCTATTTATTTAATTGATATTGTTCTAGGCTGAGGGATTTGTCATTAGTGCAATTCTGCTTTTTCAAATAAATTGCCACAAGGTGCCATTAATGGGTACCAGCTGGTGTTCTAGAAAGTGTCAGTTTTGAATAACACACAAGATTTCATTAAGTAAACTGCATTAAATAAAATATATATTAGGAACTTGTTTTTAAAAAGATTAAAATTGGACATTAACTTGCAGTAATCATATTTTACCTCCTACTTTTATAAAAGTGAATTCAGACTTCAATCTAAAAATTAGAAATTTAAGGTTTGACATAGTAGCATCACACTATAAATTAGTTTGTCTGGAATAATGTTTACTCCTTTTATTTTTTGTAACCTGGTCTCTGTAGAATAAGTAGTTTGGCAGCCAGTTACTTTATATTACATACTATATTACTTCAGTTTTTTTACTTTTGAACTCCTTTTTTCTTTAATGTTCACGTACGCATATTTTTTGCTGAGCTTGCATTATTTTCTGATTAACTTTAACACATTTTTTTGTTTCATATTTGTATTTGCAGACCTTGCATTTTTTAAAGACCTCTGGTCCAGCTTTAAACGAAGCCATTCCTGATGGTTATAACAGATGTCTTGTAGCTGGTCTTCTCTCTCCAAGACTTGCTGATGTCCAGCCTTCTAGTCTAAGCCAGGTAAATGCCTTTTTGACATTGCTCTTAAGCATGCAACTATCCTTAATAATTATGTTTGTATTTGTTTTGAATCAAATTGTTGAAGTGATGGCTTTGGGCAATTTGTAAATACTTGTTTTGTATTGTTTTTTCAGGAAGAACAATTACAGGCTGTATTATCCGCTGCTGTTGAGACAAGTTCTCTGGGGCTTTTGACTAGTTGTATCAAACAGTGGACTGCAGAAGGTAGCAATATTTTTTTTTTCACACAACAAAATAAAGTAGAATTTGCATTTCTTGTTCACATGCTGAATTTGATATATATATATATATATTTGTTTTCTTGTATTATGTAAAGAGCAACCAAGGTCTGCAGCTAACCTGAGATTTGTTCTTGAATGGACGTGGAACAAAGTGGTTTCTACAAAACAGGAATTTGACAGACTCTGTAAGTATCCAATTGAATGTTTTACAATTTATCTGTCGCATATATTTCATAACTATGTACAAAGTGATAGAATTAAGAAATAATGTTCTGTGAGCATTTTAAAGCTGTAGAAAAGCAGGCAGACAGTTCCATTTAGTTAGGTTGCTGTAGGTTTCTCCCAGGGCCTTAGCGTGCTCAGTGTTTTTTTTTTTTTTTTCTTCTGCTCGTGGCTCAGGGAACTAATCAGTTAGTTATGATCTCAGACTAACAAATATTAGAATCTTTTTGTGGGTTGATCAGAAAGACTGATAGCTAAAATGCCAAACTTTAATATTTACTATAGGAAAAGGTAGGTGTGTGTATGTATTTTATGCCTGGAAGAGATAAGCAGATATTCCAGTGGGAAATATAAAAACAATTTTTTGTTGTTTTAATTATTATTATTTTTTTTTTAAAGGAGCTAAATTCTTGGAAAGGGCTAATCTACAAACTAGTCACAAAATGCTAAATAGGGAAATGTCTGTGTTTACGGCTTGAACATCTTTGCATCCATAAACATCCAGATTTATAATTCCAATAATCTGACTTGGGTGTCTTAGGCCTCCATGCAATTGAGCAAATTGTAGTTACTGGAGCTCATAACATTTGCTATTCAATTGGCGTCTCTTAGCTATCCGCAAACGATTTGCGGGTTAAAGGCTTAAAATCCCTGCAATTGTCAAAATCCTAAGTCCAACCTATCTAAGCGTTTGTAACATTTACGGGCTTGAAAGATCATTCGCAAATCGCTATTTGATACAATTCCTCAAGCCAGCAATTGTCTTCACACCCGTAAATGCCAAATGTAGAATACAATCCTACGATAGAACTCGCAAGGGGGTTAAACACCTGATTGTAGCACCGAAAGGCAAATACAAAATCAATACTGCACTTAAAAAGACGGGGAAAGCAATAAGTCATTAAAATTAACTGCACAACCATCTCAAGCTTGCAAATCTGCAATAAAAATGTATTTTTGTTTCATTTCCGTGTTACATCAATCTTGGTAATCAAGGAGTTAATACATATCAGGCCACCCACATGGACTAGAACAGTATCGTCATTCATTTTTATTACTTTGTACATTGCCTGATTGCAAGTCCGATCGCATATCTGACTTAACGATAATTGATTGACGTTTAATTTCCATGATTTACTGACGTCATGATGTCGTTTGCTATTGGCGGTTTCTAAATCGGTAGATACGCCCTTGCTTAATTGATCATGTTCTGAAATGCTACTTATGGGTGCATGGTTTAGGCTTTTGGCCAGGTAGCTGCGAGCTTATTAAATTGAATCGCTCTGTAACTGTTGCAAATTTTAAGCCTGCAGACGTACGGCCGGTATGAAGTCAACTGCGGGCTTGCAATTGAATGGAGGCCTTAGTGTTAAAGAAACAATTTAATTCATATATTTAAATAGCATACAATACACTCCTCTAACGAGATCACATTTATAGCATGTTGGGTTGGATACTGATGATTGGTCGGATATATTTGAGAAAGACATCTCTGATAAACATAATTAAATTACATTTATAGAAAGTATTTAACACCGTCTAGACTCCATAGAATGGTAATTGTTTTAAGAGGATTTGTACACCATGTCTTTGCTCAGAATATGTGAAATGTCGAATTCCTTACCTAAACCAGGATGGGGAAATAACAGAAATGTTTATTTGAAAACAGTCTTAAAATGTATAAGATCTATATTTTGGATAAAGGTTGTATTCTGACAGTAAAAATAAGAACATGGAGAACAGATGTCTAAAATATTGGTTTTACCCGTTTAGAATTATGAATAGCTTAAAGAGCTTGGGTTAACATGATGAATGTTTTGAAGTATTACCTTGGTATGCGGAAAGGAGAATACATTTATAAAATGAACAAGAAAAATAAAGCAGAAGGGAAAAATCGAACTAAATTGTTTAACTAGATGTACAATATGTTTTGAATTGTTAAATGTTTGTTGTGTTACAAAATTTGTCTTGAAGACTCAATAAATAACCCCCCCCCCCCCCCCCCCCAATTAAACGTGATTAAATTGAAGCACAGTGAAATTGTTTTCTCCTCCTGTCGTGACTTAATACAGTAAATGCACATTTATTCCGATGCCTTGACTTCAACTTGTTGGGCCTGCATTCCCATTCGGTTAAATGTGATCGGATAAGATACAGTTAACAGGCTCCCTGTGAGACTTTTTCAACTTCTCAATTCACTTGTAAGAAATAGTGGTGAATGAAGCACATTGGTTTTAACCGGTTTCTGTGACTCTTGTTAATTGTTACTTTTGTTAAATTAAAACTTTTTTTTTTATGTGTAGAACTAAGTTTTGGTAATACATATCTGGGAAGTTTAATTATAAATTGTTTTCTCCATGGTGTAAAAATGTATATGAAAGTAAAATCCTTGGTATCACAATGCTCAGAACATGCTCATAATCTCTAGTTATTGCTCTTGCAATATGTGGATTTTATCAGACATTAATTCGGACTGAATATATAGTTTTTTAATATGTAAAAAATCTTGTAAGTTTAGTCTCTCTTCTAACTTCTTAAACTTTTTATTTTGTAGGTGTCCCGCTTTTTGATGGTTCATGTAACTTCATTGATCCTCAGACTCTTCAGTATCTTCAGCACTGTCATCTGCGTTTCAGCAACCTGACCACTGTCTTAAATTGTTTTATCACAGAAGCACAGGAGCTCACTAAGCAAGGTGTGTATTTTTGTGGCCTTTTGATAGTAGTAGATTATACAAATGTTAATTATGCATCAGTTTATGCCTTTGCTTTTAGTTCTACTATGGTTTTTCATTTTGTTGATGATGGTTAATGAAATATGTTGTCTCATATGAACATACATTAATCACAAAATGTTTGTCAGGATAAATTTTTCTGTATTTAATTTGTTTTTGTCTTGCCATAACAGGGTTGATTGACTTGAGAAATAAACATTCTGTGACAAAACTCCTAGCCTTGTATGCTTCGGTGGTCCTTTGGTTTTGTCGTTCTGGCTTGTTACCAGACACCTCCGGTAAGAACAACTATAGACAAAACTCCTCTGTAAGGCTCCAGTATATTCCACCCAGTTAACACAAGTTATATCCTATGCCGAGGACCTTAAATGCAGTCTTAAGTTTTCTGGATTAAGAGTGCATCTGATAGAGGAAAATTAGTAGTGTATGAAATTTGTTGTTTTTTTTTAATGAAAAAATCCCCAAATAAACATTTAAACACTTACCTTGAAGTTAGCAATGTGTTGTAATTTCTAACAGTTGAAAATTAGGGTTAACTCCCTCCAAACCTAGGCTAAATTAGCATAACATTTAAAATAATTTGTTTTGGCAAATCTGGTAAGCTGACGCATTTGAATTAACTCCGGCGTATCTGTCTGTGCTGCAAGGCAGCCTGGGATATGTAGTGTATCACTGTCAGCAGCAGCAGCACATAGCATACATCAGACAGGAAGCTGCAAGGAGATTGGCTGAGCAAGCAACAATGGGTTAATAATGCTCCCCTGCTGCTGCATGCTGATTGGGGGGGGGGGGGGGGGTCAGATGCCTATGTATACCCTGAAGGTGTCAACATAATTATTAAAGGGATCTTTAGATATTAATAAAAATCAAATGTTTTATGAAATATGCTGCCTACATATAGGCTGCTTTTTGCCTGAGGAGTGCAGAAATGTAACTTTCATATTCCTTTAACTGCATAATGGAAAACACACTTAAAGGAACTCTATCACCTCAATACAAAGTTGATTTGGTTTTAAAGAAAACAAAAATTGATATAAGTTATATTATCTCTTTTCACTATAGTAAATAATCCCTGAAATATTTAGAATGGTTTTAAGGCTCCTGTATGCTAATCTGCAGCTCAGCGTGCCTGTTAACAGTGGGAGAGCGGTCTAACTGCTAGAGAACATTGGGGTCTTTATTTTGGACACTACAGGCAGACTGTAATCCGAACTAGCACATCAAAACGGCTAATTAATATGCAGAGTTGCTCATTTGCATATAAAAGCAGTAGCAACAATATGGTATTTCTCAGGACTGATTCACTTTAGAAAAAATATGGACAACACAACATATAGCCAGCCATGCCGTTATTTTAGTAGCATTGTTGTATTTATTGCCTTGTGAGTTTTTTTTTTTGTTTTTCATTTTGCTATATATGTTTTTTTGTTCTTTAGATGAAGCAATGCAGTTAACAAGGCCATACTACAATTACCAGCTAATGCAGCATTACTACTCTGATCGACGGAAAAAGTTAGAACACTTGTCAAGGTATCTAGCCAATGTTACTTCAATTCCAACTTTCCTATCCTTATAATGTGTTTTTCTGTGCTATAAGTAGTAAAAAATACCTTATACAGCTGTTTAAAACTTTTTGTAGTATATTTTTGTTTAACAAAAATAGCACCAACATTTTATTTTTGACACATTTTACAAGTATATTTTAATGTATCAGACAAGCTAGTAGATCTACTACCGCCCCATCCAGTGTCTTCAACTCATTAGAAAAATGTAATGTTTGCCCAACAGCAGCCTCACAACCAAAGTTATTTAATTACTGCTTTTCAATGACCCTTTTATGTAAGTGGTAACATTTTATTTTTATTTTCTACTTTTGAAAGTGTCTGGGAATTATTCTGACTTACTGCATTACTCTTATTGTGTGTTTTTTTGTTTTTTTTCCACTTCTTCCTGCAGAGGAAAATGGGATATCTCTTCCTTGATGATTGATGGAATGATCTGTCAGTTTGGCGACAGAGTTGAGCAACAATGGAGCAGACATGGAGGTGGCACAGGGAAATACCCACCTGCTAGCTTACATGTAAGAAGTCTAATGTTGTTCTTTAAGAAAACACACACACAAAATGTTATTTGTGATATTAACTTGTGGTCATAATAAAAGCCTTATACAGTATGTACACCCGCTAGATGGTGTGATAGTGAGTTAATAAAATGCTGGAAAGTTGGCAAGGGTATCAGTAACCATGCAGACTCAAGTATAAGCCAAGTTTTTTAGCGAAGCGAGGGCCGCAGTTGCTGGCATGGAGCGCCGCAGGCTCTCCTTGCCAGCAACTGCGACCCTCGCAAACTTCACGTCATAACGCAAACAACATACGAGACGTTACCACCCATTACGGCCTCGCAAAAATCGGCCACAACCCGTGGACGTGAAAAAATGAAAAACACAATAAATACACACAACACATACATGAAAAGCTTACCCAACAGCAAGAGGGAGCATCCAGCACCTCAAAAAATGAAATTACACCTTCATTTAACTCAAAATAAAAGAGTTTAGACACTAAAAAAATTCTCTAAGCGAGAGAAAAAATGGCCGCCGAACAAAACGAGGCTACAGCACTCTAAACACGCAAAACACCACAAGAAACACACAAAACACCTACGGCTTTTCCGCTACAGACGCATACCACACATTTGCCGCCATTTCAGAACAATGCGGAAGTACACAGCTACGCTAACGGTTTGGTCTCGCGCACGTACACTATTACACTGCACACATTCATCACGCTTACACAGCAGCTCCACAGCACTGATGCTCCAGCAACATCAAAACAAATTGTCAGCTCTTCAACAGAATGATTCCTGCATATATTAATTCAAAATAGGTAAAGTATATTAATTGATTAATGTATTATTTATTTCATCATTATACACCAAACGGCATTAGCTCACTTACAATTTCATTGCAGTCATTTTTTGAAGGGCAATTCGCTAGTCATAAATAATGTATTGATCCGTCAAGAGTAAGAGTCTATACACAAGCTTTGAGATGAGAGGAAATAGAGTTATTAGTTGGGTCTGTAAATATTCCCACATATTAAGGGGTTAAAAAAACAATAAACATGAGAGGAAATGTGACTGCATCACAATAATAGTTTGATAACATAGGCTTGGGTTTTCTAGCACATTAAGTCCTATGTCTTTAGTGTTGAAGAATGTGATCATCATCCTTTAAAATATTTTTCTCTCCTGAATGTTTTTGAAATTTTGAATGTCAAGTTTTGGATGCTTTTAACTCCTTTTTAGACATCCAAATGTACTTACAACTGTACTATTTTTTTTACCATATACATATTTATATTTCCTCCTGTTTCTTGCATAATAAATATAATTTTTTCTTTATAGGCACTTCTGGAGTTGTACCTTCTAGAAAATACTGATGAGATGAGCAAGCATGCTATTGTATCCTTTTTCAGGAACCAGTCTCTAAGCTGCTGCTGGTAGTTGTGGGGGGGGGGGGGGGGGCTCCATATGCCTTAATTTTGGGAATACACACTTATTTACTCTGATAAATGCAAACGTGCATGTACATTAAAGTACTCTCGTAAATGTTTATTAAAATTCTCAGACGAAGGAATTGGAGGAACTTTTCATATACATTTATTACATCAGATTCATAACAGATTCAAACAGCTATATATTAGTGGTGTACACATTTAATAAGATTCTTCAGACAAATTGTTTTATGTAAATATTCTAACTAGGTTATCTAACTTCATCTTTCTAAATACTATTTATATAAAGTTTACACCACTTACTTTTAAACCTCCCCCAGACTAGCAGTTACTCACCTTCTCCAGATTTCCCTTTCCTGCTTGTGCTTTCTCTCTCATGAGATGGGATAAGTTGTACAGCTCTGAATTACAGCCACGCCCACACGCATGGGGTTTCACACTAACTGTTCAATGCTGCTGCAAGATGGTAAACAGCATTTTACTGTCTGCTTGTTGGTAGTCTGAGGAACTGGTTGTGTGAAGCCCCTCCCTTTCCTGTGGATGTTGGCTTTAAGTCACAATTATACAACATGTCGACTCTTAGTAAGCTAAAATCTAGTTGCTTTTTGATAAATGTTTATACATATATTTTGTTGACCTGTATTGCACCATTATTGATTTGTGAAAAACAAGGAAATACACTTTTTATATTTATATATCGATACATTCTTTAACAAACTGTAACAGACTATTTATTTTCTACTGGACATCATGTATTCCTTCCCAGATAAACCAGACTCCTCTATTGAGTCATTTCCCACAGCCTTTTCTGTTCCGTTTGGATTGGTAAAACTCATTCAAGGGTTTTGGCTTCTAGACCACAATGATTATCAGGTACATATATTAATATCTCTCCCCCCCCCCCCCCCCCCCCCCCCCCACTTTCGTGCCTTGCAATGAGCAGCTTCAGTGGTCATTGCTGGCCTCTACATGCGCTGTGCTCTTGCGGACTTTGGCACTCATTGCAGGCCTCTTCCCACCCTACCCTCTTTACTTTAAGGGCCTCACGATAAGCACCTTTGTGCAAGCCAGTAACTTTGTGTGTTACCGGCAAATCGCAATTACAACTATATATGATCGTTCTTAATTTTAGATTCTCTCCTGAAATTTTAAGATAAATACAGCTTCAACATTTTGTTTGCACTCCCATTAGAATTCAGTGGACTGTATCCTTCATCCAGCAGCAAGTCGTGAGATGACATGGCAACATAATCAAATAATTGAAACTTTGATGTGCCAAGGTGATCACAGACAGGCACTGAGGTACATACAAGTGATGAAACCGCCAATGGCCACTAGCAAAGAAGTTAAACTCCATATGACTGTGCTGTTGGCCAACAGGTGAGACTGTTTACTATATGTAATACATCAATCTTTATTTATTTTTTTTCTATGCTTTTCATTGTACAGCATTTTATATTATATCCTATTTAGAATAGCCATTTTATGCTCTTTACTTTGTGATTGATGGTGTTGCATTAAGTTTAAAAACATTTTTTTTTAAAGTAAGATTCTGTTTGCAGATATGTAGTGGAGGCCTGGAATTTACAGAGACTGCACACAAGCCGTCTCAATATAGAGGAGCTCCTGAAGCATATGTATGAGTCATGCCAAGAAATGGGGCTTATGGAAGACTTGTTGAAATTTACTTTCACACCTACTGAGCAAGTAAGCAAATAAAATAACAAATATTTCAATTGTAGCCTCTCTGGGGAAAATGCTTATGTGATTGTAACTTATGTCCTAGGAACACTTGCACCAGTTTTTACAGACAAGTGGAGGTGTACAAAACCAGGAGCTGCTATTGATGCACCATTTACAGAGAGCAAATTACATCTCTGCACTGCAACTGAACCAGTCACTGAAAGCTAATCACATGGTGAGTCTATTGTTTATCTATACTATTATGGCAATGTGCTTTGGTTGGTAAATTATGATTTTGTTTAAAAAAAAATAATAATTATTATAATAATGGAATCTTGAAACTTGAGCAGAACGACTGTGATCGCCGTCTTCGTGAGAGAGCCGTTGTCAGAAACTCCATTTTGGATCAGTATGGAAAGATACTACCAAGAGTGCAGCGAACTCTCGCAAATGAGCGGGCCAAGCCCTATTCCCTATCCTCCCTAGTTTGGAGAGAAGGTATTTATTATTTGCTCCTTGCATCTTTATTGATCACATTTTCGTCTATTATGATTTGACAATTCTCTCTACTTTCTTTTTAGTCTCGCGACCCAAACCTTTATCTACTGTGGCAAAACAAGCTGCTCCTGGAAGTGTAATAACTAAAGCTAACTTTATAAGTAATGTTCTATCAAAAATAAGAGAAGTTTCCGTTGCGAATGAAACTAGAGATGTATTTTCTCCGTACAGAAGGTGAGCAAAGCTTTGCACTATGTAAATTTGGGGAAATATTTTGGGGATTTGTGAATGTTAACTGGGAGTGTCAATCTGATTTAATGTATTCTGTCTTAAACCTAATGAAATCGGACTGTTATTCCTTTAATTAGTCTGGAAAGGTAACTTCTAAGCATGCATTATAGATTCCTCTTGCTTATTTATTGCTTTTCCTAATGGCGGGAAAAAAAAATTGTACTGGAAAATCTAACTACTTGTTCTAATCAATCTGCTTGGTGTAGCAGGTTTACAAATACATAATTGGGAAGCACACATTTTTTCTTTTTGAAAATGTGTGTGTGTGTGTATATGTGTGTTTATAGGATCTAGATTACTTCTCTTGAAACCCTTGTAAGTGTCAATACACAAATTAAATTTTATTATTTTCTTTATGTTTTTGTGTAGTTTTGATATTGATGAACCATCTCCAATAACACCTTCTCAAAATATGGAGGTACCTGAAGCATTTGTTGGTTCACCCATAACCAAATCAAAGAGGATATCCAGGTTAGTGTTGGATGTTTCCCACTACCCAGTGTTTGTGAAATATTAAAGCAACAAATGGCAAGATCTTCAATTACCTTTCTCTTGTCTTTGTATTTTAAGCCAAGAGGCTGAATATTCTAACTTTCTGATATTTTAAAAATGTCTTAGGTTTAAATTCGAGAGTGTTGGCGTGTTCCATATATAATGTAGAAAAAGTAGTCTAGTGAGTCAGCAAGGATATTTTATTACAATTGATCCAGTTTAGGTAAAGTAAGGTGGCAAAACTATTCTTAGTAGACTTGGAATTATGAACCAAATTGTGTTCATATAAAGCTGCCTGTAAATTGTAGAAGCCATGTTTGTTCTAAACTAAAATTTTTAAATCCATAGCAGTGGTTTTCAACAGCTGTTTTTATTACTGGTGCCTGCCTCTTATTATTTATTTGTAACATGCCAGCATAATCCATAGTGCTATATATGGGTTACGGTCAAGGTAAAAATCAATAGCAGTATAAACAAGTTGCAAAAGGATGGAGGGCCCTGTATTTGAGCCTAGAATCCAGTGTCCAAAGTGCATTCCCCAAAGCATCTTGCAATATTGAAAACTCACAAACTTGCAATCTTAAGGCTTTGTGTGAGGTACAGGAGAGTGAAAGTTAATATGGAAGGTGACAGAATTCTTTAAACAGATACATTTTTAGAGAGCATTTGAAGGTTTTGAGGCAGGGAGATAGTGTGGTGGAGCAAGGATAGGAGTTCAGGAAAATAGGGGCAGCACGTGAATAGTCCTGAAGGCTGAAATAAGAGAAGGTGATGAGAGGTGGAAAGAAGAAGGTTGTGTTAGGACAAAAAGGGCGTGTGGGAGAATATTTGGAGATGAGAGCACATATATAAGCGGGTGCACTGTTTAGGCCCCTTACACCTTTTGTTGATATTCAGCCCATTTTGTTCTGATTTGAGATTTAACATTTTCATACCACTATAATTTGCAACAACGATCAATTTATTAAGTTATCTGCAGTTCAATAGTACTCTATTAAAAACACTGCAATCCTAAACAAAGTTTAGTTTGCTACTTGTAGGAATCGCCCTGTTCAAAATGTTTTGGTTGTTAAAGGTCGAACCCATGAACATTGGAAGATAATCAGCCAGTCCTTGGATCAAGAAATTTGAGAGCCATTGATCTAATATGCAAACTTCTGTCAGTGTCATAATTTCTGTGATGGATGAAAATTATGTACTGTTCAAGCACACCAAGCCATAAATGAATGTACCATGTCACAAAATGGTTATTTAAATCTATAACCAGCTTGTAATGACCTTTTTAAAAAGCCTAGTCATCATGATTTACAGTGACAGGTCCACTTAACTTAAAAGGACATGGAAATAATTTGTGGCATCAAAGGGTATTTGATGTCACAGTGCAGGTTTTTTTTTATTTTTTTATTTTTTATAAATAAGTCTAAGCACAAAAACCATCTGTCGGCTAATGAGATAAAATTATGCTTTCTACGTTTCCTGTTTATTTTCAATGAAGATTAAACCTGTTTTTATTTTAATACTGGGTGTCTAAACATGTCTATTTCTCCGTTTCAGGTTATTGGACTCTTTGGTTCATCCTGTTTTAGCTCAGCCTTCGCCTATAGCATCTTCCAGCTCTGAACCTAATCCTCAAACTCCTCGTAAATCATCTGGTCTGATGACCTCTAGTCCAGTGCAGACAAGTTTGAGGAAAATTGCTCAACTGAGAAGCACTGCCAAAGCATCAGAATTTAGCCTTTTGGAGACACCTCTTGTGGTCCGGGTGAGTGCTACATTAAGGTTAATTTTTTTAAAATTATTATTTCACTGTGTATTAGAAGCTCTAAGTGACTTGGTTATTTTAGTTTTAGTTTTTTTGTTATCAAATCCTTGCAAAAATAAGTTGTATTTTTACAGAATGACCTCTGTTGTACTGGCGATATACTTTGAAATATTGTGTAACAGGGCACTTATGATCTGACAAGTGATCTCCGCAAGCAGATTGTAAGGAAACTAAATGTAGCATGTTAACTGAGCACTGGACATTTACATAAATAAAATGAGAATATAAACGGTAACATCGTAGTGACACTTTGTGTTTGTGATGATACGTACAGTGTGCATTTATTGCTGTTCAAAGTGTGTAAAACATGATGGGTGTAGCAGAAAAACTAAAAGCCCCATTTGCTGTTAATAGAATTTTCCAGTGGATAGTGAATATAGTGGCAAGCGACTGCTCTGCATTACTAACTCCTAGAACAAGTCAGGTCATACAGTAACGTCATTATACTGTGCCTACATGCTAAAGCAAAAACACTAATATTTTCTTTGTCTAGTAGTATTATATGCACTTTACATGCTCAAAAAGAGCTGTTGGTAAATTAATCTTCACTCCTTTATATACACACGCAAAGTTCCGTTAGGAGGCATACAGAAAATGTTTATTTTGGGAAATATAAAATCTGATGCTATCAACCATTACAAGGATACTGCATAGCTTCTAAATTGTTACAGGAATTTGTGTTCAAATCTTGTATAAAACTGCCCCATCAGATATATTGGAACTATGAAGTTGAGCCATTGTCTGTAATGTCTCAATATAGCTCTAATTACTTAATTGACTGGTTACATGATGCAGCTCATTGGCTTTTTTTTTTTTTTTTAAGACTCCATCCTACTCTATGTAGTTCTTGTGCAATGGCCTCAAGGACTCTACTTGCAATAAGTAAACTGTATATAAAACAACACTTGTTGCTTTTCTACATTAAGGGAGTGGAACAGTTTTGATGTGTTCATTTAATGATGAAGAGTAATGTTTTTTTTAAACATGCTGCTAAATATTTGCTTTTTTCTTCTTAGAGAGCAAAGGCCTTGACGGCAAGCACCACATCTTCTGCCTTTACTGGTTTCACCCCTCAGTCTATTCTCCGATCCAGTGTCCGCACCACTCCACTTGCCTCTCCTTCTGCATCCCCAGGAAGATCTGTCACTCCTCCTTTGAGACCCAAAGAAACTAAAATCTCTTTCATGGAGGAGATCAGTAACAAATGGACAAAGGGGGTAGGATAATTTATAAATAGGATAATTAAAATCACCTTTCTTTCCTCCTCCTAGCTGATAATACTGACATATAGTGTTCCCTATAGATATAGCTTTAACTTCTGGAAGAAAAGACCTTGCACAGTATCCTTTCTTATTGTTTTAAGTGCCAGCATCATGGGTCCCATATGTAGTATGTTCAGGCAGTGGGAAGATACAGCATACTTATTCTGCTTCCTGAGTAGGATAAGCAGAACGGTTGTACATTTTGTATGTCCAAGAGTCATATATATATATATATATATATATATATATATATATATATATATATATATATATATATATATATATATATATATATATATAATCTCCATTTGTAACCACTTTTACTATATTTTAGTGATACCTTCTTGTGATATGGGTTCTAGTTAATAACTTTCCAATGCTCATGGGAGGAACGGCCTTTGAGAACCAGACCATTTATTTATTCTGATTTAAATAGAGTACATTTTTATTGCAGTTATGTTAATCACATATATAGTTGTCAACAGTGCGGGTTTACAAAAGTTGCCGCCTTTGGCGCTCCTTGCCAGCAACTGCGGAATTTGGGGGCGCATTTGCGGAGGTGGAGGCTCCCACCGCGACTGCAACATTTACGGACTTAGCATCCGCAAATACGAGCCGCGCCACTTACAAAAAAAATATTACAACCTCGCAAAAATAAGATATTAGCGGCCGAAACCCGCGCACATGAAAACAAAAAATACACACAACAAACACCTAAAAAGCCTACAGCAAGGGGGGCACCCAGCACCTCTAAAAGTGAAGTTACTATCAATTTAAGTAGAAATTAAAGAGTTTAGACACCTTAAAATCCCCTAAGCGAGAGAGAAAATATCCGCCGAACAAAGGACCCTAAACACGAAAAACACCACGAAACGTGTACGGATTTTTCCAAAAAGCTGTACAAGGACGCAAAATTAGCCACAGCCGTGTAATACACACATTAGGCGCCATTTTACAACACTAACTTACACAATGCGGAAGTACACCGCTACCCTAACGGATTTTCCTCGCGCACGCACACTATTTGCATTACACACTGCACACATTGCTGACACACCGCAGCTCCACAACACTGAAAACACACATTGGATGCTGCGGCAACATCAAAACAGATTGCCAGCTCTTCAACACAATGCTTTCTGCATATATTACTTCCAAATAGGTAAAGTATATTCATTTTGTAATGTATACACCAAACAGCATTAGCTCACTTACAATTTCATTGCCGTCATTTTTTGACTGGCAATATTTTAGTTAACCTTATAACTGACTAATGGTCTTGGTAGGGTTGAAGTATTAGGCTGTCTTTGTCCTTGGGGATTGCAAATAAACTTTGAGGCTCCAGGACCAACTGATCTATACAGTATATTCGTTAATCCACTGCTTTTCTAAATCCATTTGCCCAATGCTCCTTTTTTTTCTACCTGAAAAACATTGTCCAGTGGTAATTTTTTGTTGTTGATTCTACAACTTTCATTGAATTATATTAATGTTTGCTTCTGTCTTAGGTCTTAGCTTCTGATAAAGATTTGATGGTGGTATCTCCTGTACTAAAATCTACTCCAGATACTGTGTGGTCAGGCAGTAGAGTTAAAATGGCCTCATTTAACCTGGACTCGCCTGTCAAAGACCATCAAAAAATGGATAAATCGTCTTCTAGCATACAGGAAGAGAGCCCAAGCAAAATGGAAACCAGCAAGAATGCAAGTAATATGTCTGCAAGATCAGACCAGACTACTCAAGAGTATCACGATGCTCCTACACCAGAGGACTTAGAAGATGAAGCGGTTACTCTAAATATCAACCCAATACGTCCACCCATCAAAGAGCCCGTGGATACTCGAATGGAAATCCTCATCGGAGAGCAGACAGAGATACAGCAAGTAACAGATACTGTTAAACTTGAGGAAACAGGTGTGTTTATCGTGTGTGTGTATGTATATATGTATATATTGCTTTGTTTTAACTAAACACTTGTATTTATTGTATAGTCAACGGGGGTGGTTGGGGGAGGGGCGATATGGAAGGTGAAAAGGGGGAGGGGGGATATGGAAGGTGAAAAGGGGGAGGGGGGATATGGAAGGTGAAAAGGGGGAGGGGGGATATGGAAGGTGAAAAGGGGGAGGGGGGATATGGAAGGTGAAAAGGGGGAGGGGGGATATGGAAGGTGAAAAGGGGGAGGGGGGATATGGAAGGTGAAAAGGGGGAGGGGGGATATGGAAGGTGGGGAGGGGGGTGAGGATGTGAAAGGGGGGATGTGGAAGGTGGGGCAATATGGAGGATTAGGAGGGGAAGGATAGAGCAGGGGGTAGAGGGATAGGGCAGAGGGGGGGAGAATGATTTACACCAAAAGCAATGGGGTTGCAAAATAACACAGGATCATTTGGCATCCATAAGGCTTGCTGCTCCCCTCTTTTGTTAAAGAAAAAAAAAGTCAGGACAGAGGAGGGAAAAATAATTCCACACTGTCAATATTTAATGTATATTTTACACTATAGATCAATTATCTTTCATAAAAAAAATATTTTTGTAAAGCTGTGTCCTTTCCTCAGGACCCACCATTTGAACACTCAGATTCTCATATTCCTAAACCAAAATATCTATCCCTCCTTATTAGGGGTTTCATGGTGATATATATATATCTATATATATATATATATATATATATATATATATATATATATATATATATATATATATATATATATATCTATATATATATATATATATATATATATATATATATATATATATATATATATATATATATATATCTATATATATATATCTATATATATATATATATATATATATATATATATCTATATATATATCTATATATCTATCTATATATATATATATATATATATATATATATATATATATATATATATATATATATATATATATATATATATATATATATATATATATATATATATATATATATATATATATATCTAACACACATTCATGTACTGGACAGTTCAGAAGCCTCTTCCCCATAAAAATGCAGTTTGTGATTATTAAAGGGCCATTTATCTCTCTGTAGGTGCTCTTCATGGTGTGAAGAAAACAAGATTATATGTTAAAATTATATTTTATTTCTTTATTACACTAATAACAGATGTAAAAAAATATATAAAGTATTAAGTCTGTTTACAAACACACAGTGTCCAATCTACTGACTGTTGAATGATTAATAACATATGATAAACTGTGCAGTGAAGGCACATTTTAAGTCAAAGATTTATAGGTTTTCCCTGAACTCAGGAATTCAGCGGGCAATTAACCCTTATGCTCACTGCATGGAGCTGTTGCTGTGGGTCTGTCTGGGGGCATGGCAGTGACACATGTCAACAGATTTCATTTTATTAATTTCTCAATAAAAAAATGCACATGCTGCAAAAATGCTAAGCATTTCAATATGCTTTTAGGAGATCCTTACAGTGGTGTGCTCCAAAATGTACTGAATTAAGTGGCCCTTGAAAAACTGTGAGAACAGTTAAATGATAGCCTTTCAATGAGTATCACTCCTTGCTAGATTATCTTATTTTGCAACTTTTAGTGTTTTAAAATAAAAGTCCACTGTGAACTAAAACTAATTAATAGACTACTTCTGTTATATTTGGTTTTTTTTCTATGCTGTTTTTAATGACTTGTCACCTTTTCTTCATTCCTGAAGAAGCAGAAGATGAATGTGCTTTTGTTCCTGGTAATGGCCCTAAAGTGTTGGAGCAGTTGATGCCGGTGCAAGATATTGACTTGGAGCCTGTGGTGAACAGGTAAGCATGTTTGTAAATTACTAGAATTACTATAGTTTAAACAGATTATTTATTCTGTTTCAATATTTTCTATTACATTTTCTTATTGAATAGTGTTTTGGAACCATTTGGAAGGGGTGAAGAAAGTCTGCCGTCTGTTGAAACTGAAGAGCAAGGATCTGCGTCATCCGTCCCTGATTCTGAATGTAAGCACAGACTTAGATGGAGGATATATTAAATGTCCGTTTCTTTAAATCTCTTAAGGAGATATTTGAGAGGTGTGTTTTTTTTTTTTTTTTTCATCATAATACATGGAGTGCAAAAACTTGCCAGCTTGACAAAACTATCAGAAGAGTGCGATGGGTTGTAGATTGTAGCCTGTAATATTGAGATTGCTAGCATAGCTACACACAAGGACATTTCGATTACCAGTTTTGCTTGTCTATGGATTGATACTTTATTTAAAAAAATAAAAAAAAGACGCCCAACACACAGTTTGTATTCTTCTTCTTTCTAGCTGTGATCAGTATCCATGACAGTGTGGAGATTGCAAGCACACACTCAGAAAATATTGAAGATGTAAATTCAGATGATGTAGAAGTACTGCATGCAAAAGAGCAAGATGCCATAACTACATTTTCACATTGTGTGGAAGTACAGGTAAGGCTTAAAATTTGCAATTTTTTTAACTCTGCATCTGTAAATGTCTGAAGAAATAAGACATTTTAGAATTTAACTGGTGTTTGTTTCTATGGTTTACCCATTATAGAATTATTAATGAAGGAGATTAAAAAAAGAATAAAACTACAATGCTAGAATAAAAAAATAAATTTTAACAGAAAGTTGATTAAAAAAATTAATTTATATCTAGTACGTACCAGCTAATATTCCCATCTTACATTCCGACTTCCATTAAGTGTATAGAACTGTGTGCCAATTTTGTTGTGCAACGTTTCATTTTGTTCTCGGTTTTCATAAAATATTGTAGTTATCGGTCCACCTTGCCTTGTTTCCCACTGCAATAGCAGTACCACACCAAAGCAACAATTAATCCATAAAGTATTTTAAAATGGTTAGTTCTTCTCAATCAAATATCTTACCCCATTGTTGGATAAGTCTCTTCAGGATATAACCGGTTATAAAAGCTTGAGAGATAACTTGCTGTGATAGGTTTTCATGAAAGCCTATTTCAATTAAAGTGTTTTTGTTTAGTTGTGTCTGACTCTCTGTGACACTATGGACCACAGCACGCCAGGTACATCTGTCCGCCACTGCCCCATCAAGTGTATGTTTGCTTCCATGACCACAACTATCAATCTCCCCTTCTGTGTGCCTTCAGTATTTTCAAGCATCAAAGAAGGGTATAGCAGACTCTACTCTATAGAATCCTGTGTTATCATATGACCAAAATATTTGAACTTTAACCTCCTAATACTACTGAGAATGCCATAGTTCATACTTCTATTAATTTCATGGCTTCAGTCGCCATCTGAAGAAGTATTGGAGCCCAGGAAAATAAAATCTGCCACTGCCTCCACTTCTTCCTCCCATATACTTGCTAGGAACTGATATATATTCTCTTTACTTTCCACAAGATTTATAATTTCAAGTTGGCAAGGAATAATCTTTTCATTTCAAAGTACAAAGTATTTGACTAGTAGTAATATGGAAAATCAAGCATTTGTTTGAAAATTGAATTCCTCTTGCAAAAATATGGCAAAATATTTAAACTGGCAATTTTAACCCAAATGATCTAGTAAGCAAATAAAAAAATAAAAAAAATAAAATCATATTTCAACTTACAGTGGTACCTTCGTACTTGTCTGCCTCGGAGCTCATTGAATTTGATATTCAATGTATTTAGATGAGCAGAAATTGCTTTGACACTTGTTGCTTTTCCTGTACTCGTCACGCTTGGTGTACTCTGTATGAGTATTTAGATTTACTCCTTTATGGGAACTATTCGTGTTTGAGACTCGTCGTGCCTTCTGGAATCAATGACGAGTACCAAGGTACCACTTTATCGAATAAATGTGCTTGCACATGGTCTTTTTTTTTCTAATTACAGAAATTTTCTTGCATAGGAAAATTAGTATAATTGTTAGTATTACAGTAAAGTAAACTACCTGAAATGTTTGCTCCTTATCTTGTCCTAACTGGTTAAGTGATTCAGAATGGGAGAGTACATTAAATATGATCATATGTTGAAACTGCTTTGAAATACTACCTTTATTTATAAACTTAAAACATTTTGCATTGCTTGCATGGCCAGTTGTTACAACTGCTCCACAACATTTTTTTACAACATTGCTTCATGTAATAGATTGCTCTCACTACTTTTTCCTAAATTTAGATTATATAGTTCTCATGTTAGCATTTTTGCAGTGATTTTAACCAACTGTTAAAAAAAAATAATAATAATGTACCTAAGATGTCTCCAAAACCCCATCGCGCCCTGTACATTCACTATTCTATATGCATTGGCAACAATGTTGTTGTTTTTTTTGTTTTTTTTTTGTTTTTTCTCTCATTCTATTAAACCTAATTTGATTTGAAATACCATGACACTTGTGATTAATTGTCTTGTGCTGCTTTGTATGACTGTATTGTAATTTTTGTTTTTAGATTGTGGAAGAAAAGGAAGTTGACATGCAGGTGCCCGAGCCTGAATCTGAAGGGCCTAACTTCAAGGATATATATGCTGCTGGAACTGATGTGCTTGAATGTAACATTAAAAATATTGAACATCACTACATTAGTGAGTTAGCTGATGCCATAGACACAGTGGATTCTGAAGCAGAAGACATTGAAGGAGAACAGTTTGGAGGCCAACATAATTTTACTTTAGTACTTGAAGGTGATATTGGGGAAGAGGAAGCAGTAGAACTGGAACAAGGCAAAATGGAACAGTCGGAGTCTACAACATTAAATACAATCCCTAAAGCAACTTCTACAGTAAACAAAGAAAATGATAGGAAAAGTGATTATGAGGAACCTGATGCAAATACCTTTGCTCTTGTGGATAGTGACCATCAAACTACAGTTATGGAGACTTTACCATATGTGCCTGAACCAGTAAAGGTAGCCATTAAAGAAAACTTGCTTGATGCCATAATGGACATGAAAAGTAAAGATTTCACTACAGAAGTTAGTAGTGAATCTGTTTATGCAAATGAGACGGTTAGAAAATTGAGGAACTCAAATACTTCAAAGTCTCTGGTGAAAAGAGCACAGCAAACAAGCACTGAGAATGTTGAGAACATTGGGAACAATGATAGGGTAGGCAGATTGGTTACCCCTCCAAAGAAAACAGAGGAGCAGAAAATTGATGTCCAACAGATTTCACCAAATGAAGGTATTTCAACCTTGGTAAGACCTCTGACACCACGTAGGAGTATAAGGAAATCATCAAAGTTGAATGAAAGTACAAATGTTGAACCTGAAGTAATTTCTCTTCAGACAACCCCAAAAAGAGGTACCAGAAAAGCCAAAGAAAATAACATAGAGGATCTACAGAATGATATTTCTGTTAAGGAGGGAGAGCTATCTGTTAGTACAAGAACTATATATAGAAGGACTAGAAATACTGCAATGGATGCATCTGAGAATACACAGTTAGATGAGGCAAATATAGAAGAAACATTAGCAAAGCAGCCTGATGCTCCTACTAGATCACAAAAGGGGGAAGCATCAAAAACGGAAGAAGCTAGTCCTTATAATAAAAGTGACTTAAATCTAATAGCTGCTCCTCTGACTCCAACTCGAGGACAGAGGGGGAAGGCATCCATATTGGAAGAACCAGCCCTTGATGATTTAAATACAAAACTTGCTGCTCCTCTTACCCCAACACGAGCACGAAGGGGGAAGGCATTCATATTGGAAGAACCAGCCCTTGATGATTTAAATACAAAAGTTGCTGCTCCTCTTACCCCAATACGAGCACGAAGGGGGAAGGCATTCATATTGGAAGAACCAGCCCTTGATGATTTAAATACAAAAGTTGCTGCTCCTCTTACCCCAACACGAGCACGAAGGGGAAAGGCATCCATGTCTGAAGACAAGGCTCATGCGGATGTTGATTTGAATGCAACAGTAGCTCTTCCCCTGACTCCAACACGAGGACGGAGGGGAAGATCAACTATATCGGCAGAAACCGTTCATGATGATTTGAATCCAACAATTTCTGCTCCTCTGACTCCAACACGAGGGCGGAGGGGCAAGGCATCAATATCAGAAGAACAAGCTCACGATGATTTGAAACCAAATGTTGCTGCACCTCTGACTCCAACTCGGAGGAGCAAGGCATCAATCTCAGAACTACCCGTTAATGATGACTTGAGTCAAACTGTTGCTTCTCGCCTTACTCCAACTAGATCGCAGAGGGGGAGGGCATCAATATCCGAAGAACCAGTTCATGATGGCAACTTTAATCCTAATGTTGCTGCCCCTCTGACTCCAAATAGAGCACTGAAAGGCATGGCATCAATATCCGAAGAATCCGTTCCGGATGATGTGAATCCAAATGTTACAGCACCTCTAACTCCAACTAGAACTACTAGATCTCGGAATGCTGTTTCAGAAGTTGAAAATGTAACTTTAAACCAGGAGGTAGAAACCAATGTGAATGAACACCTGATTATTACCTCTGCAAGGGGCAAGCGTGGCAAACGTGTAGTAAATGAGTTAGTCAAACATTTTGAACTTGGTTCCTCACAAGCTGCTAGCAAAGCAGAGAATAGTCCACCAGTTTCTCCTAAGAGGGTATCTCGGAGGTGGACTACAAACAAGTCAGAAAATGAAAGCAATAAAACATCTGAAGAGGAAGATCGTAAGGCACCAGAGCAAGTTACTGATACTCCTAGGAAAAGGTCCAGGAGGACCACAGTTCATAAAGCAGATGAGGTTCAAACTACAGATTCTTCTGAAGGACCAGTCTTGGAACCTGCTCAAGAGTCAATAAGCATCAGGACTTCTCCAAAGAGGACAAATATAAGACAAACTAGAAAAAATGACCTTTCTTCTGTATCAGAGGAAAGTGGGGAGGAAAGGTTGCTGACACCAGAAGAAACGCAGGATCTTGCAGCTGGAAGTGTTGAATTCCAGAAAAGTACTCGAATTACAAGGACTAGATCAATCAATATAGCATCTTCAATCCCAGGTGTTTCTCCTACTGAAAACAATTCGTTTGTGTTCTCCATGCCTACACCAAGGCGTTTAAAGAAAGTAAAAGGTATTTTTTATTCATGTTTTCTTAAAGTCAATTTCTAGTTGTTGTTGAAACAGGAATGGTTACTTTTTTAAAGGGGAAGTTTCTAAACATAATTTGCACTTATTTAAAAGGGTACACTTGGAGAAGTTCAGTTGTAGTTTGATATTCTCTTAACCTGTTTAGCTAATCTGATAACAGACCTCCGCAATCTGTGTCAATGGTATAGACAGAATAGAATATTTTTCTGATGGAGTTCATATTTCCTCAAATGTAAAGTGCAGACTAGACATTTGATCACTTTTAAATATGTGTTCTCACCAGTGTGCAGTTTCATATAAAATAAACTTAAAGGGATGCTGTAATTGGTCAAGTTCTAATTTCAACCAAAATTGAGAACTTGCAAGTTATGAATTTCTATTTGAATGTAGCTGATAAAAGAACTGTTAGATAATTAACTTAAAAAGTACTTTTTGCCTAAAAATAGTAATATTCAAAGGTAGTTCCTCTCTACCTTATTGCAGTTTATTAAGTGATCATGATTAGCTGAGTTAGCTTAGTTGCTTGAATGCCAATAATCTGAAGTTGGTTAGTGTTAAAAGCCTTTGAGATAATCTTGCTCATTATTTGAATATGTAAAAAAAAGAAGGAACTTTATTTTCAGCTCTTAAAACCGGAAGAAACGCTGCTTACAAATCTACTTCTTTTAATCCCCTCTCAATTACAGTTTCAGAAAATACTTGCCAATACCAATCAATATCGTGGTCAGTAAATCAATCCATAGGTCTCATAATGGAGACCACCTGTGTACAGAGCTGTGGTATATTCCACAAATTGGCTACAATAAGTACTGGATTTTTTTCTTTGTTTTTTCTACTTCAAACAACCTCAATTTGTGGAAATGGTAACCAGTGCCAATCAATATCCTAGCCAGTAGATTAATCCATGTGTCACACATGACCTCCCTTGTGAAGGCATATGGTGTATTCCACCACCTATATAAAATAACCCTATGATCAAAAATGCAGCACCAATTAAGATTATAAGATGTGTTATCATAGGCCTAATATATACCTCCTATATAGAGGACTGTGGTATACCCCACAAAATAGGGCTATTAGCCAGTTCCAGTAAAGGTAAAGTCGAATATATTCATACACCTACAGGATCCCTATGTAGCAGGGGGCACACCTCAAAAACAGGCTGACAAGACGGAGACGCCACTGGTCAATCACTGACCCAACCACATTGTAAATCTCACAATGGAGACCTCCTATGTGAAGGGCTATGGTGTGCTCCATAAACTGTCTAAGACCTACAATGTAAAGATTACTGTACAAACCAGAAAAAGGATGTTTGACTATAGATTAATAACAATATGCTAATAACTAGCTGGGATGATTGTTTTAAAAGCAAGCTCTCACAGCTAAAATGTGATGACATTTTTAGCCTGATAATGATTTTCACAATTATAGGTGCACACGCAAAGTGCTGATTAACGCTAATACACTTATCTGACTGATATGCCCACAAAACAGGTTACAAGTGTCATATGCATGTTGGTTGCATGGCACTATTTAAATAAATACACCTGTGTGTGTGTGTGTGTGTGTGTAACTATATAGTCTAAACATTTGCTGGCACTTGCTAATGGCACTATTTTGTGGGTATACCACAGTTTTCTACATATGATGATACAGTTTATATCCTCGATTGGTGGTGACTATCTGTCTTTTGATCATATGGCTATTTTAGCTAGTTAGTGGAATACAGCAAAGTCCCTCACATGGGAGGTCATGAGTGTGAGACATATGGATTTATATACTGGCTGTGATATTGATTGGTGCTGGTAACCATTTCCCAAAACTGAGGTTGAAGAAGGGTGGAGAAAGTCAGTTGATCCAGTACCTATTCTAGCCAATTTGTGTAGTGTACCACAGCCCTGTACACAGTTTGCCTCCATTGTGAGACATGGATTGATTTATTGACTATGATATTGATTAGTACTGGCAACTATTTTCCAAAGCTGAGACTGTAATTGGGAGGAGATTAAAATTAGTAAGATTTGTAAGATGCATTTTTTTCTTGGTTTTAATAATTGAAAATAAAATTCCTTTTTTTTTCTTTTTTTACATGTTCAGTTGTTTCTAAACATTAGTGTTGAGCACTGGAACTTACACTAGATCCTTGTATCTTTTGGTACTTCTTGCAAATTAACTTCTCACACTTCACAATGAAGGTAGACACAGCCAGGATGCAAGATTTTGATAATTTTTGCATAAAAAAAAGCACTATTCAAAGTCACTGTGATTGTGTGATTGAGTACATTGTTCTCTAATCTCATAAATGACTAATTGAAGCTTTATAAGTAACCAGCGACTTGCCAGTCAAAAAGTACAGCAATAAAATTTGAAGCATCGCAATGCTGTTTGCCACATCATGCGAGGTGCTCATTGCGAGCCTAACCCCCCCCTACTTTTGTCCCACTCTCCAGTGCCTGCTTTCCCTCTTCTCCCCCCCCCCCCCCCCCCTGTGTCTCTATCTCCCTGTATGATGGTTTCCTTACAGGTTCCAATAAAATCTTTGACTCCTCCTAACTTTTAGATATTATGGTTTTCCACCCCTTATATATAGATCACAACTTGACAAATACCCAAAGCTAGGGAGCAACTGCTCCTATATTTTTATTGCTGGCTCTTTTTAGATATTTTTGATCTGTTTTCATATTTAATCATTTTGGCTGGCTCCTAACTAACTCCTAACTAACCTGGCTGTCTCCTAAGTTTAAGATAAATTCCTCACCCTCTGACATAATTACATAGTAATTAAGGTTGAAAAAAGACTTTCAGTCCAAGTTCAACCTTTTTAAGATCTCCTCTGATCTGCAATATGCAGATTAAATATTAATTAGTTGTTAATTATTAATCAATTATTTATTTAATTATTTTTTTCAATTATTAATTAATCCAGAGGAAGGCAAACTTGCATTTTAACTTTTTATAGACTTACCTGCCTTTCTCCAAAAATATATCTGTAGCGAATTCACACTTAGGTTAATATTGTTCCTTTTTTAAACCTCACCTGATTGTTTGTTAGATTCTTGGAAAAATAGATTTTGGAGGGATAAAAATAAAGCTTAGATTTTTGTTTAATTCAGAATGTCAGAATGTTTAGATATACTTTATCCTTACTAAACTGTACAGTCACTTTGCAGTAACTTGCATTTTAACCTTTTTTTTTTTACTTTTTTTTTATTTTTATTTTTAAATTAGCTGACCATTTAGAGCATCATGTGGAATCTGAGCCACAAGGAACTTCCCAATTTGTCTTCTCACCACCTTCCACAAGGACAAGGAGGGCAACGAGAGCGACTGGTCCTGAGCCAGTAAAAGAAAAGGTTTGAGTTTTGCAATTACTACACACATCCAATATAATACTGGACATATTGTTAATTATATGACTGCAGTCATGGTCATATCTTCAGCAAGGAATGAAGCATAGTTTAACTCTGTTTTTTTAATGTTTACACAGTGGGTTTACCAAACATATGCAGGAAAATAATCTTTTTTTATTATTTTATTTATTTTTTTGTGTTCCCATGGAACACAAAAACTCAGTATTTTAAAATTACTTATGCTAGCATGTTCATCATTGGTTGGGATCAAATTTTATGTAAATTGTGTTTATATGCATTTTCTTTGCTTCAAATCTCTACTTAAGGGGTTTTGTAATAGAGGCCTTGTAAATTTAAATTAGCGAAATTATAGTAAAGAAATTGTATTAAACACAGATCCTCTCCCCTTGGCTAATGTGTTAAATATTTACCATAATTGTCTCTCTGCCTAATGTTTCCTAATATGCTGTATTCTTAATTTATCTGGGTGGGGAGCACAGTGTAGAGAGACATGATTATCTTTGAGACATTCATTATACATATTTAAACTGCTAGAATAAAAGCAAACCAGCCAATCCCTTAAGTAGTGGATGCAACAGATTATGAGAGGAGAGTGGAGCACGATGCAGGCAGAACCATTGAAAATGAGCCAGGTGAACAAATGGACCAAACAAAAATTAATGGAAATATTTTAAAAGTTTTTGGAGGTGCAAATATGGTTTTATTTGTGCAATAGCTAACCGTCTGATAGATGGCAGCAATCCAACGGAAGTGGGTAAATTCTAGTTTGACCCTTAAGTAACCTGGTATTTATTTTTTACTGTAACCTCCCATATAGTGCTCTTTTTTTTTTCAGTTTTATTTGTTTTACATAAGTGTTTTTTTTTCTTTACTGCATACATTTAATCATTTATTAATAAATCTAGAACACCAATAAAACAGAAATATCCCACAACTTGCATTGTCAGTACATATCAATCTATCTATCTAATCTGTGTGTGTTTGTATATACTATAATGGTGTATGTGGAGCAGAAAGGGTTCTCTAAAGTGTTTTATAAACTAGGCTGCTAGTTGCTGACATACAGGGCATGTCAGGAAGTCCAGGCTTTATCCATGATTATTATTATTGTTTGTTTATAACGCGCCATCCTATTCCGTAGCGCTGTACATAAGATAAGTTCAAGTCAAAGATATATACAAATTAAAACATAGCAAGGCAAGGAGGGCCCTGTCTTTGAGCCTCAAATCCATAGTGTCCATAGTGCTTTCGCTAAAGCACCTTGTGAGATTGAAACTCGCAGACTTACAACCTAAAGGTATTGTGTGAGGAAAAGGAGGGTGAGAGTGTGTTAGGGTGGAAGGTGATACGCTTCTTTAAAGAGATGTGCTTTTAGAGAGGTTTTGAGGCAGGAGGATAATCTGGTGGAGCGAGGGGAGTTCCAGAGAATAGGGGCAGCACAGGAAAAGTCCTGAAGGTGAGAGGAAGTGACAAGTTGTGGAAAGAAGGTCATTAGCAGAACGAAGAGGGCGGGTGGGGGAGTATTTGGAGATGAGACCCGAAATGTATGGGGTTGCGCTATTGTTGAGGGCTTTGAAAGTTAGGGTTATGATTTTAAATTTTATTCTGGAGGCTATGGGAAGCCAGTGGAGAGATTGACAGAGGGGGGATGCCGACACTGAACGTTGTGTACGGAAGATGAGTCTAGCAGAGGCATTCGTAATGGATTGAAGTGGAGATAGTCAGGTGGTGGGTAGGCCAGCAAGAAGCGAGTTGCAGTAGTCCAGTCGAGAGATGATGAGAGAGTGTATAAGAATTTTAGTTGTCTTTTGTGTAAGAAAGTGTCGAATTCTGAAGATTTTTTAGATGGAGAAGACCAGATTTAGTTAGTGATTTGTATGTGAGGGATGAAAGACAGGGCGGAGTCCAGTAGAACCCCAAGACAACAGGCTTTGTAGGTGGATATGATGATGTCATTGTTGACAGTGAGAGAGATGTGAGGAATTGACACTGTGAAAGAGGGAGGGAAGATTATGAGTTCAGTTTTAGACATGTTGAGTTTAAGATGGTGGGTGGACATCCAAGAGGATATACTAGAGAAGCAGTTGGAGACGTGTGTTAGAAGAGAGGGGGATAGTTCTGGTGCGGAGAGGTAGATTTGAGTGTCATCTGCATAGAGATGATACTGCAGCCCCAAAGAGTTTATAAGGGTACCAAGGGAGGAAGTGTAGATGGAGAAAAGGGGCGGGCCTAGGACTGATCCTTGAGGTACGTCAACAGACAGGGGGTTAGGAGAGGAGGTGTCAGAGAAGGAGATACTGAATGATCGATTTTGTAGTTATGATGAAAACCACGAGAGGGCAGTGTCTCGAATACAGAGGGAGGAGAGGATATGGAGTAGAAGTGGATGGTCAACTGTGTCAAAGGCAGCAGATAGATCTAGAAGGAGAATAGAAAAGTGACCTTTTGACGTGGCAGTAAGCAGGTCATTGGTGACTTTAGTGAGAGCTGTCTCAGAGCAGTGTTTGTGAAGGTGTCAAAAAGGGAGTTAGAGGAAATAAAGCTGGTAAGGCGGGTATAGACCAGCCACTCCAGCAGTTTTGAAGCCAGGGGAAGTAGAGAGATAGGGAGGTAGTTAGATGCAATGTCAGTCAGATGAGTGCTTTTTGAGGATGGGTGTAATTATGGCGTGTTTTAGACAAGATGGAAACCTGCCGGTAGTTAGGGAAAGGTTGAAAATGTGTGAGAGAGCTGGGATTAGTGTGGTAGAGAGAGGGTGGATGATCCGAGATGGAATCGGATCCTGAGGACATGTAGTGAGGCGAGTGGTTGATACCAGGCTAGCGCTTTCATCCTCTGTAGATGGGGCAAAGCATTTTAAAGTGGCTGCTGGATTGGGGGAGGGAGAAGACTGGGTGTGGTTGTTTAGTTGAGGTGGTAGAGTGAGTGAGCCACTGTGAGATGAGAGTTCATTGTGGATATTTTCAATTTTATGAATAAAATGGTTGGCAAAGTCTTCAGCTGTGAGGGAGGAGGTGGTCGGTGGAGGAGAGTTTTGAAAGTGGCGAACAGACGCTTTGGGTTAGAGGACAGGGTTGATATTAGTGAAGTAGTGTTGTTTGGCGACGTTGAGGGCAGAGGAGTAGGAGCGTAACATAAATTTGTAGTGGAGGAAATCTGCAGAGGTGCATGATTTCCTCCAGAGCCTTTCAGCGGTGCAGGAGCACTTCTGGATCTATCGTGTTTGAGTTGTGTGCCAAGGTTGTGGAAGAGAGCAAGGGCGTCTTCGTGTGGTTATGGGGGAAAGGGTATCAAGGGTGGAAGAGAGAGTAGAGTTGTAGATTGAGATGGCAGTGTCAGGGCAGTTCAAGTTGGTGATGGGAGAAGGGGTTGGATACTAGTGGAGAGCTGAGCAGGGTCAAGTTCTAGCCGGTTTCTGTGGGTGATGGTGGCAGGGGTTGAAGAACGGTGGTGGGAGGAAGAAGAGGTGAGGTTAAAGGTAAGTAAGTGATGGTCAGATAGAGGGAGTGGTGGATTACTGGGTTGGAGGTTGTGCTGAGATTGATGAAGATAAGGTCTAGAGTGTGTCCAGCATGATGAGTAGAAGAATCTGTTCGTTGTGAGAGGCCAAGGGAAGAGGTGAGTGCAAGCAGTTTGGCTGCTGCTGGGGAGGTGGGAGTGTCAATGGTAATGTTGAAATCGCCAAGTAGCAGTGAAGGAACGTTGGAGGAGAGAAAGTGAGGGAGCCAGGCAGAAAAGTGATCAAGAAATTGAGAGGGAGTGCCTGGGGGGCGATAGATCACGGCAACACGTAGAGAGATAGGTGAGAGGTGGATTGTATTAACTTCAAAGGATGAGAATTGGCGGGATGGGACAGGGGGTAAGAGGTGAAAAGTACAGCGACTGGAAAGCAATACACCCACACCACCACCTTGTTTGTTCCCAGGTCTAGGTGTGTGGCTGAGGTGAAAGCCACCATGAGAGAGTGCTGCAGGGGAGGTAGTGTCAGAGGATGAGAGCCAGGTTTCCGTGAGAGCCAGTAGATTGAGGGAGTTGGAGATTAATAAGTCGTGAGTGAAAGTGAGTTTATTGCAGATAGACCATGCGTTCCAGAGGGCACAGAGGATCTTTGAGGTGTGATATCTCCCTGATATCTCTTGAAAATTTATGGTCACGCTCTGGCACCTCTTAGAATTTTATAGCCACTGATAAACACCAGTCGACCTACAATCTTCACACATTCCTCTCACTCCTGTCATCGTTTATGGCTCAATCAAAACGTATCTCACTGTAGTCCAGTCTTATTTGTCTCTGAACCTGAATTCCAGTAAATTGTACCTCTCATCATAAGCGGTAAATCCTTCCCTAGAGGCCCAACTCTCAAACAAGGCTTTCTAATTTCTTTGTTGTGCTCCTTGCCATGTACCCATAAGTAATTATTCAAGAGACTAATAACCTTCCTCCTAAATCATCCCTTCACAACTGATCCATCTACCACCATTTCTACCGCTATCATGTTGGCTTTCTACTGTTTTATACCATGCTATTTTCACTATCTCTGGATTCCAACCTGTTTTTCTCACTAGACAGAATTTACTCTTTCAAGTGACCACACTCCCCGCCTCCATTGTCATCTCTTATCTTTCATCCTATGGCCATTACTGTCCATTTGTTGCTACCGCTGAAATGCTCAAAGCACTCCAGGACATCACAAAATAAACCAAATTTATCACTTTAGATGCCAAAAAGTACAAGGTCAGTAGGTAAACGGGCTAAAGCGACATAGAAAATATATGCCCCCCCCTCAAGCTACCATCACTAGAGAGAGACACACTACCACAAATAACCTTCCTACATGCTTAAATACTTACCCAACACTTACATCTTCGTACTCTTCAATCTCCACACTCACCGCACCCTTTCTCCCTAGTCGTCTAATCAGGCTAGGACAGTATAGTAAAATATGCCAGACCTCAAGCTACCATCATTAGAAAGAAAGCCCTACCACAAACACCTTTTTTATATCATTACCATTCCATATGTAGAGTAATTTAGGTAGAATGTCTCTGAACTAGGCTATATTGGAAATTTTGGGGTTAAAGCTTCCTTTCTGTTTTTTTATATATTAAAATGATAGTTTTGTACGTTTAATTTTTGATAGTGTAAAAAACATTGTATCTCTCCCATTCAACCCATGCATTTGTCTTTGTGACTCCCTTCTATCAAAATTTGGTACTTTCATATTCACGATGAAGGAATGATACTTTTACTATCTGACCTTTTGGTATATTGCTTAGAGCAATGGTTTGCAGGAGTCTGCATTGGTCCTAGGCTATTGGAGCCTTTAACTGTTTTTTTTTTTTTTTTTTTTCTCCCCCTTTCTCTGTTTCTGAGAAGTAACTAATCTCTACATAGAAGTGCAATGCTAAATGAAATTGTGTGTTCTGTGCGTGCAATCACCTTGTTAAAAATGTACTGGATCTCAAAGCCAGTCCATTTTGAGCACTGGCAGATGGACAACCAGTCCCCAAATATTGAGAATCACTGACTTAGAATATGGAAATGTTCTAGGAATGTTTATCTTATATGAGATTTTATAACATTGTTGTCAGCAGTCTTATTTTATTTTATTTAATTTTTTTGAAGGAAGTAAAAGTTCAAAAACTAGAAGAAACAGAAGAATCAATCCAAAAACGACCGAAAGGCAGACCTCCAAAAAACAAAACCAAGAAAGACAGCAAGTAAGTGCATCAATACTTTTTTCCCCTCCTTGCTATAGGCATACATTGATCTGTAAATGACAGACCTTACAGATGTCCTTTTAATGTGGTTGAAATGGGTTAACGGTTACCCAGGAATGTGTAAAGTTGTATAAAACCCCAATTTTGTCCTAAGGGGAAACTTAACTTCACTAATTACCCTGGAGATGTTTTATAGTGTACGTGGGGTTGAGAGCGCATAGAATTGATTCAATCTATTTTGAAACAATTCAGACTCAAATATTTTTAAAGAAAATTATTATAAATGGATATGCAATATTTAGTACAATAAAATATTAATACAATTAAATGGCTAAAAACATAAATTATGTTTGCCAGGCTGGTAGAACAGATGGACATTCAGTAAGTAGATTACTATGGTATGGTCATGCAAACTGCACTTTTGTATCCTCAGAGACAGACTGATGCTTTGTGTAATCTTTTATAACCTTTCATATGAAGTCTCCCTCCTTTCTTGTATAACATTTCTCACTGTTGACCAGTCGTAAATCATAAGAAAGCAGACTCTGGGAAGTTAACATATTTGAATATATTTTGCACTTCGGGATACTGCTTTGATTTCTGTGAAAAAGGAATGTTAGAGTGGATAGGAAAGCGTACCCCTTAACCACTCGGTTACAGCAGTGATTTAGCCTCTTCGTGACTTGACATATAACTAACAGACATAAGCAATATTTTAGAACTGAAAGGTTTCAATTCTGTTTTGTTTTTATTGTTCTTAAAGATCATCAGAAAAGGCTTCTTGGTCCCCACCACCTGTAGAAATTCAGCTTCTTTCCCCTCCAGAGAGCCCAGCAGCTCGTACAACTACTACTACAGCAACTGCAAAGACTGTTTCGACAGAAGCAAAAGTTTCCGAGAAAAACCCACTTAGGAGGAACAGGAGAAGATTGATGTTAAACCTATCAAAACCAGTCACACGTCGGAAGATGAGATGATTGTTTGTTTGTTTTTGTTTTTTTAATGTTTGTGCACCGCTATTTGTAAAGTCGAAAAAACTGTGGAATATTGAAACAAAACTGATCTGGAAAATAATAATTTATATAAATTATTGTAAATTTTCTTAAAGTATCAGAAATTCAAAAGGCTCCATGTAGAGTGCAATTTTCTCCCTCAGACAGTTTTTTCTATTTTGTATTAAAACTTCATACATTTATAAAATATGTAACTATGGCTTTCAGGAATGTTAAATAAAAAGATCACTTTGCAATATTTTACTTTTTAAATAAATAAAATGTCATGAAATGTTTGTTCTGTCTGTGTTTAATTACACAGAGAACTTAAAATACTGTACAAGATTTCATCATACTCAAATGGCTCAGCCTTTTTCTTCAGAAATTTAGGATGCAATTTAGTATGCTCATTGTTCATATAGTACAGGAACGCTGAGTGATATTTTGTGATTGAAATTACTTTGTCCTATGGACAACTCCAAAATGAACAAGCATGTTATTATGTTTTCCACCCACAAATATGCAAGCACACCAGACAGAGTGAGTAATAATGTACAGGAATTATTTTTACACTTGTGCATTGAAGATTTGTATGACACATTTTAAAATGTATTGCCACATTTAGGTATCAAATGGGGCTGTATAAAAGTTGTTGCATGATTCTATAGATTTACTACTTACCAAATATATTGAGGCTCAATCCAATTGGCATTTGGGGAGCAGTAGGTAAAGTCATTTTAAATTTCATGCTTCATATCAGGGGCTTCACCTTGTCATCTTCAGTGTTCACTTCTACATTGACTGCATTCAAGGAGTGCGCCTAGTAAATGGCTACATGGACTGATTGCTGTGTTGATGGTTTTGGCAATTAATATGGTGATATTAATATCAATAATCTTTATTTAAAATTACATATTTTATATATTTGCTAATTTTGGCTATCTGAATTCTTACTACAACACACACACTTTGGCCTCATGAAATTAACAGAACTGTATTATGAAAATATATTTATTACAATGAATCAATTGTGATGAAGTGCCACCAGAAGTAGGCACTTCACAATTTTTTCTTAGGAGTGAGACGGTTAACACGCAGCTTAAAAGGCATGGGTGTGGTTGCAATGGAGGGCTTAATCCAGGGGGAGATTTGTATGGAAGTTTGGAGCCTGAGTTCAGTCTGAGCTGGGATAGAGATACTGAGACATCTCTGTGTGACCTAGAAATTGTGCAACACTGCCTGGAGGATACAAACTGCAAAACTGAGAGACCCTGGCAAGAGTGTTCAGAGACCTGGGAGGTGCAGACTGAAGGCAGAGCCCTAAGAGTGGACTTCTGAAACAGTTAAATGCCCAGGCCTGTCTTGTGTGAATTGGACTGTATTTTGTACTACAGTAGAGCAGTGAGAAAACTGCATCTAAAAGTGTAGTTAATACTTCAAAGAAAAGCTAGGTTTTGTTTTCGGTTTGGTTTTTTTTCTGTCGCCCGCTGACAAATAATAAACCACAAAATCTGATCAGCATTAAAAGGGCTCCTGAGTTCTCCATTGTGGCGCCGGATACAAGGGCAAGAACCCTGAGCGTGACTGTGGATCTGTCACGTGGTGGGATGGCAATGGACGAACTATTGAAAGCACTGGTAGATGCCACTATGCGCCAAAAGGTGGGAAGAGCATGTCTGCATGAAAACCAACAGAAAAGCTGAAAAATTGCAGAGGACAGAGCCCATGATGATAGACTAAGACGCTGCTGCATGTCTGAGAGGCGCCGTAGAGAAATGGAAGAGGGTAGAATCCGCATGAATGAGGCTACCGAAATTTGGCAGAGACCAGCAGAAGAGGACCGAGTCCAAATTAGTTTTTGGTGGCACAGAAAGCACAGCTGCAGCAACAGAGGCCTGCAACTAATACTGTGGTTACAGAATCAAGTGGGTAGCATGAATTCTAATTGCTTCCTAAAGAAGATGACTGCTCAGGATGATGTTGAAACATATCTCCGGAAAATGCCACTAAGGAAAGGCAACAAATTATTGTATCCTGAAAGAAGATATCATTTATAGAGTAGGAGTGAAAAGAGTACAGAGACTGCACTCCTGGGCTTTTTTTTTACACACAGGCTTATTGCTACTCAAGGGGCATGCTTATCTACCCAAGTTTAAAATGTAGGAACCGAACCTGATGCTGAAGGAAATCAGGAGTTAGATACCCGGTGGATGGCAGTGAGAGTGCAAAAATCCACCAAGTTCAGTAATAAGAATGAGACTACAGGAGCCGCAAAGCAGACTGCAGAGAGTGCAACTGAGAGAGCTAAAAGGAATGCTGTGATGGCACACAAGACTGCTGAAATGAGAAAAGAGAATGCTGGTGTAGCTAAAGAACCTTTGCCCCTCGAGCAAGTTTCAAATGATATAAAAGCAACTAAAGTTATTCGCAATGGTTAAGGAGAAAAGGACAATGTGTTGTCACGAAGTGCAAAACCAGCCTCCCTAAGAAGCATGCTGATCAAGTCATTGGTGAAGATCTGAATCCAAACGGATGTAGAGACCGTAAGGGTAAGCGCAATGCAGATGCCTCCATAAGAAACCTGGACAGACACAGCCACCTTTCCTTGGTGAATACTCCTGAGGTGGAGAATACTAGAGAAGGGAAGTGCCTGACAAAGATCTGACCCATAGAAAGGAGAGATCAAATGGATGAATATAACCAGTGTTCTTACAAAAGAAGAATGTCCTAAATATGGTGAAAAAACTAGAATCCTTACTAAATTGAAAGATAAGGAAGAAGAGAGTCTTGAGACAGATGGTGAAAGACCAACCGGCATCTCTGAGAGGACATGAGAGGCAGCATATTGAGATGTGTCCTAAAAGTAAAGTTTCCAGAGAAAACTCTCAGGTGGCAATAAAACAAAGCGATATGGACAAGGAGAGGCAAGATGAACTCTATCCCAGGGGGACTGAATAAGCCTGAAGTGGAAGACCAGCAAGTTGCTACTAAAATTAAGTGTTTCAGGATGATGACAGATTATATTTCTGGAGAAGGAAGCCTGCATTTGAGGACAGCAGAGCGTCCTATAGGAAGAAGCGACAGCTGTGTATTTGGGAGCAGAGGAAGAGTCCTCCCATGCATAAGCTGTTTGAATGAGTTATGCAGAAACTGCTGCACAGTGGTGAACAGGTGAAATGAGACCACCTAACTGACCATATATCCCAGAGGGAAGCAGCTCTAATAGAAAATGAACTCCTGTTCCATTCTCCAGAAAAGTAGATGGTGAGCACACACTCTGATATTGAGACCGTTGGCGCAGAGTGATGTTTGTTCAGAAGAGACTAGCACTGACATACAGGAACTGTGTACACAAGATACTATATATTGAATACAAAGCAATGTGTACAGAAAGCTCATACGACAAATGGATGAAGAAAACATGGCCGAGCAGCCAAACTTATTCAGAAAGGGGCCTGATGGAAAATTCAGATTCCTCGGTCTAGAATACAGCAAGCAGAGTGAACTGCATCTGCAACAAACTAAGAGAGGTAAACTGCGGCTGAATGTTGCACAGAAAAATTAAGTTGGAAGCCTTAGAGGCAAAGCAAGTAGAAAAGCAGAAAAAGGAGGAAAAGAAGCCGTTAAGAGGAAGAAACATGAGTGAATGCTGAGGATTCTGAAATCGAGTGTTTTTCATGAATCCAAAATTCAAAAGGCTACTAAAATGTGTACTAGCTTATCTGTTGGGTGTCCGGTTGAAGTTACTTGATGCATTCCAACAAAACCATAAGTCTGAGTGCTCCTTCCTAGCAGAGATAGTTGCAAACCTTGCAGGAATGGAAGCGCAGTGCTAACAAGTAGGCCTGCTCTGAACAGAAAGAAAGATGAAATACAGATCCAAGACCAATAAGCATATATAAAGTATTTGTGATCTTCATAAAATTAATCAAAGTTGTACGTCCACATACAAAATTATAATGATATTAGCGACTTGCCCGTCAAACATGACGGGGCAATAAAATTGTAAGGCAGGTAATGCTGTTTGCCACAGAAAGTAAGTGTTTTGGTCGTGAGAGTACCTTTGGCGCTCATTACGAGCCTCTCGGTTGGTGTTTTTTTTTTTATCAGAGCTGCTTTTGCACTCGTAAGGTCCGCACTGATCTGCTTTTGGCGCTCATTGCGTGCCTCTCCCCTGGTGTACTTTGTGTCATCTGAGCAACGTTGGCACTCCTTGTGAGGTGCGCGGTAAAGGCCTTTGTCGTTTATTGCAATCTTGTGGTGTTTCATTTTTTTTTTCTGTATATGTGGTTTTTTATGATAATTAATTATTAAAATTATAAATTAATATACTTTACGTAATTGTAATTAATATATACAGCAAGCAATGTGCTGAAGAACTAAAAATCTGTTTTGATGTTCCTGCAGCATACAATGTAGATTTGCACTGTTGTTGAGCTGAGGTGTAAGTGTCAACAATATGTGAAGTGTGTAGTGTAAATAGGCTGCGTGCGCGAGGGCAAACAGTTTGTTTAGGTGTGCAATTCCGCATTTTGTAAGTTACTGTTGTAAAATGGCAGCGATTGTGTATGTGGTACGCAGGTGTGGATGATTTTGCGTCCGTGCTATTAGTGTATTTTGTAGCTTGTACGGGTTTGTGTAAAAGTCGTATGTGCCTGGCGGCGTTTTTAGGGGTCGTGTAGGCTCATTTTCCTGCAATTTTTTCTCACTTTGCGTGTATCCTGACAAGTTCCAAAACTCCTTCCCATGCTGTGTGTGTGTTTGTTTATTGATTTTTTTTATTTTGAAGTGTTTTTGTTGTTTGTGGATGTTTGCGTTACGGCCGTTAATACCGTATTTTTGCTAAGTCCCACAGCTCCTATTTAGTCATTGCGCGACCGCAGCGCCGTAGAGCCTCCACCTCCGCAGATGCGTCCCATTTGCGTCCTGCAATGAGCCTTCGGCTCATTGCAGCCGACGTTTGAGCCTCCACCATCCGCAAATGTGGCCCCTCGCTTTGCGAGGCTCCTCATTTGCGGGCCGAACAGTTCTTGCGAGATCGCGAAGCGCAACAACGACTCGCAGTTTGACAGCTATTATATGTGATTATATCCACATTTATCTAATATAACAATCTACTTTATAGTAAATTAACAAACTTTGATACAATACCCAGTTTTTGTGCTTGGTTTCATCCAATGACTCAGCTTAATGGAAGTCTGGATATTTTCTTATGTTTCAAAAGATTTCCTGTTATTGGTATGTAAAAGTAAAATAAGTTTGTGTTCATTAATTGTGAGGGTTTCTTTGTAGATCTTGGAGAATGCTTTTTAAATTAGCTATGTGTTTTGGGAATGTCCCAATAATATATGTTAGTATGTTCTTCTTAGGAGTCTACCAAAGATTCTCCCTGGGGTTTGTCTGTATCTCTCTAACAGATTCTGTGTTAGCCCTCTGCTTTTAGATCCTATTTTTTTTTTGTCTCTCTCCTCCTACTAGAACTTAATTACCAGAAATTAAATTTGGGCTATGTATTTGGCAACCAATAAGAAACCATGGCGATGTCAGAGATAGTTAACCAATAAGAAAATTCTACATTGTTACATAGGCTTATTAATTGTCCTTTATTATTGTGGAACACCAAATGGCTCCATTGTATCTTCAAATTACAATCAATAATTAAAATAAAATGTGCTAATGACCTTCTTCGTCTTACAAGTAAAAAAAACAAACGAATATTTCAATGTAAAACCGTCACATACCGTAGACACATTTATTTAATGAGAAGACAGACACTTGCAGCCTCATTAAATTATAAAAACGTTCTAACAAGGTTTGAATGTTAGGGCTGCGAGCTGTTTTACCAACACTATTAAATTCAAACTGACAGGAGAAATTAAAAGTCTGTTAGATGATCTCGCAGGCTTCACACCTCATCACTTGCTGCGGGGGGCCTAATTGGGACTTCCGCAGCAGTTCTAAACATAAGCCCTGCCATAAGTACTCCAAGTACCCAACCCCCCGGCACCTAAAATTAACCCCCCCCCCCCTCCCCATGCTGGGGGTTCCTTATCGGGACCCCCAAAGTGTCCCCACGTTAACCCCTTGCAACGGGGGTCTCCGATCTGCCTTGATCAGGACCCCGGCTGCATTTGAAACTTCCCGCCTCGTGGGTCCTTAAAGTACCTTCGCTAAAATAAAAAATGGACACCTGCCGTGGGGAAGAACTATAAGTGCCCCCCCCCCCTCCCCAGGCACCTAAAATTAACCCCATCACTCATGGGGCTCTATAAAGAGCCCCGTGAGCCCTTAATTAACCCTGTCACTCATGGTGCTCTATACAGAGCCTTCAATTAACCCTATAACACATGGGGCTCTATACAGAGCCCTATGAGCCCATAATTAACCCTATAAGTCTCATAAGGGTCTATAAAGACCCTTATGGGACACAAATTAACCCCATTAAGCAAATAGGGGTCTATATAGACTGATATAAGACACTATTTAACCTCATAATAACACCATAAGTGCCATGAGGGTCCTCCCGGACCCTCATGACACAAAGTCTACACACTACACTAATAACCCTAACTATACCCCATTAACCCCTTAGCCCTAACTAAACCCCGTTAACCCTATCTAGACCCAATAACCCCAAACTACCTATTTAGCCCTAAATAAGCCTATATAACCCAAACAGGGCTAAATATACCCAGTTTGGGTTAGATAGGCCCAAACTGGACCTAATAACCCAAACTAGGCCTATTTAACCCCATCACTGATGGGGGTCCATACAGACCCCCGTAAGCCTCTCTTTTACCCAGTCTCATACGGGTCCTAAAAGACCCACATGCCACAATTATAACCCTAATATTAACCCTGTAAGTGCCATGAGGGTCCTCCAGGACCCTCATGACACTAAGTACAAACACTACACTACACTATCCCCCCCAAAAAACCCACTAAATTCAAACTAACCCCCATCTAGCCCAACCTATTAACACCTACACTACCTGCCTACCTTCTATTAAACCCCCCACCCCACTAATTACACAAAATAAAAAAAGCTAAGTTACAAAAAATAAAAAAGTGCATTACAACCACCCACTACAAAAAAAATAAAAAAAGTAGATTAAAACCCCCCACTACAAAAATAAAAAAAGAATTACACACCTGCAAAGAAAATACATACACATATATACATAACATTACAATCCAGCAATATATACATTACAAACATATACTATTAACCCCCATATCTACATTACATATCCCCCTGACTACAACATTTTACCCCCTATCTATTAAAGATTAACCCTATCTACATAACATTACCCCCTATCTATAATACATTAAACCCTAAATCTAAGCTAAAATAAAATAAATAAGACCACTTACCTTCGCAGATGTCCCTTCAGATCACACCCCCTAGGAAAATAAATAAACACATTAGTACATAATTAAACACTACATAGAATAAATACACATTCTAAATACAGTATTAAACTTACCTTTCCAGCATGTCCTCGTCCATCTTCTTGTCTTCTCCGGCTCGGCCCCTGGAAAAAAGAAGCATTACATTAGTCACACATACACAAATAAAAACAACATAAACAAACAATAAACATTCTAAATTTAAAACTTACCTGTCCTCGATGTCCCTGTCCTCCTCCTCTTCTGCCCTGGCTCGGCCCTTGAAGAACCTGCGCTCTAAAAAAAAAAAAATTAAAAACAGTAACAGAGCTCCTCCCTCGAGTTGCTCCCCTACTCTGAGACTTCTAGGCCTTCTTCCGGTAAAAAAAAAACTGAATGGCACCTTCTGATTGGCTGAAATGGCTATTAATCAAGTTTCAGCCAATCAGAAGGCACCAAGGTGTGTGCCAATCAGAATGGTATACACCCCTATATCCCATTCTGATTGACTGATGAACCTGTCAAACTTTTTTAAACCAATCAGAAGACACTATTGCCTTTAGCCAATCACAATGGGATACACCCCACAGGGTGATTGGCTGAAGGCATCTGCACCATCTGATTGGCTTCTATCTGATTGTCAGTGACAACAGCTAATCAGAAGGCGCTATTTCCTTCAGCCAATCAAAATAAGTTCCCTCCCCTGTGGGGGTTGTATCCCATTGTGATTGGCTCCAAGCATCTGTGTCTTCTGATTGGCTGTTGTTACTATCAATCAGACTGCAGCCAATCAGAAGGCACAGATGCCTTCAGCCAATCATTGCGTGGTGTGTATCCCATTGTGATTGGCTAAAGGCAATAGTGCCTTCTGATTGGTTTAAAAAAGATTGAGAGGTCCATCAGCCAATCAGAATGGGATAAAGGGGTGTATCCCATTCTGATTGGCTCACACCTAGATCCAGTTAGGGTTACATAGGCCCAGTTTTGGTTAGATAGGTCAGATAGGGTAAAATAGGTACAGTTAGGGTTATTGGGTCCAGATAGGATTAACAATGTATAGTTAGGGTTAATGGGGTATAGTTAGGGTTAATAATATAGTGTTTAGACTACCCTAATGGCATTTATAGTGTTATTATAGGGGTTAATTAGTGTCCCATAAGGGTCTGTATAGACCCTTATGAGACTGATAGGGTTAATTGTGGGCTCATGGGGCTCTGTATGGAGCCCCATGGGTTATGGGGGTCATTAGGGGCTCATGGGGCTCTGTATAGAGCCCCATGAGTGATGGGGTTAATTTTAGGTGCCTGGGGGAGTACTTATAGTACCCCTGCAGCAGAGGTTAATTTTTTATTTTAGCGCGGGTCCTTTTAGGATCTTTACCGTCCTTTAATTTAAGATTTTGACGATCGAGGACCCCCGCTGCAAGGGGTTAATGTGGGGACAAAAAAATTGTCCTATGGATCCTATATAAGAATCCTTGAACAACCAAGGTTGTACAGAAACACCTTTTTTGAAGCCTTTCTTTTAATTATTATTGCCACATACTAATTTTAAAAAATTCAATCTTTATTTGTACATTTAAGATATTATTAAAAATGCAACGATTAAAAAATTAATGTTAAACCCAAGGTTTTTAATACTTTGGGTTTTTTGAGGTCCGGCAAATTATTAAAGGTTTGTTTAGGTTTTATTTTTGTTGTTATTATATTCTTTGCTTTGATCACAGCTTTTTTATTTAATTACTTTATTATGCTCCAGTCAATAAAAGATTTTGTTTTTCAATTCAACTGTATTTGTATCTTATTTCTGGTTATTTTTCCTTGATCAAAGCCTTATCAGGTACCCTGGTGTTTAATGTACATATGATAGGATTTTTCTTTTATAATCCTTTTGTCTGTTTATAGTTTTGTTTATTCATACAGCACTTCACTTGAGTATATGCTTTAGGTGCCTTTATGTTTCTTTTGTGTTAATCTTTTACCCTCTTTATTTATGTTAATTTCGTGATTCTATTACTTAAAGTGCATTTTAATTCAGATTGTGCTATTCAAAACTGTTATCTTTAAGTGCTTGTGCTATTGTGACTTAGTGCTAATTTATTCTTATATTGTTGAATTAACCTTTTACCTTGTGATTGTTAGTTTGTCAGAGTCACTACTTTACCTTATTAATTTAAAGTGCTGTTGCTGTGCTATTTTTTAAAATGTATACACTCCTGATTTTATGCTGTATCTTGAACTGTATGTTTCATTAATGCTTCTGTCTATTAGTTTTTTAAAAGGAGGTTGTGTCCTCCTTTTTCTTCAGTTTTTTGCTTTTATTATGCTTTCACTCCTTTTTTCTTTTTCTTGCTTTTCTATTTTCTTATTCTTGTATATTACTCTGTTTCTATATTGTACATTTGTGGTGAAAGTATTGGCTTCCTATCTTTCTTTTAAGTACAGTAGTGGTCCTGGAGCTATAGAGCTATATCTATTATGCTCCACGCTATGTTGGTGTGGTCTGCGTTGTGATCGCACTTACTGACGACGTCACAATCTCCCGACGCACGTTTGGTGAGGCTCTATCAGTCTCTCTCTCATCAGGGGCACAGTGCTGCCTTCTCTGTGGAGCTATTTATAGTTTATATGGCAATTAGTTAACTCTTTGTGTTCCAGAATGTTGTTGTTCATACTTTATTTTCAAATGTTGCTTTTGACTTTCTTTTTTATTATATTTATTTTCTACTATTACTATATTGTATTCATATTATTTAAATATGTGTATTGATTTTAAATAATAATGAAATTACTTTCAAAGTGATACTTTTAACTTGCTAGCATTAGTATACCTTTGTATTATTTTATTAAAACTTTGTTTTCTAAACATGTTTATTTTATTTTTTTATTTAATTGGGATACTTATTTGTTTTTCTGTATCTATATTCTTTTTATTTATATTTCATTTTTAGCTTGTATATATTATTTGTTTACTTATTTATACATATTTATCTTATTTATGTTTTATACTTATTATTGCTTTAATGAATTTTATAGATAAAGATGGTATTCTAATTACGTCTTTTAATTTTTCATATTTTTGAATAAAAGTTTTTAATCTTGAATTTTGTTTTATTAGAGGTTCTTTCAAATGAATACTGTATATGTAAATTTTTCATTTAAACCTTGCAGGTTTTTTGTATCCTTTTCATATATTAAAGCTAGGTATTTTAATTTTATATTTTGTTTCATAAGAGGTTCTTTCAAATGAATGCTGTATATGTAAATTCTTTATTTAAACCCTGTGGGCCTCATTCTATTATCGGCCGTAAAACGGCCGCAAGGCTGCGATTCCTTGCGGGGGTTCCGTTATCTTGCAATTCAATTATACGGCCCCGCAAGGATCTCCCCTTAAGGGCCGGCCGTATATCTTGCAACCGGCCGTAAGCTCAGAAAACTTTAAACGCAAAAATAAATTCAAGACGGCACTGTACAGCTCTGTAAATGCTAGGGATCATATTGGGGGACATGAGGATTAATAGCAACCCCCTCTCAAGCTTGCACATCAGCCCAAATCCGAGTTTACATTAACTGTTTATTTTCCGGCCGCAGCGTGGGCGGGTCTGAGGTGCTCCAAGCCCTCAGGACTTTTTACATGGATTTTTGACATAAATTAAAAAATAATTTATTTACGGATTTGAGTGTAGGGGAATGTTGTGCTATTTTTGCTAACACCTACAATCACTTTATAGTCTCATAAGAGTGCAGGATGGCTTTATTTCGGCTTGATAATGTGCTTAATTGGTGCTAGCGGGACCTTTTTCCTGCAAGTAAGCTGCGGCTCGCTTTTAGCCTTGCAGAGAGGGTTCCCGGAGCAATAGAATAGCAACCGGGCTTTTCTTGCGGCCGAAACTCTTGCGGCCGTTTTAGATCAAAAGCTTTCCTCCGGCGCGAGCGGCCGCAAGGGATAGCAAGGCGCCGGCCCCAAGCCTGCCGGAATCCCCGGCCGGAGGGGAATAGAATAGCCGAATAGCTTGCGGCCGGTCCTTGCGGCCCCACATCTCCTACGGCCGATAATAGAATGAGGCCCTGTGGGTTTTTTGTATCCAATTGAAATATCCATTTTGCCTCTTGACACAGTAGGTGTTTATCCTAATCACCTCTTCTTGCTGTTTTTGGTATATGATCAATACCTATGAATTTCAAACAGTATGGTTTATTGTTGTGATGATGACGTACATGGTTTGCTATTGGGGTATCTTTTAAATTTAAAACATAATTTACATGTTCTAATACACAGCGTCTTAACTGTCTTTTGGTTTTGCCTGTGTATTTTTTATTACATGAGCAAATTATTTGGTAGATAATACCTTCAGTTAGACAATTTATATTGTGTCTTATCTTATAATTCTTTAATCCTATTGCATCTTGAAATTCTGTGGTTTTTAATAAAAATGGAAATGCTTTACATTTGCCGCATACTTTACAGCCTTTTTGGCCTTCTATTAGCCAGTTCTTATTTTTCTTTTCTTCATAATGGCATAATGTACCAGGAGGTCTTTTAGGTTTTTTGCTCTTCTGTATTTGATCATACTTTGCTCTGTAAGTACTTCATCCAGATCTCTTTCTAATTTCAAGATGTTCCAGTGTTTTTGCAATATAGATCTTATTTGTTGAGATTGATTAGAGAAGTTTGTAATGAATAGTATAGGTTGTTGTTTTTTGTCTCTTTTATTTTCAACCAAAAGTTGATTTCTATCCTGTGTTAAGGCTCTATGGTATGCTTTCTTCAACACTTTTTTTGTGTATCCTCTTTGAATGAATCTTTCCTGTAGTTCTTCAGTTTGTATTTTGAATTCTTGTTGACTGCTACAGTTTCTTGTTATACGTAATTACTCTCCTATTGGCATGGCTTTCTTTGTTGAAATTGGATGGTGACTCTTCCAATGTAACAACGAGTTTGCTGCCATTGTTTTTCTAGAGGTTCTTGTTGCTAGTTCTTTTTTAGAATTTACATAGATGCTTAAATCTAGGAATGTCACTATTTCTTTATTGAACTTATATGTTAATTTTTAATTTTGTTCATTAATGTTCAATTTTTTATGAACTCTTTGAGTTCTTCTTCTGAGCCTGACCATATGACCAGTATATCGTCAATGAATCTTATCCATAGTTCTATTTTTTGTGCATAAGATTAATTTTTTTCTGAGAATACTATATTATTTTCCCAGTGGCCTAAATATAAATTTGCGTAGTTAGGGGCACACGGCATCCCCATCCCCTAACCTGTTTATACCACTGTTTGTTGAAGATAAAATAATTGTTATCCAAAACAAATTGGATAAAAAAAAGAATTGGATAAAAATACTCCTAAATATACATCAAGTAATAATTTGAGTAGAAAAGAACATCAAGCATTAAAAGAATTACAGAAAAATGAAGAGATCATTATAAAGCCTTCGGCTAAAGGAGGCAATATAGTGGTATTAAATATCACAGACTATATAGCAACTACTCAAAAATTACTAGATGATAAAGAATGCTATCTGAAACTTAAGGAGGATCCAACAGATGAATGTATAAAAAAGTTAGAAAGAATAGTGGAAGAAGCAAAAGAAATTGAATTAATAACAACAACAGAAATTTAATTTCCCAACAAATCCCCCTGGAAGACCCATTGTGTCAGGGATAAACAGCATAACCCAAAATCCAAGTGTATATATAGATGAAATTCTAAAGCAATATGTAAAAACTTTGCCATCATTTGTCAAAGATACAAAAGACACATTGAGGAGAATAGATGGAATAACAATAGAAAACGATTCTTTATTGGTAACAATGGATGTAGAATCACTCTACACAAGCATTAAACATGAACATGGATTACAAGCAGTGAAAGCCTACCTAGATTCTAAAGGAGTGGATTATGAAAAACAAAATACATTTACAATAAAATTATTGGAATTTGTTTTGGATAACAATTATTTTATCTTCAACAAACAGTGGTATAAACAGGTTAGGGGATGGGGATGCCGTGTGCCCCTAACTACGCAAATTTATATTTAGGCCACTGGGAAAATAATATAGTATTCTCAGAAAAAAATGAATCTTATGCACAAAAAATAGAACTATGGATAAGATTCATTGACGATATACTGGTCATATGGTCAGGCTCAGAAGAAGAACTCAAAGAGTTCATAAAAAATTGAACATTAATGAACAAAATTAAAAATTAACATATGAGTTCAATAAAGAAATAGTGACATTCCTAGATTTAAGCATCTATGTAAATTCTAAAAAAGAACTAGCAACAAGAACCTATAGAAAAACAATGGCAGCAAACTCGTTGTTACATTGGAAGAGTCACCATCCAATTTCAACAAAGAAAGCCATGCCAATAGGACAGTAATTACGTATAACAAGAAACTGTAGCAGCCAACAAGAATTCAAAATACAAACTGAAGAACTACAGGAAAGATTCATTCAAAGAGGATACACAAAAAAAGTGTTGAAGAAAGCATACCATAGGGCCTTAACACAGGATAGAAATCAACTATTGGTTGAAAATAAAAGAGACAAAAAACAACAACCTATAAGATTCATTACAAACTTCTCTAGTCAATCTCAACGAATAAGATCTACATTGCAAAAACACTGGAACATCTTGAAATTAGACAGAGATCTGGATGAAGTACTTACAGAGCAAAGTATGATCAAATACAGAAGAGCAAAAAACCTAAAAGACCTCCTGGTACATAGCCATTATGAAGGAAAGAAAAATAAGAAGAACTGGCTAATAGAAGGCCAAAAAGGCTGTAAAGTATGCGGCAAATGTAAAGCATGTCCATTTTTATTAAAAAACACAGAATTTCAAGATGCAACAGGATTAAAGAATTATAAGATAAGACACAATATAAATTGTCTAACTGAAGGTATTATCTACCAAATAATTTGCTCATGTAATAAAAAATACACAGGCAAAACCAAAAGACAGTTTAGACGCCGTGTATTAGAACATGTAAATTATGTTTTAAATTTAAAAGATACCCCAATAGCAACACATGTACGTCATTATCACAACAATAATCCATACTGTTTGCAACTCATAGGTTTTGATCAAATACCAAAAACAGCAAGAAGAGGAGATTGGGATGAACACCTACTGTGTCAAGAGGCAAAATGGATATTTCAATTGGATACAAAAAAACCACAGGGTTTAAATGAAGAATTTACATATACAGCATTCATTTGAAAGAACCTCTTATGAAACAAAATATAAAACTAAAATACCTAGATTTAATATATGAAAAGGATACAAAAAACCCACAAGGTTTAAATGAAGAATTTATATATACAGTATTCATTTGAAAGAACCTCTAATAAAACTAAATACAAGATTAAAAACGTTTATTCAAAAACATGAAAAATTAAAAGAAGTAATTAGAATACCATCTTTATCTATAAAACTCATTAATACAATAATAAATATAAAACATAAATAAGATAAATATGTATAAATATGTAAACAAATAATATATACAAACTAAAAATGAAATATAAATAAATAAAAAGAATATAGATACAGAAAAACTAATAAGTATCCAAATTAAATAAAAAATTAAAATAAACATGTTTAGAAAACAAAGTTTTAATAAAATAATACAAAGGTATACTCATGCTAGCAAGTTAAAAGTATCACTTTGAAAGTACTTTCATTATTATTAAAACTCAATACACATATTTAAATAATATGAATACAACATAGTAATAGCAGAAAATAAATAAAATAAAAAAGAAAGTCAAAAGCAACATTTGAAAATAAAGTATGAACAACAACATTCTGGAACACAAAGAGTTAACTAATTGCCATATAAACTATAAATAGCTCCACAGAGAAGGCAGCACTGTGCCCCTGATGAGTGAGAGACTGATAGAGCCTCACGAAACGCGCATCGGGAGATTGTGACGTCATCAGTAAGCGCGATCACAGCGCAGACCACGTCAACATAGCGTGAAGCATGATAGATATAGCTCTATAGCTCCAGGACCACTACTGTACTTAAAAGAAAGATAGGAAGCCAATACTTTCACCACAAATGTACAATATAGAAACAGAGTAATATACAAGAATAAGAAAACAGAAAAGCAAGAAAAAGAAAAAAGGAGTGAAAGCATAATTAAAGCAAAAAACTGAAGAAAAAGGAGGACACAACCTCCTTTTAAAAAACTAATAGACAGAAGCATTAATGAAACATACAGTTCAAGATACAGCATAAAATTAGGAGTGTATACATTTTAAAAAATAGCACTGCACCAGCACTTTAAATTAATAAGGTAAAGTAGTGACTGTGACAAACTAACAGTCGCAAGGTAAAAGATTAATTCAACAATATAAGAATAAATTAGCACAAGCACTTAAAGATAACAGTTTTGAATAGCACAATCTGAATTAAAATGCACTTTAAGTACAAAAGGATTATAAAAGAAAAATCCTATCTTATGTACATTAAACACCAGGATACCTGATAAGGATTTGATCAAGGAAAAATAGCCAGAAATAAAATACAAATACAGTTGAACTGAAAAACAAAATATTTTATTGACTGGAGCATAATAAAGTAATTAAATAAAAAAAGCTGTGATCAAAGAATATAATAACAACAAAAATAAAACCTAAACAAACCTTTATTAATTTGCTGGACGTCAAAACACCCAAAGGATTGAAAACCTTGGGTTTAACATGAATTTTTTAATCGTTGCATTTTTAATAATATTTTAAATGTACAAATAAAGATTGAATTTTTTAAAATTAGTATGTGGCAATAATAACAAAATAAAGGCTGCATAAAAGGTGTTTCTGTACAACCTTGGTTGGTTGTTCAAGGATTCCTAAATAGGAATTTTTTTTTGTACGCATCTAAGTAACAACACCAAGGCCTAATAAATAAAGTAAGATCATTTTTTGAAAACTATAAGTTAATGTGGGAAAACTTCAGGGGGTCCCGATGGTGACCTCCAGCATAGAGGAGGGTTAATTTTAGGTGCGGCCGGTAATGGTTAATAGTGGGGAAATTTGAATAATTTAAATGCAGCGGAGGTCCCGATCTATGCCTATCGGCCACCGCTGCAAGGGTTAATGTGGGGAGACTGTGGGGGTCCCTGTAGAGACCCTGCAGCATGGGGGTGCAGGGGGATGTAGTAGAACGGGGGATCGGGCTGCTGCGAGGCAGCACATATAGACTTTCGTAGGGCTAGCCGGCTTGTTGGGATATTAGTGAGGGACGAGGTTCACACCCTAGATTAAGGTGTGCATGTTCTACGTAGCTCTCATCTGAGCTATTTTCGGACATTTTTGGGCGTAAACTCGCTAAGTCGGCTGCAAGGAACATTTTGAGGAATCGGCCCTCCCAACAGCTCTATGAGGACTTTAACGAGGGCTGAGGGAACAATGAGGAGTAATTTAATGAGGCTGTAAATCTACTTAGAAACATTCCTATAGATGAGAACTGTTAGGGAGTCTATTTGTCTAAGTTGTAAACTTAATCTCTTAAGATTTAAAGAAGAATGAAGTAATGTCTTTTAACAGAAAACAATTACCAATTGAAATCCTATGTGCATGAATTTATATAATATATAAATGTATAGAGTTATATAAAGAAATATACAATGGATATAATAAAAGGATATAATATTAGATTATCATGACACCATAAAAGGTGATTTTAATAGTAGAGATACTCTGATAGTGTACCTTAGTATGCAATTTGGAGAAGCACAGCTTCCTTGCTGCCTGCCTGCATATCTCACATGGTGACAACCTAAAGGATGTGGAATGGAAGAGAGGTTAGCATTGCAGCCCTCTGCAGGCAAGCAGAAGAAAACTGCAAAACTAGTATTCTATAATGGGGCTTTTGTTGTGCTAGGTGCAACTTCTACTTTTAAGAAGAAAGATATGTTCCTCAAATCTATTATTTATTTACTGTGCCCCCTGTACTGTAATCTGTTGGTGTGCTACAAATAAACCATAGCTGCTGGTTCTTTTTTGAAGGGAAACAGAGAGATAACCTGCTGCAGTTTTTGTTTAATTTTAATATTACCAAGGATTTTAACAGGCCTAACTATAATATGCTCCATGATAGGAAATTCAACCTCTAAACAACAGGACCCCTTTCTGTTATCACTAGATACGTATATTCTTCTTTATTTGTAACACACTAACATATTCCATAGCACTATACAGGGATTAAAGGGATATCTAAGTGAGCTGGATTAATACATTTCTGCACTCTCTATTTAAAATCAGCCTATGTGTATGCAGCACATCTCAGAAAACATTTTATTTGTAATAATATCTAAAAATCTCTTTAATGATTATGTTCACACCTCCAGGTGGTTGTGTAATCAGGCATCTGATCCCCCCAATCAGCATGCAGCATCCGGAGAGCAATATTAACACACTATTTACCTATTCTTGCTTGCTCAGCCAATCTCCTTGCAGCTTCCTGTCACGTCAGTGATACACTACATCTCCCAGGCTGCTTTGCTACATATCCCATGCTACTTTGCACCACAGACAGGAAACCAGACATACTTCAAGAGTTTCAGCAAACCTTTTTAACCAAAACAAATCATTTTAAATGTGAGGCTAATTTAGCCTGGGTTTGGAGGGTGTTAACCTTGATTTCCATCAGTCAGAGATTACTAAAATCAGAAATTACTATTATTGCTAAACACATTCGTTCCCGCCATAACGTAGCAAGCTCTGTGAAAATAGGAGGCACCAACAAGAAGGTGTTACTACGGACACACTAATGTAGGAGAGGCCATATGCAATAACCTCCTCATTGGCAAGCCAGACAGTGGTCACATGGCAATCAATTCACCGGAAAAGGAGAGGCGATGAATTGTGCATACACTTTCCCTGGGCAAGTGGGCCATGCGACCCAGGTCACCCACCCCCCAGATGCAGCTCGTTAGCCCTGGAAGGCCATCCATCTAGGAGAAGGACACTCCTATATAACACCTACGACTCAAGGCCCTTACTGTCACCAACCAAGCTTGCTAGGCCATGACAGATGAACCCGAGTGTAAAGGGTGGGACCAGTAATGCGCACACTGCATCTGACCTAAAAACTCCATTGCGCAGGCCCAAGGGGGCACATCTACATCTAGAACAATCAATATTTTAAAGCCCTGCAGCAATGGGAAAGGGCCAGAACGGCAGATGTAAGATGTCACTAGAAGCCGCAGTCTCAATCATGCATGCAGGCGGTTCAGGTGTATGGGTCGCCTGATGCTGACCAGGAGACGACTGCATAATTTGGCAGCACCCTGAACGGCCAAGCAGACTTCTCTAGGGACAGCACTGCTTGCTCCACATGGAGAAGGGCCTAGAAAAGGTGGCCTAAAGAAAGCTCGTCTCTACTTCACCCAGTTGGCTAGTCGCGGTCAACTGGCATTTACAAATGCGGTCGAAACTCAATAAAAAAGAAAAGGCTCACACCTGCCTCAAAGGGTGTACTTGCACTGAAACTCGCATGTTAGAACAGGAGAATTATGCTTGAAACAACAGACAGCGGTCACCAAGAACGAGGCACTGCTCTAGTAGCCCACGAACTATAACGGCTGGCTATTGACATTGCTGCCCTCAGTGAAGTCCTACAGAGGAAGGAAGCTTTCAGGAACATGGGGCAGGCTATACCCTCTACTGGTCAGGGAAGCCAGAAAATGAGAAGCGTCTCTCTGATGTGGGCTTCATGGTCAGGAACCGTATCGCCTCCAAACTTGATAAACTGCTTAAGGCTCACTCTGCATCATTTTTGTGCGCCTCCCAACTCAAAATAAACAGCATGCTACAATTTTCAGTGTCTATGCCCCAACTCTTCAAGCGGATCCTGCAGAAAAGGGCAGGTTTTACACCGACCTGCGCAATCTTGTACAAAACGTCCCTGCAGACAACAAGGTCATCACCCTCGGCGACTTCAGTGCCAGAGTAGGCAAGGATTCTGAAACTTGGAAAGGTGTACTTGGCAATCACGGTGTTGGAAACTACAATGACAACGGGCGCCTTCTACTAGAGTTTTGCACTGAGCTGAAACTCACCATCACCAATACAGTTTTCTTACAGAAAGATAGACTAAAGACAACTTTGATGCCTCCTCAGTCCAAGCACTTCTAGTCTTATAGACTATATTCTGGTGCACCAGCGAGACCTTCAAGATGTCCTTCTCAGCCGAGTGATGCCCGGTGCAGAATGTAATATGGACCACCGTCTGGTGCGCTGCAAACTTCGACTCCACTTCAACCCTAAATCAAAGAGGAAGTTACAGATCGATAACCTCCAGTCAGCTGAAGTGAAGGCCACTTTCCAGGTGAATCTCCAGTCAAGACTAGAAGATCGCAGATCCTTCACAGATCCCTCCTCAGATGCTCTATGGGAACATCTCAAAACCAGCATCCTGCAGACCTCTCCTCAAAGAAAAACAAAGACTGGTTTGACGAAAACAGTCCGGAGATCCATCAATTACTGTTAGAAAAGAGATCCGCCCATCAAGCGCATCTCGCTCAGCCGTCTTGCCCCAACAAGAAAGCAGCCTTCCGTCTTGTGTGCAGGAACTTCCAATGAAATCTTAGAGAAAATCAGAACCAGTGGTGGACCAACCTCTCTGAAAGAACTCAGCATTGCACAGATGTCGGTGACTACAAAGGGTTTTATGAAGCCATGAAGGCTGTGTATGGCCCTTCATACCTGGTTCAAAGCACATTGCGCAGTGCAGACGGTCAAACACTCCTTACAGACAAGGCGTTGATTCTGAACCAGTGGTAGCTCCAAGAGAAATTCAGAGAACAGAACAAGGGACTTTATGTGATGTTTGTCGACCATATCAAAGCTTTTGACACTGTGAGCAGGAAGGGTGCGTGTCAAATCCTGGAACATATAGGATGTCCTCCCAACAGTTCCTCAACATGATCATCCAGCTACATGAAGACCAGCGTGGCCAAGTTAGGCACAACAATGACCTATCTGAGTCCTTCTCAATAAGCAACGGCATGAAGAAGGGTTGTGTTTTTGCACCCACTCTATTCACGCTTTTCTTCAGTATGATGCTGCAAAGGGCCACAGAAGACCTTGATGTTGAGGATGGACACTACATCCGATTCCGCACAGACGGCAGTCTGTTCAACCTGAGGCGACTAAAGGCCAACACCAAAACAGTTAAACGATTCGATTGAGAGCTACTCTTCGCCGACGATGCTGATCTTGTTTCCCATATGGTGACAGCTTTGCAGCAAATTACATCTGACATTGCTGAGGCTGCCAAGCTCTTCAGTCTAGAAGTCAGTTTGAAGAAGACTGAAGTTCTCCACCAGCCCGCACCTCAGGAAGATTACTGTCCTCCTCGCATCACTATTGGCGAGTCTAAGCTGAAAACAGTCCAACAGTTTACCTACCTGGGTTACATCATCTCCGCGGACGCAAAGGTTGACAAGGAAATTAACAACAGACTGGCAAAGGCAAATGGTGCATTCGGCAAGTTACATAAAAGAGTTTGGAAAAACAAGCATCTAAACAAGAGCACAAAGGTCAACGTGTACAGAGCTGTTGTGCTGACCACCCTTCTGTACGGTTCCGAGTCTTGGGTTACCTACCGCCACCACCTACGACTTCTTGAGCGCTTTCATCAACGCTGCTTCCGCACCATCCTCAACATTCACTGGAATGACCACATCCCCAACACTGAAGTCCCACAACAGTCAGGAAAACCCGTCATTCAGGCCATACTGTTGAAGAAGCAGTTACGCTGGGCAGGACACATCTCTAGGATGGAGGATGATCGACTTCCAAAGATTGTGCAATATGGTGAGCTCACCACTGGCAATCATGACAGAGGAGCGCCAAAGAAGAGGTACAAGGACTCACTGAAACAGTCCCTTGAAGCCTGTCATATTGACTATCGTCGATGGTCCGCCTTACCTTCATACTGAAAGGCATGGAGAAATACCATTCACCATGCTGTCTCCTCTTTCGAGACCACACGCAGGGCTGGTATTGAAGACAAGAGGAAACGTAGAAAAAATGGTGTCACTACAGCACCCAACCAAGAACAAACTTTCCTGTGCAACCACTGTGGTCGAGTCTGCCTGTCCTGCATTGGCCTCCTCAGCCACCTAAGAGCCCATAAATGTGGACACCCCTCTTAAATCTTTGTTTGCGAAGCCAAGCCTATATGTACAGGAAGGAAATTATGAAAAGGAAGTGTATGAAAACATGTGACTTCCTACAGTAGGGAAGAACTCAGGTGCATCATTCCAAAACAAAATGGATACCATGCTGCCTGTAATTGGTCAAACTGAATATGACTGTTATGCTAATTTTAGAAGAGATTGGAGGGGGGTGTCAACTTTGAAAGCCAACTGTTTGCAAATAAAAGAAGTTCAGCTGACTTCAAGGTGAGTGTTTAAATCTATATTTTGGTATTTTTTTCATGCAAACTTTTTTTCACACACTACAGATTCTCCTCCATCAGATGCATTCATAATCCAGCAAATTTAGATATGCCTTTAAGTACATTGCAAAAACAAAATTAACACCTTATAAAGAATGTAGGGCCTTGTTTTTGAGCTTAAACTCAAATGTATATAGTGCTAATTTCCAACGCACCGACACAAGATTGAAAACTTGCACACTTACAATCGAAAGGGTTTAGTGGGATACAAGAGTTTGACAATTGCAAGATGGCAGTGTGAAAGCAATGTGTTTAGTCAAGTGGAGGTGTCTGTGTGTTGTACTGTAGATTGTGGGTGTAAGTGTTATTAAGCTATGGAGTGTGCAATTGTGGATATTAAGGCTGAAGGTGATACGATTTTTTAAAAAGGTGTGTTTTCATATATGCAAGCTATGGGTTTGTAACCCAAACTGCAACCTTCCAATGCTTTTTATGCAGTCCATTGACTACTCATAACTGTATGTTCTTGGACTATAAATGTTTAACACAAGAAAGGTATGCCACCTCAGCCTCATGCTGCAAGTGTGTGCTATGATCTTCGCCTCCTTTCTTTCTTCCTTATTCCTAATGTTCTTCTATCTGCAAATAATTTTAAAATCGCTTCAAATGTTTTTCACATCATTGTATATGACTTGAGTTTAAAGAGAGTACCATTTTAAGATTTTCTTCTTAACCTCCTCACCTACAAGATTACATAAATATTTTCTTTGGTAACACACACATCTTACTTTGTCATTTATTAAACTGAAGGGAAAAATACCTTTCACAAACCTATGTAGGAAAATGACACCCTTACAGCTGCCATATACCTTTATGATAGTAATTATAATGCAGTGCTGCAATGCAGTATTAGAGGACTAGTTGATCATCACCAACTTTTGGATAAAGGTTTGTTAGGGCAAGACATGGATCTTTCCTGTAATCTGTCAGCCAGCAGTTGTGGTCACTAGATGGTGCAGCCAAAAATGTATTTCGTTTCTTGTCTGTGTGAGTGTTAGGGTTTGGGGCAGTGGCAGATGGTAAGCTTTATATAGTGCACACAACTATTTTACTATGTAAAGCTTATCTTCTGTCACTACCCTAACACCTTCATCTAACCCTCGAAAACGGAACTAATTTTCGGCTGCTGGCTGACAGAGAACCGAAAAGGTCTGACATCTGTTAGGGGAGAGAAAATTGGGAATTATCATTAAATCCTTTAAAAAAAAGATCTAGTTACATAGTAATTTAGGTAGAAAAAAGACTTTAGTCCATCAAGTTAAACCTTTTTAGATCTCCTCTGACCTGCAATACGCGTATTTCTTGTCAATTGATCCAGAGGAAGGCGAACAGAAAAAAAAAACAGTGAAACTTTGCCAATAGTCTCAACAGGGAAAAAAATATAAAATTCCTTCCTGATCCCAGATACTGGCGATCAGATTCATCCCTGGATCAATACTCCCTCTCTATTTATCCAGGATAGCCCTTTATTTAAAAATATATCCAATCCCTTTTTAAAGTTATCTATCGAATCCGCTGTCACCACCTCCTTTGGTAGAGAATTCCACAGATTAACTACCCTTACTGTGACTACCCTTTTCTTTCTTTAAGGTCAAATCTTTTTACTTCTAATCTCAAAGGATATCCCCTTCTCAGTTGAAAACCTCTTGGCACAAAAAGTTCCCCTGACAAAGCCTTGTATTGACCCTGGATATGTTTATATAAGGTAATCATATCCCCTCTTAAACACCCTTTTTCTAGAGTAAATATGTTTAATTTGGTTCATCTTTCTTCATAACTTAGCATGTCCATTCCCTTTATTAGCTTTGTTGCCCTTCTCTGTACCTTTTCCAGCTCTAAAATGTCCTTTTTATGTAGTGGTGCCCAAAATTGTACTCCATATTCCAAATGAGGACATACTAGAGATTTGTATAGTGGGAAAAATTATATTTGCTTCCCTTGCTTTTATACCCTTCTTAATACATGCTAATATTTTACTTGCCTTTCCAGATGCTGCTTGGCATTGAACACTGTTACCTAGGCGGTTGTCCACAAGTACTCCCAAATCCCTTTCAATATCTGATACCCCTAGATTTGCTCCATTAAGATTAGAAATGCCATGGCTTTTTTTCCTTCCAGATGCATAACTTTATTTATTCATATTAAATCTCATCTGCCACTTAGATGCCCATTCCTCTAATTTCTGCAAATCCCTTTGGAGGAAAAGCACATCATTTTCTGTTTTAATTACCTTGCGTCATCAGCAAAAATGGAGACACCACACTCCAATCCCACTTCCAAGTCTTTAATAAATATGTTAAAAAGGAGAGGACCTAATACTGAACCCTGAGGAACCCCACTTACCACATTAGTCCAATCCAAAAATGTTCCATTTACCACAACCCTTTGCTTTCTGTCTTTTAGCCAGCTCTCAATCCAAGCAAATATTTATGGCAATTGCTGTATCCCTTAGTTTGCTCAATAGTCTCCCATGTGGCACTGTATCTAAACCTTTTCAAAATCCAAATAGACTACATCCACTGAGTTCCCTTGATCCAAGTTCCTACTAACCTCCTCATAGAAACGAATTAGGTTTGGTTGACATGACCTATCCTTCATAAATCCATGTTGGCTCTTACTTATAATCCTGTTTGAATAGACATATCCTTGTATATTATCCCTTACTAACCCTTCTAAAAGCTTTCCCATTACCGAAGTGAGACTCACTGGTCTATAATTCCCCGGATTTGCTCTTGCTCCCTTCTTAAATATAGGTATCACATCTGCCTTTCCCCAGTCATTTGGTAGAGACCCTGTGTTGAGTGAATCTTGAAAAATTATATATAATGGTTTTGCTATTACAGAGCCCAGTTCCCTCAGTACCCTTGGATGTATTCCATCAGGACCCAGGGCTTGATTAACATTTATTTTTTCCAACCTCTTTTGGATTTCTTCCTGCATTAACCAGTTATTTGGTGAAGGTAGTGTAGCCCCATTATGTTGCAGTCACCCAACCACTGGTACCTCCCTTGTGTATACCGAAAGAAAAAAAACTATTTAGCTCGTCTGCCTTTTCCTGGTCACTAATTATCAGACGGCTTGTATGACATTATAATGTTCCTAGAACTTCCGTCCTGGCTTTCTTTCATATATTTAAAAAATATTTTAGGGTTAGTCTTACTCTCCTTTGCAACTAACTTTTAATTTTCAATTTTAGCCAGCCTTGTTGATTTCCTTGTACTTACGTAAAGCGGTATCCTTCCCCTCTTGTTTGTATAATTTAAATGCTTGTTTTTTACTCATCATCTTAATCTTTAATTCACTGTTCATCCACATGGGTTGTGATTTACTCCTTCTACTTTTATTTCCACATGGTATATGGTGATAAGTATGTTTATTTAGTAAGGATTTGAACGTTGTCCATTTATGTTCAGGATTTTTACCTGCCAGTTCTCTGTCCCAGTCTATATGTTGTATCACTGCCCTTAGACCGTTAAAATCTGCCCTTTTAAAATTAAGAGTTTTCGTTAGCCCCTTACAGTTATGTTTTTTTTTATTCAATCTTAAATGAGACTGTGTTGTGATCACTGTTTCCCAAAGGTTGCCCTATTTCAACATTTGATACTATATCAATATTATTTGTGATAACTAAATCCAAGATAGCCTCATTTCTAGTAGGTTCTTGTATAACCTGGGCCAGATAATAATCTCTGAGTGTACTCAAAAACCTGCTCCCCTTAACTGAACTGCTGGTCTCATTTATCCAGTTTATTTTAGGGTAATTAAAATCTCCCATTATTAGAACTTGACCATGCTTAGCTGCATTTCCAATCTGTAACAATTGCAATTCCTCACTTTCAATTATATTTGGGGGTTTATAGCATACTCCTACTAATATTCTTTTAGAATTTGCTGCACTGCTATTTAACTCTACCCACAAACATTCAACATTACCGCAAGTTCCACCATAAATATCTTCTCTGACTATAGGCTTAAATTCAGGTTTAACATACAGACAGATCCCTCCTCCTCTTTTACCATTGCCCCTATATTTCCTAAATATGTTATAACCATCCAGATTAACGGTCCAGTCATGAGATTCATGCCACCACATTTCAGTAATGCCCATTTCTCATTAACTGCTAATAATTCTAACTCCCATTTTTACTGGCAAGCTTCTGGCATTAGCGAGCATACACCTTATGTTATGAGTCGGTAGTTCTGAAGTGCCTGCCATTGTACTTGAGTTACTTAGCAATGCCTCCCTGTTGACTGTACTAACCCTCCCCCATCTCCTCCGACGTGACTAGTTAATGCGTTCCTTACCCCCTCCACACTTTCTACCCCATTACTTCTATCACGTCCCTCCCCCCACCTAGTTTATCATTAAAGCCTTTAAAAAGGCTGTGTCTTCCTTCCCCTTCTCCTCTGTGTCTTCCTCCCCCTCTCTCCCCTGTGTCTTCCTCCCCCCTCTCCCCTGTGTCTTCCTCCCCCTCCCCTGTGTCTACCTCCCTCCCTCCCCTGAGTCTTCCCCTTTCCCCTTAGTCTTCCTCCCCTCTCCCCTGAGTCTTCCTCCCCCTCTCCCCTGAGTCTTTCTTCCCCTCTCCCCTGTGTCTCCACCGCCCCCCTCTGTGTCACTTCCCCCCTCCTCTGTGTCTCTTCCCCCCTCTCCCGTGTCTCTTCCCCCCTTCCATGTGTCTCCCCCACCCCTGGCCTTCTTTCCATTAATATATTTAAAAAATATATTAATGAAAATGACTCCACCATTAGGAAAAGACTAATACGACTACACTTATACAGCTTTTGAGGAAGAGTAGCTGGTAGTGGTCCCCCATCTCTTTAGTACTGAAACTTAACCACATAATTTCTAGGTAAGTTTTTGTGCAAACAAACTACTAGATGATCTCAATGAATAAATGTTTGATACAGTGACAACGAATTTTGAAAAAAAGTAATATATATATATATATATATATATATATATATATTGTGCTCATCTGTTTTATGTGAAAAAATGTAATATGCACCCAAATGTATATAATTGCTTGTATAACACCCTATAATAGCTTCACAATGGTATCCGTATGACATTAGAGTTAAGTACATATAACTTGATATATGTAATTGCCTTACCTGTGTTCACATAGTTAGCCCCAAATGCTGGCCTGTCTGGTTCTGTGAGGGCGAACCTAACACATTTTCGCTACATATGTATTTGTTTTGTTTGTCTTGCTTTTTGCAAGTTTTTTGACAACATTTTTTTTGTTTTTCAGTTTGAGTTAATTATTGTTCATCGTGTGAAGGGAGCAAGTTCAAAGAAGATCAAAATAACATTCGTATATTGATAAAAAATATATAGCATCCCCTCTTGGAGTTTTAAAAAGCTAAGTTCATTCCTGAAAAACAACTATATCGCTGTTTTCTAGTGGTTTTTTTTTTGCGTCTATGGTGCTTAAAGAAGTTTTTATTATCCTACTTTTTTAAAAGTAGGATGAGTGGACGGGGGAGAGATAGCACACAAAACCTAGTGCAGGTCACCTCTTATAATTCAGATAATGTCATACACTCATAAAGTGAGACACTCACCTTATGCAACCTCAATGTTTATGAGATTTATATGTAACCTTCGTATGAGCATGTTTGCCCCAAGATGACAACAGTATTCTTCAGTGGGTGGGCTATAGCTTTTTTAGCACTATTTGGTGTGTGCATACAAACATACACCAGTTGTATACATCTTGCGCACAGGTCCACATAGATCAAATATCAGACTATATACAAAGGATATACACCAACGGATTCCACCAAGGATTTCCAGAAGAATCTACCACAAGCGTTTGATATACCTCATAAAGATTGAGGTTGCATAAGGTGAGATTCTCACTTTATGAGTGTATGACATTATCTGAATTAGAAGCGGTGACCTGCACTAGGTTTCGTGCTCTATCTCTCCCCCACTCTTCTTCTCTTTCTATGACACAACAGATGCTACAGTGAACAGCGGTGATCTGGAGATAGCAGCAGGAACCATCCAGGCCATATTGTATATAACAATCTACATTCAACTAAAGTCTATGAACTGACATTTACAACACTTCTAAGGACTATATCATTTTTGAGTGCTCTCTATCCATTGGAGTGCTTATACTTCAATATTTTTCTTTAGGATGAGTGGACATTAACTTATAACTGAGTAACAACTAAATAATATTTTGAAAGTGCAATATTGGAAAGTCTTTTATTTTTAACTGCCACTAATGCTTTTGATTTCTGTTGTCCGTTAAAACCACCCTGGAGTTTTGAATCTATTTGACTGGTGGCAAAATTCTAGGAGCCTTAGATGTCCAAACAGTCAAGATGACCAGATCATTACAGTCTTGCTGCTCTAATGTCAGCTTGTGTCCACTATGACGTTGCATCTTGAAGTTAAACTGTATTAGAGGAAACACATTTTAAAAAGAACTGTACAAAAATACAAAAGACAGAGGTGACCATTTTGTGATGTTTACTACCTTATTCTGTCTTCTAACATTTCAAAATCATGTTTGGGAAAAGTTAGAGGACTTTTCTCAAAGTTACAGCAGTTGCCAAGGTATCCATGTGAGACACTGTGTTCTTGATGAATCAGGGTAGATTGAGAAAAACTTCACATAATTGCGAAGTCTAATAAATTAATAGTAGCAGCCGTGGGCTGAAATTTTTTTTTAGGACAACTCTTTTTTTTTCATTAACCCTGCTTGTGTCTGAAGGATGGTGTTTGACTAATTTTTATTATCTATTCAAAACTGAGGACAGGGGGTTTGTTGATTGGTGGAGCCTTGTATAAGAGATGCCTTTATTTATTTTAAGCTTCAGTGGCTCTAATCTATGCAACATATAACCAACATATATACAGTTTATATACATTTGCACATTAGATGACATTATTTGATGATCTCATGTAAAGCTAGCATGCTCATGTAAATCATTTATTGATTAGGTCTTTGTACACAATAATTTTCTATAATTATGTTACTGTACCTCCTAGACATTATTTTTATTATAATTTTTAGTCTTTATTATGAAATGATGTAATGTATTCTCTGATGAAACTTCTTTTATATCTCTGTTAATGTTGCAGCATTACGTAGCAACATATTAAGTGGTGCAGAAATATTACCACAAATATTGATCAAAATGTACTGATCAAAATGACTGCAATGAACCTGTATATCATTTGTTTAGATTAAGTAGAGCAGTCAAAATCAAATTAACCTATGTAAAACATTTTCTTAATTTGAAGACTTTACACTTTTATAATTATTTTAAATACTGCAGTGTTTGCTTTTACAGCGCTCAAACATTTTCTGTGCTTGGATAATCAGGAGCCAAGCTGCACCACAAAATTAGTTAAGCCAATGTACACTCCTGTACTGAAGGGACTATAAATTACAAGCCTCCTCTATATTCTCTTCAATGCAATAGTACAATTCATATTATTCCCCCTTTGGCGTTAAAATGTCTAAAAAGTGTCATTTGAGTGTGCTTGTGATTTTACAAGCCTCCTTTTAATGGTTTTAGATTATTTTCAATGCAATAGTACATTTCATATTATTCCTTTCCACTTTGGGGTAAGAATGTCTAGAAATCAAACAGTGCCATTTGCACGTGCTTGTGATTTTTTTGTTCTTTTAAGACTTGAAAGTCTAGGAAGCTTCACACAGCCATTAGGAAGCACTTTTTGAGGATTAATTGGGTTATATAAAAACACAAATATAAAAAAAGAAGTGATATAGGCATCACATTTAAAAATTCAGTTTTTCTTTCCTACTTAGTTTTCAGGACTATATATTTCCTGATGTAGAGCAGTATTGATAAATTCCATGAACATTAATGGAAATAACACATTTTTATATTATTACGTTAATTTTTGTGTTGGTTTCCATGTGAAGTTTAGATAAAACCAGATTAATTGTAGTATAGTGAACTGACAAATAAAAATACTTTCATCTGTAAAAACTACTTTCATCCCTCATATAGATTCATAAGGTCTGGGCATATTTACAATATAGAAATACATTGAGGCTAACCTTTTTTAAGTGAAGAGCTACATGGTGCTACTTAATTTTAGCATTAGCCTATAATTTTACAGAGTGTTATTATTTGTATTGCTGCCTATATATGTTTCTTCCATGTTTTCATTACACAGGTATTGTATTTTCCTTTATTTCTGTGTGACCGCATATATTCTTTGAAAAGTAAAAAAAATATATTGTGCATGGTTACTATGGTTTCTAATTCTCTTAAAGGTACAAAGTGCATATATATGAATAAACTCCTATTCTTTTTGCTAAAATTGCAGTACTGTGGCTAAAAAAATGTTTTATGTCTTCTATAAATGTTTGTTTGTCAACTCCTGTTAGCTATTTTTTGATTGATGTAAATATATGTTTTCATATCTTTTTTTTCATTTATGATGTTTACAGGTAAAATAATGCAAAACATAGCTACTCAAGTAAAGAACAAATGTCTACATTTTTCAGAAGAGACCAAGAAAGCACTTAAAGAAAATAACCTTTCTGGCTCTGACCTGTGTGGGAAGTTTATTAGAGGTACATATACTGTAATTACTCTATTCTTTAAAGTATGCCTACTTTTTCTACAGTCAGCACAATACTATTTTCTGCTCTAGCAGTGCGCAATATCGTCTCAGAATTACTACATTGAATTGTGGCCAATTTAATTTTGGTGCCCAAGATTAACACATGCCTGAAATAAAATGTTAAATTGATAATTGCCATTTATGTGTAAAGCTTTCAGAGGATTCTTTCCAATGGGATCAAGGCCCCACAGCATACCAAGTCACCATTACTCTTCAAACTAAAAGGACAGCTGCTCTGCGCTAGCTTCCTTAGTCCAGGATACGATACACAAACCAGAGAACTTTATACAACGTAAAACAATAGAAGCAGTGTAACACACAGGCTTAAAACCTTTGTACACAATGCCCTTAGTAAATATTAACTACGGTCGAAGCTACTTTTATGAGTACGTTGCTTGAGTTAAGGCTTGTGTTATCTCTCCAGGGAACTTTTTGTACAAAAATCACAGACATTTTGTAATAGAATTCACACATAGATATAAATATAAACACAACAAAATATGTTTTAACATGACCATATGAAACATGACAAATTGTTAACCATAAGCATACAAAGTATTATATTACAGTGAAGCAACACCTTCTATAGAACACTGAATGGTGCCGTCAGTGCAATGAGTCAGAAAACCCCTGAATGACGTGGGGCGATGCATGACAAAGTCGTTTTCTAATTTAGGAAGTGGGTTAGTAACTGTGGTCAACAGTCAAAAGTTTTGAAGAACTACACTTAAAAATATGAAATGTGTTTAGAATGTAAGAAAAATATATATCCTGTTACAGTCCTATAGGACTGGGAATGCCATTTTATTTCATAATATAAACATATACAAATCATTTGTGTGACATAATTTCCTTCAATTTACAATTAATTCATTAAAAAAACATTAGTCAACACTTGATAAATATCTTATACATGCTGATACTAATACAAACATATCCACACATCAAACATTCATACCTACAACCCCCTTGTCTCATTAGATCATATGTACCTGGTTGTTCACTGGAGCAAACCTTTAATGAACTGATGAAATTCTTAGATTCTAGCCATTTTTTACTGTTTTTGTTTAAAGTTCCATTATCCTGGAGATATCTCTCGAGCTCCCGACCTCGTCCATTCTATCTTAAATTTCATTCCAACTTGGAGTGATAACTTGTCTCCATTTAGCGACAATCGCAATTTTGATTATTGTAAACAATTGTATCATATAAGCTATTTCTTCATTCGTATAGTTCTTAAAAAATATGTGTAATAGACCAATGCTGGCCGCTGGAGGGATAACTTCCTTGAGGGTGATTGAAATAGAAGCGAAACATTTTAGCCAGAGCGTTATGATTACGGGACAAGTCCACCAAATGTGAAGATTATTACCCTGCAGTCCACAACCTCTCCAGCATAGTTTGTCCTCGCTCTTATGGGAAAAATTGTATATCTTAATCGGCACTATTTGCCATCTATTTATTACTTTAAAGTAGATCTCCCTTTCCGCCGCCTTCTTAATCACCTTATTAGTGTTTTTTAAAGCCTGATCCCAATCTTTTTTATTTAAATGGATCCTTAATTCGTTTGACCATAAGTGCATATTTTTAGTTATTTTTGTCTCTAACTGAGCTTGTAAGAAATTTAACATTTTAGAGGTCATATAAGAAAATTCACCACTAAGGAGAAATACTTCAAATTTATTCAAATTGATGTTTAATTTAAGTACCTTTCTCAATGATTCTAAGAAGCATCTTAATTGGGCATATGTCAGCCAGTTGAATGGTTTAACCCCATATTTTTTTCGAATTGCTGAATAGAAGCCATCTTGCCGATAATGAATAAATTACTCAGGTGTTGAAAGCCATACTTTATCCAGTAATTCTTCCACGCTATATTGTAAAATGTAGTCACAGTTGCAATTGGAGTAGCAATACTTAAAAATGGAAGAAGATTATATATATATTTTTTTTTTTCCAAAATGAAAATAGTTTCTTTACAACGTATACCTCTTTGTTAATAAATTTAGTCTCAAAACTGTTTATAAAAATTAAGGCTTTTGAATTCTTATTCAGCACCATATTTCTTTCTATTGAAAACCAAGCCAAGCTATCGCCAGCCTCTAACCATTTAAGAGCTCTAAAGCCTGCTCCAATTACTGAGGCTGATGGGTTAGAGTAAAGGGCTCCAATCGCATGGGATCCAAACAATCCGAAAACCATCTCTAATAAAACCTGTCTCATATACCCCCACCCTATTCTATCAAATGCTTTTTCAGCATCTAATGATAAGAACAGGGTGGGGGTATTACCAGATTTTGCTACACACATCAAATCCATATTGCCTGGTCCCTACCTGCCGGCCATAAACCCTGTCTGCTCTTTTGAGATCATTTTTTTTAAAATATGTGTCAATCTATACGCCAATATCCTTGCATGCAGTTTCAAATCTGCATTCATCAAGGAGATTGGCCTATAATTGCCACAAAGACATGATTCTTGATTTTTTTTCGGGATAACATATATAGTTGTCAGCAATGCAGGTCATTGCTAACACTTGCGAGCTTGCATAGCGAGCCCGCTGCAACTACGGCCCTCGCAAAGCGAGGGCAGCAGTTGCTGGCAAGGAGCACCAAAGGTGCTCCTTGCGCTGGTGGATATGAACGCCGTAGGCGCTCATCCCTACGAACCCGTACGACTTTCAGACTGCAAATGCGGGCCCTCTCGAAGCGAGGGGCTGCATTTGCGGAGATGGAGGCTCCCGCGTTGGTTGCAATGAGACGCAGGCTCATTGCAGCCCGCAAATGCAGACCCTCGCAAAGCGAGGGGCCGCATTTGCGGAGGTGGAGGCTCTACGGTGCCTCACAACCCCTTACAAACGACCACACAAGCGGGAGTTTTTAAAAAAAACACGCAATCACTATCTACGTACTTACACAAAAAAATACGAGCTCCGGGACTTAGAAAAAAAAATTTGCGGACTTACACAAAAAAAAATTCTGACCCGTTGCAAAAATACAACCTTAACGGACAACCCGCACACAGCGGAAAACATTAGAAAATACAAAAATACACACAAAAATACTATAAAAACCTTACCCACACCAAGGCGGATACACCCAGGACCTCTGCAACACAGCTTAAACCTCGAATTCAGTCAAATTTACACACTTTAGACACTCGAAAATCCCCTAAGCAAGAGAAAAAATGGCCGTAAAAAAAAACGAAAACAAGGCTACACGACCCCTAAAGCCGCTAAATACCACAAAGCAAATACAGCTTTTACAAAAATCCGTACGACCTACAACATACACCATTAGCAAGGACGCTTCATCATACAAACCCGCCTACCACATACACATTCGCGGCCATTTTACAACACTAACTTACAGAATGCGGAAGTGCCCAGCTACACTAACGGCTTCCCCTCGCGCACGCAGCCTATTTACACTACACACTTCACACATTGCTGACACTTACACCTCAGCACCACAACAGTGCAAACCTACATTGTATGCTGCAGGAACATCCAAACAGATTGTCAGCTCTTCAGCACAATGCTTCCTGCATATATTACTTACAAATAGGTAAAGTATATTAATTTATTACTTATTTAATTAGCATAAAAAAATACATATACACAAAAAAAAACACTATCCCAATAAACGCAACAGCCATTCACTGCGCGCTTCACAACGAGCTCCAACGCTGCTCATAGCACACAAACTACACCAGGGGACAGCCTTGCAATAAGCGCAAAAAGCAGATCAGCGATGACCTTACAATGACAGCAAAAGTGCCAATGATAAAAAACAAATACAACAACCCCGATGCTCGCAATGGGCGCCAAAAGGCGTTCACCGCAAGGCTCGCAATGAGCGCCGCAGGATCTCAGACCACAACTTACAATTTCATTGCCCCGTCATTTTTGACAGGCAAGTCGCTAGTCATTATAATATAGACTTTCATCATATCCTTTGGAATTTTACACAAATCTTTAAACTCATTAAACAAAAAACTTAGATGTTTTAAAAGTACTGGACCGAATAGTTTAAAAAAAAGATTTGTATATCCATCCGGACCAGGAGAAGTATATGCCTTTAGTTTACCTATAGCCTCCATTACTTCTTTTTCAGTGATTGGTAAATTTAAATATGCAAGTTCAGAATCTGACATTTTAGGAAGTTTGATCTTACTAAGAAATTTTGAATTTCAAGGACACTTGGTTCCTTAAATATTGTGTCGTTTTTCAAATTGTATAAGCCTTCATAATATTTGGCAAAAATCCTACCTATGTCTTTTGGTTTGAAAAAATGATTACCCTCATGCACTAAAAATTAGATTCTTGAATTTCGGAGTTTATTTTTTATTTTATGCGCTAGCACTAGTTTTATTGTCATAATAGTGACATTTTTGCTGAAATTTCCAAATCGCCTTATGGGAAATTTGTTGATTAATTATATTAATTTGTTTTTGCAAGTTTTTTATCTCTATGTAAATATTATCTTTTGGATTTTCTTTATGCTCTTTTTCTAAATTATATAGCTGGATTAATAGAGTCCTTAATGGCAGACCTCTCTTTTTCTTGACTTGATGATTTAATTTAATCAAAAGACCTCTAAAATAGACCTTAAATAACATCCACAGTGTGCAATTTTGCTCAACAGTTCCAAAATGTATATCATAGAATTTTATTATTTCATCTCTCAATGCCGACACTTTATTTTTATCTCTCAAATACCCAAATTGGTCTTTCCTTTATTTCTTGATCTAATTTGACTGGGAATGCCATTTAGCCAATTATGTCATGATCAGTAGTGGAACTCAACAATTTATTCAAAACTGTGCTTTTTAAGGCACAGAGGAATCACATCCAAATTCTGAGCAATTCTTTGTTACAAAACAGTGGTTTTTGTACCCCAGGATACTGATATATTTGTTAAACTTTCATTGGTTAGTCCACCCCTGCAATAAGGCATCTATTTAACCATTTGGATATTAACATTAAAATCTGCATTTTTCTAAAATTATTAATGCTTGGCAAATATCCACATCTTTTGGGCTGCTTGCTGTATGTCAGAATATTATAAAGTTACACAGTAGAAAACTGATCACAGTACATACTGTAATGTTCTTCTCTCCTTTAGACTGAAATAACGTAATTTGTACTAATAAGGCTCTGAAGTTTTAACTATTAATTAAAACTTTTAAATACACAGGAAGTTTATATAATAAGGAAATGGTAGAAACTACAGCCCATGCTCCCCACACTTTACAAGAACACAGCCTCTATAGTAATTAATAGGCAGCAGTAGGCAAGAAAGCAAAATAGTAGCATGCAGTAAATTATATAATTGTATATAAATGCTGCAGAATGTAATTTTTATGTTCTATTTTTTACCTTTTAAACACGTTGTGCCCATTGTGTTTTAGTTAATGAAAAAACGGAATGAAAAAAGCAATGACTATGGCGATACTGACAATTTTAACTCACAATTTAGTTTGCAGCAAACACAAATTAGTGAAAGCATCTTTTTTTATAGGAGATTTAGCTATTGAAGTCATGGCAGTGACCCTCGGAAGTGAGCATGGCACCAATGTAAATATCAACACGGGCAATAACTTCACCAAACTGCCAACTGTTTACAATTCTGGCTGTTCCCAATGCTACCTGTTCTGTCTCAATTTTTCTCTCTCTGTCCTGTCTCTCTCTCTATGTTCTCTCTCTTTCTGGTCTGTCCCTTTTTCTCTCTGTTCTGTCTCTCTTTCTCTCTGTGTCCTGTCTCTTTCTCTGTCCTGTCTCCCTCTCTGTGCCCTGTCTCTCTCTCTCTCTCTGTCCTTTCTCCCTCTCTGTGCCCTGTCTCTCTCTCTCTGTCCTCTCTCTCTGTCCTGTCTCCCTCTCTGTGTCCTGTTTCTCTCTCTCTGCCCTGTCTCTCTCTCTCTGTCCTGTCTTTCTCTTTATGTCATCTCTCTCTCTGTCTGTTCTGTCTATTATTCTCTCTATTCTGTCTCTCTTTCTCTCTGTGCCCTGTCTCTCTCTATCTGTCCTCTCTCTCTGTCCTGTCTCACTCTCTGTGCCCTCTCTCTCTCTCTCTTTGTCATCTCTCTGTCCTGTCTCCCTCTCTGTATCCTGTCTCTCTCTCTCTGCCCTGTCTCTATGTATCCTGACCCTCTCTCTCCCTTTCTCTCTCTCTCTCTCTGTCCTGTCTTTCTCTCTATCTGTCCTGCCTCTCTATGTCCTATCTCTCTCTCTCTCTCTGTCTTGTCTCTCTCTCTCTCTGTCCTGTCTCTCTCTCTCTGCCCTGTCTCTCTGCGGCGGTTAGGGAAAAATGAACAGTTCTGTGCATGCCTGGCTGTTCTGCGATGCCCCAACTCTACCAACAATCATACGCCTGCACACAAAAAACACCCTGCAGGTGTGATAGACAAACAGGCAATTATATATATAGATAGCCATACAATTTATAAATGTTTAACAAAAAGGATTGGAAAATCTCAATCACTTGACAAATTCTTATCAAAATAGCTCCCTCGTGCAGTACACTCAATTTTCCTTAGTTAAAGCAATATTATCAATTTATAAGAAAAAGTTCAAAAATATGGGATTAAAAAGAAAAAACAGAACACTCAAAAATACTACTGTATTTAAATAAAAAGAATTGACATAGAGGCTAGACCTTGTAACAAATGCCAGATTAGCAGCATATATACTGCACAGAGCTTTTAAACCAAATGCTATGCTGTGTGGCTATTTATTTATTTTTGCTACTATGTCTTGTTCTTGTTCCAGGATTGCAGAGTGTAAACCAAACATGTTTTGAGTAATTATTTAATCTTATTAAATTGTCTTTTAGGGAGAAATAGATTAGCCTGGTTGGCATTTGGTCCTTATCTGGAAGTCACTAGTGCTGTTACAAACAAAAGAGTGTCCGCCTATGAATTTAGAAGTAAGACTAAACACTCTCCTAAGGTTGTAGCTGTAAAGGAGATTTCATGGGAGAAGAAGACTGGACTGCTCGTGGGACTACAGAAATCAAAGGACAGCGCGCTCTGCCTGTATGATGTGGGGATATCTAGAGTTGTCAAAGCTGTTGCATTACCTGTAAAGGTATGTATTAGGCAAAAAGCAAGAATTTGCTGTTTTTTTATTCTTGTGTTACAAGTTCATTATATTTATGTGTACAAATTTGAAATAGCACAAAAAAATAAAAATGATAAATAACAATAACATATCATAACATAACCATGGGCCTCATTAAATTGCCTTTATACAGCCCGTAAGTCTGCAGGCTTGAAACTTGCAACAGTTACCGAGCGTTTCAATTGAAAAAGCCCGCAATTACATGGCCTAAATCCAAAACCGTAAAGCATACTTCCATATGTAGCATTTTAGGGCATGATCATAATCAATTAAGCAAACCTGTCATTACCAATTTTGAAACAGCCAATAGTAAATGATTAGGCTCGCAATTCAGCGATGTAAAAATCAATAAAAATTAATGAAGAAAATGTTCTAGTCCAAGTGGGTGGCCTAATATGTATTAACTCCTTGATTCCCGGGATTGATATAACATGGAAATAAAACCTAAAAATAATAATTTTTGATTGCAGATTTGCGGGCTTGAGACTGTTGTGCAATTAATTCTAATGTCTTACATCGCTTTCCCTGTATTCTAAAGTGCAGTATTGAGGTTTTAATTTGCTTTGATAGTGTTACGAACAGGTGTTTGACCCCCTTGCGAGTCCCCTCCAGTACTCGTAGGATTTTTGGCTACATTTGCCATTTATGGCTGTGAAAGCAATTGCGGGCTTGAGGAATTGTAGCAATTTAATAACAATTTGCGATTTTAGCTATTGTAACATTTGCAGGCTTGACAGATCAAAGGCTTAGATGGGTTGGAGTTATGATTTTGAAGACCGAAGTTGCTTTTCAGCCTGTAACCCGCAGACCGATTGCAGGTAGCTAAAAGAGACCAATTTAATAGCAGTAACTTTTGCGGGCTACAGTAACTAATATTTGGACAATTTAGTGAGGCCCCATGTGTAGCAAAATCTTTGCATCTGTATGTATAGTTAGAAATTTGAATGTCGATAAAATGCTCCCATGTCATACTTGCAAGCCACTCTTGGTGCATTGCTCTTATTAAATGTTGGGTTGTCTTCTTTTAAATCAAATGGTTTTGTGTTTACCTAGTGTCTGAATGTTTTGTGCAGAGTACAATGAATAGCTGAAGCTCATCTTTTTGATACAAAGACTTAAAACATAAAGCCACATGAACTGATATTTGGAATGCACATCACGTTAATATATTTTTTTGAATATGACATCACTGTTCATTTGTTAACATATATGTATATTGCTAATTGTGTTGTGTTTTCATTTGGCTAAAGATTATCACCACTTAAGAGCTCTCTCACACAGGGGTGAAGATACAACAGATGCGACAGGTGCAAAGCACCAGGGTTCCTCCATTCACTATCTTCACTATTGCTTTCACGTTTTCAATGGATTGTCCTTAATCTGTAGATCATATTTTATCTTTCTTCTAGACTCATCTATTTTTCAAATAGATGTATATTTCACTTTTTGAGTTTTTGTTACATACAGTAAATCTTGAAACATTTCTAGCTAATGGCTGTGTAGAGCTTCCTCTTCTTCCTCTGCTACTCTTTATTTATAAATCGCTGGTATTTTCCATAGCAATATTGACAAAGAATTAAGTACAGGGGTACAATTTGAAAATGACAAAGGTATACCAATTCTAATGTACTGTAAGTATTCTGCAGACATCTTGGTGTAAATTCCCTACACCGTAAAAGCCTACAATGTAGGATAAAAAAACATGTCACCCACATACCCACTGCTCATCCTGATTAACTTCCTCCCTTTCACGACTCTCTTTCCCCAACATTGACACCACACACCTAGGGCCTCATTCTATTATCGGCCGTAAGAGATGCGGGGCCGCAAGGACCGGCCGCAAGCTATTCGGCTATTCTATTCCCCTCCGGCAGGGGATTCCGGCAGGCTTGCGGCCGGCGCCTTGCTATCCCTTGCGGCCGCACGCGCCGGAGGAAAGCCTTTGATCTAAAACGGCCGCAAGAAAATCCCGGATGCTATTCAATTGCTCCGGGAACCCTCTCTGCATGGCTAAAACCAAGCCGCAGCTTACTTGCAGAAAAAAGGTCCCGCTAGCACCAATTAAGCACATAATATAGCCCAAATAAAGCCATCCTGCACTCTGAGGAGACTATAAAGTGATTGTAGGTGTTAGCAAAAATAGCACAACATTCCCCTATACTCAAATTCGTAAAAAAAAAAAAAAAATTATATATGTCAAATATCCATGTAAAAAGTCCAGAGTGCTTGGAGCACCTCAGACCCGGCCACGCTGCGGACGGAAAATAAACAGTTAATGTAAACTCGGATTTGGGCTGATGTGCAAGCTTGAGAGTGGGTTACTATTAATCCTCATGTCCCCCAATATGATCCCTAGCATTTACAGAGCTTTACAGTGCTGTCTTGAATTTATTTTTGACTTTAAAGATTTCTGAGCTTACGGCCGGTTGCAAGATATACGGCCGGCCGTAAGGGGAGATCCTTGCGGTAACGGAACCCCCGCAAGGAATCTCAGCCTTGCGGCCGTTTTACGGCCGATAATAGAATGAGGCCCCTAGTCTTTGGCTGATTGCTTCAACTCGGCAATAAACTTCTGCTGGCTCGTGTACCTTTATCCACGTTATTATGATAAATTGTATTTTTTTTTTGTTTTGTTATATTATACCATGATTAATTGCATTTTTTTTTTATTTTGATGACACTTTAAATAAAAGTGCTATATATAAATGTAAATAAATAAATATAATATAAATTGTTGTTCAATTTGGACTTAAATGGAGGTGTAACTTCACTTGCAGAGGTCCTGGGTTCTCCCTCTTGCTGTGGGTAAGCTTTTTATGTGTTTGTTGTGTGTATTTATTATGTTTTGAATGTTCTGAGGTTCGTGCGGGTCGGCCGTTAAAGTCGGAATTTTGCGAGGTCGTAATGTTTTTTTTTTGTAAGTCCCGCGTCTCGTATTTCTGTGTGGTTCTTAGCGAGGGCCACAGCGTTAGCAACAACTTTTGACAGCCCTCAGTTATGACAACTATAATATGTGATTCACTTTTTTTTTAACCATCAAAGTTCTTTCTGTTTTCTTATTTACACTTGCCACTGTAATACTTCTTATTTGTATCTAGGATGGATGCAATAAAAAATGGCTACCTGTGTTGAAAACAATTGTTTTCTAGTTGTAACCTATAGGGTAAACAGATTTTCTCTGCCCCAACTGATTTTCTTACTAGTAGCTTTTAAGCATCTGTTTGCTTAGCAAAATTGGATTTAAGCTATAAATTATCTTCACCTTGCATGCAGGACTAAACAGGCTGTCACAGTGAAAGAGAAAAAAAGGTTTGCTCAGGCTGCTTCTCTTGCCAAAGCCTTCGCAAGGTAGGAAATGGGCAACCTATGTTTTTTATTCAACATGCTCTGTATAATAAAGTCAGATAACATTTTCAGAATGCATTCCAATATACTGTCTGTCTGGTGTCCAATTTCAGTGGATACCTATTCCAGAAGGACCAGAAAGTTGCACCTTTTCAAAGTCCAAATTGAGGTCTCCTGAAGCAACGGTGGATACCTTTCCAATGGTAAGAAGAACAGGAAGAACAAATTCATAGCTCATCGGAATCAGAAGAGCAGTTGTTACTGGATCTACAGTTCCTTTAGAGAATTCAGATCTACAATTCCTATATACAGTCAGGTCCATAAATATTAGGACATCGACACAATTCTAATCTTTTTGGCTCTATACACCACCACAATGGATTTGAAATGAAACAAACAACATGTGCTTTAACTGCAGACTTTCAGCTTTAATTTGAGGGTATTTACATCCAAGTCAGGTGAATGGTGTAGGAATTACAACAGTTTGTATATGTGCCTCCCACTTTTTAAGGGACCAAAAGTAATGGGACAGATTAACAGTCATAAATCAAACTTTCACTTTTTAATACTTGGTTGCAAATCCTGTGCAGTCAATTACAGCCTGAAGTCTGGAACGCATAGACATCACCAGACGCTGGGTTTCATCCCTGGTGATGCTCTGCCAGACCTCTATTGCAACTGTCTTCAGTTCCTGTTTGTTCTTGGGGCATTTTCCCTTCAGTTTTTGCTTCAGCAAGTGAAATGCATGCTCAATCGGATTCAGGTCAGGTGATTGACTTGGCCATTACACAATATTCCATTTATTTCCCTTAAAAAACTCTTTGGTTGCTTTTGCAGTATGCTTCGGGTCATTGTCCATCTGCACTGTGAAGCGCCGTTCAATGAGTTCTGAAGCATTTGGCTGAATATGAGCAGATAATATTGCCGGAAAAACTTCAGAATTCATCCTGCTGCTTTTGTCAGCAGTCACATTATCAATAAATACAAGAGAACCAGTTCCATTGGCAACCATACATGCCCACGCCTTGACACTACCACCACCATGCTTCACTGATGAGGTGGTAGGCTTTGGATCATGAGCAGTTCCTTTCCTTCTCCATACTCTTTTCTTCCCATCACTCTGGTACAAGTTGATCTTAGTCTCATCTGTCCAATGGATGTTGTTCCAGAACTGTGAAGGCTTTTTTAGGTGTTGTTTGGCAAACTGTAATTTGGCCCTCCTGTTTTTGAGGCTCACCAATGGTTTACATCTTGTGGTGAACCCTCTGTATTTACTCTGGTGAAGTCTTCTCTTGATTGTTGATTTTGACACACATACACGTACCTCCTGGAGAGTGTTCTTGATCTGGCCAACTGTTGTGAAGGGTGTTTTCTTCACCAGGGAAAGAATTCTTCGGTCATCCATCACAGTTGTTTTCCGTGGTTTTCCGGGCCTTTTGGTGCTGCTGAGCTCACCGGTGCGTTCTTTCTTTTTAAGGATATTCCAAACAGTTGATTTGGCCACACCTAATGTTTTTGCTATCTCTCTGATGGGTTTGTTTTGTTTTTTCAGCCTAATGATGGCTTGCTTCACTGATAGTGACAGCTCTTTGGATCTCATATTGAGAGTTAACAGCAACAAATGCAAATAGCACACTTGAAATGAACACTGGAGCTTGTATCTGCTCTTTGTAAATGGGATAATGAGGGAATAACACACCTGGCAATGGAACAGCTGAGCAGCCAATTGTCCCATTACTTTTGGTCCCTTAAAAAGTGGGAGGCACATATACAAACTGTTGTAATTCCTACACCGTTCACCTGATTTGGATGTAAATTCCCTCAAATTAAAGCTGAAAGTCTGCAGTTAAAGCACATCTTGTTGGTTTCATTTCAAATCCATTGTGGTGGTGTATAGAGCCAAAAAGTTTAGAATTGTGTCGATGTCCCAATATTTATGGACCTGACTGTATATGTGGGCGTGAGATTGTCATTTTGCCAAAAAATAAAAAAAGTTTGCCTCAGATCATTGGGTTTTACAGATTGTCCATCGAGATTGCAGTTTAGAAACATGGAAGTATGAAGTGTGAAATCACAGCTCCCTTTGAATCAGGAAAGAAGAACAGTACAATTACAAGTGGTACAAGAGTTTGTAGAAAAAATAGTGCTCACATCTATTCCAGGAACAGGTGTTTATTCAAGGGTGCTTATCATTCAAACCTCAACATGGAGTTACCAGTGCTAAATCTAGGAAATGTAAAGAGATCTCTACAAGAAAATAAGTTCAAAATGGAATGTATAAAGTCAACAGTGGCTTTATTAAGAAAAGGATTACTGATGTGTGCTGTATATTTAAAGGAAGCCTATTTGCACATACCAATGGCAATCTCAGCATAGAAGTTTTTACAAATTGCTATTCAAGGTCAACATTGTCAGTTCAGAGCATCTGCTTCAAGAGAGTTTACAAAGGTGATAGTGGCACTAGTTGTTTTTCTCATGCAAAGAGGAGTCAAGCTAATACCATACCTAGACAACTGGCTAATAATTGTGAATTCAAAAAGAGACATTACAGAAAGAATCCAGCTTGTAGAGGAAGTATTACAGGAGACCAGTTGGATATTAAATTATGAAAAATCGTTAATCAGACCTTCACGAAGAATGATATTTCTAGGTCTGGAGTAGAAAAGATGCATCTACCTCCGAAACAAATGACAAAAATAGGAAAGTTAAATGTCCCCTCCGTTTCCCTTAATACCCAGGGTACTGGAAAAATAAGAAAAGAAAAACTCAAGTACCTGTAATAGCACCATATTTGCCAAGGAAAGTATGATTCCCGATTTAGGAAAAGTTTTAAATCTGTCGAGTTAAGGGCCACTGAATTTGTAAGAGATTTACAAATTAAAACTGATGGCTTGGTAATAGAGAGGATGTAGTAAAGACCCTATTAAAGAGCTCAAAGAATAGGTCTTTTTTAAATGATGTTAAAATGTGCAGCTGATTTCTACAATGGGAAGAAAAGAGTAGAAAGCAATATAAAATACCTGGGATTCTGGTCTTTCTCGACTTCCTACAAGAAGTTTTAAATAAATATTTATGTCCAGCATTGCTAAAAATACAGATTTCAGAATTGGGGTTGTTTCTTCAAATAGCATTGGCTGACAATATTCTAGTTAAGAGAATCCTCCAAGCTGCATGGAACATGCCCCCTTCAGCAAGGATTATAGTTCCTGCTTAAAATCTATACTGGGTACTAGAAGCTATTAGCAAGTATCCTTTGGAGCCGTTAAAAGAATGGGCATTGAAGTGACGGTTATCTGTCAAAGTTGTTTTTTCTAATGGCTATTACTTCAGCTCTTAGAATTGGAGATCTGCAAGCATTGTCAATGTTATATCCCTTTCTAGTAATTTAAGCCAAAAGTTGGATTCGATTCCAAAAACAGCCAATACCTTGTTTTACATGTTGTTTTCGTAAATCCTAAAAATGCTAGATAGATTTTAAAAGATGTCTACTAACAGAGAACCTTGTTGATTTCCTTGAAAAGCAATAAACAACTTGGACTGAACATTTATTTATTCTAACTGTAGGTGTCTTAGAATTGATATAGAAGTTAGAGTAATATTATATATGAACTAACTAAATGATCCACACTCTGAGGTAATGAAATTATCAACAACAATGAATGAAGATTAGCAGTTAGGGTGATAAACTGGTAATAGTCACAGAGACATTTAACAAATTGATTTAACAATGAAATCCAAAAAGTTTTCAAGGAAATCAACAAGGTTACCAAATTTCTAAACCTATGATTGCAAGGTACATATTTTAGCAATGACAAAAGCATATCAGATTTTGAATAAAGAACCATGTCAAATAATCATGTCTCTGTGACTATTACCAGTTTATCACCCTAACTGCTAATCTTAATTCATTGTTGTTGATAATGTCATATGGGAGACTATTGTGCAAACTAAGAGATACAGGAATTGCAGTAAATATCTGCTCATGGATTGAGAGCTGGCTAAAAGACAGGAAGCAAAGGGTTGTTGTAAATGGAACATACTCCGATTGGACTAATGTGGTAAGTGGGGTTCCTCAGGGTTCAGTATTAGGTCCTCTCCTTTTTAACATATTTATTAATGACTTAGAGGTAGGATTGGAGTGTGGTGTCTCCATTTTTGCTGATGGCACGAAGTTGTGCAAGGTAATTAAATCAGATAATGATGTGCTTTCCCTCCAAAGGGATTTACATAAAATTGAGGAATGGGCATCTAAATGGCAGATGAGATTTAATACGAATAAATGTAAAGTTATGCCTCTGGGAAGGAAAAATAGCCATGCAATTTATAATCTTAATGGAACAAATCTTGTGTATCAGATATTGAAAGGGATTTGGGAGTGCTTGTGGACAACCATCTAGGTAACAGTGATCAAATCCAAGCAGCAGCTGCAAAGGCAAATAAAATATTAGCATGCATTAAGAAGGGTATAGAAACAAGGGAAGCAAATATAATTTTGCCACTATACAAATCTCTAGTACGCCCTCATTTGGAATATGGAGTACAATTTTGGGCACCACTTCATAAAAAGGACATTTTAGAGCTGGAAAAGGTACAGAGGAGGGCAACAAAACTAATAAGGGGAATGGAGGGGCTAAGCTATGAAGAAAGACTAACCAAATTAAACTTATTTTCTCTAGAAAAAAGGCGTCTAAGAGGAGATATGATTACATCCAGGGTCATTTCTAATTAAAAAGGGATATCAGGGTTATCATGGATAATTAGAGAGACAGTATTGATCCAGGGAGAAATACGATCGCCAGTATCTGGGGTCAGGAAGGAATTTTTTTTTCTTCTCCCTTTTAAACGCGACTGGCTAAGTCTTACTTGCTTTTTTTTTTTTTTTTTCTGTTTGCCTTCCTCTGGATTAATAATAAAAAATAAAAAAAATAATGAAATAATTGATTAATAATAAATGAACAACTAAGTTATTAATATTTAATCTGCATATTGCAGATCAGAGGAGATCTTAAAAGGTTGAACTTGATGGACTGAAAGTCTTTTTTCAACCTTAATTACTATGGGCCTCATTCTATTAGCGGCCGTAAATCGGCCGTAAGGCTGCGATTCCTTGCGGGGGTTCAGTTAACTCGCGATTCTATTATACGGCCCCGCAAGGATCTCCTTTTACGGCCGGCCGCATATCTTGGAACCGGCCGTAAGCTGTGAAATATAAAAACTCAAAAATAAATTCAAGCCTGCACTGTACAGCTCTGTAAATGCTAGGGATCATATTGGGGGACATGAGGATTAAAAGGAACCCACTCTCAAGCTTGCACATCAGCCCAAACCCAAGTTCAAATTAACTGTTTATTTTCCAGCTGCGGCGTGGGCGGGTCTGAGGTGCTCCAAGCACTCTGGACTTTTTACATGGATATTTTACGGATATTAAAAATAAAATATTTTACGGATTTGAGTATAGGATAATTATGTGCTATTTTTTCTAACACCTAAAATCCCTTTATAGTCTTCTCAAAGTGCAGGATGGCTTTATTTGAGCTATTTTATGTGCTAAATTGGTGCTAGCGGGACCTCTTTCCTGCAAGTAAGCAGCGGCTCGCTTTTAGCCTTGCAGAGAGGTTTCCCGGAGCAATTGAATTGCAAATAGGAATTTCTTACGGCCGAAACTCTTGCGGCCGTTTTAGATCAAAGGATTTCCTCTGGCGCGAGCGGCCGCAAGAGATAGCAAGGCACCGGCCGCAAGCCTGCCGGAGCCTCCGGCCGTAAGGGAAAAGAATAGCCGAATAGCTTGCGACCGGTCCTTGCGGCCCCGCAACGGCTGCGGCCGCTAATAGAATGAGGCCCTATGTAACTATGTAACTAGATAAATGGCAACATATTGGGCTGAAAAGGCAAGATTGTCACCTGAGCAAATATGTAGAACAGCTACATGGAGTACTATACATCCCCATTGCTAAACATTAAATACTACATTTGAGAGAGGATGCTCAGATTAGATGCAAGGTTCTGGAGGCTGTATTTGTTTAAGCCCATTCTGGTCCAGGTATTCACTTTATTATATCTCAAGGTCTGAAATGGAGACTTTTGTTACTCACCAGTAATTTGTATTTCCTTGAACTCTTTGACAGCAGCAAACAGACTTCCCTCCCATTAAAGAATTGAGTTTGCCACAGTCATTTGTGTTTGTATTTATTTCTTTAGTTACTGAGTTAGTTTTAATATAACCCTGAGGGAACCTTGTGGGAGGGAAGTACGTTGTTCTGGGTGTCTGTTCTGTCCTACTGAGGAGTCATGGCTTCTCATGTTTTGTGCAGCTATCAGAGACTTCAAGGATATAGATTTTACTGGTGAGTAACACAATTTGCTCTCTGATCAATGGTGAAAGCTGTCAGGCAACTAATTATTTGTGTTTCCTTAACCCTAATTTGTATTGTAGTATAGTACTGTTCCACACTTCATTCAAATTAGAGCATCTCAGAATTTAACACCATAATTGTTTCCTATGGCATTGAATGAGTAGCTGGTAGTTGCTACTTAAACTAATTTAATTGCAGAATGAATACAACTTAAAAAATTTGGAGGCAGTATGCTATACGTATACTTTACATATGTACATCTCCATTCATTTCAGTGGAAGAGATCCTGCTGGTACATCAGGTAAAAAGTACTGGGGCCCATAAAAGGGTGCTACCAGCAGCATCCTGGAGTAAAGGGGAGAAGGGTATATAATTATTGTTATGGAAAGGTGATCTGATCACCTGGACCTGACTATCTACATATATTTTTGATATACTTTGTATTGACCTTTACAGGCACTGATAAAGAAAACTTGCATCAGGAGCCCAAATTATTGTCATCAACTCTGCCGCTGATCCATCTTATAAATTTATGTTTTTGTTTTTTTACTATGGCAGTGATAGCTTTGTAATTGTACATTGTGTGTTATAACACCTGTTTAGTTACTAATAAACTTATAGAAACTAAACGGTTTCTAACTTCTGCATTTTTCCTCAAGGTAACTACAATCAAGAACCTTAACAATTATGCAGGTTTTAAGGACAGAAGTCAGCAGCTGCACAAGAGTTTACAAGGATTCTGTGGAATTACAGCTGTGGGCACTGAAGAAGGAAAAATACTTCTTGTTGATCTCTGCTTGGATTATGAAAAAAGAGTCAAGGATGAACTGAACACTACCAGTATGTTTATTTTCTTTATCTGCACAAAATAAAAAATAACATATAACTTTCAGCACAGTCCAAACTCTACCTTTGCGCACTGCGACATGTTTACAACTGAGTCAGACACATCTATTTCTAAACTTCTTTAACAAGCTTTCAAGAGTTGCACCACTCTTTATCAAGTCATAAGCAAAAACTTTTGAAGCTAATTAAAATGTTTGTCCAATAAAAAAGCTATCACTATATACTGCATTATTCATCTAGATTACTGGACACTCTTCAAAAACTTCTGTGAAAACAGAATGTAGGAGCTTTGCCTTTATGTGCATGCCTATATGTCTGTGTTTAAATGTACCACCAAAGAATATATTTTTAACTTTTTATTACAAGATTGCTAAATATTATTATAACTTGAAATTTTGTTTGCCCTGAAAAAGATGCATCATGAAATCACAACATTTCAGTAAAGGTACACATTTAAAAAATACAACAATTGCAATTGATTATAATAAAAAAAAGGCCAAATGGAAGTGCCTTAAAGCTTATAGAATAGTTAGAGTTATTTTATCTATAAATTAATGTTCCAATGTGATCATACATTTACCGTATATACTCGAGTATAAGCCGACCCAAGTATAAGTCGAGGCACCTATTTTACCACAAAATACTGGGTAAAATGAGTGACTCGAGTATAAGCCGAGGGTGGGAAATGTGCTGCCTCCTGTGTCCCCCTCCTCAACCTCAACCCCCCCATCCTCAGCCCCCTCCTCAACCTCCCTCCTCATCCTCAACCCCCCTCCTCATTCTAAACCCCCCTCATTCTACCCTTCTAAATACCCCCCCCCCCTCTCCCTTTACCCTCACTTACCTGCATCTGAAGCTCCTGCTCCGGCCTCCGCTCCTTCCGGTGTCTTGATGTGGCACGCATGTAACGTCACGGCATTAGCATATACCGGGAGCCGGCACCCGGTATATGCTAATGACGTGGCGCGCATGTGACGTCACGGCATTAGCATATACCGGGTGCCGGCACCCGGTATATGATAATGACGTGGCGCGCATGTGACGTCACGGCATTAACATATAACGGGTGCCGGCTCCCGGTATATGCTAATGCCGTGACGTCACATGCGTGCCACGTCAAGACGCCGGAAGGAGCGGAGGCTTCAGATGCAGGTAAGTGAGGGGTATAATGAGGGGGGGGTTAGAATGAGGAGGGGGGGCTTGAGGATGAGGAGGGGGGAGGGAAAGAGACACGGGGGGGTAGACAGACACGGGGGGGTTAGAGAGACACGGTGGGGGGGGGGAGTGACTCGAGTATAAGCCGAGGGGACCCTTTTTAGCCTTAAAAAAAGGGCTGAAAAATTCGGCTAATACTAGAGTATATACGGTAATATATTCTCTTTTGAAGAACTTCTCTTCAAGACAGCATGTTTTTAGAATGTAAAATATAATATTGCCTCTAAATTAGTACTTTTTTATGCTGCTGAGGAATCTACCATTTTAGTTTCCAGTGATCTACATCCTGAAGTGAAGGAGACTTTGAAAGCAGAGAGAAAGATCTATTTGCACAATAGGAATGCAGCAGTAACAACTGTTCTCATTAATGTTCTCATTAACACTAATGCCAAACTAATTTGTCTACAAGGATACACCTTAATGAGAGAGAACTTGTAAGAAGCAGGCCCATTAATGATAAGGAAATCTGTAGTAAAGAATAATTGCATATAAAAGTGAAAAAGTAATGGGTGTGTTTATTTTTTTACTTTCTAAAAACATTTTGCCAATTATCGAGTTTAGTTTTTCATAGCTGTTGATAAAGCCATTTGCTTGGAGTGTGTTTTAGTCTTCTGAATGGTCTTTTGAAGTATAAACAGTGGGGTAATACAGAAGAAGAGCACGGACATATGAACAAATGGTAATAATCAATATGATTGCTAAATGTCTCTGAGACAATTAGGACAATGATGAATGTGGGGAGTGGTACAGCAGTGGCCATTAATGAGGAAAATTGTGTTTTTAAATTATATTTTCTGTGTAAATCCTTTCTACTGCTATTTTTACATGTATTTTTAATGTTCATTAATGGTAAACTGAAAAATATTTTTAACATGCAAAACACCTACACTAGCCCCTATAAAGATTTATTTGGAATCAACTTGATTCCAATTATGTTTCTACAACTGGGTCCTTGAATGCACAGATGGATTCAACCTGCCTCTTTTGAAATGAAACATTTTAGTGCTAATAATGGAAGCCTTATCAGTCGATAAGGACCTCCCTCTCTTACGAAAGCAGCTCAATAAACAAATCAATGCAATGTCCCTCTCTCATGGACCCCTTCTTCTCTGCCTGGGTGTTGGGCCATTGAGCCACCAAAAAAGCACACACTGCTAGGCTCCAGCCATTGGATTATCTGCATAAACACCCCCCCTGTATTTATAAATATTGTGTTGCCCCATTGTTTGCCAGATAAAGTTAATCACGTCTGATATGTGCTAGAGACAGCAGGATGTGTATTGGAGGTTAAGCCTATTGCTCTCAGGAAGCTACTGTTAGACCCCATTTGGAGTTTATCTCTTGTCTTTGTCTGCCACACCCTTTCATTGTTGTGTTGTGTACACCCCCTCTGTAGCTATCCCTATAAATATTGATTGACTTTTCAAAATAAATTAGTTCACTTTTGGAGACATATAGAAATTGTGTGTCTTTCCTGTTCTCCTGGATGGCTGCAGGCTACTCTGTAGGGTCCTGCTGGGGTAGGTTTGACTGTATCAAGTCTTATCAAGCCCTTTAAGAAGAAGCAGATTTGGAGTCTCTTGGTAGCCTGGAAGTGCTGATTTCTGATGCAAGGACACTGACCGATACAGAAGCCAGATATCAGGGTGCTGGTGCCGAGATTTCAAAGAACCCAACAGTCCTTGTGGGTAATTAATTTGTAGTCTATAGCCCCTACTCACTGATCGTCACACCCTCACTGCAGGATATATTTTCAGATAATATTTAGTAAATTATTTTTGTACTTCTAAAAAGATTGAACCCTTTTGTGTCAATAGACCATTATATAAAAATAAGACTACAGTGTCCCTTTAACATGCTGCTCAGTTGTGGTTCAGTACATTTGTTTAAGGACCACTGTGGGAAATTATTTTTCTATATGGTCCTTTAAATAACAACACCTTTTAGAAAGTAAAAATATAAACACTGCTTTTCTCACTTTATATGCAATTATTCTTTACTGCAGACGTCCATTTCTTTTTAATGAGCCTGCTTCTTATAGCTCCTGTCTCAATGGGGTATGCCCTTGTAAACTAATGAGTATTCAATTAGACCTAATTAATGCACTGGAACTTATATATGCCAAATTTATCTCATGCAGATACAAACTTCCTGTGAATTCAATGTCTCCTCCCACCTCAGGAAGTATTATTATTATTATCTTTATTTATATCGCGCCAACATATTCCGTAGCGCTGTACAGGGGGTTAGTACATGGCAAAAAACAAACTTAACACCTTAAAGAATGGAGGGCCCTGTTTTTGAGCATATAATCAAATGTACATAGTGCTTGTTTCCAAGACACGGACACACAATTGAAAACTCGCAAACTTACAATCTAAGGGCCTCATTCTATTAGCGGCCGTAAATTGGCCGTAAGGCTGCGATTCCTTGCGGGGGTTCAGTTAACTCGCGATTCTATTATACGGCCCCGCAAGGATCTCATCTTACGGCCGGCCGCATATCTTGGAACCGGCCGTAAGCGCAGAAATCTAAAAACGCAAAAATAAATTCAAGCCTGCACTGTACAGCTCTGTAAATGCTAGGGATCATATTGGGGGACATGAGGATTAAAAGTAACCCACTCTCAAGCTTGCACATCAGCCCAAACCCGAGTTCAAATTAACTGTTTATTTTCCGGCTGCGGCGTGGGTGGGTCTGAAGTGCTCCAAGCACTCTGGACTTTTTACATGGATATTTTACGGATATTAAAAATAAAATATTTTACGGATTTGAGTATAGGATAATTATGTGCTATTTTTTCTAACACCTAAAATCCCTTTATAGTCTTCTCAAAGTGCAGGATGGCTTTATTTGAGCTATTTTATGTGCTTAATTGGTGCTAGCGGGACCTCTTTCCTGCAAGTAAGCAGCGGCTCGTTTTTAGCCTTGCAGAGAGGTTTCCCGGAGCAATTGAATTGCAAATAGGAATTTCTTACGGTCGAAACTCTTGCGGCCGTTTTAGATCAAAGGCTTTCCTCTGCTGCGAGCGGCCGCAAGAGATAGCAAGGCACCGGCCACAAGCCTGCCGGAGCCTCCGGCCGTAAGGAAATAGAATAGCCGAACAGCTTGCGGCTGGTCCTTGCGGCCCCGCAACGGCTGCGGCCGCTAATAGAATGAGGCCCCATGGGTTTAGGTGTGATACAAGAGGGTGACAAGTACAAAATGGCAACGTGAATGCAATTTGTTTAATCAATTGGAGGGGTCTGTGAGCTGTACTGTAGATTGTGGGTGGGAGTGTTTTTAAGCTGTGGAGTGTGCAGTTGTAATTATAAAGGCTGAAGGTGATATGATTTTTAAATAGGTGTGTTTTTAGTAATTTTTTAAAGGTTTTGAGGCAGGAAGTTAATCTAATGGAGCGAGGCAAGGAGTTCCAGATAGTAGGGGCTGCACGAGAAAAGTCCTGAAGACGGGAGTGAGAGGAGGTGATGAGAGAGGAGGAAAGAAGAAGGTCGTTAGCAGAACGAAGGGGGCGGTTGGGAGAGTATTTTGAAACAAGAGCAGAGATATAAGGGGGTGCACTGTTGTTGAGGGCTTTTAAATTTGATTCAGGAAGCTATGGGAAGCCAGTGGAGTGATTGACAGAGAGGAGCTGCAGACACTGAGCGTTTGGTATTGAAGATAAGTCTAGCGGAGGCGTTCATTATGGATTGGAGGGGAGACAGACGAGAGATGGGAAGGCCAGCAAGAAGGGATTGCAGTAGTCGAGTCGAGATATGATGAGAGAGTGTATTAGAATTTTAGCTGTGTCTTGTGTAAGATAATGACGAATTTTGGAGATGTTTTTTAGGTGAAACTGACAAGATTTAGTTATCGATTGGATGTGAGGAATAAAAGAGAGGGCGGGATCCAGTAGAACCCCAAGACAACGGGCCTGGGAGGTGGGAGTGATGATGGTGTTGTCAACAGTGAGAGATATTTGAGGAGTGGAAGCTATAGTAGAGGGTGGAAAGATTAGGAGTTCAGTCTTAGACATGTTGAGTTTGAGTTGACGGGTAGACATCCAGGAGGATATGCTAGAGAGGCAGTTGGAAACTTGAGCTAAAAGAGAGGGGGATAGTTCGGGTGCAGAGAGGTAGATTTGAGTATCATCTGCATAGAGATGATACTGAAATCCAAAAGATTTTATGAGGGTGCCAAGGGAGGAGGTGTAGATGGAGAAGAGGAGGGGGCCTAGGACGGAACCTTAGGGAACGCCAACAGACAGAGGGAGAGGTGAAGAAGAGGTGCCAGAGAAGGAGACGCTAAATGTACGATCTTTTAGATAGGATGTGAACCATAAAAGAGCTGTGCCCTGGATGCCAAATGAACGGAGAGTTTGGATTAGAAGAGGGTGGTCAACTGTGTCGAAGGCAGCAGAGAGGTCCAGGAGAATTAGCATGGATAAGTTACCCTTTGATTTGGCAGTTTGCAAGTCATTGGTGACTTTTGTGAGGGCTGTTTCTGTTGAGTGTTGGGCACGGAAACCAGATTGGAAGGGGTCAAGAAGGGAATTGGAAGAAATAAATTGAGTGAGGCGATTGTAAACAAGCCGCTCAAGCAGTTTAGAAGCCAGGGGAAGTAGTGAGATAGGGCGGTAGTTGGAGGCAGAAGCTGGGTCAGATGAGGGCTTCTTGAGAATGGGTGTAATTACGGCATGTTTTAAGGAGGATGGAAACCTGCCAGTGTTTAGGGAGAGGTTGAATAGATGTGTGAGAGCTGGGATAAGTGCGGTGGATAGGGGAGGAATTAGCTGTGAAGGAATAGGATCATGTGGACATGTGGTAAGGTGAGAGGTTGATAGTAAAGTAGATACTTCATCCTCTGTAACAGGGTCAAAGGAATCCATAGTGGAGGAGGGATTGGGGAAGGGTAAATGTTGGGTGTTTTGGCTTGTGGAAAGGATGGTGGGATAGGGCCAAGCTGGGAGGAGAGCTCATTTCGGATAGTTTCAATTTTAGTTTTAAAGTGGCTGGCAAAGTCATCAGCAGTTAGACAGGAAGGGGCAGGAGGCGGGGGTGGGCAGAGGAGGGTGTTAAATGTAGCAAATAAACGTTTAGGGTTGGAGGACAGGTTTGATATTAGTGATGAGAAGTAGTGTTGTTTGGCAAGATTGAGGGCAGACAAGTACGAGGGCAAGGTAAACTTGTAGTGGAGAAAGTCTGCTGAGGCTCGAGATTTCCTCCATAGTCGTTCTGCAGTGCGTGAGCATCTCTGTAGATTGCGTGTTTGTGTAGTGTGCCATGGTTGTGGGTGAGAGCGAGGGCGTTTGCTTGTGATTATGGGGGCAAGAGAGTCAAGGGTGGAAGTTAGAGTAGTGTTGTACTGTGAAGTAGCGATGTCAGGGCAGGCAAGGGTGGTGAGGGGGCTGAAAAGGGGTTTTAGTACATTTGACAATTGTTGTGGGTTGAGTGCTTGCAGGTTTCTTTCGTGTTCTGATGGCAGGATTTGAAGAAGGGTGGTGAGCGAAGATGAGGTAGTATAAATTGTAGATTCCACAGCACCATTAAGGAATATAGAGGAAATTTTGAGGCTGTTTTCATTTGTAATTCTATTTTCAAATGCAATTCTTCAAAAGAGGCTATTTTACATTTTTGACCACAATGTTCATTTAAAGGGACGCTGAAGGTTTCTGGAATTAAACTAAGAATATAATATACCTATATATATATATATTGACTTTTATACACTTTCTTTTATTAGACTTGCTTAAAAGCTCAGTTTTGTTTTTGCCTAAAATGCAATTTATACCTATCTGGGTCTGTGCCCTGTAGCTCATGTAGCTTCTGAATAAACAGAGTGAGAAGTGTGGTGTATCAAATTAGCCTGTCAGTGACCCATCTCATGGAGCATGTTGCAGAATATTGCCACTGATTGGTTGCTATGACACTGTGCATATCCCTGTCCTTAGAACTACATTGTCTTCATGAGCTGCAGAGGGGAAAATTAGTTAGGAACTATTTGTAAGATTTTAGGGAGAAAAAATGAACTTTTAAGCACTTCTTAATAAACTAAAGTACATAAAAGTAAGAGATACATATATATATATATATATATATATATATATATATATATATATATATATATATATATATATATATATATATATTATATTATATTCCTAGTGGAATCCAGAAATCTTCCATGCCCCCGTTGTACTAGCACCACTGCATACCTTAATTTTTTTTTTTTTAAACATCACTATGGAAAATAACAGTTATCAATGTTATGACATTTTGTTTTGCAGACCCTGAAATAATTATTGACATTGGAGATAACTTGTCTAGAATCAGAGAACAGGCAATTCAAAATAATCAACCATTGTGCATTCTGTTACAACCAGTATATGCAAGAACTGTATCAACCCTCTGCTTCATACACCAGACCAATCAGTTGGCTGTGGGATATTCTGATGGATACCTCTCCTTGTGGGACCTGACATTGCTCAAAAAGGAGTATGTACATATGGAATATAAAATAGTATGCATTAACATAACTAACTCTTGATTATAATATAATCTTTAAAAATATGGTTAAATATTTTCATGTTATCTTTATTTATTTAATTAAATGAGAAGATTCATCTAGACCAGTGGTAGTCAACCCGATCCCTACCTCAGACTAGTGGGCAATTCATGCTGGGCGGTGGGATAATCACTAGGTGGCGTCGCTGATGAGTGATGTCACAAGCCAGAGACCCGCAGCACCACTCTTGGCTGGTGAGAGAGCCTAAAAACAACAGTGAACTAAAAAATTGGTTTAGCATGAGAAGTGCTTACACTGGCCCTTTAAGGTGCTAGTATGCCATATTTTTTATACAGTGGATTACCTCTCAAGACACCCTACTAACAAAATTCCAAGCGTTCTCATTTTAAACTTCTTTAACTATTTTGTAATCCAGAGTCTGATTTTTTAAAGGAACGAAGAAGCCCCAAAATGTATTGTATTATTTTGAGGGAACAAACATTTTCCTATTTCTACTGAATAGCCATCTTCTTGAGTCTTAGATCGTAGATATTAGGGTTTATTTATCATATGAGGTAAACAGTGGGGTGAAAAACTAAAGTTAACAAACACACTTCCTATTTTTCCTATTAATCCTTTTTTATCAAACAGGCTTCAAAGAAAACATTGTAAATAGAGTTGTTAATGCTACTTGCTTTTTTAACTACACTTTTTATCCAGTATCTTAAATATTCCAGCTTAGGTGTGAAGGGTATACTCATCATATTCATTTAATATTCAGTAATCTTGTATAAGCTTCAAATTATATCTATATGTCAGGAAACCTTAGATCTCTGTGGAATTCCTACTGAAAAACACAACTCAAAGCCTACACTCCCTTGTCCCTATTATACGCAGTTGTACATCTAAGTCATGTATACCCATAGGCAAGTTTAGTAGAAGAAATATAACCTTGGCTCTCAAGCCCCTAACACAATGGTGCACGAATGATGGATTTTGAACTATTAATAGATCTCGATGACAAGTAAATCTTGCAGATGTTACTATAACTTGAAGAAAAACAAGAGAGAGAAGCAAACATAAGTTACCACTCATTGATACCAAATGTATGAAGAGACATAGGCCATGCATATTGTGCAGCATTACCACAACCAGTGAACACAAGCCACATATACTGCACAACATTATCACAAACACTCAACAAGTACAACTTTTAAATGGCTTTGCATGTACAGCAATACAACGTTTAGCAATACACATGAGTTTCTGCATGCAGGAGCGCTATGTAAAAAGAGCACTAAACAGGGCATTTTATAACCATAGTGTTTAGACAGCACTATGGCGAATCAGAGAGCACTGAGCAAGGATTTAAAGGAGATTGGCACTCACAAACCACGATATTGTGAGGTTTAGCGCTAAGAGGAGAATTACGGGGGGAAATAGGACTATAGTAAGGCAGCGCTCAAAGAGGTAGCTATAAGCAGAGTATACCTGTATTTTATTACTTATTTCTAAAAGATTAAAGTCATATGTTCAATCCTACAGTTCTGGTAATAGGACTTTTCTCCAATAGCATATCTATTATAAGTCTGTTATGATTTAAAAAATGTTTTTGGATAGCAATATACTGTATAGTTACCCGACTAGAGAAACTGTATTTCATTCAGAAATAGAGATGTTATTTTATTGGGTAAAAAAACAAACAACATTCCTTAACATTAGGAAAATAAAAGGCTGTAACTTATTTATTATATATTTTTTTATTACAGGTACCATAATCAGATCGGAATTTGTGATATTCCTATTATTAAAGTAATATTTCAAGAGTGTAAAAGTTCTAATTGTTTTCTCTGGGTTGCACAATCCACTCAAAGGTAAGATCCTAAACAGTAATAATTGTTAGCTGGGAGTCTTAATTTAACAAATGGTCATATCCTGAAAACGACCATCGAAGTTTATCTTTTACAATATGCAGTTTTTGAAAAACTAAACTTAATAATGACAGGCTTTAATACATTAACTAAATACAATTATTATGTTAGGAAGCCACCAATGTATTAGCCTATCTGTTTTGACAGTGGAAAGGTGCATAAATCATTGGGGACATTTCCACTCAGTTTGAATAATAAACAATACATTTTGGCGTTTATGATCTCATAACAAACAATGGAAAACTTTCAGCATCCTTGTCCCGCTCTTTAATGTCAAAATAGATAATCAGATAATACAGAATTAGAAAAATTAGAAGCAACATCACAAAATATAGATATCAACAAACAAAAAGTGATGAGAATGAGGCAATTTCCCACACTTAAACTCACCTGCCATTTTGTGAGCTAGTATTAAAGGCTACTGAGCTCCAACAGCAAAGCTACCTCTAATACAAGCTCACAAAATGGCAACCACAGCTCTAGCAGCCCGACCCCAAATTCTAGCTAAAAAATCACAACTGAAATCCAAAAAATCTTTACAAGTTTGATCTAATCTAAGAAGGCAGCAAATTATTGAATTGCAAAAAACAAAAAAGAAAACAGTACATCTTATACTGTAAGCTCATTCACTTTACTCACTGATCTTGACTGAACATATCAAAAATATAACCTAGGAATGACCACTGCTTTAACTTTTCTTATGCACCCCAGGGGTCAATACAGGGTCCTTAACACAAGTCCTTTTACCTTTGTCTCATATAGAAACCATTCAAACTTATTTGCTATATGTTATTGTGAGCTAAGCAAGGGGGCTACACATGGGTTGGGCCTTGCTATTTGCCCTCTGGGACGTGCGTGCTGGGGTGTGATGTATCAATTCCCCTACTCAAAGGAGAGATCCTTAAGTGAGGCTATATTGTGATTTATTTTTTGTTTTATATTTATATGCTGTTTGAAACTTGATAAAAAGTTTTATATAAAAAAAAAACACACAGATAATACAGTGTCAAGTCCATTCACAGGCTAAAAGCATATAATGATGAATAAGGACTGCATTTTTTTTGCTTTCTAATATTTTGACCATATTGACGTCTGCTTTGAAGCCCAAATGTATAGATGTGAGTCTGATTCATTGGCCTAGATCAGAATGTAAGAACACAAATATCTGGCAAGCAAGAAAAAAAATAGAAACATTTTGCATTATCCAAAGAACAGAATGATGAGGGAGTAGCGCAAGTTTACTCCTTGTTCTGTGTTTTAAGTTAATGGCAAGGTTTTGGATTCTCTTGCGAATAAGAGGCTAGGGACCAAAGCCAAACCTATCATCTGCAGGAAAAGATAAAAATATATTTGGCAGAAGATCTTGTAATCTGTAAGTGTGATTAAGGTTATGTGTGAAAGTATGTTAAGTGAACAAGGGTGTGATGTCTAGTGGCTGTATATCTATTTGGGTGATTCCTGTTTTCTTAGCCTTCTTGGTGCACTCTGCTCATAATATCTTCTACTCAAGATCTTAAAAACTTCATGCAACTAGTTTGCCTGTGTCAACCTGGTAACATTCAAGGAAATTTACTAAGGATTTTCTCACCTGAGGTGGTGGGAAGGGCTGTGGTCTGAGTTTTTCTGCATAGGAAATATTGTCTGGTAAATCAATGGATGCACTTAATGATGCACTTCAGATGCTTAGTAAACTTTCAACATTATTTGACGGGAAAGCACAGTGTAGGAGAGCCAGGGCAAGATCTTTGCACAGCTTAATTGTAATTTTATTTATTCAGTTGAATTTTGATTGTCGGCTGAGATTGGAGTAGAAATGTAAAATTAATAAGTACTGTGTGTGTTTCTTTTTTGTCAACGAACCTAGAAAAACCTATTATAATTACAATTAGTTATAACAATAGAACCAAAATTCAGTGGCGGCTGGTGACTTTTCAAGTTGGAGGGGCGACAGGGCGAAACATAGCCACTCCCCCTTTTTCAAACCACACCCATTTTTATAACTCCTCCCCCTGACGTCATAATGACCTTTATAAGCCCCGCCCAATGACCTTATGCTTGTGAAGCCCATTGAAATACATGATCTGCAATGCAGAAATGTCAAGAAGTAAAGTAACAATGTGTTAAATTCATTGGTATACAATATAGATTGAAAAAACTCATGTGACAAGACTACAGCAATATCATAATTGCACCTATACGTATTAACAGAAAAATTAAAGGAGTGACACCTACCATTAGTCGGCTCTTCTTCTCAGGGTATTCACGTTCATTAAGTTGACCAATGAGTAGAAACAAATCTGCAGCCACATAGGGTTTGCACCTGGGGTTGGAAGAAAACAAGCAAATCAATCATACCATTCAAGAACAAAACCATACTTAAAAAACATTAAACGACCAAGTGGAACCATATAGGCCCCAAACATACCTTAGAAGACCAAGTGTGACTATATAGGCCCCAAACATACCTTAGAAGTCCAAGTGTGACTATAGGCCCCAAACATACCTTAGAAGACCAAGTGTGACTATATAGGCCCCAAACATACCTTAGAAGACCAAGTGTGACTATATAGGCCCCAACCGTACCTTAAAAACCCTAAATAACAAATTGGGACCATATAGGCCCCAACCGCACCTTAAAAACCCTAAATAACAAATTGGGACCATATAGGCCCCAACCGTACCTTAAAAACCCTAAATAACAAATTGGGACCATATAGGCCCCAACCGTACCTTAAAAACCTTAAATAACAAATTGGGACCATATAGGCCCCAACCGTACCTTAAAAACCTTAAATAACAAATTGGGACCATATAGGCCCCAACCGTACCTTAAAAACCCTAAATAACAAATTGGGACCATATAGGCCCCAACCGTACCTTAAAAACCTTAAATAACAAATTGGGACCATATAGGCCCCAACCGTACCTTAAAAACCCTAAATAACAAATTGGGACCATATAGGCCCCAACCGTACCTTAAAAACCTTAAATAACAAATTGGGACCATATAGGCCCCAACCGTACCTTAAAAACCCTAAATAACAAATTGGGACCATATAGGCCCCAACCGTACCTTAAAAACCTTAAATAACAAATTGGGACCATATAGGCCCCAACCGTACCTTAAAAACCCTAAATAACAAATTGGGACCATATAGGCCCCAACCGTACCTTAAAAACCTTAAATAACAAATTGGGACCATATAGGCCCCAACCGTACCTTAAAAACCTTAAATAACAAATTGGGACCATATAGGCCCCAACCGCACCTTAAAAACCTTAAATGACAAATTGGGACCATATAGGCCCCAACCGTACCTTAAAAACCTTAAATAACAAATTGGGACCATATAGGCCCCAACCGTACCTTAAAAACCTTAAATAACATATAGGCCCAAAAAAAAAAAAAATATATATATATATATATATATATAAATATATATATATATATATATATATATATATATATATATATATATATATATATATATATATATATATATAAAAATTGATATCAATATATCACAATAAATAAATATATATATATATATATATATATATATCAAATTGTTATATATATATATATATATATATATATATATATATTTATTTATTGTGATATTTTGATATTAATTTATATATATATATATATATATATATATATATATATATATATATATATATATAAAAAATTACACATAAATATACATAAACATATACATACAACAATATATATTAATTGATATTTATTATTTGATTAATTGATGTTCTTTATTTCATGATATATTATATTGTTCATGCATTTCTATTACACTGTATGTATTATACATATTACAGTGCTATTTTTTGGCTATACATGTTACAGGATATTATCCTGTAACATGTATATCACATAAAATAGCCCTGTAATATGTATAATACATACAGGGTCAAACAAGTTCACACTAACCTTTTTTACCCTTACAGGCTTCCATACCTGCTTGCTGATTTGCTAATTTTTTAAAGACTCTCATTGGTTGAAATCGATGTCAATCAAAAATTTCAGCCAATCAGAGTCCTTCAAAAATTAGTATATATAGCAGACCGTGGGAAAAAAACAATTAATCGCGGGAGGGGCTCCTTGTAGGAGGAGCTCTTTTTAGTGTGTTGTTTTTTTTTTTTTAGAGCGTCGGTTTTTTTTTTTGGAGGCCTCTTTCAATGGGCCAGAATGGATGGATGGACAATGGCTTCAATCAAGATTGGATTATTTTTGATCATTGGCTTCAATCAACATGGATTATTTTATTTTTGATCATTGGCTTCAATCAACATGGATTATTTAATTTTTGATCATTGGCTTCAATCAACATGGATTATTTATTTTTCATCATCATGACTATATCCAGAGAGGACAGAAGGCCAACGCTGGAGGGGTCAATTTTACAGGTAAGTATGTGCTGTTGTTTATTTTATTTTTTATTAATGTTTGTTTAAAGCTGTTTATTTTTGTATACAATGTGTTGTGTTACTAACTGTACTAACAATGTGTGTATGTGCTGTTTATTTTATTTTTTATTAATGTTTGTTTAAAGCTGTTTATTTTTGTATACGATGTGTTGTGTTACTAACAATGTGTTTGCTTACTGTGTGTAAATTAATTGTAATAATGTTTTTACTGTATTTTTTTTCCCTTCCCTTATTTTTATTTTATCTTTAGAAGTGACAGGCACATATACATGCCTGTTACTTCTAAAAATGGAATAAAAATAGGGGGGGGGGGGGGGGGGGTTAGGTAGTTGGTTAATGGTTCATCCAGGGTGGGGTCGGTCACGGTCAGGCGCCCATCGGTCGCCCATAGGCCACGACCAGGGGTGGCACAGGCCTCATGGGGGTGAACATCCACCCCCATGTGGCCTGGTCAACCCCGCTCACTGCCCGAATACCCGGGGTAGCATAGGCCGCATCGGGGTGGTGCCGGGGGCCCGGTGGTGATCGGGCCTCGGGCAGGGTGGCATACATGGAGGTCATCAGGGGTGGCACAGGCCTCATCAAGGGGGTGATCCGATCACCCCCATGTGGGCCTGTGCCACCCCGCTCACCACCCGACTACCCCGATCCCGTGATCGGTGTAATCCGGTGGTGGCATGATGGCATAGCTAGGCTAGCATAGGGCAGGCCTGATCGGGGGTGGCACAGGCCACATGGGGGTGATGGCTGGGGGTGGCACTGGCACCAGGCATTGTAGGCCTAGGGTCGTCGGTGGTAGTTGGTGGGTGGCTGGGTAGGTGTCACTGGCAGGCCAGGCAGGCATAGTGGGGGACTGGGGGTAACTGGTCACCCCTAACTTTTATTAGGGGCTACTAGGGGTTTTGGTTTGGCCAGGGGCAGGGGCAGGTGCCAGGCAGAGGCAGGTGTAGACTTACTGTGTTAGGCAGGCAGAGCAGATGAGTAGATTCAGCCAGGGAGGTCTCTCAGTCTCAGCGTGACCAGGGTCAGGAAACAGAAAGGGGGAAGGGACAGGGAACTGGTGGTTTTATTGACTGTATCAGTCAATCAAAATCAAACTCGAGGCTCTATTTGCTGGCGGGCGCTCAGGGCTAACGGTCTGGGTGGGTTTAGATTTATCACTTAGTAACTGGACAGCCTTCCATCATTGATTGGTCAATGATGGAAGACTGTCATTTATTAATTGATACATTTATGACCGCCCATGCATATCGTCACTGTGATGGTGGGCGGCATGCATTAACGGTCAGTGGGCCAGGCCAGGACTCATTGAAGAGAAGAGAAGAGTCTAAAGGTTAGTGTACACAGTGTAACTATTGTAATTGATCACACAGGGTGCAGGCAGGGGGCGATAGATAGATACACAGCATTAGTTAATGTAGCGCAAGAGTTATTTTAAAGTGACAGTGTCCCTTTTCTAACTTTAATTCATTTTAATACTATTTAGACTTGAAATGATGATGTACACCTTATATTTATTTGTTTTTGGGTTATACTAATACATTGTTGTGTTTTTTTTATTGCAGGGTGAAGAAAATATTTGGGGGGGCGTTTGCCCTGACGCCCCAATGGACGGGCCGCCCCTGCCAAAATTACATTTCACTCAGTTAAAAAATAAGACATAAATAAGACATAAAACTTCACCTAAACAGAAGTTTAAGTACATGTGTAAATGGTTCAGAGATTGCAGTTTGATTGGCTCTTGAACCATGGGGGACTAACTTGCCAACTACTTTTACATGCTTATGTAGAACTTACCCTTAATTCATTTTTATCTTTGTTAATAGATATTGTTAGATAATCTATACATTGTGGAGTTTGACATTATTTTTCTCCCACATAGCTGCAGATCATTCCTTCTTTCCTTTTACTGTGACCTGTTAGAGACTATGGGCCTCATTCTATTATCGGCCGTAAATCGGCGGTAAGGCTGCGATTCCTTGCGGGGGTTCAGTTAACTCGCGATTCTATTATACGACCCCGCAAGGATCTCCCCTTACGACCTTCCGCATATCTTGAAACCGGCCGTAAGCTCTGAAATCTAAAAACGCAAAAATAAATTCAAGCCTGCACTGTACAGCTCTGTAAATGCTAGGGATCATATTGGGGGACATGAGGATTAGAAGTAACCCACTCTCAAGCTTGCACATCAGCCCAAACCCGAGTTCAAATTAACTGTTTATTTTGCGGCGTGGGCGTGTCTGAGGTGCTCCAAGCACTCTGGACTTTTTACATGTATATTTTATGTATATTAAAAAAAAAATATTTTACGGATTTGAGTATAGGATAATTATGTGCTATTTTTGCTAACACCGAATATCACTTTATAGACTCTGCAAAGTGCAGGATGGCTTTATTTGAGCTATTTTAGGTGCTTAATTGGTGCTAGCGGGACCTGTTTGCTGCAAGTAAGCTGCGGCTCGCTTTTAGCCTTGCAGACAGGATTCCCGGAGCAATAGAATAGCAACCAGGCTTTTCTTACGGCCGATTTCCTTGCGGCCGTTTTAGATCAAAGGCTTTCCTCCGGTGCTTGCGGCCGCAAGAGATAGCAAGGATACCTCTGTCCCATTTACTGTCTCTGTCCTGTCTCTAAAATATGCATAGAAAATGATAGTGTCTGTTTTTGCAAACTACCAATCTGTAACTAAGTGAAAACAAGTTAGAATTATATTTTCTGGGATCCTTCCTGTTCGCTGCCTGTGCTCAGTGGCAGCCATCGGCCAGTAGGTGGCAGGGCCTTGGGGTCTGTGAATTTCTTCCTGGTAACCTAAATGTCCTTAACCCTAACACCCCTCCCCTGACACCCCTCACCCTAACAGCAAGCCCTAACACCCCTCACCCTAACGCCTAACAACCCTCACCCTAACACCGCTTACCCTAACACCCCTCACCCTAACACTAAAGCATAAGAAATTCACGGGTCCTCAACGCTACCACCTAGTGGCCGATTGCCGGCACTGCGCACGGGCAGCCAACAAGAAAGATCCTATTTTCTGTATACTTCACAGATATAAACTTTAACTATTTAAAGAAACAATGTAGTTCAAGACAAATTACACTTGTTTGTCAAAGATGTACTAAACTTACAATATTAACATGGACATAAAATATTTTTGTGCTAAGTCAGACTTTTTGAAGGGTCTCTTTATGACTACAGGGGTCCATTTTGTGTTTGTTACATCACATCCTGAGAGCTGGATCACGAGGGTTTGTGTTTTGGACAGAGTGGTGGGGAAGGAGTGAACAGAGGGCCTTTGTTAAGATAATTGGGTACGACTGAAACAGACACCACATTCCTCCCCCTCACTTTCCCAGAGTTTTGCTTCAGGAAATGCAACTACAGCTCTCCAGAAATGTAAACACCTATCTCACACAACTTTCATCTACAAATCACAACTTTTTCATGTTTAATTATGCTCTTAGACTCAACATTTTTAAACATAATTTTTTTTGGTACAGTGGTCCTTTAAAGAATGTCTGGCAAAACATACGATTAAATAGAACTGCTGGTAATATGGATGCAGTGCTAAAAGAACTTTCAAGCAGGGGCGTAGTTAAAGGACCACTGTACTGCATTTACAAGTAAAGCTTGTGTTTTTGTTTTTTCTTAGCCTTTAAGCTGCTTTCTCCTGAAGCAGAGATTTGCGTATCTCTTCCAACTTATGTCTATCATGGGCCATGGCCAGCTCTTCCTGTGTGGTTCAAATTGCATACTGTTTTTAATATCATATGCACAGCAAAGACACATATGTGCTTTACTTGTAGATGCAGTACAGTGGTCCTTTAAGACATCTGAGGAAAATCCACAGTCCTTTAAGACATCTTAAGCAAATTCACTCCCAGTTACTACTTCTCCTTTCCCTTGCTAAATCCATAATGATAGGTTTATATGTGTGTATGTATATATATATATATATATATATACAGTATATATATATATATATATATATATATGTGTATATATATATATATATATATATATATATATATATATATATATATATATATATATATATATAGTAGTACAAATAAGGATTAGTACATTAGTGATTCCATTTGAATGTTTAAAAATAAGTTGATGAAAACTTATTTCCTGCTCAAATTTCTCAGAAATACAGTATATGCACTGCAGTCTGGGAAAACTGGGCGGGGCATGCAAATGAGGCCTCATAATGCACCATCAATCCAAACCATTTTAAACATGGCTCCTTTTACGCATATGCTTACTGTATTTCACAGTTTTAGACATAGCAACGGATGGATTTTTCACAAACCAGGTGACTTAACCACATACAGTACTGTTTCACGGTTACTGCCGATCCTCAGTATGGTGTGAGTGCCTGGTTTGTGTGGTAATCGTTGTAGAGAGTAGTTCTATACAGCATTTGTTTCACATATGGTGGGCTAAGAGTGATAGAAGCCCTTCACCGTAAAAAGTACAGTAGTACAAATAAGGAATAGTACATTAGTGATTCCATTTGAATGTTTAAAAATAAGTTGATGAAAACTTATTTCCTGCTCAAATTTCTCAGAAATACAGTATATGCACTGCAGTCTGGGAAAACGAGGCGGGGCATATATATATATATATATATATATATATACACAGTTTGACAGAAAGTATCAGGTATGCTTAAAGACCGAAATTACACTGTATGTAGATGTTCCTTTGACACAGATTATTCCACAGCAGTTAAATGGCGGTTTTGGGCAGACTGCTGCTCCCTAAAATACCCTCCATAGGCCTGGGCCTTGTGATACTTGTCAGTAACACACCACTGCTTTCTAGTGTTAAATGATTAATTTTTGTTTGCTTGTTAAATAACATTGTATTACAACAACTCTCATATATGCTGCCAGTTCTTGATATGTTTATTTAATAGCTACAATTTATGTCTGTTTGTGTTTATAATTTACCTAACATCCTGTCTTTTTTTGTTATTTCAAGCGGTGGAGATGTAACTGTACATTTGTTGCAAATGAACTTTCTTGACATAAAATACACAACAAAGAAAGACAAATATTACAAGGTAAAGTATATTTGTGTTTCTGGTATGTATTACAGTATTATTAAGTGGGAAATGTACATTTTTAATTCACAGCATTTGTTCTCAAGCTCACATGTTGCACATAATAAAAACCAAGCCATCAGCCTGAAATAGATGTCCGTTGTACCTTATTCCACTTCTCATTATATTCCTCAATAGTCAATATGAGTTCTATTTACCAAAATAGATATACAATAGCAGAGTTTAATATGTATGCTATTAAATAGCTACCTTAGTAAAAATAATAAGAAAAATACTTGTAAAAATAATATAGGAAAAGCTATATAAGGAAGTTTAGGTTAGTTGCTTGCTCCAACCAGCTATGTGTTTGTCTTATTACTGTTAGTCAGGGGAGGAGTTACTGAAGATGTAGTTGGTACAAAGCACTTTGGCCCACTACCGGGTAGGGCCATGCTACTATTTGCAGACTGGAAAATTAGTTTTATTTGTTAGATTTGTATGTACTCCCATGGGCACCTATAATGCATTTCCTCACTAAAGATCTTTTACTAATTACAGTGGATGGGAAAGTTGTTTATACTCATGTTTTTTTGTACGAATCCTATAACATTGCTTATAGCTGTCTTTTATAATTGATCATAACTGTCATCACAGGACAGGTTTTGTTCTTTCTAAAGTATTCTGTAGAAATGTTAATGGCTATTTGTTTTGTTTTTTAAATAATATTGGAGTTACATTACAGTCCCTAGTTTTGAATGGGACATTATTATAATGTGTGTAATTGTGTGCCTTAATAGTGGGATATAACCGCTCAAACTTCATCTTAAAGGACCACTAAAGTGCCATATTTACTGTATAATGTGCTCTTTTGAAAACCTAAACTTGATAATAGGCAAAATGTTTTTATTACAATAATTTCATTTGTAACTATTGTATTCAGTTTTGCTTTAAATGAAGACAGGGCGGTTGTCTTTGTTCTTAAAGGATGTGAAACCTGAGAGGAGCAGGAGTAATTGTGGGGTAAGATAGGATCGGTATTCACATCCTCTCTAAGCAGCATGCTTGTTAATGTACATCAATAGAGGAGTAAACGGCCATAGGATAATCCACCTCCATGTCATAATCAGATTCATTTAAATATAAGATTTTCTTTCAAATACTTTTATGTTGCTATCTTGCATACATGCTAATGTCATTTTGTATGCTACTAATTAGCATACAGTATGACACTTTTGTATATGTGTTGTTTATAAAAAATATCTAACTAGATTATAATGCTCTTTAAATAAAAGCCAATTTGTTTGGTCATACATAAGGTACAAGGTTTTAATGTATTGTAAATGACCTGATAATGGATGTAAGTGATAGTGATTTTGTAATTCAATATAGTACATTCTACTAACTTAGACCTTCATGTTAATCCCCTATATCGCAGTTTAAGAGCAAATGAAATCTCCCTAGTTATGCTATTCCCCCATCCAGGAAACCACTACGAGTGACTGCAGCAAGCCGAAGCTGAAAATCCTGACAAACTTTTCCATCAATTTATGCATTGACTATTTAGATTACGAGTTACTCGCGTTGGCCTTTTACACCAAAACCCTATGCTAATAAGATTATACAGATCACTCGCAAATAAGGGCAGTGTTGTAACTTCAAAAAGCTGAAGAAAATATTACAGGTACCAAAGATAACTCACAAATGGTTTAAAAACCATTGCAGACTTCCGCAGCAGCAGTTAAAGGGACAGGAAACCACTCAAAAACAAAAGAAAAGCATGCAAGATCATCAAAAAAAAGAAGGATTATGGCACATATGTACGAAATAAAACGATTTAATTTTCACATGTGACTTATCAAACATACGGCATAAGGAATATATATTTGGTCACAGCTAGATAATTCTCTTAAAGAGACAGCGCATTAATAAAAAGCCTAAGAAATCATATAACTCCATAACAATGCCACAGGTACATAACTACATAGCACAGGCCCTGCATTTTTGCATGGAGCATGTAAGGAACAGGCTGTTATACGCATAGGGACAAGTGCATTTAGGGACATATCATGACAAGGGGGTTTACACTAATCTCCTGAAGCTGCTTAGGAAGGCCTACAAACACAAGAGTGGGCTGTTGAGAGGCACATGGAGCTCCAGGAATGTTACTTCCATCAATGGGAATCATGTGTACACCAGTCCTGGCAAGTCTCACATTGCTGGTGTGCAAGTGGCAAAATGTATACTAATAATAATCATGTGACAATTAGTGATAGTATTAATGTATGAAATACTCATAAATTACACATGTCATATGGTTAACAAGCCTTCAGTGGAATGATGAGGCCCATCAGTCTCACAATGTATATGTATCAAAGTATTAACTCCCAATAATCACTCATGATCTTGTTCACACATCCTTATAACATTTAAATAAGTGTGTGGACACATGTTACATATGTTAATACATGTGATCACTTGTAAACAAGGCTTGTGTCACTGCTGGAATGTTCTGGAGTCATACACAACGTGCATTAATATCACAGGTGTGGTGTGGGCCAATCCGATAGGATAAGAGGCTGGAAGAAATGGCAAACCTAAAGGGGTCAAGGTAATACTGAACAATAATAATGGTGCATAGCATCTACTAGCATAGCACATTATTTGGTAGCACTACTTGCAGATAAAGATGATTCCTTAATGGACCTGAATTGGACCAAAAAATAAAAGAACAAAAAAAGGTTATTGCTGAGGGAAAAAAATAGAGACTGCCCCATCTATTCTCAATGGCATTCCTCAGTGACCACCAACTGGTGAAATGTTAAACATAGCCTATTTGTCCATAGAGGAGAGGATCATGGGCCATGTGATGGGGGTAGCCATCTTATTCCAAAATATCACCATCATATAGGCTGCTGACCACTAAGGCCTACTGGAAGGAGACGCTAGCCTGGATCCCCCGAATAGCGTCGCTACAGTCTCTCATCAGGCGCAGCAACAATATCCGTAAAAGTTAGTTGATTTGTAAAATTTTGCATTGGTGCCGTAATTTCGCCCCTTCACTGCTATTGACAAGAGCATGGGTTACGGATGTGGCCTGACTTTCATAATTTTGCAAGAGTAATGATTAACATAAATGTGTAACATAGGGAAAAAAGCTCCCACAGCCAATTTACGTTACGTTACATTGCGTTACGCTACGCAATGACGTCATCACGCCCTAGATACAGGAAGTAAAACAGGGGCATAAATAGCCTCACAGCAACCCTAGTTGTTAGCCCATGAGTAAGCCCAGTGAATGGGCGAAACGGGACCATCGGGCACTACTGATGGGTATCTAATCAGAGGATCAATGTGCAGAGGAATATATTTTTCATTAGCATCATGCTGCATCGTAAAAGGGGTCAAGTGAACCGCAAGTATCTGCGATAATGAAATAGTAAATTATAATAGGACAAGCAGAAAGTCCTGTATTTTCTATAAGGATTACACCCCCAATATATTTTTATGCTTTTGATGCTTAGTTTTCTTTTTTGTGTAATATACATTTATTGTATTTGCCCTATTGATCTAGTATAAGGTTTTTTCTGGTAGATACCTCAGTATTCTGTTGCTTTGTTTTTGACATTGTTGCTTTTTAACTAAGATATAACTCAGTGTTTTTTCATAGATAAAAACTACACAAACCCGATGATTAGCAGATTTCTGCATTATATGAGGATTTGTTAAAACGTTATATGAGGACTTGCTAACACATTATATAGAGTCATTAGAATATCCAATCGGGTCAAAACTATGTAGTGCAATTGCAAAATGTACAAAAGGCAATAATTATTTGTGCTAAAGTATTGGATTTAAACACTGCTGTTTATATTTAATTTTATCACTTCTCTTCACGGCGTATTTTTTGATTTTTAAACCGCTAAAAATAAAGTGTTCCTAAAATAAATTAACTTTTTTCAATTTATGGGTATACCACAAATTACAGCTCTCAATTAGCTTGAGGGCCTTAAAGCAAGTACATCTAAAATATTTCACTGAAAAGTTTATAAAAAGTAAATAAAAAAATAAAGTTAAAGTTTGATTCAATGTTAAAACATTTTTTCCAGAATTCACTGGTCCTTGCAGATAGATAGAGATAGATATGTATTTGACAATCTTTATTTTGCAGATCTTCGAAACTTGTGAAAATAAATTCACGTTAAATCTGGCAGGTGTCTTGCCCGAGAAAGATGAAATTAGTGCTATGAAGTTATTAAACTGTTACACAATAGAGAAGAAAGCCGAAGATGCATGTTGTAAAGGTTTGTCATTTCCTATTGTTTCCTCAACAACAAAATAGGGCTGAAGTTAAAGCAGCATTTTAATGCATTTAAAAGTAAAGCAAGGAGATTTACTTTCTATACTTCCGTGCAGGCAGCACTGGTCAAGCCTATTACATGATTGGGTTGGGCCAATGACATCATAGCCCTTTCTGCTTTCAGGCTACACAATGGTCAAGCTCTCAGGCAAACTGGTCATGTCCCCTGTTAAGGCACATGGAGGTGCTGAAAAGCAGCTCTGCCAAGGGGGAAAACAGAAAATTTACTTTATTCTGTTTTTTTTTTATAGTTTCTGCCCAACAAACAACCATATGAGCTTTAGTTTTAAATGCATTACAATGGTACTCTAAAGGGCAGGCATTAATATATTTATTTGCTAAAGGGCCATTGAATGGCTAAATAATTTACATCTAAATAAAAAAGTTTGAACTTATCATCAAAAAAGGAAATCTAATGCCTCAAATCTTACTTTGAAAATTGCATTTCCTCAGCTTAAAAGCTCTGTGAGAGGTTAAACATATACAGCGCCTTGCAAAGGTATTCACCCCCCTTGGCATTTTTCGTGTTTTGATTGTTTGAGGATTTGCATTATTTAATTTACAGAACATGCCCACAACTTTGAAGATATTTTTTTTCTTATTGTGAAGCAAACAACAAATAGGAAAAAATAACAGAAAAAGTCAATGTGCAGAACTATTCACCCCCCTAAAGTCAATACTTTGTAGAGCCACCTTTTGCGGCAATCACAGCTCTAAGTCACTTTGGATAAGTCTCTATGAGCTTGCCACATCTTACCACTGGGATTTTTCCCCATTCCTCCTTGCAAAACTGCTCCAGCTCCTTCAAGTTGGATGGTTTGCGCTTGTGAACAGCAATCTTTAAGACTGACCACAGATTTTCTATTGGATTGAGGTCTGGGCTTTGACTAGGCCATTCCAACACATTTACATGTTTCCCCTTAAACCACTCAAGTGTTGCTTTAGCAGTGTGTTTGGGGTCATTGTCCTGCTGTAAGGTGAACCTCCGTCCTAGACTCAAATCACGCACAGAGTGGTACAGGTTTTGATCAAGAATATCCCTGTATTTAGCACCATCCATCTTTCCCTCAACTCTGACGAGTTTCCTAGTCCCGGCTGCTGAAAAACATCCCCCACAGCATGATGCTGCCCCCACCATGTTTCACTGTGGGGATGGTGTTCTTTGGGTGATGTGATGTGTTGGGTTTGCACTAGACAAAGCGTTTTCTTTGATAGCCAAAAAGTTTTAGTCTCATCAGACCAGAGCACCTTCCTCCATACATTTTGGGAGTCTCCCACATGCCTTTTTGCAAACTTAGCTTTTTGCTGAAAGTAATGGCTTTCTTTTGGCCACTCTGCCATAAAGCCCAACTCTATGGAGCGTACGGCTTATTGTCGTCCTATGCACAGATACTCCAGTCTCTGCTGTGGAACTCTGCAGCTCCTCCAGGGTTACCTTAGGTCTCTGTGCTGCCTCTCTGATTAATGCCCTCTTTGCCCGGTCCGTGAGTTTTGGTGGGCGGCCATCTCTTGGCAGGTTTGCTGTTGTGCCATGCTCTTTCCATTTGGTTATGATAGATTTGATGGTGCTCCTGGGGATCATCAAAGATTTGGATATTTTTTTTAAAAACTAACCCTGACTTGTACTTCTCAACAACATTGTCACTTACTTGTTTGGAGAGTACCTTGATCTTCATGGCAGTGTTTGGTTAGTGGTGCCTCTTGCTTAGGTGTTGCAGCCTCTTGGGCCTTTCAAAAAAGGTGTGTATATGTAATGACAGATCATATGACACTTAGATTGCACACAGGTGGACATCATTTCACTAAAATATGTGACTTCTGAAGGTAATTGGTTACACCAGAGCTTTTTATAGGCTTCATAAAAAAGGGGGTGAATACATACGCAAATGACAATTTTCTGTTTTCTATTTCTAAAAAATAGTTTTATATATATATTTTTCTCATTTCACTTCACCAACTTAGACTATTGTGTTCTGATCCATCACATAAAATTCAGATTAACAAAACATTGAACTTAAGGCTGTAATGTAAACGAAATAGGTAAAAAGTCAAGGGGGGTGAATACTTTTGCAAGGCACTGTAGACCCTCATTCAATTGCTACTTCTTTGAGATCCGGGCCCGCAAGTGGAGGGCGCAAGTTACTTATCTATTTAAAAGCTTCATATTGCGGGCTCCAATTGGGTTACTTGCTGAGCGCTGCTATCCATTAGTATTCTCAAAATAGCAAGTTACTTGCCTCAAAGCCTTTGATCTTTCACTGCCACAAGAGTTGCAGCCGCAAAAATCAGCAATGTTCAATTGCTACTATTTTCCCTCCCATCAAGCCTGTAAATAGCCCAAAGCATACCAGAGCTTACTGGTACCAACGAGGTCGAGCAAGAATGGCTAGTAAAGCCCTTATTTATCCTCTCCACTGGTCCTAACCACCCTCGCACTCCTAAATTAAACTCCCATGATGCAGGGGATCACCGATCTGGACACCCGCAGTGTCCCCACGTCAACCTCTTGTTGCAGGGGTCCCGATTGGCACACAAATTGTTAACCTCATGCCGCGGGAGTATTGTAAGAACCCCCGCGGCAACTAACATTAACCCCCCTATGCTGTGGGGTCCCCAGCGATACCCAGGAGTGTCCCCACATTAACCCTTGCTGCGGGGGTCCCGATTGGGACCCCCGCAGCATTTAAGATATTAAGTTTCCTGCCGTGCAGGTCCTTAAAGGCTCTTTAAGGACCCGTGGCAGAAAGTTTACACTTTGAAATGCTGCAGGGGTCCCAAGGGGTTGATGTGGAGACCCTTCGGGGTCCTGATAGGGAACCCCGCATCATGGGGTTCATGTGGGGACCCTTCAGCAGGGTTGCCACCTGCATTTTCCCAAATGCTACGGGCTTCAAAGCTCTACGGGCTTGGAGGTTGGAAACATTGATGTCATGATGACTACCTCTGTTTCCATTGGCTGTTTCGATAGCGGGGGTTATCTACCTTTTTAAAGCCCTTAGGCAGTGAAGTGGAAGAGCCCCTCCATGGACCCATTTTTGCCTTTTTCTGTACGTGTAAGCTCCCTTTCCTGTTGTAACTGTCTTGTTCTAGGTGGTTACCCCTAGTAGCCAGCCTATGAACTGCAACATTAAAATCATTTTTAAGCCAGGAACCATTTTTTTTAGGAAGTGGCGTCCCTCACAGGGAAGCACCCCTGGGCGGCTGCCTAGTTGGCCTAATTGGTAATCCGGCCATGGTTACGCGCTTCATGTTCAGGCCTGTAGATGCTACTTCCAACGGCATGGTTCACAATTCTTGAGAAGGGGGACTAACTTGCGGGCCCGGCCAATTGAATAGCAAAGTACAAGTAGAGCTTGTGGTAACTTGTCTTCCTTGCATGGTAATTCAGGACTTCCTTAAACAGGCCTTTGTAGGAGGGCTGAGAATCTTTACTTCCCTCCCACAATTGCTCATGGACAGGATGTGATGTAAATTACATCATCTCAACTAAGGATATATCCAGGCAGGAAACTGGTGCTGCTTCCTGTTTTCTTCCTTGATGGTGATGGAGGTGATGTCAATGGTCTGACCGTGGGTAAGATCAAGCGTTTGGGGAAGGGAATTACTATATATATATAGGTAGATAGATTTAAAAGGGGGTGTTGCTCCGTGGGTCTGGGCTGTTGTGTTTGTAATACATTTATAGTATTGTGTTATCTGCCTTTTAATAAATACCTTTTAATGTAGACGAACCTTGTGTAATATTAATTTGGTGATACACCACATTTGGCGACCACGAATTTTAGACTTCTACAAAGGTTATTTATGAGGTAATATCACATTAATAGATAGTCAGATTTATTTATTTTTTTTTTTTTTTGTGGGGAAGGAAAAAAAGTACTTTGTCTAATTATCCTCTGCATGGGAAATCAAGTGCTGATTGTGTGTGGAGTCTAGGATAAGCCTCCATTTTTATATAAATATCGTACTAGCTTCTGAGTTGAGTTGTTGTGCTTTTGAGTACAGGCTAGGCCTGCATTTGAATAGAATCCATGCGGCTTCTTTGTGTATTTGAATGCTAAATTAAGCCTCCATTTTTAATATATATCGTACTAGCTTCTGAGTTGAGTTTTGTTCGTACTAGCTTATTTTGATACATAAAACAAATATATCGTACTATATCGTACTAGCTTCTGAGTTGAGTTTTGTTCGTACTAGCTTATTTTGATACATAAAACAAATATATATCATACAGGTTCTTTTTGTGGGTTTATCTGAGTTGTTGTGCTTTTGAGTACAGGCCTAGCTTTGCATTTGAATAGAATCCATGTGGCTTCTTTGTGTAATTAAATGCTAATTCAAGCCTCCATTTTTAATATACAAGCTTGGGCACCAGGCCACAATTAGTTTGTTGTGTGTTTCAAATACCTGAGTTGTTAATACTATTATTTTTGTTTTGTTTTTGTTTTTTTTTTTCTTTTCTTTCTTTTTCTTTCTTTCTTTCTCTAGTCCTTTATCATAGTACAGGCCTGGAGAAAAATAATAAATAAACCATTTTAAATATTATATATATATATATATATTATTTCAGGCGTGCATTTTAATACACTATAGGCTTCCATACCTTATACTTTTTGGATCTTGCATATCCTAGTTCGGGTTTATCTCCTACCCTGCAGGCCTTGCTATTATATTTTAAGTTAATTAGCAAGTATTACCTTCACCATACTAAGGTAAGTATAATTTGCATTGTGGGTACTAATCTATTTTTCTACATATTACACCTGGCCTACTGAATAGTCATCAACTATTGTTGGCTACTCAGAAGCATGCTACTTTAGTCGCAAATTGATTTGGATTCTTACTTGGGTGAGTAAAAGAGTAGGAATGTCTTTTCAAGGGGCCAAATACTTTCCCACAGAAGTGCGTGAGTACTTTAGGAAACATATTCAAAAACATGATGGTCCATATGAGCTTCCAGAGCCAGCAAACCCAGACAGTGAAAAAGAAAAGAGATTAATGGATGTTCTAACACAAATTGTAAATAACAAAAAGTATAGAACAAAGAAGAGAAAAAGTTTGGTCACACAAGCTGTTGTAGCCACAATAGGAGGCCTAATAGACTTAGTTGTAGAATTACGGCAGCATAATTTGGAAACAACAAATAAAATGGAGGAAGCAATGGACAAAAGGGATTGTTTAAAAATTGCAGCTTTGAGAACAACTACAATTGTTGGGGAACTAGAAAGGGAGTTAAGGGAAATAGAAAAGCAGAGGGATGTTTATGGAGTAAAAATAACAGAACTTCAAAACATAATAATGGACTATAAAAATAAAACAAAGTTAGAAGGGATAAAAGGAGTCAGAGACATTGCCAAAATATATCCAGATCTGGATATGTTTGTGGCACAAAATAAAGAACCAGTGCCGAAAATGAACCAAGATAGAAAAGATTTCTTATGTTATTCTGTCCCACAAGTAGATACCATACCACAAGCACCAGTTATTGTTTCAGAATTATTTAATGCAAGGCAAACACCTACAGGATTTTCTATGCAGACTCGACCGATGTCTATGGCAGATAAAGACAATTTCCAGAAATGGTGGGGAAGTATGCCAACTAACAACTTTAATACGTTTACACATTGGTTTATGAGGGGAGCAGATAGAGCTAAAAAAGGAGGTCTTAACTTAGAGGAATGGACAGAACTGTTAGAATATGCTATGGGTCCTTTGGCTAGTAGACTATTGGGATTTAATAACAGTGTGTCTGATCAGGCAGGAAGAATTGCTGCAACTAATTTCTATCTACTTAGCATAGAGAAAGAAATAGCAAATATTACCATGAGGCCAATAGATGGTCCTAGAGAGGTAGCTCAAAGGATATTTTTTTGGTATACTCTACGACAACCTCAACAGCCTCTAGTGCTGGGCTCACCAGAACATATAGCAAAAGTAATGGAAGCCCTTCCCCGGGAGTGTCAAGAATTTATCAGGCTTTTTGATCCAACACCAACAGACTTGGAAATGGTACTAACTAGAGCTGATACGTGGTGGATCAAGCATCCTTTCACAGAACAGGCCTGCTCTGTTTCAGCTGTAAGAACATTTAAGGTCGAGTCTGGTAGAGATATAGATGGTAATTGGAGAAACCAGACGTGGGATGTACCCCAGAACAAGAAGGATGATCAAAACTGGAGACCAAAACAGAACTTTGACAAAAGATGGAGAGATCCACCTAGGGACTATAGGAATAGGGATGGCAGCAACTGGAGGGCTAATCAGGAGGGAGAGAGAAACGGTAACATGGGCTATTGGGAACTCAGGAGACAGAAGGATAGGATAGAAGAGGAAAATCACATACTTAAAAACAAGGTAACTGAGTCAGAGAGGAAATTGAAGGAAAGTGAGGCAAAGATGCAATATAGTGTTATAAAAGAGGGACGGAGTAGAAGTGAGTCACAATGACAAATCCCAACCCCTGCGCCTCAGCATCTCATTCACTCAGCTAATTTAACCATGGATGAGGCAGGTCGGCCTACCAGTTATACAGTCATCGCAGGGGTAGGGAAAAATATGTTGGTAGATACAGGAGCAGCAGTTACAATGACCAACAGGGTCAAAAATGGGGATTCTTCAGTAAGTAGTATGGGAGTTACTGGGAATCCACAGGAGGTTAGAGCAGGTCCAATTGATGTAGCAGTTGGAGAAAAAACAATACAAGTAGAAGCAATAGTGGGTTGGCCAGAGGAAATATTGGGAATAGAAGTTTTAAAAAAAGGAAATTTCATTGTAGATCTTGCCAATTTTTGTTTGTGGAAGACAGAAAAGGTGAATCAGGTAAGTACAGAGTTGACGAAAGGGGTGGATAAGTATAAGCTGTATCACAGTAGGAATGGGGAGACAGGCAATAAGGCCAGAAGATACCGCAAATAAGGGAGAGAGTTTGAAAAGATTGGAGTTACATTATGTTCAAGCAGATAGATTTATTTGGCCCAGGGAATTGGAAGTAAAAGAGGGTGGAGGGTTACAAGTAAACATTATTTTGCCACATAATAGTACCAGGGGATTAGCTCTTAGAGCTCCAATACAAGGGAGGTTTACAAATATTACAGTAGTAGTGAGTAACTTAACATTAGAAGAAGGTGGAGAATGGGACGCTGCAGTTATAGCTGCCCAGCCTGACCTAGAGGAATTCTGCAATTTTGATACTGGAAAGGGGTGTGTTCTAACAATAGATGAAGTATTTGTCTCTGTAAAGGAGCTGCAACGTTGTAAAGATCAGAAGAAGGTACCATGGCCAATAGGCGGATTGGTGGTGGTACCAACACATGAAACAGTTGTGCAAGGGGTTGGGTGGACTTACTACCCAATAATTCTAAATTTTTATGATTTTTCTATTCCTCCAAAGTGCCCGGAATCACAGCGGCAGTGGTTTAAGCAAAGTATACAAGAGACCATCATGGAGTGGACCGGAGCAAGGAGTCGAGAAAAACGGGACACACTTGCAGCCCTTTTAGGAGGAGTCGGAACTGGATTGGGAGTATGGAATTCAGCAGACATCATTGGACTGAACAGCCGGATAAACTCCCTTACTGATGGCATGGGACATGCTATGAAAACAGGTGGAGTAGCTGACTCCCTTATAGTGAGTAGACTGACAGACAATGTTGATGACATACACACCATTGCCAACAACCTGCATCTAGTTGAGGAAAATATTGCTTCCATTGCTAACAGCATTAAGAATGAAATAGTGGGAACTGCCATTTTCTGTTCTATGATTGGAGGAAAGCTGTTGGCAGATTTAAAGGAAACTATTAAAGACATCCAGGAAAACAAGTGGGCAAGACAAATCAATGCAACAAGGATTATCACGTCATTGAAAAGAAAAGGAGTGGACATCACTGAGGACAATCTTAAATACAGCTATATTGAAGGCCCAGATCAATGGATGCCACATGGACTACAATCTGGGACAATAGGACTAATCCTGGCAATTCCCCGCTGGGAGGGGCAGGCAGAGCAACTGAACTTCATACATAGCATTGGCACGTTAAGTGATGGAATCTACAAGCAACACTTCCCATCAAAAAGACTGGCCACTATTACAGGATTGGAGATGGATGAAAGCTGTTGCAGGAAATCTCAACACCGATGGCTGTGCAGTTGTGTTTGGGAGAAAGGAGCTCTGGAGGATGGCTGGGTGCAGTTGATAAAAGAAAACCTGGTGCAAGAGGTGATCCGCATAGGGGACATTGAATGCTTTATCGGCCACTCTGAATATAGGACAGTTGATGAAATATGTTTGGTGGAAGAAGGGTCTTGTATCATGGTATTTCCATCAAGAAACCTTACCACTGAAATGATCAATTTTACTGCAAATGCAGATCGGACAAATTTGATAATTAAGCTTTTTACCTTGGAACTTCATGAGTCAGAGACACATCCAGTCCTACGAACACTGTCGCTGGTACTCATGTTCATTCAAGTATTAACGACAATTATAATAATATACTTTTGTGTGGCAATGAAACAAATGAGGAAGAAACTTGCAAGGAGGATATATAATAATGTGTCTTTTTCCTCTTCTTTTTCTCTCTCATACATTCTTCAATAAAGTTTTACATTGCACATACATAAACATTTATCACACACTCTCACCTAAATTCTATAAATTCTGTTTTTTGTGTAATATGTGGATTGACAGCCATAGGAAAGTACAGGAGAACTTATGTCGCTGAGGGAACTATTCCGGAGGGACGGTGGGTTGAATTTCTCCTGTATATCAGGTTTTTGCTCCCACTAGGTTCTCCTGTACTAGAGGGATAACTAGAAAACTGAGCAACATAGAAGAAGAAAAAGTGAGGGAATGTGGTAACTTGTCTTCCTTGCATGGTAATTCAGGACTTCCTTAAACAGGCCTTTGTAGGAGGGCTGAGAATCTTTACTTCCCTCCCACAATTGCTCATGGACAGGATGTGATGTAAATTACATCATCTCAACTAAGGATATATCCAGGCAGGAAACTGGTGCTGCTTCCTGTTTTCTTCCTTGATGGTGATGGAGGTGATGTCAATGGTCTGACCGTGGGTAAGATCAAGCGTTTGGGGAAGGGAATTACTATATATATATAGGTAGATAGATTTAAAAGGGGGTGTTGCTCCGTGGGTCTGGGCTGTTGTGTTTGTAATACATTTATAGTATTGTGTTATCTGCCTTTTAATAAATACCTTTTAATGTAGACGAACCTTGTGTAATATTAATTTGGTGATACACCACAGAGCTACTCGAGCAAGCATCTCAAAAGTAGCAAATTGTGTATTTACTCTCGAGTAACAGCCCCAAATTGAATGAGGCCCATAGAGGCTGTTGCTTTCTGATGCTGATGCATATTGTACATCCCAGTACTAATAATCTGAATTTCTGCAAATATATTTATTTTGAAAGTTTAAGGTCCAAGGTAATTCACAAATTGCATCTCAAAATATTAGAACATATTATCGTCATTAACTGATTATTATTGATTCATTGATGAGAATAACTAGTGAAAGCTACTCTTTATGGAATACTCATTTTGAATAGATGGCATGTTTGTAAAGATGCTTTGGCAGATTTCTTCATGGCATACTGATATATAGGGCCTCATTCAATTCCCTAAATAAAAGGTGTTAATTAACTTTACTGAGCTATTCAATTGACCCACTTAAACATGATTTTGAGTGTGCTACTGCGAACAAGCCAGACAAATTTACAGGAAGCTTTCTCATTGATTTTCTGACATCTGTTATATTGCAAATTACTTTTACAAAGTGTTATACTAATTTGCTGTTCAATTCCGAATTTACTGAGCACTTGCGAAATAAGTATGACTCGTAACTCGTAATATAAGGGAAAATATTTTTTGTTTAATTGATTTTTATTAGACAGTTTAGACATAAAACGTTGAGCAAAAAACACATTAGAAGTGGTAAGTAGGAATTAACAATGTACATATTCTTCACATCTGTTTTCTCTGCCTGTCAAAAACTCCTCTTCTTTTTCCGTTTTCTAGTTTTATAGTAGCTGAAAGTAACTTTTAACTAAATTAGGGCTAAGGGGGAAACTATGCTTGATGAAGTCCCGTAACTATGGGAAGAACTCTGTGAGCCGTGTTTCCTGTCCTCATGTTGCCCTGAGCCTAATTGGTAACAACTCATAGATTGTAGACTCTGTGCTTAGGTTACTATGTAGGGCTATTGATGTTGGGTAAATTAAGACTTCTCCTGCCATGGTTCCCTTACTAGTTCATCTGGAAGGAAAGCGTTACTCACCCTATTCATCTGCCGAATCTTGTCTCCCAGGCGGCCCAGCAGGAGGCCCAGCGCTTGTAGTTATGGTCAACCTCAGCGGATAAGATGCTCATGGACCGAACAAACTAAATTTTGCTTAGGACTACCTCGAACAATGGGGTGGGTGTTTTCCAATGGGCGGCTACTACTTTTCTAACTGCTAGGAAAATTTGGTTGGTTAGGAATTGTTCTGAGTTGGACATCCTTTCTGCCGGTAGACCCAAGATGGCCTCCTCTGGTCTCATGGGATAGCTTTGACCCCATAGTTTCTCTAGGGTTTGTAAGTATCTACCCAGGTGTATCTAATCATAGGGCATTCCCTTAGTTTATGGATTAGAGTCCCTTTCTGGTTACAACCCCTTTCACATGTGTCGCTAATCACCGGGTTCCCTAGGTGCATTCTTAATGGGGTTAAGTACCACCTCATAATAACTTTATATGACTTCTCCTTCAGAATTATGTTAAGTGATGCGTTTTTGGCTTGTTTCCGAATGTTGTTCCATTGGTCCCTATCTAAACTTACATTGAGGTCCGCTTCCCACGCCGACTCGTAGTGGAGTTTGGGGGGCGTGGCTAAATCGCTTAAGTGGTTATATATTATGGAAATGTTTCCTTTCCCTCCCGGGAAGTTAATGCAACATTTTTCGAATATGGATTTGGTCTGTCCTCCTTTGTTCTTAATGTTGTGAGTTAGTCTTTGGTTTATAGCGAGTAGGTTAAGCCATTCCCCTGGAGGTAGGTGTTTGTCGTCTAAGAATGTGGTAGTGGACCATTTTTGATTAACTACTGGTAAATCTGCCGCAATTGAGCAGTTATTTTCAATCCACCATCTGTATTGGGCATTAGTGTTTACTTTGGGGTTGGTTGATTGTGGCCACAGGGGGCTAAGCCTGGATTCTGGGCTTAGGAGCCTGTTCCTCCTTTTTATGTCTTTCCATAAGTTTATTGTGTGCCTCACACTAGATGGAAGTGATTGGGGTAACTTGAAGCCCTGTTGGATGGAGAGCCACGGCAACTGATGCATGATTAAGTCATTGGTCCTTTAGCTTCTCTATCTGAACCCATACCGGGGGGGAATCTCTGACGTACCATTTAGCTAGTTGAGCTAGTCTTGCTGCTTTAAAGTAACGGGGAATGTCTGGAAATCCGAGTCCACCTCCCTTCTTAGTTGCGGTAATTGTTTCTCTGTTTATTCTAGGTTTTTTGTTGTTCCACAGAAAACTCATCAATATTTTTTGTATCGTTTTCAATTCTTTTGCCAATATTGTTATAGGTATGGTCCTAAATAGGTAGAGCAGTTTGGGGAGTATGTTCATTTTGATGGCATGTAGCTTTCCTAACCATGAGATCTTAAGCTCTGACCACCTGTGCAGGTCCATTGTGATTTGTTTAATGAGGGTTGGGTAATTTGCTTCATATAGGGCCTTAGCTGTTTTGTTATTTGTAAGCCTAGATAATTGATAGAATTCGGGGCCCATTTTATGGGAAAATTATTGGCTAGTAGTTTTTTCATGGAGGGAGGAAGTGATAAGTTAAGGGCTATGCTTTTACTTTGAACCCTGACAGTGGGCCAAATTTAGACAAAAGTTTGAATAGGTTGGGAAGACTAACTAGGGGGTTTGAGATTGTTAGAAGGATTTCATCTCCCGATATGTCTGTGTGTTGGCGAATGGCAATTGCTAGGGGCTCTATACTAAGGGCGAACAGCAGTGGTGACAGTGGGCACCCTTGTCGTGTACCTCTCGTGATTTTGAATTTTTGCGAATTGTGTCCTTGGTATGTTATCTGTGCAGTTGGTTCTGAGTATAATGACGCGATGCTTCGAAGAAAACCTTCCGGTATTCCGAATTTGTTCAGTGTTGAGTTCATAAATGTCCAATCTAATCTGTCAAAAGCCTTCTCGGCACCAAGCGCCAACACCATCGCGTGGCCTTCTCCTCTCTTAGTTATGTCAATAAAGTCAAAAAATGTTCTGGTGTTGTCTGGCGCCTCTCTAACTTAATGAACCCTACTTGGTCTGGATGTACTACCTCAGGTATAAAATTTGCTAGTCTGGACGCCAATATTTTAGTGTATATTTTTAAGTCTGTGTTGATCAGGGATATTGGTCTGTAGCTGGCACACTGGGTTGGGTCTTTTCCCGGTTTAGGAATCAGTATTATTTTAGCTTCTAAGAATTCCAGTTTTATTTTTCCCCCAGCTAAAAAAGCTGTTAAATAGTTTGTGTAAGGTGGGGCTAAGTAGGTCGCTCATATGTTTGTAGTAGAGATTGGAATAGCCGTCTGGCCCTGGGGCCCTGTGCGCTTTTGTTGTCTTGATCGCCTCCTGTATTTCTTTGACCGAAATGGGCTCTAAGAGTGAGTTGGCTTTAGCAGGGTCTAGTTGGGGTATGTTTATGTTACTTAGTGTGTTTTCAATTTCTAGTTTGTGAGTTGGGGTACCTGATTCGGCTGTTTTGGTATAAAGGTCTGCATAAAATTGTCTGAATTCGCTTACTATTTGATCTGGTTTAAAAACTATCTGCCTATTTTTGGTGATTAGTTTGGCAATGAATGAGTTTGCTCTTTTTTCTTTTAGTCTGGTGGCCAACATTCTATCGGGCTTGTTTGCGTATCTGAAGAATTTAGCTTCGGTTCGTTGTAGGGTAGTGACCATTTTTCCTCTTAATATAGTGTTTAGTTCTTGTTTATACCTTAGTACCTTCTCGTAAGTGTATCGTGACTTATCTTTAACATATAGTTTTTGGGCCTCTGATATTTTCTGGTTTAGGAGAAAAATTTGTGCTTGGTCCTTTTTTGTTGTTGATCAAACTAATTTGTATGCAGACTCCCCTAATCACTGCTTTGTGAGCTGCCCAGATTCCGTCTATATCTATCTCCGCTACTGTGTTAAGATCAAGATATTCTGTGATTGCTGTTATGACTTTATCTCGTGTGATTGGGTTGTTTAGTATACCAGGGTTTAATGACCACCTCTGGCTATTTCCTTTCGGTAGGAGGTTGTTCATAGAGATTTTGACTAGTTCGTGGTCCAACCATGCTATGGGACAGATAGAGGCCTCAGTTAGGTTCCCTGCTACGTTTTGTTGAATCAGGTCTTCCAGTGGTGGTCATTAAACCCTGGTATACTAAACAACCCAATCACACAAGATAAAGTCATAACAGCAATCACAGAGGGAGATATTGAGGCGGAAAGGGAATCCCCACGTGTACCTCCATCCATGAGCTAAGATACAGTCCAGTACAGGTTTCAATTGTCTTCTTTTGGCAAGGGTTGCCGGAGCTAGATCAGAGAAGAGCAGAGGTTTGTGACCCTCAATGGAAGGAATGCCTTTTCTTGCGGCCTTCATAAATAATTCTTTGGTGGAGTAGTAGTGGAATCTGGGTTTGATGTCTCTTGGGCGTTCCTGTGGAGATGGTCGGAAGCCTAGGCCTCTGCGGATTCTATCTATTCTCATATTTTCCGGATGACTGTTTGGGAGGAGATATTCGCATAGATCACTTAGGTATGCGTGTAGGTCTTTGACTGTCTCCGGCACGTTTCTCAATCTTATGTTTTGTCGTCTAGATCTGTTTTCTAGGTCTTCCTGCTGCAGCTGCTGCCTTGATTGTTCGTCCTTCAAAAGGCCAAGATCTCCTCTTCTAGTCTGCTGTTATGTTGCATTATATCTGATATTTTTTTTCTAGTTTTGTTGTTTTATCGTCCACCTTTTTTATTTCTGTGGATAGTTCTGTTGTCACTTTCCGGATGTCTGATTTGATCTCTTCTCTGAAGTTGGTTATTAAGTATTTTAGGTCTTGGATGTCACTTTTTGTGCTAGGTGCTGACATTTCTGAATTTGCCGTTGCGTGGACTGTGGCTATGGTTGTTTTGTTGGTAGGAAAGCTTGCTGATGATTTGAGTAAGCAATAAGATTGGATTCCCTTATTGTTCTTCCTTGTGGCGACACCCGCCATCTCAGTGAGAGTACTGTAGTTTGAATTGATACCAGAGACCTGGTTTCACTTGGTTTGTCCCAGAGCTATTGTTAGCGTCCCTATGTTGCCGGGCTTTTTCTTAGTTACATCTCTTTAGGATTATTAAAAGTTCTTGAACTGAGTTGGCCATATCCTGATTGTTTGGCCTTAGTTTACAGGTAGTGTGATCAGGCAAACCCTCACTGGTATTTTCCACTCTATTGTCAAGGGTAGGGTGGGATGCTGCAGTGTGCGAGCTAAGGACACTTCTGTGTTCCCTTGATGAGTGTTGCACTGTAGAAGAAAGTTGTGCTTCTGTTATCGGCTTTCTCTGGCGTGATATTTCCACACTACGTCCACTATGTGGTAGTGGTGCTTCTCAAGGGCAGTTTGCCGTAGGCAGATATTCGGCCCTGCATCTAAGGTTGACGTGTAGTTTGTTTTGTAAACCTGTGTTGGTTACTTGGTTGACCCCTTGGTGACTGCGGTCAACCTGTTCGGTGTTTGTGAGAGCTTTTAAACCCCTTTGGGGAAGTTGTTGCACTCTCTGTTCTCCTTGAAGACTCCCTCTTGCTCAAGCAGGTTATTTCTCTCATCTATGTAGTCTTACTTGGTCAGTTGCTGTTTACCCTAGCAGTGCTGTGTTTGGAATCTGTACAGCTACTCCTGGGTTATTCTTCCCTGATTCAGGGGCCTGTAGGCAGCTTGTGTTGAGCTGATTTGTTATGTATTGAAGCTGCCGTTTTCTGTGTGGTCGCAGGGTCTCTTCTCTAGCCCTTGATTGATAGTGTCCCTGGGGCCTTATTATTAGGCTGTTCTGGTCCTGTTCAATAATCTAGTGCCTCAGTTTAGAACTTTAGGCCCCCTGTCTGTGGCTTATGTTCTCCCAGTGTAATCTGGTGCTAGTTATGTGCCTGGGGTGGGTGGTCTTCTGGAGAGGTTAATTAGCACCGAGGGGGGGGGGGTCCCCTGTGCCTATTGTGACTCACCCTGTGTTTGCCTTTGGCCTCTGGGGGACTCTTTCAGGAGCGTCTGTGATGTGGGCCCCTGTTAGGCCTTCTCCTTCCTGGTGCCTGGGAATGGGGTAGCCCCCTCGATTGTGCCCCTTTGGGGGTGGTTGGAATCCCCGCCAGGCCCCTTTAGCCTCTGTCTCTCTCTCCCCGTTGTGCTCCGCTCCGCTCTCCTCCCGTCGGAATATAAGGAAAAATATTAACGTGCACTGAAGAGACCCGTAAAGTCTTTTAAACCAACCCCATTTTCCACTCACACCCAATCCACTGATTCCCCACTCACATACGATCACTGATATACATAACAATGGGGTCCATTGAGACCCTATGGCACTTAAAATATGCACTCCTTGTCACAGGGTCCTTAAATGTGGAGGCATCAAAATTATTTTTTTTCTTATTAAAAGCTAGTTGTATGAATATCACCTGCTTAATTATGCTCTTAGCTAGTCTCACAGTTTTCAAACATACTTTTTTTTTTCATTGTGATCCTTCCAAGAAATTTAATAAAAGCATAATCTTTTCTTCGGTATATACAAGGGAGGTACCAGTGGTTAGGTCACGGCAACATAATGGGGCTACACTACCATCACATAATTATTGATTAACGCAGGAAGAAATCCAAAAGAGGTTGGAAAAAATAAATGTTAATAAAGCTCCAGGTCCTGATGGAATACATCCAAGGGTACTAAGCGGCCTGAGGTCTGTAATAGCCAAACCATTATATCTAATTTTTCAAGATTCACTCAACACAGGGTCTCTACCAGATGACTGGAGAAAAGCAAAAGTGATACCTATATTTAAGAAGGGAGCAAAAGCAAATCCGGGGAATTATAGACCTGTGAGCCTCACTTCTGTAGTGGGAATGCTTTTAGAAAGGTTAATAAGGGATAATAAACAATAATATATCTATTCAAACAGGATTATAAGTAGGAGCCAACATGAATTTATGAGGGATAGGTCATGTCAAACAAATCTAATTAGTTTCTATGAGGAGGTTAGTAGGAACTTGGATCAAGGCAACTCAGTGGATGTAGTCTTTTTAGATTTTTCAAAGGCTTTTGAAACAGTGCCACAACGGAGACTATTGTGCAAACTAAGGGATACAGGAATTGCAGTAAATATATGCACATGGATTAAGAGCTGGCTAAAAGACAGGAAGCAAAGGATTGTTGTAAATGGAACATACTCAGATTGGACTATTGTGGTAAGTGGGGTTCCTCTGAGCTCAGTATTAGGTCCTCTCCTTCTCAACATATTTATTAATGACTTAGAAATAGGACTGGAAAGTGTTGTCTCCAATTTTGCTGATGAAATGAAGCTGTGCAAGGTAATTAAATCAGAAAATGATGTACTTTCCCTCCAAAGGGATTTGCATAAATTAGAGAAATGGGCAATTAAATGGCAGATGAGATTTGAAATGAATAAATGTAAGGTTATGCATCTGGGAAGGAAAAATAACTATGCAATTTATTAACTTAATAAAAAAAATCTAGGGGTATCAGATATTAAAAGGGATTTGGGAGTGCTTGTGGACAACCACCTACGTAACAGTTCTCAATGCCAAGCAGCAGCTGCAAAGGCAAATAAACTATTAGCATGTATTAAGAAGGGTAAAGTTTGTTATTCTTTATATTTGTTTATTTGACTTGCTAGTGTTTGCCTACCTTAATCTTTTTTTCACCAGCATATTCCATTGACTAGAATACAAAACTATGGATAAAATACGTGACCATAAACTTTAATCATGAGCCCAAGAATAGGCTGCTTGATATATCAGATTCAACAAAGGATAAACAAGATAAATCTATTTATTCTGCTTCCCTGCTTACTTTTGAAACATAGCAAAAATACCTTTATATATGTACCTTTACTGTATAGCATTTCATAGTTGAATTACATTTGCTGTGTTTTTTTTTAAAGGCCCTCACTCATATACTTATGTGTCTTTCTTCAACTGGCAAGTAACCATATATGGACAAAGGAAACCTATAATTTACATTGGAATATTTGATATAAATCATTGGCATGAAGAGCGAATGCCAGAATCTATAGGGTATATACCAACCATTTGCAAACAATATTTCATTATATTTTATCTAAATTAAGTGTAATATTTGCGCATGAATGTTGACTACATGTCCATTTATATATCATCCCAGGCCTCAACAGCTGCCGCACAAATGCCCCTACTTTGCATTTTGGTCTCTTGAACATTCACTAACATTTACAGTTAAGGACAGAATTCTTGATGTGCAAGTGCATGAACGCAGTTTGAGTCGAGGAGTTTTAACTTCATGTTCAAATCAGAAGATCCACACCTCACACAATTACAATTTTGGTATGTAGTATATTGGAGCCCTCTATTGTACATTTAAAAGATCATATTTTGGACAACTTAGGGATCTAAAGGTATGAAATATTATGTATGTGTTTTACTCTTCCTCATTATCACAAATTAGTATAATTTTATCCAGCCAATCACTTGCATTTTATGCACTGTTGGTAATAGCGGTTAAAAGCCAAGGCAGCATCATGGGATGGGAGAGGGGTAAAATAGTAAACTTTAGACCACTTATTTTTTGCAGTAAAACATGATCTGTTACTACACAAAATGTATAAGAGTAGCATATGATCTTTGAATTAAAAATTCCATTAAATGTAAAAGTCTGCATTAACTGAACTCTGGAAACCTTTTTTTATATCAATTCAAAATATTTTTGGTTACATGCTTTATTTTGCTCAGTAAAGGCAGCCATTTTGTCTCTCACATCCTTCCTTACTGACATTCCTCTATCTTGTTTAACTGAAGAGATGATGACACTGATGGTGAAGAAGCCATCCACTTGGTGAGTTACCATAGAGAACAGACTTTCCCATTGGAAAATGGGTAGGGGGATTATATTGCCATCACGCTTCTTAGGGCAAATGTCCCTCCCTGATCCTATATACTGTATATAATTCCCAATTTAAAATGACTGTGTTCTGTGTCATGTTTAAAATTAATTAATTTGTGAGTATAGTTAATGTCATGTGATAGTCTGATATTTTTGGTTCAGAAGTACAATTCCCAGATGTTCCCTACCCCCCTGCCATCTTAGTACCTCACGCATGATCAAAAGACCGGCCATAAAGTTAAACTAGTTTTTATTGCCCTTTGGGGATGTAAATGACGCAAGAAAAAAAAAGCTCCCCCCCACCCTGATGACAACCGATATGTGCCAGATCAATGAGGTCAGAGGAGGAGGAGGGAATGTGGGTTGTGCTTTGGTTCTGTGTTTTTTGTGAGTAGTTTTTTAGTTAGTTGGTGCTTGGAAGCAAATAAATACAGTTCACTTCTGTAGACATATAGAAATTGTGTGTCTCTCTTTTTTTGCTACTGGTGGCTGCGATGCTGATCCTATCTTTACCCTGCAAGTAGTTTGAACTGGTTACTACCACAGGGAAGTTACTGAGGCTCCTGGAAGTGCTGATTCCTGGTGGAGAGATCCTGACTGGTGCATAAGCCAGATATCAGGGTGCTGGTGCCGAGATTTCAAAGAACCCAAACAGTCCTTGCTGGTAGTTAACCTGTCGTCTATAGCAGGTGGCCCTGGGTAGTAATAGCTGGGATACTGATGCAAGAACCAGCAGCAAGGATGGAATATGGTGATCTATGCAGTTTTGAAGTCCAGTACTTTTTGCGGCTTGGCGGGGAAGCAGAAACCACTCAGCGATTTTGCCAAACCTTCAAATCCAGGTCCAAGTCCAAGGAAGGCCAGCCCTAGATAGAGGGGATAATGGACCACATGGAGGCCTGCAGAGTGGAGGTGATCAGAGAGAAAATTACCCTGATCACCAGTATGCTGGTGCGACGTAGGCAACGGATTGCCACAGACAAGAATAGGTGGACAGCTATTCTAAATCAGAGGATGGTTTCCCTTGGGCTCCAGCCGGGTGAGAAGTTAGCAGGTCGGCTTCAGGACCTGGTGTTGTTGGAGCTCGACTTGGAACATGCGTATGTGGATTTAATGCTTCCAACTACTGTATCACAAGGACCCTCCTTCTATAGGCTGGTGAAAGGGTTCTTGGATGTGCTGCAGGGAGATCCAAAAAGTGGCCTTGGAACCGCAGAGCACTTTAAAATCCTATTTGAACAGGTACAGCAGAAGAAATGTTGCTGAAACTGTTGATCCATAAAGAAATTGATTTAGAAAAAGAGTATGAGAAACTGCTTGAGGAGGTGGGCCTAGTTGGGACCTGGCTAAAGTATGTGAGTTACCACATGCTTCCCCAGCTGAGCTAGCAGAGGATACACTGCCAGATAAAATAGACTGTTGGCTACACCCCTATCAGGTGGCGGAAGGGAACTAGAAGGTACCTGGAGATCTGACTGCTACAGAACAGGCAAAATCAGACAGAATTCTGGGAACTCACCAGGATAGGGAGGCCGGGAAAACAGTCCCTGGTAGATGCAAGACCAGGGAGCAGTGTTAATCAGCACCAGCACCGGGGAGATGGCCAACAACCAGAGAAATTGCAGCCACTAACCAAGGGCGAGGAGCTGGAGACTGAACACTCGGCAGAGTAGGGTGCAAGCCCTGAGAGTCTGCCCAACTACCCATGGACTGTTACCTGTCCTGAAACACAGCATACCCTAGCTGCAGAGGTGATCCCAACCTTACCAGCCCTGGAGGATACTCACCCTAAGGAGCTACTGACCCCAGCGAAGTCTGCTACCCAAGGTGAGCCTCAGCCAAGAAAGGGTCTCCATCCAGAGACCCTAATCTTGAGTCCTGCACTGTTTTTCCCCAACCCTGTCTTGACAACTGACCCCAAGGAGATTGTGCCAGCAGAGAAGTGCTTTTTACCCCCACCTGAGCTGCTCCCTAGATGGGATACCCCAGAGCCACTACCTGCCTGTGCTAAAGTTGGCAGCAGTATGCCCCTGGATTCAAGTTTCTGACATCCTGGATTGTCCCCAAGATTGATGCCTGCATTTTGGCGTGGGTTGTTGAAAGGAATGGGGTTAGAGACTGTGGACACTTTCCTGAAGTAACGCAACCCCCCCCCCCAAACCGGGCCAACCTACTACCCCCTCGTACTACCCCCTCAAGGAGGAGGTCATGAACTGGGATTTGGGAACTTGGACTTGGGCTATGGGCTGCAGTTAAAGCCTATCATTCAGGCCCAGAGGATGCGTCATGCGAAACGTGCGCGTCGGCCTGTCGGGTCCCTCAGCAGTGACGTCATCGGCATCTGGAGGGTATTGTGGCTCACTGGCGTTTATCCAAATACATGCTAAGTTCTCTTTACTTATACCTACTATTAATCTAATTATGATGTATGGAGATACAAACTTGATGTATATGTGACTAGGTATTTGGGTAATATTCAGATTTAAAACAGCATTTGCATTTAATATTTAGATATTGAGCACTTTACTCTGAATAGGCAGTTACAATCAGAGGGACAATGGTCCATAAATGTATTGTATTTTATTAACGTATATATAGATCTTTTGCACGTGTTATAAAGGCAGGAGGAAAGGTGCCGTAGGTGCTCATCGTGGGGCTCGCGATGAGCGCTGAAGGTGATCATTGCAAAGCAGGAATTTTGAAGTACACGAGGGGAAAGGCTCAAATAATTCAAAATTCCTGCCACGGTCCTTAAAGGGCCTGCTGTACACCATTAGCTAATCTGTGCTGCGGGGGTACTGTAAGTACCCCCGCATCTGCGACTTCTGATTGTCTGTTGTCACTGTTAATCCTATTGCAGCTAACCAGAAGGAGCAGATGCCTTCAGCCAATCACAATGGGATATACCCAGTGGGGGTGTATCCCATTCTGATTGGCTGAAGGAAATATCGCCTTATGATTGGATTAGAAATGATTGACAGGTCAATCAGCCAATCAAATTGGCTCACACCTTGGCGCCTTCTGTTTGGATGAAATTTGATTGACAGCCTTTTCAGCCAAACAGAAGGCGCCATTGCCAGTTTTCTACCAGAAGAGGTGCTCGAAGTCTCATTAGCGTAGGGGAGCTCCTCCAGTGAGGAGCTCTGTTATTTTTTTTTATTTTCTTTTTAGAGCTGCGGTTTTTGTCAACGGCCAAGCCAGGGCAGAAGGGTAGAATGATGGGAACATTGCGGCAAGGTAAGTTTTAATATTTATAATGTTTAGTTTATTATGCTGTGTTTATTTGTGTATTAATGTGATGTTTATTTTTTTCCATGAGACCAGCCGGAGAAGAAAAGAAGAAGGACGGGGACATCCAGAAAAGGTACGTTTAATATTTAGAATGTTTTGATGTTTGTGTTGTGTTTAATTTCATACTAAAGTTTATTTTGTCCTAGGGGTGGCTGATCTGCTGAAGGGACATCTGTCAAGGTAAGTGGGCTTTATTATTCTATTTTAGGTTAGATTTAGGGGTTTTAGTGTATTGTAGATAGGGTTACTGTATTGTAGATAGGGTTACTGCATAGTAGATAGGGTTAATGTATTGTAGTTAGGGTTACATGTATTGTAGATAGGGGGTAATGTATTGTATATAGGGTCACTGTATTGTAGTTAGGGGGTTAATAATATGTAGTTAGGGATATATTTGAACTGTATTTTGTTTATTGATGTATTGTAAGTGTATTTATTGTATTGCTTGCTGTATTGTAAAGAAATGTGTTATTTGTGCATGTATTTTCGTTTCAGGTGCGTAGTTTTTTTTTCTGTAATGTTCTTTTTTTTCTGTAATTCTAGGTTTTATTATTTTCTGTAATAAGGTGGGGATTTTTTCTGTAATTAGTGGGGTAATAGGGATTATATTAGGGTGGTAGGTACGTAGTGTAGGGTTTAACAGGGTTGGGGGGATAATAGTGTAGGGTAGGATAGGGTTTACTGGGTACATTCAGGGTTAAATAGGCCCAGTTAAGGTAAAATAGGACAAGATAGGCTTACATAGGACTAGACGGGGTTAAATAGGTCCAGGTGGGGTTAAATATGCCTAGTTAGGGTTAAATAGGTATAGATGGGGTTAAATAGGTCCAGTTAGAGTTAAATAGGCTGAGTTGGGGCTAAATAGGCCCAGTTAGGGTTAAATAGGTCTAGATTGGGTTAAATATGCCCAGTTAGGGTTAAATATGCCTAGATGGGGTTAAAGAAGCCCAGCTAGGGTTAAATAGGCCCAGTTGGGGTTAAATAGGCACAGTTAGGATTAAATAGGTATAGATGGGGTTAAATAGGCCCAGCTAGGGTTAAATAAGTCTAGATGGGGTTAAATAGGCCCAGTTAGGATTAAATAGGTCTAGATGGGGTTAAATAGGCCCAGTTAGGGTTAAATATTACTAGATAGGCATACATAGGACTAGACAGGGTTTGGGAGGCCCAGTTAGGGTTAAATAGGCCCAGTTGGTGTTAAATAGGCTCAGTTGGGGTTAAATAGGTATAGATGGGGTTAAATAGGCCCAGTTAGGGTGGAATAGGACCAGATAGGCTTACATAGGACTAGACAGGGTTGGATAGGCCCAGTTAGGATTAAATAGGCCCAGTTGTGGTTAAATAGGTATAGATGGGGTTAAATAGGCCCCGTTGAGGTTAAATAGGACTAGATAGGCTTACATAGGACTAGACAGGGTTAAATAGGCCAAGTTGGGGTTAAATAGGTCTAGATGGGGTAAAAAAGGCCCAGTTAGGGTTAAATAGGTCTAGACGGGGTTAAATAGGCCCATCTAGGGTTATATAGGTCTAGATGGGGTTAGATAGGCCCAGTTAGGGTTAAATAGGTCAAGATGGGGTTTAATAGGCCCAGTTAGAGTTAAATAGGTCTAGATGGGGTTACATAGGTCTAGATGGGGGTTAAAAGGGTTTAGTATGGGTTAATGGAGTATAGTTAGGGCAATAGTGTAGTGGCACTTATAGAGTTATTATAGGGGTTAAATAGTGCCCAATAGGGGTCTATATAGACCCCTATTGGACAGATGGGGTTAAATAGAGGCTTATGGGAATCTGTATAGACCCCCATAAGTGATTGGGTTAATTAAGGGCTCATGGCGCTCTGTATAGAGCCCCATGAGTTATAGGGTTAATTAGGGGCTCTGTATAGAGCCCTATAAATGATAGGGTTATTTAAGGATGCATGGGGCTCTGTATAGAGCCCCATGAGTGATAGAGTTAATTAAGGGCTCATGGGGATCTGTATAGAGCCCCATGAGTGATGGGGTTAATTTTAGGTGCCTGGGGGGTACTTATAGTACTCCTGCGGCAGGGGATAATATTTCATTTAGCGCAGGTCCTTGCATGACCTTTACAGTCCTTTAAGGACCCGCGAGGCGGGAATTTAGAATGTTTTATGCAACAGGGGTGCCGATCGGGACCCCCATTGTAAGGGTTAATATGGGGACACTTCGGGCGTCCCCATGGGTACCCCCAGCATAGAGGGGGGTTGATGTTAGGTGCCGCCAGGGTATATACAAATATATATATATATATATATATATATATACATATGTGCGTGTATATATATATATATATATATATATATATAAATATATATATATATATGTGTGTGTGTATACACATACATATATGAATGGAAAAGATAGATAAATACAGAAGGTATAATTTATGTTTTTTTATTACTGATTTATGGTTCTTTGAGGACCTGTAGAACTGAAGAGAAACCAAAGGGAAGTGAGCATCTGACATTTATTTTTGTCATGAAAGCAGATGGGGGACATATGTAGAGTTTGCAATTTATGGTCCTTTCAAGACCTGCAGGGCTGAGGGAGAGGGGAATACATCACATAATCTAAATCAAACGGCTTGTTCTGGACAGCTCTGTCTGTGTGCCACCATGAACCCTGAGCAGCTGATATACAGTCCACTGGCATAAAGGCAGACTCTCTGTGTGTGTGTCAGTGCAGTGTCATGAGACAAGCACCTTGGCTCTCGGCATCCAGAAGTCCCGAATATGAAAATTAGCTTCTGGGGAAGTATCTGATTGGATGATACTTCCCCATTGACTTAAAGCACAAACGCTCGTTCCTATGCAGCCAGTGGCTGCAGCACTGACACACAAGTTAGGGGTGTGGAGCATGGGGGCATGTAAGTTTGAGTAAACAAATATAAAAACAATAAAGTGAAAAATAAACAAATCAATAACATAACACACAAGAGACAATTTTTTTTTATTATAACGTAACTTGCTCTGCCAGATGCAGAAGAGCAAGTTCTATAAGCTTACCATCCCTTTAAAGACCCGCAGCGGGATTTTTTTTTTTTTTAATGCAACGGGTGGCCAGATCGATGCCGATCGGGGACCCCCGTTGCAAGAGTTAAAATGGGGACACTTTGGGGGTCCCCATGGGGCCCCCAACATAGGGGGGGTAACTTTTAGGTGTTGGGGGCACTTGGAGTCGTACCCCCCCCCCCCCCCCCCCCGCGGCATGGCTTGTATGTAGAACTGCTTGGGCAGTCCCCTTCAGGATCCCCGCAGCAAGTGATGATGTTGGGAGACAGCGAGATCATCTTGCAGGCTTTCACTTTTCCTGCCCCATTGCTCTGTGTTTGACACAGACGGCCGTGCTGCGTAGCTCATACAATGCTCGCAGCAGGTCTAATTTAATACAGTTGTAACTTTTTCTTATTTGAAGCACATAGGGCTTAAGTTCTAACCTTGTATCTACATGTACATATCTGCATTAAGTAAGTATAGATAGTTTTTATTTGAGTAATTTTGTGTCCTGTATGTATTGGACATTTCTTTGCTTAATTTGTGCTATTTTCTTGCTAGGGGTATGTATTGCACTATCAATTAACTACCCCTGTCATTTTGTAAGTAGAGCCTGTTCAGCTGAGTGGATGACTTCACACTCAACAGTGACATCATCTGTGCGTGTCCTATTGCAATCTCCAGTTGTAAAAAGATGGCAGATGATGCCAGTAAATGAGAACTGAAGAAAATGTGTACCCTTATTTTTAGGTTGTATCCTCTCTTAGGCACATTAAGAACTGTGCACCATCTTTCACTAATCTTCCATTCCCCTGTCTATATCCTAAATCATAGGTGTAGTGTAAGTGTGTATCTGTATATATACAGTGTCAGAAAGTGTCAGTTACCATTATAGATAGAAATGTGACTGTATATAGGCATTTCTGTTCATATGCACACATTATTCCTTAGCACTGCACTGGTATTTTCAGGCAGCCTGTTGCCTCCAGAACATATGCTACCCTAGGCCTAAGCTAGGCAGGGACAAACCACTGACCTACATACTACTGCACTAATGTTGTAGTACAATATTCCTAACATTTTGCTTTTTGATGATGATAACATCTACCTCCACAATGTGAATAAATCACTAATGCATGAGGTGTATATGTGGTGAGGTTCTAGCAAAAACATATATCACCTAACTGTATTCATTATAATATATACATAATATATAAGTGTCTCATAAGCCTTGCAACAGAGGTACAAGTGAGTTGTCTTCCTTTTTGTTCTTAAGCTTGCAGTTATGGCCGTGGTCTTGTGTTTAGTTGACGCTATATTTGTTATTTAATTTTCTGTAATTTACTTAATTCACCTCATGGATGAAAATTATATTAGATCTGTTACTAATTTATTAAATCTCTGTTTCTTTACTACAAGATGCCATGTGTTTGCTCAGCTCCGGAATTATACATGTGAAGTGTTTTGGATATCAGAAAAAGGTATTAAATCTTATATTAGTTGTCTTCACCTTATAGGAGGTGATGTGAAACAATAATTTGCACACACTCATAAATGTGGAGGTTCAAAAATGTGTGCATTGTAAAATCATCATTGCTATCCATTGTTTTTAAGGCTTTGCATCATATAAAGGAGAAGTCTGCACCGCTAAGTAAAATCATTTCTGATACATATAATCAGTGTCTTCTTGCTGGCCTTGTGTTTCCAAATATTGCAGATGTCCAGATTTCTAGTCTGAATGAGGTAAGTTCTGAATGTTATCAAATAGGCAAGGTCACCCACTTGCATATATAAATAGCTCTGAGGTTACCCTCAAGGCTGGGCCCATGTTCACAAATAGTCTCAAAGGAGAGAGAACAGAGCATGAAAAGATAATGAAAACACAAATGCAAAAATGTGAAAGAGAAAAGGAAGACAGATAGTTATTATTATTATTATTATTATTATCTTTTATTTGTCAATATATTTTGTACAGGAGTAAAGTTAATGGCAAAAAAATAAATACAAAATCACATAGCAAAGATGGATGGCCCTAGAGATTAACATGTTTAGAGATTAAAATGTGAAATGAAAAATTACTTTGAAAAGAAAGTACAGAAATAGTAGACAAATAAAGAAATACTCAAGGAAAGCAAGGTTAGAGCCTGGATGGATGGTGAGCACTTTTGTATCCCTAATTCAGTTGTGTTAGCTTTTTAAGCCTTCAGAGTGTATACCTAATTTTGAAACTATCTGTGGTTTTGCTACACCCCCCAATGGGCCCTATTCAATTGTCCAAATTGCAATTACATGAGCCTGTAAATGTTACTGTTATTCAATTGGCTACTTTTAGCTGCTCACATTCAAGTTACGAGTTACAGGCTCAAAAGCACTCAGTCCTATCTCCTCCTTTGATGTTTCAAGCCTGCAAATATTAACAGCGCTAAAGACTCAAAATCGATATTCAATTACAGCAATTTAACAAGCCTGAAATTACCTTCAAACCCTTAAATGGGAAATGTATGAAAAAATTATATGAGTGCAAGATAGGACTCGCAAGTGGGTTAAATACCTGTTCATATAACTGCAAACACAAATAAACACACTCCTGTACTTAAAAATACTGGGAAAGCAAAGCAAGGCATTCAAATTAATTGCACAATAGTCTCAAGAGCGCAAATCTGCAATAAAAATAATAATTTATTTTTATGTTTTATTTCCATGCTATATCGATCTTGGGAATCAAGGAGTTAATACATTCCATGGAACCCACATGGACTAGTTGCTTTATTTATTTTTATTGATTTCTGGATTGCGAGTCCGATTCTAAATTGTACTTCTAAAAAACGAACTTTAGTTTAAACTCCATATTTTAATGACGTCATGCCTCATTTACTTTTGGCTCTGTCTAAATTGTAACTTAAGGGTTTGTTCAATTGATCATGATCATGCCCTGAAATGCTACTTATGGGTTCATCGTTTTCATGTTGGGGCTGTGAGACTGTAATTACGGGTTAGTGACAATTTAATACGTCTACATGTTTAGAAAAAAATTGACCCCCAGGCAAAAGTTGCATTTGAAGGTAATTACGGGCTTGCAATTGAATAGGGCCCAATATATTTAGGTCTCAGGTCATGCCCTCTAAATTCTTATATGCTACCTTCATTGCAGTATTAAATATCAGCTTTGTTTTCCTTTGGGGTCAGTATGTCTGAAAAAATGTATTTTACTGCAAACAGAGTGCATGGTCATTTGCAGGGAGCTTGTGATTTTGGTTCTTTCAAAACCAGATATTCATAATTTGCATGCTGCAATGAGGATGGATTGCTGGAGGAATAATTGAGTAATATTAAAATTCAAAACTTAACAACTTTGAAATAGTTATCAATTTTAAAAATACAATTCAAAATTTTCACTTTGTAGAGACTCTTTAATAATAAAATAGCTCTGTAATATGCAACTATGTAAGAAGCCCACTTGTTCTGCCATATTTCCTCATCAAAATGTGACTCAGCCACATAACCCTAAGTGATAACATTTGAAACACAGGTTTCATAAAGGTGCTTTATATAAAAATAAACAGTTGGTTTCAAGTGCAATCATAGTACTTCTTTAGCACATTGGTCAAATAATGTTTTTTTATCTGAATTTTTAGAAGGAAAAATTGAAGTCTCTGCTGTCAGCTGCAACAGAAGTCAATTACCTTGGATTTATTCAGGGATATATCAAACAATGGTTTTCGAAAGGTATACATAATTTTATTCCCCATATGCCATGCACATTGAACATATTTATTTTGCTAAGAGCCTAATACTAAATTATAATAAAGAATAAACTTGCTAATTTAATCAGTGCTTGCTGCCAAAATATAACACATATACTTGATAAATATCCATATTATTCCCCAATTATATTGCAGCAGGTGAATTGTAAAATGAAAAACAATAATGTATGCAAACAAAGATTTACTACATTACTTGTATGTTCTAATGGAACTGTTTTAGATGTACTGTACATTGCTATCACATATATAGTTGTGAGCGTACGAGTTGTTGCTAACGCTGCGGGCTCGCGTAGCGAGGGCACTGGGCGAGGGTCTCAGTTGCTGGCATGGAGCGCCGCAGGCGCTCCATGCCAGCACCTGAGGACCTCGCAAAGCGAGGGCCACGGTTGCTGGCATGGAGCGCCGTAGCCGCTCCATGCCAGCAACTGCGACCCTCGCAAACTTCACGTCGCAACCCAAAGAGCACGACACACACATTACGACACTCGCAAACAACATACGACACACGTTCACACACATTACGGCCTCGCAACACTCGGACGCAACCCGCGAACATTACAAAATTAAAAACACAATACATACACACAGCACATACATAAAAACCTTACCTACAGAAACAGGAAGCATCCAGGACCTCAAAAATGCAACTTACACCTTCATTTTACTCAAAATAAAATAGTTTAGACAGTAAACTATTTGCTAAGCGACACAAAAAATGGCCGACGAACATTACAAAATTTAAAACACAATAAATACACACAGCACATACATAAAAAGCTTACCTACAGCGAGAGGAAGCATCCAGGACCTCAAAAAAACAACTTACACCTTCATTTAAATCAAAATAAAAGAGTTTACACACTAAAAAAATCTGTAAGCGACAGAAAAAATGGCCGCCGAAAAAAACGAAAACAAGGCTACAGCACTCTAAACTCGCAAAACACCACAAGAAAGTCGCAAAACGCCACAAACGACCTACGGATATTAATACTACACATTGCCCGCCATTTTACCCCAATGCGGAAGTACACAACTACGCTAACGGTTTGGTCTCGCGCACGCACACTATTACACTGCACACATTCATCACGCTTACACAGCAGCTCCACACCACTAATGCTCCAGCAACATCAAAACAGATTGCCAGCTCTTCAACACAATGCTTCAAAATAGGTAAAGTATATTCATTTATTAATGTATTATATATTTCATTATTATACACCTAACAGCATTAGCTACCTTACAATTTCATTGCCGTCATTTTTTGACGGGCAATTCGCTAGTCACATATATAGTTGTGAGCATTCCGGGTTGTTGCTAATGCTTGAGGGCCGCAAAGCGAGGGCCGCAGTTGCAGGCAATGTGCACCGAAGGCCCTCACTGCGCTGCTGGAGATGAGCTCCATAGGCGCTCATCCCTACGACCCGCGGGACTACAGATCAACATAAATCTTAATTATCCAATTCAGAATGCGAGCCCCGTAGCAGTTTGAAAAAATAGTGTTAAAAAATTACGGCCCTTAACACTTTACAAAAATCCGGACCCTGCAAAAAATCCGGACCCCACAAAAAAATCCGGACCCAGCAAAAATACAAATTTAACGTCCGAAACACGCAAATCAAAAAACCTCACACACAGCACGGGGGGACAGCCAGGACGTCTGGGAGTGAGGTTGCACTCAAATTTAAGCCGAATTTGCTGAGTTTCGGCACTCAAAAGTCGCCAAGCGAGAAAAAAAATGGCAGCCGAAAAAAAAAACGAAAAAGAGGCTGCACAACCCCTAACCGCGCAAAATACCACCAGGCACGTACGACTTTTACCCAGGAACATATGAGGTACAAAATACACTATTAGGAAGGACGGAAAGTGCTTACGAGACAATTGCCGGCATTTTACACTAACACTAACTTGCAACTAATAACATTACGATTGTAAAATGGCGCTTTACCCGACTAAACAAACGGTTTGGCCTTGCTCACGCAGCCTATTTATACTGCACACTTGCCACATTGCAGACACTTTCTCCTCAGGTCAGCAACACTCCAAATGTACATTATATGCTGCAGGAAAATCAAAACAGATTGTTAGCTCTTCAGGATATTGATTGCTGGATAAATTAATTAGAAATAGGTAAAGTATATAAATTAATTAATTCATTAAATAATTATTATTAAATAAATATATATATATATATATATATATATATATATATATATATATATATATATAAAAAAAAAAATACACTAAATAGCATATTTTACAATGCTGTTACTTTATGAATACATTAATGCTTCGCACTTCCTAATACATTTATTCATTACTAATCAATTATTAATGTACATTAATTTATTAATTATTAATTAGTAATGGAAAATAAAAATGGAAAATTTCCACTGCACTAAAAAAAAATAACATTTTACACTGCACTTATATATCTGGATTACTGCTCATTGGCTGACAGCGATAGGACTCTCAAAGTAGTTACTTATTTAAATCACTTTATTATTCTCTGAGACCTGAAAAAGGTTCTTAATTTACAATGCACTAAAAAAATTGTATATTTAACACTGTACTTATAAATCTGTCTTTGCAATGAGCGCCGAAGATGATCATTGCAAAGCACGAAACTTGAAGTACACGAGGGGAGATGCTCGCAATGAGCGCTGAAGGTACTCAGAAGAGCAAAAGCCTTACATTCTGTGGCAAACAACATTGCCATGGCTTCAAATTTTATTGCCGTCATTTTTATGACGGGCAAGTCTTTAGTCACATATATAGTTGTGAGCAGCAAAAAATGTTTTTTAACGCTGACGTCATCAAGGGTGTGTGGCTATGACATCAGTGGGGGTGGGGCCTAAAACCTGATCTTAACAGAAGCTGGAGGCCATTTGCATTTCAGAGAAAGACAGCAAAGTGAGAGAAAGAGGGAGGGAGAGAGGTACAGAGTGAGAGAGACAGGTACAGAGAGGCAGGGGTACAGAGAGAGAGAGAATTACATGTTTGCGCAGACAGAGAGAGCGCACAAAGACAGCGCACAGAGAGAGAGCGCACAGAGATTGACAAAGAGAGGGAGGGGTACAGAGACAGAGATCACACACAGACAGCAGTGCACACAGACCGCAGATAGAAAAAGCGCAAACGCAGAGAGCACACAGAGATCGACACAGAGAGGGAGGGGTACAGAGAGAGAGAGAGCACACAGACAGCACACAAAGAGCGAGAGAGAGAGCGCAAACAGAGAGTGTACAGAGAGAGAGTGCACAGACAGAGAGCGCACAGAGAAAGAGATCACACACAGACAGCAGTGCACACAGACCGCAGATAGAAAAAGCGAAAACGCAGAGAGCACACAGAGATCGACACAGAGAGGGAGGGGTACAGAGAGAGAGAGCACACAGACAGCACACAAAGAGCGAGAGAGAGAGCGCAAACAGAGAGTGTACAGAGAGAGAGTGCACAGACAGAGAGCGCACAGAGAGAGAGATCACACACAGACAGCAGTGCACACAGACCGCAGATAGAAAAAGCGCAAACGCAGAGAGCACACAGAGATCGACACAGAGAGGGAGGGGTACAGAGAGAGAAAGCACACAGACAGCACACAAAGAGCGAGAGAGAGAGCGCAAACAGAGAGTGTACAGAGAGAGAGTGCACAGACCGAGAGCGCACAGAGAGAGAGATCACACACAGATAGCAGTGCACACAGACCGCAGATAGAAAAAGCGCAAACGCAGAGAGCACACAGAGATCGACATAGAGAGGGAGGAGTACAGAGAGAGAGAGAGCACACAGACAGCACACAAAGAGCGAGAGAGAGAGCTCAAACAGAGAGTGTACAGAGAGAGAGTGCACAGAGAGCGCACAGAGAGAGAGATCACACACAGACAGCGCACACAGAGAGCAAGAGAGAGTGCACAGAGAAAGAGAGTGCACAGAGGGCAAAGACAGAGAGCCCACAGAGAGACAGAGCACAAAAAGAGAGAGACACACAAAGAGAGCACACAGAGATCGACACACAGACAGCCCACAGAGAGAGAGAGAGAGAGAAAACGCACAGACAGAGAGCACAGGGGATAGAGACACAGGGATGAGAGAGGGGGTATAGGGTGTAGAGATACACAAGGGAAGGAGTGGGGTGGAAAGAGACACACAGGTGAGAGGGGGAAGACACAGGGGAGGGAAATAAGGGGAAAAAATCCATGGGAGGGAGAGAGGGCAAAGAGACAAGGGGGGAAGAGGCTCGCAATGAGCGTCGAAGGCGATCATTGCAGAGCTCGCGATGAGCACCGAAGGCGCTCATTGCAGAGCTCGCGATGAGCACCGAAGGTGCTCATAGCGAGGCCCGAAAGTTGCGGGTTGGCCGACCCCTGCAATGAGAGGCAAAGCCACTCATTGCGGGGCTCATCGCGGGGTCCGGAAAGTAGAGGGGGGAGAGGGTCACAAAGTTGTGGTTTGGCGAGGCCCGCAAGTTAGAGGCGGGAGAACCTTGCATTGTGTGGCAAACAGCATTGCCAGGCTTCTAATTTTATTGCGGGCAAGTCGCTAGTCTTAAAATATTAGCTATAATGCATTAAAAAGAGTAAATTTTCAACATTTCAAAACTTTATTTGCTTGAGAAAGGAGTGCTACAGTGCATAAAATATGTATTAATACCTGTACAAACTGCCTCTGGAATAAAGCCAGGACCCCCTTTTTTTAGCTGTATCTAGTTCAGCATGTAGAAGGACAAACTGATTTTCCCTACAACTCTATAACTAACACTGAGCTGTGCAATGTTATGACATATCTTCCGAGATCAGACATAACACGACATGCCCATCTTAGACTTCGCTAGAAGGTCCTATCTATTTTTCAAAAATCCTGTTTGTAAAGGGATTCCAATAATAGTTTAAGTTATACAAGATTTAGGGCCCTATTAAATTCTCCCTCGTAGTTCTCTCGGTGCTCGCAAAAGGCAGTTTTCCTGCTGTTTGCGAGAACCGAATCTCTCGCAGCCTGCTTTACGATATGACTGCGAGAAAATGGCCGAGAATAGGCTCCGAGAGAGCTACGTAGCCTTAAATCTATGCACGAGTCTCGCATATCGTAAGAATCCCTACGTGGACAAAAAGTCCACGCAAGGGATCCGAAAGCCTCTACGTGCTGCCTCGGAACAGCCCGAGACAGCAGTGTGAGGCTCCCCCCTGCACCCTATACACATCCCCATGCTGCAGGGGTCTCTATCAGGACCCCTGCAGCACCCCCACATTAACCCCTTGCAGCGGGGGTCCCCGATCTGCATAGATCAGGCCCCCCGCTGCATTTAAAACTTTTAAATTCCCCGCCGCGGCTCCTTAAAGGGACCGCGGCACACTATTACCCAATCCCGGCAGTGGCACTTAAAATTAACCCCCCTCTATGCTGGGGGTCCCCATCGGGACCCCCGAAGTGTCCCCACATAAACCCATTGCAGCGGGGCCCGATCTGCATAGATCAGGCCCCCCGCTGCATTTCAAACTTTTAAATTCCCTGCCGCGGCTCCTTAAAGGGACCGCGGCACACTATTACCCAATCCCGGCCGCGGCACTTAAAATTAACCCCCCTCTATGCTGGGGGTCCCCATTGGGACCCCCGAAGTGTCCCCACATAAACCCATTGCAGGGGGGGCCCGATCTGCATAGATCAGGCCCCCCGCTGCATTTCAAACTTTTAAATTCCCCGCCACGGCTCCTTAAAGGGACCGCGGCACACTATTACCCAATCCCGGCCGCGGCACTTAAAATTAACCCCCCTCTATGCTGGGGGTCCCCATCGGGACCCCCGAAGTGTCCCCATATAAACCCCCTGCAGCGGGGGGCCCCGATCGGCACCGATCGTGACCCTGCTGCAATTCAATTTTAAATTTCCCGCCTCGCGGGTCCTCAAAGGACCGTAAAGGTCCTGAAAGGACTCGCACTAAAAATATTAACCCCAGGCAACTATAATTACCCCATTAACTCATGATGGTCAATCCAGACCACCATAAGGCCTAAATTAACCCATTAACTCATGATGGTCAATCCAGAACACCATAAGACCTAAATTAACCCATTAACTCATGATGGTCAATCCAGACCACCATAAGACCTAAATTAACCCATTAACTCATGATGGTCAATCCAGACGACCATAAGGCCTAAATTAACCCATTAACTCATGATGGTCAATCCAGACCACCATAAGGCCTAAATTAACCCATTAACTCATGATGGTCAATCCAGACCACCATAAGGCTCTATTTAACCCCATCAGTCCCATAAGGGTATATTATTACCATTATGGGCCTGTTACAACCCAACATTAACCACATAAGTGCCATGATGGTCCTCAAGGACCATCATGACACTAACTACAAACACTACACTATAACCCCCAATAAACCATTTAATCTAAACTAACCCCCCTCTACACTAATCTATTAACACTTACACTACCTACCTACACTACCTACCGCCTAATAAACCTCCCCAACACTCTAATTACAAAAAACAAAAAACCTACAGTACAAAAAAAAAAAAAACCTACAGTACAGAAAAAAAAAAACAATTACAACCCCACCCCCCACTACAGAAAACAAAAAAATTACACACCTGAAAAGGAAAGACAGATAAACACAATACAATACATACATATAATACATTACATACATTACATACAATACATGACATTACATATAATATATTACATATAATATATTAAATATAATATATTACATATAATATATTACATATAATACATATAATACATTACATACAATACATGACATTACATATAATATATTAAATATAATATATTAAATATAATATATTACATATAATATATTACATATAATACATTACATACATTACATACAATACATGACATTACATACATTACATATAATATATTACATATAATATATTACATATAGTCCTAATCAAATACCCCCTATCTATCTAACATACAATCTATTTAATTTAAAATAAATCCTAACTATATCAAATACATCCCCCTATCTATCTAATATACAAAAAATCCTAACTACATACACAGACCCTTATTCTAAACTAAAATAAAATAATTACAGTCCTAACTACATACACAGACCCTAATTCTAAGCTAAAATCAATAAATTAAGACCACTTACCTTTAAGATGTTGCTTCAGATCACTAACCTATGGGTCAAACAAAAAATAAAAATTAGTACAAAACATTAACATCAAATAAATAAACATTCTATACATTCTAAATATTCAACTCACCTTTACAGCATGTCCAGTCACTGTTTAGCTCTTCCGGCGCGGCCCTGTTAAAAAAAAAACACAATACATGAATACATGAATACAATATATAAACAATAAATAAAATACACAAATAAACATCTAAATATACATTTAACTTACCTCCCCGCGATGTCCCCGGCCTTCTCTCCTTCAGCCCCGGCCGGGCCGCGGAACCATCCGCGCTCTAAAAAAAAAAAAAGAAAAAAAACTAACGGAGGTCTGCACTGGCAGACCCCTCCGACGCTAATGAACCTCCCGGAGTCGTTTCCGGGAGGAAATTGGCATTGTCGGCTTGTGATTGGCTGAAAAAGCTGCAAAAAAAGTACACTTGTAACAAATATCTGCCAGCATTTCAAATGGCCAGAAAGGGACATTAACTTTTTGGAAAAATGATGTGTTGCTGCCATTCTGTACAATGTGCAAATAGTTAATATGTTTACACAGCTACTCTGTAAAACCGACACTCAAGGTTTTCTTTCTACTAGACTTTGAAAGAAAACATGGGGCAACAGAAAAAGGGGGACATGGGCAAGGCTGGAAAACAGGGTTTTACTCTTGAGTCTAGGTCTAGAGTCTTTCCTTCAAAGTATGGTCATTTCAGAGGCTAAGACGGACATTTTTGAGGCTAAGAGGGACAGGAGGATTTAACCTAAAAAAGGACAGTTGTGAAGTATAGTGACATGAGCAGAACATGAGAGAGAGTCCCCTCCTCCCTCTCTGTCATGTTCTGTACTCCAATGAAAGAGAATTTTCTTGTAAGTTCCAAAATTCTATATTGTCTTAACATCTTCTAGACAGCACAGAACATGAGGGAGAGTACACCCCTCACCTCATGTTCTGTGCTGCGGTTGAAGGCTTCAAGGATATAGGAATTTTTCAGTAAATAACAAAATTCTCTATTTTTGCAGTCCACCTTATTAAAATTCAATTAAGAAATATGATTCAATCTTATTAGAAGTTTACATAATACAGTGTATTTTAGTAACCTGTTTTTTACATTTAAATATTTTATGTCACAAACTATGATGTGAAGCTCCCACCATCAGGGGATATAATAAAATCAGGGTGTTATTCACAGAAGACCAGCAACACAGATAATCCAATCCAAGGGCTTTTAACATTTAGTCCTTTGTTGATTGACTGCATACACCTGGTATTTCCAGGGTCTCCTATCCTACTACTGCCAGACCTAATCCTGCTTAGCTTCCAAGAGTAGATAGGAACTGACACAATCAAGGCAGTATTACAAGTTGTGCTGAAGGTAACTTCCTCAAGATTTTGCCATAGAATAAAAGTGAATAAAATGTGCTTTTGTCTTACTACCACTTTTTTATTCATTTTAATGCATTTTCAAAAATTCTAATTTTATTTACTCTGCCTTGTTCCTGGGAAGTCATTTTCCGTATTGATGTTTCATAATGTGAGGTTTGTGGCTAGGATTGTTTTTTTTTTTTTTTATATTGGTTAACCATTCAAATGCTTATGTAGCCTAATTTAGTTTATCCCTTTTGTCTTGTTTATGGGCTGACCTGTGTTTTTTTATCTTCAATATGTTACTACAGGAAGGCCAGAAGAAAGTGATAGTTTGTGCTCTATTCTGGAAGTCATATATAACAAAATTGAGGATTTGAAAGCAGATGTGCATAAACATTGTAAGTCAGGGGTTTGGAATCTGTTAGATAACTTTGTTAAAGACTGGCACATACTCAAAGAAGCTCAGCTAGTCTGAAAATGTCTTAACATTGCCATTCCGAATTTTTTTTTGTCTTTGTGGCTTTGTAAAATAATGCTATTCGTCAACTCAAATTCTAAAAGAGTATATATAAATATTTAAATTTAAATAAATAAATATATATAAATATAAATATATATATATATATATATATATATATATATATATATATATATATATATATATATATATATACAGTAAAACCACCGTTATCCGGCACCCACAGGGACTCCCTGTTGCTGGATAACTGTAGTTGCCGGTTAATTGTCAGTCCCCGGATTGAAGACACAGCAAAACCCATCAAAATGCCCTTTAAAAGGCATTAGCACCTAAACTGGGCCATTTAGGGCCCAAAAAACAATTAGAAAAAATTAGCATTTTTTTTTTGCAGTCTCAAACTCTGTATAGTGACGATTATGCTGGTTTAGCAGGAGTTTTTTGAAAATGGGGAAATGATGCCGATGCCGGTTGCTTGAGAGTCCCGGTTAGTTGGGTGCAGGATAACCAGGATTCAGCTGTATAAATAAATATAAATAAATATATATATATATATATATATATATATATATATAGTGACAAATTACCATTCTCTTCTTTGTGCCAGTGTTTCCAGCAATGTTACGGGGGAACACCAATACAGGAGGTTTTAATACTTTTTCACATCTTACTATAACCTTAGCCAGTGTTACAAAACAGTGATGAAGCCCCTCAGATTATGTACATGCTCCTTCAGGTTTATGACCATTTTGGGGGAGTCCCAGGCTAGAGCATTTTAATAAGATGGTTTCTTATGCAGCTCCTGTGTGATCATGACCCCTGATTCATTAGGGAACTGTGAAGCTTCTGCAAATCACCTTGTACTTTTATATCTCTGCTCTCAATCTCTATTATTATTATTATCTTTATTTATATCGCGCCAACATATTCCGTAGCGCTGTACAGGTGGTTAGTACATGGCAAAAAACAAACTTAACACCTTAAAGAATGGAGGGCCCTGTTTTTGAGCTACTTTCAGCTCTGCCATCTCTTGCCTTACACTGATGAGGACACCTTCAATCCTATAAAGTTCAGCTTCTCTCTCCCTCGTCAACACTTCCACAGAACTCTGTTGCTCATTCAACACAACTAGATGGGAGTTGGTCTCTGGCTCAGACAGCAGCTGACTCTCTGCTTCCAATCCTTGTAATTCTTCCTCAAATTCTGTGATATTTTGAGCTTGTTGGTCTCCCTTCCTCAGCTTATTCTGCAGACTTCCCTGGCTATCACTGAATTAATGCCTATTGGGTTCTGGCTGTTCAAGCTCAATCTGCAATTTCTCAATCACTTCTTCCTTCTTTCCAGATACTCCTCTTTAGGTTCATCATCATAGTTCAGCAAACTGTCCTAAGCCCATTGTTTTGCAGGTACAGTTAACCAGGCTTTTTCTGTTCCAGGTACCACAATAGGCTAGTTGATAATTCTCAAAGAACTATAGCTGTTTTATACACCCAAACCACTTGTGCTCTGGTACCTTATCCTTTACATTCTTCACAAACATGGGCTTTTCCAGGGCTGCTTCTGGCTCTTCTCAGGCCTGCAAATCATCTATGCTACCACTGTGCTTCTACTCCTACAAGGTCTGCGGCTCCTTATAACTGATAGAAAAGACATCTCAAAATGTAGGTTTTACTGGAGTGTATTCAGCTGTTCAAAGGCTTCAGTCTCAACCTTCACACGGAGGCTAGCACCCTTTTGAGTCTTTTGAGTTTTGGGTTCCAGAAAAAAAAACTTGTAATTTCAGTCTTCTCAGCTTTCACCAACGTTCCTTTCTCCTTTAATTGCTTCTCTTCATCTTTTTTCTATTTTTCTTCTGGCTTTGCCTGTGCTTCTTGTACTTTCTTTATCACATGAGAACTCAGTTTAATCCAGCAGCCTCACAGACTGTTGTCCAAACACAGCCTCACAGAAAGACTGCAGTCAAAACGGCAGCCGCACCTGATCTACAGCTTAATTTTTTTAATTGCTTCTATCAGGTGTAGCTAGTTAACTGCTTTAGGAGTATTACCTCCTCCAGACCCCCTGGGGAAAGAGAGCTTTTAAAAGTCTGTGGCTCAAACAAAAACCTCTGGGAGCACTTGGTTACATATATTCATATGTTATTTATCTCTCTCTGTATATATGTGTATATATATATATATATATATATATATATATATATATATATATGTGTGTGCATGTTTTAATATTTATTTTATCATACTCCTTCAATACAGCATTTATATTTCTCATTATCTCTTGATTTTATGAACTGGGCTTTAAATGGATCACATTTAATTATTAAAAATATGCATGAGCCTCTAACATCAAGCAAACAGATTTTTTTGCGGCTGATCTAGTGTGCCATTACTAAAAATCCAAGTTAAAGTTGTTTATATCATTCAATTTCTCCAGCCACATGCCTGGGTACAGGAGGATGGATCACTTGATTTTTTTTCACTTATTTTCACAAAGATTCTCATAGTCTAGAGCTTCAGGCCACAGTTGATACCTGTCATCTGCTGCAGAGTGAATGACATATTTAAATATAAATGGGCTGCCCAGGCTCTCTGAATTATTGCTTAGAAAAAAATATTTAGGTTTAAATATTTTGGCAGTTATATGTTTGTATCAGATTGCAAAAGCATTCTCTACTAATTCAGAGCCATATTAAATTCCAGCCTCGTAAGTCCAATGTGTAGCACGTAAGGGCTGCATGCTTAAACTTTGTCCATTTTACGTTGCTATTAAATTAGAACGGGCTACGAGCGAGAGACGCTATATAGTAAAATAGATCTCGGCCATCGGAGTTGAGTGTTCGAACGCAAACAATTAAGCAAGCACTTAGTTACGGGTTCAGATGGAGCCAATAGGAAAAGAGATTGTTAGCGTTACGTCACTGAAAAAGGGGAGGGGACGTTTCAAAGTCTTACGTGCTTCAATTACAGTTTGAGATCGGACCCACATTCCAGATGTAATGCAATATATATAAAGCCGTAAATATGATATTCTTCAATTTGCGGGCTTGGAAATGTAGTGCTATTAATTCTTAGACCTAACATAACTTTCCCTTATAATAAATGTACAGTAGAGTGTTGTTATTTGCATTATAAGTGCTACGTATTGGACTTTACCCCCTTTGCAGGTGCTCTCAAACACACGTTGGCCTTTGGGCTTCATTTGCATGTTATGTACTTGCTCGCGAGTGACCATGTTGCAACTTAATAGCTGAATTGAACAAGTAGCGGTTATGGGCTCGTCGGATCAAAGGATTTACGTACGCAAAGTTCAACATTGCTCAGCACGTAGCCTTTTCTCGGCTGTCCTGCATGTTAACACGCAAGTCTGTAACCTGTAAATTTGGAGTTACTTACTATGTTTTAAAACTTAGCCCCAATATAATGAGGCTGTTTTTTGGTTTTGAGAACTGAATAAACAGTAAATAGAAAAACTACTTTCTTTTGTTGTTTTCTTTTGTTTTGTAGGTACTGTCATTTTCAATAGCTCATGTAACGGCATTGATAAACAAACTGTTCAAATGCTTCAGCACTGCAAATCAAATCTTCAGAACTTGGCTACAATCTGTGGCTATTTCATATCTGATTCCAAGAAAGGTGAGTGAAACTTTTAGTGTTGCATGTACAAGATTTCCTGTTAACTAACCTAAAAGGAAAGAGATGAAAAAAGTCAGCAGAATTTGACATTAGTTTTTTAACTGGCATTGAATGTAAGAAAAAAAGCAAATAATCCACTGTAGTAACAGCTCTGATTTATATTCCGGTGAAATGTGCCTCTTCTACATAATTAAAGGGTCACTGTAGTTAAAACAACCTACCAAAATAAATATTTTAAGCAAGACAAGTTATATGGATATAAGAAAATTACTAATAAAGCAACACAATAACAGATAAAAAAAATGTGTTTGAGCCACCTTTGAAGTCGCTTGGCACTGCTATAGAACGTTCCATAATGCATTCTGCAGATTATCTCATCATTGGAACTTTAGTGTTTAAACAGTTACATCTGCTCTTTCTCACTGACATGGGTACCTAGTGTATTTAGTGCAGTAGTGGGTAACCATTGGTCCTAAGAACACATGGGGCACTTGTGGAGTTTCTAAGCAATCATGAGTCTGTTATCAAGAATGGGAGACCATTTTTCCTTTTCCACTACTAAATATGTCTCTCTTTTCCAACAAAGCGCTTTGCCTCTGTATGGTTTCAATTACCCCCTTTTAAGGGACTCTATCACACCAAAATCAAGTTGAAAGCTGACTATGCATTGTGTTATCCATTTTACCTAAAGTGAATACATGCTAAATTCCATGTTGTTGTTGCTGTATTTATATGCAAACGAGCCCCTTAAGTATATTAATTAGCTGCTTTGATGTGCTAAGTAGGATTATAGTCTGCTGCTTGTCTGTCTCTGTAGTGGCCCAAATAAAGATCTGCAATGTTATCTGGCAGTTAGACCCCTCTCCCACTCTTGTCAAGTACAGGAGGTCGCTGGGTTATGGACGAGATACATTGCTGGGTACATTCCTCAGATTTGTATGTAATATAAACAAAAGATAGGAAATGTTTGAATTACAAAAAAATGTCACCAATTATTAATATTATTACTATTATTATTAAAATAAATTCAAGCAACCCAGTTTAAATGAAATAATTATTAATTACATTATAATGAAATTATTTTGAGAGATATTTTGGAGGGAGAAAAAATATATAAGATCCTTCTCTGGCTAAGGGGATATCCTGAAAATAAAACTCAATAAGTTCTCAATGTTATGCTCAACTAATGGTGTCAACTATAATATATATGAACTGGATTTATATGACATAAACAATATCCTAGTGTATTGCTGAAAACCTAGGATCCTCAAGGAATAACTATCTGGAAGGCTCCACTAACTGTATGCCTCAAAGCTTGCTAGGGTTCCTTGCATAAGACAGGAAAGCCTTTCAGGGATAATACTAAGTCAAAAATGCATAAGTACATGCAAATTAACAATAGTCTGAACCAGGCTGAAATGATGACAATTATATTTATGAACTGGTTACATATAACCAAAACCCTTGTCCTAGTTTAGTGCTGAAAACCTAGGATCCTCGAGGGACACCTTCTATCTGGAAGGCTTCACTAGCTGGATGCCCCGAAGCTTCCTAGGGTCCCTTGCTAAAGATAGGAAAGCTTCTCAAGGATAATAGGCAATCAAAAATGCATAATGTCCTCCACAGATCTATATAGGTTAATACTAAAATTCAAACAGTTATCAAGCTATTAGCACATGTTCATCATATCACAAATAACTAATAATCCTAAAAATTTTACAAGAAGTAATGAGAGAGAAAAAAAATCTCATTCCTATGTAAATTTACTGGGTAGTCATGGTGTAAAAATAAAAGCATTTTAAACCAAAAAAGATACCAATCCTTGTAACAACCACAGCTTAAAACATATACAATACTATTTCCATTGCAATTAACTGCAGGCTGTAAAGACCTAAAGCCACTAAGGAGTTTAAATTACTTATGGAAGGATCAGTACTGTTGCCTGACGAACCGTTTCGCTACAAATAGTAATAGTAATAATAATAATAATAATAATAATAATAGTATAATTGCTCATTTGTGGTAATGATAATACTGTAATAATAAAAATAATAATACCCTTGCTCTGAAATAATGAGTTATCCCTTCTCTGAAGTAATTAGTTTTTGTGCTCTTTCTTTAATTCAAACAAACAGAACATAAAAAGAAAGTCATTCAAAAAGCCATGGGAGCCTGTTCTTAATTATGGAACGTCTGTAAGTCGAGTTGTACTATGAGCCGCACATTAGCCTACAGGAGCCACAAAGTCAGTTCTGAAAATTTCACAAATAATTCACTGTAGAGATTAACTACTAGAACAGTTTTTAATGCTCTTTAAAATTAAACCAACTTCCTATTTGGTGACATAGTCCCTTTAATTCTCCTTTCTCGCTCATGAACAGTAAGTATACAATTTTTGATAATCATAAAACAAAAGGATAAACATACAATGTGACCCTTCTGTGGACTCGGAGCTATGGAAAATACTGCCACTTTATACATAAAAAGTAATAATAGTAATAATAATAATAATAATGACAAACTGTTTTTAGCATGTTAAAAAATAATACAGCCTTTTTATCTTTGTATATGCAATTATGATACTGTCAAAAATACCATGTACTTTCTTCTGATATACTTCCTGACTACCAGTGTTTTTAACTGCAACTGGAAAGCTAATTACCGTAGTTCACAAGGACACAACCTTCTGAGAAAGTATCAAACATAATCAACTGCAGTCAAATTTTAATTCTTGCATAGAAAATTAAAGAGAAAGGGGCAAGAGAAGGAGAGAATAATACATACCTGAACAGGGAGTTGTTCTATTAGGTATTCCTCAGGGATCTTTAAAAAAAAGAAAAAATGTATATTAAAGATACACATGTGTTTAGTTATGAATTTATTTATTACTTTCTAAAATCATTTGCCCATTATCAACCTAGTTATTTAAAATACCATATACAAATTGCACTACCCAAAACATTTTATTCCTTTCCATATAAGACATCAATAGCAATAAAATACAATAAAGAAAAGTCCTGACTACAGTGATCTTTAACCTGAACAATGTGATCAGGTTATACAGAGTGTAATACATAGATGTTCTTTTGTTTGCATGTTTGCTCTAAGTCTTTGACTATTTAGCATTTTTATCTACAGAAGTTTTCAACATCTCACAAAAGCAAATTTCAACTAGACTATTACTTCAGTACATCTCAGTGATCCTTTGGGTCTGCCATTCAGGCTTAATACTGAAGTCAGGTAAGATGATTGTTAAGTGTCTGTTTTGAATACAAAACAAGATGTAACAGGCAACCCTAGACCTACAGATCCAGTACAAGTTATTCTAATGAACTCAATGGCATTTAAAGGATTACTGAGCAATGAAAAAGATATATAAATCTGAAAACTTTGATTCTGTTTAAGAGCATAATTAGGCAAGAAAAATGTCATACAGCTAATTTAAATTAGAAAAATAATACATGTTGATGACTCTTATAGTATCCTGGAGGGATTCATGATACATTGGTGGAAGTTGTGTGTGAAATGGGTGCTTACATTTCTGGAGAGCTATGCTTGCATTCTTTGATATAATGTTCTGTTTATAGGCCAGTGAGGGGCAGGGGTGTGGAGTTAATTTTGATTTTAAACAGTTATAAAACATAGTCTCTTGAGAAGACCCTGGGAAATGGCCACTAGGCTTGTGATGCCCAGGGAGACATCCAGCCAGGCCACAGGGAGTCCACCAGAGATCCACAGTAGGTCCACGGCCCCATCAAAGCCCCCAGGGATGCCCATTAGGCCCACCGCTATACATTACTTATCCCTGTGACGACCTACAGTGACAAACATCCTCAATCTTCAGCCCTATATAAGTGAGCACTTTCATGTTGGCCTTCACATAAAAGATCCTGTTGCTCTATAAGAAATATGGAGTCTAACAGATCTATTCATACCTCCCCCGGTGAATAACAATTTTTTGACCATGCCCTTATATGCTATTTTTATGGGTTATGATTGGCTGATATATGTATCTGTCATATTTCAGCCAAGCAGAATCACATATTTTGAATAGATCCCACAACTTGTTTGGTTACCTCCTTAAGCAATTAGAATGCACAGATTTAACAAATAACGAATCAGACAAGGGCAGGAACTATTCAGAATACCCAATATGTAAATATGAGTATATAAGGCAAGGGCACTGTAAAAAAAGCTGTTATTTAATGGGGGGCATTTCCATGAGTCTAATAGAGGAATAGTAGCTTCAATCAAGGAAGAAGCTGATGGATCATTCTATCAACATTGAAGTGCTACTTATCCAGTATTGAAGTATTTGGGCCTGCCCGTTGGTGAACGTCTGTGGAGATTGTCAAAGGCATAGGTAATGTATACCTCCCCTTACAGGTTTAATTCATGTTGCACATTAGTGTTACGAACTACGAGGGACCAATAGGAACCCCATGGTGCAGTACTCATAGGGATACTATAGGGGTCCTATAGACACCCATAGTATAGTGATTCATTTTAGTGATAATATGGGAGTCCTTAGTTAAATTTTCATACTATATGGGCCCCCATGGCATAGGGATTAAATGTAGTTGCCATGGCTAGTTCCCCAGGATCCAGTAGCAAATGTGGGTTTAAAGGGGGATTCGTGTAAGGGTATAGATTTGAATAAGGGAATTAAGTTTTAAAATATCAAAAAAACTCTGTAATGTGTGATCATGAAATAAGAATTGAAAAAATCATCCCAATCTATAAAAAATTAACATGAGAGGATAAAGAAATCATTGATTTCTGATGTGTACATAAATATGTACATTAAGTAGTAGAAGATATAGTAGAAGATATAATATTATATTGATGTTTACTTATAAACCTCATATGGCAGTAAAACTGTTAATCACTGGATTATTGGATTACTCGCAAATTTCTTATAGAGTAATGCAGGGATGTAAAGACTTAAAACATGATAAATCACACTAAATAATTTAAAAACAAAAAAGAAGAAAGGAGAGGGATGATGTGCAGAGATACAATATACTGAATACTAAGATTCACAATAAATGATGCGAACAGGGGGCTGATATTTGGCAAGGATAGATTGATGAAAAATAATAATCATATATAGTGTATTGCCCATATACTTTCCATCATTAAACCTGTAGTAATGGTTTTGAAAGTGGGATTCCCCAGGCTCCACAGAGTTTAGGGGCTCCCCTGGAAAACCCCAGGTTTAAAGGAGAATACTGGGGATTAAGAAAGGCCAGTGGCTGGGGAGGGGGCGCAATCTGTCATATTATTTACTTTTAAAAATGTATATTTACAACTATCATACTAATGTAATGTATAGCTGTGCATAGCTAATTTGTTATGTTTGTAATGTCTTTAATTGCCAGATGACCCTGACCATATGAACTACAATTACAAATTAATACAAAAGCACTGCACTGATATTAGAGAGAAACTGAAAACGTTATCAAGGTAACTAATGACATTAGGGACTAGAGATTGTACACACTGTAACAGTGTATGTTGACCTCTGTGGCATTTAGTTAATTAATAAATCAACTATATAATTATCAGTCTGAGCTAATGTGATGAACAACTAAAGCTAACTTCCAAGTAATTTCAATTAAAAAAAAAAACATATAAAAGGTCTGGAAGTTTTTTGCTTTAGGAACTTTCTATATGAAGCTATAAAGTGCAGTGAGCGTCACTTCTGATGTTGGTGCCTGCATGTGTTTTTCAAAGGGGTAACTTATCCTCTCTTGAGGTCATTCCCATTACCATGAAAAATTTCTTCTCTTTAAAGGAAAAATTAGGTCATGCATCCCATCTTAATTCTCCAGGATGATAACCAAGCAGCCAATGTATCTGGTGTAGGGTTCTTTTAACTGAATTATCTATTAACTGATGACTTAAGAGTTCTCTATAGTCATTATTTGGTGCTGAGGATGAGTTTAATCACACAGGTAGAAAATAAAAACATAAAAATATGTGTACCAATTAATATTAGTCTTGTAGGATGTTGATTCTAAAAGAGCAATTACTGCAAATTTATAACACAAACTGGTCTTAAACTTAGTAGATCTGACTCAAAGGGATGTGAATAGCAATTGTTATTTCATATGGTGTAAGATACATTGACAATGTGCATGATCTTTTAAAATAGTATGAATGTTTAAATTACCTAACTGATCCTCTAGAAAAAGAAGTTGGTTGTACTAAGTGATGCCTTTTATGGGAAAACATACATGAATCCTACAGGTCTCTTCAGGTCTTCAAGTTATACTCAAAAACAAACAAAATATAATCAAAGGTAAAATCTCCAAATTACCCATCACAACCATTTATGAGCTTGTCACATTATTTCATTTCCAACTGTTGCTTCTGGAGAACCACAATGATATGAAGAGTTGTTGGTCAAATATATGGAAACTCTCAGCCTTATTAAATAGGGATTTGGCCAATTGAATAGGGCTCTATATAAGCACACAGCATATATTTTTTACATACGTTTTTAGTTAGTGACCTTCTATCCAAAAGCAAGGTCTTCACTAACGACTTCGGTAAAAAAATGTGCTATGTGCTTATATAGAGCCCTATTCAATTGGCCAAATCGCTATTTAATAAGGCTGCATATATTCATTTTGTACAATATAGAAAAATAAAAGTCTACTCTTTTTCAAAACCTGCTGGGTAAATGTAAGATATAAATTATGACTTCAATGTAAATTTATGTGTGCACTTTTGTAAGAGCAGTACAATTACATATTACCTCTGAAGCAATGTTCTCTCTGCTTTTCTACATATGATCAAGGAACCACTGGGCATTGATTTATTATGACTAGACAATTTTCACGCCGAAAAATATCTTAGCACTAGGTCTCAAATATATGATTATTTAAAAGTATATTGCTAACTTCACAGTATCCTGAAACTGATCGAACATAACAGTTGTAATTTAAAGCATTGTATGTTACACTGATTAGAAACATATTGGCGGTATGTTCTAACAATACGAGCAAGTTAATTAGACCTTAATTGTCTGGAGACTTGTTGTGCTAGACGTTACTTGGCTGGGGATGTGTTAGACCTTAATTGTCTGTGGACTTGTTGTGTTAAGAGGTTTCACTTGGAAATGAGATTTTGCTGTGGGGCAGCTTATCAAAGTTTGCTTATCACATCTGATTGTTCTTAAAACCCTTCAGACCTGTCTCTCAGCCAATCACCCCTATCCTCTCCCTAATGATCTCATCATTATTAATGACTAGCAACTTGCCCGTCAAAAATGACGGGAGTAAAATTGCAAGCCTGGCAATGCTGTTTGCCACACAGTGCAAGAATATGAGCTCTCTGAGACCCTTCAGCGCTCATTGCGAGCTGTGTGCTGAGCGCGTTTGGCGCTCATCCCTTGGTTCACAATGAGCACCTTCACCGCTCATTGCGAGCCTCTTCCCCTGTGTACTACCTTGGGTTAAGAGTTAGTGCCTTGGGTTAAGTGTTACCCAGTGTGTTAAGTCTTATTGGCTTGAGTTAAATGTTACTGCCTTGTATTGAGTGTTACTGTTTGCATTAAGACTTAGTGCTTAGGGCTCGTATTTACATCCTTCAGTCTCTTTTTACATCCTTCTGCCTCATTTTTTTCCTCGGTTCTGCGATTTTCAATTGTGAAAAAAGGCAGCTTAAGTCCCGCGTGACCAACGGCCTGTATATCCACAACTATTATATGTGATAGTTACATAGTAATTGAGGTTAAACAAATATGTGTAGTCCATCAATTTCAACCTTTTTAGATCTTCTCTGATCTCAATATGTGGATTAATTGATCCAGAGAAAGGCAAATCCAAGTGAAACTTTGCCAATTGTCTCTAAAGGGAAAAGATAATACCTTCCTGACCCCAGATACTGGTGATCGGATTCCTCCCTGGATCAATACTCCCTCTCTAATTACCAGGATTACTCTGAAGGCGCTCATTGTGAGCCAAGCGATGAGGGCCAAAGGCGATCAGCACACGGCTCACAATGAGCGCTGAAGGGGCTCAGAGAGCTCATATCCTTGCACTGTGTGGCAAACAGCATTGCCAGGCGTACAATTTTTTATTTATAAATAGTAGAGAATTTTACTGTGAACAACCCGTTTCCTTCTGTAAGGTGGAATCTTTTTACTTCTAAACTCAAAGGATGTCTTCTTGTCAGTAGATATTATTACATTATCACTGAACTGGTGGCTGATCCTCTAATCTTTGACAATTCATTTGCTTTTGAATATTGATATTATAAATTATTGAATACAATTTTTTTATCAACGCATAATTAACATAACTAGCACCTCTTGCAAGGAAATTACAGTGGTCCTTTAAACACAACGGCTCCAAACATTGTCCACAGAAGCAGCTGGGTATGTCAGCATAATATGTTGTCTGTTGTCATTATCCCAAAAACTGTGCTGACCATTGCATTCATACAAAATAACTTTATGCTTTTTCTATTATTCTAGAGGAAAGCAGAGCTCCAGTTCCTTAATGGTCGACTGCATGCTATTTCAACTAGGAGAAGGGATCAAAGGTTTTTGGTGCAAGAATGAGAAGAACACAACAATTTATCCACCTGCTAGCTTATATGTGAATACATTGTTTGCAGTATTACACTGTGCTTTGGATAATTGTTATGAATACTAATAATATATTTTGCTTTTCTTGTAGGAGTTTCTTGGTATATACCTAATGGAAAACATCAGTGACACCAATAGGCATGGTATTGTATCCTGATATACAGTGTTAAAATAAATGTAATCACCTATAATATTTAACAGTTTGTCTGTAACATCTGCGCAGTGAGAGACACACATGACAGAGAGAGTGATAGACACACAGGACAGAGAGAGAGAGAGAGCGCACAGTGTCAGAGAGCGCACAGACAGGCTTTGGTCGTAGCTACAATTTATATTCTATTATTAAAAAGCATGTATATTAAATATTGCTTTCAAACAAGTGCTTGCCCTCTGAATTAATTCCCTGCAATCTCTCACTTCCTCATATCAATACTTGCCTAGGGCAGCAGCAACCTAGTTCACTTAAAGGGCCTCATATGCAGCCCCTAATTCCTTAAAAGCCTCACAGTGCTTGAAACCTTTTTATTTTACTCAAAGCACAATAGTAAAATCGCTGTAGGAAAGGAATTAACTGGTAATAGTAAAATAGATCATGAGGAGAAGAATTTAGGAGTATAATTGGGTATTAATTACTAGTTTTCGGGAGGTTTGATGGACTGTGTATTGCTAAGAGGTGCATGCTCTTCCACTCAAGAAAACAGGTTTTGGGGCTGCATAAGAAATGCGTAAGGGCCACATGCCCCCCAGAGCCATCTGTTGCACAGCAAAGTTTTAAATTCTGCCTGCTGCATGTGTTTTCTCTTTTAAATGGTAGGTATAATAAGCATGACCAAAATTAACAGGAACAATGTGTTAAGAGAGGCTTAGAACAGGCATTATGATTTGCAAAGGGCTCCAAAACATTGCATGCACTGGAGTGGGAAGAGCAAAGATCCTCTCTCACTGACTGAATTTTGTTGCCCATCAAGATGCTTCCACTTTACTTTATATAGTATGCTGGGAATAATAATATTATTACTTGTTTTTTGTTTTTAGGTTTTGTGTCCCGTGTGACTTATTATTAATATAAATGATAATAATGTTGTTATTTTGTGACTAAAATACATATAAGAACTGACTATTGTGCTAGATAATTTCCAGACTGTTTTTGATAATAATATCCAACATCATAAAGCAAAGTAGTATTTATGCCCTATATAACATTAATAAGTATGCACACCCTTAAACTAATACTTTGTTGAAGCACCTTTTGATTTTATTACAGCACTCTGTCTTTTTGAGTATGAGTCTATCAGCATGGCACATTTTGACTTGGCAAGATTTGCCCACCCTTCTTTGCAAAAAATACTCCAAATCTGTCAGATTGCGATGGCATCTCCTGTGCACAGCCCCCTTTTGGGTCGTTGTCTTGCTGAAAGATGAAGTTCCTCTTCATGTTCAGTTTTCTAGCAGAAGCCTGAAGGTTTTGTGCCAATATTGACTCGTATTTGGAACTGTTCATAATTCCCTCTATCTTAACTAAGGCCCCAGTTTCAGCTGAAGAAAAACAGCCCCAAAGCATGATGCTGCCACCACCATGTTTCACTGTGGGTATGGTGTTCTTTTGGTGATGTACAGTGTTATTTTTGCGCCAAACATATCTTTTGGAATTATTGCCAAAACGTTTAACCTTGGTTTCATCAGACCATAACAACTTTTCCCACATGCTTTTGGGAGACTTCAGATGTGTTTTTGCAAAATGTAGCCTGGCTTGGATGTTTTTCTTCGTAAGAAAAGGCTTTCGTCTTGCCACTCTACCCCATAGCCCAGACATATGAAGAATACGGGAGATTGTTGTCACATGTACCACAGTACTTGCCAGATATTCCTGCAGCTCCTTTAATGTTGCTGTAGGCCTCTTGGTAGCCTCCCAGACCAGTTTTCCTCTTGTCTTTTCATCAATTTTGGAGGGAGCTCCAGTTCTTGGTAATGTCACTGTTGTGCCATATTTTCTCCACTTGATGATGACTGTCTTCACTGTGTTCCATGGTATATCTAGTGCCTTGGAAATTCTTTTGTACCCTTCTCCTGACTGGTACCTTTTGACAATGAGATCCCTCTGATGCTTTGTAAGCTCTCTGTGGACCATGGCTTTTGCTGTGGGATGCGACTAAGAAAAATTCAGGAAAGACCAACTAGAGCAGCTGAACTTTATTTGGGGTTAATCAAAGGCACTTTATATGATGGCAGGTGTATGCTGACTCCTATTTAACACGATTTGGAAAGTGATTGCTTAATTCTAAACACAGCTACATCCCCAGTTATAAGAGGATGTGCAGACTTATGCAACCACATTATTATTATTATTATTTTTTTTCCCTCCACCTAAAATATTTCAGTTTGTTTTTCAATTGAGTTGTACAGATTATAGGTCACATTAAAGGTGGAAAAAGTTCTGAAATGATTTATCATTTTTTTACAGCACAGAAACCTGACATTTTAACAGGGGTGTGTAGACTTTTTATATCCACTGTATAGTAAATACAAAGTACATCTGTGTTCACACTCGAATGTCTAAAGCAAGTTAAAAAATCTGCTTCCAGCTCAGAGTTCCAAGAAAAACAGTTATTACACTGCATTCTGGGAAATTGAGCTGGGACACACAAATATGCCCACAAATGCCTCGCTCTTCATTCCGTAGCCAGTATCAAACATGGCTTCCTTTAAGCTTATGCATGCTGTATTACACAGCTTTAATGCAAAGCCAAGGTTGGAATGAACACAGGCTGAGTATCCAATCCATGTACAGCTGTTTCAAGCTTACTGGCTATCATCAGCACGGAGCGGGATTTCAGCCTGTGTTGTGGAAATTATGAGTAGGTAGTTCACCACAACGATCATTTATAATATGGTGGGCAAAAGAGCATCAGAAGCCCTCCACCGTACAGTAGTACAGTAAATAAAAACTACATCTGTGTTCACATTTGAATGTCTAAAGCAAGTTAAAAAACCTGTGTTTAAAATATGTACAGTGGTACTTTGGCACTAGTCTAATTTGATATTTAATGCATTTTGAGAAAGAAAAATGCCTCAGCACTCGTTGTTTACCATGGTACTAGTCACGCTTGTATGAGTCAATTTACATTATTCCTTAGGGGAACTTGGTACTACTCCTTTTCGCCACTTGTCATGCCTTCTGGAACCAATTAACAATAAGTACCAATGATCCACTGAATAAGTTTCCCTCTGCGGGGTGTTTCTGTCTAGGCTAATGAGACCCAGGCCTAGGGCAGCACATTTTCAGGGACAGCAGGGTGTCTGAAGATGCAGTGCAGTACATTTAAATTTGTGTATATGCATAGAAATGTCTATATGCAGTGAACTATTTGCTCTCACTTGAATATTTTATTTGAATTGACTGCGTTCAAGTCACAACGTGTGGAAAGCATCCATAAATAAAATCCATATAATTTTAATAAAAGTAAGTTTGGTGAAATGTAACTTGCAAATCTATTTCAGAATGTTATTCATATTTATAAGGAAGCAATGCTTAAATGTAAGTCAATCAAGTATGTTATGCTCCTTATCTAGATTTATGAAGACTCTTTACTTGCTCTATGACATCATGCACTGCTTTCCTCACCATGTTGAAGATCTCTGTAAATCTTTCTGTAATGTTTTTGCTGTTCCATCTAGTCTAATGAAGCTTACACAAGGTTTTTGGCTGTTGGATCACAATGATTTCCAGGTTGGTTGATAAACCCTGCTCCATATATTTCTTTTGCCTTGCATTCCATTTTGGTGATGGTGATGATGATGAAAAGACTGGTTAGGAAATCTAGCTCCTTACAGACAACCACATGGCATAGTCATAAAGGCACAGAAGAGGTCTATAATAACAAGTACTTTATACAATGAATGTTATTTACAAAATTGTATCTTCTTGCAGTAAACTAACATGGAAGTTTGCCATTTTGGGGCTGTCAGTCAGACTTTCTGATTCACCCCCCAAAAGAACAGAATACTAATATTTTGTTATTTAATTAAATGAATTTCTGATAAGCAACCAAGGCATATGGTCCATTGTCTTCTGTGCAGTTGCCTACACAAAGAGACTACACATGCTCAATGCACAGGCGACTGTACAGAAGACAATGGACCAATGGCTATAGGACTTATCAGTAATTAGTGCCAGTGATCTTTCATTATCAAACAATTAGAATATTTTTTGGGCAGATCAGAAAGGCTGACTGACAGCTTAACATGACAAACTTCAATGTATGATAAATTACTTGTTATTACTATAACTTCCAAATTATACCATATTTTCAACATCCACTGTGTCACTTTAACGCTATAAACTTCAAAATGTACATGTTGTCCAAATGTGTCAAAACTACATTGAACTATGTAGTATAATTAACCCAGAAGAATCCACTAAAATCATCCAGTTTGTGTCCCAAAAAGAAATATAACTGTCTAAATGGAAAGTCACATAAAAATCCCACAAATTGTAACTTTTAAGTATGTAGCCTAGAAAAGTATAGGTATGTTAAAGGTTTCTTAAAGGGACATGGAAAAAATGCATTACTTTGTTGCTTCAGAAAGAGGGTATTTGATAGTCTAACGCAGTGTGTTTTCTTTTTTTAAAGAAAGTTCTCAGAGCACAAAAATATTCCGAAATATAACTGCTCTTGGGGGCTTGCCCTCTGTTAGCCAATGAGATCTACATACTAAACTATGCTCACTGCAATTCCTGCTAGTTTCAATGAAGCTTAAACAAGTTTTTCATAATATATTTTCATGCTTTTTTAAATGCTTACAAAAAACAGTTGTGTTCCATGTTCCTTCAACCATTATGCTGACATGCACTTATGTGCAATAACACAAAAGGTTGGTAGACAGTGAGAGGGAAAGGTACTGATTATCACAGATCGAAATGTAGATGATGATGAACGGAGACTTTGTGTAGAGTCATTAATTAATTTATATCACTTACCTGAAATAAGAGGGTCACTGACCTCCACTGCTGGGTGCTACACTATCAGCCCTATTAAATTCCAAGCCCATAGCGTCAACGTGAGACCCGCAACGGCTGCAGGCTTTAATTATGGCTGAGTTACAGACCTATTAAATTAGACCATGCCTCGAGTTACGGACTTGAGACACAAACCCGAAAACCATTTGTTGCACATTGGATATGTGGCTGTGAACATGATCAATTAGTCAAACCTGTAGTTGTTATTGGTTTAGATGGATCCAATGGCAACAGAAATTGTCATCATTACGTCACCGAAAAATTGAAGTTGGATTTCAAAGTCTTACGAGTTTCGATCAGAAACCCACATTCAAGAAATAATGCAATATTGATAAAAGTGTAAATATGATATTCTAGTCCATGCGAGTTCCATTACATGTATTAACACATTGATTTCCGGCATCGATATAACATGGAAATTAAAGGGAAAATAAAATATTTTATATTGCAGATTTGCGAGCTTGAGAATGTTGTGCTATGAATTGTAATACCTAACATCACTTTCCCTTTACCTATAAGTACAGTAGTGTGTGTATATTTGCATTTACAGTGCTATGGATAAGACTTTAACCTACTAGCGGTTCCTCTCTAGTACCTTTTTGGCTCCATTTGCGAGTTACAGACTTGGACGCCAGTGAATTTGTTGCAATTTAATAGCGTGATTGGAACATAACAGTTACGGACTTGACAGAACAAAGGATTTGTGGGCGCGCAGTACAAATTTCTATGTCCCATAGCCTTTTCTTGCCCTTACCCCACAAGTTGTTAGAGGCTTGCTTTACAGGGCCAATTTAATAGCTGCAAGTCTTGCGGGCTACGTTACGGGCTATGGTTTTACAAGTTGATGGAATTTAATAGGGCTATATATTCATTAAAATATTTGATTATAGCTACATCCATAAGGAGTAGTGAGTTTCCTAACCATTGCATATTCCAGTAATGTGAACCATTTTTTTAGAACGTTAAAGACATATATATGTTTCCTGGATTATGGATGCATCTCATAGAGGATAATTAGTATTGTATGTAAACATTTTTTTGGTTGAAAAAAAATCTCAAAAATAAACATTGACAGACTTATTAAATTGCAATTCGGCAAATCTAAAGGGCTCTATGTAAGCACAGAGCAGATTATTATTACAGAAGTTTTTAGTTAGCGAACTTCTATCCAAAAGCAAGGTCTTCACTAACTAAAAACTTCTGTTAAAAAAAAATTGCTATGTGCTTATATAGAGCCCTTTAGATTTACCAAATTGCAATTTAATAAGCCTGTGAGTTTGCACAATTTATTTAGTTTTCTGGCAGTTAGTTTTGAGAAGAAATGCCCCTGAAAACACCAGTTAAATTAGTATAAAATTCATAATTTATTGTAGCCAATCAGGGGCAGCTATAAGATTGTAGCAATATGGGAATTCTGCCTTGGCAGCAAAGCATCATGGGATTTGTAGTCTGTTTTTTCCCCCCTCTCTCTCCTCCATTGAACAATGCAACTGCTGGATCTCTGCGCTGTGCTGCTACTTGCTGGAAGGTTATTATAGGGTTACAACCATACCCAAATGCAGTGTCTATATAGGTAGTTACCAGTTGCCTATGTTGGCAGCTCTGGGGGTGTGGAAACCACATTTTTAAAATAAAATAAATCTGTGGGTGTATCGAATGACTCAATGTAATGTGTGTTTCTGATATAAGCAGGATGTATTTGATTAGAAAAAGTTAAAAACAGAGAAACTTCTATATATATTTAATATAAGTGAAATGATGAGTCAAATAAAAAGAAATGTATAAAATATTATTAAACATTAATGTTAAATATTGTCTGTATTATATGTTTACTCCTAAATGTATTATAATTATGTATATATGTTTATGTTAAATACAATTATATTATCTGGTGCAAGTAGTGTCAAATACATTTCAGAACAGATTAAGGGTCTCACAAGAATTGAAAAAGCCTGTAAGGGCATCAAAAAGCAAAACATTTTGGTAATATTGAGCCTGCCTAGATCCACACCAGGAAACTAAAAAAGCTTGGCCCCTATTAAAATATTAAATACTTTTTTGGTTTAATAAAATGCCAACAAGTTGTATAAAAATAGTAATTCATGAAATAATAAATACGTTATTTGAGCCTTCTTAAAATACATTCAATTGCCACCTTTTATATATAAATGTATTTAGGGAGTGAGTCAGGTACATGGTACATCTACATTTGCATTCTTTTTAAGATGGTATTTTTGTACTATAGATACATAAAAAATTCACAAAAGAAAACTAGAAAAACCAAGGGTTTGTAGTTCCCATATTAGGATATAGCACATACATATATTGCTATCATTTTAAGAATAACTATTTGAATATCTTGTCTGTCTCCCTTGAAAAAATTCCTGGAGACGGCCATGACTCTTGCGTCTTTTTAACAGGAACAAGCAGGCCTGTTAAGTTCCCAGTGGATAGCTTTGTGATTATAATTGTCCTAACAGTCTGTGTTGAGGTAATATTTACAATATGTAACTTGTTTGCACTCCCATTAGAGTTCAGTGGACTGTATCCTTCATCCAACAGCAAGTCAGGAGATGACATGGCAACATAATCATATTATTGAAACTTTAATTTGCCAAGGCCATCACAGACAGGCACTGAGGTACATACAAGTGATAAAGCCACCAGTGTCCACTAGCAAAGAGGTCAAACTGCATATGACCGTTCTACTGAAAAACAGGTAATATTAACTTCTAATTAAAACTTAAGTTATGCTAAACTGTTTTTAAAGTATAAATAATAATATTTCATTTTACCTATTAATATTGCCTACTTAATTATAGTTTTTTTTTTTTATAATTGATATTTTATTCAGGACAAGTCAATTTTATACAACAGTTTAAGGTGGCATAGAAAAGTTTCTCATACAAAAAGAAAATATAAGCACAAAGAAAGTGAAGAACAGATTAGAGATATACAAAAGTCTTAACATCATGTCTTCCTTAGCCTGTTATGCATTCGTGGTCCAGTAAATATCCAAAGTTTTTAGTAAAATGGTATGGTTAAAGTATATAAGATTAAACATTAGATACAGACTCCCAGCTCTCTAACCATATTGAATTAGACCATCTAAGATCTGAGTTCCATACGACTTTCTATTCTATGATGTAAAAAGACGTCCTATCTTTTTTTTTTTCTTTTTGATTATCATCCTGCATTCTTATGTGTGCATACATTTAACTATTTTACAAAGTAAAAGGTTATGCTTACTTGTGTTAACATTTATAAGATATTCAGTACCTGTGAGCTCCTTCATCACCACTCCAAAAGCTTCCAACCAGATGTGAAACAGCCGTCCTCTCCAGCCGCCACCATCTTCTGACTTCCCAGACTGTCCCATCTTATACCATTCTAGATCTGTGTACTATATTTGGACATCAACCAGGGAGTCCACATGCTAGTAAACTGGGGCATTGTGTTCTGTAATGAGTTAGCTATTCTCTCATTTATCATTATATAATTTATTTTTGTTATAATTTCTTTGGTTGTTAGTGTGGAAGTTTTCCAGTTTTTGGCTATGCAATTTTTAGTGGCCAAGGTCCAGAATTGCCAGAGTTCATTCTGCTCCCTAGATAGGTCAGGGTTTTTCAATCCTAGTAGGCATGTCTCTATTTCGGGTCTCAATTTACTTTTTGTGATTTATGTAAATAAGTCAGTGAGTTCTCTCCATAGCTTTTGTGTTATGGGACATGTCCACCAGATATGTAGGAAATTCCCTTCTGTTTTGCATCCCCTAAAGCATTTTCCATTTATGTTTTTGTTAAATTTTGCCATCCGTTGGGGTGTGTAGTAGGTTCTGTGTAGTACCTTAATAGAGGTTTCAAGTAAACTGTATGTATATGAGCCCCTTGTCAGGTTAGTACAGATTCTTTTCCAGGTTGTGGCGTCTAGTTCCCCTCCCAGGTCCCGCTCCCACTTTACCATAAATTTAGTTTTTTGTGTATTCTGAAACTCCGTCATGTAGGAGTATATGTATCCTAGGGTGCCTTTCATTGAGGGTATCTTTGCACATATAGATGACCATCCTGTATGCTTAGGATTCCCATAAATATGGGCTAATGAGGAGATCCAATGTCTAAACTTCCGGTAGTTCCACAACTCCCTCTTCGGTATTTGGAATCGGGATATGATAGAAGTATGTGTTAACAGGGCCTCTGTGGAAAACCATTCTCCTATTCTTATTAGAGGACTAGTCTGCCACCATAGTTTAGAATTTGGGCTAAGAGTGGTCCCAAACTCGGGGAAGGATGTTAAGGACACCAGTGGTGATAGAGGTGGGATCAAGTTGCTCGAGTTTTTAAGCCTATCCCAGGTCTTGAGGGTCGTAGATATTATTGGGTTAGTATGTTTGTATCTTGTGTCCAATTTTGCTACCTCCCAGATCACCGTATCCCATGAATGGGGTCTCATCTGCCAATTTTCAATAAAGGTCCATAGCGGTTGTAGTTTGCTAGAGTGGGTTACAGGGATGCACGCCAGCCGTGCTGCTTGTAAATATAGCCTCAGGTTGGGGCAAGAAAGTCCCCCTTTTTGCCTATTCCTGTACATTGTTTTCCTCGCGATACGTGGTGGTTTATTACGCCCGATAAATTTAAATATTGTATTCTGGAATTGATCTATTTCCCTCATACATAGTTTGATTGGTAAAGTTCGGAAGAGATACAGAATTTTTGGGAGCACTGTCATTTTTATTGATGTTATACGTCCCGTCCACGATATTTGGTATTTAGACCAGATCCTCAAGTCTTCCGTCAACTGTCTGATTAATGGTGGGAAGTTAGCCTTATATAGACCCGCTAAATTTTTGGTAAGCTTAATTCCAAGGTACTTAATTGAATTTTTAGGCCATTGAAAATTGTATGCTGCCTTTACTGTTTCTATTATTGGCCCTGGAACCCCTACCCCCAAGGCCTCAGTTTTTTCTTCATTAATTTGTAGCCCTGACATGGCCCCGAATTCCCTTAGAGTAGACAATAGTTTAGGTATAGAGTTTACAGGTTCCGTTAGAGTGCATAAAAGATCATCTGCGAATAGTGAGCATTTCAGGTGGGGGTGACCTATCTGCAGACCCCCGATCTCCCCCTCGCCTCTTATTTTTTGAGCCAGAGGCTCAATAGCCAGTGCAAATAGCAGTGGAGATAGGGGGCACCCTTGTCTGGTTCCCCTTTGGATGTTTACCAATGCCTCTCCTGTCCCAGGTAGTCTTATATGAACTTCAGGATTTTTATATAGTGTTCTAATAAGACGTATAAAGTTTCCTTTAATACCGAATTTAGCTAGTACTGCATATAGATAAGGCCACTCTACTGTGTCAAAGGCCTTCTCCATATCCAGCGCCATTACACAAAGAGGTTCATTCTTACTTTGGGAGGCTAAGTGTATAACATTCATGGTCCTTCGGATATTGTCCACTGTTTGTCTATGTTGTATGAACCCGGTCTGATCTTTGTGTATTAGGGTTGGGAGAAACTTTGCCATCCTATTTGCTATAATTTTGGTTAATAATTTAATGTCCCCGTTCATAAGGGATATGGGTCGATAATTTTTCAGCTCCAGGGGATCCCTCCCCTCTTTGGGAAAAATCACTAAGTTCGCTTTATTGAGTTCCGGGGGCATAGATTCCCCATTTAGTATGGCGTTAAATTGGCAACTAAGATATGGGGCTAAAATGTTCCCAAATACTTTGTAATAAGAGTTGGTGAAGCCATCCGGCCCTGGGGCCTTCCCTGATTTCAAGCTTTTGATGGTTTCTAATATCTCATCTACGCTTACTTCCGCATGAGGATCCTCTATATTTTGCACTGAGGCTTTAGGGAGATTGCAGGAATCCAGGTAAAATGTTTCGGGTTTATCTTTTATTGAAAACCCTAGCCATTTCTGTTATGTAGCCTAAGATAGTTTTGTCTAATCATCTTACCTTGTTTTAGTTTTAGCTGGGCTGGATGGGGCGACCGAAGAGGTGCTTGAGCCATAACGAAAGGCTCCTTGAAGCTTTTGTAGTGATGATAGTCGAGCGTATAATTATGGAAATGAGAGACATAACAAGGAGCCAGGTTAATATTTGAGGAGTTCACAAGAAGATCATTATCTTTGTAGTTATCGAGGAATACCATTATATATAACAATTTTAATACACATAGCTTCCTACGCCAGTCGTCTATCCTGGCTTCAAGGGGGGAGAGTAATGGACCTGCCATTCTTTAGTTCAGCCCCGTTAGGAAGGGGTAATAGATTTCTTTAGGGTAAAGAAGCACCAATTAAGGAGAGGGGGGATTCCCTCAACACAGCAGATTGTTTAACTAACATTATAACTAGCAACATATTAACTAGATTTAAAGAATCACAACTGTAAATAGCAACATTTTTCAAAGATTGAAAAGTTCTCGGGACACCGGAATTCTGATAGGTAAGTCCCGTGAATCAACAAGGTAGTTTCCGGGATCCCTCTAACTTGGAGTTCAGCTTATTTTTTTTATTTTTATTTTTTATTTTTTTAAATTGTTAATTATTAAGGTCCTTCCATTTCTGGGCAAATCCTCAGTTCCTCCCCCCGAGTCTTGGCGAGTTTCTGTGGAGGTTTTGTCATGGCATCTAATGTATCAGCCTCCCTAAGTCTGCTTCTATTCCTGTGAGAGACCGTGGTCCACTGTCTCTTAGGAAGAGGATTCAAGGCCGCACGTTGACTTTCAGAATCTCTATTTCCGCCATTGGAAGTTATATGTAGCATTTGTAGTAATGCTTGGCAGTCCTCCAAACTGTGGGCCGTGTGGGTTTTTCCCTTATATTGAAAAATCAGGGCAAAAGGGAAGCCCCATCGGTATTGGATGCCATGTTGAATGAGTATTCCCAATGCCGGTTTCATTTCTCTTCTCTTGACCAATGTGATAGGAGAAAGGGTGTGATGAGCATCATCTGGTCCTCTAAGATCCGGGATCTTTCGGGTTGCTGCTAGAATTAAGTCCCTTGACTGTTGTCGGGAGAATCGAACAATTACATCCTTAGGGGTATCCACATTTCTAGAAGCTCCTAATGCCCTATGCGCTCTTTCTATATCAATGTCTGCTACTGCCCCTTCTGGTAAGATCACAGTAAGCAAGTCCATAATATATATTTTCAGATTCCTTACGGCTTTTGGTATAACCCTCATTCTTATGTTATGTCTTCTAGAGCGGTTCTCTAAATCTTCATACTTGTCCTCTTGAGCCGCTATACGAGACGTATTGTGATGTGTCTCCCTCCTATCTCTTTCCTGTGCTTCCACCATTTGGTCCACTGTTTCTTCTAGTTGGTGGGTTCTTTGACTTAGGTCTTGGATGTCTTTCCTGATTGCGTCCACCGTTTTAGTCGTGTAAGCTTGGAACAGTTTTTCAATTTGTGCTATTGCACTCTTGGAGAGTTTTATATCCATCTGGGGTGTATTTTGGATGTCCTCCCCCTCCGATTCTTCTGAGGGGTCGGATCTTTCCTCTCCAGGGGTTTCGGGGGGGTTGCAGTAATCCGTAATTCTCTTAAGTGGGAGGGATTTTTTACTTTTTTCCCATCTTGAGCTCCAGTGGACCTTCCACAGTATATGGTATACTATGGTTCCTACGTAGATGTATATCCAGTACAGCAACGTGTTCTTGTTAGAGTAGGATTCCGGCTTGTTATTTTACAAGTTGTGGCGTGTTATGTTGCTATGCCATGATCTGTCAAGGTCTCCCCCTGTGGATCATATTAGGCCTGCATTTCCCTCTTTTCACATGCGAGCAATGTCTAATAGACAATTAGAGTAGTTAAATTGTTCGTAGTAAGTGGCGGTCTTGTTGGTTTTCAAGCTGTAGCCCAAAATAGTAATGCCAAACTGCTTTGCCAGTCATCACATTCGTCATGTGCATCTGTTTTTACTTCCTGGGTATTGTTTATATACTGCTACTTGTAAGCCTTGTATAAGCTGTAGTACTAAGAGTATTTATTTTAATGGAGATGTGACATATATAGGAACCTATGTTCCTGTAGTGTAGCTGAGTACTCACAGTTCAGGGTCAGGCTTTAGTTCTTTACCCATAGAGTCCCAGGAGTTGTGGGTATGATGAGGCCGTGGCTTCTTCACTAGGCCTGGATTTTAAAATGTCCGCCACCCGTTTCGCAGGCTTTTTCCCGCGTCCTGCTGCTCTTTGGGCTGCAGTTCTATCTGGCTTCAGGCCCCTTAGCACCCCTCCGGCCGGAACCAGCCACCACCGAACGCCTCTGGGGAGCTTTTATAACTTCTTTGGGGAATGCACTGTACCTGGGCCTGATCCGGAGCCCCCTCCTCATGAATAGCCAAGATGGCCACCACCCAATCTCCCCAGGCCTCTGTCGAGCCTCCTATTGTCGGGGTGCTCTGTCCTGGCCTCTCCACTCTGCCCAGTCGGGTCCCCAAAGCGCCGATCTGCCAAGGCTCTCCCCAGCCTTCTCCTCTCGGCAGTTCCCAGCAGGGAGGCAGTTGGGTGCGCTGGAGATGCCTTTCTCCCTCCATCTCTGTTATCAGGCCTCTGCGCCTCCAATAGTGGTCCCCCGGATTACCACGGGGGTCAAGATTTGACCTCTCCTGCTCCCCCAGCCTCTTTTGAGGTGATTCTCAATTTTTTAGGGCGATTAATAAGCCCAATTGTATATTTTACTGCAGGAGCTCTGCATAAGCACGTCTGACTCCAGCAGGCACAGGCTCCGCCCCTTAATTATAGTTTTTATTGTCACTCTTTATGTATAAAGGGCCAACATATTTTAGAGCACTGGTTCAATGGTACAGTTATGTAAAATAGATACAGTAAACACAAGAGAACACATTTTAGCTATACTAACAATTCAATAGTAGACAAATTGAGTTTAGATCTCTGCTCTGGAGAGCTTAGAATATATAAATTGATGTTTAACACCGTTAGTAAATAATAATTAATTGTTTCATGAAACGTAGTTAAATACATTATTTTATCTTGGTTGGTATTCTGATAAAATGTTGTGTAGGAAACTGTAATCAATATTTATTAACACAATCCCATATTTCATGTTTTATTCATTTTGAAAACTAGCATAGAGTTAAAGAATTAGCATATTTTACTGCAAGATAAAATTCTTGCCATGTTATATATAGGTTAATACAGGAAGCGTGGAACCTGCGGAGACTCCATGCCAGCCAACTGAATGTAGATGATCTACTGAAGCATATTTTTGAAGAATGTCATGATCTAGGATTTATAGAAGAGATGCTGAAATTTACTTTTACAAATATTGATCATGTAAGTTACGACGTCTCTATTGTTTTGCCCATCTGATTGCTCTTAGCTTTTATTTTCATGAATGATTGCTATCATTTTATTTTAAGGAAGGGTTACAACTCAAAACCACTTATATTTTGAAGCTAACATGGCCTAGGACAGGGGTGTACAAACTCGAACCTGGAGGGATGCACCCAGGCCTGGATTTGAATATATACTTTCTGTGCACAGGTGTGTCAATCAGGATGATTGAAGAGGTGACTAACTCACCTGTGCACAACAGGGTTATCATCAAATCCAGGCATGTGTGGGGCCCTCCAGGACCGAGTTTGGATACCCCTGGCCTAGGACATTAGCCTCATCTCAGTGTATACACATTTCAGTCTGAATTGATCTAGAGTCCCCCTGGGGATGGACAATGAATCCTATCAGTAAATCTCGACTCTGAGAGGCAGTAGGATAAATGTTTGTAGAGTTTCTGCCAAAGTGAGTTTCTTTAAAGTGAAAATAATTAATAGAATCCCAAATCATCTGAAGACATAGGTTTGAGGCTCCAATTAATAACATTAGCTTGACAACTAACCAGATGTAGACAGTGCCTGTACAGTCAGCAATTTACCTCTAATTGCTATAGTGTTGCCACGTTTATACCCCCAAACACTGTTTGAAGTTAAAAATCTTTAAGGATCACTGTAGTGGATTTACAATTAAAGCGTATATGTTTGTATATTAGGCATAAACTAAAAGAATGCATTTTAAAATAAATACAAGTTAATATTTGTCTTACTTTTGACTGTAAGTTTTCACCTCAAGCAGTGCTGTCTATCTCCTCCTACTTGTGCCTATCTGAGTGGTCAGCTCTACTTTGAAGCTGGACTAAAAATAAAAGGCTGACCAGTCAGACTCTGGTTCTGACTGAGCATGGCTCATTAAAGGAAGGTGCAGCTATTATGGCTCATGCTTTATCACAGGACAGAGCCTATGAGGGAGCAACAAGCATTTTGCTATACAGCTGTTACCTCTGTGTAGGTCATGGTCACAGAGTTACTTATGTTACGTGGTGGAGTTGGTGATGTCATAGCACAGCCTGCTTCAAGGCTCCTTGATGATCCAGCGCCCAGGTAAAGCTGGCCACACACTCTGGGAGGTAGGCTAAGGCAACTCTGCTTGAGAAGAAAACAGACAATTTAAAAAGTAAAACAAAATATATATATTTTTTTTTATTTCAAACTGCATACTGTTTTTAATAAGGTCCTATCTTTGTTACTTGAGAAGAGACTAACTTGTAAATGCACTACAATGGTCCTTTAATCAGTAATGCTTCCTGAAAGAGAATATAAGTGATTGCTTGGAGACCATTAAACAAAGATTAAAAATGGTCAAAATAAAATGATACTCAGAAAAAATGGTATAAAATAATATAAGCCATTTGTGGAATATTATAGTTCCAGTTATCTGAATTATTATAGAGCACCTAAAACAGTTATAATCAGCATGTATTTAGCTTTCCTTGCCTTCATAGAGCTGCTTTTTGTCACAAACTATCATATACCAGTCAGGGCGGTGTGTAGTATTGTCTTGATGCTTGGCCTCTAGGCTAAAGGATTCACTGTACTGGTGGTACCAAGTTCAGCTCTGGGTATAGACACTGTACTATAGAGGTGGTCATTTTACTGTACTGTAATACTGGGTGCATTATATTTGTGCACCCAGTATTACAGCTTGCTATAGTGATTATTTTCATGTTCAACATGCCTGATATTTGTATGTATTATTTATAAATAGTTTTGTGGTAATTCAAACTAAACCGTGTGACCTTAATCAAATTATTTAAAATAGAGTTCAAATTAAAAACAGGCGCAGAATACGCCATTGTATGTCAAAGTACAAAGAGTCTTAGGCAGGAAAAGCTGAGAAAGTACTTATCCACTGAAGCTCTTGAACAATACTCATTAAAAAAGATCTGACCTTCTTCTTTCTGCGCGACTATCCTGGAAACTCTGTTTCAAACAGAAAAATGAAGCAAAAAGCTAAAACAGAAAAAAATTAGAGCGCATAGAGCGGAACATAGTGGAATATATCAAAACAGTATTTATTTAGGATGTTAAAAATATTTTAACATAGGATATTTTCACAAAGGATTTTTAAAATAGCAACTCAATTTAGATATATAGGTATCTTTCTTAGCTATACAAAAATTCCTATCTAATAAAATACTAATGGTAAAACAGATATTTAAAAACTGCAAATAATGTTAATAGTCAAAAAAGAAAACACACTAAAAGCAAAATATATACAGTCAGGTCCCTAAATATTGGGACATCGACATAATTCTAATCTTTTTGGCTCTATACACCACCACAATGGATTTGAAATGAAACTAGCAAGATGTGCTTTAACTGCAGACTTTCAGCTTTAATTTGAGGGTATTTACATCCAAATCAGGTGAACGGTGTAGGAATTACAACAGTTTGTATATGTGCCTCCCACTTTTTAAGGGACCAAAAGTAATGGGACAGATTAACAGTCATAAAACAAACTTTCACTTTTTAATACTTGGTTGCAAATCCTTTGCAGTCAATTACAGCCTGAAGTCTGGAACGCATAGACATCACCAGACGCTGGGTTTCATCCCTGGTGATGCTCTGCCAGACCTCTATTGCAACTGTCTTCAGTTCCTGCTTGTTCTTGGGGCATTTTCCCTTCAGTTTTGTCTTCAGCAAGTGAAATGCATGCTCAATCAGATTCAGATCAGGTGATTGACTTGGCCATTGCATAACATTCCACTTATTTCCCTTAAAAAACTAGTTGGTTGCTTTTGCAGTATGCTTCGGGTCATTATCCATCTGCACTGCGAAGCGCCGTCCAATGAGTTCTGAAGCATTTGGCTGAATATGAGCAGATAACATTGCCCGAAACACTTCAGAATTCATCCTGCTGCTTTTGTCAGCAGTCACATCATCAATAAATACAAAAGAACCAGTTCCATTGGCAGCCATACATGCCCACGCCATGCAACTACCACCACCATGCTTCACTGATGAGGTGGTATGCTTTGGATCATGAGCAGTTCCTTTCCGTCTCCATACTCTTCTCTTCCCATCACTCTGGTACAAGTTGATCTTAGTCTCATCTGTCCATAGGATGTTGTTCCAGAACTGTGAAGGCTTTTTTAGGTGTTGTTTGGAAAACTCTAATCTGTCCTTCCTGTTTTTGAGGCTCACCAATGGTTTACATCTTGTGGTGAACCCTCTGTATTTACTCTGGTGAAGTCTTCTCTTGATTGTTGACTTTGACACACATACACCTACCTTCTGGAGAGTGTTCTTGATCAGGCCAACTGTTGTGAAGGGTGTTTTCTTCACCAGGGAAATAATTCTTCGGTCATCCACCACAGTTGTTTTCCGTGGTCTTCCGGGTCTTTTGGTGTTGCTGAGCTCACCGGTGCGTTCTTTCTTTTTAAGTATGTTTCAAACAGTTGATTTGGCCGCACCTAATGTTTTTGCTATCTCTCTGATGGGTTTGTTTTGTTTTTTCAGCCTAATAATGGCATGCTTCACTGATAGTGACAGCTCTTTGGATCTCTTATTGAGAGTTAACAGCAACAAATGCAAATAGCACACTTGAAATGAACACTGGAGCTTGTATCTGCTCTTTGTAAATGGGATAATGAGGGAATATCACACACCTGGCCATGGAACAGCTGAGCAGCCAATTGTCCCATTACTTTTGGTCCCTTAAAAAGTGGGAGGCACATATACAAACTGCTGTAATTCCTACACGTTCACCTGATTTGGATGTAAATACCCTCAAATTAAAGCTGAAAGTCTGCCGTTAAAGCACATCTTGTTAGTTTCATTTCAAATCCATTGTGGTGGTGTATAGAGCCAAAAAGATTAGAATTATGTCGATGTCCCAATATTTTTGGACCTGACTGTATCTTATCACCCCTAGTGAGGGTACAATATATACAAAATAGATAAAAAGTTTAGGTTTAGAAGACTTTAAAAAATATAACTATTATAAAAAATTCTCATCTCTCCACTTAAAATAAATTAACATAAATATATTTAATGTTTGCTTAAAACCCTTTCCTACCCTAGGGTATTGGGAGGAAGTATTACTACAAAAAGCATAACAGATGTATTCTTTTAATTTTTCCACAAGCTTCTTCAATACCCCCCCCCCCCCCCCCCCCCCTGCAGCCCTTCCCACTCCAGAAGCAGGTCAGGTCCCACTTATGTCCACTTTGTCCACCAGGGGTCACTTTGTTTTAAACATGTTGTCTCACATGGTGTAAAAAGTTCCTTAATGTCTCTTAAATATAGTTTGTATCACATCTAGTAGTGTATTTGAAGAACATAGCATATATCAGCTTTTGGTGAATCTTATTCCTTTTATACATTTTACCAGAGAGAACAGGATTTTAATTGGTGGTGTCAGGCAGGACATGGACTAGATTCAATTTTGGTTGAATATATGAAGAATCAGCCTGCATTGGAATTTAGAGCAGAAAATAAGTATAAGAAAGATGAGTGCTCTCCATTAGCTGAAAGAGAAGGTATATACATTTTATGGCTAAATTACTGCCATCTGTAACTAAAAATGTTTTAAAATGTATGTTTCTTGCCTGGCATGCTCTGTCTTTCTCTACCTTCCTCCTGTCACATAACTCAACAATGTTTTTGTGGAAGTCATTGAAGTCATCTGGCAGCTGTTTAATTATTCAGTAGTTATAACTTATCTTCATCTATGACTATGCTGTGTGCATGTGTGACCATGCCCCCACCTGACGTCATTAGTCTTCTCAATTATGTTTTTGTTGCCTGGTTTTCCAAGCAATGGCTCATTTACAGTGCTGCCTGATTAAAGGAATGTAAAGGAGTCAGAACCCCTAAAAAATGTAAGTGCTACCAGCAGGGCCGTTTTTACATATGGGCTAGATGGGCGCAGCCCAGGATGTCACTATTTTAGGGTGGCAAAACTCCTGGGCCACCCTGGAGCCCCTCACCGTCACCAGGACCCCATCTCTTACACTGATCGACAGGAGTAAATCATAGATCACCCTCCAAACCCCTCCTGTGTGTGCTTCTCTGTGTAGTGCCTGCTTCCTGTATCAGACAGCACTGCCAGAGTTAACACTGAACTGCAGGCTGACAGCTCAGACTATACTGCAGGGAGCCATGATTCAGCCCACACCTCCATCTGAACACACAGAGGAGAAGGGAGGATCAGCCAGTGTGACCCTTAGAGGAGAGCCTTCCCCTACGCAGCGATGGCTGTCAGCAACGTTGGGCAGAGACATGGTTGCTCAGAATAAAATTGTGAACAGATCCTCACACAGCAGCTGATGGCAGAAAAAATTTAGCTGTGATGAGGTGAGAGGCTTATTTTGCTACCCAGCATATATGTGTCAATGGTTTGGAAATCGTGCCCTATTGTGAAAATAAACTATGAAAATAAACTATTTAATTTGTTTGTGTCTGTGTGTCTCTATGTGTGTATGTATATGTGCCTCTATGTATGTTTGTCTCTATGTATGTGTGTCTCTATGTGTTTCACTGTCACGCTCATGACACGTGCCTTGTTTTCCAGCACTACAAGTACTCTGGAGCCTTTTGTATGGTTTAACAGATCTTGCGGTTTATTTGTCAGCATAACAGAAAATAATCAAAACAGAAAATAAATCCTAGCTTCTCTTTGAAGCACTACCTACACTTTTATCTGCAGTCCCCTCACTGCTCTACTGTAATGCATAATACAGTCAAAACACAGGCCTGCACACTTGCCTGTTTTAGAGTCCACTCCCTTCAGGGTCTGCAATCCATCTGCAGAGGAGCTGTGTCTCTTTGACCTCTCTGGTCACGCTGGATACTCTTCTCAATGTCTCTCAACTGCGCTGGCTGTACACTTCCGGGCAGCTAGACTGGCTTTCCAGGTCTCACTGACCTCTCTCTCACCACACAGCGCTGTCTCAGGTTTCCTCTGCCTCTTCACAGGCTCCACACTTCCAAACAATCCTTCAACTGGAGGTAGCAGCAGGCCTTGATTGCAGCCACACCCAAGCTTTTTAAGGTGCTTCTTAACCATCTCACTCCTGGGGAGTAGTCTTGAAGGGCTCTCTACTGCCCTGTGCTGACACACCATCACAGTGTGTATGTGTGTCTCTATGTGTGTATGTATGTTTGACTATGGGTGTATGTATCTGTGTGTGTATGAATGTGTGCCTCTGTGTGAGTACATGCCTGTACCTCTTTGTGTGACTGTGTGCCTCTATATGTTTGTATGTCTCTATGTGCATCTGTGTGTGTTTCGGTCTGTACCTCTCTGTGTGTCTGTGTAACTAATTAAGTCTCTGTGTGTATGTGTTTTTGTGTACCTCTGTGTGTGCTTCTATGCGTGTGTATGTCTGTGTGTACTTGTGTGTGTTTGTACCTCTGTGTGTATCTGTGTCTGTGTGTCTGTGAGCATGGGCGGAGCTACCGCCGGTGCACACGGTGCAATGCACTAGGGGGCCGCAATGCTGGCCCTTTAACACTCATTAATTTTATATGTGTTACAAGTGATCATGATTTATGTTTGTGTAACATGTGCTCGCTGCCCTCCCATAGAAAAATATAAATAACTAGCGACTTGCCCGTCAAAAATGACGTCAATAACATTTGAAGCTTGGCAATGCTGTTTGCCACACTTTACGGGCCTCGCGATGAGCACCTTCGGCGCTCATCGTAAACCATGCAAAGAGTGGCTTCACTGCTCATGGCAGGCCTCGGCAAACCCGCAGCTTTCGTTCCCCTCAATGAGCAGCTTTGGCGCTCATTGCAACCCACTCCCCCCTCTATTTTCTGGGCCTTGCAATGAGCACTTTCGGCTCATTGCAGGCGTCTGCCAACCCCGCAACTTTCGGCCCTCGCAATGAGCGCCTCTCCCCACTCTCTCACCCCTGTGTCTCTTTGCCACCTCTCCCTCCCCTGTGACTGTTTCTGTGTCTCTTTGCCCCCTCTCCCTCCCCTATCCCCCCCCCTTATCTCTCTCCACTGTGTATCTTTCCCCTGCTCTCTCACCCCTGTGTCTCTTTCCCCCCACTACCTCCCTTTGTCTCTTTCCACCTTCTTCCCCTCTCCCTCCCCTGTGTTTTTCTTCCCCCTCTCCCACCTCTGTGCTCCTGTTTGCATTTACGGGTGTGAAACCATTTGCGGGCTTTACGGCTGCCATTTGTTTCCTCGCTTAGTCGTTCTGAGATCTCCCAAAAGTTCCAATTAAATAGCAAATTAGCTTGAAACCTCACTTACAGGCTCCCTCTCCCCCTGTGCTGTATGTGAGGTTGTAAGTTAATTTTAATTAATTTGCGTCTTTTGGTGGTCTTCCGAGTTAAGGGCTTGAAAAAAATGGCAGCCGTTTGGAGCCAAACAGGCCTCACGGACCATTTGGAGCCTCTCCCCCCCGTCAATCCAGTCATGTACGGACTCTCGATGAGCGCCTTCAGAGCTCATCGCGAGCCCAGCAATGTGCCTTGCTCATTGTGAGCACTGTAACGAGCGTCCTCGCGATTAGCGTCTTCGGCATGCGCAACCTGTAAATTTTAACATAGCGTTACTGACAAACTCGTAATTACGACAACTATTATATGTGATATGGCCCAACATAAAATGCATAAGTATTATCTCGGCGTGTGTATGAGCAGCGATGTTAGTGGTGGAAAAAAAGTATTTGATCCCCTGCTGATTTTGAACATTGTCCACTGACAAAGAAATGATCAGTCTATAATTTTAATGGTAGGTGTATTTTAACAGTGAGAGACAGATAACAAGCTGAGATTAGGAGCTCTCTTAAAGGGAGTGATCCTAATCTCAGCTCATTACCTATATAAGAGACACCTGTCCACAGAAGCAATCAATCAGATTCCAAAATCTCCACCATGGCCAAGACCAAAGAGCTGTCCAAGGTTGTCAGGGACAAGATTGTAGACCTACACAAGGCTGGAATGGGCTACAAGACCATCTCCAAGAAGCTTGGTGAGAAGGTGACTACAGTTGGTGCGATTATTCGCAAATGAGAGAAACACAAAATAACTGTCAGTCTCCCTCTGTCTAGCGCTCCATGCAAGATCTCACCTTGTGGAGTTTCAATGATCATTAAAATGGTGAGGAATCAGCCCAGAACTACATGGGAGGATCTTGTTAATGATCTCAAGGCAGCTTGGCCCATAGTCACCAAGAAAACAATTGGTAATACACGTTGTGAAGGACTGAAATCCTGCAGCGCCCGCAAGGCCCCCTTGCTCAAGAAAGGACTTGTACAGGCCCGTCTGAAGTTCACCAGTGAACATCTGAATGATTCTGAGGACGACTGGGTGAAAGTGTTGTGGTCAGATGAGACCAAATTCAAGCTCTTTGCCATCAATTCAACTTGCCATGTTTGGAGGAGGAGTAAGGCTGCCTATGACCCCAAGAACACAATCCCCACCAGCTAAACATGGAGGTGGAAACATTATGCTTTGGGGTGTGTTTTTCTGCTAAGGGGACAACTGCACTGTATCAAAGGGATGATGGACGGGGCCATTTACTGTCATATCTTTGGTGAAAACCTCCTTCTGTAAGCCAGGGCTTTGAAAATGGGTCGTGGATGGGTATTCCAGCATGACAATGACCCAAACAAAACACACAGCCAAGGCAACAAAGGAGAGGCTCAAGAAGAAGCAAATTAACGTTCTGGAGTGGCCTAGCCAGTCTCCAGACCTTAATCCCATAGAAAATCTGTGGGGGGAGCCGAAGTTTCAAGTTGCCAAACATCAGCCTCGAAACCTTAATGACTTGGGCCCTCATTCAATTGCGATTTGGCCAATTGAATAGTGCTCTAAATAAGCACATAACATATTTTTTTAAATAAGTTTTTAGTTAGTGAAAACCTTGCTTTTGGATAAATGTTTACTAACTAAAAACTTCTTAAAAAAAATATGTTATGGGCTTATTTAGACCCCTATTCAATTGGCCAAATTGCAATTGAATGACGGCCTTGGAGAGGATCTACAAAGTGGGACAAAATCCCTCCTGAGATGTGTGCAAACCTGGTGGTCAATTACAAGAAACGTCAGACCTCTGTGATTGCAAACAAAGGTTTTGTCACCAAGTCGAAGGGGTCAAATACTTATTTCACACTGCGCTTTTCTCTGTTTTTTTTTGTTATTCTGTCTCTCACTGTTAAAATACACCTACCATTAAAATTATAGACTGATCATTTCTTTTTTCAGTGGACAAATGTTTAAAATCAGCAGGGGATCAAATATATATATATATATATATATATATATATATATATATATATATATGCAGTATATATATACTGTATATATATATTCATTTAATTTACGGCAGAAGCTGATTTAATGTCAGAAATGTAATAATTGCAGAATAAAGATGCCATCAGTACGATGTAAGTTAATTCACTTATTATTATGATTATTATTATAATTAACCCTTTGATTTTAACAGGGTGGCAAATCATTATAGCCCAGGGCATCAGAACTCTTAAATCCGACCCCTGGCTACCAGATAACTTCAACAGACTCATAACATACACAAACATAAGTCATGTAACAGAAAGGTAGTGGAGATAGACCATTTTATTTGCAGATGGGTTTATTGTTGAATGTATAAACACAAATTTCTTGAACTGACAAGTGGCACAGCACTTTAGCTGCAGCTTGCACTGACTATTTCAATGTCCCTAAATGTGCCTGTATAAACTTTTAAAACAGTTAGGTAGAAATTACTAATAAGAATAACTCTGATTCCCTTGTGCGCAGATAGCTATATTTAAAACCTATGCAGATGGCAATATGCAAGGAGCATGGTAATGGGTAAATATTAGGTACCATACGGGTCCATAAGGACACCCAAAGTTATATTAAGAGGCCACACAGAATCTTAAAACTACCCGAGATGCTAAAACCAATATTCACCTATTTATATACAACATACACTGCTATATATACCATCTAGCAGCATATGTTAAATAATAATGGATGAACATTGGTTGAATAATTTATTTAAATATAAAATATACTGCTTAAGAGGGGTTGAAACACAAGATGATGAATATCAGTGTTGTGGGTGGTAAAAAGCAGGATGAAGGATTAGTAAATTTGGAGAACTTGAGTTTCCCACGATAGATACAGGTTGCATGCCCATAACACAGTCTGTTCACTACAGCTGGTGATTAGCAGCGATGAGCTAGGTATAAAAATATACTGAGTTTAGTAAATCGCACAATGACCTAATAGCATATCTCAGACATGTTAGCACCCATAATCCTGTAGTAATTAAATCCACATGTAATCACATCTACTAGTCATAATATTATTATTATTATCGTTTACTTGTAACGCGCCAACATATTCTGTAGCGCCATACATAAGTTAATTTACAGGCAAAGACATATTCAATATGTGCACACTGCAAATAATGGAGGGCCCTGTCTTTGAGCTTAGAATCCGGTGTCCATAGTGCTTTCCCCAAAGCGCCGTACACGATTGAAAACCCGCAGACTTACAATCTAAGTCATATTTGAACTATAGGCCAGTCATTTGTCCATTGGGCTCTAATGTCAGAACAGTAATATCCATATGGTTCAAAATGACCCAAGAAGTTAATGTTTTATCATATTTTAGCAAACAGCAAAATTAAGTATCAGTTATTATTTTTATCAATCTGAGGAAAATTACTCAACCATTTAGGACATCCTATTAATGGGGATATGGCCTAACTAGCATTACTATTACCATTGTTCTTTATTATGTTGAGTTCTGTAGCTATATAACAACATGTTAAAAACAGATAGAGCTTTAGTTATTCCTACTCTGGTAATTCATAGTAGGGATATTTACCTGTTTGTAAAATGCAAACAAGTGTAAAAGTCACATTTAATTAAATTAAAATTTACTTGGCATGGGATCTTTATGAAATGTTTTATTAATGTCCTTACATTTGTAGTCCTTTATACCTGAGAGTTCCACTTTATTTGAATTAAAGCTTAACATGATCCTTGAAACATGTGAGTATTGTAATTAAAATTGAAGTTGGTTTGAAGCTTACTTTTATTTATTAACTAGTGACTTGCCCGTCAAAAAACGACGGCAATAAAATTGTAAAGCAGGTAATGCTGTTTGCCACACAATGTAAGGCTTTTAGTCCTCTAAGTACCTTCGGCGCTCATTGCAAGCCCCGCGCTGAGCGCCTTTGGAGCTCATTGTGAGCCTCTCCCCTTGTGTACTTTTTCTCCTATGAGCACCCTTGGTGCTCATTGTGAGCCCCGTGCTGAGCGCCTTTGGCGCTCATCGCTTGTCTCGCAATTAGCCCCTTCGGCGCCTCTCCCCAGCTCTCTTTTTTAATAATAATTAATAATTTAATTAAATAATACATTAATATACTTTACCTATTTGTAATTAATATATCCAACAATCAATATCCTGAAGAGCTGACAATCATTTTTGACCTGCAGCATACAATGTACATTTGGACTGTTGCTGACCTGAGGTGTAAGTGTCAGCAATGTGCAAGTGTGCAGTTAAAACAGGCTGCGTGCGCGAGGGTAAAGCGTTTGTTCCTAGTTGTGTAAAGTGCCATTTTAGAATGGTAATGTTATTAGTTGCAAGTTAGTGTTGTAAAATGGATGCGATTGTGTATGTGTTACGCGGGTCTGGAGCATTTTCCATGTTTACTAATAGTGCATTTTGTACCTCGTATGTTCCTGGGTAAAAGTCTTATGTGACTGGCGCTGTTTTGCATAATTAGGGGTCGTGTAGCCTCGTTTTAGTTTTTTTTTTGTCCTACATTTTTTTTGTCGCTTAGGCGATTCTCAAGTGCTGAAACTCGTGAAATTGTGTTTAAATTGTCATGCAACCTCACGCTCAGATGTCCTGGCTGGCCCCCCGTGTTGTGTGTGAGGTTCATTTTTTTGTTATTTTTATTTTCTTTGTGTTTTTATTTTTTGGGGATGTGAGCGGTTCGGCCATTAACTTCGTATTTTTTGGACCTCATATTTTTTTTTCTAAGTCTTGCGGCTCGTGTTTGTTTTTTTCTAAGTCCCGCTTTCTAGTCTTATGTGCCTGCCGGTGTTTTGTGTGGTTAGGGGACGTGTTGCTTCATTTTTTGTTTTTTTTTCGGGCACCATTTTTTTGTCACTTAGGCAATTTTCGAGTGCCGAAACACATCAAATTGTGTTTACATTTTCGTGCAACCTAACTCCCAGATGTCCTGGCTGTCCCCCCGTGGTGTGTGTGATTTTTTAATTTCCTTTTTGCAAAGTGTTAAGAGCCGTAGTTTTTCCACTGTATTTTTTCAAAGTGCTACGGGTCTTGCTTTGTGAATTGTGTAATTGAGATTTCTGTTGATATGTAGTCCCGCGGGTCATAGGGATGAGCGCCAATGGCGCTCATCTCCACCAGCACAATGAGCGTCTTTGGTGCTCATTGCCTGGCTGCAACTGCCACAGTTTAAACCATTTGTTACCAACGTTTTTTGGCAACCCCGAGCTGCTGAGAACTATATATGTGATATATTCATTGACATTTCACCACCAGTTTTACTGCATCCCCTATTATAATATGGGTTACGTTGTTGTTGTTCAGACCTTTAGTTGTATTTGACTCTCGGTGATCATATAAACGCAGCACGCCAGGCACATCTGTCTGTGTTTCTAAGTTTTGCTTCTCCATAAGGTTTTCTTGGCAAAGATACTGAAGTGGGTTGCAAGTTCCTTCTCCAGTGGACCGAGATTTGTCTGACCTCTCTGCTATTACCTGCCCATCTTGGGTGACCCTACATGGTATAGCTCACAGCTTCATTGATGTGCACAAGACCCTTCACCATGACAAGGTAGCAACTCCTATTGCAATATTGAGTTATACGCAATATATAAAGTCTGTTTTGGCATAATCCTGATCCACATGCAAATAGTAGAGAGGGCCTTTTTCTGCAAGATACCAAATATAAAACATTCACAGGAAACATACTGTATTTATGAAGGATTAATAGATAGATAGATAGATAGATAGATAGATAGATAGATAGATATGAAAACATATAACAAATTACTAAATTAAGTCATTTTGAAATATTTCATATCCTTTTCTATTCTATTTTTCTATTCATTATCATTAACAGTCGTAAAACAAGATAATTCCAGGATTGAAACAAGTAATATAAATGCTGTTAAGATATTGTTATCTAAAATAAAGACTCTGATGCTGGCAATTGAGGAAAATAATGAATTGTCTCCTTACAAAAGGTAACACATTTTCTATATTTCATGTTATGGATTGTTAATTTCCTATCTTCCTAAATGTTATTTGGCATATTTCTTGGCACAAATAGAATTTATGCTAAGTCAGGTATATAGTAGAATCATGGGAAGATAATCAATTCTCACACAAAGATGATTATTTCTTGATTGGATATCTAAACATAGATGTGTTTGTATTTTGTAATTATTATATATAATATTAATTAGGATAGATATGCTCGCTTGTGAGGAGTGATCTCTCTATTTCCTATTTTATGATAAATATTTACATGATTCACAAGCTGAGATACTTCATCTTTGACCTTTTTAGTAGGGTCGCCCAAGGATTCCCTGGAGGTTCTCTGCAGAGTGGGTATTCTTTAAATATCTGATATGATTTGCATGTGTGTAGCATCAGAAAGAGGGTATTTGATACTGTGTGACAGAGTATTTTCTTTTTTCAACTAAAGGTGTCAGAGCACAAAAATGTATTCAGAAGTTTAACTGCTCTTTTGGGCTTGCTCTTTGCCAGCCAATGATATTGACAGGCTCAAGTATGCTTTCCTCATACTTAATATTTGTTCATCCTAAAAAAAAATGTTTCAATTTGCATTTTTAAATGCTTGAAAAAAAAAAAAACAGTTGTGCTCCATCACCCTTTTTTATACATGCATTCAGATTCTGGAAGCTGCTGAGACAATTAGCAGATATTGATAATAGAGGCAGATGTTTTGTAAATAGATTTACAGCACTCTTGTATACTGTATAAGAGGTAATACCAAAAAATATAAACATAAATAATGAAATTCATAGACAAAGTGTATCAGAAAAAACTACCGTATATACTAGAGCAGTGATGGCGAACCTTTTTGAGCCCGAGTGCCCAAACCGCAATACATGCCAACTTTTTTTTCCTCTAAGTGCCAACACGGCAATTAAACCTGAATACTGAGTCTTAGACGAACAACGACAGGAACGCAGAACGTTGAAAATAAAACAAATGGCAGTTAGTGCGCGCCACGCAAATGGTGCTCAGAGGAGCAAAAGCCTCACATTATGTGGCAAACAGCATTGCCAGCCTTACAATTGTATTCCCGTCATTTTTGATAAAATTATAGACTGATCATTTCTTTGTCATGGACAAAAAAAATCCGAAGGGGATCAAATACTCCCCCCCCCCCCACTGTATGTATATATATATAAATTTTTAGAGAGAGGAAATTAATATTACATTAATAAGCCCATTCACATGTCTAAAAGGCTGGGCCATGCAAATGAGAATACAATGCACCTCACTCTTTTAATCCAAAAATAGCAATTTTATACATTGCTCCCTTAATGCATATGCCCGCTTCCCCTTGTCGCCCCCTTCTCCCTTGTCTCTCCCCTTCTCTCTTGACTACCACTCCCTCTTGTCTCTCCCTCCACTCTTGTCTCTCACTTTCTCACTCCCCCTTGTCTCTTACACCCTTCTCTCTCTCCCATTCTCCCTTGTCTCTCCCCTTCTCTCTTGACTACCACTCCCTCTTGTCTTTCCCTCCACTCTTGTCTCTCACTTTCTCACTCCCCCTTGTCTCTTACACCCTTCTCTCTCTCCCCTTCCCACTTGTCTCTCCCCCACCCCTTATGTCTCCCCTTCCCCCTTGTCTCTCCCCCACCCTTGTATCTCCCCTTCCCCCTTGTCTCTTCCCCCATTTTTCCCTCTCCCCCCACCCTCCTCTCTCGCCTCTTGTCTCTCCCCTCCCCCTTGTCTCTCCCTCCAGCCTTGTCTCTTTCTTTCTCCCTTGGCTCCCCCCCCCCCTTGGATCATACACCCTTCTCTCTCCCCTCCCCTTGTCTCTCCCCTTTCTCCTTGTCTCCCACCACCCCTGTATCTCCCCTTCTCCCTTGTCTCTTCCCTCCATCCTTCTCTCTCTCCCACCCTTATTTCTCCTCTCTTGGACTGCTCACAATTGTCTCTGTTTTCTCCCTTGCCTCTACCCCCCCTTGTCTCTTTCCTTCCCTGTGTCTCTCCCTCCTCCTTTCTTTCCATTCTCTACCTCTCCCTTTTGCCTCTCCCCTCTCTCTCACTCCTCCCTTCTCTCACTCTCCCTTCTCTACCTCTCCCTTTTGCATCTCCCTCTTCCTTTCTCTCTCCTCTCCCTTCCTCTCATGTGCCTCTACCTTCTCTCCCATCTCACTCTCTTACTTCTCCCTTTCCCTTCTGCCTCTCCCTATTTTCTTTCTCTCCATCCTCCCTTCTCTCTGCTCTCCTTTCTTCCTCCCTCCCTCCCTCCCTCTTTCTCTGCTTATCTCTCCCCCACCCTTGTATCTCCTTCACTCTTGTCTCTACCCCCACCCTTGTCTCTCCTTGTACTTCACTATTGTCTCTCCCACCATTCACTCTCCCCTCCCCATTGTCTCCCCCCTTGTCTCTCCCCTTCCCCTTGTGTCTCCCATTACCCTTGTCTCTCCCCCTGGTCTCTCCCACCCTGCTCTCTCTACCCCCTTGTTTCACCCAACCTTGTCTCTCCCATTCTCCCTTGTCTCCCACACCCTTCTATCTCTCTCCCACACTTCTCTTTCCCATTCTCCACTGTCTTCCCCCTTCTCTCTCCCCTTCTAACTTGTATCCCCCACCCTTCTCTTTCCCCTCTTGTCTCTCCACTTCCCCTTGTCTCCCCCTTCTCCATTGTCTCTCCCCTTCTCCCTTATCTGTCCAACTCCCCTTTGGCTCCCTACACCATTGTCTCTCCCTCCACTCTTGTCTCTCCCCTTCTCCCTCCCCCTTGTCTCAACCCTCTTCTCTCTCCCCCTCTCCCTTGTCTCTCCCCTGCCCCATAACTCTTACCTTCCCCTTGCCTCTCCCCCTGCGGATCTCGAGGAGAGTCTGTTCGCCTGCGCCGCGCGCGCGCGCACGCTAGCACAGCCCTTCCTTCCGGGAGAGCGCTCAGGCGCCGTGCTCGCGCACGATGAGCAGACCCAGCATGCTGCCGGCGACCTATGGCCGCGTGCCCACAGAAGGGGCACGGCGTGCCACCTGTGGCACGCGTGCCATAGGTTCGCCACCACTGTACTAGAGTATAAGCCGACCCGAGTATAAGCCGAGGCACCTATTTTACCACAAAATACTGGGAAAACCTAGTGACTCGAGTATAAGCCGAGGGTGGGAAATGTGCTGCCCCCTGTGTCCCTCTTGTGCCCTCTGTGACCCTTTCTTGTGTCCCCCCTCTCCCTCCCCTTTGTCTCTCCCCCTCCCCTATGTCTCTTCCCCTCCCCTATGTCTCTTCCCCTCCTCTCCCTCCCCTGTGTCTCTTCCTTCCCTCTCCCTCCCCTGAGTCTCTTCCCCCCTCTCCCTTCCCTGTGTCTCTTCCCCCCTCTCCCTTCCCTGTGACTCTTCCTGCCCTCTCCCTTCCCTGTGTCTCTTTCCCTCCCCCTCCCTTATCACCCTCCTCAACCCCCCTCCTCATCCTTAACCTCCCTCCTCAACCTTCCTCCTCAACCCCCCTCCTCAACCTCCCTCCTCAACCTCCCTCCTCAACCCCCTCCTCAACCCCCCTCCTCAACCTCCCTCCTCAACCCCCCCTCCTCAACCTCTCTCCTCAACCCCCCTCCTCATCCTCAACCCCCCCCTCCTCATCCTCAAACCCCCACCCTCAACCCCCCTCCCCCTCTTCAACATTTAAATATGTTTTCCCACCTTGGGATCTTTCTGATGTCTTTCCATATATTACAGTTTCTCCATTTGAAGCTATGGCACATACAGCACTCTTTTGTACTTGGAATCACTTCACAATTGGAGGAACTGCACATAGAGTAGTTATATTAAAAATAGTTGCAACCTACCACATTAATCAGGAAAGCATTCTTCCATCCTTCTTTGCCTTTTTGAAGAAGGATAAAGAAGCAGATTGTCAAGAAATTTATTGCAACAAAAATGTTCTAAATGATTAGAATGATAATTATGAATTCAGTAACAATTTATAAAATATATAAATATACATTTTATGCAAAATAACATTCATTTTATTGTAACAAGGCATAATCAACAATCTATCCGTCCAAACTAGTAAAATAATCATATATAGATAATCAATCATATAAAATCAATAGCTACACATGAAACTTTTATCACATCAGTATTTATACCACACAGGAATGCATATATAGTTGTGGTAATTGCGAATGTTGGTCACGCAATGTGTAAAGTTACGGGATTGCGCATGCGCAATGAGCGGTGAGGGCTGTGCGCCTCACAATGAGCACTGTAGGCGCTCTATGCGAGGCTTGCACCACTTTGCTGCAATTGTGGCCCTTCAGGGTCCCTCTAAGGGTCCTCTGTCCCATCATAGCTCTAATTTTCCTGAGGACACTTTTTTGATGGAGGATGGAAAAAGATTGTTACCGCACATGCCGATGTCTGCAATGAAGGCCGTTGGACTTTAGCTCTGATCCCGAGGCAAGCAACACTTTTAAAAAATTATAAATTTAACGGCCAATATTTTCTCAAGCACGTAGCTCGAAAGACTGACAAATAAAGAAAAATTATTTAAAAAACAAATTAAAAACCTCACACACAGCTCAGGGTGATAGCCAGGGAGCCTGTGAGTGAGGTTGCAAGTTAATTTGAGCCCTAATTGCTGTTTTTTTTTAGATTAAAAAACGACTAAGCGAGGAAAAAAATGGAGGACGGAAAAAAAGGAAATGCTTTCAAAAACAATCAAAACAAGGCCGAGGCATGTAACACTTAGCCCAACAACGCCAGCCACGCAGTACTTGGTACAAAATTCAAAACACAATACATACACACAGCACATACATAAAAAACTTACCTACAGCAACAGGGAGCATCCAGGACCTCAAAAAAACAACTTACACCTTGATTTCCCTCAAAATAAAAGAGTTTACACACTAAAAAATGTGATAAGCGACAGAAAAAATGGCCGCCAAACAAAGCGAAAACGAGGCTACACACGCAAACACCATACGAGACACTTTAGCACACATTACGACCTCGCAAAAATCGGACGCAACATTCGAACATAAAAACATTTAAAACACAATAAATACACACAACACACACATAAAAAGCTTACCTACAGCAAGAGGAACCATCCAGGTCCTCAAAAAAGCAAGTTACACCTTCATTTAAATAAAAATAAAAGACTTTAGACACTAATAAAATCGCTAAGGGAGAGAAAAAATGGCCGACGAACAAAACGAAAATGAGGCTACAGCACTCTAAACACGGAAAACACCACAACACACTCGCAAAACACCACAAGAAACTCGCAAAACACCACTAAGCACCTACGGATAATCCGCGAAGACGCATACCACAGATTACCCGCCATTTTACACCAATGCGGAAGTACACCACTACGCTAACGGTTTTGTCTTGCGCACGCTTCAACTTATATGCTGAGTACATCATGTGGACTGGATGAATCCAAAGCCGGAATCAATATTGCTGGAAGGAATATCAACAACCTCAGATATGCCGATGATACTACTCTGATGGCTGAAAGTGAGGAGGAACTAAAGGATTTATTGATGAGGGTAAAAGAATAGAGTACAAAATTTGGCCTGCTGTTCAACATTAAAAAGACGAAGATCATAGCAAACGGCAACCTCACTTCCTGGCGGACGTTTGCTTCTGGGGAGGAAAGCAATGGCAAGCTTGGACAAGCTAGTAAAAAGTAAAGATATTAAACTATCAACAAAGGTCCGCATAGTTTGAACTATGGTATTCCCAGTAGTAACATATGTATGTGAGAGCTGGACCATAAAGAAGTCTGAGCGCTGTAGAATTGACACCTTTGAATTATGGTGTTGGAGAAGACTGCTTAGAGTCCCATGGACTGCAAGAAGATCCAATAAATCAATACTTCAGGTAATCAAGACAAACTGTTCACTAGAAGGTATGATAATGAGGCTGAAGCCAAATATTTTGACCATATTATGAGATCGCAGGATTCTCTAGAAAAGACGCTGATGCTGGGAAAGATTGAAGGCACAAGAAGATGGGGACGACAGAGGTAGAGATGGATAGATGAGGTCACTCCACCTGTCATATTCACAAGCTGAGATACTTCATCTTTGACCTTTTTAGTAGGGTCGCCCAAGGATTCCCTGGAGGTTCTCTGCAGAGTGGGTATTCTTTAAATATCTGATATGATTTGCATGTGTGTAGCATCAGAAAGAGGGTATTTGATACTGTGTGACAGAGTATTTTCTTTTTTCAACTAAAGGTGTCAGAGCACAAAAATGTATTCAGAAGTTTAACTGCTCTTTTGGGCTTGCTCTTTGCCAGCCAATGATATTGACAGGCTCAAGTATGCTTTCCTCATACTTAATATTTGTTCATCCTAAAAAAAAATGTTTCAATTTGCATTTTTAAATGCTTGAAAAAAAAAAACAGTTGTGCTCCATCACCCTTTTTTATACATGCATTCAGATTCTGGAAGCTGCTGAGACAATTAGCAGATATTGATAATAGAGGCAGATGTTTTGTAAATAGATTGACAGCACTCTTGTATACTGTATGTGAGGTAATTCAAAAAAATATAAACATAAATAATGAAATTCATAGACAAAGTGTATCAGAAAAAACTACCGTATATACTAGAGTATAAGCCGACCCGAGTATAAGCCGAGGCACCTATTTTACCACAAAATACTGGGAAAACCTAGTGACTCGAGTATAAGCCGAGGGTGGGAAATGTGCTGCCCCCTGTGTCCCTCTTGTGCCCTCTGTGACCCTTTCTTGTGTCCCCCCTCTCCCTCCCCTTTGTCTCTCCCCCTCCCCTATGTCTCTTCCCCTCCCCTATGTCTCTTCCCCTCCTCTCCCTCCCCTGTGTCTCTTCCTTCCCTCTCCCTCCCCTGAGTCTCTTCCCCCCTCTCCCTTCCCTGTGTCTCTTCCCCCCTCTCCCTTCCCTGTGACTCTTCCTGCCCTCTCCCTTCCCGGTGTCTCTTTCCTTCCCCCTCCCTTATCACCCTCCTCAACCCCCCTCCTCATCCTTAACCTCCCTCCTCAACCTTCCTCCTCAACCCCCCTCCTCAACCTCCCTCCTCAACCTCCCTCCTCAACCCCCTCCTCAACCTCCCTCCTCAACCCCCCTCCTCAACCCCCCTCCTCAACCTCTCTCCTCAACCCCCCTCCTCATCCTCAACCCCCCCTCCTCATCCTCAAACCCCCACCCTCAACCCCCCTCCCCCTCTTCAACATTAAAATATGTTTTCCCACCTTGGGATCTTTCTGATGTCTTTCCATATATTACAGTTTCTCCATTTGAAGCTATGGCACATACAGCACTCTTTTGTACTTGGAATCACTTCACAATTGGAGGAACTGCACATAGAGTAGTTATATTAAAAATAGTTGCAACCTACCACATTAATCAGGAAAGCATTCTTCCATCCTTCTTTGCCTTTTTGAAGAAGGATAAAGAAGCAGATTGTCAAGAAATTTATTGCAACAAAAATGTTCTAAATGATTAGAATGATAATTATGAATTCAGTAACAATTTATAAAATATATAAATATACATTTTATGCAAAATAACATTCATTTTATTGTAACAAGGCATAATCAACAATCTATCCGTCCATACTAGTAAAATAATCATATATAGATAATCAATCATATAAAATCAATAGCTACACATGAAATCTTTTATCACATCAGTATTTATACCACACAGGAATGCATATATAGTTGTGGTAATTGCGAATGTTGGTCACGCAATGTGTAAAGTTACGGGATTGCGCATGCGCAATGAGCGGCGAGGGCTGTGCGCCTCACAATGAGCACTGTAGGCGCTCTATGCGAGGCTTGCACGACTTTGCTGCAATTGTGGCCCTTCAGGGTCCCTCTAAGGGTCCTCTGTCCCATCATAGCTCTAATTTTCCTGAGGACACTTTTCTGATGGAGGATGGAAAGAGATTGTTTCCGCACATGCCGATGTCTGCAATGAAGGCCGTTGGACTTTAGCTCTGATCCCGAGGCAAGCAACACTTTTAAAAAATTATGAATTTAACGGCCAATATTTTCTCAAGCACGTAGCTCGAAAGACTGACAAATAAAGAAAAAATATTTAAAAAACAAATTAAAAACCTCACACACAGCTCAGGGTGATAGCCAGGGAGCCTGTGAGTGAGGTTGCAAGTTAATTTGAGCCCTAATTGCTGTTTTTTTTAGATTAAAAAACGACTAAGCGAGGAAAAAAATGGAGGACGGAAAAAAAGGAAATGCTTTCAAAAACAATCAAAGCAAGGCCGAGGCATGTAACACTTAGCCCAACAACGCCAGCCACGCAGTACTTGATACAAAATTCAAAACACAATACATACACACAGCACATACATAAAAAACTTACCTACAGCAACAGGGAGCATCCAGGACCTCAAAAAAACAACTTACACCTTGATTTCACTCAAAATAAAAGAGTTTACACACTAAAAAATGTGATAAGCGACAGAAAAAATGGCCGCCAAACAAAGCGAAAACGAGGCTACACACGCAAACACCATACGAGACACTTTAGCACACATTACGACCTCGCAAAAATCGGACGCAACATTCGAACATAAAAACATTTAAAACACAATAAATACACACAACACACACATAAAAAGCTTACCTACAGCAAGAGGAACCATCCAGGTCCTCAAAAAAGCAAGTTACACCTTCATTTAAATAAAAATAAAAGACTTTAGACACTAATAAAATCGCTAAGGGAGAGAAAAAATGGCTGACGAACAAAACGAAAATGAGGCTACAGCACTCTAAACACGGAAAACACCACAACACACTCGCAAAACACCACAAGAAACTCGCAAAACACCACTTAGCACCTACGGATAATCCGCGAAGACGCATACCACAGATTACCCGCCATTTTACACCAATGCGGAAGTACACCACTACGCTAACGGTTTTGTCTTGCGCACGCTTCAACTTATATGCTGAGTACATCATGTGGACTGGATGAATCCAAAGCCGGAATCAATATTGCTGGAAGGAATATCAACAACCTCAGATATGCCGATGATACTACTCTGATGGCTGAAAGTGAGGAGGAACTAAAGGATTTATTGATGAGGGTAAAAGAATAGAGTACAAAATTTGGCCTGCTGTTCAACATTAAAAAGACGAAGATCATAGCAAACGGCAACCTCACTTCCTGGCGGACGTTTGCTTCTGGGGAGGAAAGCAATGGCAAGCTTGGACAAGCTAGTAAAAAGTAAAGATATTAAACTATCAACAAAGGTCCGCATAGTTTGAACTATGGTATTCCCAGTAGTAACATATGTATGTGAGAGCTGGACCATAAAGAAGTCTGAGCGCTGTAGAATTGACACCTTTGAATTATGGTGTTGGAGAAGACTGCTTAGAGTCCCATGGACTGCAAGAAGATCCAATAAATCAATACTTCAGGTAATCAAGACAAACTGTTCACTAGAAGGTATGATAATGAGGCTGAAGCCAAATATTTTGACCATATTATGAGATCGCAGGATTCTCTAGAAAAGACCCTGATGCTGGGAAAGATTGAAGGCACAAGAAGATGGGGACGACAGAGGTGGAGATGGATAGATGAGGTCACTCAAGCAATGGACATAAACTTGATGAGCTCAGAGGGGCAGTGACTGAGAGATGCACCTGGCGTGCTGTGGTCCATAGAGTCACGGAGAGTCGGACGCAACTGAAAGACTAAAATACAACAACAGTACCTAGACAGAAACACAGATGATCTCCTACTGTTTATATAAGGAGCAATACACTGAATAACAATTCCTTCATAACTTACTTTTCAAGCTTCTGGAGCTTAAAGGGACATGGAGCACACAAGCATTTAAAAGAGCTTGTTTTAAAAACTACACGTTTCTTTACATGATCACTTAGAATGATTAGATAAACCACCCCATGATATGTAAGCATGCACAGCCTTTTGTTTTGTCCATATCTTACAGTGAAGAGAATAGGTTCAGGGCCTCGAAGGTTCTTTCGGCCAGTACCAACGTTCTTCCTAAAAGATGTGCATAAGGTTAACCTTGAACAAGAAACATTTTCCCTCAGTCAAATCAGCCAGCAGATAGAATTGTGCAATTTGTCATCAAGACCTATAATATTTTGTTTCTGCAAAGCTTAAAGGACCACTAAACTCTGGATTTTTTTTTGTTTACACTGAATCAAAATGAATCTCTTGTATAGTTTTTATTAACATTTTGGGGAAATATGTGACACATTTTTGGCTTACTTGCTTTAATTTGCTCAGTACAGGGGTAGCCATTTTACTCCCTCACACTTCCCTCGCTAATAACCACCTCCATCTTTTTTAATTGCAGCTAGCAAATGAATTTGCAAAGGTGATGTCACTGTTGGGAATGGAGCCATCCACACAGCTGGGCAGGCTCCACTTACAACATGACAGGGGGAGCCTTTCTTTAGCTGATAAAATATATATGTACATTAAACTAACCTGTAATTTACTGTATATGTTTGTATATACATATAGATTATTTAATAATTATATCATTTGTTTTTATTAATGGAAGATTTTTGTGTGTTTATTACACATCATTTGTTTAATATTGTGCTCCTTTTCTTCTTGGGAGATGAATCACACTAAAAGCTAATCGAGGAAAGGCTCCACCTGTCATATTGTGGGTGGAGCCTTCCCAGCTGTGTGAAAGGCATCATCCCCAACAGTGACATCATCTTTGTAGCAAAAAATGAGGGAGAATGTGAGAGGCAAAATGGCTGCTCATATACTGAGTAATGAAAGTGGAAACATAAAGCAAGTAAACTTAAATAAATCACATACTTCATTAAAATGTTTACAAAAAGTACAAAAGAGATTCATCTTCTTTCAATGTAAGCAAAGATTTTCCAGAGTTCAATGTCCCTTTAAGGACTGAATCGACTCAGGTTATCACCACTTTCAGTAGACTTGCATAAACAGTTTCAGTAGAGTTATATAAAACAACAGTCTGCTCCTCTCCTTGAACATACAGTACATAAAACATTATTTTTTAAATGTCAGATCTTCCACTGTGGCTAGTTTTAGCTCGAGATTTTGCCAGTCTTTTTATGATATACTGATTAATTGAGTGGCATATTAGCTTTTTTAATATCCTTTCATATTTTGCTCTGAAAAGTCAGGGGAATATTACCATTGTGAATCAGACAAGTATAAAATAGTTTTCATATTTTGCTTGGTATCATATAATTTTATGATTAAATTATAATTTATATGTGCAAGTTTTACCAATGAAACTTATTTAGCAAGACTTTGTATATGAGATTATGAAGGCCTTTTGTCCATCTACACTAAGGTGGAGTCACCTCAGTTGGTGGTTGATGGCATCATTTAAATCAGAAAGAGAAAATTACTCAACGAATAAGTAATTTTCTGTGTTTTTTTTTTTTCTTAGGGCATCTCTATTACAAGTTGGAGACATGTCTTCACATTTTTAACAAATACTCTCCATAGAATAACTTAGTATTTAGGAGGAAGTCATACTTCACTAGTAAAAAAAAAAAAGTGAATAGAGACCCTTTTTTGTCAATTCTTGTTTGTATTGCAATGTTTTTCTCACTAATGAAAATAATGTTTCGGATTACAATGTTATTTCATCTTTGCCAGTTTTTGAGATCTTTCCAATGTGAACTAGAGGCTTGATAGAATGACATCAGAGTTTGGAGAGCTTTTTTCTCTTTAGTAATAAATATGTAAGCTTAGTAAATGTAGCCCAAGATGCTAGATTTAATTATGCAAAATGTGTTGAAAAGTATAATAATTACAAGATTAGATTACAAACATATTATATATCACTTCACTGTTGATTTCAAGACTTCTTAAATTGTCTTTGTCTTTTGAAGGCTGCTGATTTCTATGGTGTACCCAGTTTTGGTTCATCCCACCAGACCAACAACTTCAATCTTGCACCCAAATACTTGTTTGAAAACTAGAGTGCCATCAAGCAATTTAACAGATTTAAACTTCAATAGGTTCCAACAAGGCACAAACAAGAACCAGAAAAAGACTCCAGAAAAAATGGTTGTCATCACAGAGACAGTCAAGATACCAGCATTGTCAGACCATGCCCCAGATTCTCATGATGCATCTTTGCCACAGAACAAGAAAAAATATTTGTTTGCTGTATCAATCAATCAGCAAAAATGCCCAACACATGACCAGTTTGGGGATAAAGAAGTGAAGAAAACAACAGTGATGAAAAATATCTATGAAATTCTGGGGAACCTAGAAACTGAAGAGCTTAAAAACATGTTAACTTTGTTTTTTATATTATTTATTTTTCTTGTAATTTACCTTTTTCTCTAGCTCAAGAATAGTAGCAATAGAATAGTGCTCCTAACTCTAGCTCCGGCAGCACAGACCAACATTTCACTGATGTACCCAAGACTTTTATCTCAAATGAGTTTGCACTATTCATAAAAATATTCTAAATTAGCATAAACTTGGTTGTGAAAAAATAACATTAAAATATTCATATTAACATATACTCACCCAGAAATATGGGAAGAACTTGTAATCTTTAAGAATGTTTCAAAATATTTGTGTACTGGAGACCTACAATAAATTTATGTGATAGATTATTTTTTCATCTTTTAATTGCTTGTTTTGTTTAATGCAGAAGAGCTATCAGAATCTGCATGCCCTTTCTTACTTGAGTATGTCATAAATGTGTATCCAATTTCTTAATGGAGGGCATTTTTAAATTAGTAGACAAAAACTTAAAAAAAAGATTACTACATATTTTACATACCGTATATACTCGAGTATAAGCCGAGTTTTTCAGCCCTTTTTTTTAAGGCTAAAAAGGACCCCCTCGGCTAATACTCGAGTCACTCCCCCGTGTCTCTCTAAACCCCCCGTGTCTCTCTAACCCCCCGTGTCACTTTCCCTCCCCCCTCCTCATCCTCAACCCCCCCTCCTCATCCTGAACCCCCCTCCTCATCCTCAACCCCCCTGCCTGCACCCGGTATATTCTAATGACGGGGCGCGCATGTGACGTCACATGCGCGCCGGGGTCAAGACGGAAGGTTGCAGAGGCCGGGGAAAAAGCAGGTAAGTGAGGGGGAGGTATTTAGAGGGGAGAAAGTGAGGAGGGGGGTTGAGGATGAGGAGGGGGTTGATGAGGAGGAGGGAGGTTGAGGAGGGGGGTTGAGGTTGAGGGCAGGGTGAGGAGGGGGTTGAGGATGAGGATGGGGGGTTGAGGATGAGGATGGGGGGTTGAGGATGAGGATGGGGGGTTGAGGATGAGGATGGGGGGTTGAGGGGGGAGGATGAGGATGGGGGGTTGAGGAGTGAGGTTGAGGGGGGTTGAGGAGTGGGTTGATGAGGAGGAGGGGGGTTGAGGAGGGGGGTTAAGGTTGAGGGGGGGGGAGGAGGGGGTTGAGGATGGGGGGTTGAGGATGAGGATGGAGGGGTTGAGGATGAAGATGGGGGGTTGAGGGGGGGGAGAATGAGGATGGGGGGTTGAGGATGAGCATGGGGGGTTGAGGTAGGAAGATGAGGAGGGGGTTGAGGATGAGAATGGGTTGTTGAGGAGGGGGTTGTAGATGAGGAGGGAGGTTGGGGATGAGGAGGGAGGTGGAGGATGAGGAGGGAGGTTGAGGAGGGGGTTGAGGATGAGGAGGGGAGGTTGAGGAGGGGGTTGAGGATGAGGAGGGAGGTTGGGGATGAGGAGGGAGGTTGAGGATGAGGAGGGAGATTGAGGAGGGGGTTGAGGATGAGGAGGGAGGTTGAGGTTATAGAGGGAGGTTGAGGTTATGGGGGGTTGAAGTTATGAAGGGGGGTTGAGGTTATGGAGGGGGATTGAGGTTGAGGAGGGGGTTGAGGATGAGGGCGTTGAGGAGGGAGGATGAGGAGGGAGATTGAGGATGAGGAGTGGGGTTTAGGAGGGAGGTTGAGAATGAGGAGGGGGGTTGAGGAGGGTGATAAGGGAGGGGGGAAGAGACACAGGTAAGGGAGAGGCAAGAAGAGACACGGGACGGGAGAGGGGAGAAGAGACACAGGGTAGGGAGAGGGGAGAAGAGACACGGGAGAGAGAGGGGGGACACAGAGGGCACAAGAGGGACACAGGGGGCAGCACATTTCCCACCCTCGGCTTATACTCAAGTCACTCATTTTACCCAGTATTTTGTGGTAAAATAGGTGCCTCGGCTTATACTCGGGTCGTCTTATACTCGAGTATATACGGGTATATGATTTTTTAGTTTTGGTTGTACCTAATAAATAAGGGCCTTGTTAAATTATCCCTCGTAGTTCTCTCGGTCCTCGCAAAAGGCAGTTTTTGTGCTGTTTGCAAGGACCGAATCCCTCGCAGCCTGCTTTGCGAGATGACTCCGAAAAATGGCCGAGAATAGGCTCCGAGAGAGCTACGGAGTCACACGCAGCCTTAAATCTATGAGGTGAATCTCGCACTTCGGAAGAATCCCTACGGGCACAAAAAGTGCACGCAAGGGATCCTAAAACCTTTACGTGCTGCCTCGGAGCAGCCCGAGACAGCCGTGTGAGGCTCTACCCTGCTCCCTATACACATCCCCATGCTGCAGGGGTCCCTATTGGGACCCCTGCAGCCCCCCCACATTATCCCCTTGCAGTAGGGGTCCCCGATCGGCATAGATCAGGCCCCTGCTGCATTTAAAAAGTTTCAATTCCCCACCGTGGCTCCTTAAAGGGCCCGCGGCACACTATTAACAATCCCGGCCGCGGCAAATAAAATTAAGCCCCCTCTATGCTGGGGTCCCCATCAGGACCCCCGAAGTGTACCCACATTAACCCCTTGCTGCAGGGGTCCATAGGGCACTGATCGTTAACCCTCTGCATTTACATTTTTTAATTTCCCGGCTCGCGGGTCCTTAAAGGACCGTAAAGGTCCTGAAAGGACTCGCACTAAAAATATTAACCCCAGGCAACTAAAATTACCCCATAACTCATGAGGGTCAATACAAACCCCCATAAACCAATAATTAACCCTATAACTCATGGGGTTCAATACAGACCCCCATAAGCACTTAACCCTATAACTCATGGGGGTCAATACAGACCCCCATAAGCACTTAACCCTATAACTCATGTGGGTCAATACAGACCCCCATAAGCCAATAATTAACCCTATAACTCATGGAGGTCAATACAGACCCCCCATAAGCCTCTATTTAACCCCATCAGTCCTATAAGGGTATATTATGACCCTTATGGGGCTGTTAAAACCCTAACATTAACCACATAAGTGCCATGACGGTCCTCAAGGACCATCATGACACTAACTACAAACACTACACTATAACCCCCAATAAACCATTAAATCTAAACTAACCCCCCTCTACACTAATCTATTAACACTTACACTACCTGCCTACCTACACTACCTACCCCCTAATAAACCCCCCACCACTAAGTCACCAAAAATAAAAAAAAACTACATTACAGAAAATATAAAAACCTAAGTCACCAAAAATAAAAAAACCTACATTACAAAAAATAAAAAAACCTAAGTCACCAAAAATAAAAAAAAACTACATTACAGAAAATAAAAAAATACATTACACCCCCCACCTCCCACTACAGAAAAAAAAAAATTACACACCTGAAAAGGAAAGACAGACATACACAATACAATACATACATACAATACATACAATACATTACATACAATAAATATAATACAAATAATATACAATACCCCCTATCTATCTTACATACAATCTATTTAATATACAATAAATCCTAACTATATCAAATACATCCCCCTATCTATCTAATATACAATAAATCCTAACTACATCCAGAAACCCTAATACTAAGCTAAAATAAAATAATTAAGACCACTTACCTTTGTAGATGTCCCTTCAGATCACCAACCTAGGGGTAAAACAAACAAAAAAAAATAGTACCACACATTAACATAAAATAAATAAACATTATACACATTCTAAATATTCTACTCAACTTTCCAGCATATCCCATCCTTCTTCTTTTCTTCTCCGGCGCGGCCCTGTTAAAAAAAACACATTACATTAGGAGGATTTAAGTAGAAGCCTCTTATTTACTAGGCTGGAATTTAATAAGGCTGTAAGTTTTAAAATGGAAAAAGAGAAAAGCGGCAACTAATAATATACATATATAAGACACGTTGATATCAAAGGGAAAAGAAAAGGGGAGCTGGTAAATACAATCAGCTCATACGGTTTGACCCAAAGGTTGTAAGGATTGTTACAATCATAAGTAGGTCAAGGACATACCAAATCATCACTGATCGTGTGACATGAAATAAATAAAACTTAACCTTTAATAAGGTACATGTAAAAACAATTGATATATGAAAAAAAGGAAAAGAAAAAAAGGGGTGAATAAAAGAAAAAATGGAAGTGGGGAGTAAGTACAATGTGTGTCATAAAAAGACACAGGGGGGGTTCCAATCGGGACTCCTGCTGCATTTAAAATGTTACATTTACCGCTGCAGGTCCTGAAAGGACCTTAAAGATCCTTAAAGGACCTGTGAGAACTAGAAAATTCACACCTGCCGTGGGAGTTCCCCCCCCCCACCCCATCACTCATGGGGGTCAATATAGACTCTCATGAAAAAAACCTTGTTGTGTAAGAAACAGGAGTACTAGAGACAGGGCATGGTACAGATAAATGTCCTAAATAGCCAAAGATAGGCATACAGGACCCCTATGCCCTGGGGGAAGACATGGGACAGGTGCAGCAGTGGGCACACAATTACAAAATCTTCACTAGAGCCATAAGGCAAAAAATGCACTATTTCCACAAATAGGCAGACTCAAAAAACAAACAAGACTCACTGTTGCAGAGGTCCCATGTAACTGCTCCAACGGTACGCCCGCTGAAAACTTGAAATCTCCCCCACTGTGCGCTGTTGGTTGGCGCGGTACAGCGCTATGTCACTCGTCAGTGACGTGTTTGCGCATAACCCGCAATTGGCGCCAGCCAAACATGCACGCACCCGCGCTTGCGCGTAACCAGGCTTGTTGGGGCCGAAAATGGTTGCGCATGCGCTAACGATCGCCCAACGCGAGTTTCGCATAGAATGCTTCTACTGGGGGGGAGGTACCGTTTAGGATACCTGCACTAATTGATGAGATGTGGGAGCCTGTGAGATCATCTCGCAGTCTGTCACTCCTCATGTACATTATCGCAATGTTCATACAGACGGCCCTGCTGCGTAGTTCACACGTTGCTCGCAGCAGGGCTAATTTAATAGCGTCGTAACTTTGAGAAATTTTGCAGTACGTAGGATTTAAGTAGAAGCCTCTTATTTAGTAGGCTGGAATTTAATAAGGCTGTAAGTTTGTTTATAAACATTTGTATACAAAATAAATATCAGTGAAGTTTAGAATATATGTGCTTTTGATAAACTGATAAAAGAAGGGGAACCAAGTAACTCTGCCTGTATCTTAGTCTATATATGTTCTTTCACTCCTTTTATCTCTAAATTATAAAAAAAAATCCATTGATACCCTGCACATTACCTGAAATGTGGTTAGACAGTTGAGCTTACACACCAAGTAGCTGCAAAAGAATACAGGCATGAAATGAAATGGTTATCAACTCTAATTTAATACATGCCATAATACAGAATATATTTCTGTTTCAGTAATGCTTACATGGAATTATGTGTTTTAATTACCTTATTGTGTTCCTTTTTACAGAAAACTTATACTTATGTATGGAAACAAGATTCTTTTTTTGTAATCAATGGGATATTTAGTCTAACACAAATGCATATTTAAAAAGCATATGTGGCACTGGGTATCACACACAATAAACTGTAATATTGATATACATATTCATTTACATTTTTAAGCAACTACTTGGAGATGTGGATCACAAATTATGATACATTTATCTGTAGTAGAGGTTTCCAATCTGTGGTCGGTGAACCACCTGAGGGCTTTGCTTAAGTTGTCCACAGAACAATTACAGATAACTATGAAACAAACAGCCTCATTACATTGGGGCTACGTTAAGTAGCCCATAGTGAAAAAAGTAGGCCTGGAGGCTATTAAATTAGCCTTGTACACCTCTATGTTGCTAACCTGCGTGTTAGAACGCAGGCCGGACGAAAAATGCCTACGTTTTGTGCAATGTGGAACATCGCAGCACGCAACACTTTGATCTGTCCCGCTGCATACCCATTATGCTATCAAATTGACACAGAGCTAGCCCGTAACACGCAAACGGAGCCCAAAGGACTCGCAAAGGCTGTAAGCGTGAGCCGCAAACAAGACCCCCGCAGCACCCCCCGAATCTCCCTATGGCCCCTAAAGCTCCCCCTGCTCCCCAAATACATCCCATGCCGCAGGGGTCCCAATCGGGACCCCCGCAGCAGTTAAACTGTTAATCGTAGCCGAGGAGTGACTTCAAGTACCCCCCGACACCTAAAATTAACCCCCCAGTGCTGGGGGGCCCCATCGGGACCCCTGCAGAGTCCCCATATCACCCCTTGCAGGGGGGGTTCCAATCGGGACTCCTGCTGCATTTAAAATGTTACATTTACCGCTGCAGGTCCTGAAAGGACCTTAAAGATCCTTAAAGGACCTGTGAGAACTAGAAAATTCACACCTGCCGTGGGAGTTCCCCCCCCCCACCCCATCACTCATGGGGGTCAATATAGACTCTCATGAGAATAAAATTAACCCCCTCAGTCCCATAAGGGTCTATATTTTAGGTGCCATGGGGTACTTACAGTACTCTTGTGGCTGGATCTTTAAGACCTTTAATTTAAAACTTTTAAATGCAGCGGGGGTCCCAATCGGGACCTCCACTGCACAAGCTGATATGGGGACACTGCATGGGTGCTGATGGGGACCCCCAGCATGGGGAGGGATAATATTAGGTGCCGGGGTGGGTACCTGGGGTACCCCCTGCGGCAGGGCTTGTGTTTTTAACTGCCGCAGAGGTCCTGATCGGGACCCCCACGGCAAGGACCGATGTTGGGAGCTTGCGGGTGATTGTAGCAATGGGTTTGACTTCCTTCAGAGACTGGGCCGCAGGGGAGTATTCCAACATGATAACGACCCCAAACACACCTCCAAGGCGACCACTGCCTTACTAAAGAAGCTGAAGGTAAAGGTGATGGACTAGCCAAGCATGTGACCAGACCTAAACCCTATTAAGCATCTGTGGGGTGTCCTGAAATGGAAGATGGGGGAGTTCAATGTCTCTAACATCCACCTGCTCCGTGATGTCATTATGGAGGAGTTCAAGAGGACGCCAGTGGCAGCCAGTGAAGCTCTGGTGAGCTCCATGCCCATGAGGGTTAAGGCAGTGCTGGAAAATAATGGTGGCCACACAAAATATTGACACTTTGGGCCCAATTTGGACATTTCCACTTAGGGGTGTACTCACTTTGGTTGCCAACGGTTTAGACATGAATGGTTGTGTGTTGAGTTTATTTGAGGGGGCAGCAAATTTACACTGTTATACAGGCTGTACACTTACTACTTTACATTGCAGCAGAGTGTAATTTCGTCAGTGTTGTCACATGAAAAGATATAAAAAATGTTTACAAAAGTGTACTCACTTTTGTGAGATACTGTATATATATATATATATATATATATATATATATATATATATGTATATATATATATATGTGTATATATATATATATTTTTTGGGTTGTCTGTATCAGTGATGGGCAACCTGTTTCACTTAAAGGACCTCATATGCAGCCCCTGAGTCCTAAAAAAACTGCATTGTACTTAAACCTTTTTATTTTAGCCAAAGTAAAATGATAACATTTCTCTAGGAAAGGAATTAACTAATAGAGATAAATAAAATGCAAAGACATATGTCGGTGTATTTACTAGTTTTAAATAAATATAATTGACTGTGTATTGTTGAAGAGATTCATGCTCTTTCACTCTTGTGCACATGTTGGGGGCCACATGGGAAATGCCTGAAGGTCACATGTTCTCCTTGGGCCTCCTGTTGCCCACCAATGGTCTATATGATAGATAAGTATCCAAAGTTATCCTGTGTATACTAAGAATAAATGGAAAGCTGCAATACTGCTTGATTAATGATTTTCAGTAATAAATTACGACTGGATTAAATCTGAACGTAAATGTAACCGTAAGATGAGACATTATTCCTAAAACATGATACCACAACCTTAATAATAGAAGCCTTAAATAATTAATTTGAAAACCTGGAGCAGAGAATGCGGATGCAGCAGCAACAGTTCGTTTCTCAAAGCCCTACACCATTAATTCACATATATCTTTATTTTATTTGAACATAGAGAGTAGCATTAATGGTAGGTTCAGCAGAATGCCAAACTGTGACAGTGTGAAGGTGGCCGTGCGTGTCAGGCCTTTCAGTAAGGTAAGGAGCTGTATTTTGTGTTTTCTATTTGCTATTTTGTTCCAGGTGTCATAGATCAAGACAACAAGTTAAATGCACTCTAAACTCATGTTTACAGCTGTGCACCATCATGTAGAGAATGAAGTTGTAAAATATTTTTTATTTGATGCTATTTTACCCAGTCCCTAATTATTTTTAAATGGTGTTGTGTTGACATTTACAGACATCAAAATGTCTGTTAACCTTGGTGTTATATCCAGTTTAGTTGTACAGGCTGATGCATTAAGTTTATGGGGAGAAAAAGCTGGAGGTTCTCAGGTACTGAATGAACCATAAATACTAAGATCCCTTTAAATTACTTTTATAATTTCTTCTCAACAATACTATGCTTATTTATTTTTTCTCTTTTGTGGAGTTAAAAAAGTATTTATTTAGTTTTTGCAGCCAAATCCTGCACACATTTGCAGGAATATTGCTATGTTTGGTACTTTCAAAGCCTGTAGAAACAGTCTATAATAACAGCGATGCAGGACAGCTGGAAGGTGAACAGGGTTACATAAAATTACTTATACAATTATGAAATATTCATACATTTAAAAAATTCTAAATATTGTTCACTTGATGATGGTGCTCTGCATTGATGAGTCAGTTTAAGCAGATGGCAAAACCAATATTTATTATAAATATTAAGTGATTTTGGTTTAACCAATTGTTTTTGGCTTCTTAAACTATCTGTATTGCTTCTGCTTCTAATATTTGTAATAATAATAATTGAGAATAATGTAAATGTAAAACAATGTAACTATGAAGAGATTCATTAGATGCAATGTCAACATGCAACTACTTGAAATTGGATCACAACAAAGATCACTTTATATTGTTGCACTTAATGCTTATTTTTCTAAAATTTTCTCAATTTCAGTTAGGAGCTTGCTGTGAAGATTTAAAACAACACAATAAGATTCTTGTTAGTAAAAATAAGTAATTCGGCAAATTTTAACCTGTGCGCAATGTGGCTTTGTGTTATTTGGTAGTTACACCAGCATCTTTTTATTGTTCATTTATTTATTTTTGTTCAGAGGGAGAGGGATGCAGGGAGCAAATGTGTTATTTCTATGAAAGCCAGCTGCACGACCATCTGTGACCCAAAGAACCCTGGTCATGAGAAGACATTCAAGTTTGATCTGGCGTATTGGTCCCATAATGGGTTTGTAAAGAACAAAGATGGCATGCTTGTCACAAAGGGCCCTGAGAGCAGATATGCAGATCAGGTAAGACCAACCTTTTGTACTCAACCTTATCGAATCCAGAACAATATTTATGGATATCCTACCTACAAAAAGTTAGGACCATTACTCTAAGGAAAAAAGTCAATTTGCTACTCATTTCTGAAAATAAATATAATTTGGTAAGTTCTGCAAAATGAAGGATCAATGTTTTGGCTGTTAACAAGTAATACTTTAGCAACTGTACACTAGGCCAAAGTAATGCTTTCAAACCAGATACAATGCAGTAACAGTCTTCTTCCCTCAAGACGTTTACAAACAGCTAATAACTAATAACTGTTGATTTTAATGGTTGGTGTAAATTTATGAATTTTTGTCAACAATAAACATGTTCTTTTATTGACCCATATGTCCTAAATATTTTTGGGGGGTTTAATGCACAATGTAATTTTAGCTAAATGCAGATGTTCTTGTAATCATTTTAGTAATGTTGTGATTTGGACCTAGCAACTTTATGTTTATGAATTATTATACCATTTGCTTTTGATTATTATTATATACACAACAACAGAAATAGAGGAGCTCAATCAGAGAACAAACTAACCTTAATAGGTTAGTTTTATGGACATGATAACCCACTCTGAAAGCAATCACTTTTAGCTCACTTGTGCTCTTCACAGGGAGAAATAACCTATAGGATATCAGTCTGGTCTCAATAGAGTGATTCAGCCACAAAATATTAGGCAATTCTAACCTGAACAGGAGAAGCAGCAAACCCCAGACTTATATTTCAGCCTTCGTTAGGCCTCATCAGTAGGGTGTAGCTGATAACTCCCTAAGGCACAGTGAGCAAGGAATTCACGTCTGGAGCCTCTTATCATCTTTAGGGCGACTAAGCCCTAAGATTCATTTGCATACTCAACAACAGAAATATTATTTAGATGCTATTCTGTAACCCATTCATATAAACTTCTTGTTTGTTCAATGGTTTGGTTTGCATAATTATAATTACAATAGATCTAACAAATATTGTGCGTGCATGAAAAAAAAATATATATTTTACACAAAAAATTAATTAATTAAAACTTTAAACTAATAATTGATTACATTTCTAACCTAATGGTTTATTTTTTCTTATATTATTTATAACAAGATAAAAAAAAGACAAAAGGGGAGCAATGGGTGAGAGAGAAATTGTCTGGTATAGTATGTTGAGTTAAACTTTAAATGTAGAGTGAGTATTGCGCTCATGTATAAAAGGTGAAAAAAAGCTTCTCTCTCCCCACACACCACACTCCTCCACTTTCCAGGCTTCTTCTTCTCCTTTCCATCTCAAAGTAAGAGAGAGAAAAGGAACTCTGCACATAACTTAATAAAACAATATCTATTCATTAGTAATCACTTACAATGAATTTAAAAGTGAAGCCCAATGGAAATACACTCTCTGTGCAGTATTCTATTATGTAGCATTGCGTCTGATTGTGTGACCATCTAAAAAAAGCACACCGTTAAAATAAAAAATAAACTATGAAACTGATACCTTTCCACAGTGATCAAATACATTGATATTTAGTTACAAAAATATGCATCCTATAAAAATCAAAATACACATTGTTACATGAAAAGACATTTTACACAATGTATGTACCTATGCTGTTATTTCATTAAAGGAAACCACTGAGATCAAACCATAGGGGCCATAAAATTTCATATTAAAAGTATATTCTCCTTTTTTCTGTGAAAGCTTTTTAATAGATACTTTTTAAAGTAGTTGGACAAAGAATGATTTTATATCCTTCTAAAATGTAACCAATATGCTCTAAAACTCAGGTTTTCTATTTCCTTGAGCTGCAACCTACATATTGAATAATTGAGTAATTTTGGACTACATTTATCTTTTTCCTTAGCTATTTTGGTATTAGGCGCTAATTAACGAGAGACCAATTTATTCTTTAATTTTGGTGATTTCCTAAATATAATGGTTGGTTTTCTTTGTAATAAATACTTTAAATCATTGTCTTTTTTTTAATTTTTTAATTTTTTAATTATTTTTATTAAGGACAATCGAAAACTTATTAACAGCATTTTGATTAATGCAAATAAAGTGTTAACTGAATTAACAGTCTAAACATTTACAATTCCTGAGATATACATTTAGAGATACAAACAAAAGGAACTGTATACGCTTGTGATCCTTAAGATTTTTTTAGTTTTTTTTTAGTTTTAAAAAAAATCAACATTTTTTAACCTCCTTAGCGTTAATCCCGAGCGTGGCACTGGGTTAATTTTCAGTTCCTGAATCGGTAGCCCTGAGCCATGGATGATAATGGGGGGAAGCAGAAGAAAGAGGAGGATGATTAGGGGGGAAGGGAGGATTATAAGGGGGGAAAGGGAGGAAAAGGACGAGGATAAGGGAAAGAGAGTAGGAGGATAAGGGGGAAGGGGGGAAAGGGAGGAGGATAAGGGGGGAGGAGGGAAGTGGAGGAGGGAAGGGGCAGACCTATCCTGTTTTATGTGTGCATTTGTGGAAGAGCTAGGGGGTTAGGGTTAGAAAGTGAGGGTTAGGGTTAGGAAGTGAGGTTTAGGCGGTTAGGGATTGGCGGTTGGGGAGTACTACCTAGTTTTCACAGCTACATGGGGACGCGACAGCCGCCGCGTTCCTAGAGTTGGCGGTGGCGCTCTACCACAAATGCGCACATAAAACAGGATAGATCTGAAGGGGGGAAAAGGAGGAGGAGGATAAGGGGGAAGGGGGAAAAGGAGGAGAAGGGGGAAAGGGCGGTATGATTATGTAGGTATTTTTTAATGTACCGCTTTAGCATTCTAAATACTGACATAATCATACTGACAGGGTGGTTAAATAATTCTCGTTATAACTACAAAAACAACTGACTCACCCTACAGCAAATTTTTAAATCAGTTTCCTCCTATCAACCCAGAAAAGTTAGACAGGAGTTTACAACCGATTACAGTAATGCTGTTTGGTAGACACGAATATAACAGAAATAAACTACACATTAACATGGAAAATTAAATCTAATACAAACATGTTATTTTAGCAAAAAGTGCACCAAAATAAACAAGAATAAAAGGTAATTTTTAGCGATTTAACCTTTTCTTTTATGCATTAAGCTGCTTTACTCTCAATATAGAAATATTTCACAAGTTCTTTTTACCTTGGATTCCAATGCTCAGGACCCTGCCAAGGTACCACAAGACGGCTCAAAATTAATGAAAGGAAGGGAAGTATACAAGATAGTGTGAATCAAGATGGTACAAATCAGTATGGTTTCTATATAGGAAAGAAGAGGCAAAATTTTTAATTCAATTATTATCTAAATGACAATTTAAATAATTACACACAACTCCAAGGGACTTAATATGCAATTTAAAAGGAAAACAGCTATGACAAACTATGCTAAGCTGAAAGCAGATGTGATCTGTTTGCAGGAGACGCATTGGAGGAAGCACACATTATATAAATTAAAAATAAACTCTATATGGATAGCATTGACTCTACCTACTCATCTAATGCTAGAGGAGTATCAATCATATTTAAAAAAGATTTTAGAATAGAAGAAAAGTTTAAGAAAATCGATTAACAGGGTAGATATATAATTTGGTCAGGCATAATAAATCAATCCCAAATTATAATAGTTAATATATCTGCACCAAATATAAAACAAATATGTTTCTTTAATAGAGTACGGTAGTTAAAATTGCCCAAAAATATAATAAAGGACCCACGGTTATCTGTGGAGACTTTAATATGATTGTGAACATCTCAATCGATAGAACTTCTGCAAACAAGTTAAAATCTGAAAAGGTGGTTAAAAATCGGCTAAAAAATTCACCCAGATAGTTTTGAATAACGGACTGTTCGACGTATGGAGAATATTCCATCCCCAACAGAGAGACTATAGCTTCTACTCCAATCATCACTCCTCCTACACAAGAATTGATTATTTTTGGGCGGATTCACATATTTTGAATATAACCCATTAAATCAGAAAAAAAACATCATTATGGTTTGATCATTCCATGGTGTCCATCTCCCTATTCGATAAGAGAGGCGGCCTAATAAAAAGTCAATGGAAAATGGATAGTAATTTACTTAAAAACACAGGATCAAATAAAAAATATAAGAGAAGAGATACAGACTTTCTTTGACCTAAACAAACAATCAGTTTCATGCTCCTCTCTGATGTGAGTGCACAAATCCTATATACGAGGTATTATGATATCTAAATCTGCCCAATTGAGGAAAGAGAGAGGTAAATCTCAGAGAAAATTGTATGTATTACTAGATCAACGCTTAAGTAAAAATAAAATAGATCCTAACAAAGAGACTTTGGAAGACATAAATCAGGTAAAGGCTCAGATAAAGAAAATTATTTAATTTAAATGTGACTGGAGCTTCCAGCAAACCCATTATTTTTTGGAAGACAAAACTGGGAAATATATGGCTAATAAAATAAGTAAACAGAATACGCAGAATAGGATAGATAGAATGAAAGGTCCTGACAACATATATTATTCACACCCCAAAGAGATTTGCAGAATATTTATAGACTTCTATCGTAACCTGTATAATTTAGAATTAGAAGAAGGTTTTAATAAACCTTCAAAAGCGACCATAGAAAAGTTTCTGAAAGGGAAAAATCTCCAGAGGATAACTGAAGAAGAACTTTCAGTATTAAATAGCCCCATTACCAGGAAAGCAAAAGAAAGTAATTGATAAACTTAAACTAGAAAAAGCTCCAGGATTGGACAGCTTTAATAATTTATATTATAGATGTTTCTCATCGACTTTAGGAGAACATTTATGCCTAATGTTCAATTTGATAAGGAAAAACGGAATAATAATTTTGTAAATGGTGGAGGCTAAAATACTGAATATACCTAAACAGGGGAAAAACCAGGAACATTATATAGGCCAATCTCGCTTTTAAACTCGGACATTAAAATATATTCAAAAATGTTGGCAGATAGACTTAACATTGTAATGGCTAAAATAATACACCCAGACAAATCCGGTTTTATTAAAGGATGACAAGGTCCAGACAATATAAGACTGTTGATGGATATACTATCATATTCAAATAGAAGGAATATTCCCATGCTGACTCTGTCACTAGATGCTGAAAAAGCATTTGACAGAGTCAGCTGGGATTTTTTAAGAGCTGTACTTTTAAAGATTGGTGTAGCGGATTTTGCCATTAAATCAATAGAAGCACTATATGTGAATCCTAGTACTAAAATCTCGAAATATGAATGCATACAAATCACGCTCCTCATAATATTTTTAGTCGCTAACATGATCAGTTGAAATAATTTGTTTTGAGAAGGGTTTAGCTTGGAGTTATAAATACCTAAGAGGCAAATGTCAATTGAAGGAATTAGCGGGGAATTAAATAATCTTGAGGATAATTGAAAAGTCTTATTCCAGATCTCTTGGACTATTGGGCAAGTCCACCGAGTGTAGGAAACTATCCTCTGCTTGGCACCATCTAAAGCAAGACTTACTTCCAGATTTCGTGATTTTATGAATCTTTAACGGCTTGAAGTATGCTCTATGCAAAATTTTAATTGAGGTCTCTAAGAGACTGTAGCTCATGGAACCTCGTGAAAGATTAGAGCATGCTTCAGTCCATTTATTGAGTTCCCACACTTGGCTTCCTCCCATTTAAGCATAAAAGATGTTTTTTGTTCCCTAGCAAACGTGTTTAAGATTCCATAGAGAGACCCCAGAATTGATAGATAACTGAAAGCCAGGATGATCTAGGGGGGCAGTTTAAATGGTAACTGTGGTCACCCAATGTCTGAATTTGAGAAAATTGGATAATTATTTTGCAGAAATGTTAAATTATTTCTACATCTGTATTACAGGAATTAGCAAGTTATTGCTAAACCAGGAGCTATGTCTATCTAACTTGGATATGATCCACCAGTGACGTGATGTGTCCGAGCATGTTAGTTGAACGCTAGTAGTAAAGAATATTGATGTGAGGGTGAGGTAGAATGGACCAGTTGACCCTGGAGATCAGCTCCCACCCAGATTTTTAAAGTTAGATTTGTTAACGGATTGGAGAAATTAGGTTTTTGAGAGTTTAGATGTGGGGACCAGATAAGCATATCCCAGGTGAAAGGGTGCATTTGTGGATTTTCCATAAGCATCCAGATTGGCTGATGTTTTATTGAATGGGCCAATGGTATAAATGCCAATTGTGCTTCTCTATAATAGAGCAATAGGTTAGGGCATGAGAGACCTCCCTCAGTTTTTTGTCTATACATAATACTCTTGGCTATTCTGGGAGGTCTATTCCTCCCGATAAAACGAAATATCCAGTTTTGAAATTTACTAAGTTCTTTATTATCCACTGGAATTTGTAAAGTTCTAAACCAGTATAAAATACGGGGGAGAACATTCATTTTGACAGAGAAAATGCGACCAGTCCAAGAAATGTTTTGCTTCGACCAAGCTTCCACTTCCGATATTAACGTTTTAATTAAAGAGGGAAGTTAGACTTACAAAGTTCCGGAATTGTTCTAGTTATATTAATATCTAGATATTTTATAAATATTTGGGCAAAATAAAGCTACAGGTGGATTGTACATTTTCCATTGTATTTCGAGATAAGCCTATGTCAAGAGCTTCGGTTTTATCTAGATTAAGCTTAAGACCTGAAAAGTTGCTGTACTGTTTGATAGTGGACATTATCAGCTCTATTAAATTGGTACTACGTCGTAAAACGTAGCCCGTAACTCCATTAAATGAGCCCTGTAACGTTGCTCGCAGCGGACTTGCGTGGTAACATGCAAGACGGCCGAGAATAGGCTACATGCTGAGCAACGTTGAACTTTGTGCACGTAAATCCTTTGATCTGTCATGCCCGTAACCGCTACTTGTTCAATTCAGCTATTAAATTGCACCGTGGTCACTTGCGAGCAAGCACATACCAAGCAAATGGAGCCCCCGCAAGGGGGGTAAAGTACAATACGTAGCAGTTTTTAAGCAAATAAAAACACACTACTGTACTTTTATTAACAGGGAAAGTGATGTTAGATCTTAGAATTAATAGCACAACATTCTCAAGGCCGCAAATCGGGCCCGAAAATACTTTATTTCATGTTAATATTTTGTGTTATATTGATCCCTGCAATCAATGTGTTAAGACATATACTGTAACTTGCATGTAATAGAATATCATATTTACTGCTTTATTAATATTGAATTATATCTTGACTGTGATTGCTTAATTATTTGCGTTCGAGCATGCAACCCCTTCCAAAGGATCTCCGTCCGCTTTAGGAAACCATACTAGATCTGCCTGATTAATTTCTGTGGCATGGGGTCTCCCTTTAGAATTGCGTTAAAAAATGCACAAAGGTGCAGAGCCAGAGTTTCAGATAATTCTTTGTAATACACGTTTGAAAACACATCAGGCCCTGGTGATTTGACATTTTTAAGTTCACAGATGGCTTCCTGAATCTCCTCAACCGTGATATCTTTATTCAGATTACATAAGTTAGTTAGAAGGGGTAATAGAGGGAAGATCTAGCGAAGTTAGATATGATTGGAGGGCTAGTTCCGAAAGTTTAATTTGCAAGGATTACAATTTTGATAAAAGTTAAAAAAAGATTTTCTGGATTTCATTGTGGCTAACTGATATAAGGCCAGAGGGAGTTCTTATTTGGGTAATTCTAGTTTGGGAGTATTTAGATTTAAGCCTTCTAGCCAGTAATGTGTCCGGCATATTGGCTTTAGAATAAAAGAGATGGTTAGTGCACCTGAGTGCTTTCTCTGTTCCTGCTGACACTATGCCATCTAATTCTATTCTAACCTTTTCTATTTTATGTCTCAAAAAGTTTGAGGTTTGTTTTTGTTTTTTCAAGTAATTCTAGTTGCTTCGATGAATCCTGTTCTTTTTGACGGATCCGTTTTCTATGGCTAGATGCTAGTTTGATGATGGTACGTCTAATATAGGCTTTGTTTGCCATCCAGAGCCATCCTACTCCTACATCTTGAGAGATGTTAGCATCAATGTAAGTTTTTAGGTCATCTGTAATGTGAGTTGTAAAGGCAGGGTAAGATAATGGAAGGTCATTCAATTTCCAAGAGTAGGGTGGGGACAGGTTAGGGCCCAAATTTAGATTTATTTGGACAGCCGCATGGTCAGACCATGTACAAGGAGTAATTTTAGTCCTAGAAGAGTTGTCAAAAAGTAGGGAGCTGTATCTATACGAGAATATGAACCCTGGGTTGCGGAATAATACGTAAACTCCCTGTCTTCTGGGTGGTGGCCCCTCCAAGCGTCAATTAGGTCAAAGCTATGTAATAATTTAGGAATCTGGTTAAGCTTATTTGAGAACTGATTATTTATTGAGTTTCTAGATCTATCTAGATCTGGTTTAAAAGTTAGGTTAAAGTCACCTTTAATGACTACGGACCCTAAATCCTGGCTTTCTATAAATCTTACTATCTTAATTAATGAATTGTGGGGGGAAGTAGTGGGAGAGTTAACTGATATCAATGAAAGGTTGGATCCTAAAATCTTCCCTGACTGTAAAACATAATTACCCTCTTTGTCTACCTTTCTAGACTCAAGCTTAAACGTATGTAGGAGGATTTCTGCGCCTGCTTTTTTAGAAGGATGGCTTGTAGAATAAAAGTAGGATATTCCTTGTGTAGGAATTTGGGTATGTTGCTATGGGAAAAGTGTGTTTCTTGGAGGAGCAGTACTGAAGGTTTATAAGCTTTATAGTAAACTAGAATATTGCCCATCAAAAAATGACGGCAATGAAATTGTAAGTGAGCTAATGCTGTTTGGTGTATGGTAATCAAATAAATAATACATTAATAAAGTAATATACTTTACCTTTTTTGAAGTAATATATGCAGGAAGCATTGTGTTGAAGAGCTGGCAATCTGTTTTCATGTGTACTTCCGGATTGTGTAAGTTAGTGTTGTGAAATGGTACCTAATGTGTGGTACGCTGCTGTGGCTGATTTTGCCACCTTGTTCTTGGATCTCGTCCGGCTTTTTCTGAAAATCTGTATGTGTTTGGTGGTGTTTTGCGTCTTTCGGGTGTCTAAACTCTGTAATTTCGACTTAAATGGAGGTGTAATTTTACTTGCAGAGGTCCTGGGTGCCCCCCCCCCCTTGCTGAGGGTAAGCTTTTTATGTGTTTGATGTGTGTATTCATTGTGTTTCTAATGTTTTCAGGTTTGCATGGGTCGGCCGTTAAAGTCGTATCTTTGCAAGGCCGTAGTGTTTTTTTTTCTAAGTCCCGCGTCTCGTATTTGTTTGTCGTAAGTCCATAAATGTTGCGAGGTCCGCAGTTGCTGGCAAGGAGCGCCTTTGGCGCTCCATGCCAGCAACTGCGGCCCTCGCTTCGCGAGCCTGCAGCGTTAGCAACAACCCGCATGCTCACAACTATATATGTGATAAATGCTTTCCTTCTTTTAAATTGCGGATTGAACCCTTTAACTTTATGGGTTATAAATGTAGTCAGAGTCTGTCATTGTGTGTTGTGATTGAATAAGATGGTGTAGGCTGCTATCTTACCTCCATCGAAGGTTGATGGGAAGAGGAGACGGATCCGGAGTCCGAACCGTCTAAGGCGGCGCTTCCGAGCAAGTGGAGCCAAAAAACTGAGAGAATTGCATCAGAGAAAAGGGGGGATAATAAAGGGAAAAGGTTTAACATTACATAAAAAACCGAGGTAACACAACAATTTGACTATAACAAAACATCCTAAACCAAGCATTAGCATTGGTAAGGTCAGGGGAGGGAAAATGGCAAGCCATTTCCAGACAAGTCCCCTGGAAGGAGGGGTATACTAAAAGAAAACAACACCAACAAAAAAACTAAAAAAAGGAAAGGGTAAAAAGAAAAGCAGATAAAAAAGCTACCTGTTTAGGGAGTTCTCCCTGTGTTGGCATTTAGGTAAAACAAGAATTAAACCAACTTTTGAGACTTTTTGGCTTTTCTAGTAATGTCTTACTACTCACTGTGCCGGGAATAAGAACTGGTATTTTTAGACAGTTATCTCTTTATTACAAAAATAGATATAACATAGAGTCTGCAAGTTTTTGTTTCAATAGTTTTTATTGTCACAGAGTTGTAAATCTTATACAGTATTAATGTTTCAGCGATGGCTCGCAGGCCAAATTTATGTTGTAGATTGCTTAACCGTAAACTTATATGATGGTGACATTTTCATTTAGTGACAGTTCCATTACATTTTCCTTTTTCTTAACCTTTCTAAGTAACATTAAACTGGTAGCATGGTTGTTTGCCTGTTTTTGAGATCTCTGATGGTTTTAGTATGATATGCTACCTCTTGTTACAGTTTTTCTACCATACAAAATAAAATTAACTGGATATAACAACTTTAACTACAGTGTCATTCGTGTGCTTGTGTCTAATGATTCTTCTTTCCGTCCTTTCATGTCGAGGGGCTGTTTTTGTATGTATACTAGACAGTAGTTGGAAGTAGGTCACTCACCTCTGAGTCTTGGAGTTTGGCGCTGGTCTGTGGAGTCCGGCAAGAGGGGGGCCCCAGTTCACTTTTCTTGAATTGGTTTATCTCCTAGTTTGTCTGCTATCTGTGTTTATGTTTGCTATATTTCTATTGCCTGTGTGGAGGATGTCCATGCCCCCCATATTTCTAGAAATTTTGGGTATGTGTTGTTAGTCGTGTGTGTGAATCTGTCAAACAACATTATGCCATTTAATTTGTGTATTACCTCTTGTATCCTGAGGTCTGGGGTTCGCCATTTTTGAGCTATGTGGCTTTTTGCTGATAGCATCAGGTACTGAAACCATTTATTCTGGCTTTTCGAAATATGTGTAATAGGTCCTCCTAGGAGGCATGTGTCAATTGACCAAGGGATTGGTGTATGCAGTGTCTCTGAGGCTAGTTTTAGCACTTTGTTCCAGAGGTTTAGGGCTATGGGGCATTCCCACCATATATGTTCGAATGTCCCCCTATCCTGGCAGTGCCTGAAACATTGTGGGGGGATTCGCGTGTTAATGGTGTGTAGTTTTGCAGGTGTATAATATGCTCTATGGAGGAATTTTATGGATGTTTCCCTAAGGGAATAGCTCAGGGGGCTCTTCACAAGTTTGAGGCAGGTTTTCTCCCAGGCCTTATCGTCTTTTGGGGTTCCTATGTTTTGATCCCACTTCCACTTAAAGGGAGCTGTGTTGTTGTTGTGCGTCTCTAATTGCTGCATATAGTGTGCTTATGATGCCTTTTGTGAGTGGGGCTTTTTGGCAGATCACGCTTAGCCAGTTTGGTCTGGGGGCTCCCCATTTCCTAATAAGTGTTGTTATGTAGTGTTTTATCTTACAAAAGTTGAAATGTTCTCTTAATGGGATGTTATGGTTATGTCGGAGATGGTCAAAGGTAAGGACCTTATCATTTTGTATCCATTTGTCTAGGGTGTCTAGTTTGTTCAAGGACCACCAGTAAATTGAGTCCTTGTCTAATGTATGCCATATTGTTGGGATTGTTAAAGTGGGTGTTAAGTTTGATAGGCCTCTTGTTATGTGGTGTGCCTTGTTGGTTTTGTGCCAGGTGTGTAATATATGTCTGATGATTGGGTTGCTGTGTTTCTCGCATGCGTGTGGTATGGTGGGTGACCATGTCACATTGTCCCATTTATGTGGGTGCATTTGTATGTTCTCCACAAATACCCAGATTGGCTGGTGCTCCACGCAGTGGGATTGGGGGAGGAATGCTAGTTGGGCTGATGTATAGTAAGCTTTTAGGTCCGGGCACGCAATGCCCCCGGTGTTATAATTGCTATATAGCAGCTTCTTTGAAATTCAAGGTTTTTTGTTGCCCCATATGAATCTTGTTAGATGCCTTTGAAATTTGTCTAAGTCTTTTCGTTTTATGGGAATAGGGAGGGTCCTAAACAAGTACAACAGCCTTGGTAATATGTTTAATTTGATGGAATTTATGCGTCCCGTCCAGGAGATCGGGAATTTACTCCAATTTTTTGTGTCTGCACATAGGGTTTTGAATATAGGTGGATAGTTGGCCTCATACAGCCCAGACAGGTCGGGGGTCAGTTTTATTCCCAGATAGTTGATTTGGTCTGAGGACCATGTAAAGTTATATTTTGTTTTTAGTCTAGTTAAGGTTTGTTCCGGAATGTTGGAGCCCATAGCCTCAGTTTTATTATAATTAACTTTTAATCCTGAAATCATTCCGAATTGGTCCAGGGTCTCCAGCAGGGGGTGTATAGAGGATTCTGGCTCGGTCACAGTGCATAGAATGTAATCTGCATACATGCAGCATTTGAATTGGTGGGACCCAGCCCTAACCCCCTTGATACCCCCATCCGCCCTGATTCTCTGTGCGAGAGGATCTATCGCCAAAGCGAATAGTAATGGTGACAAGGGGCACCCCTGTCTCGTCCCTCTTTCTATGTCGATGTAATTTATGTTTTCCCCTTCTAGTTTCAGGAATGCTTTGGGTTTATTGTATAGGGTGTTAAAGACGTTGAGAAAATTTCCCCTGATCCCCATTTTGTGTAGCACTCCTTTCAGATAACCCCACTCTAGGAAATCAAAGGCTTTCTCTAGGTCAAAAGCGATGGTGCAGAGTGATTTGTTGTTTGCCTTGGCTATATGCATAACATTCATTATCCTTCTGATGTTGTCCCCCGTCTGTCTGTACGGCACAAAACCAATTTGATCTTTGTGTACCAATTTTGGGAGGAATTTTGAGATTCTGCAGGCCATAATTTTTGCTAGTATCTTAAGGTCGCCGTTTAATAGCGAGATGGGTCGATAGTTCTTGGCTTCTATGGGATCGTGGCCTGGCTTGGGGGAGAAAATGAGGCTTGCTTGTGTGAATTTGTCAGCTATCTGTTCCCCTTTGAGTATGGCGTTGAATAATTTGGCTAGGTATGGTGACAGGTGATCAGTGAATGTCTTGTAATAAATATTTGGGTACCCATCTGGTCCTGGCGCCTTTCCTAGTTTCATTCCTTCAATTGTTTCCCTGACTTCATTTAGTGTAATTTCTGTATTAAGGGCTTCTAAATTTGTGGTTGATATTTCTGATAAATCTAGGCCACTTAGATAGTTTTGGATCTGATGCGTTGTAGAGGTTTTCTCTGATGTGTAGATTTTCTGGTAAAAGTTTTTAAAGGTTTCTTGTATTTTGGATTGGCTTTGGGTTATATGGCCATCTGCTGTTTTTATTTGGAATATTTGATTGTTGTGTTGTTTTGTTTTCAGTTTCCTGGCGAGCATTGGGGAGCATTTGTTTGCCTGCTTCAGGAATGTGTGTTGGGATCTGCGCATTATTCTTTCTGTTTTAATTGTTAGAATGTTATCTAATTCTTGTCTTGTTTTTACTATTTCCGCTGTCCTTGTAGGGGTCAGCTTCATTTGGTTTAAGGTCTCTAGTTTGTGTAATTTTTTTGAGTTAAGTCTGCCTCTTTTTGATTAAGGGTCTTTTTGTAAGTGGTGGCTATCCTTATAATGGATCCTCGCATATAGGCCTTATGGGCTAGCCAGAGCCAGCCTGAGTCTGCAAGTTTAAGTGATCTTTATGCATATTTTTAGCTTCTAATTTTATTTTGCGAACTTCTGTAAGAGGTATAATAAACTTTAGTTTTGTTTGTCCTGTAATTTATGGGGAGTATATATATTTCAGTTTGGCAAAAATAATTATTAAGGACAAAAACATATTAAAAGCTTTTAAGTCCAGAGGTGCCGTCAAAAGGCTTGCAGATCTCTCGTCCTTAGTGAAAACGAATTATGAGGTAGGTTCCTGAGATGTTGTGGGAGTGGATTCTAGAGCACGTAGATGTTGGTCCAGCTGTCCATCTGTCTACTCGGGATACTGTTGTTTGGAGGGCTTTGTTGTTCAACTCCAACATCCTCAGAAATATGGCCAAGTGTTTTTAAAAGTTCTAGATATTCATCTATTGAGTGCAAAAGTATTGAGTTCCTTTAAATTGAAAGGACAAAGCAAATGGAAAGTTCCATCTATATTTGATATTATAATTGATCAGAATTGCTAAGGCAGGTTTCCTTGATCTCCATTTGGCAAGTGTTCTTGGAGATAAATCTGCATACATTTGGAGTTGAACTTTCCCAGGGCTGGGAATTGTTGAGATCTTCTTAATAGTTGCCAGGATCAAGTCTCTGGTTTGTTGTTTCTGGAAACGCACTATGACATCCTTGGGAAGGTCTTGATTCTTTGCTCCTCAGAAGACTCTATGAGCTCGCTCGATTTCCCAAGTGTGTTCTGAGTGGGTGGATAGAATGTAGTTTATTGCTTCAGTAAGATACTGGGTTAGATCAGTCACAGCTTTACATATGCCTCTGATCCTGATATTATTCCCCCCAAAATGATTTTCAAGATCCTCCAGTTTATCTTCAAGAAAGTTAATACGTGATGTGTTTTGAGTGATTTCCATTCGGCCACTTTCCTGAGCCTCAATTACTTGATCAGAGGTCTCCTCAAGGAGGTTTATGCGCTGTCCAAGATCAGATATATCTTTTTACAAAGCCGTCACTGCTTTGGAGAGTTGGGCCTGAAGCAAAGCTTCAATTTTGGCCAGGGTATGGTCCGTCAAGTCCACATTTCGTTGAGTATTTGCCAGAGTGCCCTCCGTGTCAGAGCAATATGATTGGCCTGAGTCAGGCTCCTGAGGTGGGGCAGGTCTGGATTTGGAGTGTTTGAGATAGTCAGAAATGTTTTTCGAGCCTGCATTTCTTTTTTGATTTGCTCATCTTGAAAGATTACAGTTTGTTGGACTGCATTGCAACTGTTGTTCCAGTCAAAAGGTAATTTTGGTTAGTAACCAGTCTTAAACATTACAGAATATAAATGAGAGTAGATTATTTGCAAAAGAGTTTAGGTTATGCCATCCTGAGCTTGCTGGATTAGCAAGGCCCTCTAGAGTGGGTTTAAATCATGCAGCTTGGAGCAGAAGCAATTCCAATGGAGGGACAAAGATGTTTTTGTATTTTAGAAACAATGTTTTTGGAGTAGGAAAGAAGTATATTTAGGTCTCGCACTTTTTTTTTTTTTTTTTTATAGTTTTTATTCAAAGGAATAACAGGTTTCCAACATAACAGGTAACAATTATTTGTGCATATAATCTTTAAACATTAACACATAAGCTCTTATAAATCAAACCATAGTATCTCCTTTCTTTTTTTCCTTTTTCTGTGATTCTATAGTTATTCTATCTTTCCTTTAACTCAAATAAGGGAGTCTTGAACAAACATAACTTAATTATATACATATTCAACTAAAACTTTAAATAAATTAGTAGACTATAACTATGTAAATATGGAGAGGTACATTTAATCTATTCTAGACTATACATTTGTATCCTAAGGGATCCTGTCCCTATAATAAGTCAATGTATAGCTATTTTCCATTTTTTAAATAATAGCTTCCGAGTTATTCCAAGCTATACATTTTAGTTTGCTTAGTTACTATATTAACTCAGCAAGTCACAATCTAGAGCAATGCATTCTTACACTTTATACATGTATTATTTATATATTCACCTCTCGTTACCTATTCCCGATATTCCAGAATCTCCGGCACCAGCCCTCAAGTCTTCCCAGGTCGACGTCCCCCTCCGGCCTACGCCTAAAATGTTATTGTTGACCTCCTCTTACTGTTGGGTCCTTCAATTTAATGGAGTACCCAACGTTGATTTTAACCAGGGATTCCATATGGTATAGTGTCTAATATGGCCGATGTTGTCTTCTTGTTTAACGCTATGTAATTAATTCTCCTTATAATTTCCTGGATGTCTAATTTGTTTGATTTCCATTGACTAGCGATATGCACCTTGGCTGCAGAAGCCATTATCTGAAATAGCTTATTCTGATGTTTTGTTAGATTAGGAAGTTTAATCCCCAATAGACATGACTCCATGGTTGCCACCACCGTAGTATCGACCAGTGACGACGCTATCCGTGCTAACCCTTCCCATAGCCCATGTACTGCGTGACATAGCAACCAGGTATGAGTATGGTCTCCTATTTGTTGACAGCCTCTAAAACAATTACTACTAACCCTAGGGTCATATCTATTGAGTTTATCCGGGGTGCAATATGTTCGTTGAAGTACTTTTATAGAAGTCTCTATGTATGTGGAGTTACACGTTGCTTTATTCAGGTTAAGTATTTCTGCCACTTCTTCCACCCCCATTCCTCCCCCAGTTCTCTTTCCCATTTACCTATATATGGTGGCTTATCTGAATTCTTTGAGTTAATAAATGCGTCATATAATGAGCCTATTATCCCTTTTGCAAGTGGGATGCTCTTGCAGATTACCGAGAACCAGGAGGATTTCGGTAGTCCAAATTTTTTAAACATTTTGCCGGCCCAGCTCCTTATTTCCAAGGGACCAGGGACCCAACCTGTCTAGGCCCCTAATTGCCCACCAGTGCTTGGATGTTTTATTCATGGTTGCCCAAATCTCTTGGGAAGAAATTACAGAACAAAGGGGAGATGCACTTATATCCAGCTTGTATTTGAGTCTAGCCCTTTTCCACGTTATTATTGTTAAATTTATTATGGGCTTCGGATGTGATTTAACCGGACTTAATCCGTTGGGCGCCCATATCAATGTGTCCCAGCTATGCGGTTGCATTTGCTGCTTTTCCAAAAATACCCAGCCCGGTTGATGTTTGACCGAGTGAGTTTGTGGTAGTTGGGACAGCCTAGCCACTTTAAAGTACTCCCGTAGATTAGGGCATGCTAACCCCCCTTCTTTCTTGTTTCTGTACATTACCTTCTTGACTATTCTGGGTTTCTTATTTCTCCACAGATACCTAAAAATACTGGACTGGAACCGGTCCAGTTCCCTCAGGGATATTGGCATAGGGATTGTTCTAAATAGGTACAGAATTTTTGGTAGAACACTCATTTTGACTGCTGCAATTCGGCCCGTCCAAGAAAGAGGGTAATTCCTCCATTTGAACAAGTCATCATTCAGCTTCTTGTACATGGGGGGGTAATTAGACTTATATAGTTTAGAAATTTTAGGTGTTATGTTAACCCCTAGATATTTTATGTGTTTGTGGGGTCATGAAATGGGAAACAGGGCCTTCAGATGCTCCATGTCCTCTTGTGCCATGCCCAAGCTCAGAGCCTCTGATTTCTCCAAGTTCAGCTTAAAACCTGATATTTTGCCGAACTGGTCTAGGGTCGACATTAATGCCGGGATGGAGGACCTGGGTTTCGTCAGGGTGCAGAGTAAATCGTCTTCAAAGAATGTGCATTTATATTGGTGTAACCCTACCTGGAGCCCCTGAATTTCCCTATCCGCTCTAATGAGCTGCGCTAGTGGTTCCACTGCCATAGCAAATAACAGGGCCGAGAACGGGCATCCTTGTCTTGTACCTCTCTGAATGTTAATTTGTGTTCTATGTTCCCCTGGTAATCTCAACATGGCTTTCGGAGCATCATAGTATGTGCGAAGTAGAGTAATAAACTTCCCCTTGAGCCCAAACTTATTCAGAACCTTGAACAGATACGGCCATTCCACTGTATCAAATGCTTTTTCTATATCAAGAGCCAACAGACACATTGGGGAGCTTGCTTTCTGCGCTAGATACTGGATATTGAGAGTTCTTCTGACATTGTCCCCCGCCTGTCTATAAGGTACAAACCCCACCTGATCCTTATGGATTATTTCTGGCAAGAATCTGGAGATCCTTGTCGCCATAATTTTGGCCATCAGCTTGACGTCTCCATTCAACAGTAATATAGGTCTGTAATTTTTCACCTCTAGATTATCTCTGCCTTCCTTTGGTAGAACCACCAATTCTGCCTGGTTTAGTTCTGGGGGCATTCTTTCCCCTCCCATGATGGCATTAAACAGTGACCTCAGATGGGGGCTTAATCAGGACTCAAACTTTTTATAATATAAGTTAGTATAGCCGTCCGGCCCTGGTGATTTGCCTATTTTGAGACCCTGAATTGCCTCCTTCACCTCTTCCGTTGAAATATCTAGATTGAGATTTGCTAGCTGCTGCTCGTCTATAGAGGGAAGATCTATAGATCTTAAAAAGGAGTCAAGGTCCAGCCCTTCGTTCAGCCTACCAGCTGAGTATATCTGCTGGTAAAAGGACTGGAACTCCTTCTGTATATCCCTCGGGCTACATGAGATATTGCCATCTACTTTTCTAATCTGAGTTACCCTAGTTTGGGTCTCCTTAGCCTTTAATCTCGTAGCTAGCATTCTATCTGGTTTATTAGCCTTCCAGAAGAATAGATGCCTAGTTTTCCTCATTGCTTTTTCTGTGTAAAAGGATAGTACCCCATTTAATTCTGTCCTAATCTTATCTATTTGCCTGCGCAGCTTCGTGGTGGGATTTTTCTGGTTAAGTTTTTCTAGACTATTCAGGGTATCTGTTAACTCTTCCTCTTTCCGCTTAAGTGATTTTGGATCCCCTTATGAAAGCCTTATGTGCTACCCAGAGCCAACCCGCCCCCGTCTCAGGTGAATCATTCAGCTCAAAATATTGCTTAATGTCCTCTGCTATTGATGCTGTATTTTTGGGGTCTGTCAATAGGTGTTCATCAATCCTCCAGCCCCTGAATGGGGTCAAGTTAGGGCCTATCGTTATTTTAATGACCACCATGCGGCATGATCAGACCAGGGGCAAGGGACAATTTCAGCCTCTCGGGTTTTATCAAGGAGGAGAGAGCTCATTAAAAATGTGTCAATCCTGGAATACGTGCCGTGCGTAGATGAATAGTATGTATATTCCCTGGTGTCCATGTTTAAGCCTCTCCAAGCATCCACTAGACTCATCTTGGTCATTAATTGTTTAATTTGGGCCCTTTTGTTGGAGAATTTAGTATCTTGAGTGTGACCGGATCTGTTCAATGTTGGGTCCAAGGTTAAGTTCATATCCCCCCCGATTACCAGTTCGCCCAGGTCTAGCGTTTCCAGATCCCTCATCATTTTAATCAGGGTTTGGTGGGGAGACTTTGTAGGGGAATACAGGGATACCAATGAAATTTTGTGACCCGATACCGCCCCAGGGATCAGTACATAATTCCCTTCCTTGTCTATTCTACTGTGTTCAACCTTGAATGGGAAGTCTTTGTGTAGCAGTATGGCTGCCCCTGCTTTCTTTGTAGACTGAGTGGCCGCATACACTATCGGATATTCCTTGTGGATGAACCTCGGGATACCCCCACAAGAGAAGTGTGTCTCTTGCATGAAGATAACCGAGGGTCTGAAAGCTTTCCTCCTCTTGAAAGGTGAGTTAAACCCCTTAACGTTATGAGTTATATACACATATTCTGACCCACTCATGATGTTTTTGAGTCTAGGTGTGTATGTTTTCTTTGACTACCTGCTACTTCATGCTCGACTCCATCTCTTAGAGATCTGAGGTTGGACAAAGACACGGAGAGAGACAGCTGGTGCAGGCGACTCCAGTCATCGTAGCAAAAAAACATGCTATTAGACACACATTTAGCCAACCATCTTTGCATTCCTGGTTCCCCCCAGTCTCTTCTAAATTTACCTCTAGGGTTATATTGTGCTGGCTGCTCAAGCCCTGGTTTCTATCACTTGCAAGTTTATAAATGTCTGCACTAATCTTCATCGGGAGAAGCACTGCGAATAATAGTTTTGGTCTACACACTGCTCTTTGCCAGTCTGCTAGTTGCTCTAACAAATTCCTATTCTCCCCTTCTCCATACCTATTAATAACTAAGCTCAATAACTTTTCAACTTGTTTAACTAATCTGAGACTTTCCATCTCTATCTCTGGCCCCTTGTCTAAGGTCCCGACTAACCTCCTTCTTAACTAAACTGTTCTACGTTTATTATTCTTCCTCTAGAATGTCAACAAGATAAAAAAGAAGCACAAAAAGTAGAAAAGATGAAAAATAAAAAAGTAAAAAAATAAATAAAATAAAAAATAGAGTCCCGAAGCTGGGTAGGTGTTTAAGTCTCTGGTTCACTTCCAATCATTTGGCTTGTTGTCAGTCCGAGCGTGTTGTTATCAATCCTTCCGGACTCACTCCAGATCCCCCTTTGTTCTGTAAGCTGTTCGTAGCTGGACTCTTGCGGGGTAGGTTCTTATCTCCGGAGCTTCTGGCGTGGAGTGGTGTATACTTCGTTGACTGCGACCCTACTACTGTCCATTGTGTTTTCGGTATTGGAGGGGGTGGGGGGCGGCCATGTTCCTCTGTCGAAAAATCCGGTGGGCACAGATGTAGATGGCGCAATACTGCCAAACAGTCTTCTAGATTGCGAGTGGTATGCGAGGTGCCTTGATAGCTAAAGGTGAGAGCAAAGGGGAAATTCCACCTATATTGCAATTTGTTCTGCTGAAGGATTGCCAGGGCTGGTTTCATCTGTCTCCTCCTGTCCAGTGTGTTAGGAGAGAGGTCAGCATACACTTGCAAGCTGGCGTTGTCTAGGCCCTTAACCACCTGCATCTTCCTAGTTTCCGTCAACAGAAGGTCTCTGGCCTGTTGCCTCAAGAATCGCACCACCACATCTTTGGGGGCCTCTGGGTTTCTCGCCCCTCCAAGAGCTCTATGAGCTCGCTCTATTTCAAGGACCACTTCTGGTTGGTCAGGCAATATTGCCGCGAAGGTTTCTTTCAAGTACAACGCCAGGTCCTGTGTGGCTCTTGGCACTCCTCGTACCCTGACGTTGTGACGGCGCGAGCGGTTCTCAAGGTCTTCAATCTTGTCTGTTAGCTCCATGATATTGTAGGAGTTTTGATCGATGGCGGACCTGTCGTGTTGTTGCGCATCACCTATTTGGTCCACCAGCTCTTCCAACAGTTGGGTCCTCTGCCCCAGCTCTTTCAGGTTATTCCTCAAGGGTTCTATTGCCTTGGTTAAAAGTTGCTCAATGGTAGCAATGGATCTAGGTGATAGATCAATATGTTGCTGTGTCTTCTTAGAGGCCCCCTCTTGGTCGTAGGAGTCTGAGTGGTTCGAAGCAAACTCCACTGGCGATACAGGTTTAGCCGCCTTAGGTGAAAAGTGCTCACGAATGCCCTTGGCTGAGGGACTCCTCTTGCACTTCTTCATTGCTGACCTTTAGTGCCTTGCACCTTCCAGTAAGCTTTATGATTCTTCCTCTTTTCCCCTCTTCTTGCAAGCCATTCAGATGCCTACAATAACATTTATTATATCGCCTTCAGCTGGTCAATTCCGGGTCTTTGTTCTCACAAAGAGTAGAGCATGATTGCTTGTCAGTCGGGTTTCCTTATATGGGGGCTTTTACATCTCTTGGTGAAGGGAATCACATTGGCCTTTGTAGCTTTTTGCAGAGGTTAGCATGTGGTATGTTGACAGTCCAGCTCTCATATTGCGATTCTGCTGTAGTTTTGCTATGTGGCCACTTGGTGGCAGCGTAAGTCCATAAAAGTCCTATATAGCTGTGTCTCAGTGTAGTTTGAAAGTTTTTAACTGTATAAATGCTGGATGTTTCCAGAGCCGGAGTTATTAATGTCTCTCTTCGGTGACCCCCCAATTGCAGGGTTTTTAGTAGCTGTAAGGCTGTGGTCTCTTCTGAGAGATCCGGGAATAGCAAAGTCTCTTGTTAGTAACCCTCGGTTCGTAGTGTTTTTTTTTTTTTATAATTAATTTTTTATTTAGGACGAGTCAATTTTTTACAACAGTATAATATAACAAAGAATAGAAAAGTCAATCATGCAAATAGCAAAACATAAGCACAAAAAAAGTGAAGAACAGATCTGAGATATGCAAAAAATCTAAGCATTCTATCCTTCTCAGTCTATTAAATCTTCATAATCTAATAAATGTCCAGAGCTTTTAATAGAATGGTGTGGATGAAGCATATAAAAATAAACATGAGACACCGGCTCTCAGCTCCCCAACCATATTGATTTGGACCAACTGAGATCCGGAATCCATATGACCCTCTATTCAATGATGTAACAAGACGTCCTAACATTTTTTCTCTTTTTGATTATCAACCTGCATTCTTAAGTATGCTTGCTTTTAACTATTTTACAAAATATTTAGTTATCATTAAACCTCCTCAACTTATGTTTACTTGTGTTACTAAACATAAAATAATCAGTACCTGCAAGCTCCTTCATCATCACTCCAAAAGCCTCCATCCAGATGCGAACTAGCCATCCTCTCCAGCCGCCACCATCCTCCAACTTCCCAAACTCTTCTATCCAATCTCTATCTAGATCTGTATACTATATTTGGACACCAACCAAGGAGTCCACGTGTTAGTGAACCTGGGCATTGTATTCTGCAATGAATTAGCTATTCTCTCATGTATCATTATATAATTTATCTTTTTTACAACTTCTTTGATTGACAGTACAGAAGTTTTCCAATTTTTGGCAATGCAATTTTTAGTAGCTAAGGTCCAAAATTGCCAGAGTTCATTCTGTTCCCTAGATAAATCAGAATGTTTAATTCCCAAAAGACATGTTTCAATTTCGGGTCTCAAACTACTGTTTGTAATTTGTGTAAATAAGTCTATGAGTTCTCCCCATATCTTCTGCGCCACGGGACAAGTCCATCAGATATGCAGGAAACTCCCCTCTGTTCTGCATCCCCTAAAACATTCTCCATTTATATCTTTATTAAATTTTGCCATCCTTTGGGGAGTGTAATAGGTTCTGTGCAATACCTTAATAGAGGTCTCAAGTAAACTATATGTATATGATCCCCTTGTCAGATTAGTGCAGATTCTTTTCCAAGCCGTGGCATCTAACTCCTTTCCCAGGTCCTGCTCCCACTTCACCATAAATTTAGTTTTTTGGGTGTTCTGAAACTCTATTAAGTGTGAGTATATGTATCCTAGGGTACCTGTCATCGAGGGTATCTTTTCGCAGATAGAGGACCATACTGTATGTGTAGGATTCCCATAAGAATGTATTAACGAGGAGATCCAGTGTCTAAACTTCCGATAGTTCCACAGCTCCCTCTCCGGAATTTGGAACCGGGGTATGATAGAAGTATGTGGTAACAGAGCCTCCGTGGAGAACCATTCCCCTATTCTCTTTAAAGGGCTAGTCAACCACCATGTTTTAGAATTTGAGCTAATAGTGGCCTCAAACTCGGGGAAGGACGTTAAGGACATCAGTGGTGACAGGGTTGGAATCAAGTTGCTCGATTTTTTAAGCCTATCCCAGGCCTTAAGGGTCGTAGAAATTATTGGATTAGTATGTCTGTATCTCATGTCTATCTTTTCTATCCCCCAGATCACCGTATCCCATGAGTGGGGTTTCATCTGCCAATTTTCAATAAAAGTCCACAGCGGCTGTAGTTTACTAGAGTGTGTTACCGGGATGCACGCCAGCCGTGCTGCTTGTAAATAAAGCCTCAGATTGGGACAAGAAAGACCCCCTTTTTGCCTATTCCTGTACATTGTTTTCCTCGCTATACGTGGTGGTTTATTACGCCAGATAAATCGAAACATTGTATTCTGGAATTGATCAATATCCTTCATACATAGGTTAATTGGTAGAGTTCGGAAGAGATAGAGAATTTTTGGGAGCACTGTCATTTTTATTGATGTTATGCGTCCCGTCCATGATATTTGATATTTAGACCAGGTCCTCAAGTCCTCAGTCAGCCGCCTAAGTAATGGTGGGAAATTAGCTTTATAGAGACCCGCCAAGTTTTTGGTAAGCTTAACTCCCAAGTACTTGATGGAATTTTTAGGCCATTGAAAATTGAATGCCGCCTTCAAAGTTTCTATTATAGGTCCTGGAACCCCTACCCCCAAGGCCTCAGTTTTTTCCTCATTAATTTGCAGCCCTGACATGGCCCCGAACTCCCTTAAAGTAGACAACAATTTAGGAATAGAGTTTACAGGGTCCGTTAGAGTGCATAAAAGATCATCTGCGAATAGAGAGCATTTCAGGTGGTGGTGACCTATCTGCAGACCCCTAATCTCCCCTTCTCCTCTTATCTTTTGAGCCAGAGGCTCGATAGCCAGAGCAAAAAGCAGTGGAGACAGGGGACACCCTTGCCTGGTACCCCGCTGGATGTTTACCAAAGCCTCTCCTGTCCCGGGCATTCTTAAATGAGCTTCAGGGTTTTTATATAGTGTCTTGATATGGCTTATAAAGTTTCCTTTAATACCGAATTTATCTAACACTGCATAAAGGTAAGGCCACTCTACTGTGTCAAATGCCTTTTCCATATCCAGTGCCAACACACAAAGAGGTGTTTTTCTTTGGGAGGCCAGGTGTATAACATTCATGGTCCTACGGATATTGTCTACTGTTTGCCTATGTTGTATGAACCCGGTCTGGTCCTTGTGTATTAGAGTTGGGAGAAACCTTGCCATCCTATTTGCCATAATTTTAGTCAATAATTTAATATCCCCATTCATGAGGGAAATGGGACGATAATTTTTCGGCTCCAGGGGATCCCTCCCTTCTTTAGGGAAGATTACTAAGTTCGCCGTGCTGAGTTCCGGGGGCATAGATTCCCCCCTAAGTACGGCATTAAACAGACAGCTAAGATAAGGGGCTAGAATGTTCCCACATACTTTATAATAAGAGTTAGTAAAGCCATCCGGCCCTGGGGCTTTCCCTGATTTGAGACTTTTAATGGTTTCTAGTATCTCCTCTACCCCCACGTCCGCATTCAAATCCTCTATATGCTGCTCTGAAGCTTTAGGAAGATCACAGGAGTCCAGATAAGATCTAAGAGCTTCCGGGCTCGGATTTATTTTTGTCGAATAGATCGAATTATAAAAATCCCTAAATGTGTGCTTAATTTCGCTCTGACTCACTGTTATCTTCCCAGCCCTGGTTCTAATCCTAAGAATTCTGGACAATGCTGCTCTACACCGAAGCTTCCGTGCCAGAAAGGAATCAGGTTTATTAGCTTTGGAATAAAACAGCTGATTCGTCCGTCTCAGGGCACTCTCTGTCTTGTGCGAAAGCAAGGCGTCAAGTTCTAATCTAGTGTCATCTATTCTATGGCGAAGACTATTGGAGGGGGAGCGTTTGATTCTGTAATTCTAAATCTCTTAACTTAGCAGTAAGTTCCTGTTCCTGACGTATACTATTTTTTTTTATGATAGATGCCATCTTGATGCACATCCCCCTGATATAGGCCTTGTGGGCCATCCACACCCATCCTATATTAGATCCCGGGGTATTATTTAGCTCAAAATATTGTTGCAAATCTTTCTGTATCTGGCCCAGTAGCGCCGTATCCGTTAACATACGTTCATTAATTTTCCAGGAATATGGAGTCCTTGAGTCTCCTCCAAGATCCATATCCAAGGAAACTGCCGAGTGGTCTGACCACGGGCATACCAAAATTTCCGAGCCCCTGGTTTGGTCAAAAAACTTAGAGGTTACCAAAATCGTGTCTATCCGTGAGTAGGTCCCATGCGTATGTGAATAGTACGTGTATTCGCGACTATTAGGATGATGTCCTCTCCAGGCATCTACTAAGCCCATTCTGTCTAACACCCCTTTAATCTGTTGTAGTTTCCGCGAGTATCTATTAGTGGCCTGGGAGCTCGAACGATCTAGTCCATGCTCTAACACAAGATTGAAGTCCCCCCCTATCACCACCAGACCATCTGACCAGGGTTCTACTTTTTTCAGCATGTGTAGTAAGCTTTTATGGGGTGCCACCGTGTCCGCGTAAAAGGATACCAGCGTAAGTTTAGCTTCCTGAATTGTGCCCCGCAAAATGACATAATGCCCATCCTTGTCTATCAATTTGGAGTCTATCTGAAAGGGGAAGTGACGGTGAATAAGAATGGTGGCTCCCGCTTTTTTGGACCTTTGGGTTGAAGAGTGAAAAGTGGGATATTCCTTGTTTAAATACGAGGGAATATGATTCTTTGCAAAATGCGTTTCTTGCATAAAAATTATAGATGGTTTCTTAGTTTGATAATACAGGAAAGCCTTCCTTCTTTTAAACTAAAACTATACTTCTCCTTCAAAACTCTAGCCATTTCTTTCCTGCTTCCCGAGATAGTTTGGTCTAAACCTCTTACCTTGATTTAGTGGTAGCCAGACTGGATGGGGCGACCAGAGAGGCGTTTGAGCCAAAACAGAAGGCTCCTTGAAGCGGTTGGAGTGATGAGAGTCGAGCACGCAATTCTGGAAATGAAAGAAATAGCAAGAAAACAAGTTAACAGTTGAACAGTTCGCAATAAGATCAATATCTTTGCAGTTATCGAGGAGTACTATCATACAAATTATCTTTAATACACATAACTTCCTACGCCAGTCGTAAATCCTGGCTTCTAGGGGAGAGAGTAATGGACCTGCCATTCTCAAATATAGCCCCGTTAGGAAGGGGTAATAGAATTCTTTGAGGTACAAAAAATTCCAACTAAGGAGAGGAGAGGGGGGATACCCTCGACAATACAAATTGTTTAACTAACATTAGAACTAGCAGCCTAGTAACTAGCTGAAAAAGAATAATCACAACTGTAAAAATAAAACAACATTATTGAAGAATAACCGGTTCTCCAGACACCGAAATCCAGATAAATAAGTCCCATGCATCAGTAAGAAAAACTTGGGGCTCAGCTGATTTTCTTGTTATTTTTTTGTCTTTGTCTGTTATTTTTGCCCTGTATTTCCAGAGTCTGTGTAATTATTGATCATTGAGTTCCTTCTAACTCTGTGCAGCTCCTCAATTCCTCTCCCCGAGTCTTGGAATGTCTTTCTGGAGGGATAGTCAAGGCCTCTATCATGTCAGCCTCTCCAAGTCTGTTTTTACTCCTGAGCGGGACCGGGGTCCACTGTATCTTAGGGAGAGGATTCAGGGTCACACGCTGACTTTCAGGGTCTCTATGGCCACCATCCGATGTTATATGCAGCATTTGTAGCAACGACTGGCAGTCTTCCAAATTGTGGACCGTGTGGGTTTTTCCCTTATATTGAAAAATCAGGGCAAAAGGGAAGCCCCATCGGTATTGGATACCATGCTGGATGAGTACTCCCAATGCCGGTTTCATTTATCTTCTCCTGGTCAACGTGATAGGAGAAAGGTCTGCAAACACCATGAGCTGAGCATCATCTGGCCCTCTAAGATCCAAGATCTTTCGGGTAGCAGCTAGAATTAAGTCCCTTGACTGTTGTCGGGAGAATCGGACAATCACATCTTTAGGGGTATCCATATTACGAGAAGCTCCTAGCGCCCTATGCGCTCTTTCTATATCAATGTCCGCTTCTGCCCCTTCTGGTAAGATCACAATAAGCAAGTCCATAACATATCTTTTCAGATTCATTATCGCTTTAGGAATCCCCCTTATTCGTATGTTATGTCTTCTAGACCGATTCTCTAGATCTTCATACTTGTCCTCTAGAGCCGCTATGCGTGACGCGTGGTGATGCGTCTCCCTCCTGTCTCTATCCTGTGCTTCCACCAGTTGGTCAACTGTTTCTTCTAGTTGGTGGGTTCTTTGACCTAGGTCCTGGTTGTCTTTCCTGATTGCATCCACCGTTTTAGTCGTGTAAGCTTGAAACAGTTTTTCAATTTGTGCCATCGCACTCTTGGATAGATTTATATCAGCCTGGGCTGCGTTTCGCGTGTCCTCCCCCTCCGATTCCTCAGAGGGGTCAGATCTCACCTCGCCAGGAGTTTCAGGGGGTTTGCAGTAATCCGTAATTCTCTTAAGTGGAAGGGATTTTTTGCTCTTTCCCATCTTGGGCTGCAGTGGACCCGCCACAGAATATGAAGTGCTGAAGTTGCCGCTTAGGTGTATGCCCCTTTCAGGGAAATGTTTTTGTTGGAATGGGATTCCGGCTTGTGATTTAACAAGTTGTGGCGTGCTGTGCTGCTATGCCATGTTCTGTCAAGGTCTCCCCCCGTGGATCATATTAGACCTGCATTACTCTCTGTCCACATGTAAACAATGTTCAACAAGCAAGTAAAGTAGTTGAGTTGATCTTAGCAGTCAGAGATCTTGTTGGTTTGCAAGTGAAGCCTGAAAGTTGCAGCCCTGAGAAGTAGTGCCAAACTGCCTTGCCAATTATCACACTTGTCATTTGTGTCAGTCTTTGCTTCCTGGGTATTACTTATACACTGCCACTTGTAGGTTTAGAGCAGTCAGTAGTACTGGCAGAAGTAGTTTAAATGTAAATGTGGCATATGTAGATATCTCTGAGCCTGCAAATCAGCTGTTTACTCACAGTTTTAGGGTCAGGTTGTAGTTGCTCTTTAATCACCACAGAGTCCCAGATGTAGTGGTAAGAAGGCCTTAGCTTCTCCTCTTGGCCAGCAGCCTAAGATGGCCGCCTCCCGTTTTCGGGGGCTTTTTTTTGTGTGGGCTTGCCGCCCTGTGGGCTCCAATTCTGGGTACAGACCCCCCAGCACCCCTCCGGCCGGAACCAGCCGTCACCGGACCCTGTTAGGGGGGCACTACCAGGCTTTTTGGGTATCTGCAGCTCCCTGGCTGCAAACCGCAGCTCTCTCCGTGTGGAGAATCAAAATGGCCGCCACCCGGTCTCCCTGGGTCAATGCCCGGCCACCAGCTAGTAAGGGCCCCCTGGTCAGACCTCACCACACTTCTCAGGAGCTCTGATGCTCCGATCCTCTCCCCAGCAGTCTCCTCAAGTGCCTCACAGCATGGGGGGGCGGCTCACTGCAATGGGGACGCTTCTCCCCGTCTGTCTCCGCCGTGGAGCCGCTGTGCCTCACTGTATGGACCCGAAATTAGGTTCCAGGGGATCCGGGTCGTCCCCTCTGCCTCCCCAGTCACTTTGGGGCAAATTATGGGACTTTCAGGGCGTTTATAAGCCCAATTGCAACTTTTAGTGCTGGAGCTCCAGACAAACGCGTCCAGCTCCTTGCAGGTACAAGCTCCGCCGGTTCGTAGTGTTTTTAATGGTGGCAGGGTTGTCTTGTCTATGCACTCCCAGGGCTGTAAGAAGGAGCTATACAGCTATACTGTGATAATGAAATTGCTTCTTCTCTTTATTACTTGGACCTTTAATGTGTCCCTTTTTTTTGTGTTAGGGTACAGCTTTACAAATTATAGGTGATGTCTTGGCTGATTGTGCAGTTATATCTCTTCTTAAAGTTCAGGATTGCTGATTTAGGTATAGCTGGGCAGTGGCCCTTGGCCTGGCTGGGCATTGGGATACAAGTCTGTGCCTTGGGGGGGTATTTCTAGGCTTTGTTGGTAATGTCTGTGGGCTTTGGGGGCTTTATTTTTTGGTCTGAGCCCACCTTGCTGCGCCACAAAATGGAGGCCGCTTTTTCGCGGGCTTTTCTACTTCTGCCCCGCTGCCCTTTTATTTTCCCCCTTGGCCTACGTTTTCTGCCCTGGCTTGGGGTCCTTGCCTCTGGCTGTACCTCCCCATATTTCCTGGGGTCTAGCGAGCTATACAGAGCCCCGTTGCCCTTCTGGCCTCCAGCTTACCCATGCAGCCAAGATGGCGGCCGCCTCTTCACCTCTTCGTTCCCGCCGGTCTCCTCTCTGCCTCCGCCACCGGGTTTTCACCGCTGGGCCTCTGCGACCTTCTCACTCGCCTCCAGTCGGATCTGCGGTAAGTCTGGGGTGCTCTCCCGGGCCTCTCGCCTGGCCTCTCCGCCTCTCAGTCTCCTTCCGTCGGCCAGTCGTACCTCGCTGGGATCTGGGTTGCTTTTTCCTGTAGTCCCCCGATGTCGCTGGGGCTCCTTCAGGGTTCTCTCCTCTTCGTCGGGGGTCTCTGGGCTTGCCTCTCCTGCCTCCTGCAGCACCTCCGACGCCTCGTATGGGCTGACACAGCCCTGTACTGGGGATTTTCTGCCTGCTCCGGTGTGCGCAGCTTCTTTCACCTGCGCTTCTCCTCCGCCACGGCACCACTCACTTTGTGATCCAGCACCTAACTGGACTGTACTACAAGTCTATCAGACCTGTAATAGTACATCACAACAGCATCCTCACTGGCACACTGTGACTTACTGTGTGCTATTTGCTATTCACCAGTTTTTGTTATTTATATTGGCACAATATATTTTTTATTTTTTGTGGTCTGCCTATGATTTGACTTAGGTTATGAGGTAAACCCTTATTTTATTGCCACAGCGACGTATTCTCCCTTTTAAAGGCTTATTAAAGTGAGTGTAGTCCACTCCAGCCATATATACTATTTATATACTTTTATTACGGCTCACTTCTCCAGCCTGTTTACTTATATTCCGATATTATATTATTGTATTTTATTCACCAACATATACAAACTAATATTCTCAATATAATAATATAAGAAGTCTACTGTGTTCTTCTGTACAATATATTTATTGAATCATATGTTCATATAATAAATATAAATCACATCAATTCAATTGTTTCCCCTTTGTTCCTTTTCATTTTTTCCTTTGAGGTTATTATATGAGGAACATAGAGGAAAAGATTTATATTTCCATTATAACATATTCTATCCTGTTGGTAATATGTAGTAATATATCAATAGTGTATGGATATCCTTTATAGGTGAATAGACACCCTAAATAAATGGTGTAAAGGTAAATCCATCATTAAGGCCCAATTATTGTAACTGCAATTGGATTCTCCAAGTTTCATTTATTTCTCTCCATATTATCAGTCGGATTTTAATAATTGTATATATTTCCCTAAAAAACTATTATTTTATAAGTCCCTGAGGTTGCTATGGCAACCACTGAGCATAAATAGGTCCTCTGACACCCCTCCGGTAACCCCTGATGAAATATTCAGAAACGTGCGTCGGGTTGCACGTACTACGCCGCGACGTCGCTCTATGACGTCACACGCAGACGCATAGTTTTGGAGCTTAGGCATTTTGTAATCGCACAGACCAACCATCTAAAGAGAAACGATTTATTAATACTATCCACACTAATCGAAAATCGATGAATTAATATCAAACCAATACCTAAGTGTGGAGTTAGATAGTATATCACCTAGCTCCATAGTTTGTGTAGTGAAACAGACCATTATATTATTATTGCAGCATTGGACTTTCTCCTACAACGCATGACTGTACTATACCCTTACATCCTCAGCAAGCACTAGCACTTTATCTATATTGTATCCAATATTACTATTTATTATTTATTTAAATTGTCATTGGCACTAGACACTTTATGTAAGAGCAATATACACTTTATGAAGGTGCAATATTTATAAGTGCAATCACCATTATTACTATTATTAGCACTAGACACTTTGTATAAGTGCAATATATATTAGTGCAAACATATAGGTCTTATATTTTGACCTATGTTTCTGCTACTCATTAGTATTTCACTATATCTTTATGCACTTTGTCATCACAAATGAATTATCACTTTATATAAGAGGATATAGGGTTTATTTCAATTACCTCAGTCCAATAATCCTAGCTAATATATAAGGAAGTCCTCAACAATTCCTGATTTCCCTACCCACTTTATCTCGTCAGAATTTCAAGATTTTAATAACAAGTTTTAATAAATATTAATAAACGTTAAGTTTTAATTTTTTGCTGCTCTATATTGTCATTTGGGCAGAGGGTGTGCACTTCAATTCTAAAGGATACTTTTTCTGTCCCTTTTTCCTTATTGTCATATTATTTTATTTCCCCGGCTTTTTCTTTGTCGCCATAATCCATTAACGAAAACATAATGATATGGAATGTCAATATATAACAATTCCCTTGCTTGTGAATCAGTTGAATTTAATTGAAACCATGCAGTTAGTATAGTGTGGCGATGCTCACTTTGTGCCAATGCATTTGTTTAATTTCCAGCATGGAAATACACTAAATGTCTTAGTGGCAAATGTACAGCTAATCTATATACTGCATGTGATCGATCATGCATTTTAAATTTTAGAAGACGCCACATAGCTTCTGGCGCACTGACATAGCGAGCATCTACATGAGATGCAAGTTTATCATGTACTAACTCAGTGCTTTCGGTATTTTCAGCACTTTTGAAGACTACAGTAGCTTCATCATAGCCTTTGTAAATATATTTGTAGACATATTTAATGGATTTTAAATATATGTAAGTGCAGGCTTCTACATTAATGTGTGCATTATATTTCATGAGTAAATGTGGATTGTATGGTACCACATATCTATTGTCGACGTTTTTGCCACGAATAATGGCAGTTTGTCCCTCTCTTCTTCTATATAATAGATACCCATCACAATTGGCATAAGTTTTGCCTCTATAATCTTTTGGAAATTCTTTTGTACATTTCTTATTTTACATACATGGTGACTGTGGATTCATATCTCCACAGGGTCCGTGAATCATCCGATGAGTTACAATTTCATATAGTCTACCATGTAGTTCTGGATCTGGTAGTTCAACAATAATGACTGAATCCACTTTGTCACCAGTATCTAACTTATCTTTTTCTTGAAGGACTATAAGAATATGTTCATGTGGAAGTCCTCTTTTTTGAAATTCAGTAGTATAAATATAAGCCAGACATTTGCCAAATAACTAAGTTATGGGTATGTCACATATTAATTCATTTAATTTTATTTTGAAAACTCTGGCCACTAAATCTGGTCTATCGGAAGAAGTTTGGCCAATTAGTAAATTTTGTGTAATCTCTGGCCATTGGGGATTACATGTAAATGTAATAAATAAATCAGGTTTCACAAATTTGGTGACAATGGCATCATTGTATCTTTCTCGCATATTGCGAGGAGATCCCTGGAAAGAAGATGGTAAAATGATGGCTTTGCTGGCTGTCATGTCTCTGCTTCTAGCAACCTCAGCAACATAATCCATCAATCCACAATACTTTTCTACACGTAGTTTATCTTGTTGATATTTCATAAAGTTTAAATTATTGGCCTCAACTTGCAAATAGGAATCAATAATCCATTGTTGTGTTAGTTTTCCACCACATAAAATTGGATTGAATGTATTTTGAATGGCTATTTGAGCTACTTTAAATTTTGGTTGCCAACCTGCTTCTCTGTGTGGAAAAAATATTGGATTTGTCATTGGATCTAAATTTGTACTTAAGATACTTATATCAATGAAAGGTTGCTCCTCATTTCTGGAATATATTCTAATGTCTCTCTGAAATGGTGGTTCTCCTTCATCATTTTGAAACACCATTGCAACCTCATTTGATGTTGGCAAATAATAACGACATTTATCAGTATGTCTATCTCTTTTAAGCACCATATTGACCTTTGAGATTTCCAATTGATGTATTTCTGCATGAAGTTGTTGTTCCTTTTCTACTTCTGCCAATTTCTTTTAAGCTTGAGTGTAGGGGTTATTCGCCATAATTTTATCTAGCTCTATAAAAACACTGGGTAAGCATTTTTTATTTTCTTGAAGCTACGTTGGTCAACAGCTTCCATTGTATCTAGGACATATAGTTGAGCAAATTGTATTTGCTCTCTTTCCTCTGTATGTAAATGTGAAGTACTATGGTAAATTTGGCCTTGGACTTTAAAGCAGTAAGGGCCATGTCCTGGCACATTAGCAGGTAATGTTGCCCCCATAGATGCAAAGGATATGGCACTATTGTGTGATCTTATGTTTGTTTTGAAATGTTTGTAGTTTGGAAAAGTAGGGTTCAGTCATAATGGTTTGTAAATATGTTGGGAATTGTTGTCTTTCTGAAAGTTTGACCTTGCCTATTTGACAGCAACTAATGAACTGGCCATCTCTGGGTCTTTCCTGTTTGAAATGATAAGTCTCACAAAACTGACAGAGAATATTCATGTCACCACAATTATGAACATCTACTTCTAAGGACTTAAGTAAAGGACAATTTGAAGAGCATATATCAGTTTCAGTTTGTAATTCAGCATTGGAAATGTTATCTGATTGGTCAGGAACAGGTTCTAAATGCTTTTTTTTTTTGTTGCCTTCTTAGGTGTAGCTTTTATTTTTTCAGCTGATAGTCTTTTGCTTGCAAGTCTTTTCCGTTCTTTTTCTAGTCGAATTTCCTTTTGCTCCGGCGTCTGCTGCTAGTTTGACATCTTATCTTTTCCTGTTTGTTGTAGTTATCAGCCATATTAATATGTAAATAAAAAGAAAGTATTATTAGTTTAGTTTGTGATTGTAATTTGTTTTGTAAGTGTTGTTTTGGGTGCAATACTGTTGTGAATATAGATTTCCGTTGGGTCTATGGGATTATAGGTTATTGTAGATGAACTTGCTTTATAGTGTTAAATTAGTATGTGTTTTTTTTTGTGGACGCTACTTTTGATATTGTAGGTTTCTAGGTTTGGCTTAGAGGCATAGCACAGGCAATGGAATTGTGGAGTCTATTTTGTCAATGGTAGTAATATTTTGATATTTTGTATTTTTTCTGTAGGTGATTGTTGTAATAGTAGGATTATTTTTAACTTTTAGGCTTCTATGGTGTGGGTGAGAAAAGAGGCTTTATAGTGTTATTTGGTAGGTGTTAGTAATATTTGTTGTAGTATCCTATTTTCTGTGTGTGTTTAGTTTGTGGTCTTAATTTTGTCGGTTAGGGCCCAGAAAAGATAATTTATTGTTGAATTTGTTATGTGTTAGCGGTATTTGTTGTACTATCCTGTTTTGTGTCGGGCACATTTGGGCTGATAGATTGAAGTTATGTTTTAGTGTTAAAGGTTGGTGTAGGTAAAACAGCATTGCTTTTTACATTTTAAATGTGTCAACAATATTTCTTGAAGGATTGTGGTTTGTGTGCCTCATTATTGTTGTTTATTGCTTCTTCTTTTATTTTATTTTTTGATGTTGACATTGCTGCACAGCAAACATGCTTAGGTTTTTTTCTCTTCTTTTACTTTTTGTACTATACCTTGTTCGAAGTCTGATTTGAGCATGAATATCACTGGATCCGGTGCTGCAAACCTTCGTGCGACAGTCTTCAGGCAGTGTCTGTTGTAAAAGAAAAAGAGTAATGTTCTTTAATTGTAATTTATTTTGGACCAACATCATGTTTTTTTTTTTTTTTCCAAAGCAATGTGTTAGCATTTTGGTTTTGTTTGTTGTGTGTAAAATCCTGGTGATTTGAGAGTGTGTGTGTGAAACCATGCAGCATTGGCTTGAATTTGATAGTATCCTCTTTTGTGTACACCACTGGTGTAATTGGATTCTTGTTTTACTGTAGTAGTTTGTGGGCTATAAAACAGGATTTTTTTTTTATTGTGTATGTGTTATCAGTATTTCTTATACTATCCTATTTTTTGTGCACCACTTTGAAATTGATATATTTTTGTTCTGGGTTACGTTTAGAGTTTGTTGCAGACTAAACAGTAATGTTTGTTTCATTTTCTATATGTTAGCAATGTTTGTTGGACTATCCTGTTTTGTGTCCACCACTTTGGGGATGGTCCATTTGGCATATGGGTGAGGGTTAGAGGTTGTTGTAGACTAAACAGGAATGGTAAGTTAATTTTCTATATGTTCCTAATATCTGCTATAGTAACCTGTTTTGTGTCCGCCACTTCTATTTTAGTTATGGTTTGTGTTGACAGGTTTTTCCCTATTAAAGTGTGTTTATTTTAGCATTTTATATGTGTTAGTAACCTTTTTTGAAGTGTGGTGTTTTGTGTTTCCTGTAATTTGTATTGAGGCTTATTAGTTTTTATTTTACTTTTGCTATTGGCAGGCAGGAAAAAGGGTATTTTTGTATATTTTTTACTTGTTATACTATACCTTGATTGAAGTCTTTTCGCTGTATGAATGACAGAGGGTCCCCTACTGCCAATGTTGATCCGCCAGTCTTCAAGTAGTGTCTGTTTTCAAAGAGAAAGATAAATGGTTAATTGTCTAGTATTTTTTTATTTTTTTTGGAAAAGCATGGTCTTTTTCTGCATGTAATGTATTTTTGTCTCTTACCTCTTCTTTCTTTGTGTTGTTTAAAAGTGATCCCCTTTCACATTCCATGCTGCAAATTCTTGAGTGAATCTGTTGATGCAGAGTCTGTTGGAATAGTGCAAAAAAGGAAAAGATTGAGCTGCAGGCTAAATATGTATGTGTGGCAATTTTTGTTTGTGCCATTATTTAGTGGGAATTAATGTCACTTGAATATATTTCTTTGATTTGTTGGAGTTAAGATGAGCTTGTTGTAGGGCCCATACACATTTGTGCGTATTTAAAATGTTACTATACAAGAATGAAGTATTTTGTGTCAATCTTTTAAATGTTTTTTTTTTTTTGGGGGGGGGGGGGGGGTCTTTCTTAAGAAATTAAATGTATTATAGCTTACCTCTCAGTTGGAATTTGCAGATTGTGAAGTTGTAAATTGGTAAGGAATTCTCTTCTGAAGTAATGGCAGCAGTGAACTGTCCAGTCACCTGAGGAGAAATGTAGAATTTTCTGGAAAGTGTGCCATATTTATAAACTTTGAGGTGGTTAAAACTGTTAGAACGCAATACGCATGCGCTATTTGCGTTCCAGCCTTAAATTGGCGTTCCAGCCTTAAATTGGCGTTCCAGCCGCCATTTTGCGGCTAATAGTTCTGTGTTTCATGTAAAATGGTGGGGAATTTCAATGTGGTATGTGCCGCATAGTGTGTGTTACGTGCCGCGTGAACTGGTCTTGAGTGTTTGTTCTGTTTTGCGAGTAAGTGTAGTAATTTTGCGTCCTTAGCGTAGTTTTCGTTTTTTTCGGTGGCCATTTTTTCTCTCGCTTAGGTAATTTTCGTGTATCTAAACTCTTGTATTTCGGCTTCAATTGATGTGTAACTTCAGTTTCAGAGGTCCTGGGTGCCCACCCTTGCTGTGGGTAAGCTTTTTATGTGTTTGTTGTGTGTATTTATTGTGTTTTTAATGTTTTCATGTGTGCGTGTTTCGGGCGCTAAGGTCGTATTTTTGCAAGCTCGTAATGTTTAGTCCCGCGTCTCGTATTTGTGGATGGTAAGTCCGTAAATTTTGCGGTCGAAGTGGGAGCCTCCACCTCCCCAAATGCGGCCCCTCGCTTTGCTTCGCGAGGGCCGCAGGCTCGCTACGCAAGCCCGCAGCATTAGCAACTACCCGCATGCTCACAACTATATGTGTGATGTCTTGTGCACTCCTAATAATAACAATGTAGAAATGAAAAAAGCCTAAAAGATGAAAGTGATAACAACAAAAAATAAATATAAGAAAGAAATAAAATAATTTGTAACTTTAGAGTTCTGTGAATGTATTTTTCTTTTTAGAGTTCAATTATTCAATGTATAGGTCACACCCCAAAAACCTGAAAAACAGTGTTCCCCCTTTTTTGCCATTTTTATCGTATTACATATGATAGAAGAAAATACAATTCCTCTCCTGCGTCTCTTCCCCCCTTCTCCCTGCCCTGTGTCTCTTCTCCCCCCTCTCCCTCCCTGTGTTTCCCCCCTCCCTCCTGTGTCTTTCCCCCTCCTCTCCCTCCCCTATATCTCCCTCCTCCCTCCTCTGTGTCTCCCCCCTTCTCTCCCCTGTGTCTCCTTTCCCCCCTCTCCCTCCCCTGTACCTCCTTTGCCCCATCTCCCTCCCCTGTGTCTCCATTCTCCCCTCTCCTGTTCCTCCTTTCCCACTCTCCCTTTCCTCTACGTGTCTCTGTTCCCCCTCTCCCTTTCCCCCTCGTGTCTCCTTTCCCCCTTTCCCTCCCCTGTGTCTCCCCCACTCTCCTTCCCTTGTGTCTCTGTTCCCCCTCCTCTCCCTTCCTTGTCTCCCTTTTCCCCTCCTCTCCCTCCCCTGTGTCTTGTACCTGGATGCATCCCTGCCAGCATCGCTGCACACCACTTTCTGGATCAAGCTGTGCATTGCGCATCAGTGGGGTAGAGAGAGTAGTGCAGGCTTCGCGATGAGCTCCTATAGCACTCATAGCGAGGCCTGCAGTGAGCGCCTAGGCACTCATTGCAGCATGCGCTTCACGAGGACCGCAAAGCGTGAAGACAATTCGCAGATTGACAACTATTGATATATAATATTTGGCAAAAAATATTTATCTCTCTACAATAACAATTGTCCCTCTCTCTAGAAAACAGTGATCCATGATCTTGGGAAAGGAGTATTAAATAATGCATGGCAAGGCTATAATGCTACCCTTCTCGCATATGGACAGACAGGCTCCGGGAAGAGTTATTCTATGATTGGATATGGAGCAAACAGAGGTATTATTCCAGTTGTCTGTGAAGAACTCTTTAGGGCTATTGAGGATAACCAAGAGGAAAATAGAAGATACCAGGTGTGTATTACATACATGTAGTGTAATATTAGTATAAAAATAATTGTTTTGTTATGATATAAAAGTTATATGTTAAATTTCTAGCAAACAGTACACATTTTAGATACTTTGCATTTGTGGGTATAGCAACCTTCTGCTCACCTATTCAAAAATATTTTTAGTTCTGCGATGACGTAGAGCAGCGCTGATACCTTCATGTGCAGATATACATTGTATCACTTAATCTCCATCCTACTTCTCATGGACAGAGCATTGCTCTTGCCTGATGGAAGTGATAAGCTGCAGTGATTCAGATTATAATGTGTGCTGGTCTTTACCTGTTATTGGTCCACGCCTGAAAAGACCTATAAATAGGAGGAGCAGTTGACAGAGGATTAAAAAGAAGAGTCTGAATTGTCTTAGAATGAAACATCCATTCTCATGTTTCACTGTATAAAATATATAAAGGTGCGCTTAGTTGTACCCAGAGTAAACAATGTAGGCCTCACACACCTTATGATATTCCTCTGTGAATTTTAGTCAGTGTTTTCAATGGGAGGTTGTAAAATATATCCACCCTAGCAGTACATATAGAGTATGATGTAAACCTGAGTTAGTATATATATTATTTAATTAGTAACATGAGATTCCATACTTCCCAACAATCCCCTTTTTTAAAGAGACAATGTCTCTAAGCCTCACAAGTATCTTTCCTTTTTAACCAAAATCTCAGATTTTAGATTAAAATCCATGTCCTACTTTCTCAGGTTCCTTCTGTTATTTCACTCAGAATGTAGTTTAAAGATAGAAGACTGGAGTGTCAGATCTACAAAATATGGCCTCCATTCTATGGCTCCATAATAATTGAGCCAAGTGAAGTGCACTTGCAAATCACCACTGAGCTATCACATCACACACCTAAATATAATCTTCATCAAAATCCCATCAGAGTCCGCCACATGTCCCTTGTGACAATGGACATGATACCAGACACAATGCCTATGAATTTTCCCTTGTTTGCACCATGAGTGGGAAATGTGCCTACGTGCAATCTACATAAGTTGGGTATGTGGATTTGTTGTTTGCTCCCTGTTTAATGTCTGACTGGTATTTTGCTCAGGCCTCTATAAAACTGCCTTGTTGTTGTTCTTCAGCCCTTCGATCGTGTCCGACTCTTGGGGACCATATAGACACAGCATACCAGGCACATATGTCTGTGTTTCTGGTTGTGCTTATCCATATGGTTTTCTTGGCAAAGATACTGAAGTGGGTTGCCAGTTCCTTCTCCAGTGGACTGGGATTTGTGTGACCTCTCCGCCCTGACCTGCCCATCTTTGATGACCCTACATGGTATAGCTCACAGCTTCATTGAGTTACACAAGCCCCACAATAAAGTCAGTTCTGGTCAATGATTGTAGGCATGAGACTTGTACTTTGTTAGCTTAGGGAAACTATTTTATAATATAGTTGGATATTTGTAAAATAAAATCTCTGTACACTGCCTGGAGTGATGTGAGGATAGTCATACCAACCTGATACGAGAACCTAACTGATGGCCGTGACATCCCTCCTTTTGTAGCCCTTAGTGCCTGTCCCATAACTATTTTTAAAATCGCTTTCACATGCCTCTTGTAATGATATCCGATTTTACTGAAATTTATTCAGAAGTCTTTCTGAGTGTCCCAAATTGTAAAAAAAAGCCTATGGGTACTTTCAACCCCATACAGAGGACAAAATATGCCTCTGAGAAGCATGTATGCTTCAAATCCATTTCTATGAAGAAACTAACACTTTGTGTCAGACTTGAGGCTTAATTGCTCAAATCTGACACAATTAAGGGGTTAATGTCACTATCTCCTATGAGCCAGGAGATAGTTGGGATCCCCCTCAATACCCTCTACCAACTACCAAAGTATAACCATTGGGGTCCTTATGGATCCCATAACACCAAATATGAATCCGTTACCATGGGGGTCACTATGGACATCCATGATTCCTTGTATTAACACCTATACCATGAGGATCCTCATACAGTGCCTTGCAAAAGTATTTACCCCCCTTGGCATTTTCGTGTTTTGTTGCCTCACAACCTGGAATTACCATGGATTGTTTGAGGATTTGCACATTTAATTTACAGAACATACACACAACTTTGAAGAAAGTTATTTTTTTTTTATTGTGAAGCAAACAACAAATAGGACAAAATAACAGAAAAAGTCAATGTGCATAACTATTCACCCCCCTAAAGTCAATACTTTGTAGAGCCACCTTTTGCGGCAACCACAGCTCCAAGTCACTTTGGATATGTCTCTATGAGCTTGCCACATCTTACCACTGGGATTTTTGCCCATTCTTCCTCTCAAAACAGCTCCAGCTCCTTCAAGTTGGATGGTTTGCGCTTGTGAACAGCAATCATTAAGTCTGACCACAGATTTTCTTCTAGATTGAAGTCTGGGCTTTGACTAGGCCATTCCAACACATTTACATGTTTCCCCTTAAACCACTTAAGTGTTGCTTTAGCAGTGTCTTTGGGGTCATTGTCCTGCTGGAAGGTGAACCTCCATTCTAGCCTCAAATCATGGACAGAGTGGAACAGGTTTTGCTCAAGAATTCACCCGGATATTTAGCACCATCCATCTTTCCCTGAACTCTGGCCAGTTTCCCAATCCTGGCTGCTGAAAAACATCCCCACAGCATGATGCTGCCACCACCATGGTGTTCTTTGGGTGATTTGTTGGGTTTGCACCAGACATTCAATTTTAGTCTCATCAGACCAGAGCACCTTTCTCCGTACATTTTGGGAGTCTCCCACATGCCTTTTTCGCAAACGCAAAACGTGCCATTTTGTTTTTTGCTGAAAGTAATGGCTTTCTTCTGGCCACTCTATGGAGCTTACAGCTTTTTGTCGTCCTATGTACAGATACTCCAGTCTCTGCTGTGGAACTCTGCAGCTACTCCAGGGTTACCTTAGGTCTCTGTGCTGCCTCTCTGATTAATGCCCTCCTTGCCTGGTCCGTGAGTTTTTGTGGGCATCCGTCTCTTGGCAGGTTTGCCATGTTCCCTCCATTTGGTTATGATAGATTTGATGGTGCTCCTAGGGATCATCAAAGATTTGGATATTTTCTTATAACCTAACCCTGACTTGTACTTCTCAACAACATTGTCCCTTACTTGTTTGGAGAGTTCCTTGGTCTTCATGGCAGTGTTTGGTTAGTGGTGCCTCTTGCTTAGGTGTTGTAGCCTCTGGGGCCTTTCAGAAAAGGTGTGTATATGTAATGACAGATCATATGACACTTAGATTGCACACAGGTGGGCATCATTTCACTAATTATGTGACTTCTGAAGGTAATTGGCTGCACCAGAGCTTTTTATGGACTTCATAACAAAGGGGGTGAATATATGCGCACATGCCAACTTTCTGTTTTGTATTTCTAAAAAATAGTTTTATGTACATGTTTTTCTCATTTCACTTCACCAACTTAGACTACTGTGTTCTGATCCATCACATAAAATCCAGATTAACAAAACATTGAACTTAAGGATGTAATGTAACAAAATAGGTAAAAAGTCAGGGGGGTGAATACTTTTGCAAGGCACTGTAGACACTCATGGCACCTAAAGTTAACTCCCATTTCATAGGGGTCTCAACAGACCCCCATGGTATACCAAGCCATAACTCATTAACCCTCATGAGACCTAAAGTTAATCCCTATACCATGCTGGTCCTCAAACCCTTATGGTACCTAACATTAACTCATATACCATGGGGGTAGTTGCAATTCAGCCTTTCTAAAAGGTTTATGGGAGTCAGGGAATGGAGGCATATATATCTTTATTTAACACTGTGCAGTGTGTATTTCTAAAACTACGTTTACATATTGTAACAGAATGGATGTAATACTACATACCAGTGCATAATTTAGCCATTAGAAATATTGGGAGGTATGAGATTCTATCTCCCTATCCACATACTCAGATGTTTGGATCTTTAAATCTATACAGTATGTGCCTTTGCTGCTTTAGTCCATGTAAAGTCACAGGATAAATAGCAGTAAATACTCATAAAAAAATATAGTAAACATACTTAAGAAAGAGACTAGGCAGATGACTGCATTGCTACATTGTCTAGTTATATGGATACTAATACCGGGTTAAACAATATTTCAAATTAATAAGTGCCACTATACTTGAGCGTCAATGTAAAATTTACAAAATGCAATATTATATATGTTATGCATTTGGTGATTTGTATTCCGTTGTATTATTGTCTTCACAGGTTACATTCAGTATGCTGGAAATTTACAATGAGCAGGTAAATAATATGTCCAACCTAAATTAGATAATTGTTAAACTTTATTTTTCCTTTACTATTGCCTGCAATACTTTTTTTTATAAAGCATTATCTTTGGATTCTTTCAAATATTCTGTATTTATTGCACTAGATAATCCATGTTTTATGGTACTTGCTTAAAATAACAATTTTAGCCCCTAATAATACTACATTAGATTTATCCTTTTAGTCCTTATTTCTTGCTGATTTTTTTTATTATATGTGTCATGTATAGCCCAGGGAGAAACCAAAGTTTCCATAAAGGTCCTGACCAAACACTAAGGGCTATATTTAATTCCAAGCCCGTTGCGGCACCGGCACACCCGCAAAGCCTGCTGGCTCTAAATTCGGCGGAGTTACAGAGCTATTACATTCAACCATGCCTTGACCAACAGGCTGGACACGCAAACCCGTAAACCATTCTTGCGCACGTTCAATTACGAGTTACGATCGGCCCTGCATTCCAGAAAGAATGCAATATTAATAAATCAGTAAATATGATATTCTAGTCCATGCGAGTTCCATTATATGTATTAACACATTGATTGCCGGGATCGATATAACATGGAAATTAAACTGAAAATAAAGTATTTTACATTGCAGATTTGCAAGCTTGAGAATGTTGTGCTATTCATTTTAATACCTAACATCACTTTCCCTTTAATTTTAAGTACAGTAGTGTGTTGATATTTGCATTCACAGTGCTACGTATAGGACTTTAAACCCCTTGCGGGACCTCTCTACTACCCGTAGACTTTTTGGCTCCATTTGCAGGTTACTGGTTTGAACGACAGTGGATTCATAGCAATTTAATAGCGATTGCAAACATAACAGTTACGGGATTGTCAGATCAAAGGCTTTGCGGCAGCGGAGTTCAGATTTCAACAGCCTGTAGGGTTTTTCCGCTTGTAACCTGCAGATCATTTACGTGTAGCTTTACGAGGCCAATTTAATAGCTGCAAGTCTAGTGGGCTACATTACGGACTACGGGTTTTCACTTTGGGTGAATTCAATAGGGCTGTTAGTATATTATGGTGGGTAGAAAGGTGATTAATATAACCAACCAGGAAAGAAAAAGATCACCCTGAGTACACTTACATGGCTCAAGCAGGTAGGAGACCTTTTTTTCCCACATTACTTCTCAGCAAACAATATTTCTACTGCTGATACATAGTCTGGGTATTGATATGCAAATGAGGCTCAACATGTATAACTCCACTTTTAAAGAGCCCTGACACATCCTAATTAGCATTAATCAGAAGTTCTTGAATGTCCCTACAGCATTTTTTGTGGTTATGAATTTACAATCCTCAACCCTTGCAGCACTCGTTTTTCATTTGGATCCCCTATAATACGTGCATTAGCAGGGCCGAGTTTACATTTTTGGTTCCCCTAGGCCAGGGGTCTGCAACCTTTAAGACAAAAAGAGCCACTTGGACCCGTTTCCGAAGAAAAAAAAAAACTGGGAGCCGCAAAACCATTGCGACATTAAAAACAAATATAACACTGCATATATTGTTTCTTAACATAATGCTATATATACAGGATAGTGCAGTCAGCTGTCAATCTGAAAAAAAAGGACATTCACTTAACAATGTAAAATATATTTTTGCAAATTAATAGCTAATTAAAATATTTAATTTACCTGGTTAATGGGACTTTTGCTCCTGAACCTCAGTGCTCAGTATCTGCACATCAGGGCTGTAAGACGTCACCTTCATTTTCACACAGGCTTGCAAGCTGTCATCTGTGAGGTGTGATCGATGTTTGTTTTTAATATAGTTCATGTTGGAGAAAACCTGCTCACATACATATGTGGAACCGAAGATCGACAGGACTCCAAATGCATACTTTTTCATGTTTATATAAGTGTTGGGGATGGCATTCCATATTTCGAATACAAGTTTGTCCTGTTTGGGAAGGTTTTCAATATCACTCCATTTATGATTCTGAGCCAGAATGGCCTTCTGACGGGCAACATCCTCAAGAGTAGCGACCAAGCATTTGAACTTGCATACCCATATATCTTTGTCGGCTATATCGGCCAGTTCCATTTCAAGATCAGGTTGACTTACACCTGCAAATGCCGTCATATTCAATAGGGATAGATCGATCTCCAGGGGTGTGACAGGGAAGGATAATGTGTTTTTTTCCTCTCTGAATTCACTGAATCGTTTCCCAAATGAGCTTTGCATTGCGGTGATTGCAGACTTGAAATATTCCACATTTATTGTATCATGGCTTTGTTTGAACTCTCTCAAAGTGGGAAAGTGAGACAGTGTACCTCTCTGGAAATCTTTGACAAATACTGTCAACTTGCGCTCGAATGCCAAAACCTCCTCCAGCATATGCAGGGCTGTGCCTCCTTTCCCCTGAAGGGTTGTATTTAGCATGTTTAAATGGGCTGTCATGTCTACCATAAAATGTAATTTTTCCAGCCACTCTGGCTGTTCCAGCTCAGCAAAGGTGAGCTCTTTGCTGGCCAGGAAGGTTTTTACTTCTTCCAAACATGTGACAAAGCGTTTTAACACCTCGCCTCTGGACAGCCACCGGACCTTGTTGTGGAGCAGGAGGTCAGAATATGTGCTTTCCACCTCATCCAATAGCAAACGAAACTGGCGGTGGTTTAAACCCTTTGCCATTATCTTATTAACAATTTGAATGACCACATCCATCACTTTTGTGCATTCGGGAGGAAATGTTTGAGCACACAATGCCTCTTGGTGCAGGATACAATGAAATGACAGCAGCGTTCTACCCAGTGCCTTCTGCAGTAGAGCCACAAAGCCCTTCTGTGCTCCTCTCATGCTCGGTGCTCCATCAGTAGCCACTGAGACCAGGTGGTTGGTGTTTATTTTTTTAGCACTTAAAAAGTCCAGGACAGCCTTACAGATATCCTCACCCCTTGTTTGGTCTTTTAGTGGTATCAGCTCAATCAGTTCTTCCTGTGGTCCTAAAGAGTTCACATATCGGCAGAACAGCGCTATTTGTTCAATATCACCTTTATCTTTTGACTCATCACAGGCGATGGAGTACGCCACAGCTGAATTAATGTCTTGAATTTGCTGTTTGCTAATGTTTTCTGCCATTTTTAGGGTTCTGTTTTTAACAGTCTTCGCAGAGAGAGGCATGTCTTTTATTTTCTGCACAATTTCATTCTTGTTTTTGAAGTCCATGTATAGATGTTCCGAAATCTTAATGAATGCTTCTTTTATATACTCTCCATCTGTGAACGGCTTCCCGTGCTTGACTATTTCCTGAGCAGCTTCAAAACTAGCATATGTTGTGGAATTTGCAGATTTCACCCACTTCTTGAGATTATAAATGCTCCCATCAACCTTCCTCATAAGTTCTGCAACGGCTTTTTGTCTCTCATCTCCATTTGGATATTTTTCAGCAAAGGCTGTGTGTTTATTCTGGAAATGTCTTGCAATATTCAACTTTTTGTTGTTTGCAAATTTCTCACCACATATTAAGCATACTGGTAAACCAGTCTTGTCAGTAGTGAATGCAAATGATTCTGTCCATGTATCATTAAATACTCTGTTTTCTTCAGAATTTTTTCTTTTCTTGCCTTTATCCATGTCTGGCCTACCAGGGGTCCAAAACAGATATATTAGAAAGGGCTACATATCAAAATTTGCTATGTCTAATAATCAATGCCCCAAAATGCCATAGAAAATTAATCAGGGCCTGATGTAAATAATAATTATTAATGAGGGCCCAATGTCATCCTCGTCATTATAAAAATATTTTCCCTCACAATGTAGTAGTGGCCACCATACATGCCCCGTACAATGTAGTAGTGACCATCATACATGCAGTGTGTGGGCCAAGCTCCACCCCTGAGGCATCACTGCACTTCCTTACACCCCCTCAAAGCCGTACAGTATGTGGGCTTGGCTACCCACCCCTGAGGCATCACTGCACTTCCTTACACCCCCTCAAAGCCGTACAGTATGTGGGCTTGGCTACCCACCCCTGAGGCATCACTGCACTTCCTTACACCCCCTCAAAGCCGTACAGTATGTGGGCTTGGCTACCCACCCCTGAGGTATCACTGCACTTCCTTACATACCCTCGAAGCCGTATGTGGGCTGAACTACCCCCCCCTGAGGCATCACTGCACTTCCTTACATACCCTCAAAGCCGTATGTGGGCTGAACTACCCCCCCCTGAGGCATCACTTCACTTACCTCACACTAGCGAACGCGCCGCTGCCCTCCGGTCTAACAGCGGGAAGGTGACGTCGGGCGTCGGGATGGTGTGTGACGTACACACTGCCCCCATGCGACGTTACAGCAAGTAGCAAGTAAGGGCGTCGGGATGGTGTGTGACGTACACACTGCCCCCATGCGACGTTACAGCAAGTAGCAAGTAAGGGCGTCGGGATGGTGTGTGATGTACACACTGCCCCCATGCGACGTTACAGCAAGTAGCAAGTAAAGCGCCTGCCACAGTGGGGAGTGTCGGGGCGTTCCTCTCCTCACTAGTATCCGCCCCAGAGCCGCGGCAAAGGTGTTAAAGAGCCACATGCGGCTCCGGAGCCGCGGGTTGCCGACCCCTGCCCTAGGCAGTGAAATTAATGTCCTCTCTGTGACTACACCATACAAGTATACCACCAATTCTGCCTTGTGTTTGTGCGTACTCTCTGCTGATTTTATGGTTGTGCATGCCCCCAGCTGAAGCCTCCCCCATGTGTGGGCACATTTTGTTGACACCCCCTTGGGACATGTTCTTCCAACATTTAATTTATCTCCCAGTTACAGTGGCTCAGTGAAATGCAAACTGTAGATATTTATTTTACATTTATATAAATATATAAATATATCAAGAGCATATACAAACTTTATGAGCAAACTTAAAAATAAAACATTGATTAGAAACACAAACACAACTCTTCAGCTGCTAATAATAAATAAATAATATTAATTAATATTTAGTATTTTTTAATATTTTATTTATATGGCTAAATATTTAGCAGATATTCAGTCATCATTCTGTAGGTATTGGGTGGGAATGGTAGCAATGTTATGCCAAAAGAATATCTAAATTGGAAAAATGACAGTGATAGAACCACTACAACTACATTTATAAATTGCAGTATAGTAGAGTCATTAATAACATACTATATAATTTTTCATATCTGCTTTTATGTATCAGATGGGTGAAAGTGATTGTTTACACTGGCAGAGAGGTGGCAAAGCCTTACTCCATAAAATGTAAATACCCTTTTAACGCTCTATCAGCCCTATTAAATTCCAAGCCCGTAAGTTCAACATGAGACCTGCAACGGCTGCGGGCTTGACATTTGGACGAGTTCCAGAGCTATTAAATCTGAGAAGGGCGCGAGTTACGGGCCTGAGATGCAAACCCGTAAACCATTTGTCGAACATTGGATGAGCGGCCGTGAACATGATCAATTACTCATACGGGTTTAGATGGAGCCAATGGCAACAGAGATCGTCATCATTACGTCACTGAAAAATGGAGGCGGGATTTCAAAGTTTTAAAGGCTTCAATTACGAGTTTCGATCGGACCCGCATTCCAGAAATAATGCAATATTGATAAAACCGTAAATATGACATTCTAGTCCATGCAAGTTCCATTATATGTATTAACACATTGAGTGAAAATAAATAATTTTATATTGCAGTTTTTGCAAGCCTGTGAATGTTGTGCTATTAATTCTAATACCTAACATCACTTTCCCTTTTATTAGAAGTATTGTAGTGTGTGTAAATTTGCATTTACAGTGCTACGGATAGGGCTTTAACCCACTAGCCGGCCCTACCTAGTACCCGTTCACCTTTTGCTCCATTTGCGGGTTACAGGCTTGAAGGCCAGTGAATTTGTTGCAATTTAATAGCATGATTGGAATGTAACAGTTACGGGCTTGACAGATCAAAGGATTTGCGGGCGCACAGTTTAAATTTCCACGTGCAGTTGCCTTTTCTCTCCCTTACCCCATAAGTCGTTAGCGGCTTGCTTTACATGTCCCCTTTAATAGCCACAAGTCTTGCAAGCTACTTTACAGGCTACGGTTTTCAACGTTGAGGGAATTTAATAGGGCTATATGACTGTTCTAAATATTCTCCATATTTTCCCTGTCCTAATAGTAGCCATTGACAATCATAATCAGTGCTGCTCCTCAGATGTAGCTGTGAATGTTCTTTGACTGTCATCAGAAGTAGCTGAGTGGTTGACTTCAGAGTGATGTCAGATTCTCAGAGAATTCTGGTACTTGTAGTTCTTGGCCTGTTATGCATCTAAACAGAAACATCTACAACACCCAGCATGCTGAGTAATCAACAGTACATTTTAGCTAGTCAGAGATGAGCTTTGCTATTTCCTCCTCAAAGCACAAAGTACTTCCTGGACGAAACACTGTGGAAACAAAACAAGCCTCTATCTCTGTTCAGAAGCATTTCACAATGTGGTAACATGGCAGTCTGCCAAATCATTTTAAGACAGATGCCTAATATTGTTTAGTAAATTTGATGTTAAATTTGCTATTTAGGTCACTGATCTGCTATCCAAAACCAAGAAGTCTGGAGGTCTCAAAGTGCGGGAAGACCAACATCAAGGCTTTTATGTTGATGGCCTTAAACTGGTGCCTTGTGAAAGCTATGCTCAAATTGAGAAACTGATGGAACAAGGGAAAAAAATAAGGACGACTGCCTCTACCAGCATGAATACCAGCAGCAGTCGGTCTCACATGGTTATCACTATACATTTCAAGCAGGTAGATAATACTATCTTTTCTGTTAAATATTGTGTGATATTCTTCTTTCAAGGGAAACCTTGCTAGCAAATTCTAAATTATCTTGTCATATAATATACTCTTGAAAAATAAAGCTGAAGAAATACCTTTAAAGACTAAAACTTATCTGTAGATAATTTCTTATTAGGTGATCCAAAAGACATATCAGATTGCTTCTCTCCAAGACAAACATCACAATCCATATACTACAAAATAGATTTACAATTCCTAACAAGAAACTGTATTTTACTGAATATTAATTTTATTTCTCACAGAATTTTGGAAATTGCAACAACCTCAAATAATAATAATTCCTGGCAAAGTCTACAAGTATAACTCTAGAACAAAGGCTGAACGTAGGCTGTTTTCGCACATAACCCGCAGATTGTCAGCAAATTGCTACGTTACAAGCTGCGATTTTCAACGTTGAGGGAATTTAATGTGGATATTGATGCAGTAGGTTTGTCACATTTGAACTAAACAGGGTGATGGTGTAAGTTATACATGTTATGCAGCCCATCAATTGTTCAACTAGTGTTTTTGATGAGCGTAAACATTTATAAGGTAGTTGTGCTGATAGTTAATTGATGCCTTATGATATTATGGTGCAAACTACTTTAAAAAAATTATATTGTCTTCCATATACCATTAACTATCAAACCACCAATAACAAATCTAAATCTTGTCTACTTCCCCATTATAATTTGTTTCTTGAAATGTAATATTTACAATAGCTATATCATCCATTTTGTCAAATGAGTGTAATTAATAGTGTCTTTTTTCACAGATTTTCTTGAATGAAGATATTACTAAGCAGTCCAGTATAAACTTGGTGGATCTGGCAGGGAGTGAAAGACAAAAGTCATCTGGCTCTGAGGGAGACCGTCTTCGTGAAGGCACTTGTGTTAATCTCAGTTTGACGACACTGGGAAATGTCATCAGGTATTGTACAAAGACAAATTGTTAGGAAAGGGATGACCAAGGTATGACTTCTCAAATGTATATTTTCTTTTACTTTGAAATGTTCTTTTCAGATACGTAGATTTCACTAGCATCAAGTGTCAAGATGTTTTTGTGACTGAGAAATAAAAAATAATATGTAATAATCGCATTGCCAAAAGTGACTGTATAGGATGATGTAATTTTTCATATTATATGTGATGTCCTTATCAGTAGTTCATGTCAGTAGTCATATATGATATCATGAATTATGTCACCTAATGTTATATATGCTCTGTAACTTGAACACCAATCAGAGGATGTCTTTTTTTCTTTTTTTTTGCTAAAATATTATAGGCCAGACTGTCTATTCAGAATCAACTGCAGCAAGGAAACATTGGTGATCTCTATTTAAATGTAATAATGGCATGTGATAGGGCAATACCCGTTATAAGCCCCCATTTAATTCCAAGCCTGTAAATACCTTCACAATGCGCATATGTCTGTGAGTTAGAAATTTGTCACAATTACAGATTTATTTAATTGACTCAAGCCCGCAAGTACAGGCTCACAGCCGCAACACCTGAACCATGACCCCATACATAGCATTTCAGATCATGATCATGATCAATTAAGCAAGCCCTTAAGTTACAATTTAGACAGAGCCAATAGTAAATGAAACTGTAAAATATGTAGTTTAAACTACAATCAATTAGTGTTTAGAAGTCCGATTTGCGATCTGACATGTAATCCAGATGTATAGATATCAATTAAAATGAATAAATCAACAGTTCTAGTCCATGTGGGTGGTCTGATATGTGTTAACTCCTTTATTCCTGGGATCAATATAACACGGAAATCAAAGCTAAGAATGATTTGCAAGCTTGAGACTGTTGTGCAATTCATTTTAATGCCTTTCATTGCTTTCCAGCAATTTAAAGTACAGTACTTGTATAATTTTCTGATACATTTGCCATTTACCGGTTTGAAGGCATGTGACGATCCAAGGGTAGGGGCTATACAAGCTTAGGGCCACCTGCTATAGACTACAGGTTAACTATCCACAAGAACCGTGGGGTTCTTGGAAATCTCAGCACCAGCACCCTGATATCTGGGTTCTGTATTGGTCAGGGTCCTTGCATCAGAAATCAGCACTTCCAGGCTACCAAGAGACTCCAGATCTACTTCTTCTTAGGGGGCTTGATAGGGCTTGTTACAGTCAAACCTACACCAGCAGGATCCCACAGAGTCTCCCAGTACCTCCCAGCAACCATCCAGGAGATCAGGAGCAAAATAAGAGATGTATGTATATATATCACTGTATAGTGATTCCTGAGTGCTTAACACTCTGATATTTATGATGAAATAGTACGAGAAATAGGAATCGTACAAATGACTGGAGTGGATAAGGTTAAAGCTATTGTTGGTACCAATAGTAATCTCAAACGCATAAAAGACACAGGACGGAATAAATGTACTTATGACACTCTAAATATGTGAATATAGATAAGAGAGACATATAACCGCCCATATATATGCTTAACTGTCTTGATACTGTTGTATATAGCCAAATGCAAACAGTATCTTATTGGATGTGGTGATAGCTTCCCTCATATGGCAATATGAATTGCTTAATCCTTGGGGAGCTATAACTATAGCTAAAACCAATTGTTGTCTAAGACAACAAAAAAACAAACACAAAAAAAGGTAAGTGCAATTACCCATAGGTTGGGAACAAGAAAAGAAAAAATTATAGTATAAAGCAGACCTAATACAAGGTAAGATGTTGTAGGTCAATATACCTATCAAGGAGAAAGTGTGAGAATATTTGTTATGATATTGAGGGTAAATGGAAAAACATTGCCAGTGTTTTCCATATGAATTCACCACATATTCATTAAAGCATAACATGCAATTCAAAAAGTGGTGTTATTCCCAAAATACATAGGTACACACTAAAGGGATATTGCACTAAAGAGATAATATTCAGACATTTCTCTGTTCAATAAACCAAACCAGAGCAACTGCACTTATCTTAATGTGTTGAAAAGAAGTCCAGACGGCTCGTTTCGCCCTTCCTAGGGCTTAATCATGGGTTAATTCACTTCACTTCTGTGGTGCTTTTATAGCACCCTTCTATCCACTGATTGCCGATTTTGCAGCCACCTCATTGGTCCATTGGATAGCGTGGTGACGTCACACGTTGTTGCGTCACCACGCTATCCACGTTTTGCCAACCACTTGCGTTTTGCCATCCAAGGCTGTTGTGTAATCACGTGATGACGTCACAGCGTCATCTCGTGCATTGCATCTCTGGGTAATAACGCTGCTGAATGCCTGATTGCTATGTACATGTTTTTAAAGGAAAAGAAAAATACCTAATAAATTAATACTGGATATAAGTATTTATACTACACAAGAGGGGGAAAAAAGGAGGATATCAGTAAGATATTTATATATGGAGCATAGTACAACAAATTATATATACAACGAAGTAAATGTATCTATGCACATAATAATAATAGGTCAAAACCCTGTAACCCCCATATATAAATGTGAATATAATTATAATTGTGAAGTGTACATGACATCTATGAGGTGCTGTAATAAATACCTGGGGAAGACAATGATAAATGAATAGTCTCTGTGATAATGAGACTATGAACATTCAGTGTGTGTGTGAAATTGATTATGTGAATGTGATGCTGGTAAAGCATATAGAATTGCTTAAAGAACGAATGGGTAAGTAACGTGAATAATGTTAAAGTGTTTAAACTCGATTGTAAACAGGTATGTTTGATGAAATTAATGTGCAATGTGATGAAAGAAGGGGAAGTGGAGGAAAGTGTTTGAGAAACAAGGGAGGGGGTGTGAGGGTCTTGTCCTGAAGAGTTCTTATAAAGCAAATAAATGATGTGGACTATGAGAACATTTTTTTGTAATGAGATCTCTTCTATTACAAAAAAGCTGAGTATGTAAAGCCTTCATTAAGTCCTCGAGGACTTTGTTTGTCCAGTTCAAATATCCATTTGCTTTCCAATTTCAGTAGTTCTTTATCTAGGTCACCTCCTCTGGGTCCCTGATGGATATGATCTATTACTGAAAAACTCATAAAGCAAGGATTATTACCATGGAATAACTTTATATGGCGAGATACCGGAGTATCTAACTTCTTAGTGATTGAATATGTATGCTCAAGGATACGTCTTCGCAATTGACGGGTTGTTTTTCCCACGTATAGTTTAGGGCATGGGCATACCATTATATAAATCACATGGGTGGAGCTACAGTTAATAAAGTTCTTCATTGGATAATTAAGTTGTGTATTTGGGTCCACAAATTCTTTACTTGGCTTTATGAATTTGCACGCTTTACATCTCCCACATCTAAATAACCCCTTTGTTGGGGAAAGCCATGATGTTTTTTGTGTGACGTCACCACGCTATCCAATGGACCACAGAAGTGAAGTGAATTAACCCATGATTAAGCCCTAGGAAGGGCGAAACGAGCCGTCTGTGACTTCTTTTCAACACATTAAGATAAGTGCAGTTGCTCTGGTTTGGTTTATTGAACAGAGAAATGTCTGAATATTATCTCTTTAGTGCAATATCCCTTTAGTGTGTACCTATGTATTTTGGGAATAACACCACTTTTTGAATTGCATGTTATGCTTCAATGAATATGTGGTGAATTCATATGGAAAACACTGGCAATGTTTTTCCATTTACCCTCAATATCATAACAAATATTCTCACACTTTCTCCTTGATAGGTATATTGACCTACAACATCTTACCTTGTATTAGGTCTGCTTTATACTATAACTTTTTCTTTTCTTGTTCCAAACCTATGGGTAATTGCACTTACCCTTTGTTTGTGTTTGTTTTTTTGTTGTCTTAGACAACAATTGGTTTTAGCTATAGTTATAGCTCCCCAAGGATTAAGCAATTCATATTGCCATATGAGGGAAGCTATCACCACATCCAATAGGATACTGTTTGCATTTGGCTATATACAACAGTATCAAGACAGTTAAGCATATATATGGGCGGTTATATGTCTCTCTTATCTATATTCACATATTTAGAGTGTCATTAGTACATTTATTCCGTCCAGTGTGTTTTATGCGTTTGAGATTACTATTGGTACCAACAATAGCTTTAATCTTATCCACTCCAGTCATTTGTACGATTCCTATTTCTCGTACTATTTCATCAGCAAAATAAGAGACACACAATTTCTGTATGTCTCCAGAACTGAACTGTTTTATTTTGAAAAGTCACACAATATTTAAAGGGGATAGATACAGAGGGGTAGATACAGCACAACAATGACAGGGAGTGGCAGACAAACACAAGAGATAAACTTCACATGGGGTCTAACAGTAGCTTTCTGAGAGCAATAGGCTTAACCTCCAATATACATCCTGCCGTCTCTAACACATATCAGACATTATTAACTTTATCTGGCAAACACTGCGACAAAATAGATTACAAATACAATGGAGTTGTTTATGCACATAATCCAGTGGCTGGAGCTGAGCTGTCTATCCTTTAATTGTCTAAGATCCAGAAACTGGAAAAGGGGTCAATTGCGGGCTTGTTGAATTGTTACAATTGAATATGGATTTTGCTCTGGTAACATTGGCAGGCTTGAAACACCAAAGGAGTAGACAGGACGGAGTTATGTTTTGGACAACCGCAGTGCTTTTGAGCCTGTAACTCACAATTGGAATGTGAGTAGTTAAAAGAAGCCAATTAATTATCAGTTACCATTACTTGCTCAAATACGGGCTCCAGTAATTGCGATTTTGACAATTAAATAGGGGCCATAGTGATTACCAATATGTCAAATAGTTGGTGCTCCAGGAAAACAGTATACTTCTGCAGTGGGTCTGTTTAGGTTAAATTGAGTGTTCTTTTCCTTAACATCTTCTAGGCAGCACAGAACATGAGAGAGAGGCCATGTTCTTCACTAGGACTTAAAAGACACCCAGAACAAAATACTCCCCTCCCACAAGCCTCCCTTACTTGTTCTTTCCCTAAGCAGTGGTCTCATTAGGTTTATTATTTATAGATGTCTTCTCCATCAGCTGAAGGGATGAAGGAAGTCTCTGCTGGATTGACAGGGATAACTAAGGCCCCCATTCCATGTCTCACATTGGGAAAATAACAAGTAAAATTTACTTGTTAATCACTTCACAAACTATTAAAAAAACGACATGAAATACCCTCTTAATGCTTGTGAGGTACCTAAAATAATAACCCATGAGTACCTGTGCCATTGATATTTCCTATAAGGCCATCAGATTTATGTCTTTATGAGTGCTGAAATTTTTACAAAAGTCTGGTGGTACTTTCATCCACCCATAGAGGCAATAACAATTCCTCTGAGAAGCATACATCCAGGTTATTACCTGGTAATTGTGAGAGGGCCCCTCCCCTGTCTCACCCTTTATTAACCGGTAATTCCCTGCTAATGGGTGCTCACGAATTCAGTGCTTGTCAGCAGAGTGTGTCTCAGCTTGCAGCACTGTCAGCTGTTCTCCAGACACTGCTCTGCCTTCGTTCGTCGTTTTTTCGCTCGTTTTCGGTCACATTCGGTAAGTCTGTCCTCATTTCATTGTGTCATATCATATATGCAGTTTAAAGTTAAAAAATGTGGTTTATCTGCTATGGGGTTTTATGTTTGCTGCCTGGGTATAGTGGTTTTTAGTTCAAATTGGGCAGAAGTGTCGTTTCTTGTGTGATTTTGGCTATTGTTTAGTATTATGGCTCTTCCCCGCTATTTCTATATTATACTTACTTGTTGCTGGTTAATTTAGAAATATTTTAAACTTCTATTGTTTTATTTTCATCTGCCATTCCCAAAATGGCCGCCGGACTCTCGCATCTCGCAAGATTTCGGATTCTTTCTTTACCTTGTCTGTTTCACCACTTTTCCTTAGCAGGAATTGGCCACATAGCTTGGTAACATGATGCTCATATGATTGTTCTACTTAATATGCCACTATGTTTTCACTGTGGGTCACTTCATTACACATTCATATCTGCCACATCCAAGATGGCCGCCTAACTGTCGCATCTCGCGAGATTTCGGGTTCTTTCGTTACCTTGTCTGTTCTACCACTTTCCTTAGCAGAAATTAGCCACCTAGCTTGGAAACATGATGCTCATATGGTTTGTAATACTTAATATGCCATTATGCTTCTACTGTTGGTCACTTCATTACACATTCATATCTGCCACATCCGAGATTCCTGCCAAACTCTCGCATCTCGCGAGATTTCGGGTTTTCGTTATGGTAGCATTTTATACTGAGGTGTGTTAGCGGAATTAGTTACTTCAACCAAGGAACACTTGCATCTTACTGGATATGGTTTTGGCTGAGTTAGTAATGCATAAATACACTTCATATCCTCGCTGTCTGCACATTTCTGCAACTCTCTCGATCTTTAGCAAATTGGGTGTAGTAATACTGTCTTTCCTATTCAGCACATAATTAAAATATTCAGCTATGGTGTACAATTTTATTAGTTATCAGATATATGCATTTGTATATGGGTTTGCCGGTCTGTCATTCGCTTTTCTCTAGCTCTTTTTCTGCGTCTCCATATGTTACTTGTTCTATTTCTTATCTTTTACTTCTAGGTTCTGTGCAAATTTTCTTTCCCTTTCTTGTGGTCACTATATCTTCATTTATAATTATGTGGTTCTGCATTGTTACCTTTCTAAATTTATTTCTTGTTTCCACGTATCCATCAATGTCAATCATTCCATTATACATTTATCCCCTACATTATCATTACCACCAAATAGTCTGTACATACATTTTTATCACTGCTCGCATGTAGCACATTTTGTATTAAGCCGCTATTATTTACGTCATTTACATGTCATTTTATTAATATTAATCTTTGATATTTTCAGTTAGTCAATCTCTTAGCACCTGTCATAGGTTACCTCATTTCATAAATCACTACTAGTCGCTTTATTCGTCCCTTTCATCATGTCGCACTCTAAATCTCTGAATCACGTTGTCCGTTTTGTGGTACATTTTCACTAATGGATTCACGTTTCTTATCATTTCACTCAATTAATTTAAATCGTCGGTTTCGGTCAGTACTTCGGCCCATCGTGGGTAATCATTCGTCCATAGTCGCTCTTATACGTATCGTTACAAATTTCTTCTTCCATATTCTATAATAGGGTTAAATATGACTGATAATGTCCCAGCAGCACCGGGAACTCCGTCTTCGGACTCAGCATCCTCTCCTGGTAGAGCATCCTCATTGCAACATAGCATAACTTCTCCAAGAGTTTGGACTGTTCCAAGGCCCACACAGGAGCTTACTCAGAGGGGCATTTCATTTCCAGCTTCAGCCAGGAAGCTAGAGCTTTATAAATTATTACAGGAGGCAACAAATCCTGCGACTACTTCAGTAAATGTGCCTTCTGATCAGTTTCAAACCTTACATCAAATGATTACGGAGTTAACGTCCACGGTACAGGCACTACAGGAGCGCGTTATAGGCACTAGACAGCCTTCACCGTGCACAGCACTTTTGCCGTTGCCAGCACCTCCTTCAGAAAGAGGTGAGACCAGAAACATGCCCCCTATAATTATGCCTTGTCACTATATTCCTCCTCAGCTGAGGAGAGACATAGTCGAGGGTCGGGAGGTTAATATGGTATCCATTCTGTTGTCATCATCTGATTCTTCTGACCCGCGTACATTTTCACAAGGTGACATTTCGCTCACAGTAAAAGCCAAAGCTCCTAGGCTGCAGCGTAAACTTACGGTTACGGAATTTGTTTTGGCCTTTGGCATTTTTCGAGACGTCATTTGCTCTGTCTTTCCTCACTGTCGGCAAGAATTGGATGACCACCTTCACCTCATAGTGGACTTGGCATACCGTTATGGTGGATTTGCTTACTATGACTATAACCGCTCATTTGCTGCCAAAGCAGCTGCTACACTTAGCCAGTTTAATCATCATATTAACTGGGCCCTCATGGACCATGATTTATTTTGTAGGCACTTTGCGGGTTTACGGTCACCTGTGTGTCACCATTGTCAGTCACCATTGCACCAGTCCACTTTCTGCCCCAATTTCACACCTCCTTCCACTCCTTCTGCCCTTTTTCCCTCGGTCTCTGTCATGGAACCACAGATGCAATCACGTCCCACCAGAGATCGTCTGGGTAGACCCATTGTATATGTAGGCACTACTCCTATATGTAATAATTTTAATACTCGGGGGTGTAATTTTCCGGCATGCCGGTTACTGCATGTTTGCGCCCTGTGTCACCAGGCCCATGCGAAGCCCATTTATCCACAAGCTAATAAATGACAATTAACAGTCAACACTCCCCTACTTTTGGAACTCCTTACTGGTCATCCTTTTCCAAATATGGTGTCCTATCTCATTTCTGGGTTTTTGAATACGCACTAAAGAAACGACTTATCATTGATCTTTCTGCACCTCACGGCTCCTGTATTCCTAGCATTAATTCCATGATTCCATCAGACCAGTTCACAACGCAATATGCACGTTTGGACCACGCTATAGTTACCATTTTGGCTTTGGGCACGCTGTGCTGGTTGTCCAAGGTGGATATTGAACATGCCTTTAAACTTCTGCCAATTCAGGCAGATCTTTGGCATCTTCATGGTATTTCATGGGATAATAAATGTTACTTTTCTACTAGACTGACATTTGGCTCACGTAGCAGCCCAAAAATCTTCGACCAGTTTGCTGAAGCTCTATGCTGGATTATCCTTAACAAAAGTAAATGCCCACACATCATTCATTATTTGGATGATTTTTTACTTCTGGAAAGTCCCCATAAGCCCTGTTCCAGTCTGCGCAAGGTACTCAATCTATTCGACCACCTTAGAATTCCGTACGCCCTTCACAAAAGAGAGGGGCCTACTCACAGACTGGAATTCTTAGGTATTATCCTGGACACTCAGCTTATGGAGCCTTCGCTTCCCCAAAACAAACTGATACATTTACAAGAGGTTATTGAAGGGTTTAATCCCTACAGAAGGAACACCGTCAAAGACCTTCAGAGCTTGTTAGGTCATCTGAACTTTGCTACTAGAGTTTTACCTCAGGGTAGATCCTTCCTGAATCATCTTCTGACGGATTTGGTTCAATGTTCTATGTACGATGAGATTCAACTTGGCACGGATTCACTAGAAGACTTGCAACTTTGGAAACAATTTATTGCCATTTGGAATGGTAGATTGTTTTTTCTCTCGCAACCCACACCCTCCTCTCCTGAAGTTTTGGAATTCACTGGCGCTACTTTTTTCAAAGTCCTCTTCAATCATCAGATTATCACTGCTTTTTGGCCTCAAGCTAAATCCGTTGAATTTACGGATAGAGTAATTTATCCTACCCTGATGGCTACCAAAGCGTGGAAGACTCAGTGGGCTAATCAACCAGTTCGATATGTTGCTTCATCTACAAAAATGTTCTCTACACTAAAATCACAGAAAACTCCTGACCCCTTGACCGCATCATTTATTAGAGAATTAGCATTGCAGTCACTTCAAAACAACTTCTTCATCCATCCAATGGAAATGTCGCATTTATCTGATATACCTCATTTTAATCCACAGGATTATTCATCCATACCACCGCAGTTCACCATCATCAAAGTCGCAGACCTCCTTCCTCTAATCCAAACATAGATCGTCTCCTCAATCAAGCTAGGTTGACTATGGAAGATGGACTGGCTCCCAATACTTTGCTAAAATTAGTAAATAATTGGTTTTTGGCCCTCTCAGCAGGCTTGATAGGGCATAGCATTTGGGCATACTCAGCTACTAGTGAGAGGGGCCCGAACACAAATCCAGGTTATTACCTGGTAATTGTGAGAGGGCCCCTACCCCGTCTCACCCTTTATTAACCGGTAATTCCCTGCACATGGGTGCTCACAAATTCAGTGCCCCGCCTTCCCGCCCCTCTCTCCTCTTCTCATTCGGCCCTTGGCCCTCTTAGCAGGCCTGATAGGGCGTAGCATTTGGGCATACTCAGCTACTGGTGAGAGGGGCCCGAACACAAATGTACATATAGGGTGTTATCTACAGACCAGTAAAGTGTGTTTATTTTCTGTGTGCAGTGATTTCGTACAGGTGAGAGGGGAGTGTTTTTTTGCCTGGGTTAAACTTGCATATAAGTTTGGACCTTGTGTGTGACTGCAGGAGGAAGATCAAAGAAAATGGTCATATTGTAGTATTTTTTGTAATTTATAATTATGAGACAGTTCAGTGACAACCTCACTCCTGCCACATGTATGCACTGCTGGAACAGATGACCCAGGGTCTATACCTCTGTCACAGTTGTGAACATGTTGCCTCTCTGGAAGCTCAGATTAAAGAACTGGAGAGGATAATTGCCACACTTAGTGATATTGCTCCACTGGAAAGGGAGTTGGTGCTCACTGAGCACAGTTTAGCTGGGCCTAGAATGGAGGGTGGAGCTGGGGCTAGTGAGAATGTCCAGGGAGGTAGCTGGGTTAAAGTTAGAAGGGGAAGCAGGGGGTATAGGAGCAGGAGGCAGGGCAATACTGAGTTGGCAAGTACCAACAGATTTTCCAGATTGAGTGAAACTGTTGAGGATGTCCATTCAGGCATGGCAATGCCAGATAGAGCTGTTCCCTCTAACAGTCGGGAGCACAGTTCTAATGGAGGAGTGGGAGGGCAGAATAGGCAGAGAAACAGATAGGTTTTGGTGGAAGGGGACCCTATTATTAGGAAGGTAGGAAGTGTTATTTGCCACCCAGATCCCAGCTATCGAACAGTTTGCTGTCTCCCGGGTGCTCGGGTTCGGCATGTTGTGGATCGGGTAGATAAATTATTGGGAGGGGCTGGAAATGAACCGGCCACCTTGGTACATATTGGTACCAATGACAAAGTTAGTGGAAGATGGAGTGTCCTTAAGAATGATTTTAGAAAGTTAGTTAATAAGCTTCAGGGAAGGACCTCCATGGTAGTATTTTCTGAGATACTATCAGTGCCACGTTCTAGCCCAGGAAGACAGATGGAGCGTAGGGAGGTCAATACGTGGCTAAAAATGTGGTACAATAAGGGGGGGGGGGGGGTTAGAGCACTGGGCTGACTTCTCACTTCGGTACAATCTCTATAGCAGGGATGGATTGCACCTTAATGACTAGGGAGCGGCTGGGGGAGTTTTTAAACTAATAGGTGTGGGGAGTGACTAGATAGAAGTAATGGGGTAGTAAGTGTAGAGGGGGTGAGGAATTAATTAACTAATCATGTGGGAGGAGATGGGGGGGGGGGTTGTTAGTATAGTCAATAGGGAGGTACTGCTAATTAACTCAAGTATAGTGGCAGGCACTCCAGAAGTACAGAATAATAACATAAGGTGTATGCTTGCTAATACCAGAAGCTTGCCAGGAAAATGGAAGAAATAGCATTTTTATCAGTAAATAAAAAATGGGATTTAATAGGCATTACTGAAACAAGGTGGGATGACTCTCATGACTGGACTGTTAATTTTAGGAAAAATAGGGGCAATGGTAAAAGGGGAGGAGGGATTTGTCTGTATGGTAAGCCTGAATTTAAGCCTATAGTCAGAGAAGATATTTATGCTGGAACTAGTGATTATAGTGAATGTTTGTGGGTAGAGTTAAATAGTGGAGCAGCAAATTCCAAAAGAATATTGGTAGGAGTATGCTATAACCCCCCAAATATAATTGAAAGTGAGGAAACGCAATTATTGTTACAGATTGGAAATGCAGCTAAGCATGGGCAAGTTCAAATAATGGGATAATAATAACTTTAATTACCCTGAAATAAACTGGATAAATGAGATCAGCAGTTCAGATAAGGAAAGCATGTTCTTGAGTACACTCAGGGATCATTATCTGGCCCAGGTTATACAAGAGCCTACTAGAAATGAAGCTATCTTGGATTCAGTAATCACAAATATTACTGATATGGTATCAAATGTTGAAACAGGGCAACCTTTGAGAAACAGTGATCACAACACAGTCTCATTTGAATTAAAAAAACTAAACTGTAAGGGGCCAACAAAAACTCTGAATTTTAAAAGGGCAGATTTTAACGGTCTAAGGGCAGCAATACAAAGTATAGCCTGGGACAAAGAACTGACAGGTATAAATACTGAACATAAATGGACAACATTTAAATCCGTACTAAATATAGATACACATCAGCATATAAAAGTAAAAGGAGTAAATTACATCCAACATGGCTTAAAAATGATTTAAAGATCAATATACCATATATACTCGAGTATAAGCCGAGTTTTTCAGCCCTTTTTTAGGGCTAAAAAGGGCCCCCTCGGCTTATACTCGAGTCACTCCCCCCTGTGTCTCTCTAAACCCCCCGTGTCTCTCTAGCCCCCCCGTGTCTCTCTAACCCCCCGTGTCTCTCCAACCCCCCCGTGTCTCTTTCCCTCCCCCTCCTCATCCTCAACCCCCCCCTCATCCTCAACCCCACCTCCTCATCCTCAACCCCCCTTCCTCACTTTCTCCCCTCTAAATACCTCCCCCTCACTTACCTGCTTCTTCTCCAGCCTCTGCTCCTTCCGTCTTGACCCCGGCGCGCATGTGACGTCACATGCGCGTCGCGTCATTAGCATATACAGGGTGCCGGCACATGCGCGCAGGGGTCAAGACGGAAGGAGCAGAGACCGGAGAAGAAGCAGGTAAGGGAGGGGAAAGGTAGATGGGGATGTATTTAGGGGGGTTTAGTTTGAGGAGGGGGGTTGAGGATGGCGGGGTTGAGGAGGGGGGTTGAGGATGGGGGGTTGAGGAGGGGGTTGATGGGGAGGAGGGAGGTTGAGGTTGAAGAGGGGGTTGATGAGGCGGAGGGAGCTTGAGGTTGAGGAGGGGAGTTGAGGTTGATGGGGGGTGAGGAGGGAGGGGGGTTGAGGATGAGGATGGGGGGTTGAGGGGGAAGGATGAGGATGTGGGGGTTGAGGAGGGAGGTTGAGGGGTGGGTTGATGAGGAGGAGGGAGGTTGATGTTGAGGAGGGGGGTTGAGGTTGAGGGGGGTGAGAAGGGGGTTGAGGATGGGGGGGGTTGAGGATGAGGATGGGGGGTTGAGGGGGGAGGATGAGGATGGGGGGTTGAGGAGTGAGGTGGAGGGAGGATGAGGAGGGAGGTTGAGGAGGGGGTTGAGGCGGGAGGTTGAGGATGAGGAGGGAGGTTGAGGTTATGGAGGGGGTTGAGGTTGAGGAGGGGGTTGAGGATGAGGAGGTTGAGGCGGGAGGTTGAGGATGAGGCGGGAGGTTGAGGATGAGGAGGGAGGTTGAGGATGAGGAGTGGGGTTGAGGAGGGAGGTTGAGAATGAGGAGGGGGGTTGAGGAGGGTGATAAGGGAGGGGGGAAGAGACACAGGGAAGGGAGAGTGGAGAAGAGACACGGAAGAGGGGGGACACAGAGGGCACAAGAGGGACACAGGGGGCAGCACATTTCCCACCCTCGGCTTATACTCAAGTCACTCATTTTACCCAGTATTTTGTGGTAAAATAGGTGCCTCGGCTTATACTCGGGTCGGCTTATACACAAGTATATACGGTAATAAGATACAGAGTAAAAAACAGGCATTTAAATTATACAAACAAGAGGGGACAGAGACTGACTTACAGGAATACAAGGAAATCAACAAGGCTTGCATAAGGGCTATTAGACTGGCTAAAATAGAAAATGAAAAATGAGTTGCAAAGGAGAGTAAGACTAACACTAAAATTTGTTTTAAGTATATAAATGGGAAGAAGGCCAGGAAGAAAGCTATAGGAACATTACAATGTGACATAGGCCATCTGACAATTAGTGACCAGGAAAAAGCAGATGAGCTAAATAGGTTCTTTTCTTCTGTATATACAAGGGAGAGACCAGTGGTTAGGACACTGCAACAAAATGGGGCTACACTGCGGTTCCTCAGGGATCAGTATTAGGTCCTCTCATTTTTAACATATTTATTAACTACTTAGAAGTAGGACTGGAAAGTATTGTCTCCATTTTTGCTGATGACACAAAGTTTTGCATGGTAATTGAATCAGAAAATTATGTACTTTCCTTCCAAAGGGATTTGCATAAATTAGGGAAATGGGCCATTAAATGGCAGATGAGATTTAATACGAATAAATGTAAGGCTATGCATCTGGGAAGGAAAAATAACAATGCAATTTATAAACTTAATGAAACTAATGTAGGGGTATCAGATATTGAAAGGGATTTGGGAGTGATTGTGGACAACCACCTACGTAACAGTTCTCAATGCCAAGCAGCAGCAGCAAAGGCAAATAAACTATTAGCATATATTAAGAAGGGTATAGAAGCAAGGGAAGCAAATATAATTCTGCCCCTATACAAAACCCTAGTACGCCCTCAATTGGAATATGGAGTACAGTTTTGGGCACCAATTCATAAAAAGGACATTTTAGAACTGGAAAACGTACAGAGAAGGGCTACAAAACTAATAAGGGGAATGGAGGGGCTAAGTTATGAAGAAAGACTAACCAAATTAAACTTATTTTCTCTAGAAAAAAGGCGTCTTAAGAGGGGATATGATTACCTATATACATACATCCAGGGTCAGTATAAAGATTTGTCAAGACATCTTGTTAATGGTAAGATCAGAAATATCTTCCTCAGATAAAGAACAGGATTATGGATTCATCAACTCATTAGATTCAGAGCAAGAGCACTATTTACCCAGGAAAGAAAATGTATTTTTCTTGGAAAAAAGTTTAAACTACCTTATTTCAGAAGTCAGAATGGCATTGAGAATAGAAGACAAAAGAAAGCAGCTATCTATTCAAGACAAAGCTTTTCTATGTCACAAACAGAAGCAGAACGTTTTTTCCAGTGCACAAAGCTATTTCAGAATTAGTTAATTAAGAATGGTGTTATCAAGACAGAAAGATAAATATTTCTAGGAGATTAAATCACTTATTAACTGGGTCAAAGGATTACAGAGAGATTGAATGTACCTCTCAAAGTGGATGTACCAGTAGTCAGAAGAGCAAAAAGATCTATAGTTCCTTTAGAGGATCAAACAGCACTAACAGGTCCAAGCAACTGGGGCAGCAATAAAGGCATCAGTAGTGTCAACTTGTGTGGCAAGATCCATGTGTCATGCAGGCGAAAGAAGCATTACTTGAAAACATTTCAAGAGAAAATATCCTATACATGTTGCCTGTGCTACGTAATGTGGAAGCTTTCCTTTGTGATATATCATCAGAGTGGCAGCTCAAGCTGATTTCTACAATGGGGTGAAGAGAATGGAAAGCAATGTACAATACCTGGGATTCCAATCATTCTCAATTTCCCACAAGAAGGTTTGAATAGAGGTTTACATTCAACAATGCTAAAAGTACAGCATTGGGTTTGTTTCTTCAAATATAACTGGCTGACAATATTCTAATTAAGAGATTCATTCAAGCTGCATGGAATATTCTCCCTTGAACAAGGATTATAGTTCCTGCTTGAAATCTAAATTGGGTTCTAGAAGCCCTTACTAAGGGTCCTTTTGAGCCATTAGAAGAATGTGCATTGAAGTGGTTATCTATCAAGGTCTTTTTTTCTAGTGGCTATTAATTTAGCAAATAGAATTGGAGATCTGCAAGCATTGTCAATTTTAAATTATTTTCTAGTTTTAGGGGAGGAAGCAGTTCATTGGTTATCTATCAAGGTTGCTTTTTTAGTGGCTATTAATTCAGCTAATAGAATTGGAGAGCTGCAAGCATTGCCAGTTTTAAATTATTTTCTAGTTTTAGGGGAGGGAGCAGTTTGTTAGATCGAGACGAACAGAAACAAAAATATCAGCACTACAAAATAATTATTTATTTACAATCTTTATTTATTTTTATTTTTTTTCATTGCAAAATACATGTTGCCTATTAAAATATGTAATTCTTCAGACTAGAATACTGAAAATCTACATGTCATTATTATATAGAACACCAGTGGAGACTTTCTGTATGTGATGTTCATCACCTACTAGTTAATTCACAGATTAGAACTGGTATAAACAAGGATAAACTTGTCAGTCAATGATTGCTGTTTCTCGATATCTGGTGGTGAAAGATCAGAAAGCAAAAAAGGTATTATAGTATCTTTCTTGAATCCTAAACTTTCAAACATTACAGATTTATTTTCTGTGACCCTGAGAAGAAACACCAGATATATGAACCCTTGTACCATCCAGCTCCTCATTTCTGTTTGTCGTACTAATGCACCAAACCTCTTCTCCTCCTTTAGTGCACTTGCTGAGGCAGCCATGGGAAAGAAGGTTTTACATATTCCATACCGAGATTCTGTTCTAACAAAACTTCTGCAATCTGCTCTGGGAGGCAACAGCAGGACTGTCATGGTATAGTGATAAATAACTTCTGTAACTCCTTCTGTAACAGAGCTATCTGCATTTTTTTATTCCAGTGGAAAGGAACAATATATGCATATTAAAAAAATCTGATTGTAACTAAAAAAAAAAAAATATTGCATCTCCGATGGTCCCTGGAGGAATCCATATTACTTTAGTGAAGGGTGCATGTCGGAGAGGAGTGGTGATATTTCTCTAAGAGCAGAGCGTGTAGATTACACTGCAACTGTCTGCATTTAGGCATGTGAAGGGGAAAGGGGTAGATGTCAGTTACTTAAAGCTCCAATGAGATAACAAATCTTCCTCCACTGATAAGATAAGTTAAGCATGCCAGTGCCACTCCAAGGTAGCAGGAAGTGCTGAAGCTAGACTAGATGCAACTTTCTATACCCTTCAAAAATGTAAAATTTCTGGAAAAAAGTATCATGGATTATACAACACTAATGTTTTGTTATGTATGTCACAGATGTGAAGCTACAGTGGTCATCTAATATGTCCTTATGCTAACAAAGCATAGCATATAATGACTGATTTTCTTTTAGATTGCTGCTATAAGTCCAGCAGATATCTGTTATGAAGAGACTTTGTCAACACTCAGATACGCAGAGAGGTAAGAGCCAGATTAATGATTATAGTACTGTACTACTGAGAGCAGATTATATTATATGGTGTTCTATGACAGAGCTTGTGATGAGAGCCTCCACAATTCAAATATGTAAATGAGTTAAATATCGCAACCCTTACCATGAAGAATATGATGTTTTTAGAACATATTGCAAGACAAGACCCGACATTGATTTTCTCACCTGACAGGTTTTGATTGTCTCACATTTTAGTGCACCAGCCCATGATACAGATCTAATATATTACCAATAATTGTAAGTATCTTTGATGTTTTCTCCAAAAACAATACATAAAAGCAGCCATATTCATTTTTAGCATATTTACATAAAATAGAGTGTATATTAATCAGTGATTTCTCATTTATAAGGTTAACTGTGCTGTTGTATTTCACTTTGTGTTTGTTAAAGAGCAAAGAAAATTAAGAACAAAGCAGTTATTAATGCCAGTCCAACGGAAAGGCTTATTAAAGAGCTGAAAGCTGAAAATAACAAGTTGCTATCCCGGCTGGCAGGCCTGGGAAATTCAGGGAAAAGAGTGGAACAAGAAACAAGTAAGCTCAGTTACATTCTGTGAACCATTTGAAATCCTTTTTAACGCTATATTTGTACATTTGAATTCTTATTTTTGGTTTTATTTTAAGTATTTCCACTTTTTCCTTAAACACAAGGCCTGAGATATATGACTGTTACACTAGTGATTGTCAAACAGCAGGTTGATCAAAGGGACAGTGATAGACATTATAGACCAGCCATTGAACCTGGCAGGCAATGGTATCCAAAAGACAGGCTGTAGGTCAGAGCTGACAGTAGGCTTAAATATACCAATGGACCAAGGTCAAATCCAAGAAATCAACAAGGTATCTCACAGAAATAGCAAACCCCAAAATCTTACATCATTGCTTGAGCACTAATTCCAGTTTATATAGTTGAACCTTTGTGATTCATGAAAAGGCACAGAACCAGGTAGGAAGGTCCATTACAGTGAGTTACAATTAAATCAGTCTACAGAATTGCAGTATTGTGTGCAGGCCAGACTTGAGGCACTCTCAACACATCAGTATTGAAGGCAAATCCATTGACTTTGTTATTGGTTCTGATTTTGACCTTCTTTTGACCAGTTATATCCTTTAATCTTTTTTTGTGTAATGAGGCTGAATATTGTAGTTGAGCTTAACTACTCTAAATATGACAACATTTAAATCAGTTATTGATGCATTATTAATTAATCATTTGGGGGTAAAATATAGATTTAGTTTCAGTTTTTTTTGTATCTAAATCAAATTTATTAGCAATAAATGCAAAGTAAACAAAGTGAATTCAGAAAAAAGAGTACTCTTTTGTAATTATGTTTTATCTTTCTGTAGAGGAACTGCGCCGTTTGTTATCAGACAATGAGTTGCGTATTCAAGCAATGCAGATGACATGGGAACATCAGCTACAAGAGGCCCGAAAGGAATGGGAGCAGCAGTTTGCTGCAATCACACAGGTATGTGAAATAAGCCAATTTTGCCTCTTTCCCACTAAGGAGTTTAATCAGGAAGCTGTTTTAGCAATATTTGGACAGGTTTACAAATTATAATCATCTAATATCAAAAGCTTTGTGGGTGATAAACAGATTTTGTATCTGTATAACTTTGTTAGAGAAATTTGAAAGGTTTAATCCACTTTTTGACATTGAATTTATTTAAGTATTCGTGGATGTTATATTACTTCATAGTAGCTGTGGACATCTACTGTGTATGGAATAAGGAGATTTCTGGTACTGCATGACTTTGTGATGCCATAGGATGCAAGCTAGGAAATGTTAGAAACTCTGGTGCTATTGTTACATTACTTGATTTAATATCCAGGTAACAGTTGTAAAATAGAGACTATTGGTCTGCTCAATCAATCCAAATATTGTTAATAAAGTATAAAATACTTTACTACAATAATATTAATGACTAAATAGATAGGGGGAGCTGTGACAATGAGGGCAGAAGTGAGTATCCACAGACACCATATAACGAACTGCCAGTCAATTAATGCACAACTGTAGAATGTTGATATATCATATCTTTTGACATTAAGGAATTCTTAAGAGTAAAAACTCCATGTAGGAACCAACATAGCTATGACATGCTGCCAGAACAAACCCTTACATGTAAATCCTTACAACTGATTGCTATGTATCAGCTGGTCTCTGCTAGATGTGTGCTTTGAAATCAAGTGCAAATGCATACTCTTGTAAGAAATGTAGCATAAATGTAAATGTAAAATCAACCTTCCACAACAGTAGCTAAAGCTTGAAGAACACTTACATACTACTAAAGAAGTTAAGAGTGCCCATAAAAAACAGTACATGAACAAAAAAAAAGCATTTTAAAGGTCACTAATAAAATAAAAAAAAGTGATAGATATCCTAAAGCTTTTCTAATGTTCAACCCAGCCCTACATAACAATAAATAGTAAAGAACATCAACTAAATAACAACATTAATTAGAAAAATCTGTTATATTATTGTACACTGCAACCCACCTAATTAATGCAGAGCCTCAGGGGTTAACATCCACCCAACAAATCGACATTTCTCCCAACAATAATCCTGGCTTAGTATTCAATATGTATCTATTGCCATTGTTTGTGTAATTAATGCCCATTTGCAATAATAATAAAAAATCATCAATGTTTTATCAATCATTGTGTGATTCCTAACACCTTAACATATGACATAATGATAAATATGCTTGGTGGTAAAGTCTGTACAATGTGTGCCACCAGAAGTCTAGGATTGCAATAACATTCTGCTTAAATATTAATGTTCACTCGGGTTGAGCCCAGTTGCTTGACTACAATGAATACCAGAGTTACTCATCTTTGCTCAATCAAATAGAGAACTTGAATACACAAGCAAAATCATACGGCAATCCTGGACTGTTAGTGGCACTCGGAGGACACGCTTCACCAACACAGATCTAGTTTATGTGCATATATCAATCACCCATTACAAAAAAAAGAGTGAATCAGTTTCAAAAGTGTGATTACTGAGCTTCTTGTAAATTGATGATTTTCAGCAAAGTAACAAGACCATACACAAATATACTCAGTGTGGTGCAAACTGATCCCAGAGAGCCATGAGGCTGACTAAAAATAAAATAATAATCAAATTAATCTCTAAAACGGTTGTAAAATGCATAGCACTTACACATAATTTATTTCTGATCAGCACACCAGAATAAATATAAACTTAGAGATTAGATTCTCTAAGAATGCAAATCCTACCAAGGAACTAAGAGTAATAGTGCATAGCACCTACATATTTTGTTAATCTGGTTACTACAAGCAATAAAAGATTATATTCAGATAATCATAAAATAAAATAAAAAACACTTAGTATTGTGTCAGTGCCATCAATACCAAAGAAACTATTGTTATTGTAAATGATCAAAAAAGAAATAGGTAATTTTAATGGTGCATTCTTGGGATGAATTATTAGTATTAAAGCAAAGTTTTTGTTGTTGTTCAGTTCTTCAGTTGTGTCCCACTCTTGGTGACCATATGGACCACAGCAACCAGGCACATTTATCTGTTTTTGGTTGTGCTTATCCATATGGTTTTCTTGGAAAATATACTGGAGTGGGTTTCCAGTTCCTTCTCCAGTGGACTGCAACCCTTTGATAAAATTTCCCAAGTTGTGGCGACCCATAAAAGTAAAATTATTTTCCTTGCTCCTTCATTGCTGTAATTTTGCTACTGTTATGAATCGAAATATAAATATCTGATATGTAGGATGTATTTTCATTCTTACAAAATTGACATAATAAAAGGGTAGGGATTAATCACAAAAACAATATGTAATATATATAAGTTAAAAATAGTAAAGTTATGAGAATGGAAACGTTTGTAATAATTATAATTAAATTGTCGGCCAACATCTATCCAATGACAATTATAGTGAGAAAGTACTAACTACCCGTGGAAAAAAATTGTACAATTACAAGTTTCACAGATTAGAATAGACAAACAAATTTCGATGGTTTTAGGCAACCCCTGGCAAATCGTCATTCGACCCCCAAAGGGGTCGCACCCCAAAGGTTGAGAACTGCTGTCATAGCTTCATTGAAGTACACAAGCCCCCGAACAAAAAACAAGGTATCAATTCAGAAGTGGAAGTTTTTATTAATGCCCTCTAAAACCAACTATTAACAAATTAGCACTTGAAGTAGGTGCGGCAAACAAAAATAAACAATTGTGTAGAAATAAGTGTGTGGCTTTATAGTAAATAACTCAGTCCAAGTGTGTACTATTAACATTACCTATTTCTTTTTTCATAATTTACAGTAATGCTCCGGTTAGTAAACCAGAATGACTATCACCTGTCATCACACTGCATATGGTTCACTTACAGTATCGGTAGCACTGCTTGAAGATGAACACGCTGTAATGTTTGTTTCAGAACTACCTGAATAAGAAAACAGAAACATAACTAAAAAAAAGGGGCCATATCTACCCCTCTTAGACACAGGACCTGCCGCTCCTACACCACCTAGAGGTTATTGTGTTGAACTTCTCGCAGGGCCAAGTAGTTGAGATGTAGGCACTCTTGTAGCAGGTGGGGATAGGAGGTTGTTTTGGAGGCCTGTGTTAGTGGGACCTCTCTTCCGGTGTGGCAGATTTGGAGGCAGCCTGTCTCTGAAAGTGGTTCAACATGGCTGCCATGAGGTCCCCCATTATGGACAAGTTCTGGTTTAGCCCAGAGAGCTACTCCTTGTGGGACTGGGCAAAATCCTGTTGGTGGAGGCATTGGCATTAAAGTTCTATTTCCATTGCTGATGGTGTCTCCGGTTGCCATGCCTGACACATCTGACCTCATGGAGCAAGTCTCTCTGCATACCCTCTTACTCTAGAAAATGTCTGTTCATCTCCTGTTACTGCTGGTTCTAGAGGTCAAGTTCCTCCTCCAACTATGAATTAGGAGAGGGTGTCTGAAAGATCGGTGATGCTGTCGGCTAGAATGATGCTGGTGCAGGAGCTGGTGCTTGGCCTCTCAGCGCCCGGTGATCAGGTCAGGATCATCAACATCAGTTCAGGAGTTCAGGGTCACTATATCAGCTAACCGGTATCATCTGCTTCTCCAGTGGCCCTGAAAAGGCCAAGGAGACCAATCCTACCCAAATTCCAATCCGGTGTTCAAGCCCTTCTCCCAAGAGAGGAGTAGAGATTCAGGGCAGCAAAGTGATTTTAGCTCAGGAGTCTTCCCTCTAAATGAAACACACGATTGTCTATGTGTCCCAAGAAGAGCATGTTTATTTATGGTTACAAGCACAGTATTTATGCAGTTACAGAACAAAGGATTTACATGTAAGTGGGCTGAATATATTTGAATTTCCCACTCAGATTTTAACTAATCAATAACATATGTGCCTCCGGAGTATGCAGCTGATTGGTCCATAAGAGAGCCAATCAGGAGGCAGGGAAATCCGTGGGGTAAGCTTGCCCAGCTTGCGTGTGGATCAATGGGAGGCAACATCCAGGAAATTTTGACTGTAAACAAACAAAGCGAATTAGATAAATGCAATAATCAAAGTGACCACAAGATGTCACTGCAGGATACCAAATGGAACTATCCCTTTCTCAACAGTGAATTGGCTACATAGTGTTAAACCGAATAGTTCTTCTGACACAAAATGGCTTTAAAATCTAAAAGTCTCTTGGTTAGGGAAAAACAGATCTTCACAAGCACTCCCCCCCTGAGACTCTGCGAAGAGGGGTAAATCTCCACGGCTTGTCCCTAAGGAGATGGCTTGTTGGGACAACCCATCAGCGTTCTGGTTTCACTTCACTGTCTGTGCTTAATCACAAAGTCCAGTGCTCGGAGGGCGAGGCTCCACCGTAACAGCCTCCCATTATCCCTAGCCACTTAATGAAGCCAACACAAAGGGGTGTGATTTGTGATCACGCTTAAAAGACGACCATATAAGTAGGGTGGCAGCTTTTTGAGGGCCCACACCACCACCAAGCATTCTTTTTCTATGGCTGCATAAGTTACTTTTCAATCTACCAATTTATGGCTTAAATAAGCAATTGGATGCTCCTCTCCTTGCTAATTGTCGTGGCTGAGAACAGCCCCCAGTCCGTAGGTCGAAGCATCTGTATGAACCAGAAAGTGTCGTCTGTAATCCAGGATAGCGAGTACTAGTGCCTGAACCAAGGCATCCTGCAGCCGTCGAAAAGCAGTTTCACATGCTGGGGTCCAGTCCATCAGGCGTGACATCTTCTTCTTGGTTAGGTCGGTCAGAGGTTTTGTGATCGTTCTGTAAGAAGGGACACATTTACGATAATACCCTGCCATGCCAAAGAAAGCCATCACCTGCTTCTTAGTTTGGGAGGTTGGCCATGTAGCTATCCTTTGAATCTTAGCTGGGTCAGGTCGTATCTTGCCACCCCCTTCCCCCTGTCCCAGATACTGCACCTCAGCCCTAGCCCACTGACACTTATATGGACGAATGGTAAACCCTACATACCTAATCCTGTCTAGCACCTGCTGGATGTGGACAAGATGTTCGTCCCAGGTAGAGCTTAAAATGGTTATGTCATCTTGGTATGCCAGGGCATAATTATGACACCCTTGTGATAGCTGATCAACCAACCTCTGGAAGGTAGAAGGGGCATTTTTCATCCCGAAAGGCATTACCGTAAACTGGTAAAGCCTGACCGGGGTGATAAAGGCTGACTTTTCTTTTGCCAAATCCACAAGAGGAATCTGCCAATAGCCCTTTGATAGGTCAAGGAGAGTGAGGTATTTAGCTGACCTTAACCGATCCAAGAGCTCATCCATTCTAGAGACTGGATAAGCATTGGTTTTAGTTTTCTCATTTAACTTGCGGAACCATGTGGTACCATCTTTCTTAGGACCAATACTACAGGGGAGCCCCAGGGGCTCCTAGAGGGTTCAATAACTTTCATCTGAAGCATCTCTTCTAATTCTTTGCAAATGGTTTCCCGGACTGCCTCTAGGACTCTATAGGGGGGCTGTTTTAAAGGTGGGCAGGCAGCGGTAAACATATCATGTTTACCTAGATGGGTGCATCTTGGGGAATTGGTAAATAATCTCGGGTAGTTGGTGATTACATTTGTTAGCTGGCCCTGCTGACTATCTGTTAAATTTTGGGAAGCCTGAACAAATTCAGTAATGGCAATTGAAGTAATACCTTGTAGTAAGTCAGGCAGTAGCCCTTCTTCGGGATCACTACCTGTAGCAGCACAGACAGCCATGACCATAGTAGCCCGGTCCTGGTAAGCTTTTAACCTGTTGATATGGGCGGTTCTGTGTATGTGACGATTAGGGTCTAACTCTATTCTATAGGTGGCTTCCCCAATCTTCTGTACTACCTTATAGGGCCCTTCCCAGGAGGCTTGCAACTTGTTCTGGGGATTGGGGACTAGAAGAAGGATGGGCTGCCCATCCACAAACACCCTATGATGGGTACCTCGGTCATACTGCTGTTTCTGCTTCCCTTGGGTTACTTGTAAGAGATCCTGACATATCCCTTAAGGGTGACTAGTCTCTTACGGAAAGCTAACACATAGGGGACTATTGGTACCTCACTTTGTTCATACTCCCCTTCCCTTCTCGAATGACATCTAAGGGATCTCTCACTTTTTGTCCATACAGGAGTTCAAAGAGTGAGAACCCTGTGGACTCCTGATGGATTTCCCTATAATCAAAGAGGAGATGGGGCAGTAATTTCTCCCAATACCGCTCTTGCTATACGAAGGCTCACCGGGCACAACTACATCCAGGGTTTTAGATTACAGATTCAGATTCCCCCTTGGTGCGGTTACCGGTATGGTAGGGATGGGAAGGAGAGGCCCCCTTCTGTTGGTGAGCTTTAATGTGCAGACCGGGAAGCTACATGTGTTTCCTGATACTGGTCTGCTAGGCTTACCACCTCTTCAGCGGTAGCTGGCTTCTTGTCGATGAGCCACTCTCACATTAGGTCTGAGAACCGTTAATATAATTGCACCACCAACATGAGGTGCTTAGCATCCTCTAGGTTGTGGACAGCCTTCAACCAGCTTTCACAGGCATGCCTTATCTTCCACATTAGATCCACATAAGTCCCGCCCCCTGCTTAGTCAGGGTGCAAAATTGCCTAAGGTAGGTCTCGGGAGTGATGGCATACTGCTCAAGGAGTACTTGCCGGACCTCATAGTAATCCTCTGCATAATCCAGGGGAATGGTCTGGTAGCCTCTGCTGGCTTTGCCGCTAAGCCGGCCATCAAGGAGCTTGACTCACTCGGCTTGGGGAACATGGTGTAGCTCGCATTGCCACTCAAAATCCTGAAGGTAGCCATTAATATCTCTCCTGTCCTCATCAAAGTACCTCAAGCTTTTGTAGACTGCTTTGAGTGGGTCGGATAGAAGATGGAAGATGTTCCTTACCCATCTGGCTGAATTGTGAGAAGAGGCCACTGATGATTTCCAGTCCTGTTCCCTCTGGATCTCCAGGGCGATGTCCTTCATCATTTCACTAATCCGTTCATCAGATTGCATGGTTGAAAAAAGGGCCAGTCGTGCTTTGCACCTCCTGGTAAGATCATCCTCCCCTGATGGTTGCCCACTGGTGGGTGGACAGTTGGAGTGGTAGTACCTGAAGACAGGCCCTCAGAGCTACCCAATTGCTGGCTGCCTTCATCTACCATTCTCAGCTACTCAATCATGATGGCACAGATTGCAGAACTTGGGAGTCCTTGATTAAATCCCGAAACTCTGATAAAGGTAAGCGGTCATATTTCACCATCTTGAACGCCGGTTCCTGCACCAAGGTCCCACGGCTGCAACCAGATTCCAAGAGGGGGTGCTATTCAGCTCCAGAAATTCCTACCTTTGGCTACAGGAATACCTCTCTCAGGCTATCTTCTTAGAAGGAATGGGCCTCTCGGTGCCCGTGGTCAGATCAGGATCATCAGCATCAGCTCAGGAATTCAGGATCACATGATAAACTAACCGGTATCATCTGCTTCTTCAGTGGACTTGCCAAGGAGACCAATCCTACCCAGCATGTTCCAGTCCGGTGTTCAAGCCCTTCTCCCAAAAGAGGAGTAGGGATTCAGGGCAGCAAAGTGATTTTAGCTCAGGAGTCTTCCCTCTAAATGAAACACACGATTGTATATGTGTCCCAAGAAAAGCATGTTTATTTATGGTTACAGGCACAATATTTATGCAGGTACAGAACAAAGGATTTAAATGTAAGTGGGCTGAACATATTCAAATTCCCCGCCCAGATTATAACTAATAACATATGTGCCCCCCGGGTATGCAGCTGATTGGTCCATAAAAGAGTCAATCAGGAGGCAGGGAAAACAGTGGGTTTAGCTTGCATGCCTTGGGGGTGGATCAATGGGAGGCAACACACAGGAAAGTTTGGAGGGAAATAAAGAGAATTAGATGCATGCAATAATCAAAACGGCCACAAGATGTCACTGCAGGACCCCAACAGTGAATTGGCTACAAAGTATTAAACTGAATAGTTCTGACACAAAATGGATTTAGAATCTGAAAGTCTCTTGGTTAGGGAAAAACAGATCTTCACATCCTTCCATTTGGAGCAGCTTGGTGGAGGGGCCAGTGGGGTCAAATTGTACCATGGTTGCAACAGGCCAAGCATCTCCTTGTATAAATACTTTGTTATAGTGTTGCCCCTTTGTTATGGTACTCAGCAGACATAGTTATGACTGTAGCAGGCATAGTCATAACATTAGATAATTTATTTTCTGTGATATTATCTACCTACCATTTTAATTAGATTATCTCTTGTTTAAGTGGTTCTTGCTTAGACCTTCCACCAGTAAAATAAATGATTTATGAACACCCATTAGATTACTTTAGTAATATTGGACATGTATAATATATCTAAGTATTACAACTGGATATATACATATATATATACATTCAAGTACATGTCCTTTGAGGAAAAAACATTTATATTTTAAGATATTATTTTCAACGCCCTTTTTATTAATTAAATAATGGTTACATTTTATCCATCTTTCTAGTCCTACATTTCTATAGTCCTGTGAGTGCACCGCTAAAAGATATTTCTTTCTCTACATTTATTTAACTTTCATTATTATCTAGGTAGCACTGACATTATATTGATGTAAAGGGCTTATGAAATGTAAGTGGTAACAACCCATTATCATCTATATGAAGTGGATATGACCAATGTCTCTTCCAGGAACGACGTATGATGCAATCATATCCTTACCTCCTGAACATTAATGAAGATCCCCAGCTTTCTGGAGTACTCAAGCACTTTATACAAGATGGTATGGACTTTCTGTTCTTTTATATTTATGTACATAACTAGGAAATTGGCCGTCAAAAATGACGGGAGTAAAATTGTAAGCCTGGCAATGCTGTTTGCCACACAATGCAAGGCTATTGGCCCTCTGAGCACATTGACGCTCATCGCAAACCCCGCGCAGAGTGCGTTCCGTGCTCATTACGAAGGCGCTCATTGCGATCCTCTCCCCCCTTGTACTTTACAGGCCCTCCAATGATCATCTTTGGTGTTCATCGCGAGCCCCACAATGAATGCCTTCGACGCTTGTTGCGTGGCTCGCAATGAGCGCATTTGGCGCTCATTGCAAGCCTCTACCCCTGGTGTAGTTTAGGGGCCTCACGATGAGTGTTACTGCCTTGGGTTAAGTGTTACTGTCTTGGATTAAGTTTTACTGTCTTGCGTTAAGTGTTACTGGCTTTGGGCTCTTTTTTACTGCCTTCATCCTCGTTTTCATCCTGTTACGTTTTCTCAGCTGCCATTTTTATTGCTGCTTAGACGATTTTAGAATTGTGGAAAAACACCAAATATGCCTCAAATGAATGTGCAATCTCACTCACAGGCTCCCTGGCTCTCCTCCTGTGCTGTGTGTGAGTGTGTAAGTTATTTTGGTGTATTTTTGGAGGTCTTTTCAGTTTCGTTGTTTCGTCCGTTCAATTCGTAATTTTGCCCAACTGCCCAACTGCGTGGTTGATTTGATTATATTTTGCAATTAACTTTTAATAAATCATGAAACCGAGTGTGTAAATGCAAATGTTCAATCACGCATCTAAAAGTGCCTACCGTATTGGTCCGAATATAAGCCGCACCCGCATATAAGCCGCACCCGTAAAGTTCAAGGGGAAAAAACAGAAAACAGATAGTACTCAAATATAAGCCGCACCCGTAAAATTGGAGAGAAAAAGACTCTCAAAGTGATCAGCCATTGCAAGAAAGGGCTTTCTAATTAGCAAATTTTTGCAGGTTACAAGCTTTACAGGATGTTAGAATCACTAAAACCGTAAATCGCTATTCAAAACCGCAGTCTCAAGCACGAAAATTGGCACCCTTAACTCTCAATCGCGCAAATCGGCAGTAATTTTGCGCTCACGAATAGAAGCAGCACACGTAACAAGCAAAGTTCGTAAATCGGCAATAATTTTTTTTACGGTCGCGTATATAAGCCGCACCCGTAACTCGCAAGCTCAAAAATCGGAAAAAAGGTGCGGCTTATATTCGGACCAATACAGTATTTGAAATATAAGAGTCTTTTGTAGTTTAGAAACCATATATTAAAGCAACACAACAAAGGTCCCAGATTTTTCAGAAATTAAATAAGAAAACACATATAAATAAATAGAATTGTTAAAAAAAAATAATTAAAACATTTTGAGTGGAGGTGCTAAATAACTAAGCTTGAAAGCTAGGTATTTTAAGTATAACTAACTTGAAAATGTCTATAATGTCTGCCAATTCCATTATCTAATGTGATTAATTGACTCTCAGTGTAGTGGGCAATAAATATGAAGAGGATACCCAGTTGGTCAATAGTTTCTGCTATTATACCCTTTTCAATAAGCTCCACTGTCATTTTTGAACAGATGAAATCTACAGAATGTAGTTACTGTGAAAGTGTGTGTCTTTCTTCTTTCAGGTCCATCTGATATTGGGCAGACAGCCTCAAATGCAATAACACTGAGAGGTTTAGGGTATGTACCAGAAATGCTTATTTCTTTCAAACCCTTAGAGGTACATTGCAATTATATAACGTCAACATTGTCAAAGTTGTATAAACAACTTTTTAAGTTTATGATGGTTCAAAATTTGAGTAAGAAAATTACACTGAAGTTATTGGATTTCATGAACATCTTTAAATTGGTGCACTTTCTATCTCTTATAAAATGTGGCAGTGCGGAGTTGATTTAACTATACTTTAACACTAAAACTGTTAAGTTAATAGGCAACTGGAGATAACTGAGCTCCAGCCTAAACATGGTGGGGAAACCTTAATAAATACATTATTTATTCTGATCTTTACTACTGAAAATTATCAAAGCTGGTCCGTCAAGTAAAAAGCTACCGGTAGTTAAACACATGCAAAGACAATAACATTCTTAACATTCATCTAATTTGTTATGTCAGAACTTAAAGTCACATTGATAAAAAAAACAGACCTAATCAGACATCTAGAGGGAAATAAACTGTAATCATTGGCGCAATGATGCATACTATAAATAGTGTATATCTTAATAAGACCACATACCATGAGATTCATGACGATTAGTGTTGATGGGAAATTCTGAGTTCCATTGGAAGGAATATAAGGCCATGATGTACACACCAACAAAACATTTAACCTAAATCTCACCTGATTGTTAAATGAAAACATGATTTATATTAAGAAACCTTAAACAAGCTGCATAAGACGATGAACACTGGGTGAGTTACATAGATGTATCCTTACTTTTATTACTACCATTCATAGTACATCTCTAAATGGTATAGTAGTTTAAAATACACTCTGTTAGAAAGTTTTGAATAATATATAACAGTAAGCTATGTATATGAAGCTATCCCAAAAAATTAAAGCAATGCTATTTTTGTGAAGAAATACAAGAAAACATTATTAAAAAGTTAATGTAATATTAATGAATTATGCTTTATGTCTTCTAGAATTTTGCCCAAGCATGCTACTTTTATCAACACTGAGAATAAGGTGATTATAAAACCTTGTGGAAAAGCAAAAGTCATTGTGAATGGAGTACCCATCTTTACAAACACCAAGCTCCAGCATCTGGTATGTAATGCTAATGAAGATACTAATTATCAAACAACTTATAGAGGCAGAAAACATGTCTGTAATCCAGCATTCTGATAGCATAAAATGTAAATTTTCTTTGATATATTAATTGCAAACAATTTATATGTATAATTGCACTTCAGTTAGGGGGAGTCATGGTTCACCATAAAGCGTTACTTTAGGTCTGACACCAAAGAGATCTGGCTTCATAGTTTAAATCAGAGATCTTCAAACAATGTATACTAGTGGGAGCTCTGAGGAAGTTGCAGCACTCATACTACTGAGTCACAGCACTTACTTGATGGATCATGGTCTGATAGGAGATGGTTGCTATCTCTGAAGTTAGCAGTGTTTTAATGCATATAGAGTATATAAACAATTGACTCTTATTTTTTTCAATTTCATTTATAGAGTGTGGTGACATGAAAAAATAAGCTATGACACAGCATTTACAAATGGATTTGCATATACAAAAAGTGTGCTCCTCTTGAACTTTACTCACAGATGTCTCTCAATTAATGTAATTAATTACTTGGCAAATTTAGGCAAATATATAGTTTCCCAAACTGTCTTCCATGTAACCCTTGGGTTCCATTTGTATGACCAGGCATTCCACAATGTGGAAAATGTAACATTCTTGGATTTTTGTAGATTTGTGAGAGGGTTTATGAGGTTCAGAGTATGAATTGCTTGTTACATAGTTCTTGGAGTGGTGTAGGACATTTGAGAGACATAGTTGCATAGTAATTGAGGTCGAAAAAATACTTTTAGCCCATCAAGTTTAACCTTTTAAGATCTCTTCTGATCTTCAATATGCGCATCAGTTATTAATTGATTCAGAGAAAGGCAAACAAACTTTGCCAATTGTCTCAAAAGGGAAAAACATGAATTCCTTCCTGACCCCAGATACTGGCGATCGGATTCCTCCCTGGTTCAATACTCCCTCTCTAATTAACCAGGATAACCCTGAATGTCCTTTTTAATTAAATATATATCCAATCCCTTTTAAAAGTTATCTATTGAATCCGTTGTCACCATCTCCCTTGGTAGAGAATTCCACAGTTTAACTACCCTTACTGTGAAGAACCCTTTTCTTTCTTTAAGGTGGAATATTTTTACTTCTAACCTCAAAGGATGTCCTCTTGTCAAAAAGCTCCCTTGACAAATCTTTATACTGACCCTGGATGTATTTATATAGGGTAATCATATCCCCTCTTAGATGCCATATTTCTAGAGAAAATAAGTTTAATTTGGTTAGTTTTTTGTCATAACTTAGCCCCTCCATTCCCCTTATAAGTTTTGTAGCCCATATCTGTACTTTTTCCAGCTCTAAAATGTCCTTTTTATGAATTGGTGCCGAAAACTGTACTCCATATTCCAAATGACGGCGTACTAGGGATTTGTATAGTGGTAGAATTATATCTGCCTCCCGGGCTTCTATACCCTTCTTAATACATGCTAATAGTTTATTTGCCTTTGCAGCTGCTGCTTGGCATTGAGAACTGTTAAGTAGGTGGTTGTCCACAAGCACTCCCAAATCCCTTTCAATATCAGATACCCCTAGATTTGCTTCATTAAGTTTATAAATTGCATGGCTATTTTTCATTCCCAGATGTATAACCTTACATTTATTCATATTAAATCTCATCTGCCATTTTCTGATTTAATTACCTTGCACAACTTTGTGTCATCAGCAAAAATGGAGAAACTACATTCCAGTCCTACTTCTAAGTCATTAATAAATATGTTAAAAAGGAGAGGACCTAATACTGAGTGCTTAGGAACCCCACTTACCACATTAGTCTAATCCGAGTATGTTCCATTTACAACAACCCTTTGTTTCCTATCTTTTAGTCAGCTCTCAATCCATGTGCATATATTTACTGCAATTTCTGTATCCCTTAGTTTGCACAATAGTCTCCCATGTGGCACTGTATCAAAAGCCTTTGCAAAATCTAAAAAGACTACATCCACTGAGTTGCCTTGATCCAGGTTCCTACTAACCTCCTCATAGAAACTAATTAGATTTTTTGACACAACCTATTCCTTATAAATCCATGTTGCCTCCTACTTATAATGCTGTTTGAATAGACACACTCTTGTATATTATCCCTTATTAACCCTTCTAAAACCTGTCCCACTACAGAAGTGAGGCTTACATGTCTATAATTCCCCGGATTTGCTCTTGCCCCCTTCTTAAATATAGGTATCACCTCCGCTTTTCTCCAGTCATCTGGTAGTGATCCAGTGTTGAGTGAATCTTGAAAAATTAGATATAATGGTTTAGCTATTACGGAACCCAGTTCCCTCAGTACCCTTGGATGTATTCCATCAGGACCCAGGGCTTTATTGACATTTATTTTTTCCAGCCTCTTTTGGATTTCTTTCTGCTTTAACCAATTATTTGATGAAGGTAGTGTAGCCCCATTATGTTGCAATGTCCCAACCACTGGTACCTCCCTTGAATATACAGAAGAAAAGAACCTATTTAGCTCATTTGCCTTTTCCTGGTCACTGATTGTCAGACGGCCTGTTTCACATTCTAATGTTCCTATAGCTTCCATCCTGGCCCTCTTCCCATTTATATACTGAAAAAAATATTTTAGTGTTAGTCTTACTCTCTTTTGCAACAAATGTTTCATTTTCTAATATAGCCAGTCTAATAGCGCTTTTGCACACCTTGTTGATTTCCTTGTACTCCCATAAAGCAGTCACTGTCCCCTCTTTTTTGTATAATTGAAATGCCTGTTTTTTACTCCGTATCTTGATCTTTAAATCATTGTTAAGCGATGTTGGATGTAATTTACTCCTTTTACTTTTATTCCCACACGGTATATGCCGATGTGTATGTGCATTTAGTACGGATTTAAATGCTGTCCAATTATTTTCAGTATTTTTACCTGCCAGTTCTCTATCCTAGTCTATATGTTGTATCACTGCCCTTAGACAGTTAAAATGTGCCCTTTTAAAATTAAGAGTTTTTGTTAGCCCCTTACAGTTTTGTTTTTTTAATTCAATCTCAAATGAGGCTATGTTGTGATCATTGTTTCCCAAAGGTTGCCCTATTTCAACATTTGATACCATATCAATATTATTTGTGATGACTACATCCAAGATGGCCTCATTTCTATTAGGCGCTTGTATAACCTGGGTCAGATAATGATCCCTGAGTGTACTCAAGAACCTGCTCCCTTTACCCGTACTGCTGGTCTCATTCATCCAGTTTATTTCATGGTAGTTAAAATTTCCTATTATTAGAACTTGCCAATGCTTAGCTGCATTTCCAATCTGTAACAATAATTGTATTTCCTCACTTTCAGCTATATTTGGGAGTTTATAGCATACTCCTACCAATACTCTTTTTAATTTACTGCTCCGCTATTTAACTCTACCCACAAACATTTAACATTACCACTAGTTCCAGCATAAATATCTTCCCTGACTATAGGCTTAAATTCAGGCTTAGAATACAGACAAATCACTCCTCCTCTTTTACCATTGCCCCAATCTTCCCTAAATAGGCTATAACCATCCAGATTAAAAGTCCAGTCATTTTTCCTGGCAAGCTTCTGGCATTAGCAAGCATACATCCTATGTTATAAGTTTGTAGGTTTGAGGTGCCTGCCTCTGTACTTGAATTACTTAGTAATACCTCTCTATTGACTATACTAACCCTACCCCCATCTCCTCCCCCATGAGTAGTTAATTCATCCCTTATCCCCTCTACACTTTCTACCCCATTACTTCTATCTAGTCCCTCCCCCCAGCTATTAGTTTAAAAACTCCCCCATACATACTACCATCCTTTCCCCTAGCACAAAAGCTCCCTCATCACTAAGGTGCAATCCATCCTTGCTATAGAGATTGTACCCAAGTGAGAAGTCAGCCCAGTGCTCTAAAAACCCAAACTCCTCCTTAGACATTGCATTAGATCTTTAGACACGCATTAACCTCCCTAAGCTCCTTCTGTCTCACTGGCCTAACACGTGGCACTGGCAGTATCTCAGAAAATACTACTTACTACCCTTAAGCTTATTCCCTAATTCTCTAAAATCATTCTTTAGGATACTCTATCTTCCCCTAACTTTGTCATTGGTACCAATATGTACCAAGAGCGCCGTTTCATTTACAGTCCCTCCCAATAATTTATCTACCCGATCCACAACATGCCGAACACGAGCACCCGGGAGACAGAAAACTGTTCTATTGCTGGGATCCGGGTGACAAATCACCCTGTCTACCTTCCTAATAATAGAGTCCCATACCACCAAAACCTGTCTGTTGCTCTGCCTAAACTGCCCTCCCACTCCTCCAGTAGAACTGTTCTCCTGGCTGTTAGAGGGAACCTCTCTATTTGGCATTGCCATTCCTGAATGGACCTCCCCAACAGTTTCACTCAATCTAGCAAATCTGTTGGTGCTTGCCAACTTAGTACTGGTCTCCCTCCTGCTCCTGTTCCCCTTGTTTCCCCTTCTAACTGTAACTCAGCTACCTCCCTGGACATCCTCACTAGCCCCAGCTACACCCTCCATGCTAGGCCCAGCTAAACTGTGCTCAGTGAGCACCAACTCCCTTTCCAGTGGAATATCAGTAAGTGCTGCAATTCTCCTCTCCAGTTCTCCAATCTGAGCTTCCAGAGAGGGAACATGCTCACACCTCTCACAGAGGTATGGACCCTGGAACATCTGTTCCAGTAGTGCATACATATGACAGGATGTACACTGAGTGAGGTCGCCAGTGGACTGACTCATAATTAAAAAAACAATATATACTACGATTTGACCCTTTTCTTTGAACTCCGTCTTGTAAACAGTCAAACACAAGGCCCAAACGTATATGCAATTTTAACCAAGGTAAAAACACACCCCTCTCACCTGTACCAAATCACTGCACACAGGAAAACAACACACTTAACTTGTCTGAGCAAATCAGATGCAGTCACTACATGATGAAAAAAATAGAGAGAAGGAGCTTCCTAAGTGTCACAGAAGAACGTTTGAGGTAGAGAGAAGTGACTTTGGGAGCCAGGATGCAGTCCTACGGTTCAATTCAAGAGTAAGATCCAATCAATACTAGGGTAAAAGTCTAAATAGGCTTCTACAACTGAAATAGTTTTGGAAGACTTGCTTTATACTAACACATTTAATTAACTTTATCTAGTTTAAAAAAAAATGTATCTAGTGCTACTGTAGCCGGTAAATAAACTTGGGACCTACACGAAAAAGACCTCAACATGTTCTGTATCTGGCTACTCTGAATTTATTGCATTGGTTATTGTTATTTATTTTATTTATTTATTCGCATATAGCATTTTTATCAAAAGGCTTTTATAGTTAAAAGTAACAAATTAGTATTTTGAATTATACAGCGTAGTGCTGCATCTCTAGTGCATGCATGCCACTGATTTTTTATGTGGTGTTGCCAATGGTATATACATACCGCCACAGTTTTTTTACTATAATTGCAAACATAATGGATTTTATAATGTAATTTGCCTTGCATGAGATTTTTAAAAATGTATATACAAAACACTTACACAACCAACAGACATCAAAGCAATCTATGTCTGTTATCTAATATTTCTCGTGTTCCTAGGATCGCATTATTCTTGGATCAAACAGTGGATATCTTTACATTGGATTTCCCGCTGAGCGAGGGTCTGAGGACATCAGCAGATTTGACTATGACTTCTTTCAATCTGAACTGGCAGCAGCTGAGGGTTTTAGTGTAGATAAACTAGGTATGTATAAAATCTGCCTACCACACTTAATTTGTTCAACAACCTGGTCATAAATTAAAAATATTTCTTGTATAAATTCAGTGATTACGGCTGAAACTCAAGATAGAAAAAATTCACTAGGGTGTGTTTGTGAGGAATGAGAGGATCGTGCTGCACCATGACCTCCTCTTCATATTCATTTTGCTTTTTCTATTATAGTAATGACTGGGAATGATTCTCACTTGCCTGTATCCTCACACACATAACAAAACTAAATAATATTATATAGTATTATTTTTTATTTTGTTATTTTAACTTAAAGTACACTTCAGCCACAAAATCTCCAGTATGTGTTTCAAAGAGCATGTTTTAATCATTACAGTACCATTTTGTATAAAAAATAAGGGATCTGCAGTATAGAAATTCTACATTAAAGTAAGATGGGAAGGTTGGTTTTCATGATATAGGTTGACAGAGGCCCTTCTGAATCTACAGTTTGTAATTTATTACTATCCTCTCAAATGTATTGCAATCTAATCAAATGCAGATAAGTGGCTTTCTGGGAACAGTCTATATATGTATAATAGAAGATCTGGGACTGCATGTCTCTTTAAAGTCCAAGCATTGTAAAGTAACTGGTAGTATCTGGAAAGATAAACCAAATGCTGTATACAGTCCATTCATAAGGCAATAAACCAGGACTGTTGAACTCAAGATAACTACACAGACTGAGTCACCTGTGCTTGACGGTTTGTACCCTGGAGATCGGAAGTTTGATGCTCCTGACAGTAATGGTTTGCATCATAGACATTACCCCAATCCAAAGCTAAAGGTAAAACATTCAGGTTATATATGACTTGATCAACTCGGAATGCATCAGTAGCACATAAAATTTATCTAGCCTCATATCCCACTTGTGTTTTAGAATATACACGTAGGCAGACAATGTGAGGGGCTATGTTTCCCACGATAAGAGATTGCTCTTTCAAACCATCCCATCAAAGCACAACTGTCATTTACAATATTGTACTTTCAGTGATTCCTATACAGGTCACAGGGAAGCAGGATCAAGAAACCATCAAAAACATCTTACCAATTACTTCCAAAGGCCATTTTGTTTATTAAGCTTTGGTGACTCTGCTGCCACATGTTATCATATTTCCATTGCTGAAAGCAATATTATACGTTTGGCCTTAACTGCATACAATTTGTCCTAAGCTGCTGTGTGTTGGGGAAATATAGAAAGGAGATAGGAACTTGTAGACGCAACTAATTACATAGATACATAGTAATTGAGGTTGAAAAAAAACTTTTAGTCCATCAAGTTCAACCTTTTTAGTTCTCCTCTGATCTGCAATATGCAGATTAATTTTTAATTGATCCAGAGGAAGGCAAACATAACTTTTTTTTTAACTTCTAACCCGAAAGGATGCACTCTTGTCAGTTGAAAATCTCTTGGCACAAAAAGTTAACTTGACAAAACCTTATATTGACCCTGGATATATTTATATAAGGTAATCATATCCCCTGGTAGATGCCTTTTTTCTAGAGAAGATACATTTAATTTGGTTAGTCTTTTTTCATAACTTGGTGGACGGACGTCTCTTGGCAGGTTTGCTGTTGTGCCATGTTCTTTCTATTTGGTTATGATAGATTTGATGGTGCTCCTGGGGATCATCAAATATTTGGATATTGTTTTATAACCTAACTTGTACTTCTCAACAACATTGTCCCTTACTTGTTTGGAGAGTTCCTTGGTCTTCATTGCAGTGTCTGGTTAGTGGTGCCTCTTGCTTAGGTTTTGCAGCCTCAAGGGCCTTTCAAAAACGGTGTGTATATGTAATGACAGATCATGTGACACTTAGATTGCACACAGGTGGACATCATTTCACTAATTATGTGACTTCTGAAGGTAATTGGTTGCACCAGAGCCTTTTATGGGCTTTATAACAAATACATACGCACATGCCAATTTTCTGTTTTCTATTCCTAAAAAATAGTTTTATGTATATATTTTTATAATTTCACTTCACCAACTTAGACTATTGTGTTATAAAATTCAGATTAGCAAAACATTGAACTTAAAGCTGTAATGTAAAAAAAATAGGTAAAAAGTCAAGAAAGGGGAATACTTTTGTAAGGCACAGTAGATATCTTCTCTGACTATAGGCCTAAATTCAGGCTTAACATACAGACAAACCCCTCCTCCTCTTTTACCGTTGCCCCTATCTTTCCTAAATAGATCATAACCATCCAGATTAACAGTCCAATCATGAGATTCATCCCACCTCGTTTCAGTAATGCCTATTAAATCTAATTTCTCATTAACTGCTAATAATTCTAACTCTCCCACTTTTCCTGGCAAGCTTCTGGCATTAGCAAGCATACACCTTATGTTATGAGTCTGTAGTTCTGAAGTGCCTGCCACTGTACTTGAGTTACTTAGTAATACCTCCCTATTGACTATACCAACCCTCCTCCCATCTCCTCCCCCATGATTAGTTAATTATTTCCTTACGCCCTCTACACTTACTACCCCATTACTTCTATATAGTCACTCCCCATCACCTACTAGCTTATAAACTCCCCCAGTCTTTCTACAATCCTTTCCCCTAGTACAGCAACTCCCTCTTCATTAAGGTGCAATCCAACCCTTCTATAGAGATTGTACCCAAGTGAGAAGTCAGCCCAGTGCTCTAAAAACCCAAACCCCTCCTTAGTCCACAACTTTTTTAGTCACAAATTAACCTACCTAAGCTCCTTCTGTATCCCTGGGCTAGCACGTGGCTAATGTGCTAATTTTATTTATCTAAAGAGCTTTAGCTTATTAAATCCTTATGAGAAATAAATGCATGTTCCAGATGTTACAAATAATTTACTCAAATATCTTAATAGATTTTTACATTAATTATATAATGTATATATAACAGACACACAATTATTCAACATATTTATCTTATATTTTCTAAATGATTTCAGGTGCTGTGCATAATAAAGATGGTAAACCCGATCCAAGTGTCCTTGCTGTCTTCCATGATTATATTAAACTTATGCCATTAGTAGCAGAAGCAAATCAGATGAGTGAAGAGCTTGCAAAGGTAAGTGGTGTGACCATATAGGGTAGGGTGTAGGGACTATTGACAGTAGTCTCATAGCACTCTCTGTTGTGTTAACTCTTTAAACATCACTGCCCATGGTTAAATCAGTTGTTATATAATTTTCAACTGGTTTAACCACAGGCAGTTATGGTACTTACTAACTACCTATACCCTGTCAACCTGTGTGGTACTATGTACATTCTTGGCTAAAATCTCCTGATATCAATAATCTATGTGATAACCTATTAATCTGTTCAGTAACTCAGTAAATTTACTAACCAAGGTGGTAATTTATTAACTTCATACTTACTTTGAAGATCATTTGACACAGTTTTATAAACGGATCTAAATATCAATTGATGTAGAAATCTCAAGAAACATACAAAACATGCGTGGTACCTTTCTAATCTGTGTTGTTATTTGCAAACTTTTAAATTGATTAACATGATTGATTAAACAATCTTGATAACTGTCGGATTCAGCTTGTATTGTCTCAAACGGGTCTGAACTCCACAGATGTGATAATCCACAGGTTAAACTATTTATAACCTGTGTGGAAAGCTATTTGATAATGTAATTATTTAACACTATGCTGACTTATGTCTGATTCAAGCTGCTATCTGTTCATTTCATAATCACTAATATGGTCCACACAGACAGAGTTGCAACATTGACCCTTGGGCTAAATAAACAAGGACAAATTATGTGAATATACTGTGCTCTTTTTTACACAATCTTGTTTGAAAGATAATAACAAAGTTCATTGATATAGTGACCTACTTAAAAACAATCAGACACATGTCTATACCGTATTTTTACCGTGTTTAAGTCTATACGTTTTGCCTAAATTGTAAATGCCAAAATTGGGGGTCATCTTATACACGGGGGTCGTCTTATACAAGGGGGTAACCAGTTGAGAGACCCTGCACTTGCCGTAGCACTTGCTGTAGGGTAACTTCCGGTTTCTCGTCTTTGCGAACAAGCTTCCCCCAGTCACTAGCCTGCTAACTCCTAGGCGGGGGTAGGGTTGTGGCATTATTGCGCTGGATGAACGGAACAGTCTGTGTGTCAATCCTAACATTCATATTTTGATTACTAAGGCTAAATATGTCTGAAATTAAAAAGCAATGGTCATATTCTTCCAAATACAAGTTAAATGTCATCAAATATGCAAAAGAATCTGGAAACAAAAGTTTCAGAGAGACAGTTTGGACCTCCTACCACTGTGTTCTATTTCATATTACTGTACGTTAAGTGTCCTCTGTTTCATGTATAAAATATTGATTTCTTAATTTTGGGTTTGAAAAAGTAGGGATCGTCTTATAAATGCGGGCGCCTTATACACGGAAAAATACGGTAATGTTGCTTTCACATGTCTGGTACAGATTGTTAAAAACAATCAGACATTTACGTCTGGTGCAGTTTCCCTCAGGAGAGTATCAGTAAGACAGTTAGATAATATACTACATGACTAAGCTGCTTTTTGATTTAACTACAAGGCTTTTTTTTGCCATAAATACTAATAAAAAAAGCAATCAGAGTTTAATACTTGGAAAGATTCTTTGAGAGAACTTATAACGCAGTGTACTGAATGGTTATTTTTGGTTTTATTAATTGTACTAATAACTGTTTGTGTATTTATACACTACAAGGCCATTATTTGTGGTTTTAAGTCAATACTTCTTAAAGCACTTTAGGACACAACAACAATTTATAAGTGGCCTTTCTTTCTCTTATGTAATATTGATCATAGATCTTGTATTGTATATCTCTCACATTTAGATCTACCAGGTGGTTCTTAATAGGAATATGGCATATCATAAGAGAGTAATTGTCCTTATTTAAGATATATAGTACTTAGTGGTATTTTGGTTAATGCCTTTTATTCTTGTTTCATATTCTACATTAACCCAAATGAAAAACGTGCATTACACTGGCAGAATGCAACATATTAAAGAAAAAGCTTCTTCACAGCCATCAGCCATTGGTGATATTCTATATTAAACTATTTGGAAATGTGTATTATACTTGTGATTTATTACCTTCAACCTGTAAAATGAAGGCATGACTCGTTATATAACAAATAAAATCATTGTATATGATTATTAAAACTAGTGGTATATACAATATACATTATTTCTATTCCTATACATGTGATAGAGTTCAATATACTTTGTAAAGAACTAATCTCACTTTCATAAACAGTAAGTAAGAACAGAGAACAAACAATTGACTGTTTTCTTTAATATGCAAACAGGATCTCAGATACGAACTTAAAGTAAAGAATTTAGCTTTGACTGATTCCAGAGGCTATGATCTGCAAAAGGAAATTATAGTGAAAGTCATCAATACAATTACTTACCAGGTATAGTATGTACAATCTACTAAGAATAAGATATAAGAGAACATCAGCAACAAATACAATTCCATATGATGTTTTTTTAATTTATTTATTTCAAGTCTCTCATGTAACTTTCAAACTTATTATTATTATTATTATGATTATTATTATTATTAAAGGGAATTTAAGCGAACTTTATTTAAATTATTCTCTTTTAAAAGACAACATATGTTAATGGGCCACAAACGTTAATGTATTACCTTCTATCTGAACTGATAGATGGAGACTTTAGATGTAGAGGCAGCTTCTATGTGTTACAGTGGAAGTGTGTCATCTAAAACAGTGATCCTCAACTGGTGTGCCAATGCTATGTGTGCTGCCGCTCCCATACATGTGGCCTGCTGTGTATAATTTTGCAGCCCGCGAGATTCAACACTATTTCACAAGGACCTTGCGTGTTATTTCGGCGCCAGCATCAGAACTGCAAATGGACGCTAGATGTATTTTACATTGCAGTTGTAATGCATAATAAAGATTTATTGTATATGATGATACATTGCTGCCAGTGAGGGTAATATCAAATAACAAATGTGTGCATCCTATTTTGTATATGTATGTTCCAGGTTAAACACCTAGTTTTGTGGGAGGGTCCCTCTCCCGCTCCGCCTCTTCCATGGGAGGGGCTTTGTCAAGCCCCAACTCTTCTGTGGGAAGGGCTTCAGCCTTATAAGCACTTCCTGTCCACATCCCTTTGTTCAGTTCAGTCCTGATTTTGCACCTGCAGGTTGTGTCTCCGTGCGCTCTCGCTTTTCAGCTTTCCTAGCCTCATATCGCAAGCGCTGGTCACTTTTTGGGCCTTTTCCTATTGTTATCCAAGTAAGTTGTCTACTCCTTCTAAGCTGTCCAAGGTTCAGCCTTTGCTTTTCATCCTTAGTTCTGGCCTAATCTACCAAGTTCCTGACTTTCCTATACCTTCTTGGGTGGGTTTGGACTGAATTAGCCAATTTGCGTCCCTTGTCCATGTCCAAGGCTACGCCTTTTTAGGCTTTGTTAAGTCTGAACCTTTTTGGGGTGGGATTTACCTGAGTTGGCTAAAATTACAACCCTCATCCGCCATTCTATAAGTCCTTAACCAGCCTCGCAACCTCACCTTATTCACGCTATCATACGACCCATACCAGCCTTCGTAGACATTAGCTTGTTCACGCCTTACATAAATCTCAAAACCAGCCTTCGCAGGCTCACTTCCATCACACTTTCCTCACAAGTCCTAATGCTACTGCAGCCCTTTGCCAGACTCCAATGCGATCACGCTTTCATAGCATTCCTTCCTCTCCTCACCATCACTCTGCCCTCGGCCCTCTTTGCAGGCCGGATAGGGCGTATCAATCGGCCACACCTCAGCTACTTGAAGAGAGGGGCCCGACCACAAATTTATGTCCAGCTTGTTCGCCTGTGTCCAAATGTCCACGAGGGCATTCCATCGTTGGAGAGCCGACCACAAATATATATATATATATATATATATATATATATATATATATATATATAGTGCCTTGCAAAAGTATTCACCCCCCATGGCATTTTTTGTGTTTTGTTGCCTCACAACCCGGAATTAACATGGATTGTTTGAGGATTTGCATCATTTACTTTACAGAACATGACCACAACTTTAAAGATGTTTCTTTTTATTGTGAAGCAAACAACAAATAGGACAAAATAACAGAAAAAGTAAATGTGCATAACTATTCAATCCCCTAAAGTGAATACTTTGTAGAGCCTCCTTTTGTGGCAATCACAGCTCCCAGTAGCTTAGGATAAGATCTCCATGAGCTTGACACATCTTACCGCTTGTGAACAGCAGTCTTTAAGTCTGACCAGAGATTTTCCATTGGATTGAGGTCTGGGCTTTGACTAGGCCATTCAAACACATTTACATGTTTCCCCTTAAACCACTCAAGTGTTGCTTTAGCAGTGTGTTTGGGGTACAGGTTTTGCTCAAAATTATTACTGTATTTAGCACCATCCATCTTTCCTTCAACTCTGACCAGTTTCCCAGTCCCGGCTGCTGAAAAACATCCCCACAGCATGAGGCTGCCATCACCATGTTTTACTCTGGGATGGTGTTCTTGGGTGATGTTATGTGTCTGGTTTGCGCCAGACATAGCATTTTCTTTGATAGCCGAAAAGTTAAATTTTAGAGCCCCTTCCTCCATACATTTTGGGAGTCTCCCACATGCCTTTTTGCAAGCTCAAAACGTGCCATTTTGTTTTTTGCAGAAAGTAATGGCTTTCTGCTGGCATTACTGGCATATGCTGGCAATAAAGTCCAACTCTATGGAGAGTACGGCTTATTGCCGTCCTATGAACAGATACTCCAGTCTCTGCTGTGGAACTCTGCAGCTCCTCCAGGGTTACCTTAGGTCTCTGTGCTGCCTCTCTGATTAATGCCTTCCTTGCCCGGTCTGTGAATTTTTGTGGGCGGCCGTCTCTTGGCAGGTTTGCTATTGTGCCATGTTCTTTCCATTTGGTTATGATAGATTTGATGGTGCTCCTGGGGATCCTCAAAGATTTGGATATTTTCTTATAACCTAACCCTGACTTGTACTTCTCAACAACATTGTCCCTTACTTGTTTGGAGAGTTCCTTTGTCTTCATGGCAGTGTTTGGTTAGTGGTACCTCTTGGTAAGGTGTTGGAGGCTCTGGGGCCTTTCAAAAAAGGTGTGTATATGTAATGACAGATCATGTGACACTTAGATTGCACACAGGTGGACATCATTTCACTAATTATGTGACTTCTGAAGGTAATTGGTTGCACCAGAGCATTTTATGGGCTTCATAACAAAGGGGTGAATACATACGCACATACCAATTTTCTGTTTTCTATTTCTAAAAAATAGTTTTATGTATATATTTTTCTCATTTCACTTCACCAACTTAGACTACTGTGTTCTGATCCATCACATAAAATTCAGATTAACAAAACATTAATCTTAAGGCTGTAATGTAACAAAGTAGGTAAAAAGTCAAGGGGGATGAATACTTTTGCTATATATATATATATATATATATATATATATATATATATATATATATAAAGAATAATTGCATATAAAAACAACATTTTAAAGGCAGTATTTGTTTGTCTGCTTTAGTTTATGTTGTTTTGGTTTTTTTTTCTTTTTTTTTATATTTTGACCATCAAGTTTAATTATTCAAAAGACTATATAGAGAAGAAGAGAATAATGCAAGTGGTAGATAATATCAGAGAATTGTTTGGACATTTACAGCCGTATTAAATTGCGATTCGGTCCATTCTAAAGTGCTCTATATAAGCACATAGCATATCTTTTTACAAAAGTTTTTAGTTAGTGAAGACCGTGCTTTTGGATAGAAGTTCACTAACTAAAAACTTCTGTAAAAAGATATGCGGTGTGCTTATATAGAGCCCTTTAGAATTGTCTGAATCACAATTTAATAAGGCTGATAATTACTGAAGGATTACTGTAACTATCCCATGTTTCATCACAGACTGGGTTCATGTTTTTAGAGATAGTGCTGGCAAATCCTATGAAATAAAATTGGATAGGTAACACTGAGCTATTTAGAAGTAAGGTAAAAGTTAATGGCCTTTTCAGTCCCCCACCATCCAAATTGTAGAATAATATCTTAAAAGGCTCTGTTGTTTCTCAGATATTATTAACAAAATAATATTTTGTGCAAAGCAAAGTTACCACACTCCTTAGGTAATCCTTTAGTTTATCCAGTTGGTAGCTGCAGCTCTCTGTTTCTGCTTTCCTGATGTTCTAGATGAGATGACATTGCTATGTAATGATGTTAGGGTTTGATGTTACAGAGGAGAGACAGTAGTAGCAATCTCTTTTGAAACTCTTGAGAGCCCTATAGTGGGTGAAATGTATAGATATACTGCTACAATGATTACTGCCACGTTGACCTTGACCTCACCTAGAAAAGCCACCATTTTGAGCTGTATGATCTAAAGGATTACCTAAGGACCACTGTGCCCTTTTTAATATAACAGTCTTATTAAATATCTCAATACCAAAAGTGCTGACTTAAGTTTATGTTTATGCCTTTGTACACCAGGTATGGATCTGGTCAAAATCCAAATTCATAAATAGGAAGTTCTTGATGGAGGAGTTATACCAACGCTTTTTGGATGGAGAAGTTAACATGGATCCTGAAAAAGATCCATTTTGGGATCCAGTTGAAGTCATTCATTTAGGATCAGCTCACATCTGGCTTCAGTCCCTCGCTTATTGCATGAAACTGGAAGAACAGACAGAGTTGCTTAATTCTGAAGGAGCTGAGGAAGCCATTCTGGTAATAAACATAACCCCGTTCTCCAGTACTGGAAGGTAAGTGTGCAGGTACAAATTGTCTCCTAATGAGTGATATTTAACAGATTGGTAACAAATTACATATCTAATAATTGTTGTTTTCCTTTATATTTGGAATAAATCTGAAATAGAATATATCTGCACCAAATCCATGCTACAAAAGAAAGGACATTTGACCTAAAATGAAAAAACAAGCTGTATTCTTCTTAAAAATGCTTCAGTTTATAAAAAAATGTTATTCCAAATAATTGTTGAATATATACTTTTTGCCTGGCACATTATGATATTTTAAAGCAGTGTGTCACACATGCAGATAGGGTCCAATAAACTTTTATCACATATTATAGTTGTCGTACTACGAGTTTTCGTCACGCAATGTTAAAAGTTACTGGCTTAGAGGCCCGTACGACTTAGGCTGCAATGAGTGCCAAAGGCACTCATCGCGAGGCCCGCAGGACTTAGGCTACAATGAGCATTGAAGGTGCTCATTGCAGGGCTTGCAATCACCGCTGCAGGTGCTCATCGCGAGGCCTGCCACAGGCGCTCATCGCGAGGCTCGCAAGACTTTGAAACAGGCTCGACATGAGAGCCAAAGGCGCTCATGTTGATGTCTGAGATTAGTGACGAAGCCCGTAGGACTTTGGCGCTGATCGCAAAGCACACAATTTACGATCGTGGCCTTCATTGTGGGGCTCGCAAAAAATGTTTCAACCACGATGAGCGCTGAAGGTGCTCATTGCCAAGCATGAAAGTGGCAGGTTGCAGAGGCCTTCTTTGCAGGGCTTGTGATGAGCGCCAAAGCCGATCATTGCGAGGACCGTAAAAGTAGACCGGGGGAGAGGCGTGCAATGAATGCTGAAGGTACCAGCCTTAACATTTTCTTGCCATCATTTTTGACGGGCAAGTTGCTAGTTAATATTATATTTTATTTTTAGAGTGCCAGCAGATTCTGTAGTGCTTGGGTACAGGAAACACATGGATAGACATTTACATAGAATGGAAGCAGATAAGAAAAGACTGCATATTTGTTTATACACAGAGACTGCTCAAGCATACCATGCGGAAGTCTAATTTCTAAGAAGCACCACAAGGTATCAGATTCTTATCTTCTGAAGCTTTCGTAAGCATGAGGCACCAATAGTGTTAAGCTCCACCTCATTAGTGTGGCTTTGGGTCACAGTTGTGCCATATGTCAACTCTTACAAGAGATAAGAGTATGAAAGAGGGAGGCTCCAGCAGTTAAGGACCTATTAGTCTTGGTACATTTTGTATCATAATTACACTTAGGAGGATAACATTAATACATTCATTAACCTAGTTAAAATATTTACATAACATTTTTATTTGCCAAAAGTCAAGAGGCAACAAATGATACATTTTTAGCCTTACATTACATTGCATTAGCCTTGTATGACATGGTAGTGTATATTCCTGCATAGCCATACAGCTGTGGGTTATGCAGGAGTTGAACTATTGTGCTAGGGTGTTCATTTTTTGATGCACAAAGGTTTAGGGTTTCTGTGGGGCTCCCTCTCATTAGTTATCTGGGACATTGTACCCAATATATGACTACTATTCATTATGTGTAGCAAAGTGTGTGTATATGCATCACTAAGGTGTAATTAACTGTAATTGAATGAATAACTTATAACTAATGGAAGCTTTCTTTACTCATGGCCCGCCACTGCTTTAAAGAGCTACTATAGTAATCATGTAATAGTATTTCAATATATGACCACCACAGTGGCCTTTTAAGGCAGCAGAGAGCCACAATTGGCAAAAAAACTCTGTATATTAAGAAAAAAAAATCTTAAAGGTAAGGATCTGCTCAGGAGGCTGTCATAAATGTTTTCCTCACTGACCTAGGTTTTCCAGAAGTGGACACTTTATCTGTCCAAAAGGCAGGTGAAGACTCCTATAAGGACAGCCTCCTAGGCAAAACCTCTACCACCCCTTTGAAACCTTGTAGCGAGTGGAGAGGAGATCGGCTAAATTCTTAAACTGTTGTAGGTATTAAAGAGCCAGTTGAATTTGTTATGTTCAAATACTGATTTATTGCTTATCAATAATGAAAGCCAATATGTTGCTATAAAAAGCATTTTGCTAAATATAATTTGGTAAATAACTGTACTTATAATGATCATGCTTTCTTAATTATTGAATGAATTCCTTTAAGGGACATTGAACACATTTTGGTTTCATGTGAAAGAGGGTATTTAATAATGTGACAAAGTGTGTTTTATTTTTCAATCAATGCTCTTAAAGCATTAAAAAAAATATTCAACTGTTTTATTGATCTGGAGGCCTGCCCCTGGCAGCCAGTAAGCTGTAATATAGATGTATGAGTCAATGAAAGCTACCGATATACTCATGCTCTGTGCACTTGCTGTTTAGTTTCAATTACATTTGAACATGTTTTATTTAGTATCTTTCATGCAAAACAACTTTGGTAATGTTTAAACAATGTTTTTTTATATGCATCAAATAAATAATTATTTTCTATGTCCCTCTAATACTTACAATGTGTCACTGTGAGTTAGCACTAACGATGTAATATTCTGAGGGGCCACTATTACCTTATAATGGCTCTGAAGGTAGATAAAAAACATTTTGGTGTTAGGATCATAAAACAAATACCTATTTACTGTGGAAAGCATATATTATGTATTTTGCTGCTTTGCAGAGCCTTTGGAGAAGAAGATATAGTCATTGATCCATTGGAATTACTGGGAAGAAAAATAGTTTTCCAGATTCATATTTTACAATGTCTTGGAGTCCGATGGTTAAAGGAATCTTCTAAGAGAGGCATACAGATTGGGTAATGAGTTCTGATGTATCAGTACTAGCTTGGTGTTTCTATATGTAGTCTCCATAACATATATATATATATATATATATATATATATATATATATATATATATATATATATAATTTTAGTCTTACAACAACATGGTGTTCCAATCATTTTTTTAACATTTAGAATATTTCCCCTATTGTGTTGGCATGAGGAATTTGACTTGAGTGGAAGCTCCACTGACACAAGTACACTTATAGAAGTTCAGATATATGTGTAAAAGTTTTAGCACTTGCTTTTTACTGCTACAAGACCTCTGTATCTTAGGTGATGTGAGCTGCTGAAGAAGAAAACATGAATGTGACTGTGATAGTTTTTAATTAGGCCGTAGTTTGATTGGGTCTTGAGCTGGATCTTGAATTTTTGACCCTATCAGATCACAGAGTTCAGGGTCAGTGACAAAACCGCAGCTTTCACTCGTCACAAACATGGAGTATCTGTCAAACTAGTTAAGTCTCACACATTTAACCTAGTTAATCTTCTCTGGAATTTGCGGTTTAACTATGAGCTTTATATATTAAGGGAGATTTTAACAAAATTAGCTAAATATAAACCAGCTACACTAAGAAAAGTCAAGGAACCAACAAGGATTTTTAATCTTAACAATTCTAACAATTACAAGTTTCTGATTTTACCATTGGTAAATCATTGATTAAGCAATTAATTTGTCATTGCATAAGAAGTGTTTTGACTTGGGGATGATTTCATCATTCACTGGATATAGGGCTTTATTCTATGGCTCCCTTAAGCTAAAAACAGAGTGAATTCCACTCTGAAAACACTATCAAACTATCGCTCTTAAATCTAATCCATGAGACATGCCATTTGAGTGCTTGTTATGTCCGTAATATCATGATTCACAAGCGTCTGTCCCATAGATATTTTATAAATTGTTAAAACATGGCTATGGAATGATATTCAACATGGCTATGGAATGATAATTCTCATAATTTGCAAAAATCCTCTGGGTACCTTCAACCACCAGTAAGGGCAGAAAAATGCCTCTGATAAAGCTTTATTGCTAAAATGAAGGTTCTACTACTGCATGAAATAATTGGCTTAATACTAAAAAATGAATGCAGATGGATTATGACCCCTCCACCTATGATTAGGTACTCCCTTTGAGCCAAGGTATTCTTAGAGTGACCCACAAAATACCAGGGGACCATTGGGCCCACTCCCCTTGTGCTTTGGGGTGGGAGGTCTATTAACCCCATGTGGTCTATATCGACACATTCAGGACTTCTAACTATAACCATAGGGGTCCTTATGGACCCACATGGCACCCCTAAATTAACCCATTACCATGGAAATCCCATGGTACACTATCCTATAACCACTTCTCTAAAAAAAAAAAATAACTAAATGAGCTCCTCCTCTGAATGTGTAAATCATATTTCAGTCGACCAGAATCAAGTATTTTGAATATGGGAACTCTGACTGGTTACTCAGTAATCAGTCATAGAATGCTACTGAACCTTTTCTGGTTGGTTTAGATTTTTCTACAAATTAGAATGCATGGATTGAAATCAATGCATTGCATTGGGTAGACTTTAACTAATCAGTGGACTCTATTAACCAATCAGTGAGACTTTACTCTACCTTAGTGAAGAGTAGGATATGCCACACATAGTTATTTATAAACTGTTCCTCCCCATAAACCATAGAGTTATTCTTTATTTTATACTCCAAGAAAAACATTTTTTTTTGAAGATCTATAACCAGTTGATAATAAATCTATAGTATAAAATACATAGTACTCTATTGACCAAGTGGAAAAGTCAGTCAGTTGTTCTTTTCATAGATAATGTACAAAGCTTTTGCTCCCAAAGGAGCCATGGAGCAGAAACCTTTCAGGAACTGTACTTTTTCAGAAGTTAGTTTTAATTGTATAACCTACAAGGTCTTACCGTTAATACATTTGGCTGCTAAACTCCAAAAGTCAACGCTGCTTCTTCCTCATTAGTTTTTTTTAGTTGGTCCAATTACACACTATATATATATATATATACACAGGGGGGGGGAGTATTTGATCCCCTGCTGATTTTGAATGTTTGTCCACTGACAAAGAAATGATCAGTCTATAATAGTCAAAAAAAAATAGTCAAAAAAGTTATAAATTGATGTGCAGGTCAATGAAGGAAATAAGTATTTGACCCCTTCGAATTAGTTCTTGGAGGCAAAACACTTGTTGGCAATTACAGATGTCAGACGTTTCTTGTAGTTGGCCACCAGGTTTGCACACATCTCATGAGGGATTTTGACCCACTCCTCTTTGTAGATCCTCTCCAGGTCATTAAGGTTTTGAGATTGATGTTTGGCAACTCAAACCTTCAGCTCCCTCCACAAATTTTCTATGGGATTAAGGGCTGGAGACTGGCTGTGTGTTTTGGGTCATTGTCATGCTGGAATACCAATCCTCGACCCGTTTTCAATGCCTTGGCTAAGGGAAGGAGGTTCTCACCCAAGATTTTCATGGTACATGGCCCGTCTATCGCCCCTTTGACGCGGTGCAGTTGTCCTGTCCCCTTAGCAGAAAAACACCCCCAAAGCATAATGTTTCCACCTCCATGTTTGACAGTGGGGATGGTGTTCTTGGGGTTATAGGCAGCATTCCTCCTCCTCCAAACATGGCGAGTTGAGTTGATGCAAGAGCTTGATTTTGGTCTCATCTGACCACAACACTTTCACCCAGTTCTCATCTGAATCATTCAGTTGTTCATTGGTGAACTTCAGACGGGCCTGTCCCTGTGCTTTCTTGAGCAGGGGGACCTTGCGGGCGCTGCAGGATTTCAGTCCTTCACGGCGTAGTGTGTTACCAATTGTTTTCTTGGTGACTATGGTCCCAGCTGCCTTGAGATCATAAACAAGATCCTCCCATGTAGTTCTGGGCTGATTCCTCACAGTTCTCATGATCATTGAAACTCCACGAGGTGAGATCTTGCATGGAGCACCAGACCGAGGGAGGCTGGCAGTTATTTTGTGTTTCTTCCATTTGCAAATAATCGCACCAACTGTTGTCACCTTTTCACCAAGCTGCTTGGTGATGGTCTTGTAGCCCATTCCAGCCTTGTGTAGGTCTACAATCTTGTTGCTGACATCATTGGACAGCTCTTTGGTCCTGGCCGTGGTGGAGAGTTTTGAATCTGATGTATTGCTTTTGTGGACAGGTGTCTTTTATACAGGTAACAAGCTGAGATTAGGAGCACTCCCTTTAAGAGAGTGCTCCTAATCTCAGCTTGTTACCTGTATAAAAGAAACCCGGGAGCCAGAAATCTTGCTGATTGATAGGGGATCAAATACTTATTTCCATCTGACCTGCAAATCAATTTATAACTTTTTTGACATGCGTTTTTCTTGGGTTTGTTTTTGTTATTCTGTCTCACACTGTTAAAATACACTTACCATTAAAATTATAGACTGATCATTTCTTTTTTCAGTGGACAAACATTCAAAATCAGCAGGGGATCAAATACTTTTCCCCCCACTGTATATCTACCAGAATTAGATCGAATACTGCTTTATGTCTATAGCTTGCTTCAATGATTGATCTTATTATATAATAATGTAAAATATTTACCAGTCCTGTTCATAGTGCCTTGTGATTGTTTTTATTTCTCAGGTATCGATTTTATGGCATCACACAAACCTTGTACACCAAACCTGTTTGGAAAAATGTGAATCCAGTTATTGAACACAAACTTCAATTTGTTGCCTTAAATGTGTCTAATGAACTTTTAAGTTATTTACAAAGAAATGCTTTGGTAGTAGACTTGTTGGGGCTTCAAGGTAATGTGTTTCAAATCCTATTTTGACATAGATTATATTACACACTAATAGAACATAGTGCCATTAAATTATATGTGTTATATATTTTTTACATTGATTGGAATATAGAGCTATTTTTTTTCCAAAACTCAGACTGCCCTAGTCTATAACAGCATATTGGATTTATAGAGAATACATTTTTGTTTCTGTACAGAAGTCTAATGAGGGGTGATGAATTATTTTTAATAAGGTCACTAAGACTCAAATGTCTTTGTGTAGAATTAATATTTATCTCATGACTGTAATGCTCAAAGTGTAGTCCAAAACATTCTATCTTGCATTTAAGAAAAATATATTTTGAAAAACTATTCTTATATGACAAATAAATGGTCTGGAGACAATAACAATCCAGTGTTCATGAGGACCAGCCATGAGATCCAGAACATTTTTAAGAAGATGATATTTCATGTGGTTTCCTGTATTTTCATTTATCTTTGCTCTGATCTAAATAGAGCACAGTCTGTCTATATCCGTAACTAATGGTGATGCTATGTATAAAGTCTTAGACTCTCCTTATCACTGAGGATGGAAGGATAAGGTCTACATGGCTGGTTCCAGCCCGAGGACCCTCTGTTGAGAATAAGTGGTCTATAGTGTAGATAATAAACATTAAATTGAGACACAATGGAATTGTATTCTCCTCCTCTGTCCTGACATGTTATACAGGGAACAAAAGGACAGTGGAAAAATTATTTATTTTAGGTTTCATTTTGGGGTTATATCAATCTTGGGAATCAATGAGTTAATACATATCAGGCCACCCACACGGTCTAGAACAGTATTGGCATTCGTTTTTATTACTTTGCATTTTGAAGTTTTCCAGGTCCGATCACATATCGGACCCCCAAATGCTAATTGATTGACATGTAACCTCCATGTTTTACTGACTTAATGATGACGGTCTCATTTTGTATTTGCTGTAGTTACGGCCTTGCTTAATTGATCATCTTCTCGCCTTGAAATGCTAGATACGATTGCATGGTTTACGGTTTTGGCTTTCGACCCCTAACTTGCGGGCTTGTTCAATTGAATAGCACTGGTATTGTAGCAGAGTTCAAGCCCGCAGACATACAGCCTGTATACTGCGATATGCGACCTTCAAATTTAATCGGGCTCACTGTTTTTATGTGTTTCTGTGATGCTTTATTGCTACTTTTCTAAAAATTAATACATTAGTTATTTTACATTATTATTATCACTATTTTACAAAGTCATGAGATCTCTTCAAAAAATTAGGGATCACAAAGGATCCTTTTATGTCAAATTTGGTGTGATAAAAGATAAACATGGTAGGAACTTAACAGAAGCAGATTAGATAAAGTAGAGATAGAAGGAAAACACAGAAGATCTATACAATTACTTGCATATGAACAGCATTGATAACCTCAATATTTTTTCCAATGTGCTGAAAGCACGTCTCCGACAATATATGGCCTGAGAACTACCACCAGATGTGCAAGCCAAGTTTCACAGATGCACATGGTATCAAAATACTAATGTCCACTGGTTAAAAGAGAAAGCAAGAAAGTTCCAGGGGAAAAAAAAAACATTTACTTCAGCTTCATAGACTAAAGTCTTTGACTGTGTGGATCACAACAATATGTGTCAAAGGCTTAAAGATATGGGAGTATCAGACTATCTCATCTGCCTCCTGATGAATCTATTAAGATTGATTTGTTTTTATTGATTACATTTTTAGAATACATAAAACATGGCAGTTGAGCAGCAATTCGGTTTTTTTTTTTAAACAAAAATTAATAATAACAATATGATTAAAGCAGAGCTACAATAATTGCACTAATGTTGGTGTTTTTTTACAGAAGGCTGCACTGAACTGAATTGGTCTCTGCCTGACACTGAAAACACAAGTGAAGGCAGAGTTTTAATTGACAGTATGAAAACGTTACTGTCAACCTCAACTCTAGTTGTAAGTAAGGAATATGTAATTATGTGTTGCTGTTTTAAGGGGCCCCCATAGGTCTCCATCAATGTAAAAATGTCAGTATTATATATCAATATTAATACATTTTACATTTGTCTTGAATGTGTGCTCCTCCCATCTTTGAAATGGGAGCTATGTATGATAAAATGAACTAGATGTATCAGACAAACAATAGGTTTCAATTTATTTATTTAGTAATGTACATTTAGGACTGTGGATTAGTGATCGGCGAACCGCCATAGACTTCAATGGGCAGGCGAATTTTGAAACCCACAGGGACTCTTTCTGGCCACAATAGTGATGGGAAAGTTGTTTCAAGGGGACTAACACCTGGACTGTGGCATGCCGGAGGGGTATCCATGGCAAAACTCCCACGGAAAATTACATAGTTGATGCAGAGTCTGGTTTTAAGCCATAAAGGGCATAAATCACCTAACATTCCTAAGTTGTTTGGAATAACATGCTTTAAAACATCAGGTATGATGTTGTATCGATCAGGTAGTGTAAGGGTTACACCCACTTCACAGTAATAGACCAATCTCCCCGTTTAATGCACCGCAAACAACAGCAAACGGTCCCTTTGCACAACCGCAAACTCCCCATTTGCACAAGGTTGGATACCAAACTAGCCATGTCCCGTTCCTTGTCCTCACTGATGTCATTGAAGGTCTCTTCCTCCACCCAGCCACCAAGGGTCCCCGAAAGGGGACAACAAGCCCCCTGGGACGCCTGCTGTGTTTGGTCTTCCACCTCCTCAAAGCCACCTTCCTCCTCTGACTCCTCTTCTTCAGACTCCCAGAGTCTGGGGGCTTCCACTGCCCAGCATGGAAGATTATACACAGGTCAGAGTCTGGCGGCTTCCACTGCCCAGCATGGAAGATTATACACAGGTCAGAGTCTGTGGGGCTTCCACTGCCCAGCATGGAAGATTATACACAGGTCAGAGTCTGGCGGCTTCCACTGCCCAGCATGGAAGATTATACACAGGTCAGAGTCTGGGGGCTTCCACTGCCCAGCATGGAAGATTATACACAGGTCAGAGTCTGGGGGCTTCCACTGCCCAGCATGGAATATTATACACAGGTCAGAGTCTGGGGGCTTCCACTGCACAGCATGGAAGATTATACGCGTTGCCTCTGTCTGCGTTATTATTAGGTGTGTACTGTTAAGTAGTACTATTCCTATCGGTTTAATCCCTGTTACGTCCCCTATCAGGGGACGTGTATATGGCATGGATTTTTGGAAGCGGGAGATGGAAAAAGATGCTTGGTCGGTCCTCCCACTTCAAATTTGGGGCACTGCGCGTGCAATCTAAGGTGCCACCAGATATGACTGTCACTGTGCACTGGCAAAAGTTGGCAGAGTAGATGCAATAGGCTTTACACACACGCCTGTAGTCAGGCAACTGATATTCAATCGATTACAGTCAAAAAAGAGTTGTTTTATTTCACTGAGCACAATATAAGCTGTTATGTGTTAGCCTGTCACACACACACGCTGGCAGGCAGGCATATTCAATTAGATTACACAGAAAACAATTATAAAATAAAATAAATGATGTTCTAGCCCTAAAGGGCTTTTCGGGTTGCTGTCCTTCAGATGGAAGGCTCTGGAAGGGAGTGTATGCTGCTGATTGGCTGGAATGTGTCTGCTGACTGTGAGGTGCGGGTCAAAGTTTCCTCAATGATAAAGAATAGGGGGTGAACCGAAAAGCGCATATGTTCGCCGTTGGCTGCGAGCGCGAACATGCCAAAATCGCCGCGAATAGTCCGCAGGCGAACTGTTCGGGACATCACTACTGTGGATTACTAAATAAAGTAATGCATTTGTATTACCAGTAAAATCAGCTTTTAAAATGTACACTTCAACGTTTTCTCTGTAGCTTCCAGCAGATGTGCTTCTCTCCAGCCAGTTAGATATCTTGGAGTGTAGAAGAACCTAGCCAGTAGCATTCTATGAGGACAGTCCATGAGAAGGCCCTAACCAACATCTGATAAGGGTTGGAGAGGAGCATATATGCTGAACACTAAACTTCAAATGCAGTTTTAAAAGCTACAATAATTTGTATTAATTCAAATGCTGTTTTTTTTACTGGTAACTAGATGTTAAATAAACAAGCTAAACTTTATTGTAGAAGTACTACAGAGGCATGTAAGCACAAAGCAACAACCCTTTCATATGGACAATCACACTATAAAACTGCTCTTGATAAATGTCCAACCAACCCAGGGGTCTCATTCAAATGTGATTTGGCCAATTGAATAGGGCTCTATATAAGCCCACAGCATTTTCTTTTTACCAAAGTTTTTAGTTAGTGAACTTCTTTCCAAAAGCAAGGTCTTCATTAACTAAAAACTTCTGTAAAAAAAATATGCTATGTGCTTATATAGAGCCCTATTCAATTGGCCAAATCACATTTGAATTAGGCCCTCGGTCAGGGAGTTTATCACATGCAGACAATTTTAACATCACTAAAATTAATTGAAAAATATGTGAGGATCAGCACTTTCAAGATGAGAGAGAAATAAGCAAAGTTTAGCACCGATTGCTGGAGAATTGTAACAGAACATTTATATGGAAACAGAACAATAAAACTTTGGTTCAGCCTACAAACATATTTAAATTACATGCTCTTAATCAGCTAACTCAATCAGCCCTCTGCAGTACCTCATTGATTAATGTGTGGTGTGTGAAAGTTAATTCCATAACAGTGTGGACTAGTAGTCCACAGAGGATACACCACATGCACCAGCTCCCTGGCCCCTAATGGTTACTGAAGATGATTATGCTATTTTAATCAATAGCTAGCAGCTCCGGTCTTATACACAGTCTCTAGTGACTGTCATGAGCTGAACGTCTGGTTCCTCTCTGGGATATGTTACTTGTCCTAAGTCCTTCAAGCGATACAGGTGCTGGGCCTCCATGGGTTGGTCATTGGACAGGTGATCCCGTCTCCCTGATGCATTCTTTGCAACTTCTTTTCTCTGGTAATGTAGTTCTTTTGGTTCATGTTGGACTAGCGGCCTTCATTCACGGGACGCCTCTGACATCCTCTGTACAATAGGCCTCTTCTGGCTCCGGCTGGGCTTCCTCGTCCTGATCAGGTGCAGTAGAGGTTACTGGTAGAATGCTTTTCAGATTCTGCTGCTCCTGCCCACAGCTTGATCGGATCTGCTCCTGTTGGATGTAAATTGCTTGGGCCTCTGGTTCCGTCCAGGATCTTCCCCAGCGGAGGTAGCAAGGGGGTGTCAGCCCACAAGTGGGATGTCAACTCTGGTCTTGCCGGTTCTGATTTCCCAGGTGCTTCTCTTGCTGTGGAGGGCCGATCTGGCACATGGTACTACTTTCATCTGGACAAGTTGCTCACAGACTGGCTCGGGAGAACCATCTCCATCTCGCCTTTTGGCTTGGGTTGGCAACTCAAACTGGTCCGGGGGAAGCGGCTGCCTCCGCCTCTCTGGGTCCAGTGTGTGACTACAGCGGAGCAATTGGCAAGTGGTTTTGGGCTTCATTTGTGATTGTCAAGTCCTGCCTTTGCGATCATGCTTCATCGTCATTGGAAGGGATCCTTCAAGGGCTGCCTCCTACACGAACTTCATATACTCTCCTTCTAACTACATCTCCTGGTTTATCATGGGTTGGAGCATCAACATCAATTCCTGGCTGGATCTTCAGCTTCTGATGAGGTAGGTTGGATAGGATCCTGTATGGTGGGTTGTCCCATAGCTGTGCACGGGATCTCTCATCAGTGTCTCCAGGAGTTTGAAGTAGGGGTGCCAATGGGATGCAGTAGCAGGTATCACAAGATTATTATATCACTCTTCCCGAGTTATCTCCTCCCATACAAGCTCCTCCAGCCGGTCTGCTAGCTCCTCCGCTGGCTCATAAGGGTCCCCACCCGACAGTCTATGGTAGCACTTCTTGTCCTTCTGTGAGCTGGGGTAGCTCTTGATCTTCCAGGCACTGACAACATTTCTGCAGTGCCTCGGTATACCCTCTGATCAGTCTGAAGAATTAGATCTCCAAAGTGGATAAACCTCTATAATCCATACTTGCCGCCAGTACCTGCAGCAAGATACTACTGATGTCACCAGGGGAGCGTGTCTGATTCTTCTCTCAAATCTTCCAGCTTTTGTTACAGGAATCCTCCATCAGGACCATGGAGTTGATGGGTTTCTCAGTGCCCATCAAGGATCAGGATCATCAGCATAGAAGAAAAGGAGCCTAGAATCAAAATAACAAATATGAATTATAACCCCTAAATAAAGTGTATATGTTCCCTAAAAGAACACTTGCTCCTCATACTCACTTTGGGAGACAGACATTCCTGTAGTTTCCTTGCCTTTTGCACTATGCCCCTAGGCTCTGTCTGCTGCAGTGTGACTTCCAAACTCCACCAGATTTAGATGTTTGCTGAATCGGATGGCTCCCTTGTCAATAATGTAGCTGGACTGACTACTCTACGGAACTACCACCAGTTAGGTTGTGGTTTCTGATCGCTGAGGAGTTATGGAGTGCTTATATGAGCTGGAATGCAGGAACACCAGGTCACAGGAACACTGGAATAGTGGGGTCAGCTAGTTGAACAGGGAGGAATCCCCTCATCCTCCCAGGCAAGAGCTCTAGCTCTTAGGTATATAGTCTTCCCAGAAAGACCTTATAATAAAGTGCCTTATTATTCATTTGGATCCAGCAGAGACACTTGTATTCTGTCCCAAGAGGGTACTGTTCACTTTATTTTCAACAGAACATTTATAAACAAACAGAACAATTACAACTTTTGTTAAGCCCTCAAACATAATTAAATTACCTTCCCATAATCAATTAACTCAATCAGCCCTCTGCCCCATTGTCCAGCCTGAGGGTGTGTGGGAGTTAATTTCATCACAGGATAAGCTGATAGTAACATCACAAACCTAAATACATTCAAAGTTATCTTCTAAACTATTTAACTCACGTATACTATTTAAATGTCCTTTTCACAGCTAAATAATCCCATCAGGCAGGTTGTTATCAAGAAACTAGGAAATCACCTGTCAAAAATGACAGGAATAAAAATGTAAGCCTGGCAATGCTGTTTGCCACCCAATGTAAGCACTTCCGGTGCTCATTGCGAGTCTCTCCCCTATGTACTTCCTCCCTTGTGTCTCATTTCCCCCCTCCTCTCCCTCCCTTGTGTACCTTTTCCTTTCCCCCTCCTCTCCCTACCTTGTGTCTTTTTTTTCCCTCCCCCCGTGTCTCCTTTCCCCCTCTCTCCCTTTCCTATTTCTCATTTCCCCTCTCCCTTTACCTCTGTGTCTCCTTTTGCCCTCTACCTTTCCCCCCCTTGTGTCTTCTTTCCCCCTCTCCCTCCCCTGTATCTCCTCCCCCCTCTCCCTCCCTTGTGTCTTCATTGGCCCTCCTCTCCCGCTCTTGTGTCTCCTTTCCCTCCCCCTCCTCTCCCTCCCCTGTGTCTCGTACCCGGATGCAACACTGCCAGCAGCGTCGCACTCACTGTCTTCTCCTCCTCTGCGGTTCCAGTCATACGACCGGAACTACTTTCTGGATCAATCCGCGCATTGTGCATGCGCATCCTGTCTGCGCGATATGCGGCTTGATCCAGAAACTAGTTCCGGCTGGAGGACGGGAGCCGCAGATGAGAAGACGTGAGTACGGACCGCAAGCTACTGGCAGGGCTTGTAACCAGGTACGGGCCGCAAGCTACTGGCAGGGTGTCCAGGTAAGCAGGTACGGGCCTCGGCAAGTGTGATGCGAGGTAAGTTCCGGGCGCTGGGGGAGGCAGAGGGGGAGATGAGAGAGAGGCAGAGGGGAGATGAGAGAGAGAACCTGTCCCGTGCTGCGCTTATTGGGCCGCAAAGCGCAACCAACACCGCAAACGTTCCGAACATTCGTAGATCCACAACTATTATAGTGATACAGTACACGGTTCATATTTCCTGTCTCTGGTGATGCAATTAGAAGGCTACAAAGGTGATCCAGGGGAGGATAGAGAGAACATGGCTCTTTCAAGGAAAGGTTAACTTGTCCCCAAAAAGCAGATCAGATGCATGAATTTTTATAGGGAAACATATAGAGCTTTTAGTGCTATAAAATAAACATTATAGTTAAAAGATATTTGGAAGGTAGAGGAAAAAAGTCTGTACGAGAAACACTTTGAGCTGGATCACATTAGCATGAGTATAGACACTTGCTAAACACACTTAGCTGCATATTGCACAAGCTCCACCTCCTCAGTTTACAAGAGACACTTCAGCTACCCATACCTAAAATGGTATATTCATATATTTTAATGAAAACAATGTATAAAAATGAAATACAGTAAATGTGCCCTAATAGTGGGGGAGGAAGCTATTTCACTTAGACATGCCTAGGCCAATCCGAGGCTAACATTCTCTTCACTTATTGGCTGTTTCTATATAATTAAACCCTATTCTGATTGGTTGACATGTATAGATTTCAATCCATGCATTGTGATTGGTCAGACTTTAAATCAATCAGAAATGGGGTGAAACAATTCAAATATCCAACTGACACATATTTGAGCTAATCAGAAGCCATAAAGTATTATACAAGGTGAGGACGCAGTCAGAAAGCCTTTAGTCGATGGACAAGCTCCTCAGATAAAGAGCTTCATTAGTTTAGTTGATTTTTTTTTAAAAGAGACACAGTTTTTTTAGGAGAAGGACTTTTCTGTGGGCAGAAGATGGGGATCCAGGGTGTTAAATCAAGAAAGTAGAGCATGGATTTCTTAAATTAACATGGAAGTGCGCTTTATCCAGGGCTGAAGATTGAGGACCAGGACTTTGAGGATCATCGCTGGAGAATTCTCAAGGGGAGGGTAACTATAAATTCCCCTCCTACAAGTGTATTTTTTTTTTTAATATATATATATTTTTTATCGAAAGAGACAATGTTATTACATGGAGCATAGCATTTCAAAACGTTTGTAATAAAGCTATATTGTGTCATTACAGATCTCATCTAATAAACCATTTATAACAAATAATGTGGTTTCATTTTTTGTTTTCTTACAATTACAACACTTAAAAATATTAACAAAGTAAAATAACCAAAACAAATGTATTAAACTGAAGAAATACGAAAGAGTAAGTTTCAGACAAATATGTTATATGCAGAAAAATTACATGTATGACCCCCTAAATAAAGTGTCATTCATTTTTATTATTTCCTGTTTAGCCAACATTTTTTGTTGTATAGCGGCAAAAAAATTCAAATGAATAAGTACGTTTTTCGAGATATGCCACTTTGTCAATAAATAGGCGCCAAGGAAGAGTTTTCCATTTAGTTGCAATGTTGAGTTTTATACTCTGAAAATAGTGGATAACATTTTTCTTTTTACCTTTTACTTTAGGGAACATTTCCATAAAGTACAACTGGGGATAAATATTAACTGTCCGTCTTACATGTTTGAACCACTCTTTAAATTTTCTCCAAATTCTGTAGCTGGGCATGACCACCATGTGTGTAATCATGACCCTTCCGATTGGCAACCTCTAAAATACTTATAAGAATAGTTAGGAAATATTTTAGGAACCAAATACATTCTGTGTATCACTTTAAGATTTCCAAAACGGTGTAATTTCTAGAACATTGGCTAGAAAATGTTAGGCTTCTAAACCAGTTATATTCTTCTTCCCATTGTCCTAGTTATACAGAACACTAACTCCTCCATTAGCGTTTGGTTTATATAAATATTTTTTCTCTCTCCATGGTAATGGGTTAATCTTTGTGCCATTGGGGTCCAATGGCTTCTGGGTATTTATTGGGGAATCCTTGGGCTCATATGTAGTAGGTGGGTATAGAGTGAAGAATTCCAGGGGATACTTGGGCTCATAGGAGGTAGTTGGTCATAGGAAAGGGTTCATAGAGCTCCTGCATTGAAATTATTATATTTTTAACCTCTTCACTGCCATGGGAAGATATTTATAAAGCTACACAGGAATATGAGAGGGTGTCAGTACTAGCGTTGATGTTTTTTGTTACCATTCTGTAGCTTTGCCATGGAGAGTGTTGAGATTCAGACATGGAGTATCCTATGGGTATACTTTAGGCTGTTTGCGATCGCACATTACAGCTAGAGAGCTAACGGCAAAACCCCCTGGTAGGAGTCAGGAAGTTTTACAAGATTCTTTTTGCCAGGAGCCATGGAATAGCTCTGCAAAACTGCTTTTAAAAACTTCTGCTATAAGTCAGTTCTTAAGTGTGCCATGAAATAGAGCCCATAGTTGCCAAAGCTACTTGCCTATTCTTATGACACATTCTTAAGGACCACTGGAATCCAATTAATTACACTATTTTTAAAAACTATACTTAAAAAATGTTTTACAATGTACATTTTTTTTACATGCTGTAGTTGAATCTACGTCTTTGGTTGGGAAGAGACTTTGAACATATGGTGATCTATCTACACAATGGGAAAATGGCATCTAAAATTGCCAGTAGGACTAAAAGTTCATTCATTTTCATGGACACCTTCTCCAGAGACTCATAAACAGAATCAGTATATATTCAGTGAAATAAATAAATATAAAAGATAATTTTTTTGGCTTTCAAAAAAACATTTGATCCATTATCAAGTCTAGTTATTCAAAATACCATGTAGATAACAAATTACTTCAGTGGTAAATCTTGCTGAGATTACTAAAAGGGCTGTCTTATATACATAAAATGGGGTAACTTCGCAGGCTATCTTGTACTTATTAGAACTAAAGGAGTAAATTAAAATATATAATTAGGTGGTAGGAGAGATAATTCAGGAACATCATTCATTTATAAGTCATAGGTTGTCCTATTCACATAAAAGAGACAGCACAACATTATTCTTATGCAATTCTATATTTTAGGATTCAAATAACCATATGCCAGAGCTCTACCTTAAACTGCTGAAGTTGGAACAAGAGACTGAGCTCCTCCGCGATATCAACAGAGCCTTGAGAGAGGAGAATATTTATCTGAAAGAGTCACTCAAGAAGTCACAGGCAGAAAAAAGTGAAAGTAAGTCATATTAAAATAAAATCTGTAAAATATAGAAAATGATCAATTATTCTTTTTAAGACATGAATTCTATCAACAATAAACAGTCATAAAATAGATGACAGTTTACTGGTAATAGCTCTTGGATCTTTGCCACACTTAGATTATTTTTAAATAGCAACCAGATAATAATTCTGACACTGGGAATTTACTTTTAAAATTGTAGCTTTTCTATGATGAACTGATGCAATTTTGGACCTGTTTTAGCCCCAAAGTGTTTGTGATCCCATACATATTTGGTATCTGTGTACAATGAACATATTAATTGTGAATGCTTAGTATTATAACATGAGGTTGATGAGGTTCTGTGAAACAGACTAAAAAAACTCTTAAAGTGACACAGCAAGGGTTCCAAATATGCCGTAACTAAAATCTATAGGTGATAATAACTTCAAACAAGGCATGACATGACATTATTGACAGTAACTAGTGATTATTTCCTGGAGCTCTGTACCCATTGTTTCCAGGAAGTAACTAGACTGATTAAATGACTTATGAGACCGGAGCATGTGCAGCAGCCTTTTTGTTTTGCACATTATTTATACTGAACAGTATAGGTTCAGAGCTCATACGGGGGTAATCAATATTCACTGGCAATAATGGTCCCATTAGACAGGCATTGCAGTCAGTCTTTGGTGGAAGGATTAGCATGGTTGATTAACAGCTACATTTTGCAAACTTCAATGTAAGATTACTGTAAGATATTTTTTTTTTAAATAACATTCAATTAATAAACATCTTGTTATTAACTGTAGTTTTCAGCTATACCATGTGTGGAACCTTTGCTGTATCAGTTTAATTAAAATAATTTTTTTTTAAGTATTAATACTCAAAGATTTCCTGTTCTTACATTTTTTCTAATCTAACACCAGCTGCTTATATCAGAAACTCACATTACATTGATTCATTCTATACACATACAAATTGATTTTATTACACCTCCAGAGCTGCTTACATACAGTTGTGCTCAAAAGTTTGCATACCCTGGCAGAAATTGTTACAGACACACAAGGTAACACACACAGGTTAAAATGACAATTAAAGGTTAATTTCCCACACCTGTGGCTTTTTGAATTGCAATTAGTGTCTGTGTATAAATAGTAAATGAGTTTGTTAACTTTCAAGTGGATGCACTGCTAGATACTAAGCCATGAGCCATCAGAAAAGAACTGTCAAAAGACCTGCGTAACAAGGTAATGGAACTTCATAAAGATGGAAAAGGATATAAAAAGATATCCAAAGTCTTGGAAATGCCAGTCAGTACTGTTCAATAACTTCTTAATAAGTGGAAACTTAGGGGATCTCTCAATACCAAGCCAAGGTCAGGTAGACCAAGAAAAATTTCAGCCACAACTTCCAAAATAATTGCTCGGAATACAAAGAAAAACCCACAGGTAACCTCAGGAGAAATACAGGTTGCTCTGGATGAAGACGGTGTGGTTGTTTCAAAAAGCACAATACGACGATACTTTAAGAAAAATTAGTTGCATGGTTGGGATGCCAGAAAGAAGCCTTTACTGTGCCAATGCCACAAAAAAATGCTGGTTACAATATACCTGACAACACCTTGACACGCCTCACATCTTCGGGCACACTGTAATTTGGAGTAAAGAGACCAAAATAGAGCTTTATGGTCACAACCATAAGAGATATAGGTCAACAAGGCCTATAGTGAAAAGAATAACATCCCCAAGCATGGTGGTGGCTCACTCGTGTTTTTTTTTTTGGGGGGGGGGGGGGGTGAGCTCTAAAGGCACGGGAAATCTTGTGAAAATTAATGGCAAGATGAATGCAGCTTATCAGAAAATACTGGCAGACAATTTGCATTCTGCACGAAGGCTGCGCATGGGACGATCTTTGACTTTCCAGCATGACAATGAGCCTAAGCACAAGGCCAAGTTGACCCTCCAGTGATTACAGCAGAAAAAGCTGAAGGTTGTGGAGTGGCCATCACAGTCTCCTGACCTTGATATCATCGAGCCACTCTGGGAAGATCTCAAACGTGCGGTTCATATAAAACGACCAAAAACTTTGCATGACTTGGAGGGATTTTGCCAAGATGAATGGGCGGCTATACCACCTGCAAGAATTAGGGGCCTCATAGACAACTATTAGAAAAGACTGCATGCTGTCATTGATGCTAAAGGGAGCAATACACAGTATTAAGAACTAAGGGTATGTAAACTTTTGATCAGGGCCATTTGGGTGATTTCTGTTATAATGATTTAAAAAAGAGCCAAACAATGTGATAATACATGTCTTCATATGATCTCTATCCTTCAATAAAAAACATGTTTTTGCATGATCAGTCATATTTTCAAAATAAATGCCCACATTTCACAAATTCTGCCAGGGTATGCAAACTTTTGAGCACAACTGTAGGCACAGTGTACCTACCAATAAAAACACTGCATTCAGATATGGTTTTTAACCCTATATTACCCTTCAAGCCAACAGCAACACAGTGCAGAGAGCTCCTCATTGCTTCCTTGTGCAGGGGACTACATATTACTGCACAAACTGCCATCACAGATTGAAACCATTTATTAGCTGCCTGTGATTAGCTAAAACAAATTATGAATATTATGCCAATTTTAGCAGGTATTTTTATGCTACTAGGAAACTCAAGAAATTTAGCAAATGTTAGGGTAAGTTTATTAATGTTTATTTAAGTTTTTTTTTTTATGCAAAACATTTTTTATACACTACTGATTCTCCCCTATTAAATTAATTCATAATCCATGAAACTTAAATATGCCTATAAATGTGTGACTGTGCCGTTAAAAGAAGGTGCTGGGTGGGCCATAAGATGTTTTAGAGTATCATATTTGTATTGAATTAAAGTTAGTGTGTCTATTATCTATCATCTCTGAAAATGTACATTTATCACCTGTAAATAATTGGAATATTCCTACCCACAAAGTAATTTTGTATCTTAGGTTGTAACAAGGTAATACAATTACCTTACCAAAGTAATTCTCCCAAAAGTACACCAAAGCCTGACACTCCAAAAGACACTTTGAGGTTCTCTGGTCACAGGACCAGTTATGATGCAGATTTTGCTAAGGCACTTAAGGTGTTTTATCAAAGTATGAACACAATCAGAGGACATTTCTTACGGCTAAAGCATTACAAACCTCCGGTAAGTACACTTTCAGATTTGTTTTGTTATGTGTATTATATACAGGTATTGAGATAATCATAAAAATTAGCTCAGTAGTAAAATGAAAACATTGTGAAGTTGCCCGAATTACAGGACCCTTTTAATGTGTTGCCAGCTAGTTTGTTTTTTTAAATACTGTCAGGATTCCTATTTGTTACGTGATCTATTCACACTGATATTGTAGCCATTGTATTGGCTTAAAGACTGCATTATAAAATATAAAAAAAAGTGTTCTTAAAGAAAGCAGTGGTGCTTAATAAAGTATATAGATCAACATCTCTTGTAGATCAATATGATCATTCAATTTTAGCATAAAAGGAACACATAAATAGAAGATATGATTATCTCCAATACAGTAACACTGTAGAATTTGTCCCTATCCTTTTTTTCTTTTATTATATTTGTCACACTTAATGTTTTTAGAACTTTAGACAAAATCTAATATTAAAGGGAGCAAGAGTGAACAATTAACTAATTACAGCCAACCCTGCTCAATAAAATTTAGTTTGACCCTATTATGCCACAGTCAAATGAAATTCCTGAAGAAATCAGAAAACAGCTGATGATATCTAAAAGGGTATACCAAGCCATTTCTAAGATTCTGGGACTCCAGTGAACCATAGTGAGAGCCAAAATCTCCCAATGGCGAACAAGCCAGGAGGGATGACCTGTCAAACTTTCTCCAGTGCAAAGTCATCCAAAGTCACAAAGGATCCTAAAAAACATCCAAGAAACTTCAGGCTTTTCTTGCCTCAGCTGATTAAGGTTCCTGACTCCATAATCAGAAAGAGACTGGGCAAATAATGTGCTTCATGGGAGAATAGAAAACAAAAACCACTGCTAACCAAGAATATAAATGCTTGTCTCATTTCCTAAGAAGCACATTGATGCTTATCAAGCCTTTTGGGACTTTTGACTACAAGGCTATCAATATATCTGCAGTAAAACAAACACATCATTGCACCGTAAGTACATTATACCAATAGGGAAACATGGTGGTGATTGTGTGGAAATGCTGCCCCAGCACTGGACAATTTGCAATAATTGAATTAACTATGAATTGAGCCTTATCAGAAAATTCTTAAGGTGAATACCCATTTTGAGCATGAACCATAGATGAGGCACGCAGAAAGACAATGATCCAAAACAAAAAAGCAAGTTCATGTCAGATCAGCTGAAAAGAAGAAAACAATAACATGCTGGAGTGGCCTAGTCCCATACCTAACAAAATGCTGTGCCACAAGCAGTTCATGTTATTTCTGAATTAAAACAGCTCTGTGAGGAAGAGTGAGCTAAAATTCCTCTACAGAGATGTGAAAGGCAGATATTTAATTATAGGAACTATTTGTTTGCAGTCATTGCAACTAAAGGTGGCACAACCACTTACTAAGTGTAACAAGGCAATTACTTTTTCTCACACAGGGATACTGATGTTCATTAAATAGATGAAACAAGTAAACACGGTGTTATTTGTTCAGTCTGGGTCTCTTTATCTAATAATATTTTGCCTAAAACCTGAAAACGTTCAGTGTGACAAATATTGAATAACTGAGGAAATCAGGAAGGGGACTAATACTTTTTCATAGCACTCTATACAGGATAGTAATACTTGAGGACAAATCAATAAAATGAATGGAAATGGAGGGAAGATTTGTGTGAGTAGGATGTAACATTGCAACGCTTTCAAAAATTTACTATATCCATGTTAATGTTTTCTGCTTGTCTAGTAAATTATAATTTTTTTATATGTTTATTACTTTTTTCTAGGTAACAGTTTGAATGTTTGTCCTTTTTTGTGAAGATAAAATTTATGTTTCATTGCAGGAAGAAGAAAACATTTATATGTTGCGACTTTTCACAGAGAAACAATCACAAATGTTCAAGGACTTTTGGCAGCAACTTGAATGTTGTATCTGCAAACTGAAGAATGACGTTGCTGTGATTGTTAAGAAAAAAAGGGAAATTATGGCATGCAGCAAAAGTTAACCCTTCTTGAAGGGAACATTTTACTAAAGAGTCTCTAATGCTTATATTTTCCTGATGGAACAAGTATCGAAACTCATTTCAGAGCTATGAATGGGCACAAATACTGTATATGCTCGAGTATAAGCCGAGTTTTTCAGCCCTTTTTTCAAGGCTAAAAAGGGCCCCTTCGGGTTATACTCGAGTCACTCCCCCCCCCCCCGTGTCTCTCTAACCCCCCGTGTCTCTTTCCCTCCCCCCTCCTCAACCTCCCCCTCTATATCCTAAACCCCCCTCCTCACTTTACCCCTCTAAATACCTCCCCCTCTCCCTTTCCCCTCACTTACCTCCATCTGCAGCTTCTCCTCCGGCTTCCGCTCCTTCCTGCGTCGGCACCCAGTATATGCTAATGACGTGACGTCACATGCGCGCCACGTCATTAGCATTGGCCGGGTGAAGACGCAGGAAGGAGCGTGGAGGCCGGAGGAGAAGCTGCAGATGGAGTAAATAGTTTTTAAAAAGTAAAAAATATAGTCTTCATAAACTACTGTGTTGTATGCATTTATGTATCAGTTGCTTTATTGACTGTGGAGCAACCTTTCAGTTTAACACTTTGGTAAAAAAAAAAATGCTTACTTGGTATTAACGGACATGATTTTAAAATTGGCAACTCCTTTCCGTTAACAGTAAATGTGTGGTCACATAAGTTTTTGAAGCGAACAATGGTCCACAAACAAAAAGAAACAATCAGTGGGTGCAAGGCTGTCATCAGATAAAGCATTGGCCAGTAGACATGTAATAGCCAGGGCCTCATCTCCTCCCTAGTTTCAAGGTACAGTATATAATATACAGTAGGTACAGTATAGCTGTATCATACAGCGATACACACACATAAACTCAAATACATGTTGAGACATACTTCTGTTAGACAAATGACTGACTGCAAGTAACAAAAAGTATATGCATTATAACTTAAATCAAGTATACCGTATGTACAATATAAAATTCCACATTTTTAAAATGTAAATGCAATTAAAATTAATATAAAGTGATCCCCAGATATAAAGCTCAAATATAAAATCATGACATATTTTCAGCATCAGAATATTACCAATTACACTGCAAATAATGGTATTGCATTACCCTTACCAAATATTTAGTTAATTCAAGAAGAAATCCTGAAAAGTTTATGTTTTTCTTTTCTAAAAAGTGTTAAGTCCAGATGGAATAAATTCAAGGCTACTTGAAGAACTGTGTTCTACAATAGCCAAACCATAATTTTACAAGACTCACTTTCCACAAGATCAGTGCCAGATAACTGGGGAAAAAAGCAGGGGCCACCACAGCAAACCCAGGGAACTATGGGTCAGTAAGTCTCATCTCAATCGCTGGGCATCTCTTAGACGGTTTACTAATGGATTGTATTCTGGAATATATCTATGTGATCAAGATAAATAGTAGGGATCTAATATGGTTAAGTATCTATCCATCATGGGATTAACCTGAAATAATTACCATTGAGTGTAAGTCATTCCATCACTTTATAGAAGCAGATAAACAAAATAACCTGTTTGCTGGGAAATGGTTCATGGTTATCACCATAATGGTTACCTCGTAAAGATCCCTCAATAAACAAAAATTCCCAATTAGCCTGGTGGTCCTGAAAATGGATAACAATTGCTGCAGACATATTGTTGAATTGTCAAAATTGGTCCCTGGCAGAATTTAGCGCAAGTCACCAATTACTGCACAATGAATGGTTTCATCTGATGATGATCATTACCATATTAGACATATTGCGAAAGATAACAAATAAGCCAGTAATACCCCCTTTGAACAATGTTGCTTACACAATGTGAAGGGTAAAAAAAAAATTACAGCAATTTACAACTACATAAGTGATCAGACCACTCCTAGCAAAAATGCAGCAAATTCTTCCTTAAATATCTTAAAGGAAAATGCATATAAAACCATCATGAGATGGTATCTTACCCCAGATAGACTCTTCAAATCACTTAGTTGGAGAGAGTGCTAGAGGATGTAACACCTTATGAACCCTAAAACATATGCTATGGGACTGTCCAAAAATTTTAAATATTTGGAATACAATTTATAGTTATCTAGAGACATTATGGAATATAAATATCCCTCAAAAACCAGAGGATTATTAGGATTACCAATTCCAGGCTTATCAAAAGTAGCCCAATTAATTTTGAATCAGATATTCCTGGCAACTAGAAGTATAATTGCAAAACACTGGAAATTAACCATTACAACATATGAGGAAGTGCTATGGAAAATTGCATTTATTCAATCCATGAGTGTCTTATCTACTGAGAGAGATGATAGGGCTGACAGCTGAGGTTGGTAAGCGTGTACTTCAAGGACTAGACTTTCCCTCTTTTCTCTTTTCCCTCTTTTATCTCTCAATGTCACTTTTATTTTAATTGTAAGATTTCTGTTAAAATTCACAATGGAAACACTATGTGTAATTATAAATAATTTTAAAGAAAGGAAAAACTAATGAGAAATGGATGCAGAAAATATGTTTATCACAGGTTGTAAAATGTTACTATACCATGTTATGTATTATCTTTCCTAAAGTGTACTTGGGTGTGCTGCAATTTTCTTTTCTCATAAAAAAAAGTATTTAAAAAAAAAGCTTATAAGTAGAGATCAACATGGATATATGAGGGATTAGTCATATCAGACTAAGCATGATACAGTGCTACAAGGAAGGTTACAAAATAAATGATACAGGGATTACAGTAAGCAAATGCACAATTCGATCGGAAATGTAAATGGGATATACTAAGATTGCACTATTCCACAAGGATTCAGTTACAAGACCTTCTTCTTTTTAACATATTTATTAACGATTTAGGGGTCGAGGGTAAGGTCTTTATATATGATGGTGACAGTAATTTGTGCACAGTAATTAAAGTATCATTGTACGAAAGTTTTTTTCAAATGCATATGCAGTATGCCAGAATGAGAATTGAGTAATGTACACTTTTAACACAGGTAAAAAAAAATGAAAAACAAAAGTTTTATTTTTATTCCATATAAAGCCATTTGCAGCTCCGATCAAGCAGTGCATGTCCTTATTCACTCTAAGAGGCTTCTATATAAATTATTGTTATGATGGAATCTACTTACATCCTTTTGTATATAGAGTGCCTTGCAAAAGTATTCACCCTTGACTTTTTCTACCTATTTTGTTACATTACAGCCTTAAATTTAATGTTTTGTTAATCTGAATTTTATGTGATTGATCAGAACACAATAGTCTAAGTTGGTGAACTCAAATGAGAAAAATAAATACATAAAACAATTTTTTAGAAATAGAAAACAGAAAATTGTCATGTGCGTATGTATTCACCCCCTTTGTTATGAAGTCCATAAAAAGCTCTGGTGCAACCAATTACCTTCAGAAGTCACATAATTAGCGAAGTGGTGTCCTCCTGTGTGCAATCTAAGTGTCACATGATCTGTCATTACATATACACACCTTTTTTTGAAAGGCCCCAGAGGCTGCAACACCTAGGCAAGAGGCACCACTAACCAAACACTTCCATGAAGACCAAGGAACTCGCAAAAAACAAGTAAGGGACAATGTTGTTGAGAAGTACAAGTCAGGGTTGGGTTTAAAAAAATATCCAAATCTTTGATGATCCCCATGAGCACCATCAAATCTATCACAACCAAATGGAAAGAACATGGCACAACAGCAAACCTGCCAAGAGACGGCCGCCCACCAAAACTCATGGACCGGGCGAGGAGGGCATTAATCAGAGAGGCAGCACAGAGACTTAAGGTAACTCTGGAGCTCCACAGCAGAGACTGGAGTATATGTACATAGGATGACAATAAGCCGTACGCTCCATAGAGTTGGGCTTTATGACAGAGTGGCCTGAAGAAAGTCATTACTTTCATAAAAAAACAAAACGGAACATTTTGAGTTTGCAAAAAATCATGTGGAAGACTCCCAAAATGTATGGAGGAAGGTGCTCTGGTCTGATAAGACTAAAATTTAACTTTTCAAATAAAATGCTATATTCGGCGCAAACTCAACACATCACATCACCCAAAGAACACTATCCCCACAGTGAAACATTTAGTATTTTTTTCCCACTGATTTTTTGTCATTTGTGGTGTGAGCATGTTGCCTATCTTAAGGCGCAAATTGGAGAACTGGAGAGGTGAATTGCAGTGATTTGGTACAGGTGAGATTGGGGTGTTCTTACCTGGGTTATACTTGCATATATATTTGGGCCTTGTGTGTGGCTGTTTACAAGAGGGAGTTCAAAGAAAAGGGTAAAATTGTAGTATATATTCTTTGTAATTATGAGTCAGTCCAGTATCGACCTCACTCAGTGTACATCGTGTCATATGTATGCACTACTGGAACAGATGATCCAGGGTCCATACCTTTGTGGCAGGTGTGAGCATGTTGACTCTCTGGAAGCTCAGATTGAAGAACTGGAGAGGAGAATTGCAGCACTTAGTGAAATTGCTCCACTGGAAAGAGAGTTGGTGCTCACTGAGCACAGTTTAGATGGACCTAGTATGGAGGGTGGTGCTGGGGCTAGTGAGGATGTTCAGGCAGGTAGCTGGGTTAGAGTTAGGTGAAGCAGGGGCATGAGGAGGAGGCAGGTCAGTTCTCAGTTGGCAATCACCAACAGATTTGCCAGGTTGAATTAAACTGTTGGGGATGTCCATTCAGGAATGGGAATGCCAGATAGAGCTGTTCTCTCTGACAACTGGGAGAACAGTTCTACTGGAGGAGAGGGAGGTCAGAATAGGCAGAGAAATAAACAGGTTTTTGGGATAGGGGACTATATTATTAGGAAGGTAGGAAGGGTGATTTGTCACCCAGATCCCAGCAATCGAACAGTTTTCTGTCTCGGGTGCTCGGGTTTGGTATGTTGTGGATCTGGTAGATAAATTATTGGGAGGGGCTGAAAATGAACCAGCGGTCTTGGTACATATTGGCACCAATGACAAAGTTAGTGGAAAATGGAGTGTCCTAAAGAATGATTTTAGAGAATTAGGGAATAAGCTTAAGGGAAGGACCTCCAAGGTAGTATTTTCTGAGATACTACCAGTGCCACGTTCTAGCCCAGTGAGACAGATGGAGCTTAGGGAGGTTAATGCGTGGCTAAAAAAGTGGTGCAATAAGGAGGGCTTTGGGATTTTGGAGCACTGGGCTGACTTCTCACTTGGGTAAACTGTCTATAGCAGGGATTGATTGCACCTTAATGAAGAGGGAGCTGCTGTGCTAGGGGAAAGGATGGTAGAATTTCTGGGAGAGTTTTTAAACTAATAGGTGGCGGGAGGGACTGTAGGAAGAGATGGGGAGAGTTAGTATAGTCAATAGGGAGATACTGCTAATTAATTCAAGTACAGTGGCAGGCACTTCAGAACTACAGACTCATAACATAGGGTGTATGCTTGCTAATGCAAGAAGCTTGCCAGAAAAAATGGGAGGGTTAGAATTATTAGCAGTTAATGAGAAATGGGATTTAATCGGCATTACTGAAACATGGTGGGATGAATCTCATGATTGGACTGTTAATCTAGATGGCTATGACCTATTTAGGACAGGTAGGGGCAATGGTAAAAGGGGAGGAGGGATTTGTCTGTATATTAACCCTGAAATTAAGCCTATAGTCAGAGAAGATATTTTTGCTGGAACTAGCAATATTTTTGAATGTTTGTGGGTAGAGTTAAATAGCGGAGGAGCAAATTCTGAAAGAATATTGGTAGGAGTATGCTATAAACCACCAAATATAATTGAAAGTGAGGAAATGCAATTATTATTACAGATTTGAAATGCAGCTAAGCATGGAGCAAGTTCTAATAATGGGAGATTTTAACTACACTGAAATAAACTGGATAAATGAGACCAGCAGTTCAGCTAAGGGGAGCATGTTTTTCAGTACACTCAGGGATCATTATTTGGCTCAAGTTATACAAGAGCCTACTAGAAATGAGGCACTCTTGGATTTAGTCATTACAAATAATATTGATATGGTATCAAATGTTGAAATAGGGCAACCTTCGGTCTCATTTGAGATTAATTTAAAAAACTAAATTGTATGGGGCCAACAAAAACTCTTAATTTTAAAAGGGCAGATTTTAATGTTCTAAGGGCAGCAATACAAGGTATAGACTGGGACAAAGAACTTATGGGTAAAATCCTGAACATAAATGAACAACGTTCAAATCCTTACTAAATATACATACACATCGGCATATACCATGTTGGAATAAAAGTAAAAGGAGTAAATTACATCCAACGTGGCTTAACAATGACTTAAAGATCAGAAGTAAAAACAGGCATTTAAATTATACAAACAAGAGGGGACAGAGACTGCCTTACGTAAGTACAAGGAAACTAACAAGACTTGCAAAAGGGCTGTTAGACTGGCTAAAATCGAAAATGAAAAGTTAGTTGAAAAGGAGAGTAAGATTAACCCTAAAATATTTTAAAAATATATTAATGGGAAACAGACCAGGAAGGACGCTATAGGAACATTACAATGTGAAACAGGCCGTCTGACAATTAGTGACCAGGAAAAGGCAGATGAGCTAAAAAGGTTCTTTTCTTTGGTATACACAAGGAAGGTACCAGTGGTTGGGACACTGCAACATAATGGGTCTACACTACCTTCACCAAATAATTGGTTAACGCAGGAAGAAATCCAAAAGAGATAGAGATAATAAATGTTAATAAAGCCCCAGGTCCTGATGGAATACATCCAAGGGTACTGAGGGAACTGGGTTCTGTAAAAGCCAAACCATTATATCTAATTTTTCAAGATCCACTCAACACAGGGTCTATACCAAATGACTGGAGAAAAGCAGAGGTGATACCTATATTTAAGAAGGGAGCAAGAACAAATCCAGGAAATTATAGACTTGTAAGCCTCACTTCTGTAGTCAGAAAGCTTTTAAAAGGGTTAATAAAGGATAATATACAAGAATATGTCTATTAGAACAGGATTTTAAGTACGAGTCAACATGGATTTATGAGGGATAGGTCATGTCAAACAAACCTAATTAGTTTCTTTGAGGAGGTTAGTAGGAACTTGGATCAAGACAATACAGTGGATGTAGTCTTTTTAGATTTTGCAAAGGCTTTTGATACAGTGCCCCATGGGAAACTATTGTGCAAACTAAGGGATAAATGAATTACAGTAAATATATGCACATGGATTGAGAGCTGGCTAAAAGCTGGACAGGGAAACAAAGGGAACATACTTCGATTGGACTAATGTGGGAAATGGGGTTCCTCAGGGCTCAGTATTAGGTCCTCTCCTTTTTAACATATTTATTAACTACTAGAATTAGGACTGGAAAGTATTTGTTTGTAGTCAGTATATATGTTTAAAGGAACAGAGAAGCACAAATTTAAATAGTGAGGATAGGAAGGGGAAACATGGGTTAAGAGGAATTAAGTCAATAAAGAAACTATGTCATTAAGGATAATATCACATAACACCAATGGATTGAATATGCCCATTAAAAGAAAAATTGCATTTTTAGAATATAATAAATCAGGTGCAGAAATAATCTGCCTACAAGAAACACATCTGAAAATGAAGCATAACCATCTACTAAATAATAAATCTTTTTTGAAGAGAGTAGATGCTAATTATACTAGTAAAACGAGGGGAGTCTCGATATTATTTAAAGCTAACTTAGTGGTGGAGGAAGAGTTTAAAAAGATTGATATAGAGGGAAGATATATATTGTGGGTAGGAGAAATAAATAAAAGCATCTACACAATTGTAAATATATATGCCCCAAATAAGAATCAAGAAAGATTTCTTATAAAAATATTGAAGTTAGTTCATAAATTTAAAAAAGGAAAAGTTATTATATGTGGAGACTTAAATTTAGCTATGGATCCAGTTCAGGATAGATCAAAATCTAAATATAAGAAAAATAATAATACTTTGAGCTATTTAAGATTAAGAATTAAAAAACTAATGATAGAGCTTGACCTCTTTGATATTTGGAGAACATTTAATCCAGAAAAGATAGAGTTTACATATCACTCAAAGAAATATAATGTATACTCTAGAATAGATTATTTCTTGGGGGATCCTTCAGTGGTATACGATACAAAAAAAATAACTATCTTATCTACTGCACTATCAGATCACTTTCAACTGATGTTGGAACTAAAAAGGGTTGAAACCTATGGTAAAATAAGAAATTGGAGAATAGAACCTCTGATTTTAAAAGATAAGATATATATAGAAGAAATAAGAACAGCTATTAGAGAATTTATGCGCTTAAATATAGATTCAGTATCATCTCCTTCACTCATATGGTGTACATTAAAAGCATTTGTTAGAGGCATTCTAATAGAAAAAGAAGCGCAAATGAAGAGTGCTAGGGGAACAACCCTAAGAAATCTTTATATTCAGTTAGATATATTACAGAATAGCAATAAAAATCTTCCATCTATGCAAAAGATGGAAAAAATTAAAGATATCAATTTACAAATTAAAAAGATCTTTCAGTTAATTCAAGATAGAATGGTTTGGAAAGCACAACAAAACAATTACCTCATGGGAGGAAAAATGGGGAAATATTTGGCCAATAAAGTTAAGAATCAAAAAATTCAAAACCATATCCAGGGACTCAGGGGAGAAGATAATCAGCTATATAACCATCCAGAAAAAATTGGCAACATATTTTTCCAATACTACTCAGAATTATATAATATTGAGAAGCAGAAAGATTTTCAGAAACCTAGTTTGAGTGAGTTAAAAAACTTTTTGAAGGATATTAAATTCCCTAAGATATCAGAGGAAGAACTATTATATCTAAATGAACCAATAACGGAGAAAGAGATATTAAAGGTTATTATTGAAACAAAAAACAATAAGGCCCCTGGTATTGATGGCCTAGATAAACTATTCTATACAACGTTTAAAGACCAGCTGGCCCCTTTATTGGCCAGTATGTTTAATGAGATTAAGAACAGCGGCATTATTAGAGAGGAGTTAACTGAAGCAAAAATTATAAATATACTAAAAGAAGGAAAAGACCCGGAAGATAGGAAGAGCTATAGACCTATCTCTCTTATTAATTATGATTTAAAAATATAATCTAAGGTGTTAACTAATCGTTTGATCCCTTTAATTCCGCAGTTGATTAATCCAGAGCAGACAGGATTTGTTAAGTCCCGACAAGGAGGGGATAATATAAGAACGTTGATAGATATTCTCTCTATAGGGAGGAGTGATGGGGGCCCCAGTTTGGCTCTGTCGATAGATGCAGAGAAAGCCTTCGACAGAGTCAGCTGGGACTTCCTTAAGATTGCCTTGGAATGTTATGGACTAGAGGAATTTGCAATTATGGCTCTTTATATTAACCCTACAGCTAAGATTAGTGGGCCTAATTATGAAACATCTTTTTTCCCCATAAAAAATGGAACTAGGCAGGGCTGTCCCTTGTCTCCCATATTATTTAATCTTTATGTGGAGCCTCTTCTATTGAAAATAAGGGAAGCAAAGGATATTGAGGGAGTAAAAGTCGGTCTTAAAGAGTATAAAATTGCTATATATGCAGATGATCTGATAGTTATTTTGAAGAACCCTATCCAATCTTTGGGAGCTCAGATATTATATAGAGGGATCTCTCCTTTGAAGAAATTACAAGTTTAAAAAGCTCATTCAATTTTAAATGGAACTCTAATAAAATAAGTCATCTGGGTATAGACCTATCATTCAAGGTTAATAAGATTTTGAAATCTAATCTAGAAAAGATATGGAAACAGATTCAGAAAATCCTCTTAGAGTGGAAAGATGTAAAATTTGCATGGTCAGCTAGAATCGCAATTAGTAAGATGATATTGATCCCTAAAATCACTTATATCCTTAGAACAATTCCGGAAGTTCTGCCAAAATGTTGGATTGTTAAACTGCAAAGAGGTATAGATGCATTTATTTTGGGTGGTAAAAGAACTAGAATCCCTCTTTCAATTACCAAAAGACCCATGCTTAAGGGTGGATTGGCATCACCCTCTATAAGAGATTTATATAATGCTATTGCCCTCTCTCAAATTATGATATGGAGTACTCCTGCCATTAATCCAGGTTGGAAGTCCTTAGAATACGATATATTAAAAATAGACACTCCTAATACATTGCTGTGGATTGATGGGTTAAATGATGTCAAGAGTGAACGGCTACCCAGAGGAGTAAGAACATTGTTAGAATTCTGGGTGACAAATAGAGATAAATTGAACCTTTCGAGATATCCTTCGTTAGGTGCCCCTATAGAGTGTCTTTTATCACCGTTCAATGTTGACTTAATAGGTGGATGGAAATTGCAGGGAATATCCCTTATAGATGATCTCTACGCATCTGGTGTCCAACTATCCTGGTCTAACTTGAAACAAAAATATAAACTTAAGAACAACCAATGGTTGGCATTTAGATCCTTACAATCCTTGGTGAAAGCAAAGGGATATGGTAAAAAGATTAGCTATTCGATTACTGACTTTGAAAGTATGCTATATCAGAAGGCGTTACCGCATAGAATTTCAAGATGTCATAAGATTCTAACGCCACAGGATAAAGTAAATCCAACGAAAGGTATGTTAGAGTGGCAGAAAGATCTACATATATTAATGGACGGAGATAAATGGGAGGAGGCTCTAAAAATCGTAAAAATCTCTTCCTGCTCTAGTAACTATATTGAATTATATTTCAAGTTGATCAATAGATGGTATTGGACACCAGATGCGATTAAAAAATTTGCACAGAACAAAGGGAATACATGTTGGAAGGGCTGTGGGATAAACAGTGATTCACTCCATGCTTGGTGGAACTGTACAAAAATAAAGCCTTTTTGGAGAGCTTGTACATATCTGATTGAGGATATATGTGAGGTAGAGGTTCCTTTTGTTCCTTTTTTTCCAGGGGAGGGGAAGAGGAAAGAGATTTTGTTTTACTGTTTTCTATTTTCCGTCTTCACCCGAGTCTCCCCAGAAGCACATGATTTCTGTGCTAAACTATTATTTATATTAACTATATTGAGAGTAGTGCCGGTTCCTTTGTATGCTTGGTGGAGGTATCAAGTTAAGTGAACTTGCTATTAGGGAACCTCCTTCCCATCAGGAGTACAATATAGTACATAAAAATTGGTATTCGAAGAGATGGGAGAGAGGAGATTTTAACAGTGTATTTATACATATGCAATTGCTAAACTGTTGAATTACTGATACCTCTGGAATGTATGATTGTTTTGTTTTGTTATGTTTTTGATGTTTGTTAAAGAAAAACGAGAAAAAATAAAGTAATAATAAAAAAAAAGGACTGGAAAGTATTGTCTGCATCTTTGCTGATGACACTAAGTTGTGCAAGGTAATTAAATCAGAAAATTATGTACTTTCCCTCCAAAGGGATTTGTATAAATCAGAGAAATGGACAAGTAAATGGCAGATGAGATTTAATACTAGTAAATGTAAGGAAAGAAAAATAGCCATGCAATTTATAAACTTAGTAAAGCAAATCTAGGGGTATCAGATATTGAAAGGAATTTGGTGGTGCTTGTGGACAACCACCTAGGTAACAGTGCGCAATGCCAAGCAGCAGCTGCAAAGGCAAATACAATATTAACATGTATTAAGAAGGGTAAAGAAGCCAGGAAAGCAAATATTCTGTCAATATACAAATCTCTAGTACACCCACATTTGGAATATGGAGTACAGTTTTGGGCACCACTTCATAAAAAGAACATTTTAGAACTGGGAAAAGTACAGAGAAAAACATCAAAATTAATAAGGGGAATAGAGGGGCTAAGTTATGAAGAAAGACTAACCAAATTAAGCTTCTTTTCTCTAGAAAAAGGCATGGAAGAGGGGATATGATTATCTTATATAAATATATCCAGGTTCAGAATAAAGATTTGTCCAGGGAGATTTTTGTGCCAAGAGGTTTTCAACTGACAAAAGGACATCCTTTGAGGTTAGAAGTGAAAAGATTCCACCTTAAAGAAAAAAAAAGGTTCTTCATAATAAGGGTGGTTAATCTGTGGAATTCTCTACCAAGGGAGGTGGTGACAGCAGATTCAGTAAATAACTTTAAAAAGGGAATGGATATATTTTTTAATAAAAAGGGCATTCAGGGTTATCCTGGTTAATTAGAGAGGGAGTATTGATTCAGGAAGGAATCCAATCACCAGTAGCTGGAGTCAGGAAGGATTTTATTTCACTTTGAGACAATTGGCAATGTTTCACTTTTTTTTTTTTCTGTTTGCCTTCCTGTGAATCAATTAACAATCCGCATATTGCAGATCAGAAGAGATCTTAAAAGATTGAACTTTTTTTTCTTTCTTTTTTGAAAAGTTTGAACTTGATGGACTGTCTTTTTTCAACCTTAATTACTATGGGCCTCATTCTATTATCTGACGTGGAAGATGCGGGGCCGCAAGGACGGCGCCTTGCTATCTCTTGCTATCCCTTGCCTTTGATCTTAAACGGCCGCAAGAGTTTCGGCCGCAAGAAAATCCTGGTTGCTATTCAATTGCTCCGGGAACCCTCTCTGCAAGGCTAAAACCGAGCCGCAGCTTACTTGCAGCAAAAAGGTCACAATTAAGCAAATTTTAAAGCCATAATAAAGCCATCCTGCACTCTTATGAGACTATAAAGTGATTGTAGGTGTTAGCATTCATAGCACAACATTCCCGTACACTCAAACCCGTAAATATATATATTTTTTTATTTATGTCACATATCCATGTAAAAAGTCCAGAGGGCTTGGAGCACCTCATACCCGCACACGCTGCGGCCGGAAAATAAACAGTTAATGTAATCTCGGATTTGGGCTGATGTGCAAGCTTGAGAGGGGGTTGCTATTAATCCTCATGTCCCCCATAATGATCCCTAGCATTTACAGAGCTTTACAGTGCCGTCTTGAATTTATTTTTGCATTTAAAGATTTCTGAGCTTATGGCCGATTGCAAGATATACGGCCGGCTGTAAGGGGATATCCTTGCGGCGCCGTATAATTGAATTGCAAGGTAACAGGAGCCCCGCAAGGAATCGCAGCTTTGCGGCCGATTTACGGCCGATAATAGAATGAGGGCCTATGTAACTATGTAACATGTCACACTAAACAAATATCACTTAACCTTTTGCAGGGATGACTAATTGCAGAACAAGATGTCACTCATTCCCCCGTGTCACAGATACAATTTTTCAATGATGTTAAACCCAAACTATCAGAGTACCACTCCAATTATACATAATATAGGAAGTCTAATAAAGAAACTTGCTTATTCAGCAAAAATGATCCATCTAAGATAAAAATAAAAAATAAAGAAAAAGAGGAGTGATTAATTTAAAATCCGCATATAAAATAATATATGCTTCTAATCCAACTAGAAATGGAACAATAGTTTGTATTATGAAATAGGGGTATAAACCTAGTAAAAGTTCATGTAAACTGGAATTTGTTACAAAGCCAATTTGTGTAACGATAACTAAATCCTTTAGTAGGTATAAATATGTTATGGGGATAAAGGAGGATTGCTGCTAATAAAAAAACATTATATAGACTTTTCAATTAAATATTTTAATTAGGTTATTGTTAACTATGAGAATGATATGTGTGCATTTTGCATACAGGAAGCCCTTTTTTTTAATGAGTATATAAAAATTATAGAATTTGTTGGTTCCTCCTTTTCCTAAATATCCATAGCAGCATTTGGGATACTATCAAATCAACCTATCAACCCCCCATCCTCATCCTCAACCCCCCATCCTCATCCTAAACCCCCCTCCTCACTTTAGCCCTCCAAAGTACCTCCCCCTCTCCCTTTCCCTTCACTTACCTTCCATCTGCAGCAGCTGCTCCTTCGCGTTCCTTCCGTCTGCGTCTTGACCCGGCCAATGACGTGACGCACATGTGACGTCACGTCATTAGCATATGCCTCCCCGGGGGGTTGAGGATGGGGGGGTTGAGGAGAGACGATGAGGAGTGGGGTGGGGAGAGAGGTTGAGGATGGGGGGTTGAGGATGAGGAGGGGGTTTAAGGAAGGGAGGTTAAGGAGGGGGGTTGAGGAGAGAGGTTGAGGAGTGTGGTTGAGAAGGGAGGTTGAGGAAGGGTGTTGAGGAGGGGGGTTGAGAATGAGGAGGGGGGTTGAGGAGGGAGGTTGAGGAGGGGGGTTGAGGAGAGAGGTTGAGAAGAGAGTTTGAGGAGGGGGGTTGAGGATGAGAAGGGGAGTTGAGGTTGAGAAGGGGGGGTTGAGGATGATGAGGGGGGTTGAGGAGGGTGATAAGGGAGGGGAGAGAAAGAGACACAGGGAAGGGAGAGGGGGGAACAGACAAAGGGGAGGGAGAAGGGGGAACAGACAAAGGGGAGGGAGAGGGGGGACACAAGAAAGGGGCACAGAGGGCACACAAGAGGGGGGACACAGAGGGCACACAAGAGGGGGGACACAGGGGGCAGCACATTCCCTACCCTCGGCTTATACTCAAGTCACTAAGATTTCCCAGTATTTTATGGTAAAATAGGTGCCTCGGCTTATACTCAAGTCGGCTTATACTACTTTTTTGTTTTTTTAAAGAGCTAAATATCAGATTCAAATACATCCCTGGACTGCCTAGTCATTACATTTTTATATTTTTGTTATATTTAAATGGTGTTTGTGGCCATTAATGCACTACAATAAGTCCCCATATGATTATGTGAATTATATTTAAATATCTGGTGTGCTATATATATGAACCTTTTATCTTTTGAGTGTTCTAGTTATTTTAGAACGGCACCCAGATAAACTTGCTAAGGCTTAATTAAGCCAAAGTTTAAGTAAGATAGAATGGGCAGAACAGATTGGCGTTTTGTTCTTACCTGCCATCAACTCCATGTTTCTTTATACCTTGAGCAATCATGTATAAAGTATGTAGCTATTATATTTAGAAAGAGACAACAACCAACCAAGAGAAAGTCTGGGGTGGAGCAGCCAGGCTCACCAGCCTTTGGAAGAGGAGGTAATGAACTCTGCTTCATTACTGGAAATAACTACAGGCCAAGAGATAGCAGCTGGAGAGATCAGTGAGGGCCTGCCAGTGGACACCGTGACCATGGACACACAAGGCCCTGATCTACGTTGCCAGCCAGCAGATCTTGTTGGCATAGTACCTACTGGGATTATCGTTTGCTATTGTTCCAAAGGAATATGCTTATGCTCCTGGTCTAATAACAGGGGTCGGCACTTGCACTAGCCTGTGGGGTTTGTGCTGCCAGGGTATCCACAGGGGTCACCCACAGCATTGTTTTTTCTGCTGGAATTTATACAGGCGATTAGTGCCAAAAATCTGCCCTGCACACCCAGGATCAGGCCACCTGCAGGAGGTGGCCCAGACCCAGAATCCCAGGGATTGTTTCACCCATTTTCCCCAATGGAGTTTAGTAGCCATTTTTACTAGGGCATGTACCACACCCAAGACAAGGACCTATGGACAGACTGAGTGTAGCAGCCTGCATGCCATAATCTGTTGAAGATCATAGCCTGCATGCTGTGTTTGGAATGAGGAGTAGCTTTCATGACTGATTTTAAAGCCCTCTTGAAAAAAGGGCCTGTATATACCAAGATAGACCTATCACCGCCCTAAACCCATGGACTATATTCTTATGACCGGAATAAGCTGTTTAGTGTAGCGTGGGTCACAATAATTAATGTTGTGGTTGCTATATGGGGTTATGTGCACTATAGTAATGTTATGTTACCTTTATCAAATGGTTCCTCTCTTTAACATGTTTGTAGTGTAACAACTAATGAAGCAATTTTAATGTGTAGATCGCCCCAGATGTTATGTTACATTCTAGTATCTCCTAGAGTCAGAATGTATGATGTTTGTTTATTGCCCTCACTTAATGCCAGCAGAAAATACCAGATCAGATATCTCTCAGAGGAAGGTATGGAGGAGGGAGGCGGTACCGTAGTAACAGGGAGGGACTGAGGAGGTGGGCATGTGTGGAAAGTGTTGTAACGGAGCTGGAACACGCAGTCCAATATCTCCGCTGGTATACGGTAAAATACCCAAGAGGCACTACAGTCTCACCATTCCCGACCTCCCATATTGGACGACACACAATTTGGGAGTCAAATGAATACTGACTTTATTTACCTTTACAGAAATATTTATACATCTCTTTGGCCACAGGTAATACACATGCCCATATTTGGCCGCACAATACACATAAAAACAACAATAGGTGGGGTCACACCTCCCAGGGACTAGCCGGCTACTTTGATTCAATAACAGACATTGATAAGATAATGCTTCTCTTTGTTCCGTCTTTCACAAGGTGAACACTTTACACAATAGGGCTCTCCTGCCTCTAGGAGACCCTAATAGGATTATGTATTCTGCTAGGTGTCTGTAATATTCTGAGCTAATATCCTGCAGAGCATCAACCAACATACATATAATATAACAGTAGGATCATATTTTAACCAAGAATTAAATAACCATAAAACAGGGTAAAACAGTGATGGGTTCCGTTACACACCTCCCCCGTGACCATAAGCCGGCATACACGGTCTGATCCCAACGGATCGGCCTGGGGATGTCCGGACAAAAGTATTTGTTGGTCAATTCTCTAGTTTGACAACCCATCAGCATTACTGCAATTCACATTTACTCACATTTCCCATATCCCCAGATAGCTGGGATCTGAGCGCACAAAACTACCGAATAGCGCTCAGATCCTATTCACACAGTTCAATTGCCAAGTAGATAAAGTCTTTCCCATAGTCTTTCATTATATGAATAGGCTCCATGGCATAGCTATCTGTGGTATCACCGCTCCCACAGGGCAAGTACAGAATGACCCCCCTGTTTTTAAAGCGCCAGAATGAGTGACATACACTCTGGTATGGCCGAACACTGGTTCCAAAGGGCAATATGTACCAGGGCCTTAGTCGCAGGGCAGGAGGCTGGCAAACAGTCCTCTCCAAGCCAAAGTGGCGAAGGGCACTTCGTCACACATCTCTTCTTTAGGGGGAAGTCTAACCAGGTACCTGGATATTTTGCTGTGGTGATGGGGCAACACGCTGAGGGGACTTGAGGGGCAGAGGCCAGCGGCACTCTGCCCTGATGCCAGCTCTTCTGCTGGTATAACCTGCAGGACATCCTGCTCTGTACAAGGGACAAAGGGAGGGCAGAGGTCGACTGCACTCTGCCCCGCTGTCAGCTCTTCTGCTGGGGTACTTGGGACGTATTCCGGCTCAGTAGCCAGGGAAAGGTGGGGGTCAGTGGGGGTTAACATTTCCTCTGTTAACCCTGGAGCCACATTAGGAGTTAGCTGGGGAGGGGAATTTGTACTTACCCCCTCCTCCGGTTGTCCCAGTGAGAGTAGTTGGGGATCTGGACAGGCTGTCCAGCATCCCGGTAGGTCAGGCACAGAGACCATGGTCCCATCTGCGCCGTCTGGGAGATTGGTGTCTCCCCTTGTTAGGGTAAGCTGTCGCTGGGGGGAGAGGGCGACATCTTCAGCTCCCTGGGGTTCACACTGCCGCTGGGGGGGAAGGACGACCCCTTCGCCCCCCTGGGCTACACACTGCCGCTGGGGGGGAAGGATGACCCCTTCGCCCCCCTGGGGTTCACACTGCCGCTGGGTGGGAAGGACGACACCTTCTGCCCCCTGGGGTTCACACTGCCGCTGGGGGGGAAGGACGGCACCTTCTGCCCCCTGGGGTTCACACAGCCGCTGGGGGGGAAGGACGACACCTTCTGCCCCCTGTGGTTCACACTGCCGCTGGGGGGGAAGGACGACCCCTTCTGCCCCCTGGGGTTCACCATGCCGCTGGGGGGGAAGGACGACACCTCCTGCCCCCTGGGGTTCACACTGCCGCTGGGGAGGAAGGACGGCCCCTTCTGCTCCCTGGGGTACAAACTGCCGCTGGGGAGGAAGGACGACACCTTCAGCTCCCTGGGGAACACACTGCCGCTGGGGAGGAAGGACGACACCTTCAGCTCCCTGTGGTTCACACTGCCGCTGGGGGGGAAGGACGACACCTTCGGCCCCCTGGGGTACACACTGTCGATGGGGAGGAGAATTAGTTGGAGTATTCCACGTGGAGCGGTTTCTGTTTCTGGGACAGTCTCTCTGCATGTGGCCCTGCTGGTTACACGTGTGGCACCTGATGTACCGTGGAGGGGTTTGGTAGTTCCCACCACCCGGAAGCAGTGCTGGGGGGGGGGTTAATGGTGGGAGGTGGGTTAGCAGCTCCCAAGATGGACCGCTCTTGTGCCCGCTGCTTTTCCATTATGAATTTGTGGACATCTGTCATTAACCATTCCAAGGTTTTTATGGGAAGCGTACCTAAGAAAAAGGCCAGTCTGCTTTGGAGTTCTCTTCCAAACTCATTCTGTGGGGTAATAAGAGGTACTGTAACCATGAGTTCCTTTCTGTCTGCATCCCTGTAGTCCGCGGCCGCCTCCTCCTCCTCATGATGGAACGCTGTCTGAAAACTAGCCGGTTCCATCCTGCTGTAGCCAGGGGCGCTGTACGGATACTAGCGTTGCCCTCAATTTGTACTCCACGGAATGGTGTCTCCTGTAGCTGTCCTTCTGACCGTGGGAACAATCCCGCCACTTGCCAACAAATGTAACGGAGCTGGAACACGCAGTCCAATATCTCCGCTGGTATACGGTAAAATACCCAAGAGGCACTACAGTCTCACCATTCCCGACCTCCCATATTGGACGACACACAATTTGGGAGTCAAATGAATACTGACTTTATTTACCTTTACAGAAATATTTATACATCTCTTTGGCCACAGGTAATACACATGCCCATATTTGGCCGCACAATACACATAAAGAGAACAATAGGTGGGGTCACACCTCCCAGGGACTAGCCGGCTACTTTGATTCAATAACAGACATTGATAGGATAATGCTTCTCTTTGTTCCGTCTTTCACAATGTGAACACTTTACACAATAGGGCTCTCCTGCCTCTAGGAGACCCTAATAGGATTATGTATTCTGCTAGGTGTCTGTAATATTCTGAGCTAATATCCTGCAGAGCATCAACCAACATACATATAATATAACAGTAGGATCATATTTTAACCAAGAATTAAATAACCATAAAACAGGGTAAAACAGTGATGGGTTCCGTTACAAGTGTTTTTGGTGTTTGTGATATATATCTGTAAAAAAAAGAAAAAGAATAAAGGAGGAGTCTGCACTAAGTAAATGGTGCATGTGCTCTTGTATTCAAACTAAAGTGATCCGATTGTGCCTACCTCTTCAGGAATGATGTCCTGATCTGAATTGTTTGCTGGGTGCAGAGATATTAAACACAAAAGGCATGACCTAGAATGAGAAAATTGAGGTGCACGTGGCCCCTCAACTCGCTCTCATAATAAATGCCACCAGAAATACTGAGTTTAAGGCTAGAAAGAGATCTGACATACGCTGCAAAATCTTAAAACGATAACCCAATTAGAGCCATTAAAACCAAAAGTAAATTGTAGGATGGAATTAGGGGAGATGTGTGAGGTTGAGTTTTCAAAATTATTTTTAGGAAATAAACCATCATTTAATTAGGACACCAGAGGAGATTGAAATAGCTAAAACTTCAAGCATGCTTTGTTGAAGATCCTGGTCTAGTCCATGGATTCACTCAAAATATCTGAGCTTTTGTTATTGGACAAAGACCACTCAGCACAATTTCCCAGACTTTGAGGACGTAGATATCACCAAGCCATTCATCTATTAAACATACAGGATTTGGGTATGCAGACTTGGAAAATATACTCTATAAGGAATCCATTGCATTAAAAGACAACCATTGTCATTTTTTATATACCATATTTTAAATATACTTTAAAACTGTCAAAAAAGGCATCACCATTAAATTTTTCAACTTTTATATGCATTTTTCATTACTGCAAAGTTTTATTTGCTTGTGTTAATTCTGTCTTCTACTTTCTCTGGAGAGACGTTCTTATATACTAATGAGCTTTCCAATACTGCTACTGAAAGAATCATTATTATTATTATCATTTATTTATAATGTGCCAACATATGGATGTTATAGATGCCACATTGCCAATGTCCTGTCAGAACTACAGGACTTTTTCTATCTTTTTTCTCTTTAAATCGTAATGGCAAAATATGACACATTTACTTGTAATGTATGCAACGAAAACTTAAAAATTTGGAAAAGCAAAACCAAGTATTTTTTTGTGCCATTTGTATACCACATGTAACATATGGCTTATAAAGTGATCATTTTTAAACATTGTGTATTTAATAAGTGTATCTTATAAAATATATGTAGTCGTATAAATCTTTATTTATGATATATAGATTGTGTTAGTCAGCTCCCATCTTATCCCTGAGAAACTTTCTAGTCCATTCATACTGTAACAAAAGACTTATGCCTGAGGTTGTTTATGGGTAAACAAAAGAACAGTTGGGTGTGGTGGACGCTCTATCATATAGACAACATAATAACGGGGTCTCTTGGCCTAGGGTGTTTATATGTAAAAAAGGGGACATCTGTGTGTGTGAGATTCCCATCTATGGAATTTCTATGGAGTTTGGGGGAAGGTAAGATGATTTCAGTTGAGTCACATATCAAGGGGGAGTGTCCAAGAAATATATACAAAGTCCAGAGAGTTTTAGTCAGTCTAGTAGGAGTCTTGTAGGAGTCCAGTCTGAGTCTAGGAGAAGTCTAGGAGTGTGGGTGTCCATGAAGAGGTGTGCAGAAGAGCCATCCAGAGGAGTGCCCAGCTGAGCATAAGCCATGCCGTGCTGTGACTTGAGGCCTAAAGATATGGACTCTGAAGATATTGCTGACCTGTGGTGTAGTATCTAATAATAATGTAGTATATTCATATAAGTATCTTTTTGTAAATATCGTTTTATCCCTACTGTCTATCTGTTTGTCTAAAACCCATTGTGTAACCGTATATTGATTTATGCAAAATATATCTTTTAATTATAAACTTATTCATATGTTCGTTTATTGATTTGTCCAAAAGAACTTATTATTTGTAGAAATTATACATTAAGGCCCTCATTCAATTGCAATTTTGCCAATTGAATAAGGCTCTTAATAAGCAAATAACATATATTTTTAAAGATGTTTTCGGTTAGTAAGCATCTATCCAAAAGGAAGGTCTTCACTAACTAAAAACTTCTTTAAAAAAAATATGCTATGTGCTTATTTAGAGCCCTATTCAATTGGCCAAATCGCAATTGAATGAGGCCCTAATTATTTAATTATCAGTTAATTTCTTACATATATGGCGAGCCTGCCAGGAGGACATTAATGTAATAATCAAGCATATTAAAAACTATAATATTTTGCATAAATTAGTGTACTATTATACTATTCCTATTGTGTGCTGTAGTTATAGAAAGTTGTAGAAACGTTTTTGTATGGTACGTTTGGCTGTGATAGATACAGGATTCTAAAGCAGGTTTTGTTTACTCTTACATGTTTGCTTTTCTGCACTTTTTAAAATTGTATAGTTTTGTTATCCAATAATGGAGGACTTAATGAAAAAGATTTCTAAAGTTGCTAACCCTGAAGCTATTATAAAGTCCATGGTGGATGCATCTGACCCGTGGTTCCAAGCTACTGTTTATGTTTCAAATGCTATTAATGAGGAAAAATTGTCCAAATCAAAAGGGAAAACAATGTTAAGATTTGCTGCACATTGGATTGCAGAACAATATAAACATTTATGTGTGCAGAAACAAGCTTTAGAGACTAAAGTGTGTGAGCTTAATACTGCTTTGGAAAACCTTACAATCACTGCCATTACAGCATCAGCTTTGGGTTTAGATAATCAGAAGACATTGCAAGAAAATGAGCTGCTACATATTAAAAATAATGAACTTGTGGATAGATTGCTAGATGCAGAAAGTGCAATAAGATGTTTAGCTTCTTGTAAAAAGGACAATGAGTATAGTCAAGGTGTAGCAGTATGTAAAGAGACAGAGGTCCAGAAAGTGGACTGCAATGTTTTTAAGAAAAGTAAAGCTGATTGTTTCAAAATGGCGCCAGTTTCTACTGAGCTCAAGAGAGGAGCACATGGGCAGGTCATTTCTGAAACTACTGTGAATAGATCTCTTTCTATTAGTGAAATTCAGGTTCTGAGCAAAACACTTGCAGCCTTATTAAATTGCGATTCGGTAAATTTAAAAGGGCTCTATTTAAGCACACAGCATATTTTTTTTACAGAAGTTTTTAGTTAGGGAACTTCTATCCAAAAGGAAGGTCTTCACTAACTACAAACTTCTGTAAAAAAAAATATGCTGTGTGCATAGAGCCCTTTTAAATTTACTGAATCGCAATTTAATAAGGCTGTAGGTTCTGTAGGTTTTCATGATGATCCTGTTGAAATCATGATAAGTTTTCAAAATGTAATGCAAATTTAACTGAAACTGATACATTTGCTGTGATTATGGCTTGTTTAGATCAATCCTTAAAATCTAGTTTGCCTTCTGATGTTTTTGCAGAGCCTAGATCTAAAGAGCATTTGGTTAAAGAGATTTTAAATGTACTGGGTATAGATGAATTGGATCACCATTCTGTGTTTGGTAACTGTACTCAGAAGATGGGAGAGTCTGTACAAGAGTATAGTGATAGATTATTCATTTTGTATAAACTCACACTCCCTTCTGATACTGAGGCTAATCAGAATGACCACATTTATAAGAAGGCCTTACTAAAAAGATGTCTGCCTGAAATTATAAATATTGTTGGGTTGACAGTATCTGCCAACAATCACTTTTTAAAAATTCTATATTATCTAAAGAGAGCAGAGAGCTGTTTAAGAGAGATACATTGAAATAAAGGCAGAATTTGTGTAGTTAAGACCACCCCACCCCAAACAAAGATGTTTAGCAATGCAAATCAAATCTCTTGTTTTGCTTGTGGAAAATTGGGCCATTTTGCCAGGGACTGCAAAAATGTGTTACATCCCCTCCCTAATTCAAACAAAGGGCCGCATAATACCAGATGGACAAACAATAGCCATAGTCACAACAGGTGGGCAACAAATGGTAGAGTTAGAATAAATACAAATACTCCATTTGTTCCTTATCATGTACTGAAATCTCAAAATGAATTGCTCAGAGCTGAAAATGTTACACTAAGACAGGAAAGAGATATGTTCAAGAAAAATTTAGAAGCTTTAAGATTAGAACTGAATCAGTGTAAATCAAACTATATTACAGAAAATGATTTACTTATCAATCTTTCCTAAACTAACTGATTATCAAGTTTTATTTTTATAGGAAAACAGAAATGGGCACATGAAAAAGGAAGGAAAGGAGATCCAGTAAATAACCTTTCCTAATTTCTTCTACAGGTTTTTATTTTTCTAAATATATAATAGAGGACCTTCACTTTTATTTTTTATTTTTAAGGACAAGCCTCTATATATATATATATTTTTTTTATTATTAATTTTTTTAATACAGTGTGGGTGGGACAAATTCCAAATTATAGTTTTTGTGTATTATTTTATACACACATTTTAAAACATCTGCACTGTCAGCTACTTTTTTGTTTTTGCTGAGTAAATCTTACTTTAATTTTTTTTAAACTGTTGCCACAATGAAGACTGTACATGCAAGAGAGCATTTTAACTGTGACTTTTGAGAATCAGTTATACACTCTAATTTTTGTGTTTTTAAAGCCTCATTAATTTTTTTTCTTGTTTTTTTTATGAATGGCAGCAAGTGTTTAAAATATTTTTATACAGATTGCATGGTATCCTTTGAAAAACAAACAAAAAAAAAAAAACATCCCAACACCCACTTCATAAAATCATATTTAAGAGAGCTCTTTATTTGGAAATTAATTCACTCTCTAGGTGGGGACATTCTAAGAAATGGGACAGATTTAAACTATTAAGGAATCATTCAATCTGGATTTTTTTTTTTATTATTATTTTGTTTTTAAACATTGTTTTTTTTTAATTTTTCTGAAGGAGGTGTGGCACACAAAGGAACCTCACCAGTATTCATATAGTTTCAGAACTAGTACATTCTGGAGCTACACGAATATAAAATGTAAATATACAATACTTATATGAATATATTTAGTACTGCAAAGAATACATTTAGTATGATACCCCATTGGTCAGTCATTCGTTTATCTTGTTTTATTTGTTTATTTCTGTTAGGGACACAGACCATTTTAGAATTAGATCACCCCAATTTAGGAATGGTTAAGGAGCATTGGATTATTATGAATTGTTATTTTTATTATCTTGTATCTCTTGTTATAGAAAGCCAGACGTGGGAGTAATATGGAGGTATTGAGACACGAGTGAGATGAACAACCATAGTGATTCCATTGAGATCCTGCTGCATGCTTTACGTGTAGTTGTAGGTCTTATAATTTACTGAAGCTACAGAGAGATTATCACACACATTTTCCATTTCCGGAGTGAATACCGAGTCACATTTAATGTTTTAACTAAAGTACCTAATAAGGTGCTACAATCACCTACACACTTTTTTCTATCCACACGTGCTAACAATAAAGTGTCCTTTGAGTGGTTTCTTCAATACACACATTAAAAAGACAGAAAAGTCTTAAAACAGGCTAGCAAGCTAGCTATGTGTAACATTAACCTCTCAATCAGATCCAATATGGGTCAGAGGATGGGACATAGGTGGAAATGGTGAAACATGGATGCAACAATGCAGGACAAAATGGTGGAAGTTGGGTGTGGCACACAGAAGTGGTATTGAAGTGTAAACAGATCTTGTGGCTGAGGGATACATTTGCAATAGTTATGGGAGGGTGATGTGATTTTACACAGTAGCCACAGGAGTATAAATGAATATTATACAATGCATACTGTGAGTGCATACATAATTAGTCAAAATTTGCCTCACAGAACCCTAACATTTAAAGAAAGTATTGGTTGTTATCAGATCATTCCTGTCTCAGTGAACTGTATTACTTTGAAATCTCACACACACAGTGGGTCTATACACAATAAGCCATATTTGTTTGTGTAATTTGAGAGAGCTCATTCTATATTTTGTAGAATTCACTCTCTAGGTGGGGATTGTAACATATGGCTTATAAAGTGATCATTTTTAAACATTGTGTATTTAATAAGTGTATCTTATAAAATATATGTAGTCATATAAATATTTATTTATGATATATAGATTGTGTTAGTCAACTCCCATCTTATCCATGAGAAACTTTCTAGTCCATTCATACTGTAACAAAAGACTTATGCCTGAGGTTGTTTATGGGTAAACAAAAGAACAGTTGGGTGTGGTGGACGCTCTATCATATAGACAACATAATAACGGGGTCTCTTGGCCTAGGGTGTTTATATGTAAACAAGGGGACATCTGTGTGTGTGAGATTCCCATCTATGGAATTTCTATGGAGTTTGGGGGAAGGTAAGATGATTTCAGTTGCGTCACATATCAAGGGGGAGTGTCCAAGAAATATATACAAAGTCCAGAGAGTTTTAGTCAGTCTAGTAGGAGTCCAGTCTGAGTCTAGAATTCTAGGAGTGTGGGTGTCCATGAAGAGGTGTCCAGAAGAGCCATCCAGAGGAGTGCCCATCTGAGCATAAGCCATGCCGTGCTGTGACTTGAGGCCTAAATATATGGACTCTGAAGATATTGCTGACCTGTGGTGTAGTATCTAATAATAATGTAGTATATTCATATAAGTATCTTTTTGTAAATATCGTTTTATCCCTACTGTCTGTTTGTCTAAAACCCATTGTGTAACCGTATATTGATTTATGCAAAATATATCTTTTAATTATAAACTTATTTATATGTTCGTTTATTGATTTGTCCAAAATAACTTATTTGTAGAAATTATACATTAATTATTTAATTATCAGTTAATTTCTTACACACATACAGTGGATCTAAAAAGTCTACACACCCCTTTTAAAATGTCAGGTTTCTGTGCTGTAAAAAAATTAGACAAAGATAAATCATTTCAGAACTTTTTCCACCTTTAATGTGACCTATAAACTGTACAACTCAATTGAAAAACAAACTAAAATCTTTTAGGTGGAGGGAAGAAAAATAAAAATAATGTGGCTGCATAAGTCTGCACACCCTCTTATAACTGGGGATGTAGCGGTGTTCAGAATTAAGCAATCACATTCCAAATCGTGTTAAATAGGAGTCAGCATACACCTGCCATCATTTAAAGTGCATTTGATTAACCCCAAATAAAGTTCAGCTGCTTTAGTTGGTCTTTCCTGAAATATTCTTAGTCGCATGCCACAGCAAAAGCCATGGTCCACAGAGAGCTTCCAAAGCATCAGAGGGATCTCATTGTTAAATGGTATCAGCCAGGAGAAGGGTACAAAAGAATTTCCAAGGCATTAGATATACCATGGAACACAGTGAAGACAGTCATCATCAAGTGGAGAAAATATGGCACAACAGTGACATTACCAAGAACTGGAGATCCCTCCAAAATTGATGAAAAGACGAGAAGAAAACTGGTCTGGGAGGCTACCAAGAGGCCTACAGCAACATTAAAGGAGCTGCAGGAATATCTGGCAAGTACTGGCTGTGTGGTACATGTGACAACAATCTCCCGTAATTCTTCATGTCAGGGCTATGGGGTAGAGTGGCAAGACGAAATCCTTTTCTTATGAAGAAAAACATCCAAGCCAGGCTACATTTTGCAAAAACACATCTGAAGTCTCCCAAAAGCATGTGGGAAAAGGTGTTCTGGTCTGATGAAACAAAGGTTGAACTTTTTGGCTATAATTCCAAAAGATATGTTTGGCGCAAAAACAACACTGCACATCACCAAAAGAACACCATACCCATAGTAAAGCATGGTGGTGGCAGCATCATGCTTTGGGGCTGTTTTTCTTCAGCTGGAACTGGGGCCTTAGTTAAGATAGAGGGAATTATGAACAGTTCCAAATACCAGTCAATATTGGCACAAAACCTTCAGGCTTCTGCTAGAAAGCTGAACATGGAGAGGACCCAAAGCATACATCCAAATCAACAAAGGAATGGCTTCACCAGAAGAAGATTAACGTTTTGGAATGGCCCAGCCAGAGCCCAGACCTGAATCTGATTGAAAATCTGTGGGGTGATCTGAAGAGGGCTGTGCACAGGAGATGCCCTCGCAATCTGAGATATTGGGAGTGTTTTTGCAAAGAAGAGTGGGCAAATCTTGCCAATTCAAAATGTGCCATGCTGATAGACTCATACCCAAAAAGACTGAGTGCTGTAATAAAATCAAAAGGTGCTTCAACAAAGTATTAGTTTAAAAGTGTGCATACTTATGCAACCATAATATTTTATTTTTATATTTTTTCTTTCCTCTACCTAAAAGATTTCAGTTTGTTTTTCAATTGAGTTGTACAGTTTATAGGTCACATTAAAGGTGGAAAAAGTTCTGAAATGATTTATCTTTGTCTCATTTTTTTACAGCACAGAAACCTGACATTTTAACAGGGGTGTGTAAACTTTTTATATCCACTGTATGCTGTTCCTGTATTGTATATATAACGAAAAATATTTTTTTTCTCAAAATTACACTCCTGTGTCTTTAGAGCACAAATTTCACACTGAATGTTATGTAAATGATGTTCCATTTTTTATAACCTGTGGATACTAAGAACAACACAATAAGTCATCCAATACAACTTTCTGCTGTTAGAACATATATTTTATTAATCAGATTAGTTACCTATTTTGCTCTTAAAAAATAAATCATTGAATGCATATAGATATTTATTTCTGTAGCAAAAGCTCTATCCATTTTAGTTAGTCATGCATGGAAATGCTGTGGACATGTTCAGGCTTCAGGTTTAGAGATAACATTGAAGTGGAGGCCTCCTCTGTTAAGACGCTCAATTATCTTGGTTTTGGAGAATGCTGCTCCTGGTGTATACACACCACCTCTGCTCCGTAACAAGGGGAAAAAAAGGGTATGGGTTAGGAATAATGAACATTGCTAGAAAATTGCATACATTAGCACAGACTGATAGATTAAGCATTGCTTCAGCACAGATTTTTTCCAGAAATACAAAATTTGAAAGAAAAAATTTCATGGTATATGAAGACAAATATAGATTTGTTTCAACAGTTTTTTTTAACTTGTTTTAGACATTCACATGTGAACACAAATGTACTATTTATTTACTGTACTACTGTTCTATCACTCTTTTGTCCACCATATATTAAATGATTGTTGTGGTGAACTACCTACTCATAAGGTCCACAACACAAGCTGGGATCCCGCCCCATGCTGATGAAGGCATAAAACTTGAAACAACTGTACGTGGTAGGATTCCCAGCTTGTGTATAATCCAACCTTTGCTTTGCATAAAAGCGCTGTAATGCAGTGGGCATAAGCTTAAAGGAAGCCTTAAAAATGGTTAATATATTGAAGAGCGAGGCATTTGTGGGCACATTTGCATGTCCCTTCTCAGCTTCCCAGAATGCAGTGTAACAACTGTATTGCTCAGAATTTTGAGCAGGAAACCGTTTTTTTAACTTGTTTTAGATATTCAAATGTGAACACATATGTACTATTTATAAACAGAAAAAATATATATCTTCACAGGCTATATGCAACTTTATTGATGAAGCAACTTTTTAAATCTATGGTAGTATTTAAAAGCATCTAAAAAGTAGTTGAACTAGTGTTCAAAACAATCAAAATACTCTTTAAACTCATCATAAAGTTGCCCACAATGAAGTTAGAAAAAAATAGTTGCTTCACCCACAGCCAATTCTATTTTACAGGGAGAATTCCAAAAGAATCCCATTTTATGTTTTTTTCCTCCATGAACCCTTTGGATTGGCTGACAACAGCCTACAGTAGCGTTTCAATGTAAAAAAGGTGCTTTCGAGATTTCACTGATCAAATTGTGCTCAAACCTCAATGTTAAAATATCACAACAATGTAAGATTCAGAAATGTCAGTTTGGCCTCATCCCCACACATGAAACACAAGCAACTGTTATAGTGTCTGCTAACCACAGATTTAAAATAGGTATGTTTTAAGCTGATTCAAAGGTAATGCAAGTGAGCTGGGTATGATTACATGTATTTGCATGCACTATTTTTTTTTAGCTTTGAATAAAAAATAAAAAAAAAACACAATAAAAAAAAAAACTGTTGCAGGTGATGTTTACACCCCCAGGATTGAGCTAGGCTTCTCAGGGTACGATTTTCTAAAAGTGTACCCTAGCAAGTGAGCATGTCAGCTTTGCAGCCAATCAGCAATGCAGCCAGCATAGATGACTACTACGCTGGGTCCTTAAAGGACCATAAAATCAACATTCAAGTAAAAATGCTTGAGCGGTTACACGGTTGTTCTTTAGACATACACCCTCTTCTTGATACATTCTGACAAATTATAAAATTGTACAGAAATCAAACATTTCAGCTTCTTCTTCCTATTCCAAATGTGTCTTTTAGGTGAATGAGCATTTATGCTTGATTTGTGGTCCTGCATTGACCTGCAATGTTTGAGGAAGAGAAAGGTCTGTGCATGTGTCTCAGAGTGCATGCAATTCACTGGGGCTGGTAGAGATCACAGAGGCAATTCACTAGGGCAAGTTTCACCTGGGACGTAGATAAAACAATCAGTGAATGATCTTGTTCTGGTTATTACAGAAATCTAAAGGAAAGCTGCATGTCAATTCACAGACCAAAAAAATACAATGTATTATGTATGCTAATTTCAGCTGGGATTTTCAGGCGGTGTCAATATTGATAGAAAACAGTTCGCAAATGCAAGAAATTCAGCAAACTTTAGGGTAACTGTTTAAATGTTTATTTTGGTATTTTTTCATGCAAACATTTTGTTTCATACACTATTAATTCTCCTCTATCGTATGCATTCATAATCAGCTCACTTGCATATACATTTAATTATTTTCTACAAGAAGGCAGTAGACACAAACATTAAATAAACATCTATGCAGTGGTTGCAGAAAAGAAAATACCTTTTTGGAAGAGAACCTGGTTCCTTTAAAATGGTCACACCAGCCTGTACCATTGCTATTGGAGTAGAAACATATCCAGCTTCTGTAACAGAAAAAATAACCTTTAATTATACAACTGCAAGCAGAATAATCTGTCATAATTTCAATGTATAATAACCTCCATAAAAATTGCAGAGTCACAAACTAGTGTCTCATATAAGATGTAAATAAAAACAGCTATACAATGGTTTGGGGGTTAAAGATATATCAATGGGTTATTTAAAAGTATGTTTTAGTATATCAGTTTGTACACATACCAAACACTTACATCAAAGGGCCACTTAAGTGGCCATACAATAGGGTTTCATTTGTCTTAAAGGAGAAAAAGAACAATGTAGCTTTACACTTAAAGTTGTAAATTGTAGCTTCCAGCAGTACTGCTTCTCTTCACCCTGTTAGATATCTAGGAGGTTTAAGTTTCAAAATATAAACAAATAACAAAAAATGAGGAACAGCAGTGAAATAAAGTAGTAAAAGTATACCAATATTCCAAAAGATCAACAAATTGTAGTTCTAAGTACCAGAGACTCAGTTCTAAAATATAAACTTTCCAATTAGCAGGCATATTTACATGCCCTTCAGCTTTTCACACATCCCAATGTGCCTTGATGTGATGTGTTCAGTGTGTGCGGTTATAAAGAGGATTCTGAATGCAGCAATTAGCAAGCAAACCATAGATAATGGTAGTATGTAAATACTATACCTGGTCCAGAAACCTGGGTACATATTTTCACATTTGGTTTCCCTTTTGTTGGATCTTGGCCTTCACTATACCCTTGTCCAAAGAATGTCATTGTGAAAGATGCTTCATCCATCTGGAAAACAACAGTAACATTTTACAATGCAAAACAACACTCTAGGGTAATTGTAAAGAAATATATATAGCCAGAAAGGAACACATACAAAAATTAAATGAACAATATTTTACTTAAAGTTTTGGACTTTAAATAACTAGTTATGTGGAAGAGACAAGATAAGTAAGAAGTAAAGGTAAAACTCAGATTACATTTTTATGAGTAAAACAAAGTCAATCTCTATAATAATTAATTTACAAAGCTAAACTTCTGTTGCAGTATTTCACACTAATCCTGTTAGGGTACCATTTTGCAATCCAAACAATTGGACCCAAAAAAAGGCTCCCAAAGGACTCACAACAGCTCTCCAGAGTTTAAGGGACCACTGCAGCACCATACAATAAAATTTAATTTGTTTTATTTAGTAACTTATTTAGTAATAAAATTAGTCTTTGAAGAAAAATAAAAATAAAAAGACAGTGTAGCTTTTAGATTTTAAACTTCAGTTTAGTAATTAGACTTCAGCAGATACACTGTGCATTACCCTCTAATGTGTCTAGGTACTAGGAAAGGATCTGCCCAGGGGGACTCTCCTGACAGGAGAGCCTTTCTTTTATCCTAATAACATTGTATATGTGTATCCTTTACAGCAGTGGCAATTTTAGGCAAATCTACACTGGTCAGCCTTCTAAACGGATACTATACACCTAATAGGGGGATGGGGAGAATCATATATATCAAAAGCTACAATTACAGTTTTAAAAAGCATGGATGTTTTTCTTTATTGATTTACTTGCTAACCATTAACTAAATAAACAAAAATTAAACCATACTGTATGACCACTACAGTGGCACTTTAATGACATTGCACAACCCATGATAGGACTCATTTTATTTCCTCAAAACCTAGAACTTCTTCCTGTGATGCCATAATCTAAAGGTACCTCCGAAACACTAGGGAGAATGTTTTTCATGGTATACAATAAGAGGTTTCACTCAATTATTACCCTCCAGTACTATTCACATAAAATCACAATGCAAAGATTACAAATCATTAAGCTAATTTGTTTACAAGAAAAATATATGTCTGTTTCTTCCTGGACAAAACAAAATTGCACGCCAAGAAAGATTTCCTCAGCAACAGCCAAGTTTCTCCATAAAACGTTAAAGGCCGACTTACAATGAATAGATGTACAGGTTTGAAAACTTGGAATCTCACTAAGAACGTAATTGGGCAGGGAAAAAAATACATTTTGATGCCTCAGTTGGATCCTGGCATTCATGACACTTTAAAGAGCAACCTCAGGAGACTCATGGGGTGGTACCTCACCCCATCCTGGCCATACAATATTAGCTCAATCATCAGCCCCTCACGTTGGCGGGCACGTGGACAGAGAGGTATATATCTCCACATGTGGTGGAATTTCCCTAGACTTTCTCATTTATGGCGCCAAAACTGTTCACTAATTATTATTAACTGTATTCATACTCCTACTCCTCCTAATGCTTGGTTCTTTTTGCAATTGAGCCTTGAGTCTAAATAATCTAGAAGAGAAAATGCCATAGCTCACAATGGAAACAATCTTCCATTCCGTCTCTCACTCAAATCATAGCCCTTGTTATTGAGAACATGAAAATGGAGAAACTTACAGCAATGCTCCTTAACTGTATGTCCTCATTCTCTATAATATGGGCTCCTTGACACATGTTTTTTCAACACTGATGTGGCTAGAGTGTACTCCTTGTTTATTTACGGTGTATTTTTTAGGTCCTCTACAGGATGTTTTTGAAAGAAAAATGTGTGCTGATCTCTTTGCTTCAAAGTGTTTATGCTTTGTTCTTCCATACATTCATGGCAATAGGGATGAATTGATAGCCTATGCCCATTATTTAAACCTTACAATGTAGATTATGACTTAAGTATCTATATGAAAATTGTTTGTATTTTTACTATGGATCTTTATTTCTTTTGTAATAGCTGCAATTAAATGATGCCATTTGTAACATGTATAAACTCTCTGCAAACTAAATAGCGAATTATCTCTAAAAATGCTTTTATGCCCATGGCTTACCTGCTGCTAATGGTGTTAGTTTGTTACATAGTTCATAAACAAGTGCCTTTTTCCTTGAATTACAATGGTCCGTTAATAATCCACGACAGAAGATAAGCTACTAATGAGTCTGAGTGGCAAATTTCCATATAATTATAAGAATTAGACAAGGCAAGGTTATCTGGGTTATGAATAAGGCTATCCAGAGGAGTGAACCAAATGCACTATTAGTTTGAGCTCTTGACATATCAAAGTTTAATAAATTAGCTATACTATCGCGTTGTGGGGTGCTAGACTCTTTGGTGAAAGCCATCATTTCATTTTGCTTTATTTTTTACATTTTTAAATAACAATTACCTGTTTTTGTGTTGGTCCCTCCTTTGAGAAATAGCCAAATGAAAAGAATTTTGGATACTGTGAAAAAATAAAGAAAATACAATATAAATAGTAAAAAGCGCACACCTTAAAATATTTTTTACAGTATCCAGAAGAACACAAACAAACTTACCTTTATCAAAAGTTTTCGGCCACAGCTAAATTTTGTAAAAAGCAAAAAGAGAATTCCAGCAAACATCAGTTTGATTACTGATGTTATTCCACCCACTGCTGCATATGCAGAATACTGCACCTGGAAGCAAATAACACCAAAATCAGTTCATTTAATAAATGATCTCAATACACAATACTGTTTGAGATCACTTTTTTAAATAAACAAAAGTTCTTTATACCAGGATCCATTAAGCACTATCAATAGTTATCACACCTAGTATCAGCAATGGGTTCATCCCACTGAGGGTGGCAAAACCTTACAGGGCCATGTACCTCGCTATAAGTGCCCTTCATGGTGTGAAAATGATCTATTGTTTTTTTTTTCTCTAGTTACACGAATAACACCTAAAAACTATAGCCTTAGGTCTGTTTACAAACTTTTTTTCACTGAACTTAATGAATGCAGCAGGAAAAGTTAACCCCTAACTGTAATTTTTAGTAGATTCCAATAGTCATTTCCATGCACAAATGAACTTGTTAAGGGTTTACACTCTGTCTGCTTGTGCTCAAGGCAAGGAGTAGTTGCTGTGAGTGTGTATGGGGGCATGTCAGAGTCTCCATGTAAACCGAGATTTCATTTATACATTTTTCGGTAAAAAAAGAACATATTTAAAAAATAAAAAAAGTATTTCAACATGTTTTTAAGAGATCTTTTCTTTGATGTGGTCCAAACTGTGCTGAATTAAATAGCCCTTTAACTTTTGGTGTTGCAGTAGGCATGCCTTTGCATACAGCCTATTATACTTTGAGTTTTTATGAATACAATTATACAAAGAAATCGTGTCCTTTACATCTTTCAGACTGTTCCTTAAAATCCTTTTTTTTTTTTTTTTTTTTTTAGAATTACTTCAGAGATCACTAAAATGTGGTTGTCTTTCTTTAACCAAACTTACAGGAGTTTCTTGAAGATTTTCATACAGGTAACTCTGAGTTCTTCTAACAACAGCTGCATCTGCACCCATAAATGGAATGGCATATTCATTAGCCTCATTACTATAAAAGACAGCACCCCTGCAAATAGAAAACACAATTTGAAGTGTGGTAGAAAATGCTTCTGCATACAAATGAATGTTAATTTTTGGTCTACAAAATGTTATCTGTCAGTAATCAGATTTTACCACAGATATATTGACACCCCTATATATTGAGATCTCCTCCCAGCAGCTACTATCATGAAAAATAATCACAAATTATTTTTTAAGATCGCTGAAGAAAAGAAGGAGATCCGCTGATGGATAACCTGGCCATAAGAAGGGATTATTGCTTTGATAGCATGAACAAACAGGAGACTATGTGGAGGACAAAGGTATCATTTCAATACTGTGTGCAAAGGATCCTGTACAGGGAAACATCTGTTCCATACTTGCTTTTTCTGTGAAAATGAGGATAGCAGAAGAGGGGTATTCATAAAGAGGGATTGGAAGCAACAGAGAGAGGTTTTAAATGTACAAAAAACGTATTACTTACCTCCTTTTTAATTTTGGACCCACAAAAGGCAGAGGTTTGAACCCAATTTGCTTTCTAAGTTTTCTAAGATTGCCCTGATCAGCAATCCCATGAACGGCCGACTGCCAGGTACCGTCATGAATGCAGGTACCCTATTGTAGAAACAAATCAAATGTGTAGCAATGTATATGTACACAAGTGCTATTTTGTCTTATTTTTTTTGTCTTCAAATGTGTAGACTATATTTTATCTATATGTTTATTGAACTCCTAGTAGTTGGGAAACTGCTGAAGCTCAACAAATAAAATATACTAAATATAAAAATAAGTTCATTTTATTTTCCCTTGTATCTGATAAGACTCCTTAAAAGCCTTCCCTTTACCCTGGCTGTTTCACAAACTGTAACCCAAACAATGAGTCAAATGTACTTCAATTACAGATACACACTCACTATTTCTAGTAATAGTTAGTGAGAAACATAACTTTGCAATCTAATATCTTCAGAAAAAAAAACACGTAGTGTGTTCATAAACTTACTATAGTGCTCACATATAACGTTTTTAAAACACCCTATACTTTTGTTTCTGAATATATTATATTGGAAAAAGTTAAATTTTAAACTTTTTTTCCCATTTGCAATGCTTAGTAATGTCTGGTTACAAACACATAACTTTCCAATATATCAAAATAAAAATACATAAGAGGTTCATAGGTAAGCTTATTAAAACATTGAGTCACAGCCATTTACCGTAGGTCTAGGAACCAGCTGGTTATCTTCCAATACTCACTTTGAAATAAAATTAACTTATTCAACGGGGTGATAATATATATATATATATATATGTGGCACACTAACTTTTCATAACGTTTTTGAACTGATCTGAACAGAGTACATGTTAACTGCAGATAAATTCCTCAACAAACTGTGTTTAACGATGACTTAAAGGGAGAGGTATGATTAAAAGGGTTTCACCTAATTCTACTTTTTGTTTCCGTGGAGTGGTAGAGAAGTCTCAGGGACTAGATGCTGAGAACCACAGTTATAAAATACACTGTATGTTTTTATAAAGAAGCTCTTCTGCGGTCATCTCCACGACAGTAACCATGCTTATTAATTTTGGCAATGGAAATTTGACATCAACCCATGGTTTCTTGGCACCCTAGAAACCCCCCTACAGTCAATACAAACTGAAAAAAATCAAAATTGAACATTTAATTTAAATTGAAAACCAAAATAATGATGGACTGGAACCAAATGTTACAGTTACTTTTTTTAAATCTTACATGGAGATCTTTCACACATGGAAAATTTCACACATGTACATGCCCAATGAATTCTTATTTTAATAGAGCAATTATATAGAACTTATGGTTACTGTACATTCTTTAACTAAAGAATTTAACTAACCTCTGGTCCTGATTTGAAAGACAGAAAGCTTTCAACAGCAGTCAGTGTACCTATCAAAAGGAAAAAAAAACATATTGCAATAGAAAGTAAGAATATATAATTATCAAAGCAAAAATAATATGCTGCTGGAAGGAACAGCCAAACGCTTCAAACTGACAAAGATTTCCAGTAAAGCATATACATATACTCAATGTATCTAAATATATCTACATTTAATGAGTGTATCTGTGTAAAACAGATTAGCTCAATACATTATTTCTGTGAAACCATGGTGCTCCATTTTGTATGACTAAGAGCTTCACAGGACTATTGCTCATAAATGATATTCTCTGTGGAAATTCTTTATGGTAAGACTGATAAAGTCATTGAAATAAGCTAGTATGTCCTAAATAAAATAATTGAGGTGGGAAGGCATGTTCTGCAGTCCTGAAAGAGTTTTTGGATTCTGGAAACCCATTTTTATACACAATTGAGGGGCTTGTTATTTTCCATGGATTTTTAATATGGAATACATCACTTAAGACATGTTACATAAACAAAGAATGTAACAAAAATGACTGTAAAGTGCAATATTTTTGCTCTTGGGAAAGTAATGCAAATAGCAAATAAATAATTGATATTTTTGAGCTATGTTGGAACATATATAGGCCACAGTAGCTTATGGATCTAGCTGGGTAATTAAGCACTGCCTGGAAACCATGATTTCTAAACCTATTTCAAATTATGATTTAGTAATTCATCAACCACACAGAAGCTACTATCCACTGTTAAATGATCAGACATTTACAAATCTAATCATTGCAATTTTTGTTTAACTCTCCTGTGTGAAACCCCCCCCCAAAAAAACAGTATTTCACATAATTAAATGAAAAGTGTCTGACATGTGGTGGACATGACCACTAGCGCAGCTAATTGGGACATGTGGCAGTTGGAAGCCCCATCCAAATGTTCACCTAATTCAGTTTATTGCAAGTGACATGTAACATGTGGCATCCAACTGAATGAACATGACAGATATAGAGCATCTTCCCTACAAAAGAGCCCACTGGTTATAATCCCAATATGGCAAGCACTTATACTAGATAGGTCACTCATGGAGCTCTATCCGGATGGTATACAGTGATCTATCCCAGCAGACTCATTGGTCTAGAGCAGTGGTGTTCAAAGTGCTCCCCATTTGCAGTAGAGTCTTTTTATGAAGCCACAAGCCTGTTCTTCCTCCTCCCCAGAACAAATACCAGTTCTCCCTTTCTTTCTACACAAAATATTCTCTCATCATATTTTTCTCTATTGCCACTTAATTCCATTAATATTACTCATTTTGCCATCTAACCAAAGAATATGTTATAGGCATCGAACAGGTCCTTTGAAAAACCAGCATCTATGTACAGTGGATATAAAAAGTCTACACAGCCCTGTTAAAATGTCAGGTTTCTGTGCTGTAAAAAAATGAGACAAAGATAAATCATTTCAGAACTTTTCTTACGAAGAAAAACATCCAAGCCAGGCTACATTTTGCAAAAACACATCTGAAGTCTCCCAAAAGCATGTGGGAAAAGGTGTTATGGTCTGATGAAACCAAGGTTGAACTTTTTGGCCATAATTCCAAAAGATATGTTTGGCGCAAAAACAACACTGCACATCACCATACTCACAGTGAAGCATGGTGGTGGCAGCATCATGGTTTGGGGCTGTTTTTCTTCGGCTTGAACTGGGGCCTTAGTTAAGATAGAGGGAATTATGAACAGTTCCAAATACCAGTCAATATTGTCACAAAACCTTCAGGCTTCTGCTAGAAAGCTGAACATGAAGAGGAACTTCATCTTTCAGCATGACAACGACCCAAAGCATACATCCAAATCAACAAAGAAATGGCTTCACCAGAAGAAGATTAAAGTTTTGGAATGGCCCAGCAAGAGCCCAGACCTGAATTCGATTGAAAATCTCTGGGGTGATCTGAAGAGGGCTCTGCACAGGAGATGCCCTCGCAATCTGACAGATTTGGAGTGTTTTTGCAAAGAAGAGTGGGCAAATCTTGTCAAGTCAAAATGTGCCATGCTGATAGACTCATACCCAAAAAGACTGAGTGCTGTAATAAAATCAAAAGGTGCTTCAACAAAGTATTAGTTTAAGGGTGTGCATACTTATGCTACCACATTATTTTATTTTTATATTTTTTCTTCCCTCTACCTAAAAGATTTCAGTTTATTTTTCAATTGAGTTGTACAGTTTATAGGTCACATTAAAGGTGGAAAAGTTCTGAAATGATTTATCTTTGTCTCACCTGACATTTTAAGTGTGAGATAAATTGCCCATCACTGTTCTTAACTTATATTCCTTTCCCTTTTAATTTTATTTAGTTATGTTCTCTTTTCCGCTTTGGAATTTTCTATCATTTAAAAAAAAAAATACTTGTAAGATCATTCTCATTTTGGCAGAATGCTTTGTGCATCGGTGTTCCTTGAATCTATACTTTCCAATACATATTTTTAAAAGATTAATAAGTACAAGGATTTATGTGTGTGAGGTGTTTTAGTGACAGTAAATGTACACCATGTTCAACATCACCAGATACAGATAAATACCATTTGCAGGGCGTTCACACACACAAAAAACAGAACTATCTTTACATACCTTTCAAGCTGTTCCTGGTGAATAAAACACCTAAATCTGCTGGGATGGAGTCGAAACCACTGCTGCCAACAATATACACTCCCTTATCCGCTGCCTGGCTGTCATACTTGAAATACATTCCCTCCAGGAACTGTTGAGGAATTGTAAAAGTTTAGATTACTAAAAAACATTTTTTTAATTCACCTCTTTCCAAACTGTTTTAAAGAAATCGTTTTTGCCCCATTTCAATCTCTCTGTAATATACTTGAAATTACATCTAGATCATAACTCTTATTAACTAGTATAATCAGGAGAGCGTTTCCAATTTATAGAACTTAAACAGATAAAATACCAAGAAACAAAGTGCCAAAGTACCCCCAACAAATGGACGCAGATCCTCATAATTCCTCCCCATGACCTTATAATTCATGTAGAGTTCCATCTCAAGAACATCACAATCCTCATAAAGGATGGGTCACATAAAATGGAATAATAGGGTTCAGTGGTAAAACGTGTTTAGATCATTACTCCAGGGAAAAAAAGTATTATTTGAAGCAACTAAATATACCTCTCCTCTCCCCTATCATTATGTAGATCTCAGCTTAAATGTATTCTATACAAGTTTTATATGTATACAGTTTACTCACCTGGGGCTCTCCACTGATATCGACACAATGTGCTCCGTTCTCAATGCATGCCTTTACCACAGGCTCGCCGAAAAACCTATACTGTAAAACACAGAAATATATCAGCCCGCAACATACGTAAAGGTATAAGGAAGTTTTCCTGTTTTTAACTTTTTCAAATCCAACACACATACATATTACATTGACTCCTATACAGGTATATTTTATAATTAAAAAAAAGAGATTTCCACACCCCCAGAGGTGCTTTAATATGCATCTGGTAGCTACCAATAGAAACCCTGCATATAGGTACGTATTTTAAACCTAAACTAACCTTCAAGCCAACAGCAGCACAATGCAGAATTCTACAGAGCAATGTGTGGGTTCCTCCTTGGTTCCTTGTGGAGGGGGAAAGCAAGACTACACAACCCATGATGATTTGCTGCAAACCAACGACCCAGGCATTGTAACAATGTTATAGCTGCCTGTTATTGGCCAAAACAAATCACACATTTTATGCTAATTTTTTTTAGGGGTTTCAAAGGGGCTTGTCTTCTAAAAATCAATTGGCAGAAAACTGAAGTAACTTACAAACATCAGTGTAAGTTTGTTATTGTTTAGTGGATTTTTTCCATGCAAAAAAAAAAAAAATATATATATATATATATATATATATATATATATATATATATATATATATATATGTTTTTATACCCTACCCATTCCACTATTAGATGCATTCATAATCCATGAAATATACCTCACTCTTTTCTTCACCTATATAGTACACAATGCTGATTAATGTTATGAGAAAAGCAAGCTGAACTTTATTGGTGATAAGGTTTATTTGGCTAGAATAAAAAGATTTTTTTTAAGATGAACAATCAATTTTTAAAAATATTAGAAAACTGGAGGGTCAGTATTTCACTTATGAAGTGTATATATATATATATATATATATATATATATATATATATATATATATATATATATATATATTCCCACCTTGAACCTCATATATGTTAATCCATCAGTCAACCCCCACTATTAATGCTTGTAATCATAATGCCAAACAGCTGTTCCTCAGACTATATTTACACAAGACTATTTGTTGTTGTTGTTGTTTAGTAGTTCAGTCACGTCCGACTCTGTGACTCTATGGACCGCAGTCACTGCCCCTCTAGGCTCCATTCATGTTCATTGCTTCAGTGACTTCCTCTATCCATCTCCGCCTCTGTCGTCCCCTTCTTGTGTCTTCAATCTTTCCCAGCATCAGTCTTTTCTAGGGAATCCTGCCGTCTCATATGGCCATGATCATACCGTCTAGTGAACAGTTTGTCTTGGTTTCCCGAAGTACTGATTTATTGGATCTTCTTGCAGTCCAAGGGACTCTAAGCAGTCTTCTCCAACACCACAATTCAAAGGCATCAATTCTACAGCGCTCAGACTTCTTTATGGTCCAGCTTTCACACCCTACATGGTATGGCTCCCAGCTTCATCGAAGTACACAAATCCCTTCACCAAACCAAGGTAGCGATCCAGAAGGGGGGAAAAGTCATATATTCAGTAACAATTATATTAGGTAAACTGATACTGTATTTTACAGTATCAGAAGAAGCATACATTTCTAGGACCAGTGACAATGCAGATCCACAAAGTTTAAAATAATAACAGAGAAAAATAGTTTAAAAAGAAAATGATAACAAATATAAAAAGGTCTTTATATTGTAATGCAAGCTTCCACTGCCATGTATTTCAGCAGCTATGTGCATTAATATTTTTCGATTCACATGGTCAATTAACCAGTGCAGTCCCCTGTTTAGGCAGAGTGCCTGTAAAAAAGGGGCACTTTAAGGGCACTTGAGAACAGGCCACAAAAAAATAAGAGTCCTAAATAAATCAGGTGCTCTAATTTTGAGCACTGCCATAAGTTGGCTGAAACTGTTTTTTTGTTTGTTTTTTTTACTAAATATTTGTTCATGCAAAACACATGTAATATTTAAAGCATGCTCTTTTAAACGCATAAAAAAATAATTGTGTTCTGTGTCCCTTTAAAAATACTGAATACAATTTATTTGAAGCCATTAAAAAACAGATTGGGTAGTAATACATTATTTATCTTGTTTTATTTATTTATTAGCACAGACAAAAATGCAACATTATGTAATATGACACATGCCACTGAAATACTAGACCTTTGCCCTGCAAAGAAAGTGTGTAATCAGTCTGCAACAGATCGGAGTTACTCAACCAAGACAGGTCATTCTGTGTGTCTGCTTTCTAATGCAGCGCGCAAACATTTATACATGAACATATATAGTGGAATGCGTTTTTTTTCGATCATGCATGTAAAAAAACATATTTTAAACATTATAAAAATGTATTATATGTATTATATTATATGTAGAACATGCCTACAACTTTGAAGATGTTTTTTTTTTTTTTTTTTTTTTTTTTTTATTGTGAAGCAAACAACAAATAGGACAAAATAACAGAAAAAGTCAATGTGCATAACTATTCACCCCCTAAAGTCAATACTTTGTAGAGCCACATTTTGCAGCAATCACAGCTCCAAGTCGCTTTGGATAAGTCTCTATGAGCTTGCCACATCTTACCACTGGGATTTTTGCCTATTCCTCTTTGCAAAACTGCTCCAGCTCCTTCAAGTTGGATGGTTTGCGCTTGTGAACAGCAATCTATAAGTCTGACCACAAATGTTCTATTGGATTGAGGTTTACATGTTTCCCCTTAAATCTGCTGTGGAACTCAGCAGCTCCTCCAGGGTTACCTTAGGTCTCTGTGCTGCCTCTCTGATTAATGCCATCCTTGCCTGGTCCGTGAGTTTTGGTGGGCGGCCGTCTCTTGGCAGGTTTGCTGTTGTGCCATGTTCTATCCATTTGGTTATGATAGATTTGATGGAGCTCCGGGGGATCATCAAACATTTGGATTTTTTTTTTTTTTTTTATAACCTAACCCTGACTTGTACTTTTTAACAACATTGTCCCTTACTTGTTTGGCGAGTTGCTTGGTCTTCATGGCAGTGTTTGGTTAGTGGTGCCTCTTGCTTAGGTGGTGCAGCCTCTGGGGCCTTTCAAAAAAGGTTTGTATATGTAATGATAGATCATGTGACACTTAGATTGCACACAGGAGAACACAATTTCACTAATTATGTGACTTCTGAAGGTAATTGATTGCACCAGAGCTTTCTATGGGCTTTATAACAAAAAGGGGGTGACTACATACGCACATGCCAATTTTCTGTTTTCTATTTCTAAAAAATAGTTTTATGTATATATTTTTCTCATTTCACTTCACCAACTTAGACTATTGTGTTCTGATCCATCACATAAAATTCAGATTAACAAAACATTGAACTTAAGGCTGTAATGTAAAAGGTAAAAAGTCAAGGGGGTGAATACTTTTGCAAGGCACTGCACCTCTGTGTGAGCAGACAGTACGCACAACTCTAGATCTCATTGGCAGACACCTATGGTTTATACAGCTATATGGCTGCACACACTCATAACGGTATGTTCTGCTCCAGGAGCTTTGTTTTCCCTTTATCAATTGACAAAACTAACCTATCCTCTTATGGTAGCGCAGCTCAAGGCAGTGGCAGTGAGCATCGGCTAGATGGCGCTGCCAACATTCCGGTGCCATATCATAGAGTCATGGCTTAGGTAAACAGTTAGGATCAGGGTGAGGGTTAGATCAAGGGTTAGGCTAACATTATAAGCTTAGAACTTCTCTCACATATCGGCAGCGCTGCAAAGTTGTGATTATTCATATTGCACCTTCTAATGCAGAGAGGCTGGACAGTGGCTTCCTTTTGGTTTGAGTGAAGTGAGCAGACACCCTTGCGCAAGGAGAGGGAAATTAAAAGAATTAGCACTAAAACTCAAGTCTATATACTTGAGCTAATTCACTATGCTAGACACAAGTTATATATTTTTAAAAGCAAATTGCAGTATTGAACAGAGTTTGGTTGTAAAAAAAGTAAACTCCTAATAATTAATATCCTTTGTTACTTGTTTGGTAGAACTGCAACATCTTAAAAAGGGTAGGACATGCCAATCCACCAGACCAGGATTGAAAGGATATTTCTGCTTTCTCACAAGTGCATGATTCACTGTAACTATGATGGAGTCACCTGGGTTGAAGTTCATATATCCTTAAAACAAGTCCTCTTACCAGCAGTTGAAGACTGATCTTGCTTACTGGTGTCAAGCACATAGCTGATGCATGAAAGGTGTACAATTGGTGCCAGGCAACCTATCTGCCTTATAGGCCATCTATGTGGCTTTACTTTTGTGTAATGTTTTTTTGTAATATCTTTCAAAGGTAACAGCTATTGGGACCCTTTTGTGTTCGTGAATACGAAGACACTGTTAAGTCCTGCCGCAAACATTATCTTGAGAGTGAGATGATTGTCGTTGTCATGAGATATGATCTTGAAAAAAAAAAAAAACAAACAAACAACAACTTTCATAATTTTTGGAGCATGATCTTTTAAGTACATGACAGAAAATGTATCAGGGCATCAGAGTCCCTTTAAGAGGGATGACACATATAAATGGAAATTTTCAATGAACCAAAAGCAAAGCACTATTACGTAGAATTTTCCATAAAAGACCAAATCTCGTCACTTTTAAGGGCCATTGTATTCCTATATTTAAAATATCTTTTTAATAAGGACTACACAAAAAAATAGTCAAAATGTTTTTAGAACGTAAAACGAATATAAAAGCAATCATTTTTTATCGTAAGAAAGAGACAGACAGAATATTGAGAAAAGAAAATGGAATCTTGCAGCAAAAAAATAAGTGCATATAAAAAGTTAAACCTGTAAAGTTTCTGTTTATAATCAGTTTGTCCAGTATATTGTTTAATTATTTAAAATACCATATAGGAAAATAATGATCACAGTCATCCCCATTTATTTAAGTGGTGCTTTGGAAAATACAAATACAAATGTATTTCCTTGTTTTGTGCAGCTGTTTAATACTTACTGGGCCCACACAGTCGAGAACAACGGTGGCCTTCTTACACATCTCTGCCAGGGAGGGGGGATCGCTTACATCGCATATTATAATGCCAATCTCTGACTTCAGCTGTGGCTTATCTAAGAAAGAAAAAAAAAATCAAAAGAATCATCAGTGACTGGTACAGCATTGCAAAGAGTTTTGTGTCAATTTTACAGGGGGATCAAAACATGTTACAATCAACGCTAAAGTACGAGCAGTATTAAAAGGTAGCATGCAACACAATACATTTTACATAAAGAAGAATACAAAAGGGTCTAGAAAAAAAAAAAAAAAAAACACACACACACTGACAACAAGTACGCCATACTTTCCCCTTCTGGACCGCTAACTTGTCACGGTGAAGGGGCTTAGCAGAGAAGTCAAATAAATTGTGGTCCACTGGAGAAAGAACTGGCAACCCACTCCAGTATCTTTGCCATGAAAACCTTATGGATGAGCACAACCAGACATGACTGAACAACAAAAAACACAGATGTTATCACAGATTGAAATGCTGCAGATTGCTTGTGGCAGAACTGCTCAATAATGAAGTTATGCTAAAATACATTCTTATCAGTAACATTTATTTTTATTTATATTTAAATGATTAATTGTATTTTATGTTTGTCATGACTTCTACTAACAAAATATTTTAAAGGAAAATTCCTTCTGTCCGAATTCACCGATTCATGCTGTGGACCAAACCAAGTGTAAATTAATGAGTTTTTTTATGTGGTGTGGAATAATTAGGCAATTCTCTGATACTTTATTTGTCTTATCTACAAAACTGCACTTTGCAATATGAACATTGCTCTCTCAGTCAAGTACAAGGATACAAGAGGTGATTGCATCACGTCTTGCAGAATGTATTTCACATTACCCCAGAGAAAAATATATTTTTTCAGGAATAATATGTTAAGTCAGCATTGTTTCATTTTTCCCCATTCAAATCAGAAAACAAAGAAACCTTTTTTTCACTAGAATTATATTCCAAAAATTGAACTCTATGATAAAATGTAACCTCTTGGTCAGTTTTATGTTAGGCAGCCTTGCGGTCCATAGATACTTTTGGAGTTCAGAAAAGCTTTCATGGGAAATGCTTAATTGTCGCATTAAAAGCATAAAGTTTACCAAATGAATATCTGAACCCTTCACACAAATAAGTCACTATAAATCTACACGCTTTTCTTTGCAATAATGTAAATTAATCTTCTTTTTCACAGTTCACAATCAGCCCCGCTTTAATGTTTATAAGTTGATGTCCTGCTATTGCACAGATATAGAGCCTCATTCAATTGCAAGCCCACAAGTCGCAGGATGTAGGCCGTAAGTCTGCGGGCCTGCAGAGCCAGCAACTTATGGTGCTTTTCAATTGGCTGAGCCCACAAGTCCCGTTCCGATTGCATGGTTTGCGATGTGTGCTATCGTAGCATTTGCGAGCTTGAACATGATCAATGAATCAAGGCCGTAACTCCCGATTAGGAACAGTCAATGGAAACAGAGATCGTCATCATTACGGCATTGAAAAACTGAGGTTGGATTTCAAAGTCCTATGGGCGTGAATTACGAGTTACGATTGGACCCACATTCCAGATATAATAAAATATTGATAAAGCCGTAAATATGATATTCTATTACATGTGAGTTACAGTATATGTATTAACACATTGATTGCCGGAATCGATATAACACGGAAATTAAACATGAAATAAAAGTATTTTGTTGGGCCGATTTGTGAGCTTGAGAATGTTGTGCTATTAATTCTAATACCTAACATCACTTTCCCTTTTTAAAAAGTACAGTAGTGTGTATATGTGCATTTAAAGTGCTCCCGACATGTCATTAAACCCTTTGCGAGTCCTCCTTGGTACCAGTAACTTGTGGTTAGACTTTTGCCATTTGCGGCCTTGACTGCTTGCTTAGCGAGGGGGAATTGGAGTAATTGAACAGCGATTTGAGTTTTTAGCGTTCGTAACTTGCAGCCATGAAGGATCAAAGGTTTGGGAGGGGCATTAATTTGCGATGTGAACCATCAAAGTGAATCGGAGCCCGTAACCCGATCTGAGTCCGCAAAAAGACACCAATTGAATAGCAAAATACCTTGCGGACTACATTTCCGAAGCCCGGATCTCCCACAAGCTCAACTGAATGAGGCTCACAGTTTTTATCTGCTAAATTACAAGTCCCACAAAACTTCACTCTATATATTAATTAGGGCTAAAAACTAATATTTTTTAAAAGATTTACTGTTTGTTGGAAAGCTATGTATGTATGTTTAATAATATATAATTATGAGTATTGCTGTATATAGCAATATGTCTTATTTAGATTTATAAGAGTCTTACGTGAATTCACATGGTCAGGATGATAACTACAGGAAAGAAAATGAATACATATGTATTAATTACATTTGTGCAACTACAAACACACAAATACCCAGTCACATTAAGGAAACAAAATAAAACAAGATATGGGAAATACAAAGACAGAATCATATGTCATCTGGGTATTTTGTGCCTGCGTTACACAAGCTGCTTCATGGACAAGACAAAGAGAGAATCACATGTACCAAAATAATGTTCCAAAATGTCACGTGATTCTGTCTTAGAGAAGTACAAATGCAATTTTTGAGTGATATTTTTCTTGGCTGCTAGTTCACAGCATTAATTAAAATTTGTAAACTCTATTATATTTTTAACTTTGAAAATAATTATACCTTAACAAAACTGTAACAAATAAAAAACAAGCACACTTTCCCTGGTAAAACAAATTAAGAAACCAAATATGAATATAGATCCTGAATCCCAAGTAATCAACCTTGTATTAAATAGACTAAAATTACACACACAATGGATTCACAAATCCTGGAAGCAATTGTTCCTAAAATTTCACTGCAAACTCATAACTTTATTTTTATATATTTTATGCATATGCTTCTTCATATATTTCCTTCCCTGGCTCCTATTTTTTTTATATATATATATATATTGACAAACTATCAGTCTCCACAGCATGTGTGCCCATGTTTCCTTGCACTTTTGATGGAACACACATGAGGCTTTAAATGCTTTTCTAAATGTATCACATATATAGTTGTCAGTGTGGGGAACACTTAGATGTTGGTCACGCTGTTGCGCATGCGCAATGAGCGCCGAAGGCCCCCTTCCTCCTCCCAACGGATCATCCTCCTCCCCATGGCTCTTCATCCCCGACAGGGGCTGCAATGAGCACGGGAGGCGCCCAGGGCTCGTATCACCCCAAGCTGCAGGCCCACTGTGTCTCCTCCCCCTTCCCCCTTATCCTCCTCTTCTCTTTCCCCCTCTCCAATTGCCCCCCCCCCCCACCTCCCTCCAATTACTGTGATCAGATGAGCTCCTGCTGCTCTCTTCCCTGTATTGTGTCTTCTGGCTGTGTCTGACCGGCATATGCTAATGACGTCACATGCGCGTCACATCATTAGCATATGCCGGTCGGACACAGCCAGAAGACGCGCTGCAGGGAAGAGAGCAACAGGTGCTCATCTGATCACAGTAAAAGAGGGGAAGGGGGATAGGCATGTAAGTCGAGGGAGAGGAGGGGGCAATTGGAGAGGGAGAAATGGTGGCGGATGATGATAAGGGGGGGAGGAGGATAACAGGGGGAAAAGGGAGGAAGAGACACGGGGTAGAGAGACACGGGGAAGGGAAGGAGAGGGAGGAGAGACACAGGAAAGGGAAGGAGAGACACAGGGGAGGGGAAAAGGAGACACAAGGGGGGGAAGAGAGAGAGAGAGAGAGAGAGAGAGAGAGAGAGAGAGAGAGAGAGAGAGAGAGAGAGAGAGAGAGAGAGAGAGAGAGAGAGAGAGAGAAATGAGACACAAGGGTGGAAGTAGACAGGGGAGAGGCTCTCAATAGGCGCAGAAGGCACTCAGCGCGGGGCACGCGATGAGCACCAAAGGTGCTCCCACTGGGTGGCAGACAACTATAAGTGCTTACATTCAGCTAAACATGGATGGAGCAAAAACAACAAACAGTTCAATACTTTGTATTCAATTACTGGCCTGTATCCTTTAGAAAACACATTTTTCATTCTCTTATGCAGGTTGCTTATCTGTCTTTTTCCCTGCTTCAGGCACCAGTATGGACACACCTCTCGTGTCACTTTTCTTTTAGCTCCATATAACAGCATGCACTTTAGTGAGTATGTCTTACTGCTCCAAACAATCTTTGCAGTTTGCTTTCATAGCCTTTCCAGTAGACCCAAACAAAGCCTGCCTCAAAGCAAGCCTCTCACTGTTAGCAGCAGTGCATAAACCCTAACATACCCAATTCCCAGCTCTGATCAGATGGAGCTAATCAAACTGCTCCAGGAATTAACTCTTTCACACCTTCTGGGAGAAGCTTTGTAATATTTGTGGCTCATACAAATCCTGGGTCCCATTTTGCACACATCCCCCACCCCAGCTTGACACTATGGGTTGAGAATTTAACGCGGTGAGGTTGTGTATGCGAGCCAACTAAATGCTCTACCATGCTGACTATTGTCTCTGTGAATTCTTCCCTTCACCTTTGCACTGGCGAGCCTCGCTTGTAGTTGCTGAAGCTTCTGCTCTTTCACCACGTTTTCCCATTCTTTTTAGACTGCAGCATTGGGTCTCCAAAACTATTGTAACCCAGATCTGAATTTGATTCCTGGTGTAGATACTGCCGTTCACTTTTCAGTAACCTATCCATACTCTAACAGCGAAATCCCTCCAGTCCTCTCCAGAATCCTGCCCATCCTTTTTCTTCTTCTGTGCCATCTGCATTAAGGCATTGCATAGTGACTGGGTGGTATTTTCTAGATTCAGCTTCTCTTTATGCCAAATGACCAGCTTCTGCTAACAGTCTTTGGAAGATCTCTCGATACCAGCAGTGTGCTCACACAGAGCCATAACCTTGTCCTTAGGCATCTTCCTTGCTCCCAAGACCTGGGATCAAGCCAAGCACTTAAGCTTAGCCTGTTCTCTGATTGGTGAACCCATGGTGAGTTGGTCAATGAGCCTACAATATTCCCTCATTATTGGGTGGCAGACTCAGGAGTATGGTCCCAAATGGTGACCAGGGATTATCACGTCATCTTGGGCAATGTTTATTTTTCTATTAATAATTGTACTGTTACAAAATCTGTCCCCATTATACCCCTTGTTGCAAAAGGGTATATGTCTTCTTTTATAGTTGCGCCAGCCGAGCGCAGCCATCTCTGTGCAGACAGGAAAGAATAAAAATAAAGGAGTATGCACTATTAGGGACACATATGTGTGTGTGTGTGTGTTTATTGGGGAAAGTGGTTCTTGTACTATAAAAATATTGTGGGGGGGGGGGGGGTGAATGCATGAACCCTGCATAGGTGACATCTGCCAAGATAGTGCTGGTGGGTGGGTGTTCAATTGTACTCCTGGCTCATAAATAGGTTTCCAATATATAATGTATTTATATGAAGGGCTACTTCTTTTTTCCACCCTTACTTATAAATACAATACATTACGCTTCTATGGCTGAGCGCATTGCACTGACGCTTCTATGGCTGAGCGCATTGCACTGACGCTTCTATGGCTGAGCGCATTGCACTGACGCTTCTATGGCTGAGCGCATTGCACTGACGCTTCTATGGCTGAGCGCATTGCACTGACGCTTCTATGGCTGAGCCCATTGCACTGACGCTTCTATGGCTGAGCCCATTGCACTGACGCTTCTATGGCTGAGCGCATTGCACTGACACTTCTATGGCTGAGCCCATTGCACTGACGCTTCTATGGCTGAGCCCATTGCACTGACGCTTCTATGGCTGAGACCATTGCACTGACGCTTCTATGGCTGAGCCCATTGCACTGACGCTTCTATGGCTGAGCCCATTGCACTGACGCTTCGATGTCTGAGACCATTGCACTGACGCTTCGATGTCTGAGACCATTACACTGACTCTTCTATGTCTGAGACCATTACACTGACGCTTCTATGACTGAGACCATTACACTGACTCTTCTATGTCTGAGACCATTACACTGACTCTTCTATGTCTGAGACCATTGCACTGACGCTTCTATGTCTGAGACCATTGCACTGACGCTTCTATGTCTGAGCCCATTGCACTGACGCTTCTATGTCCGAGCCCATTGCACTGACGCTTCTATGTCCGAGACCATTACACTGACGCTTCTATGTCCGAGACCATTACACTGACGCTTCTATGACTGAGCCCATTACACCGACTCTTCTATGTCTGAGCCCATTACACTGACGCTTCTATATCTGAGCCCATTACACTGACGCTTCTATATCTGAGCCCATTACACTGACGCTTCTATGACTGAGACCATTACACTGACGCTTCTATGACTGAGCCCATTACACTGACGCTTCTATATCTGAGCCCATTACACTGACGCTTCTATATCTGAGCCCATTACACTGACGCTTCTATGACTGAGCCCATTACACTGACGCTTCTATGTCTGAGCCCATTACACTGACGCTTCTATGTCTGAGCCCATTACACTGACGCTTCTATGTCTGAGCCCATTACACTGACGCTTCTATGACTGGACCCATTACACTGACTCTTCTATGACTGAGCCCATTACACTGACGCTTCTATGTCTGAGCCCATTACACTGACGCTTCTATGACTGAGCACATTACACTGACGCTTCTATGTCTGAGCCCATTACACTGACGCTTCTATGTCTGAGCCCATTACACTGACGCTTCTATGTCTGAGCCCATTACACTGACGCTTCTATGTCTGAGCCTATTACACTGACGCTTCTATGTCTGAGCCCATTACACTGACTCTTCTATGTCTGAGCCCATTACACTGACGCTTCTATGTCTGAGCCCATTACACTGACGCTTCTATGACTGAGCCCATTACACTGACGCTTCTATGTCTGAGCCTATTACACTGACGCTTCTATGACTGAGCACATTGCACTGACTCTTCTATGTCTGAGACCATTACACTGACGCTTCTATGACTGAGCCCATTACACTGACGCTTCTATGACTGAGCCCATTACACTGACGCTTCTATATCTGAGCCCATTACACTGACGCTTCTATGACTGAGCCCATTACACTGACGCTTCTATGACTGAGCACATTACACTGACGCTTCTATGACTGGACCCATTACACTGACGCTTCTATGACTGAGCACATTACACTGACGCTTCTATGACTGAGCACATTACACTGACGCTTCTATGACTGAGCACATTACACTGACGCTTCTATATCTGAGCCCATTACACTGACGCTTCTATGTCTGAGCCCATTGCACTGACGCTTCTATGACTGAGCCCATTGCCTGACGCTTCTATGACTGGACCCATTACACTGACGCTTCTATGACTGAGCACATTACACTGACGCTTCTATGACTGAGCCCATTACACTGACGCTTCTATGACTGAGCCCATTACACTGACTCTTCTATGACTGGACCCATTACACTGACGCTTCTATGACTGAGCCCATTACACTGACTCTTCTATGACTGAGCACATTACACTGACTCTTCTATGACTGAGCACATTACACTGACGCTTCTATGACTGAGCCCATTACACTGACGCTTCCATGACTGAGCACATTGCACTGATGCTCCCACTCACCCAGTCTCTCCGCCGCCCAGTCCAGCACTTCCTCCAGTTTCTTCTTGTTCCTCCCCGCCACAGCCCAGCGGAGCCCGGGGCCCCTGAACTCCTCTCCATCCGCAGCCCGGGACACTTCCTCCACCACAAACTGCCCAGTGAAACCAGTGGCCCCAAATATAACAAGCTGGTACTCGCGCGCTGCTCCGGTCGCCATGGTAACTGCGCGAATAGCTGGGCAATGGTGCTGACAGTCCAGGACCCTGAAGACGAGTAACTGACAGTCCGTTCACAAGGACGGGGCGGAGCCTAGCAACAACATGCGATCAGTGGGCGGGGCTAGATCAACTTTTACCTTCTTTTTTATCTCAATCAACTTTATTGAAAACAGAGACAAATGGACACTATCACTGTTTAACAGTGAATACTTTTCATCGAAATATGTTTTTTTCATAAACATGGGAACGATATATGTTTATAATTAATCTTTATTTATGGAATATTATTAATAGATGTTGCTTAAATTCTTCATCCCCTCCTTAAGGTTAAAATGAAATGCATCAATTCCAGACATTCTGTGTTGTAATATATATCTATAATACATTTGCCATGTTTTTCTTATTTGTCCATAGGCTTTAATCATATAAAATCCTATTTGAACAGTGTGGCCTATTAAAGGACAGGTGAGCAAGTGATTCTATATGGTCTTTTATATACCTAATCTTAATAATGGCTAAAATGTGTTATATCAATAATAAATGAGGAAAGAGAAAATCTTGAATACTTTTTTATGCGTATATGAATTAATTTTGTGTTTGTTATATCACAAGGGTGTGTGTTTTGTCCATCAGTGTAGAGCAGGGTGGGGAAGGGGGGAAGAGAGAACCTTTATTAGATAATTGGATAAGGTAATTAACACCACATCCCTTTCCCCTGGTTTGCCCAGAAGCAGGCTTTTGTATCAATAGATGCAACCAGAGCTTTCCAAAAATAGAAACACCCCTGTCACACACAGCTTCCACCAAAGTATCATGGATTCATCCAGGTACAGTAAATGCATGAAAGTGTTTGGGTTTTTTAGTTAAAAGTAGCTTTTTTTTTCAAATGTATGCTCTCAGTCAGGCTCAAAGATTTCAATTGCATACATTGTCTTTATTGTAATGTACAGTGGTCCTTTAATCTGTCCATGTTCGTCTCTGATTTACGCCAAATATGTATTTTTTGCAGCCATGCATGTTGTATTAGCTTACTGTCTGGTTACCACCCTTGTAGGGAGGATACCCCATTTGCCCAGCACTGTTACACCAAAACAAAGAGCATCATTTATGATGGACAAAGACTAGTCACATATAATAGTTGTCAAACTGCAATTTGTCGTCACGCTTGCAAGCCTCACAAAGCGAGGCAAGCAGTTGAAGCATTGAACCACCAGGACTTAGGCTGAAATGAGCGCCAAAGGCGCTCCTGCTTGCAAAGCAGGGCGAGCTGTTAAGGCATTGAAGCATACAGGACTTAGGCTGAAGTGAGCGCCAAAGGCGCCCCTTCTAACCTCGCAAAGCAAGGCGAGCAGTTGAGGCATTGAAGCATGCAGGACTTATGCTGAAATGAGCGCCAAAGGCGGTCCTGCTCGCCTCGCAAATCGAGGCGAGCAGTTGAGGCGTTGAAGCATGCAGGACTTAGGCTGAAATGAGTGCCGAAGGCACTCCTGCCAGACATTCGAAGCGAGGCGAGCAGTTGAGGCACGCAGGACATATGCTGCAAGCAGTTGAGGAATGCAGGACTTACTTAGGCTGCAAGCACTTGAGGAACGCAGGACTTAAATAAAAGAATCCGACCTCGGAATCTCGGGGGCAAAAAAATCCGACCTCTGAAAAATACGAAGTTAACGGCTGAACCACAGAAATCGAAAAATACGAAAAACAAGAAAAATAATAAAAATAAATTACAACACACACACAGCACAGGGGGAGAGCCAGGAAGCGTTGGAGTGAAGTTGCAAGCGATTTTGAGCCTTATTAGCCGTGTTTCGTCACTCAAATATCGGCTAAGCAAGAAAAAAAGTGGCAGACGAAAAACTTAAAAAAATCAGAAAATGTATAAAAACGAGTCTGAGCAAAGCCAGGAACGCGGGACTTAGAAAATACACTACTTACACCAACAACGCCAGGCACGCGGGACTTTGAAGATAAAACAAACGCCAGTCAGCACGCGCCACACAAACATTCAGCAGACACACAGAGGAGGGAGGAAAAGGTTCGCAATGAGCGCCAAAGGTGCTCAGAAAATCAAAAGCATCACATTGTGTGGCAAACAGCATTGTCTGGCTTACAATTTTATTGCCGTCATTTTTGACAGGCAAGTCACTAGTATAAAATATTGCTTATTTAAATAATTGAATATCCATTTATTAATGGATAGTGCCTAATTAAAGCATCTAGTTTTTGTTCCTATAGCATTACAGTGCTTCTATGATGTAGATAAGTTAGTTGTAAAGTGTATAGATAGTGAGAACTAGTCTTTTGGCAGTGGCATTGAATGCTTCATTCGAAGGTGCACAATATACTGTATAACCTATAAATAGTTACTTGCAGATGGAGGAGTTGAAGAGGATGCATGTTTTGATGTGAAATTCCCAGTAAAGAGTACACAGAGCTGTATGTTCCAAAGAACAGTGCGTACTGTGTATTTGTGGGGTATTGGATATGTTTCAGGAAGCATGCTTGATTTTTTTTATTTAAATGCATATTTAAATTTCCTGGATTATAAGTGCATCTGATGGAGAAGAACCAGCAGTGTATGAAAAAAATACCAAAATAAACATTATTGAACCTATTTTTGTAAGAGTTGATTATAAGTAGATATAAGTATATAAGAAAACAGTAATTGCTAACCTAGTAATTGTAAACCTAAGAAGGAGTTAATTCTGAAGCATCATCACTTCAGAGCTTTTACTACAAGGCTTTTTGCAAACTTGATTCTTAGAAGAAACAAGAATACTATTAAACAGATTGTGTATATTTGAATAGAGATAAATCATTTGAGTATTGGGTCAAAGGTGAAATGTGTAGGCCTTGTGTTTGTATTACAAGAAGGAGTTTACTGAATAACCAATATTGTTTGTAGAATCTTGTAATAATGCCCTGGTGAGTCTCACAAGAAGGAGTTTACTGATTTACCAATATTGTTTGCAAAACCTTGTAAAGACTATGTATGTGGAAGAGTTCTTCAGACGAACTACAGACTTGCTGTTACTCTGTGCGTTCACCTCCAAGCTTGTATTAAACCAAAAATATAGAGTTTTCGTTTCCCATCTTTTTCTTCTGAGGGTGAGGGTGAGTCAGTGAAAGTGTTTTTCTTCAACACCCTGAACTTAGAAAAATGTAGCAACATTTTTTCTATTTTCTGGCAGTTGAATTTGAGAGTACACACACTATTCATTGTGGCCAATTCAACAGCTGCAACATTGTAGTAAATTATGGGAATCCTGTTACTGCATCAAAGCATCATGGAATTTGTAGTCTGGCACATAACCATGCTATGGTGCTATGTATTTCATATAAGAGTCTTAAGTCCCTACAGCACATTCCACCCAGTTCCTGAAAAAGAATAACATGGAGTTATATAAAATACAATCATACTGCTATACCAAACACTGGCTGCAGTGTGTGTTCAGCCTTCCTTGTACGTTCTACCACTAGTCAGTTAAATGTATCAACTACTGCTGCAGGTTTTTTTTCATTTGAGTTGCTGATGGTGGAAGGGCCTGATAATGTTTGGCAGAGCTAACGAACCCAGAAATTAGCTTTTAGCTCTCAGATCTGCAGTTTCTCTCTCTCTGTCTCCCTCTCTGTCTCTCTCTCTGTCTTGTCCATACTCTGACGACATCCAAACATTTCATTACATACAACGGGCAATGGTACTGCACAGCTGTTAGGTAAGTAACAAACAGTTTAAAATCCGTACTTAGATACTATGAGCTTCATGCAATTGATGCCTCGGGAGATCCTGGCTTCAGAAATGGAGGCCGTAAGTTATTTTGCTATTGAATTGGCGTCATTTTGTGTGCTCCAATCGGGTTACCGGCTCCGGCCTCCAATTCCTTGCGATGGTTCACATCGCAAGTTAAGGCCCCTCCAAGCCTTTGATCTTTCTTGGTCTGAAGAGTTCTAATTGCTAAAATGGCAAATACAATTGCTCCGATTCCCCCTCCCGAACCATGCCGCCAAGGCCGCAAATGGCCAAAGTCGGTCCACAAGTTACGGCTTCCATGGAGGACTCTCAAAGGGCTTAATGACATGTCTGGAGCACTTTAAATGCACATATACACACACTACTGTATTTTTATTAAGAGTGAAAGTGATGTTAAGTCTTAGAATTAATAGCACAACATTCTCAAGCTCGCAAATCGGCCCCAAAAAATACTTTATTTCATGTTTAATTTCCATGTTATACCGATCCCGGCAATCAATGTGTTAATACCTATAGTGTAACTCGCATGTCATATATCATATCATATTTACAGTTTTATCAATATTGCATTATATCTGGAATATGGGTGTGACCGCAACTCGTAATTTAAACCCGTAGGCCTTTGAAATCCAACCTCCATTTTTCATTGATGTAATGTTGACGATCTCTGTTTTCATTGGCTTTTTCTAACTCTGCAGTTACTGCCTTGCCTGATTGATGATGTTCAAGCTTACAAATTAAATGGCATGGTTTCTGAATTTCGCTATCGTCCCATAACTTGCAGCCTTGCCGAATTGAATAGCACCTTAACTCGAGCGCGCTGCGGGCCCGCAGGAGGCCCGCAGACATAAATCCTACATCCAAGAAGTTACAGCTTCCAAATTGAATAGGGCTCTATGTTTCTATAGGCTAGTACAGGTTGCTGATGTAGACAGCTCTGGGGATGTGGAAACCCAGATTTCAGTTTATTGCAAATAAATCTGGAAGTGTATTGAAATTTTCAATGTAATACATATTTTTCTGTTAATCAGTGTCTTTTAGATAAGAAAAATGTAACTCCAGGGAGACTTCCATATACTTTTAAAATGCTGAAAATGGAGTCACGTGATAGTTACTGATAGGGGTTTTTACAGCTGTGTTTCTTGATATTTCTTCATCTTTGCTGTTTTCCTAATTAAGTTATTAGTTACATGGGTTATAAACAGCTACTGCACAATGATGACTATAGTGTTGTAATGAATCTGTGAGTAATCAGTTCACTGAAATAATTGTCATTATTGCAAAGGCTGCTCATGTATACCGTATACTGTGCGCTGAGCAGAATGTGCTCTTTACCAACATTTCATGGGATTCTCTCTTGTTTTTCTCAAGAAGCAGCTTGTTGCTTTTGGTGTAAATAAAATCAAAATCTACATTTCTTATTTTATATGCAATTTTTCTTTACTGGAGGCTTTCATTTTCTTTATTGAGCCTGCTTCTTGCAGCCTCTGTCTCAAAAGGGTGTGTACTTATAAATTAATGAACATTCCATCATACCTAATGAGAGCATTCACATTTATATCTGCTACATTCCCATTGTGCAAATATAAACTTCATGTGTCATTACTCTTGCCATCTCAGGACACTAAAATAATAGGAAAAAAGAGGGGCAATTGGGAGGTATACATAGTACTGCACAATTTGCAATAACTGTGACCTCCATGCTAATCCCTATATCACAGATTACATTGTGTTTAAGAGCAAAGTACATGTCCCTAGCTATATTAATCACCCATCCCAGAAACATTGCAAGAGAAGTGCTACAAGTGGCTGACGCAAGCAGGAGCTGAAATGATGGCAAACTTTTCACTGACAAAAGATTACAAGTTACTTTATTAGATTTTAACACCAAAACCCTATGCTAATAAGACTTTAGGGTTTACTCGCAAAATAGGGCAGTGCCGTAACTATAACAAAACTGAAAAATATATTTTGGGTACCAAAGACCACTCTCAAATAGTTTTAAAACCATTGCGGAGTGCCGCAGCAGCAGTTAAAGAGACAGTATAGCACCCAAATCAATCAAAACTATTTTGTATTATTATGTCCTTACTCAAGGGGTTAATACATATCAGGAAGCCACGTGGACTAGGAAAAAATGCTCTAATGCATTGTCTATCTCAGGGGTGTGCAAGTTCGGTCCTGGAGGGCCACACACAAGCCTGGATTTGAAGATATCCTTTCTGCGCACAGGTGAGGTAATCACTTCTTCAGTCATCATTAATGACTCACCTGTGAACATAAATGATATCTTCAACTCAAGGCCCGTGTTTGGCTCTCCAGGACAAAAGTTGCACACCACTGGTCTATATCACATATATAGTTGTGGATCTTTGCGCTTTTCTTAACGTTTCTAATGTTGGTAACGCAGTTTTGTCCCTCGCAAAGCTATTGCGCAACCATGAGCCTTGCATAGTGAGGCAAGTCATCGTCGTCATCACACATGCAAGCCTCGCAAAGCACTCATGGCAGCCAGCGGCACCTTCACACATGCGAGCCTCGCAAAAAAAAAAAACATGTAGTAAAAAATACAAAAAATACAACACACCGAACAAACTAACACTTACACCAACAACACCAGGCATGCGGGACTTTGAAAATAAAACCAACGGCAGTAAGCGCGCGCCACACAAACATTTAGCAGACACATAGAGGAGAAAGACACAGGGAAGGGACAGGGGGGAGAGAAAGACACATGGCATTCCCAAGCACTAAACTTGCAGGTTAACGAACCCTGCAGTAGGTGAGAGGAAAGGCTCGCAATGAGCGGCAAAGGCGCTCATTTCGATCCCTGCGATGAGTGCGGAAGGTGCTCAGCGTGGGGCTCACGATGAGTGCTGAAGGTGATCAGTGCACAGCAGGAAACTTGAAGTACGCGGGGGAAGATGCTCGCAATGGGCATCAAAGGTACTCAGAGGACCAAAAGCCTCACATTGTGTGGCAAACAGCATTACCAGCCTTACAATTTTAATCCCGTCATTTTTGACGGGCAAGTTCCTAGTATATATATATATATATATGTATATATATATATATATATATATATATATATACTGAAAAATAAAAGCACAAAATAAGCACATTTATATATTGAATCTATAAATACAATTATCACATCAATTTGATTTAAAAATATATAAATAAATAAAAAAGGAATAGATTTATATATATACAGTATAAATATAATAGTTTCTTGCCGCAATTACGGTGCTTGTTCTCACTCATTATAATAATCATGACGTTCTCATTTTTTGTTGGTTCCTGTAGCAGTTTCTCATCCGTAAAGCTTGGTTTGGGTACTTCCTGCACTGAAATCTCTTGTGTACAAGGCAAGATTTACAGATGTGGGCTAAGTGCCGTAATTTTGTGAAAACATTAACATAAACGTGTAACATAGGAAGAAAACTCTCACAGACGATTTGCGGGTATAAGGTAAATTACACTGCTCAATGAGCATGAGGGCCTATATTCCTATCTGAGCAGTTTTGGCTCCTTGGGTGCCACAGCTCCGTTCATTTAGTGGGTCTCCGCTGCTACTGCTATTGCTACTGTTTTATATGCTGCTGTTTAGATTACTGATATGATGCCATATCAAAATGAAAAGAGTAAAAAAGTAAAAGTGCATTTTATAGACAAGTAACTTCAGCATGTTCAGCAAAGAAAAACAAAATGCAGGCTTTTCCCTAAGGCAGTATTTTGCTTTGCCGGTTTCCTGATCATTAGTCAATAGAACCTAAAGGAAAAAAACAAAAACAATATCTCTCCCCTTTAAAGTATATTTGATTATTAATAGTTTATTCATTAAATGTTGTATTCATTTATTATACTCGCCTATTATAATTATTTTCAAATTACAAATTCTAATGGGAGATTTAAGGCCCACTGCTGTGATATTTTTTTAAACTAGTAGGTGGGGGGGGGGGACGAGATAGAAGTAATGGGGTAGAAAGTGTAGAGGGGATAAGGAACAAATTAACTACTTAAGGCGGAGGAGATGGAGGGAGGGTTAGTATAGTCAATACGGAGGTATTGCTAGGTAACTCAAGTACAGTGGCAGGCACTTCAGAACTACAGACTTATAGGTGTATGTTTGCTAATGCCAGAAGCTTGCCAGGCAAAATAGGAGGTCAAAATCCGTACTTGGATACTATGGGACATATTTTATCCCAAGCAAGCAACTCGATCGCAGACGGCTGAATGTCTGCGGGTTTGTTGCGGGCTCCCATTCGTCTCCGATTGTGATGCTATTCAATTGCTCAAGCCCGCAAGTTACTGACCTAAAGCCGAAGCCGTAAACCATGCACTGGTTCATAGCAGTTCAGGGAGGGAACATGATCAATTAAGCAAGACCGTAACTTCTCATTTCAAATCAGCCAATAGAAAATGAGACCTTCATTATTACGGCAGTAAAACATTGCGGTTACATGTCAATCAATTAGGTTCGGGGGTCCAATATGCGATTAGACTAGCAAACCCTCAAAATACAGAATTATGAAAATGAATTTCAATACTGTTCTAGTCCATATGGGTGGCATGATATGTATTAAGTCATTGATAACCGAGATTGATTTACATTTAATTTCTTGCCTATTTGCGAGCTTGAGACTGTTGTGCAATTAATTCTAATGTCTATCATCACTTTCCCCGTTATTTACAGTGCAGTAGTGATTTTTTATTTGCATTTACAGTGCTACGAATAGGTGTTTAACCCCCTTGCGGGTCTTCTCTAGCACTCGTAGGATTTTCTCCTTCATTTACCATTTACAGGTGTGAAATTTGCGGGCTTGGGGAAACTGAGGAATTGAATAGCGATTGTAGCCTTGTGAAAGTGAAATATCAAAGGCTTCCGGAGGCTGTAAGTTTTGGGTTTAACCATTGCAATAATTTCAAGGCGTAACTTGTAACCGATTTGGAGCCTGCAAAAAGTCCTTAAATGAATAGAAAATTAACTTGCGACCTCACTTACGGGATACCGGATCACCCGAAACCTTAATCTAGTATGGCCCTATGTTTCTATAGGCTAGTACAGGTTGCTGATGTAGACAGCTCTGGGGATGTGGAAACCCAGATTTCAGTTTGCTGCAAATAAATCTGTAAGTATATTGAACTTTTCAATGTAATACATATTTTTCTGTTAATCAGTGTCTTTTAGATAGGAAACATTTAACACCAGGGAAACTTCCATATACCTTTAAAATGCTGAAAATGGAGTCATGACTGGAGAGTAATTACATTCTGATGTGCAGTTTTATGCTGCTAATCTGAAATTACATGTTAGTTTGCCCCTAGAGACAGAATAGGGGGAGGGGGCATTTGAGCTAGGTGCTGGGGGAGTGTCAGTAGGGTCATAAGGGGTGGAGAGTGTAGGGAGTTGTTAAATAGAGGGTTTTTCCGGCCGTTTGGCACACATTATGCAGGGGACAAGAAGTTTATCATGGCCTCGCCGTTTGTGGATGCCCTTGTTGCGCAGCTGAGGGAGCAACTAGCAGAGCATGGCCTTCAGTGGCTGCAGGAGGTCCACCCATGGAGGAAGAAGAGGAGCCTTTGAGAGAGACCGGCAGCAGAAGAGGAGGAGTGACAGGCCAGCCGTTGAGGAGATACAGGCCCCAGCAGAGGCTCAGCGGTTTCTATTTTTTTTTTACAAATCATTTTTATTAGGCATTGGCAAATCACATTACAGCTTGCAAGCTTACATATCAGACATATACATCATTCACAGATATAGTGATAGCTAAAACATTGTGCCTATCATCTGGGCTCAGAATCCTGGAATATCAAATCGCTAGACCTTAAACTTTGTAAACCCATGACTCTCTCTGAGAACAGTCATTTACCAGAGCCTGTCTTTTATTAAATATTTCATATTATTTTAAATCATATAACAGCAATACATTAAATCCCCAATGGGATTAAGCCATAAAACAATACGTCCCCAGATTGTCCAGTCTGATTAGATCATAACAAATGTTACTTACCTCCATCCACCGCCTCCAGGGCCGTCCACTCCCCTAGACCCAATAAGCTCTCCATTTTTTTTTTTTATATATTCATTAGGGAACTACCCAATAATCAACACCAAGGAGCCCAAATGTCCATAAACTTTGTAACCGAGTCCTCCAGTAAATGGGTTATTCTCTCATTAATCAAGATAAAATTGAATTTATTCTTAACTGCCTGCAGGCTCAAATTCGAGGATTTCCACTGTCGAGCAATGTGGCTTTTCGTAGCCAGCATCAGAAACTGTAATAGTAGATTTTGATGGGATGTTAGAAGTGAGCTTGAAAGGCCTAAAAAGCAGACCTCAATGGACCGTTTTTTTTAAGCTTTAAAGATTTTTGAAGCCAATTCAAACACCTCTGTCCATAGACTTTGTACCGTAGGACACACCAGATATGCAAAAAGGTGCGTGAGTTCCCACAATCTCTAAAGCACTTAGAGTCCCAGGCTAAACCCCATTTAAAGAGTTTAACTGATGTGTGTTAAATTCTATGCAAGACCTTTATTGAAGTCTCCAAAATGCTATAATTTAGAGATCCTCTTGTGGGACTGCGCCAACTATGCTCCCAAAATTTTTGGTCTAGAGTGTATCCCAGGTCCTCTTTCCATAATTGCATATATTTTGTTTTTTGTGACTGTGAGGTCTCATTGAAGGTATCATATAATAAGCTGATAACATTGCTCGACAGTGGAAGATCCCTGCAAAGTCTAGCAAGCCAGTTAGTTTCCGGAGTAACTAAATAATTTAAAGTGGAGCTCACAAAGTGCCTGTGACTGCAGTAGGTATAAGGCTCTGCCAAGGGCAAGTTATAATTGTCTCTCAAATATCCAAAAGTAATCACTGCACCATTATGATACCAGGCACCAAATGTCAACAGGTTCCGGGAACTCCACCATTGCTTGGAAGTAGGAGTTAAGAGAATAGCTAGGAGTGCGTTGGGTATAATAGGGGAGATGCCAAATAGTTTTGGGGCCAAGAGATAATTTTGGACCGCCCATGCCCAAATAATCAAGGAATGCTTAATAAATGGGTTCCTTATTTTCCCCAGGATACCACTAGGCTTGGGAAGCCAGATTATGGTGCTCCATGAGTATGGGGACATTTTTATACTTTCTATAAAGACCCACAGTGGATGATGCAAATCCAGCATCATATCCTTATAGAGAGGGACATAATTAGATTTATATATATATATATATATATATGCCAATTTACTGGTTATATTAACCCCTAAATACTTAATATGTGATTTAGGCCGTGAAAATTTTAAGTTTTGTTTAAGATATTGAATCTCTGGTTAAATTGAAAGTGCGCCTAATGTTATCCCCCGTTTGCGAGAATGTCAATTTATTCCTAAAAATATAAGTTGGTGACTCCATCCGGGCCCGGGGCCTTCCCACCCTTCAAGCTATTAATAGTCTTCCTAACCTCTGTGTCCATGACCTTAGAGTTAAAGAGATCCCCTTTCTCCGATGACAGAGTGGGTAAATCACATGAGCCAAGAAAATCCATTCTCTGTTGCTCCTGCTGATGATGATGCGGACAGGATGAATATATGTTCTGGAAGAAGTCCAAGAAGGGTTTTAGTATATTATTAGGGCTAGCCATGATATCGCCCGCAGAAGTTCTGATTCGAAATATTTTTGACTGTGAAATTTTGCTTCTAAGTTTCCTGGCTAGTAAGCTGTCTGGCATAAAACCTGTCATTTGTCCATCTAATCGCTTTTTCCGTATGATTAGACAGTAATAAATCCAGCTCCAATCTAATTTTATCTATCTTTTGACATAGAGGCTTGGAGGGGTTTCGCTGATTTAGTCTTTCTAGATCTATCAAGTCCTTCCTCAGGGACGCCTCTCTCATTTTTGTTTGTCTTTAGTGTCTACAAGCAATTTTTATAAGAGAGCCCCTGATAAAGGCCTTGTGAGCCACCCAGGTCTATCCCATGTCTGATTCCTGATTTATATTAGTTGAGAAAAATAGTTCAAGATCATCTGCTATTTGTTCTGCTACACTTGGGTTTGATAATATTTTTTCATTAAGTCTCCAAGTATATGGAGGTTTATTTTTCTGGCCTAAATCTACTGAAACATTAACCTGGGAATGGTCTGACCATGGGCACGGATGGATATCTACCCTATCTATATCTGTCATAATAGCATCTATTTGGGAATAGGTCTCATGTACTGAGGAATAAAAGGTATATCCTCTCTCACCCTGATGTAGCAGTCTCCATGCATCTGACAAGTGCAGGTCATTAAGTAACAAGCTAATCTGCTTTAATTTATTTGAGTATCTGCCACTCCCATCATGACCCAATCTGTCTAAAGTAGGATCCAAGACCAGGTTAAGGTCTCCCCCAGCACAATCCTCCCTAGATCCGCTGACTTTAGGTATTTGAGTAGATTAATGAATGATTTATGCGGGGTAGTAGTTTGGTAGTAAAATTATATCAGAGATAGTCTCATACCCATAAGTGTACCTGTCAAAACCACAAAATTGCCCCCTGAGTACACCTTCTTGTGCTCAATGGTAAATGGATTTTTTGTGTGTAATAAAATAGCCACTCCTGCCTTCATTTTATGCAAGAATTTGCGGAGTCTATTATGTGTGAAATGTGTTCCTTGTAAGAAAATCACATCAGGATGTAAGGGTTTATAGGACAAAAAAGCCTTGCGTCTCTTAAATTGGTTAAAATCCTGAACATTATGTGAAACAAAAACAAAAGAGGTGTCTGTCATGGTACCTCAGTGGATATGGAGATGCTCTGCCAGTCCCAATTTATATCGCTATAGTCCCATGCAACCCTATGAACTGGAACGCTGACGGCAAGTGGAACTGGCCCTGAAGGGGATGGAAGGATCTCATCATGTAGCCTGGAATCTGGAACCAAAGTAGGGAGAAAAAAAAGATATAACATAAATAACCATAGCATAGTAACATATAAGCTCTGACTCTTCCTCAAACATGTACTTAAGACACTTTTGTGACAGGGGAGGAAAATTAGAAATACCATTTTCCTACAAGTCCCCTCTGGGGATGAAGGAATACCCGATAAGCAATCGGTTTTATATTATAACAGGAAATAATTAAACAATACCCCACAAATAGCCCATACCTAGGGGCCCGACCCACAATGTTCAAACCATAGTCTAATATTATGAATGTCTTTGACCATGGCTCCCTGTCCAAATAGCATCAAATCCCTCAACTGCGATGTTGTGAACCCAAGCCAGTGTTCATGATCTGTGAAAAATTGAATCTTTCAGCAGAGTGTGTTCAACCGCCACACTGCACCTATAAAAGTTATCTCTGTAACTCCACTATACTCAAGAGATACTTAAGAATAGCCAGGTGCTAAAGCTGACTCCTTCCACCTCACTCTACCATAATCTCTCCATAGTCCAATGTGGTCATTCAAATTTAGCTCTCTGCCGATCAGCCTAGAGTCAAAGTTGCTGGCTTTGAACTTTGATCCAGCCGTCTATGCTAACGTTTGGTCTGTTGGTCCTCTGTCCATTGTTTTGCTGGTCTTTGAGGCAGATTTGCTCCTTGCGGAATTTCTAGAGTGTCTTCTCTAGATACGAGATTCAAGGTTGCGAGAACTGAAAGACATTCTTTTAAAGAGTGGACTACATGAGTAGTTGCACCCACTTGGAAGGACAGGCTAAAGGGGAACCCCCACCTGTACTTGATATCATTTTTAATACAAACTGATAAGGCCAGTTTTAGTTGTTGGCGTTTTGTGTGTGGAGGGGGCCAAGTCAGCAAAGATCTGTATCTGAGCCCTATGCACCCTTTCAATGTCCCTAGAATCCTGACGGTAGTTTGGTAACAAATGATAAATAATCGCATTCAGATATCATTTCAAATCCACCACTGATTTTGGAATCCCCCTGAATCTTACATTGTTTCGTCTGGACCTGTTTTCCAGGTCTTCAAGTTTATTTTCCAATGCAGCTATATGGGTAGAATTCTGAGTGATATCCAATCGATACTTCTGTTGGGTATCCATAATCTGATCAGTTACTGTTTCCAGTAAGTGGGTACAGTGCCCAAAATCTTGCAGACCCTGCCTCATTTCTTTAACCACCTTGTCAAAGTGTGATTGAAGCAGTTTGTTAAAATCTGTTAAAGATATGTCTGACAATATAGTATGGTGGTTTGAAGATGAAGTATCCTCTTCCGAAGAGCTCATTATGGAGGTATGTGGCAAAGCTTAAGCTTGTTGTTGTGCCTTAAAATGCTCCGGGATACTCCTGGAAGACAAATTCCTTCTTGATTTACCCATTACTAAATCCAGCTAAAAAACACGGCAATATTAGATATGTATGATAAAGATGTAAAGTGTCAAAAATGTTGTTATAATATTATAGAGTCCTTCTAAGTGAAGGGGTTCCCTCTAGTCTAAGCCTATCTGCTCATAACTGTAGAAGAGACAGTAGGTCAAACACCAGTGGCCAGTGTGGGGGTTACATATTAGTGAACATTACATAATCGTAAGCATCATCTGTAGAGATACACTGCCACATCAGAATTGTGAAATCAGCTGTGGAGTTTGCAGGGGATGCTTATGAGTTCTTTCACCTCCACTATGATAGATACTGGAAATAAAAGTCCTGTAGCACCACTCTGCTTATATTATATATCCGTTTGTATAATGAGGATCAGCCTGAGAAGGTAGCTTAGTTTTTCAGCATACTGTGTTCAAAGTAACGTGGATTCTTATAAAGGCTGTCTTGCGTTACAAAGCTTGTCCACTAGATGGCAACAGTGCCTAGTATTTCCTACAGGATGATGCAGTTAATGGTCTCTCCTGCAAATCAGTCACCAGCCCCATGAGTTTAACAAAAATGACAGATCCCTTTTGATTTATCACTGTAATTGAGTAGGAGTCAATTTTATTAGTGGGATGCTTGAAGCTTGGTTTCCAAAAATATTAAGGCTTGGACAGTGTAGCAGGGTGTATTTTGGCTTGTCACTCAAGAAGAGTACCCCCTGATTACAAATGTTCTTCTTATCACTATGTTAGTCTCCACTGAATATTAAGGCACTGGTTGCTAAAATGGCTGCCTAGCTCCTGCTTCACTCCCCTGCTTTAGTTGAGAGGGGTTCTTGTTTGCTGTCTCCCTTTGTGGGTATCTCTCACCCTGGCTCTTTACAATCTCCCCCGAGGTCCCTGTTCTAGTGGCATCTTTGCCCGTCTGAGTCCCTCTGCTGCCTTGAGGCCTACCAGGCCCAGTCACTTCTTGTTAGCAGGAATCTTGAGTTGAATTTGCGGGAATGCAGATGGATGCTATTGAGGGTGAGTTTTACTGCTTGGGCCAGGGGTTTGCTTTAATGGGGTCTTCCCCTACCTCTCTAGCTTACCCAGTGGTTCCAGCCCTTTGGTCTCCACCTGTGTACCTGCCCTTTCCTGCTGTTCCCACTGGTGCCTACACTGCCGTCTCTTTCCTCTGATGCAGTCTCCGCTGCGTGGCTGAGTCAGCTCTTCCAGGCTGCTGTCGGAGGCAGACTGCACTAGCGAGATCTCCAGTGGCACTCCAGCACCCGCAAGGCTTTGGGAGGATCTCTTGATCCCCCTACACAGACTGTATTCAGCCTCTTGGGTACCTGGTAAGGCGCCATTTGGTATCTGGTCCACTTGTCCCTGAGTAGGGGAGTTCAGGAGTCTGGGTAGATCTTTGAATTGTATCTCCCGGAACACCGCTATTGGATTAGTAGCTGTTGAGTTAGCGTTATGGGAGACTTGCCTGACCCGAGGGAGGCCAGACTAGGCTAGAAAGGATGTGAATAGCGTGTCCCAGTAAGCCATTAGGGGAGGGACAGTTTTTAATTAAAGTGGCGGATACGGCCATGAAAAATTCCGCTATATGCTCAATTGTCCCCATTGGGGAACATGTCTCAAAAGAAATTAGGGAAAAGATTTGGAGGAGGGAATTTCTAGAAATTTTGCCTTTATTGCCTTTGGATAATTTCATTAAAATCAAATATGATGAGAAGAAAGATGACACAAAAAAGGAGGATGAGGAGCATAGGCGTAGGTACAGGAAAATTCCCAAAACTTTTAACAACTGGCTGCAGACCTTTGTCATTTTTGCCAGCATAGTGGGGGAGATGAACCCAGAGTTCTGTTCCTCTTTGTTTTATTATGTAGATGAAATTGAGGGGATTCACCGTACATATGGGGGTTCTGCGTGATTCAGGCAAAAAATTGTGGTATGCCCTAGTATGCAGTAGGATGATAGGGATATGGTGAACTGGCTTAAAATCATTACCCCTTAAAGGCCTATAGTAGTATCTGGTTCTAGAACTGTGGCAGGTAATTCTAGTAAGAAGGGCTGTTGTTTTGCTTTTAATGAGAGCTTCTGCAGTTGGGGGACGTCATGCAAGTTTAAACATGAGTGCCTAGAATGCGTTATGTCCCATCCTCTTTTTATTTGCTTCAGAAAATCTAAAGGTCAAAAGTCAAGCGAGCAGGCTCCAAAAGGGGATGAGCCCGGTATTATTAGAAAAGATCCGGCCATGGCTAAACCTGTATGCTAAGGTTCCGGGTAAAGAGGATGATGCCAGTCTATTGGTTAAGGGTTTTGAGCTTAGTTTTAGGATCCCATCTGTCATTGATGAGGGTTTGGGTAGACCGCCTAATTTAAAACCAGCTAGGGAAATCCTACAGTGGTTATGGGTAAACTCTTGGATGAGGTGAGTAGGATGGCTTACAAGTGTCCCCGTTGGGGCTTGTGCCCAAAAAAGAGTCTGGTTCTTTTAGGCTTATCCACCATCTGGCTTACCCAAGGGTGGCTCAGTCAATGATGGGATGGACAAGGAGTTGGCATCGGTTACATATGCTTCTTTTAAGAAAGCTGTAAGGTTGGTTAGGAAGGCGGGGAGAAGGGCTTGGTTGGCAAAAGTGGACATTAAGTCTGATTTTAGGTTATTGCCGGTTAATACTTCAAAAGGAGAAAATATCCTCTTACATGGCACACCTGATTATCCTAATCTCAAAAAAGAGAATAAACTAAATAATAAAACTTAACTTTTATTAAACTGTAAAATCCATATTAAAATATTGTGGACACAGGATGCAAGGATTAGAGATTATTAAATTAGCTGATATAGAACTTCTTAGTATTTTTAAAATTAAGTGTTCCTCCCTTCTTAGGCAATTTATAATAAAGTGCTAAAGTGACAATATTGGCAGTGTTACATAAAGTGCTGGTGACAAGAAAATATTTATAAAGTGCTAGTAGCAATAAAGTGAGGACAAAAAGGGAGGAGCGCTTGATTATTGTATGCTAATAAAAGGACAATCCTGTTGGATTGAGACTAAAGATTATAATTGCAATGATATTAGAAATAAATTGCTGCAGTTATTTAAAACAAATATTGTATGCAGCTATTAGCTGATAATGAAGAAAGTCCTAGTAAAGTCCTCCAATTTGAGGGGACATGAAATGCTATCAGGTACCTAAGTAGCACCAGAATGGCAGAGATTAAAAACCTGTAAGGGATTCAATTCTTTTTTGGTCTCTTGTGCTGTTTGAATATGCTTGGTTCTTTTCTTACCCCTCCTTGTTTTGGTTTTGCATCTAAAAAAATCATATTATATCTAGTCTCCATTGAGGGTGTCTCCATGGGTCTAGTATGTACATCTAACCACTCAGATTCTGATGTTTGATATTCTCCCTTTTTTGTTTAGGGTTTCTGTATGTTTTGGGTCTTCTAAAGATGTTGCCAGTTTGAAAATCATTCAAATCTCTTTGAAATGTCCTTTGTTTTCTTTCCATTAACATCTTCCGAAAATGTTCTATATCTTTTTGTGATTTCATTTCTGACTCTGTAAATAATGGGTTCTCAGTAAATTCCTTTATTTTCTCCACTTTTGTTTTTAGCAGGGACTCTTTCTCTAATAATTGATATTGTTCCCACTCTAATATCATACTCATTAGTTCACTTAAACACTTTAAGTGAGTATGGTCCCATTTTTTACAAAGTCTTCAGATAGGTTTTGGAGAGTAGGGAAAAGGTTTATTCTCAATCCTCTCGGGACTAAATTATTTCTAAGATAATTTTATCAATTTCACAGTTTTAATTATATATCTGTACTACAAAAATGATTGTATTTCTCACCAACTCATGATTTTAATCTGTTTGAGTGGGTCAAAGATGTTCATTTATTTGCCAGGAAACTTGCCCTTAAAAAACATTTTTCTAAAAAAAGTAATAACAATTATTTGAATAACTATGATCAAAAAACGTTGAAAACATTAGAAAGTCTATTAGCAGACAATGAAGAAGTAGAATTAAAAGGACCCTTCTTCCAGCTCAAAACAAAGAGTAAATTTACTCCACCACTACATATAAATCCAAATATAGAATTATTTGTCCAGAATATAGAAATAGACCTGGAATTATTATCTCTAACAAAAACGAAATCTACAAATTTAACCAGACAAGAAATACAAGCCCTGCAAGAATTGAAAGTTAACGAGAACAGAGGTACTATCCAAATTAAATGGCATACAATCTAAAAAGCAAACCATTTTAGTATCATTAGATGTAGAATCCCTATATACAAATATCCATCATGATAAGGGTATATATGCAGTTAAATATTTTTTAGATAAAAAAGGCAATCAATACGATACACATAATGAATTTCTCTTAGCACTACTGGAATTTGTCCTAACGCATAATGACTTTGTCTTCCTGGATAAATTCTGTCAACAAGTACGTGGGACAGCAATGGGCACAGCCTGTGCTCCCACATACGCAAATGTATTCCTGGGATGGCGGGAAGAGCAAAGGGTTTTTAGTGAGGAATGGATATATATACTACTTATGTGGTACTCTGAGTACGTTTTATTGACAATACCTTGATACTCTGGAATGGTTCATTACAGCATCTACAGAACCTTATAAAAACCTGTAATAACAACAATTTGGGTCTGTATTTGACTTCTGAAATTAGCCATGAGTCCATTACCTTTTTGCACTTACAAATATTTAAAACACAGAATGGCACTATAGGCACTAAGACCTATAGAAAACCAACAGCTACCAATAGTTTGTTACACCTAAGGCACTCATTGATGGTATACCAGTTGGACAATACTTGAGAGTGAAAAGAAACTGCTATAATGACAAAGATTTTGAGAAAGAATCCCAGGATTTACAATCTCGCTTCTTGGAAAGAGGTTATTCAAAAAATACCCTAAAAAAAGCTTATCATAGAGCTAAAAATACCAAGAGAGAAGACTTACTTAAAGATAAAAAGAAATACGAGATAATACAGGGAGGTGTATTGGAACCTATAATAATAAGTGGCATGAGGTTAAGAGGATATTTAATAAAATCTTGGGTATCCTATTGGAAGATAAAGATCTTAAACCATTTTTACCTACCCATGCAGCAATCACCAGCAGAAGGTCAAAAAACTTTAGAGATTATCTTTCTAAAAGTAATTTGGGTACAAAAAAGAACAAACTATAGCTACAAAAAACAAAAGGATGTTTTAAATGCCATTATTGCAAGGCATTCCAATATGTAAAACCTACAAAAACTTTTCTCTCAGAAAAACAGACATACAAAATAAAATACCTACTTACATGCAAAACAGAGGGTGTTATCTATTTGATAACCAACCAGATACGTAGGAAAAACCTGCAGAGAATTCAGGCGACGTATTCTGGAGCACATTTATAGTGTCAAGAAAGAATATGATACCCCGATTGCTTTGCATTTTAATAATAAACACAAGGGAGATACTAAAGTTCTGACCTTTACAGCTATAGATCATGTGGAAAGAACAATAAGAAAAGGTGATATAGACACAGAATTATTAAAGAAAGAAGCTAAATGAATTTACTTTCTAGGCCAAAAAACAAAACAAAAGGCCTTAAGGAAGGTTTTATCTTTACCCCATATATCTAAAATGTACTTTTGGATAAAATCTAAAATATTCCAGAGTATACTTTTACATTGAAATGCTATTAGGTACCTAAATAGCACCAGAATTGCAGGCACCTCACAGTGCTTTTGATGCTTTTTCCCCTGGTGCTGGACCTCAGTACTTTTGGATAAAATCTAAAAAACTCCATAGTATACTTTTACAAGATAGACAACTAATATCTTAGAACGCCAAGAAACGCTTACAACAATATAACTACAGAGAATACTCTAAAAGAAATAAAAAATAATTTGGGATTTATACAGTGTATACTGGTATAAAGATATAGTGAAACCTAATATCTAACAGTTCTATAATAACTCATTTAAAATGAGAAATAAAATTGGAGTATATAAACATGAGATATAAGTTGAGACCCTCAAAATATTTATTGAAAAAGTAGTTGGGATTTATAAACATAGGGCCTCATTCAATTATCGTCCGTAAAACGGCCGCAAAGCTGCGATTCCTTGCGGCCGTCTTACGGCCCCGTGTAGAGCTACTTTTACCTTGCAATTCAATTATACGGCGCCGCAAGGATATCCCCTTCCGGCAGGCCGCATATCATGCAAACGGCCGGAAGCTTTTTCCCAGCGCCCGTAAATCTTGTTTTCCGGCCGCAAAGTCCGAAAACTGAAAATGCAAATATAAAATCGAGAATGCACTGTAAAGCTCCGTAAATGCTAGGCATCATAATGGGGGACACGAGGATTAATAGCAACACCCTCTCAAGCTTGCACATCAGCCCAAATCAGATATATTATTTACGGATTACTTTACGTCCCGTAGTTCCGCGGGCTGGTCCTTGTTCAAACCCGTATGGGTTTGGAGATGGAGGGCCGCAAACCAAGCATTGTAATAGCCAATATATATTCAATCCAGCACTGCAAAGCACTGTAAATGATGGGGAACATAACGGGGGGGGCATGAGGATTACTAGCCAAACATTCTCAAGCTTGCACATCGCCAAATTGTACTTTGATTTTAAAATCCGTACAAGTCCCACGGACTTCACTGACCAAGCCCGTAGCTCCGTATTCAAGCCCGTGCGGGCTGTCCTCCAAGCCCGCAGCTCGTTTTTAAAGGCCGTACGTGCTTGGAGGTTAAAGGTATCCATTTTGTTACGGTTTTTGCAGTCTGCATGTAACTGCTGTAACCCTAAAATGGAGGCCCAAGCATTGCAGCCTACAAATTAACAAGACTTCAAATTAGTTTAATATTCCTCATATGTTTGATTGGTCAGCACACATATAGGTTCCATTGTAGCCTCTAAAACAGCCCCATAATAGAATATGTCACCCCAATATTGGCGCGCACAGCAAATGTGTTTTGACAACATGCAGCTGACATGAGCGGTCCCACATCATTGCGCAGTTCTAATATTTTGGACTGTTGGGCGTCGATGAAAGGGCGCAAGTGATATGACCTAATGCCATAAACCCTTCTAACCCTTGTAGCCGCAGCCTAATCCTAATCCTTACACCCCACTGCCTAATCCTAATCATTAGATCCGCTAGCCTCCTCTCGGGCCTGCTGTTGATGATGCGCGCATGTGTCGGTGCGTAGATGACAGCGCACATTCGATGCACGCTATATGGTTGATCAACGATAGAATACACATCTCGCTCATCACATCTACATTAGAGAATACAAATAGTGGCCAAATCAGACCGCCACTTGGCATATATCAAGTACCAGGGGAATATTTCATTATATGTGGTTAAGTTCTTCAGTTGTGTCCGACTCTCCGTGACCCTATGGACTGCAGCACATTCAGCTAGGTCTCTGCCTGTGCTGTTCTCAAAAGTTTGAAGGCCAAAGAGATTGGAGTGGGTTGTCAGTTCCTCCTCTAGTGGATTGGGATTTGTCTGATCTCTCTGCTATGACCTGCCCACCTACAGTAGCTCACAGCTTCATTCAGGTACACAAGCTGCTTCACCACCACCACCACTTAGCAACCCTCACCCATGTAAATTGATAAATAGCAGAACAGTTTGGAAGTTCACCAAATGGGAATAACTAGACACCTGGCACATGGCTCCCACCAGGATGGGCGTAGCAGAGATTATGCCTGATGGCGGTGAGTTTGCTGTCGATCCCAGAGCTTGCGGCCCTTCCTGATGGGTCAGAGTAGATATGTGTGGTGCATGTTACCCTGGTCCCCTTCAGCATTGCTAAGTAGTGTGAAGGGGCTTGTGTACCTGAATGAAGCTGGGAGCTACTGTAGGTGGGCAGGTCATAGCAGAGAGATCAGAAAAGGTCCAATCCACTTGAGAAGGAACTGACAACCCACTCCAATCTCTTTGGCCTTCAAACTTTGGAGAACAGCAAAGGCAGAGACCTAGCTGAATGTGCTGCAGTCCATAGGGTCACGGAGAGTCGGACACAACTGAAGAACTTAACCACATATAATGAAATATTCCCCTGGTACTTGATATATGCCAAGTGGCCGTCTGATTTGGCCACTATTTGTATTCTCTAATGTAGATGTGATGAGCTAGATGTATATGCAATTAGATAGAGATTTAAGGGATCCCAATAGAGCTCATGTGCGTGGCAAAGGGTTCATATGACCTGACTCATGTTTTACTCTTGATATTGAATTGGGTAGTGTGGCTTTAATCATATTATGCATGTTGCAGCATGGTTTGTCAGATTGGCATGTGCATGACCATTACAACATATGATAACCAAAGGATATTTAGCCAATGCATGTTCATTATTGGGCAACTAACTGTATTCACACATATGCTAACTGATGTGGGTGAAGGGGTTTGTGTACTTCAATGAAGCTGTGAGCTAGCCTACATCGGGCCAGTGTAGGGGGGTACGTCTTATCAGAGAGGTCAGACTAATCCCAATCAACTAGAGAAGGAACTGGAAAAGTACTCCAGTGTCACCTGTCCTATTCATTGTAGGCCCTCAGGGGAATGTTCCTACTCCACAGTATCGCTAATCAGGCTTGTCATGGGTATTAACCCTATATTAGTAGTAGATATGATATTTGGGATCAGATGATATCTCAAGCTATTCTGACTCCTCAACAGTTTTAGATGTATTGATCTATTGCATGTTAACTATGGATCATCAGTTTACATTTAGAGGAATGTGACACTAATGTAATGCATGTGGATTTCCCTGAACCAAACATATTCATAACACATGGACGCAGTCAGAAATGTCTAACAAAGCTTTATTTTTTACACAGACCACAATCAGCATTGGTCAAGATTGTGCATTCACATAACAGTATAACAAAGCTTTATTTGATAGACAGACCACAATCAGCAGAGGTCAAGATTGTGCATTCACATAACAGTATAACAAAGCTTTATTTGATACACAGACCACAATCAGCAGTGGTCAAGATTGTGCATTCTCATAACAGTATAACAAAGCTTTATTTGATACACAGACCACAATCAGCAGTGGTCAAAACTGCATTAATATCATGGGTGTGGTGTGGGCGGGTCCTTGAAGAGCAAGAGGCTGGAAAAAAGGGGAAACCTACAAGGGTCAATCTAATAGTCTAGAATAAGCATGATGCATAGCACCTACCAGGGTCACATGCTGCAACCGGAACCAGAAATCTCTTCATTTAACTGAAGAAACCATTTATGTGCATAGCACTTACAACTTGTAACTAGATCTGCTCAATTAAATAAACAGATGATTCAACCTTTGGACTGTGTAATCCAATCCAGTTTCACACATACAGTGTGTTGAACAAACAAAAATCTGAAAGAAGTGTTCAAATCAAAAAATGCGGAGGAGGATCCAAAATAATTTAGAATCACGATGTATGTACAGTACAGTTCTAAATACTGTACCAATATACCAACTCACCTGATTCCCATCTGCAAGCTTTACTAACCATTAGCTAGGTCTGTGGATAATCAGAAATATGGGCAAATAGCCATTATTATGGAGAGGACACAAAGGTCAGCAGCCAGATACACTGTTTCTTACATCAGACCCAAAGATCTGTTCTCAGACCGATATTGAGGTCAGGATCACATGCTTTATTAGTGCATATATTAATGCTGGCTGTTATTAACATGCCATTGTGAGACTTTGCAAGTCCAACGCCATAGCGGTATTAGTCTACATTTAAGCTACCAACAATCATGTTGGAGATATGTGGCTATATGATAGCTTTAAGATTGTGGGAGCTACATGTTAAGGGGGCTGCCATTGAAGGCATGTCTACCTGAGAGGCACTGGGAAAACCCTCCACCTCATAATTACTCCACAATGCTTGCAGATGTAGGAGATGCCTTCATGGACCTAAAATAAAAAAATAAAAAAAAAGACAAAACCTAAAAAATAAGGCCTGAAAACATCATAGGGCCTGCAGCATCTCTTCTCAACAGCACTCCTTAGTGACAATGTATTGGTCACACTACTAATTAACAGCCTCATTAAATTGCTATGTAACAAATTGAATAGGGCTCTATATAAGCACACAGCATCTTTTTGAAAGCAAGTTTTTAGTTAGGGAACTTCTATGCAAAAGCCAGGTCTTCACTAACTAAAAACTTCTGTAAAACCAATATGCTATGTGCTTATATAGAGCCCTATTCAATTGCCCAAATCACATTTGAATGAGGCCCTTTGTGTTGTGTTTAACCTGTGACCAATTGATGGTCACTGAGGAGTGCTGTTGAGAAGGCGAAAACATGTCTGCAGACCCTATGGGCGTCATTCAATTGCGAAATAGCCGATTGAAAAGGGCTCTATATAAGCACAGAGCATATATTTCTTTACAGACGTTTGTAGTTAGTGAAGACCTTGCTTTTGGAGAGAAGTTCACTAACTACAAACATCTGTAGAAAATATGCTCTGTGCTCAAATTGATCCCTTAGCAATCGGCCACATTGCAATTGAATGAGGCCCTATGTCCTCCTCCGCTTGGGCCCAGGACCCACATCACCTGTGCCCATCCTCCGTCTCCCCTCTGGTGGTGATGGTGGGGGGGGAGGCCGGGGGATGCGGGCGGTGCCAGGCAGCGGTGGTCTGGGCGGTGGCGGACACATGGGAGGAGAGGAGGGGCCAGGCTGCTCTTGGCTGGGGGATTGTGAGATCCCCGTTGATGCTGGGCTGGGGACCATGGCATGACTGAGCAGCCTGACCTGAAGGTGCTCCGATGTCATGTGGTGCCTCCTCACCTCCCTGGACAGCCTGGCCAGGCTGTGGGTCATCTGTGACCTGAGGGCAGAGATGCTGGCATCCATCCGGAGCTGGTTGGCCTCAATCCTCTGGCAGCTGGCCAGCAGCTCCTTCAGGACGTCCAGTGTCTCCACCTGCACAGCCTGGCTCTGCGGCGACGACACCGCTGGGTGGGCGTGGTGAGGTGATGGGGGAGGTCCACAGCTGGAGCCGGTGGGGAGAATGTGCCCGGTGGTGACCAGGCCAGCACACTTTGTGGGGAAGGAGGTGCTGTCCCTTGGGGGGATGAGGGCCCCAGAGCAAGCCTCTCGAGGATGGGCATAGGCCCAGGGCTTGGGGCAGGTGACCCCGCAAGGTCAATGACCAGCCCATCCTCTGACCCAGAGCCCTCTGATCTCCTTTCCTCCTCCCCCTGTGCTGGAGGATCCTGGTACGGGGCTGATGGCCCCGCCTCCTCGCTATGGTCACAGGACCCAGAGCTCCTCCTGGATGCTGAGAGATAGAGAAGAAAGGTACATGTCATTAGTATGTTGATTAGCTCATTGATAGGTGTTCATTTCTAATTATCTGACATCTAGCCTTGAATATGGATGATTCTCCTCTTTGCAACTCTGATTAGCTATCTTATACTAGCTGTTATCTATTCTTAGGTTTCTGTTCTGGATGGTTCTCGGCTCACAACTCTATCTGTATTACGGCTGCTGTCTGTAACTGCGTAGGCTGAACGGGCACGCCAATACATGGACTCTGTATTACAGGGGTGTCCAAACTCTTTCCCGGATTGGAAGATATCCTTTCTGTGCACTGGTGAGTCAATCAGGATGAATGAAGAAGCGATTGACTCACCTGTGCGCAGCAGGGTTATCAAATCCAGCCATGTGTGTGGCCCACCAGGACCGAGTTTGGACACACCTGCTCTATTGCTTGATTACTGTTGTGGTGACCAGGAATGACAGTGATTTGTCAGCTTCATGAATTTAAGGATGCATCCATCTATCCCTTGTTATTTCATGGAGCTGACATGTCATTGTCATGGCCATGTGTAGTGTGTGTGATGCACATGTGGTGGCATGTTGCTGTATGTCATATTCACCTGCCATGGAGGCTGGGTCCTGCTGCTCCACCGGGCCTGATGCTCCAGCTGCGTCGGAGGGTGCAAGCATGGCCTTTGCAATCCCTTCATGGGCAAGGTACTTGACCCTCCGCCCCTCGGCCTCCTGCACCATCTTCCTCCTCACCGCGGCCCTGATGTCGTCAAACCGGTGCTTAATGGACAGCAGACTCCGTCCACGGCCCGCCACACCGTTGACCAGATCCACCACCTGCTGCCAAGCAGTAGCACGGGGCCCAGCCTTTACTTCCCTACCCCCCAAGGTGATGACGGGGCGGGCACGGATGGCCTCCAGGAGGACCCTGTTCTCCTCCCGGCTATAATTGTGGGCCCTGGACCTGCCGCCAGCCTCTTGCTCTTCTGCCTGGGGATGAGGACCCTCTCCACTCTCCCTCCTCCTCCTCCTTCCTCCTCCTACTCTCCTCTCCTCTCCTCCTTCCTCTACTCTCCTCTCTCCCTCCTCCTCCTCTCCTCTCCTCCCTCCTTCCTCTACTCTCCTCTCTCCCTCCTCCTCCTCTCCTCCCTCCTTCCTCTACTCTCCTCTCTCCCTCCCCCTCCTCTCCTCTCCTCCCTTCTCCCTCCTCCTCTCCTCTCCTCCCTCCTTCCTCTACTCTCCTCCCTACTCCCTCCTATCCTCTCCTCCCTCCTTCTCCTCCTCTCCTCCCTCCTTCTCCTCCTCTCCTCCCTCCTTCTCCTCCTCTCCTCCTTCCTCCTCCTCCACTACCTCCTCCACTACCTCCTCCTCCACTACCTCCCCCTCCTCCACTAGTACCTCCTCCTCACTCCTCCCTTCCTCTTCCCCACCTCCACGCCCCGGGACTCCCTGCCACTCCTCCACCCTCTGCTCCTCTCCCTCCATCACCACCTGAAAAGAAAAGAAAGAGAAATAAAGAAATGTTTTAGTGGCTTTGCCTGCTCCACGCTCGTCCCCCATTCTGATCGCCTATAACACTATTTCTGCTTGGATATCAATGTTGGAACTAACTGCAGTAATCAACCTTAAGTGGACAGAGCCTGTGACAGCAGTGGGAGGGGTGTACAGCACCTCTCACTCTGGACCTGAGAGGCGCTGATGAAACACGCTAGATCAATACTTTCATAAACAATGTGGAAGGGTCAGTTACAGTTTGCATATATACAAGGCATGCGGCTATTTACTGTGTGCTTCTATCATGTGTGGGGAGTGGCCCATGTCTGAGGCCACTAATATCCTATCTGCATTATACTCTGCACATATTCCTGGAAGTGGTACCTATCCTGAAGCCATCTTCTGTACCAGAGGTAGTAGGAACTACATGGTCCTGCTGTTCTAGGTTGAAAATAAGTTCTTGTCAAGCCCCATTGAAGAAGCAGTTTGGAACACCTATGTGTATTGCAAATATGTGTAGAAATCTCACTCAAACTCAATCTACAACTCAATCAATCTCAAACTCAATCAATCTCAAACTCAATCAATCTCAAACTCAATCAATCTCAAACTCAATCTCAAACTCAAACTCAATCAAACTCAATCTCAAACTCAAACTCAATCAAACTCAATCTCAAACTCAAACTCAATCAAACTCAATCAAACTCAATCTCAAACTCAATCTCAAACTCAAACTCAATCAAACTCAATCTCAAACTCAAACTCAAACTCAATCTCAAACTCAATCTCAAACTCAATCTCAAACTCAATCTCAAACTCAATCTCAAACTCAATCTCAATCTCAAACTCAAACTCAAACTCAATCTCAAACTCAATCTCAAACTCAATCTCAAACTCAATCTCAATCTCAAACTCAATCAAACTCAATCTCAAACTCAAACTCAAACTCGTTATGTTACGTTATGTTATGTTGCCCTGCTGCCCAGTCTCCCAAGGGAGGGGATCATATTCTGCTTCAGTATGTCACAGTACATGTTTGCATTCATGGTTCCCTCAATGAACTGTAGCTCCCCAGTGCCAGAGATAAATGGATAAGTCACAACGAACACAAAAACATTGATATGAGATGAACCCATCATTTTGAACCGAAACAGTGATGCAGAGAGAGGGGAGGCACCATCTGACATCATTAGGTAAATGCATATAGGGGGAATCCACACTACATATTAGCGAAAACATATATACACATGCATATATGTTTTGTCTGGGCCTGCATGCATGCTGCCAGCACTGAGGAGCTACAGTTCTTTGAGGGAACCCATGAATGCCAACATGGACTGTGACAAACTGAAAAAGAGCAGGATCCCTCCCATAGGAGAACGGGCCGCAGGGCAGTATTCCAACATGATAACGACCACAAACACACCTCCAAGCCGACCACTGCCTGGTTAAAGAAGCTGAAGGTCAAAGGTTGATGAACTGGCCAAGTAGGTCACCAGACCTAAACCCTATTGAGCATCTGTGGGGTACTCCTCAAATGGAAGGTGTGGAGTGTAACGGAACCCATCACTGTTTTACCCTGTTTTATGGTTAAAATATGATCATACTGTTATACTGTATGTATGTTGGTTTCTGCTCTGCAAAATCTTAGCCCAGACTATTGCAGACCTTGGCATAATAGATAATCCTAGTACAGAGACTCAGCATAGGATAAGGAAGTCTATTGTATAAAGTGTTTGCATTATCAGACATAACAAAGAAGGATGATCTAAGCAATGTCTGATTGTATCAAAGTAGCCAGGTAGTCTCCGGGAGGTGTGACCCACCTGTTGTCCCTCAATGTGTATTGTGTGGCCAACTATGGGGGATGTGTGTATTGCCTGTGGGAAGAGATGTGTATATATATATTTCTGGGCAACAAAATAAAGTCAGTATTCATTTGACTCCCAATTGAGTGTGGGCAAATATTGGAGGTTGGGAATGGTGAGACTGTAGTGCTTCTTGGATATTGTACCGTATACCAGCGGAGATATTGGACTGCGTGTTCCAACTCCGTTACAGGGAGTGCAAGGTCTCTAACATCCACCAGCTCCATGATATCATCATGAAGGAGTGGAAGAGGACTCCAGTGGCAACCTGTGAAACTCTGGGGAACTCCATCCCCATGAGGGTTAAGTCAGTGCAGGAAAATAATGGTGGCCACACAAAATAATGGCCAATTTCACTTAGGGGTGGACTCACTTTTGATATTTCCCCTGAATTAATCTATCCATGTGTCATGAACACGAATATCATGCATCACCGTTACTGGAATCAAACTCATGAATATTACCTCCACCCTCAGCTGCACTAGTGGCCGTTACCCCAACCCTACATTAACACAGGGCTGGTATATTGAAGGAAGATGTATGTACTAATCCAATAACGTTGGTGTGTAGCATTCATGTGGTGTTTACCAATCATGGTATAGTACAAACGAAAACAAACAATGATAATGTGAGCAATACATAATGTTTAATCTTATGTTGCTTTCCCAAATATAAAAATAAAAAAAATAAAAACGGGAGGCAGAAATCCATGAACATCAATAAAATGGAACCTAAAGAGATAAGAACAAGACATCAATTAGAACAATATACGCATTGACTGCAACACCTCAACGTCAATAGATCTGGGACATCAATTGCTTCTATATGCAACATGAACATGTTCTCACCTATTTCCGCTTCCGCTTGTGTGTTTCCTGGCTCTCCTGGCCTTTGGAAGATGGTCCTCTAGGCCGGCCCCGACCTCTTCGGGTGTTTTGAGGCTCTTCCGGCCTGGATGCTGGGGACAGGGTGTGGGATGTTGACGGAGGCGAGTTGGCAGGGGTAGCCCGGTCTTGGTGCTGGCCTTCTCGGCCCATTTCAGGCCTTCGGGCGTACTCCTCCATTAGGAGATTATGACGCCTCGCCTCCTGGAACATCCGTTCGTTTTGACGGGTAATTTCCTCAAATACACGGTCATTATGGCGTCTCTGGTCCTCCAGCTTCCTGTCTTCGTGGCGTCTCATCTCCAGCATGAACTGGTGATTTTGCTCACGCTCATGCTGGAGATGAGCCAGGAAATCCTGGCACTGGGCCACTGACAGCGCAGGACTAACTGGCAGCGACCCAGACCACTGTGTCCTCTGAGTGGAGGCACTGCTGACTGGTGTCTCCTGCCTCACCGGAGTCGCCTGCTGGTCCTGCGGGGCCTGTGGGGCCGGAGTGGATGCCTGGGCCTGCTGGTCCTGCGGGGCCTGTGGGGCCGGAGTGGATGCCTGGGCCTGCTGGTCCTGCGGGGCCTGTGGGGCCAGAGTGGCTGTATGGGCCTGCTGGTCCTGCGGGGCCTGTGGGGCTGGAGTGGATGCCTGGGCCTGCTGGTCCTGCAGGGCCTGTGGGGCCAGAGTGGATGCCTGGGCCTGCTGGTCCTGCGGGGCCTGTGGGGCCAGAGTGGCTGTATGGGCCTGCTGGTCCTGCGGGGCCTGTGGGGCCGGAGTGGATGCCTGGGCCTGCTGGTCCTGCGGGGCCTGTGGGGCCAGAGTGGCTGTATGGGCCTGCTGGTCCTGCGGGGCCTGTGGGGCCTGTGGGGCCAGAGTGGCTGTATGGGCCAGTGGGGCCTGTGGGGCCAGAGTGGCTGTATGGGCCTGCTGGTCCTGCTGGTCCTGCGGGGCCTGTGGGGCCTGTGGGGCCGGAGTGGCCAGAGTGGCCTGCTGGTGCTGGGGGGGCCACATGCCCTGCCGGGGGCCCATGCTCCAGGGCACCATTGATGCTGGATCCATACCTTGAGCCCAACTGGGATGGGACCACATTGGGTGGCCCCACATTTGTCCAGCCAACATTGGCTGGGAGCCAGGCGGTGCCATTATCCTGGCTGGAGGCAATTGATGGCACCTCGTGGATGGCCCAGGTGGGCTTTGGTACGATGGGCCTGCTGCAGGGGATGTGGCTGCAGGTGGTCCTGCATCTTCACATGTTGCAGGTCCCTGAGGAGGCAGGGGACGCCTGGATGGTACTGAAATGAGACAAGATTTTGATTTGAGTATTGTTGTTTCCATATCTCTGAGATCAGAGTGACTTGTAATTGGCTGTGAATGTTTGACGCTAATCAAAATTGCTCTGCATCATTAGTATTGTGGATCCTGGCTGTGATCTTTCCTATTATGTGACAGCGACTGCTGGCAGCAGCAGTTGGACCAAGGGGCTGATAGATGGCGCTGCCGCTGTTATATACATCATTTTCAGCTTACACAGAAGCCCAAAAGCACTAGCCCTCACACTTATCCGAACCCCTTACCTTAACAACACCATAACCCACTAAATATGCATGATTATATAATCTCCAGGAAAATGCTGGGACATGTAGAGGCTGCTCACTGCTGATACCAGCAGTCATGGTCAGATAACAGGAAAGGGCCCATGGCTCATATGACTATGTGTAATGCTGGTGCGGTGTGCCAACTGCAGTTAATTAGGACACGTGCTCATCTGAATCTGTTGGCCAGTGTGTGAGACAGACCAATCTGTGACCAATCCTCAGCAATGTGAGTTAACATGTTAATGTAACATGGTCCAGATTATGCTGTTACACAACACAAACTTGCAGTCCATCAGAGTCTGTATCCGCATATGCTGCAGTGTGCACATCCATACATGTACTCTCATGGGGATGTACCAGCTAGACCGGACCTATCCTGTTGTATGTGCGCATATGTGCGCATCTCTGGAAGTGCCCCACCAACGACTCGAGCTACGCCAGCCCAGCAGGCCAGGTAAGTGGTTATGGGTTTCAGGTTCTGGCTACAGTTAGGGGGGATGGGTTAGAGTTAGAAAGTGGTGTTTAGGGGGTTAGGGTTAGAGGGTTACGGGCTTTGGGTGTACCAACTATTTTTGACGGCTACATGGGGACGCAAGCGCAGCCGCATCCCTAGAGTCGGCGGCGGCACTCTTCCAGCACATACTGAAATGCCCACATAAAACAGGATACATCCGCTATACCTATAATCAAAATGTACATGAATTCTAAGCAGTAGGAGGGTTAAGCCAAACAGCTATGGATGGGCCAGTTTAACATGGAGTAGAGTGTGACAGGGGAACTCATGACAATAAAAAATCAATTGCAATAGAGTTGTCATGTATGCTTTATATGCACTGGGAACCAACAGCAAACATAACAGTAACATCAATTGATTTGCAAAACGGTATCATAATCAGTTGTGGGAGGAGGTATTGGACATATATTTCATTGCTAACAATTCTGACAAGTATATTTCTTTACACTGGATTTACATGATGTTTGCAGCCTCATATATCTGTAGTCACAACCAGTTATCTTACAGTGCAATTCAACGTCAGTTATCTATCTGTGTGGGGTACATGTGTGTACATATGAGGGTGTTAAGGTGTACATGGTACTCACATTGCAGGCTTTCAGACTGACCGGAGTCCACCAGGCTAGGGAGGCCCACGACTGACGCTGGCCGGATCATGTCGCGGACTGTGGCCTCCCAACCGGGGTATGTGAACGTTTGTGGCGTCCCACCACCGGTTCCACGTGCTGCTTTGGCCTCATCAGCCATCTTCGTTTTTACAGCAATACGGCAGTCTTGGAACCGGTGCTGGACAGACTGCCAGGGACGATTGGCATACCCCAGCGAGGAGACCTCAGCCGCGATCTCCTTCCAGGCATCTGTCCTCTGCCTGGGCCTCACTTCACTCCCACCGGTTAGGATGGAGTGTCGGGCTTGCACTCCTCTAACCAGTGTTTCGATCTCCTGGCTGGTAAAGTTTGCTGCCCTTTTGCGTGCAGCAGCAGCTTGCTGGCCAGCCTGTGGCTGGGGGCCCTGCTCTCTCTGACCTCTCCCTTCGCTGCCTTCTCCCTCCATCTCTCCTCCTCTCTCTCTCTTGCTCTCAGAAAACCTCCAACTCCAAGACCTGTGTGTCCACTTGCACAGCATACAACACAGTCACAGATTTACGAATTTCACTCCCTTTTAAACTATTTGTGCCCTTGATTGTCATCTTCCTATTGGTTAATTGATTTCAGGTTTGATTTCAGGATTACGGGCTTAGTGAAGCACGTACGGGTTTGGCGGATGATTGCCCTCCAAGCCCGTAGCTCGTTATTTAAACCCGTGCGGGCTTGCATGATAGATGAAGTTAAATATCTTTATTTGCGCATTTGAGAGTAGGGGAATGTTGAGCTATTAATTCTGAAACCAAACATCACTTTCACTTTTAATAAAAGTACAGGATGGCTTTTCTATGCTACGACTTGTAAGTTAGCCCTTTACGACCCGTAGGTCTATTTTACCCATTTCCGGACTTGACGGAGGCTAATCCCGCAGCCTTTGCGGGTCTGAGGTGCTCCAAGCCCTCGGGACTTTGTCCACGGATATTTGACAAGAATTTGAAAATACAAAAATTGCGGATTTGAGTATAGGGGAATGTTGTGCTATTTTTGCTAACACCTACAATCACTTTATTGTCTCATCAGAGTGCAGGATGGCTTTATTTGGGCTTTATTATGTGCTTAATTGGTGCTAGCGGGACCTGTTTGCTGCAAGTAAGCTGCGGCTCGCTTTTAGCCTTGCAGAGAGGTTTCCCGTAGCAATTGAATAGCAACCGGGGCTTTTTTGCGGCCGATTTGCTTGCGGCCGTTTTAGATCAAAGGCTTTCCTCCGGCGCGAGCGGCCGCAAGGGATAACAAGGCGCCGGCCGCAAGCCTGTCGGAACCCCCGGCCGTAAGGGAATAGAATAGCCGAATAGCTTGCGGCCGGTCCTTGCGGCCCCGCAGCGGCTGCGGCCGCTAATAGAATGAGGCCCATAGGATGTAGTATTGTATTATCATGAAAAAATATAAATTTGCTGTTGTGTCTAAACAGTGAATTATGAATGTATGCATAATATGGCAATTTAAGCATCCTATACTTAAATAAATCTGTTAAAGTAAAATACAATTTTTATGCTGCTAAACGCTAACATTCTTTATTATATTGCAATTAATGTTGGCTGAATAATGAGGCTATAAAATACTTAACTCAGGCCCCAAAATAAATAATAGCTATATTGCAAAAAATAGATATATTTCCTCTTAAGAATATTCACTGTATCCAAAGGGATGTTAAATTAACACTCACATTGTATGCAAGATAAACTGTTATAAAGACTTATAAGTTACTAATGTGATCACATATATAGTTGTGAGCGTACAAGTTGTTGCTAACGCTTGCGGGCGTAGCGAGCCTTCGGCGCTCCATGCCAGCAACTGCGACCCTCGCAAACTTTACGTCCCAATGCAAACAACACGACACACCAACTACGACCCTCGCAAACTTTACGTTGCAACGCAAACAACACGACACACCAACTACGACCCTCGCAAACTTTACCTCGCAACGCAACCAACATACGAGACACGTTAACACATATTACGACCTCGCAACACTCGGACGCAACTCGCGAACATTACAAAATTCCAAACACAATAAATACACACAGCACATACATAAAAAGCTTACCTACAGCAAGAGGGAGCACCCAGGGCCTCAAAAAGGCAACTTACACCTTCATTTCACTCAAAATAAAAGAGTTTAGACACTAAAAAATTCGCTAAGCGACAGAAAAAATGGCCGCCGAACAAAACGAAAATAAGGCTACAAACGCAAACACCATACGAGACACGTTAGCACACATTACGACCTCGCAAAAATCGTCCGCAACCCGCGAACATAAAACAATTTAAAACACAATAAATACACACAACACATACATAAAAAGCTTACCTACAGCAAGAGGGAGCATCCAGGACCTCAAAAAAGCAACTTACACCTTCATTTAACTAAAAATAAAAGAGTTTAGACACTAAAAAATTCTCTAAGCGAGAGAAAAAATGGCAGCCGAACAAAACGAAAACGAGACTACAGCACTCTAAACACGCAAAACACCACAAGAAACTCGCAAAACACCACAAGAAACTCGCAAAACACCACAAAAGACCTACGGATATTCGGCTAAGACGCATACCACACATTAACCGCCATTTTACGCCAATGCGGAAGTACACAACTACGCTAACGGTTTGGTCTCGCACACGCACAGTATTACACTGTACACATTCAGCACGCTTACACAGCAGCTCCACACCACTAATGCTGCAGCAACATCAAAACACATTGACAGCTCTTCAACACAATGCTTCTAAATAGATAAAGTATATTCATTTATTAATGTATTACATATTTCATTATTACACACCAAACACCATTAGCTACCTTACAATTTCATTGCCATCATTTTTTTGACGGGCAATTCACTAGTATAAGTATAATGAAAGACAATAAACTATAGATTTTAATAGGTTGAGTTGGTTTTAATTTAAACAGTATTGTTACCATGACTACGCCAGCCTTTAAGAAGGAGTAAACTGAAGGCAGGAGTAACCCTTGATGAAATTCAAGAAACGTGCGTCGGGTTGACGATGGAAGGTCACCGCAGGTGGATGACGTCATCAATAGGCGTCTAGATTGAAGGCAGTTAGCATTCTATCTACAGGCCCATAGATTAAAGTCCCTTTCCCCATGTAGTTAGCATATGCTATTAAGTATATATGGGTAATAAGAAGGAGAGCTGGACAATATATTGGGCAATAACCTAGGTTTATAGAACGTTACGGGATTGAGGTCCAGCACCAGGGGAAAAAGCGGCAAAAGCACTGTGAGGTGCCTGCCATTCTGGTGCTACTTAGGTACCTAATAGCATTTCATGTCCCCACAAATTGGAGGACTTTACTAGGACTTTCTTCATTATCAGCTAATAGCTGCATACAATTTTTTTGAAATAACTGCAGCAATTTATTTCTAATATCATTGCAATTATAATCTTTAGTCTCAATCCAAAAGGATTGTCCTTATATTAGCATACAATAATCAAGCACTCATCACTTTTTGTCCTCTTTATTGCTACTAGCATTTTATAAATATGTTCTTGTCACCAGCACTTTATGTAACACTGCCAATATTGTCACTTTAGCACTTTATTATAAATTGCCTAAGAAGGGAGGAACACTCAATTTTAAAATTACTAAGAAGTTCTATATCAGCTAATTTAATAATCTCTAATCCTTGCAATATTTTAATAAGTTAAGTTTTATTATTTAGTTTATTCTCTTTTTTAGGATAATCAGGTGTGCCATGTAAGAGGATCTTTTTTCCTTTTGAAGTATGTTACTTAATTTATCCTTTGGAGCACCCTGATCAATAATCTTATTAAATATACCTGAGCCACCACGATTTATAATATTTATTGCCGGTTCATCCTGAATCCCATCATTTATTGGGCTGCTTTTACTTAGTCTGTTGTTTTGTGGATTTGTGTCTTCCCATGGGGTATTCTATCTCCTGTTCATATTTCAAGAAGTTTAGCTTGTTCCTGCAGTGGGTTATCTGTAGGCGAACTGGGTTGTCAGCGGTAGTTTACTATCTTGATGATTTTCTATTTGTGGGCTCGGCCGAATCCTTAGATTGTAGTTTATTGTTAGGTATGTTTCAAAAGATGGCGGCTGAATTTGGGATTCCCCTGGCAGAGGATAAGACTGAGGGCCTGTGTCGTTCTTTACGTTTTCTTGGGATTCTTATCGATACTGTAAGGATGGAATGTAGGCTTCCGGACAATAAAGTAGTTGACTTGAGGGAGGCAGTGTTGGGGATGTTGGAAATTAAAAAAAATTATGTTAAAGACTATGCAATCCCTTCTTGGCTAGCTTAATTTTGCTTGCCGGATCATTCCCATTGGAAGAATATTTTCTAGGAGGTTATCGTTGGCAAGGACGGGTATTAGACAGCCTCATCCCCATATTCGGATAATGGAGGATTTAAGGGTATGGAATATTTTCTTGCAGCACTTTAATGGGTGTACGCTGATATTGGCGGAGCCAGTGTTCAATGAAACTCTGGAATTATACACTGCAAGATAGAATGGGGCATTTACTTTAAAGGAAATTGGTGCGCGGAAAAATGGCCTGAGGATTGGTTCTAACATTTCTAGGGCTATTAATAGCTAATTAAAAATAAATAAATCATTGATTAATAATTAATTAAGAATTAATTAACAACTCATTAATGAATAACTAATCTGCAACTCATTAATGAATAACTAATCTGCAGAGGAGATCTTAAAAGGTTGAACTTGGACTGAAAGTCTTTTTTCAACCTTAATTACTATGTAATTATGTACTATGTAACTATTCCCGATAGTGGTGGCTATGTTTCTTTGGGAAGACAGTCTGAGGGATAGACATGTAGTATTACACTGTGACAATTTGAGTGTGGTCCAAGCAATTAATTCAATAACTGCCTCTTCGCCTCCAGTAATCAAGCTCCTGAGGCAATTGGTATTACAATGTTTGCATCTCAATGTGTTGATCAGGGCTACTCATATACCTGGGGTGAAGAAGGTCATAGCAGATGCCTTGTCAAGAGGGAACTGGAGTACTTTCAGGGAAATGGCGCCTGCAGTGGAACCAGCCCCAGTGCATTTCGCACCTCACATGTGGAGTTTGGGCTTGTAATTTACCTCTATATCATAACCTGGGTATTGGGATATCACTGCTTGGGGACAATACATGATTATTGTTGTTGAAATTAAATAGTAAAGTATTGAAGCTTATGAAGCCTTGTTTTCTTTGCTTGCAGTGGCTCCATTGCAATTATGGATTATAGGGCACTCATTCATATATTGGGTACGAAGGTCTGCAGCGATTCAGGATAATGGTCACCAGTTGGGGTTCCCAGAGGAAGCAGTTTTGATAAAATGGTTTGGGATTCATGGGATCAAATGGGGGAGTATGCGAGGGTATTCCCACCCCTGGTGATTTTACTGCTTCACGTAGGGGGAAATGACTTAGGTTTCATGCCAATGAAGGAGCTAATCCGCATTATGAAGAGGGATATCTTGAGGCTTAGAGAGTTATTCCAGCATCTGCTTATTATTTGGTCCCAGATTACGCCCAGATTGCAGTGGAGGGGAGCTACTGATCAAAAGAGATTATATGGGGCTAGACTACGGGTCAACAAGATAATGGCATAGTTTGTAATGAGGTGTGGTTGGCTTTGTTTATCTATAAATTAAAGGGGGGTACACACCATGAGCCACAAATGTTACCTGCATCCTGGTCTCAGTAGGCTTCACTGGTTACGCTGATTTCTGGGAGTTTCACACACACCATCAGCTCCAAATTTTACCTGCATTCTGGTCTAAGTAGGCCTCACTGGTTACACTGAATTCTGCAAGTTTCATACACACCATCAGGTATGGAGAAGACCTTGAAAGCTGCGCCTTCCCAGGAGCCAATATCTTTTATTAATATCTCTACTATATGCTTGTTATTATATTTGATGACATAGAATTATTTCTAACATTAGTTCAAACTCTTACAAATGTTTACTTTATCTTGCCTGTCTTTCCTCCCCCTTTTATGGCCTGCATAATTTGCCTAGATCTCCTCCTTCCCACATGTCTTGGCATTTCCTTTCTCCAAACTGCTCTCTCTCTCTCTCCCTCCCTGTTCTATCGGTCCCTCATACCGTATTTTTATTGTTTTTCTTTTAGCCCCAAATTTTACCTGCATCCTGGTCTCAGTAGGCCTCACTGGTTACGCTGAATTCTGGGAGTTTCATACACACCATCAGGTATGGAGAAGACCTTGAAAGCTGCTTCTTCCCAGGAGCCAATATCTTTTATTAATATTTCTACTATATGCTTGTTATTATATGTGATGACATAGAATTATTTCTAACATTAGTTCAAACTCTTACAAATGTTTACTTTATCTTGCCTGGCTTTCCTCCCCTTTCCCCCTTTTATGGCCTGCATAATTTGCTTAGATCTCCTCCTTCCCACATGTCTTGGCATTTCCTTTCTCCAAACTGCTCTCTCTCTCTCTCTCTCTCTCTCTCTCTCCCTCTCTCCCTCTCTCCCTCCCTGTTCTATCGATCCCTCATACCGTATTTTTATTGTTTTTCTTTTAGCCCCAAATTTTACCTGCATCCTGGTCTCAGTAGGCCTCACTGGTTACGCTTAATTCTGGGAGTCCTGCCCTCCCTCCCTGCCCCTCAACCTCCCACCCCATTTCTGATTACATTTATAGTGGAATGTAAATCACCTGACTTTCCTACTTGCATATATTATCTCACCACTAGGGGCAGACAACATATTAAATGCTAGAGCCCTCACCTCTGTTCCTTCTCTCTCCCTCGAAATGAAAAGGAATTTGAATGGAAGGGTTTGGCGGTGCTTAGACCGTTGATCTTGTGGGTGGCGGGGTTGCTGCATTCGCCTTAGGTTGGAGCTCATTGTTTGGGAATGTATCCATTCCTGGTTGGCCCGGAGGTCTTGTGGGCACAGGGCTCCATTGTCCTTCCGCGGGCGGGTGTACAGCTACCTCTGGTTATTTGTTTATGTTATCATACGTTGTGATAATAAAGCTGTGGCCTGGTGATACCCCAATCTGTGTTTGAGTATTTATTTGGGTTGGGTGTTATGGGTTTTGTGAGCGTCCCTTGTCACATATGCTGAGGTCAATCATTTTATCAAACTTGTGTTTCAAATTTCATTTATGAACCAATGTCATTAGTCAATACAGCCGCAGGCATGCTGTATTAATGATTTGTGATAGTTCCTAACTGAGAGGGATTTGTACAGCTGTTTTTCTTGATATTTTTTCATCTCTGCTGTTTTCCTAATTAAGTTATCAGTTGCATGGGTTATAAACATCTACTGCACAATGATGACT